>OX421499.1:21948989-23221489 GCA_949126835.1 Anisus vortex
CATTGGAGTTTATCTTTGAAATATTATTTGTAAGATCAATGCTGAAGTTTAGGAAAAGTTACATTAATTTAAATTAAAAACTGTACTTGATTAAAGTTTGTGAATAGGTTTGTAAGGTTGTGAATGATATGATTACATTCTAATGGTAATTCTTATGGCAGTTTCATAAAATGGTCCACAGACCTTTTAAAAGATTCCTGATTGCTATAAACGTATGTAATGCAAATAAATCAGCTAGATTTGGCTAGTGTTGAAAAGTGGGATCGAACCGGCATTTTTTTTCTCATGCGGCTCCTGGTCTACTTTATCTGCTTTCTTTGAAAAACATGACAAAATGATTACGATGATAAATTCTGTGAAATAACACTTTCACATGCTTGCAGCCGAAATTTCATGATACTTTCCAAATCTACCTGACACTAGATATAATAATATATGTACTTGCCAGAAGCCCATTCACATTCAAAGTTGAAGATGTTTCTGAGAAAGCACAGGAGTTCAATGAGCGTATTAACAACGATGCATAGAGAAGTGATTTCTCTATAATGCCAGGTACAAAATTCTGAATCAAATGTTTGCAGTCATAAAATATTTTGACCTAGATTGTGTTGTGACATTTTCTTCCATTTTCAACAAAATATCTTAGTAAACATGCTTTTCCACCTTGTTCGTTATCAAGTCTAAACACAGTAGACTTATTGTTGGAGGTGAACTGCTTAGTTGTGCTCTTGCAAAGACTGTCCCAAGAATTTCTGAACCGATGAGAAATACGCAACGTCAACCATTACGGTAGCTGACGTTCGTGTTGTAATTAGAAATATAGGCCTAAGCTTAGACCTATACAGGTATCTTGCAATATTTAATTACATTTGTTGTTATGTATCTTTTTTTAAAATGATTAATCGCTATGCTTAGGTTCAATTTGTAACAATAAAAATACATCCTGCATATTATATATTTACATTACAATCAATTCATAACAGTTGCAAAATGCAGTAATAAACTAGAATCGAAATTATAAAAAAAAATTTAAAGGGGGGGGGGGTCGCCAAAGCATGATAAACTGTAAAAAGGGGTCGCGGCCTAAAAAAGTTTGGGAACCACTGCCTTAGAACTTCATGGGCCCGGAGCATTGTGCCTGTCGCACCCTTATCTTTTCTTGTCTGTGATTCCCTCTGTTAACTTGTAATTGGCTCTCTGTCACCTCACAAGAAAAGAAAAATTTACAAATATATTCTATAGATATGACGCAGTATTGAAACACCACTTCAATTATGCAATTTTAAAGGGCAAGGTTTATTAATCCTTAATAAAAGAAGTCAGTTTAATAATACACGACCAATCTATTACATAAAAAATAAAAGTTTGTCAAACATATTCTATGGTGAATAGTCACACATTTATTATAGAACAACAAACAATAAAAAAAATGATTTTAAAGTATGATTTAATCTTGTTAAATAATTTTAAAAATGATAAGATTCAATATACCGATAAGCGTATTCTATAAAAAAAAAAAGGAGCGTGTGTATCATATTATAAGATGGATAGAAATACAAAATAACAATAATCTATTACTATACTCAGACATGGTGAAAACAGTTTGGCTTATCCCATCCTCAAGAACAAATGCATATAAGTTCTCTTTCTTCCCAAGTGGTATTCGGGCATGAAACTGGTTGCTTGAGCAAACCATTGACATGATTTAAGAAGGAGCGGAACGTCTGTATCACATACGAAAAGCTAATACTACGACTTGAACGATTTACTGAGAGTTAATTTAATATGATTCGTGAAAAAAGTTCTGAAATAAAAATATATACATTAAAAAAAAAACGATTTCAAATTATCAATGGAAGCCGCTGATTTTAGTTCAATCAAGATCCACGTCTGACCGAGTATATACATACACATTGACAACAACAACAATAAACTAATAATGTGACATATTTAATGTAATTATTCACATTTTTTTGTAAATGTAAACGAAAGGAATGTTTTGTAAGACGTTATGGTTAGCTTTAACAACTTTGAATAATAATAAATAATATTTTATAATAGACATTCATCCTGATAATTTTAGCAATAAATAAGTTAAAGAGAAATATACAAAAAAGAATCGTCACAATTAAATTCAGCATTGTCCTTCCTGTCCACAAAGTGTACATCAAATAGTGTTGACTAAATCTGACTTTTCTTATATTCTTGGGCGCTTATTGTCAGGTTCTTCTTGTTTTTTCATGTCTTCTTTCTTCTTCATGAGCTTTAAGATAGATTTGTATTTTTCAAAATTAGATAACTTGAAATTTTAAATGTCTGTATTACTTGTTTGATTATAACTTGTCTCTAAAATTCAGCAAGAATTGTATCAATTAATAATAGAAATAACACAAATAGGACATCACCATCAGCAAATCCTGCAGACGCAGCTTCCAGCTGCTTCAGCACATGGGGATCTCGTCCACGGCTATTGACATGGAAAATCTTTTCGTGAAATTGCTCAGGACTGAAGATTCTGCTAAGCTAAAATGGTCGATAAGACATAGAGAAAACCATAAATATTAGGGATTTATATATAAATTATATATTAATTTTTATTTAAAAAATGCAAAGACACAATTATTTCAATTATACATAACCGAAATTAAAGAGGGAGAATACAAACGAGAAGATTGTACATAGTAATATTTGCACAATTATGTCCCCTTTCCTGGAGCACAGAATCCAGGATAGGTAAACTTAAAATAATGAAATGTTTCAAAAGTTATTTACAAACTAGTGGTTATTCCCGTCAAAATGACAGAGTAACGAATGACTAGGCTACAATGTGTTTTGTTAAGAGAGAAGAAAAAAAATGCAAATAAAAACTGCAGTGAGAAAGTTTCTTTCGATATTTAGTGTTTTTTTGTTTTTTTTCGAAAACTTAGAAACCGGTAGAAATAAAATACAAACAAACTAAAGTAGCCTATATTATTATTATATATATTTCGCAACGTCGAAGTTTAACCCCCCCCCCCCCTTTCCCTCTGAAGGTCAAACCAATGAATCCCGAGAGCGGTGATAAATAAACAACTTTATGCAAAGGGGAATTATTGGGAAATAGTAAATGAACGTTTTAGTGGAGATCAGTTTAGAACCTTAACTAACAGTGATTATTAATACAGGTCTAAGTTTATTTAACAAAAAAAAATAATTACGAATTAAGCAATATTGTTGATAAAATAATCTTTTGGAGGACGTTTCCAATTTATACATTTAACTTTTGACCAGATTGGTCAAACGAATAAGGAGCCTACAGCGAACAAACAAACAAACAAACATCTAAATAAACAAACTCACGGTAATAATATATGTGATGATTGATGAGCTTAGGTTGTTTTTTTTTAAATTACAATTCGTGACATTATTTTGTATGGGCGTATGGCGTTATATTTTGTAGATAGGTTTTGTTATAAGACATTGTTTAAATAAGATTAATAAGATACATTTTGTTCGCCTGCTTTTCCCCCTTCAGCAGTGACCATTAAGTAACACAATAATTAAAAGTAATCAAAATTCTTGAGGTAGTGGTATAGTAATAGGCCTACGATGTGGGTCATGTGGGAGGGGTAAAGAAGAGGGAGTGTTCCAATCTGTGTGACTGTAGGGGCAATTTATCAGATAAGGAATGATACTTTTGTCTGATGTTTCTCCTATTTTCAGTTTTTTCCTTTTTGTTTCGTATGTTGAGTAAATACGTGCCGTAGTCAAGTGAATAACAAAGCGACTTTCATCGTTTAGTCCCGTGTCAGCTTCACCTGGTGACGTATGTAGACACGTGGGTGTGGGGTCAAAACGGTTATTTGTATACCACTCGCTGTGCACGAGTAGAAAAAGGGATCAGAATTCTCACATACACACAATCACAATACCGGTAACATACCTGATTATTTGTACATAATAAGGGTATAAGGGGGTGGGGAACAGAAATGACATAAACCCTGGATAAGTTAAATATCGTTTGTACTCAGTAATCAATAGACTATATAATAAGTATAAAATAGTAAATATATGTACACATTAACATTCGCAATAAGCTTAGTTATACACCCAGATCAATATACATAATTACCGTGAGTTTGTTTACATGTTTGTAAATTTATCATTTATTATTTATTTAGGCCTTTTGACCGATCGGCACAAAAGTTAAATGTACAAATATTATTGGAAACGTCTTCCAAAAGAAATTTTAATCATATAAAAAATATTTCTTAATTCGTTAATTAAAAAAACAAAAAAACTTAGACCTATTGATAATCATCGTATGTTAAAGTTATAAGCCGAGCGCCATTTCAAAATGATCTACATATGAAATGCTTTCAATAAAAAAAGAACAAAAACTAAACACCGAAAGATACGTTCTCACTACAGTTTTTATTGTAATAATATAGGGTTAGTTATTTTTTTTCTTTCTCTTTTATCAAAACACATTGTAATCATTCATTTCTCCGTCATTTTGACGGGCATAACCACTCTAGTATATACACAATGACGTTTACAATATTTCAGTTAGTAGGTTTTAAGCATTAAGTGCATAGACAATCATTTAAAAGAATAGGCCAAGAAAAAGAAACACTAGCAAACTATATTCAGGTAAGATAATTATGTTTAGAAAGTGCCTTGTTTTGTTATTAATTTTTGCGCAGTGACCGTACCAAAGTCAATGAGGTCCTACCGAGACGTGGTTATTGCTATTTTGTAGTATCATTGCTAATATATCCTTCCAACAAGCATCCATCTAGAGCTAGAGTCTGGAACACCTGCGTTTGTTCTGTTCTTGAGAGACCTTACCTTTGTCACCATCAAACTAGAAACACCTCTTGCCACCAGAAATGTTCTTGGACGGTGTCCTCTCCCGACATCGTCTGCAGCCAGAAGAACGTATCGGTGATGCGGGGTAAGTGTACTTCCTTGTTTTCCCCCATTTTTCGCAGGCCTTGGCAACGGACTCCTTTTTTAATGTAAAAAAAAAGACTCTTTGTACTGAAACAAAACATTTTTATTTCATATGTTGCTTGCATCTGGGCATTGACTGGGTTGCAATATGACTAAGGCCAGGCTACGTTTGTTTACCTTTAGCCTTTAGCTAAGCCTAAGTCATAAGTAAAATAAATAAAAAATAGGTGTGTTCAATGAAAGTCGTAATAGGCCAGCCTATTGGTTATATTATATAGTGCCTCTATAGGAGACACACGGCAATAGGCTATAACTATAGGATAATAATAATTGAAAATAAAGAGTCCTTCATCTACTAGAGATGATCTAATATTTTAATATTCCCTAGAACAAATTCAGAAAGGAGCTGCAAGGTTCATTACTAGCGAATATTCACAACTGACAAAAGTAACACCAATAGTCACTAAACATAGAAACACCAGAGGGCAGAAGGGCAAAGAGTAAAGTAATAATAATACATAAGACATTAAACTCTAATTTAGAAATACAACCCAATAACAACCTGTTGCAATACTCAGATAAACATAAGGACAAAAACACTTTCCTTATCTATTTTGTGAGAACAAATGCATATAAGCACTCTTTCTTCCCGAGTGGCATTCGGGTATGGAATGGGTTACCTGAACAAACCAGGAAAACCAGTAACTTAATATCATTTAAAACATTAATAAAGATGAAAGACTTGACTCGGACCAAGGATGATTATAGAAGAAGCATCTGTAATATATAAAATAATAGGTCTAGGCCTGGCATACTGATAATTATAAAAATTTAAATAATTATAGGCCTATAACTGTATAAATAAATAAAAAAAGTCTTACCTTTAATTAAAAATGCTGATTCGCCGATTCATATGTTGAAGTCATTGTATTGAATGATGATTGATAGGCGAAAGTGCTGATAGTGATAGGCATACTTAGACTCATCCTACTCAGTAGGTAGGCCTACTTATATATTGTTAGACTAGAATAGGACCATACACCAACTTTGACACTGTTTTGCTGTCGTTGTGCATACTTTGCAGTATTATTTGTCTTGTAAGATTACAGACGTTCCTTCTAGATAAAAGATTATTACGTCCACTAGACCCAAAACTCCCACAGGGCGGCAGGGATCGGTCGGCGTCAGGGATGTGTTGGTTAAGTCCGGTGAAGTAACCGCAGGACTAGCCGGCCTCACCAAGCCGGGATAAGGGTATTCTTTAATGTTTTAAAACACAATTTTTAATAAGTGGCTGTACAATATCATTTACTTTGACGGTCAAACTAACGTTGCTAGTATATGCCAGTCACGTGACTATCAAGAACAACCCATTGACCGAAATTAAGGATATGTGAATCAAGTTAACACTGATCCTAATTATAAATCATCATACCAAACTTGATACAAAATGAAATAAATGATTAAAATTAATATAGTAATAACAAAAAGTAAGTCAGTTATATAAACTACTTATGCTTATAACTTATGGCTATTATATTATATCAGAAGATCAAATGAACAGTCAGCCAGCATAATAATATTTGCTTGAGAATGGGACAATGGAACTTTAAAACTACCTTTCCTGAATTGTCGATTATACTGCTCACATTGAATGCAGATAATTTCTTTATTGCTACTTCCAATCGTGCATGAATAGTAAGCCTAAACTGTACTAAACCAGATAACCTCTTGGTCGTCTCAACTAGTCGAGTAATTTAAAATTAATGTCTATCAGCAAGAACTCTTTAAACATAGCCAGGCATTTAATTATTACTTGTACGTGGGTCGCTATCACAAGCCTGTTTGGTGATTTAGACACCACAATAATCGAGAATGTCTTAAAATGACATTTCTTACTAATCATTGCTGTAGATACTAAGACGCCTTGTTTTAATGTAACATACATCACGTGACCAATCTTCTGAATCTAAGGAATGATGCATAGACTTCAATACTTTTTGCATGTTAACATGCTGTATACAACAATATCAACATTTAATGTATAATACGTTTTAATCAGTTTCCAACTATTTCTTTCTGTACTCTATATCCTATTAGGTAAATCACATAAACTCTATTTCTTTGTAAAAATTACATTTTAAATAATGTCAGTGTAGCACCACACCTATCGCTTCGCCGCTTACCCATCGCCCCAGGGCTTGGGGCTTGGGATAATGAATGACTAATGATTTGCGCAGATGAATTTGTTTAAAGTGATGAGGGTTTGCGCAGCGTCGACCTCGTCTCTCTCAGTTGCCAGTGGCCAGAGCAAGTCTAGACGACCAGCTATGGGCTCAGATGCAGTGATGACGTGCTATGTGGCTCACCTTGCTCTACGCCCTACGCACTTCACGTTTTGGCGCTGGACGTTTTGGTGCGAGGAAATTATTGAGAAAAACATTTTGTTTGTTTTATAATAAATGAAACTAATAATAAATAAAAATAATTTAAAACGATTTGTTTTAATGCATATGTTACGTTATTATGTATTTAAAACCACATCTTTCCCCTCTACATTGTACATCTTTTCCGTTACATTATGATTTAATACTATTTGGGTCACTCCTGCTTAATTTTCTCCTTTTAACTTAAACAACAAACTCAAGGTTATATTAAATTACTATCGACACTTGTCAAACCAGTTTAAACTAGTTGGGGGACTCCCAGACAGCTAGGTTACTACTAAGCCAATAAATGAGCTGGGATAGATTCCCGCCAAACTATTAATAGCTTTTCTGGGAAGTAAGTCTTTCGCGGGGAAATGCAATAAATCTATTGGGCGCGGCACAACTAGTTGTCTTGCATACTAATTAGCACCTCCTTTCTTATCGGCAGACCAACATTTTAGCCGGCAAATCAGTTCATCTTAAGACTCCGTGTGAAAAGGTCGTATTTTACTGCCTCTACACATTGTATTCTATTTTATCATCTTACTACATTTGAAAACTTGTTGCTTGTTGAAAATCAAATTAAAACTTCATCATTGTTACTATATGGACCTTGTGTTGCCTACTGATTTACAAGTTTGTCATTAATTGAATTTATTTAGCCATACTGAAGGAGTTGTGGATATTTTAACACTATCGTCAGAGAGACATAGGGATTCGGAGACCTCCATAAAATCTTTGTTTTTTTATATATGTATAAAGAATTATGGGCATAAAATGCTTATATATATAATCAACCTGCCTGCATATAAAACCCTCCCCCTCCACTCTCCATGCCTGCATATCAACCCTCCCCTCTCTGTGCCTGCATATCCCCCCCCCCCAAAGCATCCCCTACCCTACCTCCCAAAGCTTCTAACAAGGCACTCAGTGTTTGCCTCATAAACTCTCAATCGGGAAATCCGAGCTTATCTCTGACTTTATTGTCGAAAAAAAATCTAGATTTCATGTTTATCACCGAAACATGGTTACGACTTGGGGACGACCCCAAGTGCGAACAACTAACTCCTGTTAGTCACCTCACAGCTTCCTTTCCCCGCCCCACTGGTGCGGGAGGAGGTATCGCCGTCATCTATAAAAAACACCCCCACGCTGCTGTATTGTTCTCCAGCACTTTCCCCTTTTCCCACACAGCCTTGGAAATTAAAGTTTCTACCACCACCACTCTCTCCTTCCTCTGCATTTATCGTCCTCCACCAAACGACAAGAACAAGTTCAAAGATGCTACCTTCTTTGAAGAGTAAACTCTTGTACTTGACTACTACAATGTCACAACTAACAGAGTCATCATCTTGGGTGACTTCAACATACACTGGGACTGTCCCTCTGATGCCAACACTAAGCGCGCACGTGCACTATTCGACAACTACAGTGTCGACCAGGTCGTCCCATTCCCCACCCATTCCCGTGGTCATATTCTCGACTGGATCGTCACCAGACCCTCTGAAAACCTCGTCTCCAGCCTAGTCGCCAGCGACCATCTTGTCTCTGACCATTCTGCCATCTGATTCATTGTCAATATCACCAGACCGGTGAAGAAGTGCAAGATTGTCACCCGCCGTAAGCTGCGAGCCATAGATATTGATACCTTTGGCAACGAGGCTGCCTTGCTGCTGGCTCAGCGCGACCCCTCTTCTGACCATGCTTCCTTTTTCGCCCTGACTCTACGCCAGCTTCTCGACAAGCACACCCCGCCATCTTTGTGTGCAGTTTCTGAGCGACCGCCAGCTTCTTGGTTTTCCAACGACGTCAAAGCCGCCAAGCACGAACGACGACGGGCTGAGCGCACTTCGCGACTCTCCGGCCTTGAGATCCACCGCCAGATCTTCAGGGACATGCGGCTCCGCGTCAAGGAAGCCATCACCGCCGCCAAGGTCCAGCACTACCACAACCGCATCACGCAAGCCTCGTCGTCCAATGAGCTATTCTCTATCATGTCCACTATCCTTGGCTCCTCACCCTCCTCACCCCTACCCACCACACACCCACCCGTGGACCTCCCAGAACTTTTCTCAAAGCACTTTCAGGAGAAGATAGAGAATCTGCGCAGTTCTCTGGATCATGATGCCTATCGCCCATCCCCACCCTCTCCCACCTTCTCTGGCTCCCCTCTCCTCACCTGCTTTCAACCTGTCACCATCGACCACGTTAAGCGCATCATCATGAAGTCCCCCATTAAGACCTGCGAGCTTGACCCTCTGCCAGGCTTTCTGTTCACCCAGTGCTTGGACAAGCTGCTGCCGTACATCACTGATACCATAAACACCTCCCTCTCCACAGGCATCGTTCCTAACTGTTTTAAATCCGCCATCGTCCGCCCACTCTTGAAGAAATCCGGACTTGATGTGAATGAATGCCGGAACTACCGTCCAGTATCAAACCTCCCCTACCTTTCCAAGCTCCTAGAGCGTGTCTTCCTCGAGCAATTAAATGTCCACCTGTTCCTGAACTCGCTTATGCCCGTGTTCCAGTCGGCATACCGCCCCAATCACAGCACTGAGACAGCGCTACTGCGGATCATCACCGACCTCCTGTACGCAGCAGACAGAGGTCTCGTCTCTGCCCTTGTGTTATTGGACTTGTCCGCAGCTTTTGACACAATTGACCACCACCTACTCATCGATCGCCTCAGCTTCACGTTTGGCATTCAGGATATCGCCCTCTCCTGGTTCAAGAGCTACCTTGACGATCGCTCCCAGACCGTCACTACTGAATCTTTGTCACTGTCCGCTATGGTGTACTACAGGGGTCCGTCCTTGGCCCAGTCCTGTTCACTTTGTACACCCAACCCCTTTCCCTCGTCATCGAGCGACACAACCTTAATTATCACTTTTTCGCTGATGACACCCAGCTCCTAATTAGCGCCAAGCCTGTGGACATCGACGAGCTCCTTGCTTCTATCACCTGTTGTTTCCTGGACATCAAGAACTGGATGACAGAAAACAAGTTGAAGCTCAACAGCGATAAGACCGAAGCCCTACTCGTAGGGACGAGACAGAAGCTTGCTTCCCTCAGCGAGACTGACCTCCAGTTGGGTGACGCTACTGTGCCCTTCTCCCCAACTGTAAAGAACCTCGGCATGTTTCTGGACTCCACTCTGTCCATGCAACCCCACATCTCCTCATTAAAACCTGCTTTTTTCACCTGCGACGTATTGCTACTATCCGTCGCTACCTCACTCCCGAAGCTTGTACCAAGCTCGTCATCACTCTCCTCTTCTCTCGTTTGGACTATTGTAACTCTCTTCTGGCCGGCCTCCCTGCCTCTTCCATTCAAGGACCACAACGCGTCCAAAACTGCGCTGCCAGACTAGTCCTAAAAAAGAAGAAGTCCGACCACATCTCACCTCTACTGTTCTCTCTGCACTGGCTCCCTATTCAAAATAGGATTTCATATAAACTGGCATCTCTATGCTATAAATGCCTCAATGACTCTGACTCAGACTACCTAATTTCCTGTCTGTAAATCTATACAAAACCACGCCCACTTCGATCGGCTGCGGACAAACTCAATTTGATGATCCCGCGGACAAAACTCGTGACAGCTGGTCAGCGGGCCTTCACCTACTCCGGCCCCTCCGCATGGAACACCCTGCCACTCCAGCTGCGACAAAGCTCGAACTTTAACATTTTCAAGACCGGACTCAAGACGCAACTATTTCTTATGGACTCCTAGCTCACTCACATTTTTTAAAATATATGCCTGGTATTGTTATCATCGTTTGTAATTGTTAAGCGCATATAACTGATTGCGGGATATGCGCTATATAAGCTTCATTTATTATTATTATTATTATTATTACCCAATGTCAGTGTACAGTTAATCACAATACATGTCAATAATATGTAAAAATCGATTTTTTTCGAAACTATATCAATAGAAATATATATCTATTATAGTCTAATGCTAAAAATGTCTGGCTAGAAATGTTTGATACTAAAAAGGCGTGGGGTATTTGATAGGGTTGGTAATAGTTTTGCGCTTCATTGATATGGTTCACAATTGTTGACTTTTAGTGTGTCGATTATATTTGCAAGCCAGTGCCTGTATTAAAAAAATGGGTGTAACTGAAACCGAAAGTAACTAAGAATCTATCTATCTATCTATCGTATATATCGTATCAATCGTATCGTATCTATCGTATCTAACGTATCTATCTATCTATTTATCTATCTATTTATCTATCTATCTATCTATCTATCTATCTATCTATCTATCTATCTATCTATCTATCTATCTATCTATCTATCTATCTATCTATCTATCTATCTATCTATCTATCTATCTATCTATCTATCTTTATATCTATCTAACTATCTATCTATCTATCTATCTATCTATCGAGCTTTCTATCTATCTATCTATATTTATATCTATCTATCTCTCTCTCTCTATATATATATCTTATCTATCTGGGAGTTTTTATTCCCAATCGGACGTGCAGTGAGTTGGTCAATGGTCGGAGGCAAGGGGGGACGGTTGAAAGGGAGGAAGAAAGAGGGAAATCGTCCTTAACTATTATGTTACGTTGTTCATTATTAATACTTTACAAGGTTTGATTGATTAAAAGCATAAAATCATTTTACAAAATGTGTTCGAACTCATAAAAACACGCACAGACACGGAAGTCCAAAATGAGGGAAAAGGGCCAATGACTTCTTTAGAATACTTGAACTCCACACCACAGATTACATTATGTTTTTACAGTAAACAAAGATATGTCTACCGTCTATATTATGTTCCAATGAATCAAACGACAGAACAAATACATGTAACGAAACGACTTGAATTGGTTCATGTAAACTGCAGGGTTTCGTGTGATTGCTTTCTTGTCATAACGTGTCATTAAGGGGTACTGGCGCTAGGTAAAACATGCAACTATAAATTTTAACAACTTAAAATTGTCAAGGGTAAAAATGGCAAAAACTCTAAACGGTAAAAAATTAACAACAGTAAAAAAGGCAAACAAACAATATCTTATATTTTAATTGAAAGGTTTATACACTCTTGCCTACTTAATGAAACAAGTAGTTGTTACGAATTGATCACTGAAACGTGTATCTATCTATCTATCTATCTATCTATCTATCTATCTATCTATCTATCTATCTATCTATCTATCTATCTATCTATCTATCTATCTATCTATCTATCTATCTATCTATCTATCTATCTATCTATCTATCTATCTATCTATCTATCTATCTATCTATCTATCTATCTATCTATCTATCTATCTATCTATCTATCTATCTATCTATCTATCTATCTATCTATCTATCTATCTATCTATCTATCTACTTATATATCTATCTCTTTATCTATTAAATTATCTTTCTATCTAGCTATCTAACTTTATGTATCTATGTAAATATTGTCTATATCCTAAATAGTCTAATGCTAGTAATGTTGGAACATAAATGTTTGATAATACAAAGGTGGGGGAGATTCTATAAGGTGCACAATATGTTTGCGCTTCATTGATTAAGTTCAAGGTTGTTGACTTTTTTGGTGTCTATTTTGATTTGCAAGCCTGTTCTTGTCTGAAGAATTGAATTAAATTAAAACTGAAAGTAGATATAGATATATATATATATCGTTACGTCCACAATCCCCTTGTGGTCAGAGCCGTGAAGATATCGTTGATAATTCTCGTTAGTCCTAGGGTAGACTTTGGTTATTATTATTTATATTTCAGTATTACACGATCTCTCCTTATGGTTCTGGGCACAAACTCAGGATTTGCGTTCTAACAGTTCCTTTCCTTGACGTTGTAGTTGTAAATAAATATATTATAGTAATGTAAACAACAAAATAGAATAGTAACTTGACTAGGAAGCTTGAGAGTAAATGTTGTTGATAATTTAATTCTGGTGGTAAGGTATATACAATAGATGTAGTATTTACAGCAATAATAGAATAGTGCCAACACAAGCGTCCATAACAAGCTCAAAGAAAAGTCTCTACATAACTAACGCTCTGGAAAAACTCTGCAGAAACTGACTGCTTTGAAAGACAACGCGAATCATTAAATACTCGCGTAGTAGTGCGGGAAACAGACCTATTACTAGGAGGGGTGAAAATAATGGTATCATTACAAAACTCATAATAAAAATGATAGGAACTCCCCTGTACGAGAAATAATAAACTATTCCTAGCCATTCCGAGAATTTTAGGTCGGCATAAGCGTGGAATCCTAAGATTACTAAGAATCTTTAGCATTCGTTACTAAAAGTCAAGGAAATGGAAAAACTTAGCCCCGCCCACAATCCTTGCGTAGAGAGAGAGAGATAATAAGTAATGCGTGTTCCAGTATTTGGAGCTACCAATATGTGACAATATATATATATCTTTCTCTCCATATATTACTTACTTTCTAAGAATGATGTCGACAGCTTCGTAAAGTCTCCCGATGATCACCTTGGCCAGTACTTTGCTAGGGACTGACAGAAGCGAAATGACACGCCAGTTATTGCAGTCACTAAGTGCACCATTTTGGGGGATTTTGATAATAATTCCTTTAGTCAAATCTTCTGGTACGTATACTTCCATCCATATTTTTCTGAAAAATGGCTCCAATATATTATTGGCTGTCTCTGCGTCAGACTTAAATAATTCAGTATTCATTCCTATAGCTTTATTGTTTTTTTTGTGATTTAATGACATTTACAATTTCTTCTTTGTAGGTGGTTCTACATTGATGTACTATTCTGTCTCTACATCCTGAATTACTGCTTCTTCCAATGGTGTTATTTATAGCTATATATAGCCTACATATCGCATTATAAGCGATGAAACTAATAATAAAACAAAGTGACACGGAAACTAAATTTGTGTAAATAAGTGTAAAAGTAAAGTACCCTTCGGACCAAATTGATCATAGGGCCGGTGAAGCAGCATTTACCAGTTTCTGTGGACACAGCATACTAGGTGATTGTGGGGCCAGCACAATGCACCGCCGCCTTTACTTTACCCCAACTAAGGTCAGGTACCTATGAGAGCCGGGTAGACTCATGGACACCCTCCAGACCCGGGAATAAGTCCTAGTGTATACTTCTAAAATAAAAAAGGTTTTCAATTGAAGAAAACTATGACTCAAATTACAGCAAAGACATCCAATAGGTCATGGATATTTGCGCATGCAGTCAATAAAAACAATGATTTTTTTTTTTGTAAATTAAAAAGAAGCACAAAATAGCCACATAGTTACATAGGCTAGTTGTAAATTCTAGCTTATAATAAATACATATTAATACTTTTTAAAGAAAATCTTTACATATTCAGAAGACAACCATCATACCTAAAAATGTAGAGTGCTAATAATAAACAAATCTACTTATTGACGGGGTAATCAAGAATTAAAAAAAGAACTTTAGGCTTCATGAAATGAAATGTATACAAGTGTAAGAAATCTCAAGCTTCGTTTCAAAACCCATTGTTTTGCCCTACTGCTGGGCATTCACCTGCACGGCTGCTAATGAACAGTCAATCTGAAATCAAATCTACCGGTTACTGATGCAAACTTCAAGCCTCAGTTTCTAGGTAGAAAAGAAAAGAGCCCTATCTGAAATAGAAGAACGCACAATCACTGGAGATATTATAACAAAACAGCAAAAATGTCTGACCACCCACAGTTGCGGCTCGGGAGCAGTGTTTATGTGCATGAGAAGCCTAACAGCTTATGGCATCCAGCGGTAGTTATTTCAGAAGCCTCCACACTAAGGTCATTCGTTGTCAAGACAACCATTGACCGACATATCGAACAAATCGTAGCATGCTAAGAGAGACATTTGGCGAACGAAGATGTGAATCTGATGTATTCAATCTAGGCAACCCAGTCACTGAATCACAAGCTGACAATCCAGAGGTTGAAGATGTGCCTGCAGTTGATGTGCCATTATCAAGTGCCTCTAATCGTATTCCAGCACCAGTAGTAATACGATATGACAGGCGAGTTAAACAACCTATATGTTTTTATGTTAGTGACATGTTGGAAGATACAACGAGAATTATTATTTGAACAGTGCTAGAGTATTATACTCGTCTATACGATGGCCGGCTGGCGTACCGAAGGCTCTGTGTTCAAATCGACGCAGAGAAGGAGAGAGATAACACATATCCTACATTGCTTGATATTTATAACAAAATCTAAATAATATTTTGTGCCAAGTTTTAAGGACTAATATATAGTAAAATCTGAGACCTTCCTTTTAATTTAAAGTCAAGACCTAAAATGAAATTACACAATTAAATGGTTGCAGATTTAAGACACTGAAGAATTCGTAACAAGGCAAGAATAAAAATGGGGCGGGGGAGGGGGTCGTCTGCAGAAAACTTGCTCTATCTATTCTTTAAATACGGGCTCAAATTTGTACCTAATCTATATACATAAAGTAGACTGTGTGTGTGGATTCCGATCCCCATTGATTAATTTAAAGACACGTGACCTTATTGTCTCATATTTTACTTTTGTGATCTCGCTTCCGGTAAGTGTCCTCCCTAGTTGAGCGATTAGCGTATCCGACTGCCATGCGTTCGACCTGGGTTTGATTCTTCACTGATAACTTTTTTTTTTTTCTATTTCTTAAATTTTCATTAATATTACCTTTTTCTAAAAAAAAAGATTGTAAAGAATTTTAGGACTTAGGCTACAGCGTTCCTAAAATGTTTTTAATAAGTAAAATCTAATATTTTTATTTTAGACGCATGCAGGATATGGGTGTTATTTTCTCAGCCAGGGATAATCCAAACGTTTTATTAAAATAAAAGAAATGCCCTTTTTAACCCGATCACAATATTTAAAAAAATATTTTTTCTTAAATGTTTTCAGTAAAAAATGAATATATTTTTTAAAATTATTATAGCTTTATATTCATTGTGGTTTATACAATTGTTAACTTTATCTTATCGCTTATATTTTTACAAATGCATATATTATGTACTCTTTCTTCCCAAGTGACACCCGGGCGTGGAATGAGTTGCCTAAAAGAACCAGGAAAACCAGTAATTTAACAACATTTATTACACTTATAAAAATGCAAGACCAGACTCAGACTCAATACTCTTCTTTATAGAAGGAGCGTCCGTAATATATAAGATAAGATACGGCCTGTGCAATTTTTTCCCCGGGCAACGCCGGGGAATTTAGCTTGTTATTAATATTACGTGCATTTGTAATTCAAGTGATAATATAACAGAACGATCATGCGGCAATTTTAAAACACAACTTGTCAATGCCTGTAGTTGCTAAGGTGGCATTGAATTGGCTGGAGATAAACATACTTTATTGACAATACATTGATAAAAAACAACTGCCGTTATGCATGAACTCAAGAAGAGCTTATAACTTTATTTATTTATTGATTGATTGGTTTTAAAAAATAAAAATCGATTTTTGAAATATTTGATCAGACGAGTACCAACACATTTTAATTTACTTAACTAGACTAAAGAATAGTTACGCTTAGACATGTTGGTACGGTTCATTGACCATGTATTAATGACTACATTTTGTGTAATCGTGTTGAGGAGGTCGAAGAATTGCATTTCTGTCTCGCTGAAGCTTTCTTATGAACGTGATCAAATAACTGCAAACAGGTACATTTTATATTGTCTAATAGTAATAGAGTTCCTGGTATGTTTTTGCTTATCTTATTTTGTACAGGCGTTATTCTAGGCTACACAATTTTTATTATATTTTGGAGAGCTTAAATATTTTTGATGTTTCACGTTAACTTAAAAATTTTCTTAGAATTGTTGTATATAAATAAATGGACTTTACAAAAGCTAATCCATAGAAAAACTAGTTAAAACGCTTAAATGTCTTAACATTTAAAATGCGTGGATAATAATGAATTAACAAATCACGGGCCCAATTTGCTTGCCTTTATCACAACATAGAAACACTAATTAATAAATGTAGGCCTATAAAAAGGGAGAAATTCCCATGATGAGTAGAATAGAAATTGTATACAATAATGTTTGCATAGCAATTAATATATAATTCATTAATTGCACATCCTTATAACTTGATGAAGTGACTTTTAATATTGTATTAAATATATACTACTTCAAGCTGATATAATTATTGTCTAAACGTATTTATATTCATATGGAATAAAATACATAGTCCTTAGCTACAGATAACAACTTATAAACTACAATGATCAGAAATCTATAATAACTTTAAAAAAATACAATTATTCATATTTTTTTACAGAAAAGATTTAAGAAAGTAATTTAAAATAAATATTGTAATTGGGTTAAAAAAGCAAGTCGTTTTATTTAACAAAACGTTAGGACCATCTCTGTGGATGAGAATCGAACATGCGTCTAAAATATCAATTATTAGATTTTACTTACTAAAAACATTTTAGGACGGCATAAAGTCCTGAAATTCTTTACTATCTTAAAAAAAAGGAATATTAATGGCCATTAAAAAAAAAAAGAAAAAGCTATCAGTCCGGAATCGAACCCAAGTCACTCGCATGGCAGTCGGATGCGCTAACCCCTAGGGATGACACATACAATTACAATTGATGCTGGTTTTAAGTGTACTTTTCCAGAGTACTTCTGTATAACTTTGAAATATTTGATTAGCCTATTGAAGTTATAGTCGATTTTTATAATCATTTACATTAATCTATTTCTCGTTTGGAAACGGTTAAATTCAAATGTGTTAATTACACAAATTAAGTTATTTAAACATTAAAAATGTATTTGTTAAGAAACGTTCAAAAGGCAAAATTTTTTATTACTGTTAGTCCGAAACTTCTAAGGTATACTTGTCATCGCTATAAAAACAGGGTTGACCAAAAACATTTAACAATTGTCTTTCACCATTAACGTCATGATCTCTTATGGACAAGTCATAAATATTATGCATGCAAGGGGAGCGTAAAGGTTAATCGTGTACTAACGTTTCCGGTCCGATTCGTTCATTTACTGACAAACCATGTTTGTGTGCCGCGCTACTGGTTGAACTGCGAGTAAGAAATGATATAGGGGATTACATTTTATTTCATTTACAAAAAATGTTGCCGAAAGAAAACAATGGATTGTGGAAGTCAGACGTGAACAATCACCTATTGATATACCCAAACGTATTGCTTGATGAAAAAGAAAGATCGTTTTTTGCTTCTATGTATCTACGGATTGTGTTTTTTTTAAAATCAAGAAACGTCACTCTTGACTACTTTATTATATAAATATGCTGAATTTAACTTTTACGCGACTAACACTTCGAGTTTTAATTATCGCATACTTCATCATCATCATCAATCCCATGACCGTTGTGGTCGTTGGGGGGAGCGAATGGACACTTCGGCAATCAACTTTTTCCACTTTTGCCTATCTTGCACGGTTGTCAATAGTCGAGTCAACTGCAGCCCTGTCCAATCCTTGACATTGTCGAACCAGCATCTCCGCTGACGGCCTCTCTTACGCCCACCTTCCACCGTGCCCTGGAGGATTGTTTTTGTCAGACTATTGTGCCGCAACACATGATCGAACCATGTCAGTTTGCGCCGTTTGATTGTAGCCATAATGTATTCTTGAGGGCCTGCAATTGAGGATATTCTGTCCCACACATACGCATTAGTCCTGTGTTCTACGTAGGAGATTCGAAGTATTTTTCTCATACATTTATTTTCGAACGCCTGCAACTTGTTTTCAGTTGCTGATAGAAGCATCCCTGTCTCACATACATACAGAACAATAGTTTTGACAAGGGCTCTGCAAAGTCTGATCTTTGTTGGGAGGCTATGCTTTTACTGGTCCAGATTCTTTTTAGGCGAGCCATTGCCGCCACCGCAGTACCAATCCTTGCTCGAATTTCTGGCTCACAGCGTCCGTCTGCGGATATGATTGCTCCTAGATATTTGAAATTATTTACTTCTTCCAGTTGTTGTTGGTTCAATATGATGTTTGCACTTCTGGCATCTGTTGTGTTGATCATTATTTTACTCTTTGTATGCCTTTGCTCTATCTGCAAGCTTGTCTGTGAGCTCTTGTAACTCTTTGTTGCTCGCGACCAACAGGTCGATATCATCAGCAAATCTCAGATTGCATAAGGGTATTCCTCCAATGGAGATTGATGGATGGTAATCATCGAGTGTTTCTTGCATGATTTTTTTCTAGGAAGATATTGAATAGAACTGGCGATAGGATGCAGCCTTGTCGGACTCCAATCGACATCTTGAAGAAGTCCCCCATACAACCATTAAGTTGAACTGCACTGTTTGCTTGATTGTAGAGTGCTTCTATTGCCTGTAACAGTCCTTCTTCAATGTTGTAGCTTCTCATCACTTGTCGTAATCCATCGTGCCATACACGATCAAATGCTTTCTTAAAATCGATGAAGTTATGATGGATTTCGCGTTGGTTCTGTATGTGTTTTTCTATGAGCAAGCGACAGTTAAAAATCTGCTAAATTGTGCTTCTGCCTGGTCTGAAACCTGCTTGTTCTTCTGCAAGTACTTCTTCAGCCATAGGTTTTAGTCTGTTGAGGATAACTTTTAGCATTACCTTACTAGGATGGCTGATGAGACTGATTGTCCTGTAGTTCTGGCATTATTTTATATTGCCTTTCTTGGGCAATGGTATTATGAGTGACTGCGTCGCATACTTACTTTTGATGTAAAAACGGATTCCTCATAACTAATCTTTTAGCCTTTGTATACTTCTAGAAGACCAGATCTGGCCGTCGAGGTTGAAATTAATTGTTAAACACTAGCAAAAGCATGTTTTTTGTTGTCGTAGATGAATCGAAAATGCGTTTGTTTAAATGAAACCTCCTGGACGAAGTGGTCACGGGAATCAATCGTCCAAGTGTTGATAAAGAACAATATTGACATGCCTCGAGTGATTTCATTTCTAATCGATCCTGATTGGCTGCCCCACGCTATGAACCGGACCCACTGTGATGGCAGGGAATTGTGTGACCAGCAGGGTGCACACGTTACTGTGCAACCACACGTCGCGTGAGTACTCGGGAATGTGTCACTTTCCTATAGACACTATGCCCGCGGACCCCGCGTCGAAGCTACCACTCTTCACTCCGTCACCCCAAAAGATGGTGGTAAAGGCATACGTCGACCGCTGTCCCTTGTTGAGCAAGTAGCTTACGCTTTGATGCTCATGGGTACAGAAGTGATTTCGTCTACAAGACACATCGTCTACACCAGGGGTCTCCAAACGTTTCAGCCCGAGGGCCGCATTAACTATCAAACAGTAGCTCGGGGGCCAACTACACAATCGAGGTCCAAATAAAAAAAGAATTAAAAACATGGATGTTGTTCTTAACTATTTATTTCATATTATTGTATTCGGTTATTATTTAATAACACATTGGTGCACTACACTTGAACACCTGTATTAGTGGGAATGGTGAAATTATTTCCTCGATGCCAAAAAAGCCGACATTTCTGGCTTTAGATTTGATGTCCCTAACATCAACATTGACCTGAGATTATCATCGAACAAGTTTGTTCTCATACTTCTTATTTACGTATTTCATTCTTGAAAATGTTTGCTCACACAGGTATGCTCAAGTATGTTGTTCCAAAGATTGAAACTTTTTTTTTATTCAGCAAGAGCAAAGACTTTGACGTAAAAAAACAAAGTTATCGATGTTTCCTTTATTATTATTCTTTTATAGATTTCAATATGCCTGGAAATGTTTGTAACGGTGCATGTGATAAATGCTGTCCTCAGCCGGAGTCCTCCTTTGAATGCAATCATTCATGTCTAAAGCATTGTCCCAATCAACGTAAAAAGGTAAATATTTAAGGCGCTATATATTATATCGCCACGAATTTAAGGTTTAAATAAATTAATAACTGAACTTTTCTGTACAAGTTTAAAATACAATTTCAATGCAGGCTACTTTACAATGAAAGAAGTGATGAAAAAAGTTAACAATAGCTGGTAGAATAGCATTCGTAATAGAAAAACAATAAATAATTTATAAACGTTTTAGTGCAAAAAAGAAAAATAAAAAACAAAAAAAAAAAGAAATATTCCCGAACATGTTAGAAATCAAAAGAAAAATGCATTCAATAAATATTCAGATACAAATAGAAAATATATTAGTCTAGAATAAAATCTCTAAGATATAATTAAATATAAATTTAAAAACTTCAAATGCACTATAAAAAAAAGTCAATTATCCCGTCGAACCAAATTGATCAGTCGGTGAAGCAGCGTTCACCAATTTCGGTGGCGATGGCATACTAGGTGATTGTGTGGCCAGCACTATGCACAGCCGCCTTTAATTTACCCCAACTAAGTTCAGTTAGCCATCAGAGCAGAGTAGACTCAGGGACACCTTCCAGACCCGAATAAATATTCTAACCTCCACCAGAATTCGAAACCAGTAACTTTGGTTCACCCGGCGAACGCGTTGCAGCACGGCCACCATACGTTATAAACATATTTCTAAATGTACAACATGTAGAATGAATCTTACTAATTACGCATGACATGCATAAACAAAATTTTTGTTAACAATATATATCATCTGTACACTTATATAACAATTGTATACATCAAAAACATAGCCCATTTATTATATCAACATAATATATAATTACTTATCTTATACATTACAAACGCTGCTTCTATAGAGAAAATTATTGCGTCCTACGCTCATCCGTGGTACGAGTCTAATCTTGCATTTTTATTAGTGTTTTAAATGATGTTAAGTTACTGGTTTTCCTGGTTTGTTCAGGCAACCCATTCCATGCCCGAATGCCATTCGTGAAGAAAGACTACTTATATTCATTTGTTCTCACATAAGGGATAAGGAAAGTGTTTTTGTCTTTATGTTTATCTGAGCTTTGCAACAGGTTGTTATTGGGTTGTATTTCTAAATTAGAGTTTAATGCCTTATGTATTATTACTACTTTACTTTTTGCCCTTCTGTGCTCTAGTGTTTCTAGGTTTAGTGATTTGACCAATGGTGTTACTTTTGTCAATTGGGAATATTCACTAGTTATGAATTTTTGAATTTGTTCAAATTTTTAAATGTTTTCTTTAGTTGATGGGTCCCATACAGATTTTGCATATTCTAGTATAGGTCTAACTAATGTGAGATAGCATTTTAGTTTTATATTCTTATTACATTTGTAAAAGTTCCTTTTTATGTATCCTAATGTTTTGTTAGATTTTTTAATTACTTCATCAATATGAGGGTTCCAAGATAACTTATCATTTATTATTACTCCTAGATACTTAGCATTGTTAGTTTGAGTTAGTTCCTACCATGAATATAGTAGTTATTTATTATTTGTTTCTTTTTCTTGGATACCCTTATTAGTTGGCATTTTTCTGGGTGAAAAGACATACTCCAGTTTGATTCCCATTGTAGTTCATCTAGGTCTTTTGGCATGTGTTACTATTATGGTGTGATTCCGATGTGTTTATATTATGTTTACTAAATGACCGGTGGCACAATGTGCCAATAACAATGTGTAGCCTTTATTAAGAGAAAACTTAGAAGATCAACATACAAGCATATTGAGTAAATGACCCTTTGCAAACACCACTAGTCTAAGAATAGCACCCTATTTAATTTTTGTGACCTAGTTCCTATACCGTTAGATAGGTGTTACGTAAAAGGTCACTACTATGCCCTATTCAACCCACCTTATTTTTATAGTGTGACCTTTGTTCTCATTGGTTGGCCAGTGATTGGCCTTGTGTGTCTGTCATCTGTGTTAAGTCTTCTAGTCACTTATCGTTGAGGGCGGACGTCCCTTTATTTTGATAATCTGATTTTGTTTGTATTTGTGTACCTTTTTATTTCTGATAGTAACGTGTTAGTAAAGTAATGTGTTCGTTTTAACACCTCTGGTGTTGACTTTCTAAATACCAATACTGGCAGCTAGAGCCCGACTACAATAACCATACACCTAGTCACGCGAGTAACACAGGATAAAAACAAAAGTACCAAAACATAGTACGACAACGTGGCTAATTGAATGAACATAAATTATTCTATTACTACACAGGGTTACGGTGTAGATTGCATTCTCTGACGACCATGTTTTCTACTTCAAAACGAACACTTTTTTCATTAAACTTTACAGCGAACATTTTGATTTCAGTGTGCATTGGTTGAGCAGTAGACATCTAATGCCTAAAGCAAGCACTAAAATTACAATATAACACTAATTATCAAATACTTTAATGGTAAAAAACGATGAACTAACTAATACTAGTATAAAATGTTCCTCCAAAAACTATATAAAACATTTTAAAAAGACAAACTTTACTATTTCTGCAATTATACTATTCAAACTATATGAAGGATTTTTCCACAAAAATGTGAACAAAGTTTAAATGATAAATTTACAGTTAGAAATAGAAAAATTGAGGGCACGGTGGCCAAGGCAGCGCGTTCGCTGCCTTACCAAAGGTACTTGGTTCGAACCCTGGTGAAGGCTAGGATTTTTTTCCCGGTTTTATAGGGTGTCCCTGATTCTACCCAGCTCTGATGCATACCTGACCTTAGATGGGGTAAAGTAAAGGCGGCTGTGCTTAGTGCTGACCACACAATTACCTAGAATGCCGTGGACACAGAAACTGGTGAACACTGCTTTACAGGCCCTATGGATCAATTTGGTCCGACGGGATACTTTTTTTAAAATAGAAAAATTGACCGTTGTATCATATAGCCTCTTATCGCTAAATACTAAATATTTACACTCAGATTTTTAATGATCCAATTCATGGAACCATGGAGTTACATCCTGCCTGTGTGGCCATCATCTGTACACCTCAGTTTGAAAGACTACGGTATATCAAACAACTTGGCATGTGTTACTATGTATATCCAGGTGCATCACACAATCGATTTGAGCATTCTTTAGGGTAAGTTTTGTTGCTGTTGGCATTCTTTTTTTTATAAAAATTATGTTCGCATTTCACGGAAATATTATTTTATAAAAATATACAGACACACTTCAAAGAAATTATTATTTTGCACCCCCCCCCCCCCCCAAGAGTACGTTGTAGTAGATGATGTCTTATAATCGTTCTTTAGGATTAATTAATTTAGGATTTGATGGTGTCCCTCAGTCTATCCAGCTCTGATGGGCACCTGACCTTAGTTGGGGTAAAGCAAAGGCGGCTGTGCATAGTGCTGGCCACACAATCACCTAGTATGCATTAGCCACGGTAACTGGTGAACGCTGCTTCACCGGCCCTTCAGATCAATTTGGTCTGACGGGATACTTTTATATTATAATTCACGAGGCAGGCATGCAAATGAATACAGTCCAAAAATATTCAATCTTACTAAGACGAAACATATGGTGTTTAAAAACAAGGTGTTCTCAATGAAGCTGACTGCTCAACGGCCGAGCGGACTAAAAAAACGTAGGCGCATAGATCCTAAGGTCGGGATATCTGACCTCAACAATTGGTTAATTCAGATGCTACTATATGACGACGATGAGCTATATACGTTAGACGACATAATCGCATTTTAATTCCGCGCCCAAAGCAAATGATAATAAAGCGAGAGGGAAGAAAATTCACGGACTCGACCAGTAGAAATAATTACGCAACGTTATTTTATTTATATACAAGTTAAACTCTCCGGCGTTGCAAGGGAAATAATTAAACAGGCCTGTATAAGCTACAGATATACATTTCATAAACTACAATAAACAGAAAGATATAGGCTAGTAATAATTTTAAAAATATAATTATTTTTTACTGAAAACATTTAGGAAAGTAATTTAAAATAAATATTATAATCGGGTTAAAATTAGGCAAGTCTTTTATCAAGTCTGGATTAAACCAAAAGCTAAATTTCCCGGCGTTGCTTGGGGGGAAAATAGGCCTTCATAGGATTAGGCCTAAACTACAATAAACAGAAATCTATAATAACTTAAAAAATATAATTATTATTTATTCACTAAAAAACATTTAAGAAAGTAATTTAAAATAAGTATTGTAATCTGGTTTTAAAAAGCATGTCTTTTTATTTAACAAAAAGTTAGGACTATCCTTGTGGATGGGAATCAGACACATTTTAGGAAAGTTTCAAGTACTAAAATCCTTACAATATTTAAAAACAAAATTAATATAAATGGAAAATTTTAAAAAAAGTAAAAAAAAAAAAGCTATCAGTGAGGAATCGAACCCAAGTCGTCCATGACGGAGAAACGACGGGTGACTTCAATATGTTTAAATTTTCTTTTGTTTCATTATCTTCATTGTATTGTATGTCTTTGGCCCTATTTTATATCCCTACTATAAGTTTGTTCGTAAAAAAAAGTCTTATTAGGCCTACCGGTAAAAAACAATTTTACTGGAACTAAGACGATCATGACTTTAGAAATGTCTGTAACTTTAATTTTGTCACCCTTGAATCTTGAAGAGCTGGTGGTAATAAGGTAACATTTCTTATCAAACTTTAAGACTACAAATTACCTTAAATCCTTCCTCGTTTATTTAGATTAATCAGTTTTAGTTTTTACCGCTAAAAGTGAATCGACGCGAAAAAGGATTCTTTTTTTTCTGTTAAGAAAATATTTCGCATTTAGGGCATCATCAACAGACACTTGACTGTTGTGGTCTTTTGGGAGGAACGAATGGACACTTCAGCAGTCATCTTTCTCCATTTTGCCTATCTTGAGTCGCTGTCAGGGCATTGACGAGTCTTAAATCTTATCCATTGTAGCAGGTTGGCGGTGATTAGATCACTTAATCACCGCGTAAACTTATAAGTTGGGATTTGATTTGCACCTGAGCCTCAAGTGTGTAGTTGTGAGGATTTAAAATATATATAGTTGTTTTAGTAGGACATAATTTGTATAATCTCCAACCCGGTGTTAATGTATGGAATAAACGAGTGACGTTTTACGATAAAAACAATGACGTAGGAGTTAGATTGAACGTAGCGTAGATTTGGAGATAACGACAGACGACCTTAGAATTTGGTAGTGGAAAGACGTGTTTTAGACTAGGCTATAGAAACTGTTGTGTATTTGAATTCATCTTGTACATAAATTGCATTAAATATTGAGTTCTCATTTTTACTACAAGCCGGCAGTTTGTTCATTGATTATTATTATATAATGTGATCTCCCTGAGAGTTGTATACATAGTATGTACAAAATAACGGTCACAGTAGTGCCTTCTGTATGATTTAGTAAGGTGACTGTATTATGTCACACTGTGTGGCAGGCAGGCTCGCATGTGTATTCTTTCAATCTTATAAGAGTGGTCTACATCTATATATAAGAGATGAATTATTCTCTTTCGATCATTGTTGGCTGCGTTTTGTCTTAAGGGATGGTCAAGGTACTGTGCTAGAGATTAACGTATTGATGATCGAATTTATATTTAAAGTGTATGTAATTCCAAGGCTCGTCTGAAGTAATTATGTAGAGGTTTGGCTATACTTAACACATATAGACTTCACAACATCGATTATAGAGTCACTAGAGAACACGAGCGACAACATTATATTCTGAAGTTTATTCACATGAAGACTGAGTATACTGTTGCATATGTCATATTCAAGGTACATGTCCAACAATATAAACAGCAAAGATACATAATGGACTTTGGGTCAGGCGCCTATTTATAGGGGCCAGAACGGCTCGGAAGGCATGCTCCTTTCCGTCCGATCTCCTCAGCTAGATTGGCCTAAAACTAAAAGTTAATCTATAACTAAAAGCATTAATAGTCAGTCACGTGGTGTAAAATGGGAGTCTTGTAACATGATTTAATTCACCATCTATCATGCATGGGGGGGGGGGGGGGGCGGGGGGGGGGAAATGTACAAATTTTCTTAGTCTGATTGACAGGAGTAGGGGAAAGCACGTGAGAGGGTGGGGTACTCTCACGATTCGGACCATAGGTGTGTGTGGGGGGGGGGGGGCGGTAGTGGACGACATCTAAAGCCCTTGTCCGTGGTCAGAGTTTGCTTTCTTCACGGTCGGCTCATTACACGGTTTACAGTGGTTAACTCGACCAGCTAGACATCTCAGATGTTATATACATGTTATAGTCTTTGTTGGTCGAGGGAGTGAGGAGGGACGGGAGGGGGTGAAGGTCGGAGACGGTGGGCTTAGCTTGATTGCGTCAAGTATGGCCTTGGCCTGTTCCGAAGGGATTTGGGCAAGACCATCG
The DNA here is from genome assembly GCA_949126835.1 of Anisus vortex. Taxonomy (NCBI): domain Eukaryota; kingdom Metazoa; phylum Mollusca; class Gastropoda; family Planorbidae; genus Anisus; species Anisus vortex. The sequence goes on from OX421499.1 coordinate 21,976,562, forward strand.
TAAATACTTACGGTGGTCTTGATTTGGGGGAGGGGGGGGGGAGAACACACAAGTGTCACAGAATTTATAATATACATGAACGGAAACTAATATCAATAACTAGTCATATAACAATAAGTAATATACTTATAAGCATGCAGAACATATACATATATGTAAATAAAATTCAATGCAAAGCCAAATACATTTAAGTGTTAAATATAGGAGAGAGAAAGGAAAGACTTATTCTTGCTCCAATCAGACACTCAAGGTCGTGGCATATAATCATTATAATGTCAGTGGTTTGTACGTACAGATGATATGATTATATTTTCTTTTAAGAGCGGATTACATTTAAAATAATCATTATTCTTAAAAGCTAAAAATAGTGTCTACTTGTAGTATATCCAGACAATAATGGCCAAGCTGGGATTTTTAAAGCTTTAATCACTCTAAAACATTTTCTTCCTAGAAGTCAGCTCCTTCATCTAATTAGGCAAAATCTTTGAGCCATTTTCAAGCTCATTGAAATACACATTATATATATATAAAGGTGCGTTTTGTAGAATAAAAGTTCTGAAAAATGTATAGATTTCGGTACATAAATAGTTTCTTCAAAATGAGGTATGCTATGTGTAGTGTTTTGAGTGATTAAGTTATTGATTTAATTAAGTATTTATAGAGAAGCAAAGTAATTATTATTGTATACATTAAACGCCATTTATTTCACGGACAAGTAACTCCCCTACACAAGAGTTATGTAAACATTAATATGTTAATTAACTGGTGTTGATCTTTTATAAAACACTTATATACTTTAACAATACACCGATACACCATACTATGTGAATATTATGATTATGTAAATTAATTTTCTCGGCCAAGGGTTATATATTAATTTAATTTAAAATGATATCTATAATCCAACTTTCAGTGTTTGTTACCTTGCTGGACAGTTTGTACGGATTTTACAAAGAAACCAGCCAGAACTTGGCATAACTGAAAAAGATATTTTGTGTGTTGAAATAGCTGGACTTTGTCATGATCTTGGTTTGTACTTTAAGAATACTTACATTTTGTCCAGAGTTATCTTTTATGAAATAATAATAATAATAATAACGGTGCTTATATAGCGCATATCGGCGGTGCAGCTGGTCACCTTTGCCGTGAAGCTACACCATCGTCTCTTGGAGACGGACGGATGCCGACGACGATAGCGCATATCCCGTTGGTGACAGTTCTATGCGCAGACGACAGTTACAGAATACAGACAGACAACGAAATATGTAGTAATACGCTAATTCTGCTGACGAAATAGGTGAGTCTTCAGCCGGCTCCTGAAGGTATCATAGCTAGGGCTCTGGCGAAGCTGTAGTGGGAGGTGATTCCAAGCGGACGGTACTACCTTTGTCAACAGTTTCAAACGACCCTTACACAATTGTTCCATTTTTACCTCTTGGTTCTTGTTTTTAAAGGTTCTTTCAATCAGTAGTGTAACATACAGCTTCACGACGCTTACTGCCTTGTCTTTATCTAGTAGCAATCTAGTATGTATGTATCTAATCTAATAGACCTCTAAAACTATAATAGTTTACATGACAGTGTTTTACTTTCAAATTAGGTCTTACAGACAAGTAAACTCTAAATCCGCCTGTTCCTCTGTGTTTAGTGAAAATTAAAAAAAATTTACTTTGAAGGCCGACCGAAACAAAAATTTTGGTTTCGGTTGAAAACGAAACCTTACTGAAAGTTATAAATTGACTTATGGCCAAAACTCTAAACCAAAACAAAAACCCAAATTGCCAAAAAGGATTTAAAAAGACTGCACATTTTTGTGTCATATTAACTAGTTTATGGGTAAACCATAGAGCATATAATATACCGTTGTATATACATGTATTATCTATCATTATTTTCAGAATTGAATACCTTTTAAGATTTAAAAACTTAAAAGACAATATAAACTTTAAATGAGATTTTTATATCTAAATAGTCTATATTATGACAGTTTTTATAAAATTTTGAATGGTAATCCCACACTCCATTTTTCAACATTCTTTGGGATGATGGAATAATCTGTTTATTATTAAACTCAATTTTCTACTTCACAGAGATTATTTCGCAACAGTTGAATTTATAAATAAGCAGAATAATAGAAGCATCAATAGTGTTGCAGTCTATTCAAACGAAAAGCTCACTTTTGGCTTCGGCCGAAACCGTTATTAAGAGGCCATTTGCTTACTTTCGGCGTTGAAACCGAATTTCGGTCGGCCTCGAGATTACTTATTATTGTTTTAAACAATAATCTTTCTAAGTAATGTTAAGTATTCATAGCTTATTTCTAGTAAACATTATTTTTATTAATAATATACAATAATTGTTTTTGTATTTAGGTCATGGTCCTTTTTCCCATCTGTTTGATCAGCATTTCGTTCCCCGAGCTCTAAAAGATTTAAAAAATGGCGCCTCTGTTGAAAATGATGAAAGTGATGAAAATGATGAAAGTGATGAGAGTGAAACAACCAAGAAAGACAAAAAAAATAAAAAGAAGGTATTATACAATTTCTTATAATTTTTTTTTTAGTAAACAGAAAAGAAAGGTAACTAATGGAATGTCACTAAATATCAATAAATTTTCGAACGTAATATTTTATTTCCATTTTCTTTGATAATTTTATCATGAAACAACAAAGAAAGACCAAGAAAAAAAAAAGAAAGACCAAGAAAAAAAAAAAAAAGGCAAAGAAACACCAAAGAAAGACAAAGACACAACTAAGAAAAACCCCAAAAATAAATGGACGGTAATATACAATTTCTTATAATTATTTCTTTTGTTAAAAAAGAAGCAATCAATGGAATGTCACTAAATATCAAGAAAAATTCTTATTTTATATTTTACTTCCATACTTTAAAAAAATTTCAGCATGAAAAGGCTTCAATTGATATGTTGGATCACCTAATTAAGGAACACAGATTGATGGAACCTGGAAAGATACTTCAAAAATATGGTTTGGATGAAAAAGACATAATATTTATAAAAGAACTTATTTATGGAAAGCTGGATGTAAGTATACATTTAATAAATAAAACATTTGAAGTTATATTTAACACTTAAATATGTGATTAACCCTTAAAAGCTAAATAAAAATATTGAACGAGCTTTCCCATCTATAGTAAGAAGATTTCTATGGGCCAAAAATGATAGTCATAGGAATAGATGGACTATTTTTAAAATGTATACAAGCTTTATATAGCGATATTAAATCGTCAGTATAACTAAACACAAAATTATCGCCGACATTTAACTGCAAGGCAGGTCTAAGTGAGGGAGAACATGAGTCCTCTCTTATTCTCTTTTCTTATAAATGACTTAGATTCTTATTTAGAACAAAACGCGTCAAGTGATTTAACCATCAAATATGATAACTGTGTAGAGATACTAAAGATATTTACACTATTATATGCAGATGACACTACAATTTTGGCTTATTTATCAAAAGTATAACTTAAATATTTATAACTACTACTGCAATGAGCATTGCCTAAATATCACATAAAATAATTGCCGTGAGTTTGTTTGTTTATTTAGATGTTTGTTCGCTATAGGCTCCTAAGCCGTTTGACAAATCAGGTCAAAAGTTAAATATATAAGCTGGAAACATCCTCCAAAAGAGAATTTTATTTTATCGACAATATTGCTTAATTAATTTCATTTAAAAAATAAACTTAGACCTATTACTAATCATCGTAAGTTAAGGCTCTAAACTGACCGCCTTTAAGAATGATCTCCACTTCAACTGTCATTTACTATTTTACAAAAATTCCCCTTGCATAAAGTTGTTTATTTATCCTGTAAGATCATAGGATTCATGGGTTTGACCTTCAGAGGGAAAGGGGGGGGGGGTTAAACATCGGCGTTGCGAGAGATATATAGCCTAAGCTATTTTGGTTTGTTTACATTTGTATTACTTCCGGTTTCTAAGTTTTCGTCTGCTGCTATGTTGTACTACGTTTTATTTACACATTATTTTTTAATTCACGTGGCTATGAAGGTAATAAATATTTAGCCTATTATTTTTTAAACGTGGATATGAAGGTAATAAACATTTTCTATTCTTTAAGTATAACGCATAAGAGGTATCATTAAATGGTATTTATTTTCTTTTTTTTCCTTTTGATAATATTATTATTAGTTAAATATTATTAATACGAAGTTAGAAGCTTGACAGCAACAATTCAGTTGCATATTCCAGGGCCAGGCGACTGTAAACAATAAAAAAAAGAAAAACTAAATACCGAAAGAAACGTTGGCACTACTATTACGGGAATAATCACTAGTAAATATATAATGACGGTAAAACCAAAAAATGATATATAAATATTGCAAGACTAAATGTACTAATGCCATGTGCAACATAAGTAGTAATATTAGGTCACATTTGATTATCATCCCACCTCTCACCTCCACCTCTCACCTCCACCTCTCACCTCCACCTCTCACCTCCACCTCTCACCACCACCACCATCACCACCTGCCACCACCACCACCGCCCCTCCACCGCTCCACCGCCCCCTACACCCAATAATCCTCTCGACATGTAGTACACTAACATTTCATGACCTTCCGTTCACGACACGTTGTATTGTTCTCCCCCTACCCCCTGAAATGTATAATTGAAAAAGACCCTGCCTCCCCACCCCCCCACCCCTGTATAGTTGAGATGACTCACGTTATATATCTTTACTTCCCTCCCACCCCCGTTAGCTATAGGTGTTCATGTATTAATGTGTTCATTACATTTTTAAATAGTTTTTTTTTTCCACTTTGTAATTGAGTTCTCTTTATTACTTATGTGTGTATATATATATATATATATATATATATAATAATTTATAAAAAAAACAATATTAATCGAGACACAAACATATCAATTCAGTATATGCAAAGTCCACATCTTCAATCTATAATTTACTTCGTCCCATCTTTAATCAATATGTTATTTCAATCGCATAGGTTATTCACGCATAGGTTATTCACCTATGTCCACCGCTGTTACGGTCATTGACCCTTGAGATCAATAGTAGAATATTCACATTTTGTCACTCTTCACACGTATCACACACACACGCATTTCTTTTCCCCTATACAGACATCTGTCTATTTCAAACATCCCAACCCAATCAATAAACTATTGTACTGGTTTATCTATGCACTGTAGGTTATTAACCTTTTTGTACTATCATTTTCTTTTCCGCCATTCAGACATATCTATGCAGTGTAGGTTATTAACCTTTTTGTACTATCATTTTCTTTTCTTCCATTCAGACATCTGTTTAATTCAATCCTCCCACCCAATCGATAATGCCAACATTTCACTTACTATTATCACGTTTTCCCGCCAGCTTATCTCTTTTTTCCCACAGCTGTTACAATAACAATGACCTTCTGACATTGACACCCTCGACACAAATCTCTATTGATTATTAAAAGCGGGGTTATATCGACCATCTTTTTAATTATCAGGCAGAAGGATACGTCTTTTTTTTTTTTTTTTTTTTTTTTTTTGTTTTTTTGAATTACTACCATAAAGCTGTATCCGACAGATATTGATCCTAATCCTAAACTATTTTTCCTGAAAACGTGCTTTTTTTTTTGTTGACCCATGGTATTCATTAGCTTTACAGCTGTTTTGTAGATCAATAGAATAGTCGTGTGTCTTTTCTAAATAAATAACGCACAAATGCAGATCAATACTCAATTATAATTCAAGAGATATACGTCCAGATCAATATGTCATTGTTATGGGCCCGCTCAATATATCATTGTTCTGGTAACGATAACAATTCATCATTTGTTGACTCTCTAATTTTATCTTTCTCTCTTGTACACGTGGCAATTTTTGTTTCTCCGCGAAGCAGCGTGAAAAAATATCTAAGTCTAAATCAAAAAGTTCATCTACATTTATCTCATCTAATATTTCGTCAAAATTGGCTAAATCTAAATTTAAAAGTTCATCTACATTGATATCATCTAACGGTTGGATTTCATCTACATTAATAGCATTTTGTGATGTTTTTCGGCGTTTGTTGTGCTATATTCAATAGCATGAGTAGGTTCCCTTACCTTAAATTTGGATTGTTAGTGGTGATATGGGGTCTACACAGATGTTGCCAATTGAATGAATTATGAGAAGATCAAGAAATGCAGACATCTGTTTAATTCAATCCTCCCACCCAATCGATAATGCCAACATTTCACTTACTATTTTCACGTTTTCCCAACGCACACACACACACACATACATACAGACAATCACATTTACAAACGCAAACACACACATACAGACAATCACATTTACAAACACACACACACACACAGTATTTTTATCTCTCACACACACACATACAGACAATCACATTACTCATATTGTCATACACATACGCACACAGACCCCTCAGACCATATTTACATTGTCACATCTGTCTCTCTGCAAACGCTTCTTCTATAAAGAAGCTTATTGCGTCCTACGTTCATCCGTGGTCCAAGGCCAGTCTAGTTGCATTTTTTTATTAATGTTTTAAATTATGTTACTGGTTTGTTCAGGCAACCCATTCCATATGAACCTTGCAGCTCGTTTTATTTTTTTTTTTTTTTTTTTTGTAATTTTTTTTTTTTTTTTTTTTTTTTTTTTTTAAATGTTTTTGTAAAAGTATTCAGGCAATTTTAAAATTTTAATAGTTAACACATGCATCAGTCTAAACTAAAATATTCAACGTGTCTCTGATGGCATCCTTTTTTTAACTTTCTGTTATACAGAAGTCATAGTCATAGTCCCATGGTTCTTTTAGGAACATGGGTGTATCCAAGGGGAGTAATCGTCACGTGGTATCCAATATGGCGGAAGGGATGTATCCAAGGGGAGTAATCGTGTAATTATTTTTTGTATTTTGTCATTATTAACATTGTATTTTTTTTTTTTTTTTTTTTTTTTTTTTTTTCTTTTTGTTGTAGTAAGACAGGGTTAAGCATTTTTATTCTAAACTTAAAATGTTTCAGCTATTAGTATATATATTACGAGCTCTAAATTTTCACATAATAGTGAAGGGTGATATTCTTTTATAGAATTATTATACACTAATGCAATTTTGTTTTCTCTTTTTGATATTATAAGACATGTAAATCTTGAGTAATTTTTAATTTTAACTTTAAGAGTTCGCATGTTATTTTCTTTACGATTGCACTAGATGTATAAACTTTTATATACTGTATTTAATCAAGTAATTATTTTCTTTAGCACAATTAAGGGAGCCAGAAATATTGAAAGGGTAGCAATCGTGTAATTAGTTGTTTTAATTTTTGTAAAATTTATATTAATCTTGTCTTAAGTTAATGGATTTTCAGGTCGATTTGCAGTTCGTTGTTTTCAACTAAAGAGTTACCAGATAGTAGATACGCTTCTAGAATCTTCAACATATATTGATACACATCTGTCGGTCTTTATGAATAGTCATAATAACTGGGTGAGTAACAGGTTCACAATAGTAACAACACAGTGTTTGTTAAAAAAAAATAAAAAAAATCACCATATACACAGTTAAATATAAAAGAGTATATTAAACTAGCTTCCATCTTTCTTTTCGTCACAGGGGTGTCCCTGAGTCTGCCCAGCTCTGATGGGTACCTGACATTAGTTGGGGTAAAGTAAAGTCGGCTGGGCATTGTGCTGACCACACATCCCCTTTTATGCCGTGGCCACAGAAACTGGTGAACGCTGCTTCACTAGCCCTATGATCAGGTTGGTCCGAAGGGTACTTTACTAAGTCATGTTTTGTTTGTTATTATTATTGTAAACGTGTAACGCTAGTATGAAAACATGGGTGTCATTTATTTATTGCATTCAATTCATTAAAGAATAAAAGTGGGGAAAAAGGAATGTTTGTTTCCTTTGTCTTTATTTCATCTAGTACATCTAAGTCCAATGTTTTCATTGCCCTAGTATGTATAAAATAGTTGTAATTTTAAAGTTATTTTGAAATATTAAGTTAACCCAATGGATTCGTTGTAAAAACAAATAAGCTCCAGAAGATCTTTTACGTCTGCTTGCTCATCAATTAGGCGCTGACAAGATTCTTGCAGAGATATGATGACTTTCGTAGACCTACCAAGTATCTGAGCTAGCCCATCAGTATCCGCATCCACAAGTTGCTAGATAAGACATTGAAAATAAAAATTATATTTATTATTTATTTATTTTGTTTATACCTGCAAGATGTAATCATTTGGTAGTATCTTACATGCATTTCATCTTCATTCAATAATACAACACAAGCGAGGTCTACTTGATTTTCTCAATGACTGAAGATAAATCACAGTCTTTACGGCCACATTCTAATACAGCGCCATCTGGGTGATCGTAACTCGTAATGGCTACACAGGGAAAAAATAATGGAAAATTGAATTTTTTACTGTATCATGACTACACTGTTTGTTTCTGTGATCTAGCTACATGACTTTAGGTGACCAAGACTATCATGGCTTTAGGTTGACCTCACCCAAGACTATTAAAACTGTTAGGGAAATATTTTTTTTTATTTTTTTTTCTCCCAAGAGTCCAGAGGGAAGAGTTTACAATGCTATCACTCGCATTTAATCAGGGGAAGTAATTGGGAAAGTAAAGGTGTTGAGGCGCTTTGCTGACCACACTATCCCCACATTAATGTAAAGGATTTAAAATATAAAAATAATCTACATATTGTAAAATTAGATTGGATGGATACTTTAAACAAAACAATTTTGACTTTAAAACATAAAAAATCGATAGAAAATATATTAAACTACACCTACAAGAGTGTGGAGGCATCCATTCGCTTCGACCGGGTAGCAACATGAACACTGTGTTGTCTGGTAAGAAGGAGAAATATTCCTCATCAATTTCTGTTCCATCCTCTGCAAGAACGACTCTGACAGGGGGATCAATTTGGAGTTTTTCACAACCTTCAAACGTAAAAAACAACAAATACCAAACAACTACAAACAAACAAAACAACAAGAATAAAATAATTGATAGCTTTTAATTTACTTTATTTATTTTTTTATTTTTTTTTACCTTTGTTTTTAAGCTCTTGAAATGATGAGACAGTAAATCCGTTTGTGACAATTCTTTCTTTATCCCAGACTTTAAACGGTCTATACTTAGGTTCACACATTTTTAAAAAATGTGATAATCCTTTAAAAAATAAATATAAAAATAGTCAAACTTGGTTACCTACCCTTGCCAATAATATTGGCAATATAATATTTGTTGACTACGCCTAGTTTTCTTTTTATCGTTCCCTCTTTCTAACTCCCACTCTATCAAATCTTATAGAACTACAAACTCTTATCTTCAACTCCCTTGTCAGCTGTTACATTCGCATTATTTGTGCCTCATTTCTTTCTTATAGCTCCAGATCGTTCTCACTACTATCTTTCTCACCCAAAACTGTTAGTTACTCTACTTTCAATAATGTTCCCTCTCTACAACGTGCGTCAGACATACATTGTTTTTCTGCCTAGAAAGTTTTTTAGTACACTTGTCTATGGACACCTTTTTTTTTCTCCAACTCTCTTGTTATTTTTTTCTCCCTCTCGAAAAAAAGTCTCCCTCTCAAAAAGAAATATTTCCTTCCACGAAGGAAATAGAGACCGGCTTGTAATTTTTTTTCTCCCTCTTCGAAAAAAAAAGTCTCCCTCTTGAAAAGAAATATTTCCTTCCACGAAGGAAATAGAGACCGGCTTGTAATTTTTTTTCTCCCTCTTCGAAAAAAAAGTCTCCCTCTCGAAAAAATTTCTTCCCTGGCATCCTTCTTTCTCCAATCATCTTGTAATTTTTTTCTCCCTCTTCGAAAAAAAAGTCTCCCTCTCGAAAAAATTTCTTCCCTGGCATCCTTCTTTCTCCAATCATCTTGTAATTTTTTTTCTCCCTCTTCGAAAAAAAAAGTCTCCTCTCGAAAAAATTTCTTCCCTGGCATCCTTCTTTCTCCAATCATCTTGTAATTTTTTTCTCCCTCTTCGAAAAAAAAGTCTCCCTCTCGAAAAAATTTCTTCCCTGGCATCCTTCTTTCTCCAATCATCTTGTAATTTTTTTCTCCCTCTTCGAAAAAAAAGTCTCCCTCTCGAAAAGAAATATTTCCTTCCACGAAGGAAAAAGAGACTCGCTTGTAATTTTGTTCTCCCTCTTCGAAAAAATTTCTTCCCTGGCACCCTTCTTTCTCCAATCATCTTGTAATTTTTTTCTCTCGCTCTTCGAAAAAATGGTCTTCCCTGCCATGTCTTTATAACAGGCAAATCGTTTAGCATATCTACACTCCTAACTCTAAAACGGTGTGTACATTACACGTCACCAAGGTTTTTGCAAGTAACGTTCTTGAGAGCTATCAAAGGCCAAGTTGTAAACCTAAAGTTATCCCGACTGACCCTCATGTGAATTGGGGAAAAGCCCCTGCTCTCTTTCCCTATCTATCACTATGTAAAGTTTACCAAATATTACTAAACTAGCTATGGAAAACTTTAATTACCAAACCGACATTTAATAGTAGTGGTCAAAACCTTTGGAACACATATGACCACTCAATACCCTATAAAAGCCTTAGCACTCTTACTACCGTCTCAGGACTTCTCAAATCAAAATACATATCAAGTAGGTATAGTTGTTTTAAGATAGCTCTACATTTCATTTTCCTAAGTTCACTAAGACTTTCAACTCTAGTAATAGGTTAAACAGCCCCGTATGACTACAGTCATACCACGAAAGATTTTTTACTATTAGCGAACATAGCCAAAACACAACCCAAAACACATATCTACAACACCCAAGTATATCTTACCACTTAGGTAATCTTGCTTGTCTCGTGTCACGAAAGATTTCTGATATAGCCCTGTTCAAAACACCAACTTTACAAAACACATAGCTACAACACCTTCCCACTAGGGCAATCTTGCTTGACTCAAACCATTAGAATACTTTTATTCTGATAGTCTACATTTATAAATAGCCCTGTTCAAAACACTAACTTTACAAAACACATATCGACAACACTTAAGTATACCTTCCCACTTAGGCAATGTTGCTTGGCTCAAACCTTTAGAAAACCTTTATAGATAGCCCTGTCCAAAACACTAACTTTACAAAAACACATAGCATATCTTCATCAAATAAGTATAACTTAACATTTGTATGCCCCTAGTCATGTCAAGAAATATATCTGACACTCCAACTTTATGTATAACCCTATCCCAACACTAGTATAACATTAGACAATCTTGCTTGACTCATACCACAACAAAAGCTTTTTACAAAACACACACCTTTCAATAACACCTTTCAAAATTCTAATACTAGGGATGTGGCATTACCCATGCCAAATACCTCCTACGACTTAAAAGTATGCTTTCTAATCACTTTTCACAGACTTTTCATTACCTCCCTATACGTGTAACTCATCACTATCACCTCCACACAAGATCAAACTAATTACTTTCAGCTTCTCCCTTTTCTCCAACTGACCCAGGTGTCAGTTTGAAGAAAACCCTCCCATATCTCTTCCTAACTTTCACTGTTATAAAGTTTACAGAATATTACCAAACTAGCTATGGAACCTTTTAGGTTATATACCAACTATATTTATTAATAATGGTCAGAACCTTTGTAACATAGACTGCCATTCACCAGTTGATACAACACTTATTGTTTCAGACTTTCTCCCCAGGACAACACTGACATAGAGTTCCTAGAGACTTATCCTTATATAACAATCTTTATAGGTAATCTTGTGTTTCAATGAATGCATTTACAAGATAGACAAAAATTTAGACCTATTCTTTGTTTCCTCGATAAACGTGTATCTAGATTTTCCTCTTCCTAAGTTCAAAGGGGCTTTCAACCCTAGTAATGGGAGAAACAACCCTGCACAACTTCACGCTCGAACTCCTATCACTTGTTGGGCCTTAGACTATTTCTGCCATTTACAAAACACCATCTTTACAAAATACATATCATCAACACTTTTTAACATCACACTTATTTTATTCGTACCATGAACGATGTCTAACTTTTACAATAAAAAAATCTCTTGACAAAATAAATATTACCACCACCAGATAAACCACACCATACATATGCAATTTGCATGACTCAAAACCCTTAGAATACTTTTAGGGATAAGACTATACAAAACACATTTAAAACACCACACATTTCAGTCTAAGACTAGTACTTTTTCTGCCTTATCCAATTTATAGTAGTAATTTATTATAATCATAAATACACATCCTAAAACTTATCACAATTCCTTCAAACTAATTTTAGCGATTTACAAAGCTCTTTACAATACTATCAACCCCAAACTAGATAAAACTAATTATTTTATTTTTTTTATGCCTTACTTTTCCCCAATTCACATGAGGGTCAGTCGGGATAACTTTAGGTTTACAACTTGGCCTTTGATAGCTCTCAAGAACGTTACTTGCAAAAACCTTGGTGACGTGTAATGTACACACCGTTTTAGAGTTAGGAGTGTAGATATGCTAAACGATTTGCCTGTTATAAAGACATGGCAGGGAAGACCATTTTTTCGAAGAGAGAGAGAAAAAAATTACAAGATGATTGGAGAAAGAAGGGTGCCAGGGAAGAAATTTTTTCGAAGAGGGAGAACAAAATTACAAGCGAGTCTCTTTTTCCTTCGTGGAAGGAAATATTTCTTTTCGAGAGGGAGACTTTTTTTCGAAGAGGGAGAAAAAAATTACAAGATGATTGGAGAAAGAAGGATGCCAGGGAAGAAATTTTTTCGAGAGGGAGACTTTTTTTTCGAAGAGGGAGAAAAAAATTACAAGATGATTGGAGAAAGAAGGATGCCAGGGAAGAAATTTTTTCGAGAGGAGACTTTTTTTTCGAAGAGGGAGAAAAAAAATTACAAGATGATTGGAGAAAGAAGGATGCCAGGGAAGAAATTTTTTCGAGAGGGAGACTTTTTTTTCGAAGAGGGAGAAAAAAATTACAAGATGATTGGAGAAAGAAGGATGCCAGGGAAGAAATTTTTTCGAGAGGGAGACTTTTTTTTCGAAGAGGGAGAAAAAAAATTACAAGCCGGTCTCTATTTCCTTCGTGGAAGGAAATATTTCTTTTCAAGAGGGAGACTTTTTTTTTCGAAGAGGGAGAAAAAAAATTACAAGCCGGTCTCTATTTCCTTCGTGGAAGGAAATATTTCTTTTTGAGAGGGAGACTTTTTTTCGAGAGGGAGAAAAAAATAACAAGAGAGTTGGAGAAAAAAAAAGGTGTCCATAGACAAGTGTACTAAAAAACTTTCTAGGCAGAAAAACAATGTATGTCTGACGCACGTTGTAGAGAGGGAACATTATTGAAAGTAGAGTAACTAACAGTTTTGGGTGAGAAAGATAGTAGTGAGAACGATCTGGAGCTATAAGAAAGAAATGAGGCACAAATAATGCGAATGTAACAGCTGACAAGGGAGTTGAAGATAAGAGTTTGTAGTTCTATAAGATTTGATAGAGTGGGAGTTAGAAAGAGGGAACGATAAAAAGAAAACTAGGCGTAGTCAACAAATATTATATTGCCAATATTATTGGCAAGGGTAGGTAACCAAGTTTGACTATTTTTATATTTATTTTTAAAGGATTATCACATTTTTTAAAAATGTGTGAACCTAAGTATAGACCGTTTAAAGTCTGGGATAAAGAAAGAATTGTCACAAACGGATTTACTGTCTCATCATTTCAAGAGCTTAAAAACAAAGGTAAAAAAAAATAAAAAAATAAATAAAGTAAATTAAAAGCTATCAATTATTTTATTCTTGTTGTTTTGTTTGTTTGTAGTTGTTTGGTATTTGTTGTTTTTTACGTTTGAAGGTTGTGAAAAACTCCAAATTGATCCCCCTGTCAGAGTCGTTCTTGCAGAGGATGGAACAGAAATTGATGAGGAATATTTCTCCTTCTTACCAGACAACACAGTGTTCATGTTGCTACCCGGTCGAAGCGAATGGATGCCTCCACACTCTTGTAGGTGTAGTTTAATATATTTTCTATCGATTTTTTATGTTTTAAAGTCAAAATTGTTTTGTTTAAAGTATCCATCCAATCTAATTTTACAATATGTAGATTATTTTTATATTTTAAATCCTTTACATTAATGTGGGGATAGTGTGGTCAGCAAAGCGCCTCAACACCTTTACTTTCCCAATTACTTCCCCTGATTAAATGCGAGTGATAGCATTGTAAACTCTTCCCTCTGGACTCTTGGGAGAAAAAAAAATAAAAAAAAATATTTCCCTAACAGTTTTAATAGTCTTGGGTGAGGTCAACCTAAAGCCATGATAGTCTTGGTCACCTAAAGTAATGTAGCTAGATCACAGAAACAAACAGTGTAGTCATGATACAGTAAAAAATTCAATTTTCCATTATTTTTTCCCTGTGTAGCCATTACGAGTTACGATCACCCAGATGGCGCTGTATTAGAATGTGGCCGTAAAGACTGTGATTTATCTTCAGTCATTGAGAAAATCAAAGTAGACCTCGCTTGTGTTGTATTATTGAATGAAGATGAAATGCATGTAAGATACTACCAAATGATTACATCTTGCAGGTATAAACAAAATAAATAAATAATAAATATAATTTTTATTTTCAATGTCTTATCTAGCAACTTGTGGATGCGGATACTGATGGGCTAGCTCAGATACTTGGTAGGTCTACGAAAGTCATCATATCTCTGCAAGAATCTTGTCAGCGCCTAATTGATGAGCAAGCAGACGTAAAAGATCTTCTGGAGCTTATTTGTTTTTACAACGAATCCATTGGGTTAACTTAATATTTCAAAATAACTTTAAAATTACAACTATTTTATACATACTAGGGCAATGAAAACATTGGACTTAGATGTACTAGATGAAATAAAGACAAAGGAAACAAACATTCCTTTTTCCCCACTTTTATTCTTTAATGAATTGAATGCAATAAATAAATGACACCCATGTTTTCATACTAGCGTTACACGTTTACAATAATAATAACAAACAAAACATGACTTAGTAAAGTACCCTTCGGACCAACCTGATCATAGGGCTAGTGAAGCAGCGTTCACCAGTTTCTGTGGCCACGGCATAAAAGGGGATGTGTGGTCAGCACAATGCCCAGCCGACTTTACTTTACCCCAACTAATGTCAGGTACCCATCAGAGCTGGGCAGACTCAGGGACACCCCTGTGACGAAAAGAAAGATGGAAGCTAGTTTAATATACTCTTTTATATTTAACTGTGTATATGGTGATTTTTTGTTTAACAAAGACTGTCTTGTTACTATTGTGAACCTGTTACTCACCCAGTTATTATGACTATTCATAAAGACCGACAGATGTGTATCAATATATGTTGAAGATTCTAGAAGCGTATCTACTATCTGGTAACTCTTTAGTTGAAAACAACGAACTGCAAATCGACCTGAAAATCCATTAACTTAAGACAAGATTAATATAAATTTTACAAATATTAAAACAACTAATTACACGATTGCTACCCTTGATTTTAATCTATTCAATATTTCTGGCTCCCTTAATTGTGCTAAAGAAAATAATTACTTGATTAAATACAGTATATAAAAGTTTATACATCTAGTGCAATCGTAAAGAAAATAACATGCGAACTCTTAAAGTTAAAATTAAAAATTACTCAAGATTTACATGTCTTATAATATCAAAAAGAGAAAACAAAATTGCATTAGTGTATAATAATTCTATAAAAGAATATCACCCTTCACTATTATGTGAAAATTTAGAGCTCGTAATATATATACTAATAGCTGAAACATTTTAAGTTTAGAATAAAAATGCTTAACCCTGTCTTACTACAACAAAAAGAAAAAAAAAAAAAAAAAAAAAAAAAAAAAAAAAAATACAATGTTATTAATGACAAAATACAAAAAATAATTACACGATTACTCCCCTTGGATACATCCCTTCCGCCATATTGGATACCACGTGACGATTACTCCCCTTGGATACACCCATGTTCCTAAAAGAACCATGGGACTATGACTATGACTTCTGTATAACAGAAAGTTAAAAAAAGGATGCCATCAGAGACACGTTGAATATTTTAGTTTAGACTGATGCATGTGTTAACTATTAAAATTTTAAAATTGCCTGAATACTTTTACAAAAACATTTAAAAAAAAAAAAAAAAAAAAAAAAACATAAATTACAAAAAAAAAATAAAAAAAAATAAAACGAGCTGCAAGGTTCATATGGAATGGGTTGCCTGAACAAACCAGTAACATAATTTAAAACATTAATAAAAAAATGCAACTAGACTGGCCTTGGACCACTGATGAACGTAGGACGCAATAAGCTTCTTTATAGAAGAAGCGTTTGCAGAGAGACAGATGTGACAATGTAAATATGGTCTGAGGGGTCTGTGTGCGTATGTGTATGACAATATGAGTAATGTGATTGTCTGTATGTGTGTGTGTGAGAGATAAAAATACTGTGTGTGTGTGTGTGTTTGTAAATGTGATTGTCTGTATGTGTGTGTTTGCGTTTGTAAATGTGATTGTCTGTATGTATGTGTGTGTGTGTGTGCGTTGGGAAAACGTGAAAATAGTAAGTGAAAGATTGGCATTATCGATTGGTTGGGAGGATTGAATTAAACAGATGTCTGTATAGGGGAAAAGAAATGCGTGTGTGTGTGATACGTGTGTGTGTGTGTGTGTGTGTGAAGAGTGACAAAATGTGAATATTCTACTATTGATCTCAAGGGTCAATGACCGTAACAGCGGTGGACATAGGTGAATAACCTATGCGTGAATAACCTATGCGATTGAAATAACATATTGATTAAAGATGGGACGAAGTAAATTATCGATTGAAGATGTGGACTTTGCGTATTATGAATTGGGTCAGCCCCTCCTTACTCTTAGCATTTTTTCGTTTGTCAATTTTTCGTTTTGTGTCTCGATTAATATTGTTTTTTAAAAATATATTATATATATATATATATATATACACACATAAGTAATAAAGATAACTCAATTACAAAGTGGAAAAAAAAAACTATTTAAAAATGTAATGAACACATTAATACATGAACACCTATAGCTAACGGGGGTGGGAGGGAAGTAAAGATATATAACGTGAGTCATCTCAACTATACAGGGGGGTGGGGAGGCAAGGTCTTTTTCAATTATACATTTCAGGGGGTAGGGGAGGGAGAACAATACAACGTGTCGTGAACGGAAGGTCATGAAATGTTAGTGTACTACATGTCGAGAGGATTATTGGGTGTAGGGGGCGGTGGAGCGGTGGAGGGGCGGTGGTGGTGGTGGCAGGTGGTGATGGTGGTGGTGAGAGGTGGAGGTGAGAGGTGGAGGTGAGAGGTGGAGGTGAGAGGTGGAGGTGAGAGGTGGGATGATAATCAAAGGTGACCTAATATACTACTAACATACTCAGAAATTGTCATATACTAAACTTGCAAAATATATAGCCAAATTGATCTGTTTGACCAAACAGTATTGCCGATACTTACAGGTGGGTGTCAGTTATAAATATAGGGTATGGGAAGCTGCGATATTTTAGAGCACACCAGACGACGTTATTTTAAGATGATATTAAAAATGAATAAAAAAAACCCAAACTATGTAGTCATAAGTGAAATTGACAAATTCTAAATAAGCTCATTAATAAAAAAAAAGAATGTTTAACTTTTGGATTTAAATAGCTACCGGTGAATCAAAAAGAATCCTTAGAGTCATTTATAATGTTTTACTAAAAGAGCACTCAATTGAAAAAGGATTATGTTATATGTGGTTAGAGCAAGACAAAATAGATATTCAACTATCCAAAGCAATAATAAACTAAAGAATTTTTGATCAAAGCATACAAGAAATTTATTTAAAATGCAAAAAAATAAAGCATGCCAAGCATGCCAAGCATGCAAAAAAAACCAAAAAAAACAAAACAATAAGGTTTTTAAATGTAATATTGGTAGGGAAAATATCCCAACCATTTTAAAATAAATTACTCCTCAAAGAAGCTCTCTATATATGAAAAAAAAAAGAGCCAGCAATAACAATTTCCTTGTTGAGTTGAGTCGCCACACCGAAATAGGCTATGATTCAAGGATATGACCTTTTTTGCGCAAACACTATACCACTATTTACTTGAATGCAAACCTTTTTGTAGCCAACGAAAAATGTATATAAAAAGTGTTACTATAACAGAGATTGTGTAGAAAAAATGTCTGAACTACTAAACTCTAGATCTCTAAAATATTTGCAAAAGTACTACTGACTGTTTAAAAAAAATAAAATAATAGAATCTAATAAAAAAGCTTAGAGTATCAAAAACGAAACAAAATAAATAAATAACCTAGTTAGATAAGTATTTGAATGATGCACGGTTTCAAGTGTTTGGGTATAAGTCTTTATAACGTTTTCCCTTTGTGCCTGTGTTAAAGCGAACTTGTAGTGAAAGTGATGTAACGTGAAGATCTGATAAGAAAAGTGTAAGTTAGATCATGTGGCAAGGAAATATTGTTCATTATTCATTGGTACACGATTTTTCTATGGACTTTAACGATTTAGAATTTAGCGGTTTTATATTCTTATGTTAAAAAGTGAATGGTTAATACAATTTAACATTTTATAATCTCGCATTTTAATTACAAGATTTTATTTGACATTATAATCTGTTGTTACATGTCTCAGGGGTTAAATAGAAAGGGAATATACTGAAATTAAAACTATGCATTTAAAGCAGTTTTATATTTAAGTTTGATTTTGTTTTGATATAAAATCATAGTTTGATGGACAAGATAAGTATGTGGGAAGAAAAAGAAACAAATACTTTCTATATGAGGTAAGCCTTTGTTTATTCATTTTCATCCATGCTAATGCACAAATAATTATTTTCAAAAACTTGTCAAAACTCATAATTCAAAATATTATTTTTCTTTAGTTTACAAAAACAAAAAAACAACAATTATATTTGTATTATGTATTACAAATTTCAATTTTAATTCTTCACTGGTTTTTAATGCAAACAAGTCCTTTTGGATTTGTGAAGTTAGGACTGATTTTAACACTTCACCATTAGAAAAGATGGAATTTTAAAGTTTATAATAATAATATCTTAAAATTCACTGTTGAAGTCATTATTATGTGCTCCAATGTGTCGACAATAATCGAATATGTGTTCGTCAGTTTTCTCTTCAGATGCAAAATCTTCTCTTCTATAGTAGTGTTTGTACAATCGAAGTTTTAACATAAAATGCTAACAATAAAACTATTTGTCTTTATTAAATTGGGGTAATCACCTTGAAATCATTTTTGTTAAAATATATAAACCCATTATTAAATTTTCTCTCAAAGCATCGTCTTTGCTTTCCGAAAACTCTAGCATCGAATCAAAGACTCATACAATCTATTTAACATTTGATGACCAGCATGTGTGCAGTAACAAAATAATTTTTAGTCCACGTTATATTCATTGCAAAACTGTCTGAACAATCTATTATTGAATGCGTTGCTTCAGTTTTGTTATCTGCAGTAATTACGTATTGTAGTGAGCGATGCAGACTATAACTGAGATTTTAGGCACTAAAAGTTGTTGATATCAAAGCTTCTTTTTATAAATCACATTTTTCAAATTGAAACCAAATATATCTGAAACTGGGATGTGATTAATTCTCTTTTAATTATTACCGTTCTTCGGAGGCTATTAGAATTAATCTTGAGTTGAGCTTTGTTTCTTTAATATTATCTTCCACATCACATATAATAGACTTTATAAAGCAATTCTTGCAGCAATACATAGGCTATATTGTATTAGTACTCACAACTTTCATAGAATATATACATATGTCCAATATATCCATTATCAGTGCTTTTTGTGACGGTACGCTACGCACCGCTATGGCGTACCGGCACCTTTTTCAATGTGGGGAAAAAGTTATTACTTTTCTTGTATTTTAACGTTTATTATTAATTTATTATATTATTAATTTGTTAAAATTGAATTATTTTCAAATTGCGCGTAATAAGAATTAACATATAAATGCGAAACTGCTTTAAAAGTTAGGCAATCCATCACTGAGTACCGGCACCTATTTTGTTTTACAAAAAAAGCACTGTCCATTATACATGATATTACACACCACAAGTCCTTTAAAGTATAAGCTTAGTCCAAGTTAACACACAACCTTTCATTACTACATTTTAGCTCTAACTGATTTTAACCTTTAAGATCCCATGACTATTTTACCCTCTCTGTACATATATTCCCGAGTTCACATAGTGTGTTGTGTTCCTGTTATTGCAAATAAAACGTTCTAGCAGTAATTGTTTGCTTCAGTTAAGGCATATAACTTCTGCCTATCTTTTCTGCTACCTTAATATTCCCCAAGCGATCTCCCTCCGACTATCTTTAGTATATAAATCAGTCTTTAACATGGGATAAATAACGAACGCGCATTACTTTGTTTGCTACCAAACCGATCTAGAAATTTAATTTAAAATTTAAACTGACTCGAGCCCCTACTTCTTCTTATAAAAATCATTGCGATTCTTCCATCTATTAGCATATGTCATGTTGGGTGATAGCAGTAGTTTAGCATCAGTTGTGTTCTATCAAGTTCTATGTCACATTTCATCCACATTTTAATCACCCCCACCTATCTGCCTTTCTCTTAAATAGTCTAAATCTAGTATTAGATCAAGGTTAAGTACATAGACCTTTAAATGAGTTTTACGATACAGTCACACAGTAGACATAAGTCAATAATGGAACAGGCGATTAATTCTTTGTTAAAGCTCAAGATTACCCTTATCATAATAAAAGCAGATCTAAATTTTAGTATTTTAGTGTCTTAAATAACAGTGGTGTTCAAACTATTAAAAGTACTTTCGTATTCACCTCCCCCTATCACCCCCGGGAAGGTCAGCGACCCCATCCCTAGACTCTCTCACCGCCCCCTGGAGGGCGATAACGACCCCGTTGGGAATCTATGCACTAACCAATCATACAGAAAGATGATAAACTCGTTACACTTACCAATCCTACAGAAAGGAGATATATTCGTTACGCTCCAGACTGTTGAAAACCTGAGCAAAGGGTCCAATGTGTGTATATATATTTTTTTTCTTAAACATAATAAACACAAATGTTTCAGATTGTCTCCAATAAAAGAAATGGCATTGATGTTGACAAATGGGATTATCTTGCTAGAGACTGTCATCACCTTGGCATCAAAAATAACTTTGAGCACACTAGATTCATGAATTTTGCTAGAGTCATTGAAGCCAAGGGACCAGATGATGATAAGAAAGTTTTGCAAATTTGTATCAGGGACAAAGTAATTATTTTATATTTCGTTACAAATAGTTTTTAACGATATGTAATTAAACATTGATATGGCTTTTATTAATGTAATATTATTTATGAAAATATATTGAAGCTATATATTGTGTTTTTATTTCAGGAAATCGGCAATTTGTACAACATGTTCTATGCAAGATTTACAATACACAAAATTGCATGTCAACATAGAGTTACCAAAACTATTGAAAACATGTAAAAAAAAACTTTTTTTTTCATGGATAGATAGATTAGACATAGATCTAGATAGACAGAAAGACATGGAAGGCTTGTTCATTTTATCTACGAGCCCTGGGTCAGCTACGACCTCATCTTAATAGATGAAAGGACATTACTGTAGCTGTCTCTCTAATCCCGTCAAGGTTGACTATCTATAAAGTAGAAAGTGCTTATATTGATATATAAATATATAAATACTCGTAAATTAGTAAGAGTTAGCTTCTGTCTTTAAACTGATGTTTTCTTTAGGATCTAGAGGATTTGTAGGCTATTTCGTTGTTGTTGTTTTTTTTACAAATAACGTACAAATATGCTTGTTCTAATAGGAAAATTGCATTTTTTATAAGAAAACATCAAATTAAAGAAAAAAGCCGTTATAAATACCCGATCGAGTCTGAAATATTACATTGTCACGTCAGAGCGATTCATGTTAGCTGGGGTAAGGCAGAGTCTAACCTTTATGCATGAAATTGTGATTGTTGGGAATGTGTTGAAGTGTGGATGACGTGGCGGTCAAGGTGGTTTGCAATTAATGTCTGTCGGCCTCTCTTTTCACAAATTAGTCATGTTCAAAAGCGACTACGAAATTTACTGAATGGTCATTGAATTTATGACTCCTAATGAAAAAAAAAATTATATATATTTTCGCAAAGCATTTATTAACCTTTAAACAATAGTGTTCTTTGAGTCTGGTGTCCTCTATCAACAAACATGCCAAATCTTATCAATATGTTGTTTATCTAAACCGTACAGACGCTGGCACTAATAATAATTCGCCTCGCTACAAAGCCGAGTGGCGGAGGTGAGCTCTCTGAGGTTTACCCGAGAGAGAAAATGACCAACGCAAAAGAGAGACTAATGGTCCTTCATTTGATATGGCACGAGCTACGGTGTGAGCGAAACGGAGATTATCCGCCGTGAACTACATTAGACAAGGAGGCAAAACATTTTGCTCCGAAACCTAATTTTATTTGATTGTGTTCTAATTTATCAGACAATCTTATCTTATACTTTACAGACGCTCCTTCTATAAAGAAGATTATTGCGTTCTATGCTCATCCGTTAGCCGGGATAGCGCGGTCGACTGTCGTTCCGAAGATAATGAGTTTGAATCCTGGTGACGACTAGGATATTTTCCCCGGTCTGGAGGGTGTCACTGAGTCTACCGTGCTCTGATGGGTACCTGACATTAGTTTGGGTAGAGTAAAGGCAGTTGGGCCATGCATCCTTTAGTATGCGTGGCCACAGAAACTGATGAACTCTCTTCACCGGCACTATGGCCCAATATTATGGTCCGAAAGGAACTTTACTTACGCTCATCCGCGGTTTGAGTTAAGTCCTGCATTTCTATTAGTTTTATCGGTTTTCCTTGTTTGTTCAGGCAATCCATTCCATACCTGGATGCCACTTGGGAAGAAAGAGTAATGATATGCATTTGTTCACACATAAGGGATAAGGAAAGGGACTAAACTAAACAGATACATGGATTATATAACAAAGACTGATATATAGATTGGTGTATAGAAAACAGATATTGATATATAAATATATATATATATTGATCTATAGAGAACAGAGGTTGTTATATATATTGATAGCGGGAATGCCGGATTATAAATTGCCAAAGAAGCTTTTATTTGGCGAGTCAGCACACGGTAAAAGAAGAACCGGCGGCCAAAAAAGAGATTAAAAGATAGTCTGAAATCAACCTTAAAAGAACTAGACGTAGACCCAGACAGATGGAAAACACTAGCAGTCGACAGAGGCAATGTTATATCGTCCGAGGCACAAATCATATAACGTAACAGAACCTCCTGATATAAAAAAAAAACATTAAAAAAAAAACAAGCAAACGTGCATGGTTCTGCCGAACCCACAGCCGCATCATTTGTGTGCAATGCCTGAAATAAAACTTTCAGGGCTCATATAAGATTAATAGGCTACCAAAAGAAGCCACAAAGCTATTGGGAGACGTGGTCATCCTCGGAAATGAGGGACGAACAATGCACACAACATATAGAACAAAGACTGATATATAGATTGATGTATAGAAAGCATAGATTGATATATAGACCTTTTCATTTTATTAATTATTTTAAAAAAGGTCAATGTCTACGCATGCGCACTCGCTGGGGGGCAGAAGTTATCAATAAAATCTTCTTCGCCTTTGTTATTTTACTGGGGGCCTAGTGGTTTTTAGGCGTATTTAAATTAGCTTTTCATTTTACATTTTACAAAAAAACTACTTCATAAAAACTTTATACCCAGAAGCTAGGGAGCGAACTGTACTTTTCTTTTACCTTTTGAACCAGTTTTTAAGCCAAAAAACATTTATTATACATTCTAGGCCTAATGCGTCTATGGTTACCATCTTAATACATATTGATGATATTGGCGTCGAGCGATCAGTAAATCGTCTTTAAGCATACTAATAAAATTTTACAGAGTTGAAGTATTAACACGTAGGCTATATTGTATTAAGTTATTATTTGTAGCAATAGAAATCGTATTATTTTTTTTTATCGTTCGTTTGTATTATTTTTTTTATCGTTCGTTTTCGATGTCACAAACGGTGACAAAAGAACCTTGAAAAGTCAAAGTTAAGCTCATTACAGTTTGATTCTGAAAAGGCCTAGGTCTATGTCCCATAGGCCTATGCTATTGTTTGACTTGTTCTGGGGTTTTATCGTTAAAATATTGTATGTAGAAGTAGTTAAGCGGGATTATAACATATTAGTAGACCTATAATAGGCTATATATTATAATAGGCTAAAGTAGCCTATAAATAAGGCCTACATAAAATAAATTATAAATAAAGGGTTATGGCTTATAGGCTTATAGGATAGGCCTAGCTATTATTTAATATAGTAGGCCTATATAGGCATATCGAATCGGCCTATCATATATAGTTATCTATAATATGCCTATAGGCCTACTACTATAGTAGGCCTATATTAGCCTATTAGCCTATATTAGCCTAAAGGTTATAAGCTTAAACAGTTTAAACTATTAAACAATTGAAACTATTTACTATAGAAAAGTGTTGATTAACCGATTGCAATTGCATGAAATAATTAAGCGAATATGAAGGTAGGCTATGCTATATATTTGATATTTGCAAACTGGTGCGTGTTTTCTTCATGAATTTTTAGTTATAGGCCTGTTATTGAATAATATTTCATGCATAGGACTAATGAAATGACAATATGAATAGGCCTATATATCTATAGGCCTATATATCTATAGGCCTATAATATCATATTCAATATGGAAAACATAGGCCATAGGCCTACGCCGACATACGGTCATAGGCCTGACTATACGACATAGGCCTATATATATTAACCTCTTCCTACGAACAATATTTTTTTTTAAAGTTTAACATAATATTTGCTATGGCTATGGTTTTTATATTCGTGAAGATGCATCGGCTCTTGCCTCTGTCTCTATCAAACATTCAACATGAAATATATCTAGAATTATATTTGCCTTTTT
The DNA here is from genome assembly GCA_949126835.1 of Anisus vortex. Classification (NCBI taxonomy): domain Eukaryota; kingdom Metazoa; phylum Mollusca; class Gastropoda; family Planorbidae; genus Anisus; species Anisus vortex. The sequence goes on from OX421499.1 coordinate 22,001,671, forward strand.
ATTAATCAAAACGAGCGATCTAGGTCTAGGGCTAAGTTAAGCAATAGCTTGAATAGCCTACAGTAATAAAAGCATTATAGGCCTAATTATTTTTTTTTATACAAAACTAGTTATAAACGTTATTTTTTTTTAACATTACATTGAAGAATTTAAACAAACTAGAAGAGATAGGAAATATAAATGTAGATGAAAAAGGCATTAAACAACTCCTAACCAACTTAAAAGTAAACAAAGCTTCTGGTCCAGATGAAATACCAGCAAGACTGCTTAAAGAACTAACTAATGAAATATCTCCAATCTTTAAAATACTTTTTCAGGCCTCTCTAAACCAGGGCAAAGTGCCCAAAGATTGGAAATTAGCCAATGTAACCCCCCTTTTCAAAAAAGGAGATAAATCTGACCCCGGAAATTATAGACCTGTTTCTCTAACAAGCATAACATGTAAATTACTTGAACATATAATATATAGTAGTATAGTAAATCATCTAGACAAACTAAATGCACTGTGCCCACACCAAAATGGCTTCAGGAAAAATATATCATGTGAGACTCAATTGATAGGCTTAATAGATGACTTGTCTAAGGGATTAGATAATAACAACCAAATTGATGCTATATTACTAGATTTTTCAAAAGCATTTGATAAAGTTCATCATTCTAGTCTTCTTAAAAAACTTAAATACTTTGGCATCTCTGGTCCCTTACATCAGTGGATTCAGGACTTTCTTATAGGCAGAGAACAAACAGTGATAATAAATGGCTCTAAGTCATCACCAATAACAGTAAACTCAGGAGTTCCACAAGGAACTGTTCTAGGGCCCCTACTATTTCTAATTTACATTAATGATCTGCCAAATTGCATCAACACGGGCACAAAAGTAAGATTATTTGCCGATGATTGCATAATTTATAGAATAATAAAGACAGGAAAAGATAGTGAACTTTTACAAAAAGACCTAGATGAACTACAAAAATGGGAATCAAACTGGAGTATGTCTTTTCACCCAGAAAAATGCCAACTAATAAGGGTATCCAAGAAAAAAAAACAAATAATAACAAACTACTTCATTCATGGTAAAGAACTAACTCAAACTCGCAATGCTAAGTATCTAGGAGTAATAATAAATGATAAGTTATCTTGGAACCCTCACATTGATGAAGTAATTAAAAAATCAAACAAAACATTAGGATTCATAAAAAGGAACTTTTACAAATGTAATAAGAATATAAAACTAAAATGCTATCTCACATTAGTTAGGCCTATACTAGAATATGCAGGATCTGTATGGGACCCATCAACTAAAGAAAACATTAAAAAATTAGAACAAATTCAAAAAAGAGCTGCAAGGTTTATAACTAGTGAATATTCCCAATTGACAAGAGTAACACCATTAGTCAAATCACTAAACCTAGAAACACTAGAGGACAGAAGGGCAAATAGTAAAGTAGTAATAATACATAAGGCATTAAACTCTAATTTAGAAATACAACCCAATAACAATCTGTTGCAAAGCTCAGATAAACATAAAGACAAAAACACCTTCCTTGTCCCTTATGCGAGAACAAATGCATATAAGTTCTCTTTCTTCCCGAGTGGCATTCGGGCATGGAATGGGTTGCCTGAACAAACCAGGAAAACCAATAACCTAACATCATTTAAAACATTAATAAAAATGTAAGACTAGACTCGGACCACGGATGAGCGTAGGACGCAATAATCTTCTTTATAGAAGGAGCGTCTGTAATGTATAAGATAAGAAACTCGAACATAAAGTAATGACACAGTGATCATAGTAGAATCGACCATAATATTAAGGTCCAAAGCATAGAGTCCAGGTCTAAAAATATTTTTCTTTAAAAAAAAAGATGCTCTAGACGTTATTTTTTTAACAATTTCATTCCTAGGTTCTTAGTTTAAGGTTTCCATGTGTTTTTATGGTCTAAACTTATAAAACAACTATAATAACATTAAAATACCCCAAAGTCTTTAGTAAAATACTAAGAGGAAAGAGGAATAAACAACTGCTTCCGCCCCCAAAGAAATATATGTCAGTGAGTTTTGAAGGGAATTTCCGATTTTCCGGGTCAAAGTATAAAGGTCTATAGATTGAAATATAAATTGAAACGAAGATTTAAACATAGAATAATACATAGATTGAAACAGATATTGATATAATATAGATTAATGCATACATTTAAACAGATATTGATACATAGATTGTTGCATTGATTGATTTACATAATAATTCAAAATTTGAGGCATAGATAAACTAAAAAAAAAATCTAATTATTTCAAAATAAATCTAGTGCTTATAATTTTTTTTCTTGTACCAGTTGATTATTTTATTTCTAAATGGGTATATATATTCACCATTTATACATTGTGTATTTCAAAACATTTTAAAACTTAATTAAGACATTTTGGGTCTAGGTAAACAAAAATCCTTTATTTTTAGGGTTGCAACAGCTCTGGTCAAAGCAAATGCAGAACTTAAGTTTAAAGGAACTGACGGGTATGTTTTCTAATTCAAATTGCTAACTTTTTTTTATTTGTTTACATTTACACAGATGAAATTTACTTTGGACATGCTTTAGAAGATACTATATTATTATTTGTTATAGCTATGCTTGCGATAAATTTAGAACAAAAAATTATTTCACCGTTTTTTATTTAGGGAGGAATTTACAATGTTGGAATGCATACATGACATGAAAGCCTTTAGCAAACTCACTGACAATGTTATACTTGAAATACGCGACCATGAGAGCGATTCTAAAAACATGAAAGAAGCTAAAGACATACTTAAACGTATTATGTTGAGAAAGTTGGATACGCTAGTTTGTGAAAGCGGTTCCTTGGAGCGTATTGCAGACATCAATGTAAGTTTCTTTATTATTTTCTTTCTATGGCAATTTAAGCTACAATATTTCTGCATTTTTCTCTCAGGATTATATTAATTGTTAAATCTTACGTACGTTTATAATATTCACTATATCATCGATTATTAATTTTTATAATTACTAGTTTTTAAGCCCGTCAAATGGATGGCCATGTAAATGACAATTTGTTTTGATCGAAATATCACTACTAAAAAGATATACACGTCGGATTGATTTATATTTTCATGTAAGCTTATTAAAATTAGTACAATATTGTTATATTGTAGACATTCAATTATTTTGATAAAATGGGTAAGATAATGCATTTTGAATGTTCTATTGCATTTCGTTATTAAATTTTAACATAAGCAAACACGATATTAAAAACACCATCAAAAATAAAAACAAATGCCCGAAAAAAAGTTTTAAAACAGGCTTGATCAGGGGCGTTTGTAAAAAAAATGTACGTATGCGGAAAGGGGGGGGGCGCTAAAAATTGTACGCGGCGAAACAGTGGTATAAAATATATTACTTTTTTTGCGTACGTAACATATGGATGGCTCTTAGCTTTTTATCATTAATTATTACTTTAAAACAAAGACATCTAGTCTAGTAGTGATTGACGTAGCACACGATTGCTGCTCGAAAAAACAACAACTTTTGTTGGAGCTATTAGCTACTAATCCTAATTAAAGACGGCTAGACAATATAATAATAATACAAATATATGTATAGCGCTGCCAACAAGCATAATGTAAGCTCAGGACGCATTTAACATAGAACAAAAAACACGGAAATAATCTATAGGCTAAGTTATTCTTGCTAAAACCTTCTAGGCTTATTTTGCGGCACCGGAAACATGTGACCTCTGCCTTACAGGCGCTATGGATTGAATTGGTCCGACGGGGATAATTACTTTATGTATACTAATCCAAACCTTATTGCCATGCGTCCTTGCTTTAACATCTTATGTGAGATTTTAGAGCCCATTTATTTGTAATATATTTGAAAAAAAAATACTTACATACCAATCAAAAGGAAAAGAACAGATAAAACAAGACGCAATAGAAAAAAAAAGATAAGAGCTTTCGCAGCACGAAAAAAAACAAGAAAGGACAGAAAAAAAGAGCTATGTTTCCCTTTTCTCTTCTTAGATTGTGACTAGGGATGTTAAACAAAAAAAACGGAATACCGGATTCCGGTTTTGAAACCAAAAACCGGTTTTGATTTTCAAAACCGGATTTCGGTTTATTGGTTGGAAGGTAGGCTAATCATTATTTCAAGTAGAACAGCCTTTTTTGTATGTTCTGATAGAAATATTTTAAATAAATAATTTGGGATTCGCACAAAACAATTCTGCCTTGCTAATACTATTTAGTCTTAGAAGTTATATTGAAGATATTGTGTTTCTTATTTTCCAAATACCAACTATGGCTTGCGATAAAAACAACATCAAACCAAATGTTAGGTTACAGTTACAATCCTTCGTGTGGGAAAATTTTGTAAAAAACTTCTTGAACGATGGCTGGTGGTAAACTAAATTCCCAACAGATAAGCCGGAGTGGTGGCAGTACCAATGAATTGCGATCGCATCTGTGAACTAAGCATCCTGGATTAACATCGTTATCGTCCTTATATGTTTTTTAATATTATGGTCAACAATAATCGGAAATTTGATTATCACTACACTATTGAAAGCTATTATCGGTTTTAATTAATGAGCCCAGATTTTATTTAGTTCTTAAGAATTTTATGGCAAAGTGTTCAAAAGTATTCCAACAAATGAACCTCTTCAATGCCCTGCAAACACTAGGGTCTAATTAAATTTGAACTATTTTAAAATATAGGTCTACCTACAAAACTACGGACGCTTTTCCGGCCTGTGACTATTGTGGCATTGCGCAAGGGGGGGGGGAACCGAAATCCGGTTTTAAACCGGTTTTATAGAACCGAAAACTGGTTTTTAAGAAAAACCTATTTTAACATCCCTAATAGTGACCAATCCATTTCCACTTCCGCTTTCTTACCTCATGTAGGATGGACTTCTAGGCCACTCTTCTTAATTTGAAATGAAGTCATCCATACTAGTGTATGCTCTATGTCAAAATATTTGATTCAATAATCTGAAAACGTTAATTTTTTTTTTTATCTATAGGATGAAAGGGAAAAAATTAAAGATGAAATATTACATCAGTACCAACAAACCAGTGGACAGTACAATTTACCAGTCGAAAAGGATGATGTCCATATACAGGTCAGGAATATTTTTACAGTGAAAATTGTTTTTATTTTACGTTTGCTTTAATACCTGTGCAGTACCAAACAACGAGTCGATTTCATATTTTAACTTTCCAGAGTATATATTGAAGCATTACTATTATCTGTTACAGATGTCACAGACCGCAGTTTTAGTCAATCTCTTAATTAGTATAGTTTATAACTATTTTGACTTAGCTCTGTCTAGGGGGAAGGGCGAAAACTGCTGTCTAGACTTACGAAATACAACTAACAAATACTCATTTAGGAAATGGTACAAATAGAAAATTGTACATCTAAGTGAAATGAATCAACAAAGATCTTCCGGTTCAATACAATGAATAGTTCAATTTATTATAAAAAAGGAAACCAAAAAATAAGTACATTTAAAAGAACAAAGAAAATAATAGTTTGGTTCAGCAGAATATATAAAATATCTAGGGCACAAACTAGTAACCCAAGATGGCGTCGACATTGACCTTACAGAGGTCAGTACATGTCGCACGGAACAATGAAAATATTACTTGACCAAAAATGGGAATAGCAATATTAACATAGTCTCCCATAAAGGAATAAGACATTAACCACTGCATAAAATAGTAAAATACTATCATAATACAGGGTTATAGTGTTACTACAGTGGTATTACAGTGTGTCAAATAGTAATGAGGTTTAATTGTAATCTCACTTACGCTTTAGTTTAAGGAAACAAAAACCCAGTCGTCTTGCACGGCGAGGACTCTCTCAGCAACTGAAGTGCTTAAACTAGAAAAAGTCCCCTCATGAACTGAGTGTTATTTTAGCATAGTGATCCTTAAACAAACATAAGGGGTCATTCATATTGGCATCGCACTTTGGCACGTAACACAGAGAAAAGAGGATTATTGTATCCAAAGCTAATCCGTGGTTTGATTCTAGTCTTCGATTCTCATAAGGATTTTAAATAAGACTTGCAGAACAGCGCGTAACCAAAACATAAAAAAAACACAACCGAATCCAGGTTCTGAAGAGGCACTTTTAAGCTATAATTGTGAGTTACACCTTGTTACGCAAAAATTCAATACTGTTCCAATCGTCAATGAACCCAGTAGAGGTTAAATTCCAAAAGTGTCAAGATTAGAAAATACCTAGATACGTTTCTAAAAGATAAGACTGTCTTGTGTTATCCAGCCTTTAAGCTAGACACAACTCTATTTTTTATTTATATATTTCAATGTGTAAATTATATAATTGATTCTTATTGTAGCGGATGATAATAAAAGTCTACAACTGTTTTCCGTAGTAATCACTGTTCATTATCAGCATCAACTAGCTATTCTGTTTGGAACACACCTCGGGTAACGTCCTAATAACATGATTTCAAGGTTAAATAGGCATTTGACTTAACGTATTTCCTTGCATTCCTTGTGGAACAAAATGCCTCAACAACAGGTCTCCAATCATTTGTTTCTGGGCGGATTTCTTTAGTTCACCCCTCGTTATACCACAGGGCTTCATTTCTTCCTCACACGATCTTCTCCACGTTGTCCTAGGCCTGCCAGCTTTTCTGGGCCCTGTGGGTTCCATTGGAGAGCTTGTCTTGTGATGTCTTCAGCTGGCATTCTGAGAGAGTGGCCAATCAATCTCCATTTCCGTCTGCCACACGTCTTCATTTGTCAATATCGTTATTAGTTTTTGTTTGACATCTAGTTGCATATTATAGAAACATTGTAATGAAAAAGAAAAGAATTCCATATTCGTATGAATTTTTAACCAAATAAAATAAAATTCATTGGTTTGAAAATCCAACTATGAAAGCCGATGTTTATTTTTATGGTCATTTTTTTGTTTTATTGTTTTCAAGGTATTAGGCCTATACGTCGACCGTTAAAAAAAATAAAATCGTAACGGCAGTTTTAAAGACAATAAAATATACACATAATTTGACTTACATATTAAAAATATTCTTTCTTATTATAGTAGAGAATAAAAACAGTTGTTAAAACATAATATTATGTTTTGAATAAATTATAAGAGATAAGGTGCGCATTTAATATGGATAAAATAAGGCTGAAATCTTATTTTGTTAAAAAAAACTGACAGTTTTATCATGGAATTTTCAGTTTCAAAACTTTGACTTTGGAATGGAAAAAAGAAATCCATTAAAGAAACTACTGGTCTACTCAAAAGGAGATGATCAGAAGGCTTTCCCTTTGCCTGAAGATATGGTAAGTCATTAAGTTTTTAGTTGATGTAATTTTGTAATAAAAATATCCTCATTTATCATCACACACAGAACAAAAACCTTATGCTTGATATCGGTAACTTTTTCTCTAAAAATCAATTAATGTTCAATTATATGATTATGCACATATGGATTTAATTATCATTTTAGTTTGACCTGTCAATCACTGTGTAAGTAAAAGGCTTCTTAGGTTCAAAATGGCGCTTCACGAGAAACAAATTAATAATGTTCGTTTATTCTACACATCACAAATGTGTCGCAGGCCGCACAATATGACACATCGATCAGAGTGTTTGAGACCCTGCTCTGCAGCCTTTGGTGTGGAAAAATGATTTGATAATAATATGATGTATATCTTCGAGTAGCTATTTTAATATTATGGTTCAAATCGAATAAGAATATAATATCCACATGACTAGTTTTATTTCTTTGCGAAAGTGGTATAGACTATAGTATTATCAATGATAGTCTACTATTAAAGCTGACTTATCTTATATGTTACAGACGCTCAATCTAGAAAAAAAGATTAATAAAGCTATTGGTTATAATTGGTTGTGAAGCCGGCTGGCCTAGCGGTTAGCTCACCAGACTGTCAACTAAAAAACCAATTGACACGTCGCAGGTTCGAGCCCCGCCACCGGCAGATCCCTGTCGCCCTACAGGAGTTTTGGGACTAGATGACGTTAATATTGAGTTGTTATCACGTGCGCTTAACCGGCAGCAGTGAAACCTCTCACAGATTAATAGTCTTCTAGAGCGCACTGAGCATGATAAAATAGCATGGATAGAAGCGCTATATAAATTACCATTACCATAATTTATTTTACACTTAGATGTTTGTGTGATGAGGGGATTGTGTGGCCAGTACGATGCTCTCGTAATTGTGATGCTCACACGCTCACTTGGTTCGTTGTCTATGGGCTATGACGGCTGCTGGCTGAACTAGACTTGTTGCATTAACAACGCTTGATATTTTTATTTAACGTGCCGTTTCTCTGGCGGTCTACCTTCCTTGCTTCACGTATTCTCTTATTCACTTAATCAGAACAAACGAGTTCAGGTTAAGTAATTATATCAGTCGAACGTTTATTACCGGTATTACATATAGGAATAATAAGGTGTCCGCAACACATCAATTATATCCAAGCACATAAATGTCAATACATGGAAAAGAATAATATATAAGCACAACTTCACAATACAGTAATTCCAAGTGAACAATTTATGTAAATAATCCAATATGGAATAACGTCATGTAATATTTTAAAAAGAAGTGTCCAGACTCTCCAATAACACAAAACCTGCCCCTTATATCTGTCCACTGGTCAGTCTAAAATGGCGACCCAGTGAAAAACGTCAACCAATGGGAAGAGCTCTACATAATGGTCTACACGAAAGTCCGTCCAGGCATTGGTCAGGAGGCGTGGCCTGTGTCAAAGGGCCTAGTCATAACACCTGGGCCCGCCAGAAGGGGTGGGGGGGGGTACGAGAGAAGGGGGGAAGTTGGTCTGTCACCACATTGCCTATTTTCCACAACTTTGTGTTAGGGCTCTAACACCACACGGCATGTGACTCGCAAGAACGAACAATAGACTGTCGGATACGATCAAAAAAGAGCTTGTCTAATAATGACTTATTGAAATGAACTGTAGAAGCGGTCTTTGTCTTCTTCGTCTGCTCCATCAGTTTTGGCGTAAGCGACTATCAGGGACAGTTTTCTGATCCTCGAATTCAGCCTTACACAGAGTAGACGTTCATTAATGGGTTTCCATTGCATAAGGCTGCCTATGTGTTTCTTGATAATGATGAGGACTACTCGTTCCTGGTGCTTTCCGTCTTGCCTTTCAGACCATATGATAGTTTCAACAGAGTTTAGTTTTTGTTTCCTACTCCCTGTCCACCTAGACTCAGTGACTCATAACAAGGTGAGTTTATATCTGGTCTTCTCTGCTATTGTTTGGGCTAGTTTCCCTGATGGTATGTGTAACCCGGTAGTTGTGGATTCGACTCGGTTACACGTGTGGTGGAGGTTTCAACTCACACCCTTGGCTTCGTTGGTCTGGAGGTATCTTTTGAAGTCGGATGGCAGCCTCTACTGTACTTTTGCAAATTTATATTTGACACCTTTCCTTAGACGTGGCTTCGTAAACGTCTAAGTCTAACAAACAATGTCACTTTCTAACCAAACAGTAACCAACGCTGTTGTCTTATGATAGAAAACTGTATGACTTTATTCAATGGTAGCGGAAAATGGCTAGCAGTAATAATACAATGATGAAAGTGAACTATTAGCAGATGCAGGCAATTTATCAACAAAATGCAAAACTTCGTGACTAAACTGGCATATAAAATGGTGGATCAAACAATCTGAGTAGAACAATATTTACAATAGTTAGATCTGACTTCTAACTAAAATGAAAGTGTGTCTGCTTAAGAGACTGGCGCTAGGACTAAATTTACAGCGAACAGTTTTAACTTATATAGCGGGCATGAAAAGGGGGAGTGTAAACTATACCAATGGTTTGACATCTGGTACTAAATTTTGAGATCAACAGAAGGATCTCCATGGCCTTAGAAAGTCGCCCAATTATGGGCCATTTGCAGAAGGCCAGAGCTATGCATAAAAATGTCAATGTCCACCGTTGGCGATCAGAAAAAATGATATCAACTGGAATTACATTTCCTGAAACAGTGACAAGATAAGGTAGGAAATATATGGTCACCCAGGAAGGTGGAAAAGGGGGGGGAGGGCGAGAGGGCGCGATATTCACGAGACTATGCAATCTGGACAATGGTCGTTAAATTCGTACGCCATTCAAAGTTGGAGGGAGATGATTCCTATCTTAACAGGTAAGGGGGATAACCACGTCGCGGGTGGAAAAGGTGACACGGGAAAGTGTGTCGGGGGGGGGGGAGTCGGTATAGTATTATTTTCCTTGGTCGGGAGACCCCGCTATGTGGGCCAACAATAATATAATAATATTTACAAACAACATTTATATTTCTAAACCTTCTCTCTCTCTCTCTCTCTTACGCTTAATCAAAATAATGTACATATATTCCTAATCCATACATGGTTGTGATGCTAATACATTCGTTATAATCATTGGCAGTTATAAAATTCGGCCTATGTGACGACCGATTCGTTTCCATTCGTCACAATATCCCCCCCAACAAAAGTTCTTATCTAGGATAAGAACTGTTAATAAACGCTATTACGAGAACAATCGCGAAATTATACACCCAAATTGTTACAAGTCTAAACTGAAGAGGTAAACTGAGATATTTACAGATTAATGATCATGGCAGAATATGTACACATTAAACAAGGAGGGCTTCTTAGTTCTCTCCAGTTTCTTCCGCAATAGGATGGCGGCTGAGGAAATCTGATAGGCAGTTTTCTGGACCTGGTATGTACTGGGTTTTAAAATAATACTGGGACAACGTCAGGGAGTGTCGCATTAGTCGGCGGTTAAGATTTTTGGCTGAAGCCATGAATGTGAGGGGTCGGTGGTCTGTCTGCAAAGTAAACTGTTTTCCGTACAAGTATGTTTGGAATTTTTCTATCCCATAAACTACAGCTAAACATTCTAGCTCGATAATGGGGTAGTTCATTTCTGCTTTGGTCAATTTCCGGCTAGCATAAGCTATTGGGTAAAGTCTGTCGTCGTCTGGGTCGGTCTGCATAAGGACTGCGTCCAGTCCGGAAAAACTAGCGTCTGTCCTAATAACGAACTGTCTTGATAAATCAGGGAGTCGTAAGATCGGTTTGTCGACTAGAGCTGCCTTCAATGTGGTAAACGCACGCTCGCAATTGTCATCCCATAATATTGGATCAGGTTGTCCCTTCTTAGTGAGGTCTGACAACGGGGCGGCTATAGTGTTGTAATTGGCTACGAACTTTTGATAATAGCCACAGAAACCAAGAAATGACCTTACCCCTGATTTGGTGGTGGGCCTCGGGGCGTCTCTGAGTTTAGCTATTTTGTCCTCAGCTGGCATGAGGTGGTTACATTCTACCATGTGGCCTAGAAATTTTAACTTGTCAAATCCTATCATACATTTGGAGGGACGCGCAGTGAGACCGGTTTCCCGCAACCTTTTTAAGAGAAGCTCAATAAGTTCAAGGTGTTCAGCCCAGGTTTCGGTTGCCACTAAGATATCATCAATGAAATTAGAAATTCCAGGTCTCTGTATCGGTTGCAATAACTTCCTCATCATGCGGGTGAAAACGCAAGGGGAGTTGTTCAGACCAAAGGGAACAGTCTGGAATTCAAAATGCCCCTGGGGTGTACTAAATGCGAGGAAAGGGCGGGAACTCTCACGTACTTCAATCTGATAAAACCCTTTGCTGAGATCAAATTTTGAAAAGAAGCGAGCATTGGCTAAATTGGCAAATAAGGTATCAGGGTCAGGCATGGGCTCCGCTTGAAACTCCGCAACACTGTTCAAACGTCTGAAATCTATGCACATACGGTGCGAACCATCTGACTTTTTAACTAATACCACCGGGGCATTGAAGGGAGAGGTAGAAGGGGCTATAATCTTTTATTCCAATAAGGTCTTGATCTCCTCTTCTATCAGTTTAGCTTTGGCATGAGGAATCTGATAGGGTTTGACTCGAATGGGGGTGGGGTCTATTAGTTTCATAGAAAACTTTTCTAGGTTGGTGCGACCTGGTTTATCTGTCAGCACGTCGGCATATTTGATTAGCAGTTTGCGCACTTGACCGGCTTGCTGTGGAGTTAATTTTGGACATGTGGTGACATCGGCAACTGTCTCATTTGTTTGAAGAGGGCAGGAGGTGAGGGTATTATCAGGCTCGGTTTCCTCCGCGATGCCAAGGCCAAAATGGGAATATCTAAGGTTGAGCGTTCTAGATACTTTTTAAGTAGATTGATGTGGTACATTTTTTTCTTTGATTCCCACTTTTATTTTATAGTTGGTTGGCGAGATTTGGTCAGTGACCACATATGGTCCTTTCCACGTTATCTGCAATTTATTGTGAGATGAAGGGAGTAATAATAGCACTTTGTCGCCAGGGGCAAGTTCGCGTTCCTTGACCCGGCGATTGTAATGATTCGCCTGTTTACGGCGGGCTTTTAAAAGTTGGGAGTGAGCAATGTTTCGGACACACTCCAGGCGGGCTTTTAGTTGCTGGACATATGCATGGACTGTTTTTTCCTCTTGATGAGTACTTTCTTTAGTCCAAGAGCGACGAAGGAGTTCGAGTGGTCCGCGAGGTTGAGTCCCATAAATCACTTCGTAGGGAGAGTAACCTAAACTAGAATGCGGGGCTGTGCGGTATGCGTAAAGTTCTGCGGGTATGTAGGTATCCCAATTGTTGGGGTCTTCAAGAGTGATTTTCTTAAGCATTTCTTTTAAGGTTTTATTGAACCTTTCTACTAGCCCGTTTGCTTGTGGGTGGTAGGGTGAGGTTCGAAGGTGCCGTGTGTTCATTAGCTGTAACACTTCCTTCATTAATGTACCTGTAAACTGAGTGCCATTGTCTGACTGGAGGAACTCTGGGAAACCTATCCTAGTGAATATGGTGAACAGGGCTTCCGCCACGTGTTTAGCATCCATACTAGGCAATGCTACTGCCTCTGGCCATTTAGTCGATTGGCACACTACACAAAGGATATAAGCGTTCCTCTTCCGCGTCCGGGAGAGGGGACCGATTAGATCCACTGACACCCGTTTAAACGGAATGTCAACTACTGGGGTCTCACCCAATGGTACTGGCGGAGTGAGGTGTTTTGGAGCCGTGATTTGGCAGTGGTGACACGAAGATACAAATCTTTTGATGTCTTCAGACATGCCGGGCCAGTAATAGTAGTACTTCACCTTTTGAACAGTCGACGTCTGTCCTTGATGGGCTCCCATAGGAGAGTCATGAGCTATTTCCATTACCTGATTGCGAAAGGCGGCGGGAACCACTACCTGGGGCTTTTCATCTTGATCAGCGCAAGGCTGTCTGTAAAGAATGTTTGCTTTAAGGAAAAAGTAAGATTTACCTGATTCGAGCAAATTTGTTTGGACTTTTTCTCTAGCTGAATTTAGGAACGGGTCTTCCTTCTGAGATTTAACAAAATCTCGGTGAGAGGGCAGAGGCTCTACTGTGGAGTCCACTGTCTCGTGTTGGGCTCGGGTGATGACCGGAGCCACAATCATAGGGGTCTGTGGGGTAGCTAGAAAAACATACTTGCATCCCAAAATAACATCATAAACTAGGTCTTTCATGACCGCTGCATTAATTGTGCCACGGACAAAAGGAAAATTTATGTGAATACGCGCAATGGGAAGATTCTGTGCGGGTGCAGAGAGGGATGGCCCTCGAAGGTTAATAAATTGACCAGTGAGATCGCCGGGCCTTATCCGCGACTCATTAACTATGGAATCGTACTCGCAGCCCGTGTCAAACAGACAGGTTGCTGGTTCCCCATTCAGTTCAACCGTGTCTGTTTCTTTGGGGCCATTGTGGCTCCCAGGGGTAGGCGGGGTTTCTAATTCATCAATCAAAGTCACCTGAGTTTCGGACTCCTTGGTGCAAGTGGCTAGGGTTCCCACATTATTCATGGGTGACATTAAGTTTCCCGACGCCGAAGAGTCGGCTTGGACTACAACGGAGGACACGTGGGCCTGTGTGGGGCGGTCTCTCCTCCTATCACTCGGAAACGGGTTTGAGTGCTCTAGGCGGTTGCTCCCTCCATTTGTTTGATGATAGGGGCGGTGCGTTTGATGATTCTCGTGCTGGGGCGGATGGCGATGTGAGTTTTTCTTATCTATATGCCCGTTGGGGCGCCCTGCCTGGGGTTTATCATGGCGTGGGCGAGGGAGGTGGGTTGTCAGATTTTCCTCTTGGTGAGCTGCGGCGTAGCGATCCGCTAACTCTACCAATTTGTTAAAGGTACCCACCTTACGTTCGTCCAGGAACACTTTCATTTTATAAGACATATTATGTCTCATTTGTTCTGTTAGGACTAGCTTGGCTAGTCCTTGAAATGTTTTTTCATGCGCTGCGAGTTCTACCCATTTGATTAGATATGAATTTAGCCTGTCTGCACACTGAACATACGTCTCTCCTTCTTTTATTTGTGATTCTCTAAATTTCCTATTGTATGATCTAGCCGTCAATTCGTACTTTATCAGTAGCGCATTTTTCAATGTTTCATAACTGTCCTTGTCATTAGAGGGAAGTTTGTTGTAAACCTCATAAGCTTGGCCTCTTAGAGACTGAACTAAATGTCTAACCCATAGTTCTTTGTGGACATTATGGTTTACAGCTAAATGTTCATACCTATTAAGGTAGACGTCAATGGTCTCTAATGACGGGTCAAAAATGTCAGGTGTGAAAGAGTAGTATTGGGGGGTAAATGAGTCATTTGAGTGCTCTGTTGAAGTTTGAGAGGAAGGAGAATTCGGAGTGCACATACCGGGGGCCGCTAATTCTGCCTGTCTTAACTGTATTACTTTCTCAGCCTCAATTTGGGCCAACCTAATTTGCATTTCTTTTTCTGATTCAATTTTTAACTTTTCTTTTTCTGATTCAATTTTTAACTTTTCTTTTTCTGATTCAATTTTTAACTTTTCATTTTCGGACTCAATTTTTAACTTTTCTGCCTCCCTAAACTCAGCGACCTGTTGCTTAATATATTCTAACATCTCATTACCAGTGAGGTTAGCGGCCTCAGCTTCTTCTCTAGCAACACGTTTAATGCTTACAATATCGGCCATGATATTCTTACTTCTAAATTATGCTAAAATGCCAATGATATAACAAAAGTAAAAGGATCACTTACCCTTCAGCCTTCCTAATTTGAATTACAGAAATGCATATCACTAACACACACACACACACTTATAAACTATTCACTAATGTCACTAGAATGTTAGAATGTTTTTAATTCTGTCTTGTGGACTTCGGTAACTATTAGCTGTGTTGTCTCACGGCGGCGTTGAAGCTGATCTACGGTGTCAGGTGGATAAACGTGTAGCAAAGGGTTGTCTACAGGGTTGTCTGGTTGGCAGTTGACACTCTTCAGGTAACAAGCAATGTTCAATGAAATGAGCAGGGTAGGTCTAGTTGACTTTCTTCAGGAGACAGGCAGTGTTTTGTGTAGGGGTTGATACAGGTTGTCACCGGGTTGTCAGGACAGTGGCTTTTCTGTTAGAGGTGAATAAGAGCCCCCAGCAAAAATACAATCAAGCTGGACCGCTTCAAATGGTGCCCAGATTCGAATCACCGGACGGGACCTCAATTATGTAACCCGGTAGTTGTGGATTCGACTCGGTTACACGTGTGGTGGAGGTTTCAACTCACACCCTTGGCTTCGTTGGTCTGGAGGTATCTTTTGAAGTCGGATGGCAGCCTCTACTGTACTTTTGCAAATTTATATTTGACACCTTTCCTTAGACGTGGCTTCGTAAACGTCTAAGTCTAACAAACAATGTCACTTTCTAACCAAACAGTAACCAACGCTGTTGTCTTATGATAGAAAACTGTATGACTTTATTCAATGGTAGCGGAAAATGGCTAGCAGTAATAATACAATGATGAAAGTGAACTATTAGCAGATGCAGGCAATTTATCAACAAAGTGCAAAACTTCGTGACTAAACTGGCATATAAAATGGTGGATCAAACAATCTGAGTAGAACAATATTTACAATAGTTAGATCTGACTTCTAACTAAAATGAAAGTGTGTCTGCTTAAGAGACTGGCGCTAGGACTAAATTTACAGCGAACAGTTTCAACTTATATAGCGGGCATGAAGAGGGGGAGTGTAAACTATACCAATGGTTTGACATCTGGTACTAAATTTTGAGATCAACAGAAGGATCTCCATGGCCTTAGAAAGTCGCCCAATTATGGGCCATTTGCAGAAGGCCAGAGCTATGCATAAAAATGTCAATGTCCACCGTTGGCGATCAGAAAAAATGATATCAACTGGAATTACATTTCCTGAAACAGTGACAAGATAAGGTAGGAAATATATGGTCACCCAGGAAGGTGGAAAAGGGGGGGGGGCGAGAGAGCGCGATATTCACGAGACTATGCAATCTGGACAATGGTCGTTAAATTTGTACGCCATTCAAAGTTGGAGGGAGATGATTCCTATCTTAACAGGTAAGGGGGATAACCACGTCGCGGGTGGGGGGGGGGGAGTCGGTATAGTATTATTTTCCTTGGTCGGGAGACCCCGCTATGTGGGCCAACAATAATATAATAATATTTACAAACAACATTTATATTTCTAAACCTTCTCTCTCTCTCTCTCTTACGCTTAATCAAAATAATGTACATATATTCCTAATCCATACAAGGTTGTGATGCTAATACATTCGTTATAATCATTGGCAGTTATAAAATTCGGCCTATGTGACGACCGATTCGTTTCCATTCGTCACAGTATGTATAAATAAAAGTATTGTATTTTCCACTGAACATTACTCAGCTTTGTAGTAATAACATTAGGACGACGTGTGGATGTTTGATTATTGTAGTTTTGGTTTCACATTTTATACTGTGTACAATACAGATAATAAAGTATATATTCAATTCCGGAAGCTCTATTTGCGATAATATGTATTCACCAACACCGATTACTTGGTTCAGAATGAGATTTATAATTGCTTTAAACTGACAATAACGGCAATAGTATGAGATTAAATATAGTAATTTAGTAAGTGGAAACAGAATAGAAAAATAATCCTAGGCATGAGTCATTAAATGTAATGAAAATTTGTAGTGTTGTTGTTTTAGATTATTTTTGTTTAAGTTTCTTATTACATTTGCATTATTCCGTTGTATAGGTTAGTAGAATCTTAGGTCCCATCGTTTATGCTGAAACTTTCATCAGAGTAACCAGTCGAAAGCGTCCCAACAACTTTTTCAAGAAAGCAGCTGAAAGTGTCCTTGAGAAACGTAAAGTAAGTGAACGGTCGTATGTTATTTGAATGTTCACAACGCCTTTATTTTGTCATGGGCTGGCTCTACGCTATAAAAGCGGGCATTTATTATTTTCACTTGGTACCCTTTTGGGTCCACGCCATAAAAGCTGGCTTTATTATTTTCACTTGGTACCCTTTTGGGTCCACGCTATAAAAGCTGGCTTTATTATTTTAACTTGGTACCCTTCATATTAATTGAGTTTTGGATTGCGTCTCTTCTAACTTGCAAACATATCAAAATAAATTGATACAAATCTGTAACACCTCTAAATAGATATAACATTTCGGACATTGGTCGTCATCTCGGTTATACTTGCTTTATCACGGCTAGATTTCCTTTAGTCTGGCTAGACTTCCATCGGAGGATAAAATACAAAATCCTTTTATACTCAATCTCTAGAACTAGACAATACCTAAAGGACTTCATATTCCACAGAATATCTAAAATGCAGGAGAAGTTGATGCTTTTAAATAAAAAAAACTTTATCCACAATTATTTTTATAATAAAAATGGATAAGGCAGTAACTTGTAAACACTGCTTCCCATGCCCTTATGGCTCAAATTGGTCTGTCGAGCAAAGATTAGACAGTAAACGTTAGTAAAGGAACATCATATTTTAAAGACATTTAACAGAGCATGTTAATAACTATACGTATTATAATATAAGTAACATCAACCCCTTAGGAATAAATTGATTCTTAGGGCTAGTGAGGTAGAGTTCACCACTGAAATGTTGGGTTTAAAAATAAATAGAAAATAAATTTAAAATTTTATAATTACAGATGTATAAAGTTGGACTCAGTGTGCATATAAATATTAATCTAGTAGAACACTATGCAATGTATTATTCTTTTTTGTTTGCTTATTTATTGTTGTCGTTTTTAATTCATTACATTATTTAGGCAAAACGTTCCTGCCCGGCAGTCTATCAGTGGACTACTTCCTGTCCCATACCATGAAATTAGTTTTTAACTGTTTTTTTTTTCTTTACCCTTTATTGTACGCATTGATAAATCCTCATTTAATGCAAGGAAACGCACATTCCAGCTATTTAAATTCACATAACATTGTAAGCACTGTAGAAACTTTATTTTTGTTCATTTCTCTTATTTTATTTTGTAGTTGGCAATAATCAATTTTATAATGTAAGGCTAATGCTTTAAGTCTTGAAGTAAATGCATATAAAGGATGTCTACCTGCTCTTTCCTAGATTGTTACATAACGTTTATACTTTCTTATTTCTCATTTCAGAGACACAATTGAACAGTTGATGCTAACAGACTCATCACAGCAAACTCAAGCATCCAGATATTTAAAAAAATCTAACATTTTAAAGTGTTTATTACTAAAAAAAAGTATATTTTCTCTTTGTTTCATTTTATTCAGTAAAAATATTTAATTATTTTTATGAATTACTAACATTTATTAATATTTTTGCAACTAATTATCTGTATAGCCTACTTCACATTTGTTATTGTTTTAAATTTATTTTATCACTACGTTATTAATGTCTTAAGGATAGATGTGTGATCTTTATAAATCCTAGTTATTATAAACTATCCACAAATGTTTATGTATTTTTCGGACGACCCTATGCCGAAAAAAAGGCGTGAAGCGGATGACAACACATTCTTTCACATTTTAACCACATCTCCCATCTCAACTCCCAAAATTCAGTTTTCAACATTTTCTTTTTATTAAAAAGGTTATGGTGCACATTTGTAAATCCTCATTGAACGTACCTGGCTTACATATTTTAAAATTACTTTAATTATATGGGTATATTATTTTCACTTATCGTTTTTTGTTCTTAAGTTGGCGAATTGCACTATCTTGAGAATGTTAATGGATAAACAAATCCATTTTTTAAGGGGTGTTAAATTTAAATACTTTCTATTAATTTCGTATTTTATTATATGTTTCTGGCAACCAGACCTTCGGAAAACTGATTAATCCACTGCCCGTCATCCCCATCGAGCTGAGACTAAGTTCATAGACGTGTTTCTGATGACAAAACATCCTGTCAAATAATGTTCAGTTACTCTGACCCCCCCCTTCCTTTTCTCAACCTACTTATATCATTACAATTTATTGTGCACATTTTAAATTCCTTTTTGCACTCACATTGTTTAAATTATTTATAAATTCAACAATTTTTATATCTACTATCTGTTACAACTGTGTGTCTTTCTTTCTTTCTTTTCGGGTGGCAAAGGTCAAAATCCTAAGAAGGCTAAAGCACATAAATACATATACAAGATTTATACGAAAACTTTGTTTTTTAGGACTTGTTTAATGTTTTATTTACTAACTTCTAAATATAATGAGTTTAAATCCTAAGCTACACATTTACATAGACGACCCATAGTTCGCCCTAAAAAATCGTTTTGTAAATTAGAAAAGTGGTAAATACCGAATATTATTTTAATATATTTTGTTTTACTCGAAAGTAATTTTAAATCGCCCCTGATTTCGCTTACTAGGGGAGGTTTGAATGCAAACCGAAGAGTGTAGATGCATCATGCACTGCGCATAGGCTAATATAAAAAGATTAGATTTTAATTCGAAGCAATTAAACATTTTTATATGTTTGAAAATGGGATATATATGAGTATTTGTATAGTGCTTACTTGCTTGTGTATTTTTCATCAGTTGTAGGTATGTAGGTTTTTAATGGGATTGTGTGACATAATATTGGTTGACTGAATTATACCCACGAAATAAGGGTTCATTTTATCTTTGTTACAGAGTTATAGCTTATGTTAGTAACCCTATTTCTTAATTTAACTTATGCGTTATGGAAACATTAAATGTTTTTTTCTTATTATAAATGTTCTTACTTATTAGCCTGTGTAATCAACGCACAATATTTTAATCAATAAAAAATCTCACTTACGACTTTCTTGATTTTATAATTTATCTTGAAACGTTGATTTGTTTAAGTTGTTGTATTTAGAGTTACAGTTTCTAAATAAGTTTAAATTGATATATTTTAAACTCCAATGTTTTTATCGCATTTTAAAAACATATTAATACTTTATGAGAAAACCCGTTAAATTCGTTGGTCTTATCCATGATCTGGTAAGTCTCTCTGCTGATTGATCGGCTTTCCGCCTGATGCATGTAAACGTATAATAATATTGGCATATATTGATTTGATCTTTAGCCTTCTTGGTTGTTACATCTAGTTGTTTAAAGTGGATGGTATTAGCTACTATGTGCTGATGATCTTTTCTCAAAGATCACTGATGTTGTAGTTAGTCTTAGAGCAAGAACAATGTACCGCCAGCAGATATTGGAAAAAAAAAACTATTTACCACTCTCCTTTTTAAAACCCTTTTTACTATTAAAAACAACACAACTTTAATATGTCTGGTGGGCGTCAGACAGGACCTTTGGAATGCCAATTTTCCCCACTTAAACTGGGCACATAGAAGATTAGCCAATGACAACGAATTATTTCATATTTAAAGCTTCATCTCAAAGCCTTAAAACCCTGAATTTTTTTTATACCGGTGCGCAATTTTTAATCCTTATTGAACGCTCCCGATCGACCATTTCCTATAGTTTTTCTCGAAGAAAGTGACTTGTGCATTTTTAACTTTTAATAGCTCGACCACTTTACCACCATCTAACAATGGGCGATTCAATTCTGTTCACGGACGTCTTACAAAACATGTACAGATCAGCTCACCAGTCTATCCTACTCACAACTACTCCAAAATACAAGTTCAACAAACGCTATAGAACTTTGAAAGAGCAGGTTTGGGATGCAGTTATATTAGAATTGGATAAAAAAACAACGTAAAGAGATTAATTTATATTGTCATATATATTGTTTTTCCAAGAATTGGAACACGCAATGTTTATTCTTCTCTCTCTCTCTTTTCTCACTACACACAATATTAGGACGTTTAGTAGGAAAACGAAAGGTTTTAGGTAATGTTGGGATTCTGTGTTGATCTCAAATTCTATTCTCAGGGTCTGGGAACGACTCATTATTTAATAGGGGAAGTTCCTATCGTTTTTGTTATGAGTTTTGTAATGTTACCATGATTTTCACCCCTACTGGTAGTGGGTCTGTCCCTTGCACCACTCGGATGGTATTTAATGATTTGTTTTGTCTGAAAGACAGAGAGTTTCAAAATATGTTCCTTTGAGAACGTTTGTGTTTGCACTATTTTATTCTAACTGTACATAATAAATATATTGTATATATTGAACATATCACCTGAAATAAACTATCATCAACAGTTACACTGAAGCTTCCTTATCAAGTTACTATTCTATTGTGTTGTATACATTACTATAAGATTTATCTACTACTCTAATGCCCAAGAAAGGAAATGTTGGAATACAAATACTGAGTTTGTGCCCAGGACTATAAGAAGAGTTCGTGTAATACTGAAACATAACTACTGATAATTAAAGTCTCCCCTAGGACTAACGAGAATTATCAGCAAGATCTACACAGCTCTGGCCACAAGGGGATTGTGGACGTAACAAAATTTGGTGGTCTCGCCCGGTATATTTGAGTTCTACTTTTCCTGACCTAGGATTAAAAAAATTTAGTGGTCTCGTTCGATATATTTGAGTTCTACTTTTCCTGATCTGGGATTGAAAAAAAATTGTTGATCTCGTCTGGAAAATTTGAGTTATATTTTTCCTGACCTAGAAATATTTTGTGACATTAGTAGTACTGAGAGCGGCATATTTGTGTTTCGTTTTCTAGGACTGTGAAACTATTCTTTTTAAAAAGAGGAGAGAACTGGTTTGCGTATTTATTCCTTGGGAAGTGTGAAGATTCCACGAAGTGTGTAATATTATATTGTGCAAATTTCTGGACAAATCGTAAGTTCGAACTTTATATTTTATTATACAATATATACTACTCTACTATCACAAATATTTCGAACGCTATACTATGGCTTCGAATATATCAAGTGAGGAACTTAATGCCATGTCATTTGTTGAACTAAAAGAATTAGCTGAGTCCTTTGGGATTGAGGCAGGACAGGCAAGACCTAATCGTAATCGTTTGATCAAAGAAATTATGACATGTTTGAACGGGCAGAATGCCATGAACACTGGTAATGTAGTTGAAGTGGGACAGAACGATATCAATGAAGGTTATGTAGCTCCCAGTGGGGGCGAGGTAATTGCCCACGGAGACGAGGTAAGAAATATGTCATCTAGATCATCAAACAATGATGAAGATGAAGGGTTGAGTGAAAACCTAAAATTCCAATTAGCTATGAAGAGAATGGAATTGGAAAGAATTAGGATAGAAATTGAAAGCAGAGAAAGGATAGAGATGGCACGCATGAACAGACCTGACCATCGTAGGGACAGCAATGGTATGGATATTAGCGCAATGAAGCAACACTTGCCTATATTCAGAGAAGAAGATGTTCAAGATTTCTTTTTGCTTTTTGAGAGGATAGCTGTAGATTATCAGTTCCCTGATGATAAGATGGCTTTATTGTTAAGGTCAACTCTCAACAAAGGAAAAGCATTGGACGTAGTGTTGAGTTTAACACCCGAGGAAATAAATGACTATGAAGTAATCAAAGATAGGGTGCTAAAAAGTTATTCCCTGACACCAGAAAAATATAGAAAGCTATTTAGAGACAGAAAGAAGGCATATGATCAAACTCATGTAGACTTTTTGAGACAAAAGGAGAAAACGTTAGAACAGTGGCTAAGGTCACAGAATGTAAGTGAGTTTGATAAACTCAAGAACCTAATATTGTTTGAGGAATTCAATGATTGTATTCGAGTGGATATTAAAACCCACATCTCAGACCGAGGAGTTGAAGATGTGCATGAAGCTGCTAGATTGGCAGATAACTATGCCATAATTCACGCCAGCATAAAGCCATATTATGCTGACAAACCCAAAGTGCACAAACCAGAGCCCAAGGAGGCTAGTAATTCAAAAGAGACAAGTGAAAACAATAATAAGAACAGTGGTGTAAATAATAATAGTAACTTAATTCATTTCAGGAATCAGACAGATGTAAATAAAGCAAAGGTGGTATGTTTCAATTGCAAGAAAGAGGGCCACATGAAGAAAGATTGTTGGATCCTTACCAAGAAGCAAGGTGCTATTCTACACTGTGCCAGAGTGCAGAAAGACAGCAAGCAGACAGAAGAAGTGTGCAACACAGGGTCAAGAAACTCAAAAGAAATGCGGCCGGCATCGCCCATAGTTGTGGAGTCGATGGTTTTTGAGAACAGTCTATCTAAGGTAAAAGAGAATAGCTGTACTCAATCTATTATGCTTTCAGAAGGCCGTGAGGAACAGATGGTTCCTGAAGTCCCGGAAGAGGACGACCTATCCGATTTTCGACCCTTTGTCTACGAGGGGACAGTGTCGACAGAAGTCGATGTACTCAGCAAGAAGAAAATACAGATATTACGTGACACGGGTTCTGCTGTCAGCGTGATCCTGGAGGGCAGTGTGCCGTTAACAGATGCCACCAGTACCGGTGAGTCTGTTGTGCTGAGAGGTGCTAGTATGGAGGCTGTGGAAGCTCCACTGCACAGAATAAAACTCGAGTCGGATATTTTTACAGGTAACATCGTAGTGGGAGTGTGGCGCGCACTACCCGTCAAAGGCGTTTCCATGATATTAGGAAATGACATTATGGGCGGCAGAGTCACTGTCGAGCCCATGGTTAAAGTGTTGGAGACAAAGATGGCGGAGGACAAAAACCTACGTCCTGCCAATGAACGCCCAACATGTGCACTGACAAGAGCAATGCAGAAAAAGAAGTCGGTAAAGACTCCTGCTACGCCGTGTAGTGCAACGAAAGATGTGTTTGTCTGTTCTGAAGACACACATGCGAATGAAACAGTGATAACTGAAACACCTGACATCGATTTAAGTGCTACGTTCTTTGCTGAACTAACAACTGGTGATGCAACAGAGAACGATAACATTTTGTCACCAAAGCAGAAATTGGTGAAAGAACAATTGAATGACGAAGTAATAATGCAACTCAGAATGAAAGCTGTTGATGAAAAGACTGCAGATGCAATGGCGGAATGTTTCTACATGAAAGATGAAGTGTTGATGAGAAAGTCGAAACCGCTCAACTCAGGTACAAACGAGTGGGACAGTATTCACCAGATTGTAATACCTAAGTGCTATTGTCAAGATATACTGCGTATGGCGCATGATCTTCCTTTCGCTGGTCACATGGGAGGCCGAAAAACGCACCACCGTATCCTCCCTTACTTCTACTGGCCAGGACTGAGAAGAGATGTCGAACAATACTGCAAGACTTGCCACGTATGCCAAATGGTAGGACGTCCTAACCAACGAATTCCTGTCGCTCCACTCCAGCCGATACCAGCGTTCGACGAACCATTCAGTCATATACTCATTGATTGCGTGGGCCCGTTGCCGAAAACAAAAGCCGGTTTTCAATACCTGCTCACAGTCATGTGTTCATCCACTCGCTTCCCGGAAGCCATTCCGTTGCGGAACATAACAACAGTGAAGGTGGTAGACGCCCTGACAAATTTCTTCACACGTTATGGCCTACCGAAGACGTTACAGTCTGACTAACTTTACTTCGAACATTTTCAAACAAGTCATGGAACAATTAGGGATAAGCCATAGGCTATCAAGTGCCTATCATCCTGAGAGCCAGGGAGCTCTGGAAAGGTTTCATCAGACATTAAAATCGTTGCTTAAAAAGTACTGTTATGAAAACGAGAAAGACTGGGATAAGGGTGTGCCTTATGCACTGTTCGCTGCAAGGGAGGCCACTCAGGAATCCCTGGGGTTTAGCCCATTCGAACTTGTGTATGGACACTCAGTCAGAGGTCCGTTGAAACTTCTACATGAAACTTGGCTAACGGACAGTGAACCGATTGGACTTTTGTCATATGTAGATAAATTTAAAAATAGGCTTTATCATGCTTTTAACCATGTGAAGATTCATTTTCCACAGATGCAGGAGCGTATGAGACAGAACTATGACCGTAAAGCTACAGCTAGAACTTTTGCACCAGGTGACAAAGTTCTTGTATTTCTACCTTTGCAAAATCAGCCTTTAAGTGCAAAATTTAGTGGACCCTATGAGATAGAGTCAAAGCTTGGCGAGGTCAATTATTTGATAAAGACTCCTGACCGGAGACAAAAGCAGAGGGTATGCCATATTAATTTGCTTAAGCCCTATGTTTCAAGGGAAAAGAGTAAACCACGGGAGGTCTCCATGATTTCGTTAGCCCGACGGATTTATCTAGGATAAAATATAAGTTTGCAGAAAGTAAACTTAATAATACAGATGCCCTTAAGAGTATTGATACAAGGCTAGAACATCCTCCGGTAGAAGATAAGGAGAAGATTTTTGAGCTGGTACATGAAAATAAGTCAATGTTTACAAATGTTCCCAGTAGGACACATGTCATAGAGCACGATGTAGTGTTAGCCAATAGTGCCAGGCCTATTAAACAGCATCCATTTGACCCCATCAGACCTGAGCATATTAAATTAGATGTAAAGTATATGTTAGAAGATGACATAGGAGAAAAATGTGATAGCAAATGGTCTACACCCTGTGTGATGGTACCAAAAGCCGACCACACACTGCAGTTTTATAGAGACCTTGGGAAATTAAGTAATTTGACAAAGACCGACTGGTATCCCATTCCCCGTATCATCGACAAGATAGAGACAACGTCACAGCTGATACTCTATCTCGGGTGCTACATGATTGACTGAATAACCCTATACTTCTTTTTCAGATCATCTCACTTGTTCATTAAGAATGTGTCATGATAACCTATCATTCGTTTGAATTTTGATTATGGAATACCTATAGAATACTTGTATCATACAGAAGTCAAGTCTTTTGAAAGTATTAATAATTTTTATAATCATGTATAATATTGATGTTCTGATATATTTTAAATTCATTTGATTCAATTCATTTTATTATGGAAAAGAAATTCCATTTAAATTTTGATGCACTTTGCAATACATATATATGCGTGTATTTACTTGATATGGATGGATGAAAGTTAATTGTCATTGCATGCAATTAAGTGGGAAACTTTAAGCTAATTGATTTATTATCTTGTATTATTTTAGTTAATGAATGGAACTAAATAATAATATGTACAATTTTTATGTAATATCAATTGGTATAAATTAATAGATAATATTGGAAATCTATTGCCAAATTGTTATATCATTGTAATAGAATAGGAAAAACTAGTGGATATTCACTATGTTGTATATAGGTTGTTATATATTCCATATATCCGGGAATGGAGGGAAACAAAGGTACCTAAAGGTGTGCACTCATTCAACCCTGAACAATCTTTTATATTAAACTTTTAAATTTGCCAAAAACGCATAATAGTGGATTACATTTTAATATTTAGATTACTGTAGTAATCGTAACTAGAGCATATTTTCTCCTCATATTTGAGAAAAGGGGAAGTATCATCATCTTAGGTATGAACCCTGTTAATGTCAAGTTGACACTGTAATTTAAAGGGGAAGTAACCTATAGTTTGATTCGAGTTACGTATTACTTATCTTTTGGTTTGTATATTAGAAGTAAACTGTTGAAAATTGACAGAGTTTGAGCAATGTTATATTTGTTTAAATAGATTAAAACTTTTTGCAAATTTTTGGTGGAAATCCACACAACTGAACATAGTTAAAATAAGAATGACTAGAATATTTTGGAATTATTTGTACTTGTTGAGACATTAGTTAATATTAATATTAACGGGGAAATATTTGTCCATCACGTTATAATCACAATTACCATTGGGTAGTGACACTTTTTATAATTTAGTTGTGCCAGTGAGCCATGTTTGCTTAATAAATTGTCTTATAATCTTCCATTGATTGATGGTTGTTAAAACGATAGTGTTAAGTACGAAAAATGTACCATTTTGAGTATTACTTGGGTAATTATGGTACATTATTTCTTTCATTGGGTGGGGGCGTGTCATATATATTGTTTTTCCAAGAATTGGAACACGCAATGTTTTTTCTTCTCTCTCTCTCTTTTCTCACTACACACAATATTAGGACGTTTAGTAGGAAAACGAAAGATTCTAGGTAATGTTGGGATTCTGTGTTGATCTCAAATTCTCAGGGTCTGGGAACGACTCATTATTTAATAGGGGAAGTTCCTATCGTTTTTGTTATGAGTTTTGTAATGTTACCATGATTTTCACCCCTACTGGTAGTGGGTCAGTCCCTTGCACCACTCGGATGGTATTTAATGATTTGTTTTGTCTGAAAGACAGAGAGTGTAATCTATTTTCATAGACATGCGATTTCTTGTAATCTAGAACAAAGAAAGCATCAGGTGTAGGGAAGAGGGAGTTGGGTGTACACGCACAAGGTTATCTCTCCAGATAATCTCGTCTACGACACTTGCCTTAGTTTGCTTTGAACATAAACGTGAGCGCTTTGTCTTTGAACGTATAACAAGAATAAACATATTAACAGTAATCATCAATTTTAAAAAAATAATGATATAAAAATATAACGCTAATATAATTTATTTTAATTCAATAGCATCAATTAAATATCTAAAATGGATATAGTAAGTGATATTCTTATAGTAACACACACAGTCAGTCATTCACTCATGCATTTTTAAAGTGACGACTACTTAGTGTAAAGATAATATACATAGTCAGATACTAGCTTCTAGACTAACTAAATATTAATCAATCCGAAATTTAACGATTTTATTTAATGCTCTCCCCACGTTACAATGTGAAAGCTTTACATGAAGATATGGCTGAAATAAAAATCTTTATTAGACGTTTAAGACAACAAAATTTAACAGTATAGCCAGACAAGAAGAGCAGAAACTCTCTAAGCATTAAGATTGTATGATTTTTATTAGAACTGGGTAAAAGCAAAGGTTTTATCATTAGATGAGAAAGTCTTATATTACCAACAATACTACAAAGATATGTTGCAGAAAATATGCCCACATGAAGGACATCTTCTAGGGCGTGATAAATGTCTCGCCACAGCAAAGGTCATATCTTTCGGGCCAGGAATGTCATCTCAGATAATATACACTGTGTCTAGGTGTTCAGTATGTAATGAAAATCAAATATCGCAGCAAAAAAGAGCCTATAATGCACATGAAATCATCGAGCTACTATGTGATAAGATCAGAGGTTACATTTTCCATTATAATGGAAAGAACTATTACTTCTTGTTGATCACTACATCAGTTTCTTTGACATAAGTCTAATTACTTCTCTCAGATCTTCTGATGTGATTGTTCGTATGAATCACATTTCGCTCGTCATGACCTCCCAATAAAAGTAGTAAGGCCCTCAGCTTGATTGTCACGAGTTTCTCAGCTTCTAAAAATAATGGCGATTTAAACACATCACTTCAGGTCCTGAATACCCACAGTTCAATGTGGCTTGGCCGAAAGAGCAAAACAAACAGTAAATACTATAATAAATATGAATCTACTGTTTCAGACCCATCAACTTAAGAAAACATAAAAATACAAGTTAATATTCAGCAACTATGCAAGACTTGGACGATTTACTTAACAGTTAATTTAACATGATTCGTGGAAATAAAAGTTCTGACATTAATATATATATATATAAACCAGTTTTATATTATCAATGTTAGTCGTCCCACTAACTAAGTTGAATCAAGAGCCGCTTGACCATTTACCAACCTCTGACCGAGTTTATACAAACACGCGCACAACAGCAACACAAACCATTTCACTGTCGTGATGAGATTGTGTGGCCAGTACGATGCTCTCGCGACTGTGATGCTCACACGCTATAGCCCCACCTCACTTGTAATTTACAAGTCAGTCATAAAAGATTGACTTGTATAAGGGGCAAGGGTGTTTACTCTCAGCAGCAATACGGCCCATTATTTAAATAATGCAATATAGAATAGCGTCATTTAACATTATAGTTAGTTTTAACAAATTTGAATAACATTAAATAATATTTTATAAAAGGCCTTCATCCTGATAATTACAGTAATAAATAAGTTAAGAAAAATATACACAAAGAATTGTAAAAATTAAATTCAGCATTGTCTGGGCCACAAAGTGTGCATCAGTTAGTGTTGAATAAATAATTAGACTTTTCTTATATTCTTGGGCGCTTATTGTCAGGTTCTTCTTGATTTATCATGTCTTCTTTCTTCTTCATCATCTCTAAGATAGATACAGATTATAATGTTCAAAATGAGATATCGTTTACGTTTATAATTTCGGTATTACTTCCTTGAGAATAATTGTATGTAAAATTTAGCAAGAATTGTATCCATTAATAAAGTAATAAAACAAATAGGACATCACCGTCAGCAAATCCTGCAGACGCAACTCCCAGCTGCTTTAGCACATCAGGATCTCGTCCACGGCTAGTGACATGGAAAATCTTTTCGTGAAATTGCTCAGGACTGAAGATTCTGCTAACCTAAAAACGACAAGACGGGGAGGAAACCATAAAAGATAGAAGGTTTTCCTATCCCCCCTTCCCCTTCCCCATTATCATTCATACCTTTGCAGCCCCCACCCCTTTTGTGATTTACCTTTTCTGAATGCATTGTTGCGTCTTTGTAATTCCGTTTGGAGTAAACCTTTAGTCTTTGGATTGGATCCTCACCTTTCATTCCAAAGTCTAGATTTATAACCTGTGATAAGGAACTTGTGAAACAGTATTGCGGAATAACAATATGATTAGAGTTAGTGTTTAATTTTGAAAAAAAAAAAGAAAGATTATTCAAGGATTTCTCTGCATTGATTTTTATACCTATGTTTTAATAATCTAACATTGTCAAACAACATTCATTACAATAAACGCTAGGAAAATAGGTCAATACCTGAACATCAAATTCTAATTCCATGTTTTTTTTGGCCTGTTGAAAAATGGAAGGAAATTGCTTAGAATATGTATATGATTGATAGATTGATGCATATGCAGAGACTATAATCTTAAAATAGTCTTTGGTATAAGTTATTTTCTTAAAGACACGTGTTTTGTTTACATATTGTTTACATAAAGTTATCACTTTAATTATCACTTATTCAATACATGACATGTAATATAGGCTATCTCTGTGTCTATTTAAAAAAAAAAAGAAAAACGCCGAATCATATAAGATGAGCCCATGTCCAAATTTCTAAGCATTCTATAAAATGGCACTCTACAAAAAAATGGAAAAAAATATTTGAGCAAGAATACTAATGAAAAATACTATTAAAAAGAAAAAAAATATAAATAACTAATGACTATACTTACATGTGTGGCGAGCTTTTTCATTATTTGTTCTTTGATAAAGCTAATTTCATTTTTATTTTTCTTGTCTTCTTCACTCATCATCTGAAATGTCAATAAAACAACGTTGTTCAGCAGCTGGTATTTGACTGAAGGCAACACCCAGCCCGTCCATTGTATCTTAACCTCGATACACACTTAGTGCTCAAAATCTGAGGGAGTAAGTCCACTTTAAAGTATTTGTTCGCTTTACCTTTTCTGTACTTCTACAGAATACAGGACGGAGCCCTGTGGCATTTCTAAATGTCCCGGGTTTGAATCCAAGTCAACGCCCGGGCCAGATTAAATCTGGTGGGTGTCCCTGAGTCTAACGTTTGTTGTGATAAAAATATAGCCAGCTGGTTATTGTCATGTTCACACAATCTCTCTTTTTTTGGCATTTCAACGTAAATGTGTGATCTCTCCCTCACTTGACCCAATTGGGTGGAGTTTTAGTTTTCTTTAAGAAACTATCACAGACTCAAATACTTACTGCTCTCAAATCTTCAGGTGCAAACGGATAACTCTGGAAAACACAGGTGTACAACTCCCTTGTTTCAATGACTTTTTTGATCAACTCTTGAGCCTTTTTAATTTTCTTGTAGTCTGGGTCATCTTTGCTTGGTTTTTTTGTGATGACGAATATCAAAGATAACGTTGTCAGTTAGTTGTGTGTAAGCCTTCATGTCTTTGTGACATTTAGACAGTTTTATTTTTTCCCTAAATGATGACAAAAATTAAATTATTTTTAAACATATGTCGTTCTTGCTGTGAATACAAAACAATCTAACTCGTGGCCAACGGGCTGGAAACGGCATTTGTAAAGTAGAAAGACTGGTATCGCTTAAACGTCATGTTTTTTCCATGAAGCAGAGAGATGAAAATATGTTTCAAAAGTAACCGCGTTAAAGGAGGTTTGTGTGGCTAGTGCCATGTTGTCATTAAAGGTCTTCCTGGGGTAAACGACTAGTCAAACTCTATAACTTGGAAAGGAGCAGAACTATTTAGATGTTAACGACATCTTAGAAATATCTATCCCAACGTACTGCGTTAGCTCACAGTGTCCTATGATCATATCTATATTGCAAAGGCGCGGGTCTTCTGTCGTCCGTGTAGAGTCTAGGGTCTGGTTAGCTATGGATTAATACATTCATGACACTCGATGAACGTATGATGAAACATGTATTGATTGAACTTATTTACAATAATCAAATTAAATTGTCGATTTGTCGATAATAACTAGATTTTTAAACCAAATCACCAATAAACTACACATCTGCGTGCCTTTTATGGATTTTTGTGCACAAAGTGCTAAAATGGATTTTCCAAAAAATGTCAGAATGCGAAGGAAAATGCTTACTAGAAATATGTAGAGGCTACGAGAACGCGTTGTAGAGTTCGCAAATACTCTCTAACACATAACAAATAACTCTAAATGACTTATCGATAGAATTCCTACATAAATAATCTCTAATCTATAATTAAATAGAAATACACAACTACAACTGAAACATCAAATATACAATACGTAAACTATTGACATATGCTATACACATATACAAATATAAAAAATATAAAGTAAAGTATTCTGTCTGACCAAACTGAACAATTTAACAATATACTAATAGGATGAAAAACAATATCGGATATAAACTATTTTCTAAAAAAACAAGAATAATTCAATTTTATACTTTTTTTTGCGACTCGCTCGTATATTTGCCTTTTAAAACTATATTTCTCTGTCTAGGATCAGACAAAAATAAACACAAAAACTAAAACAAAAAAAATAATTGTTGCGTTTCAAGTGTAGTTTTGTATATATTGTATATTGTAGACATATTGTATATTGGAAAAGAAATCACATTTACAACATGATATTGATATAAAAGCATATTGACTCACCCTTGTTTACCTTTAAACTCTATAATATCTTTTACTTCATCCATGGCTTCGGTTATCCTGATATAAAAAATAAAATATATACGTTTTAAAAAGAACTCACACCAGATACGCCTTGCTTTCAAAAATGTTTTTAAAATATAAAAATTTTTATTTTTATTTTGTTCGTCACAAGAACGTTCTAAGATAGATAATTTTAACAAAATTCAAACATGAAGAGTAATTTCCCTTTTTATTTCGATTATATTTTGATTATAAGTTATCCTATAAACATTCAGTAATGAGTATAGCCAACGAACACATGAAGTAGACATTCTCTTCAAGACAATTTTATTTAAAAAAAAAAGGAAATTTGAGAACCAGTTTGAGAAACATAACTAGCGGGTCGTTAAATCCGCCCACTACGTTAACCGTTCATATGTGTAGCTTCAGATAAAGTCGTTAAAGAACTACTTAATATTCATTGGATAAAATAATTAATTAGATGAGCTTATGAATACGATTTAATTGGATAAGTGCTGACGGTCTACTCATGATCTTCTTCTTATATTAGCATTCTGTGTAGCATTTGAAGAAAGTGTCTGAAAGAGAATATACAATTTTGTTTCATGACTAGATTTGCTCTACATGAATCACTATTGAATTAAGGCGAACTATAGACGGTTTAAAATTTAACATTCATTTAATTTTATTTGTAAATGACGAAGGCATTGATTTTTAAAAAGATCTAACATACAGATTTTAAATGTGATTTACAAAGTACTTAATCTCGTGTCAATTTTAATTTAACCTCGATTCAGTTCAGTAGTGTATGCCTTGCTGAGAATATTTAAAAAAAAATCGTCTGCTTTGAAATGCTTTATTGATATTGTATTTTTGTTACTTTTGCAACAAATGTACATGAAAACATTCTACATGGAAAGTCAAGCTGACATTGCGATCACTTAACATCATCTTAATTTTTCATTCATATTAAAATGCTGGAGTTACAAATGAACTTTACCAAAAATATCAACATTAACTTACATTTTAGAGAAATAATGAATACCACTTGATGAACGCGTCAACATAACAATATTTTCATATGAAGGGTGAATATAGCTGGAGTAAACACCTTTTAACTTTAAGGCAATAAGAAAGGAAAACAACAACCAATACAGCAACAACAAATGGGAGCGGGGAGGGGTTGTTGAACTTACATCATTTCTATGGCAACGTTTACTTTGTGATTGTAAGCAGTCCTGACCAACAAATAGCGTGTGTAGAATAAATTGTGAGTGTTCACCAATTCCTGAATATAATAAAAACAACAATAACAACATTAGCCTTTGGACCCTATCAGATAAGGAACAAATGCATGTCAATTATTGTCACAATTTTAAACAGGCAGGTTTAGACACATTTTTGTTTATATTTTTAATTTTCAAATGTAAACAATTATTTCAAAAAAAAAATAGTACAAGAAATTTAAAGATATTCAAATTTTAATTTGTACATGATATTAGTTAGAATCTTATACAAAATTAAGAAGCAAAATAAATGCTGTACTATTCGATAACCCCCCCTCCCCCACATACACACACTGAAAATCAGAATTTAACTTCAAGAGAGATTCGTTATATTAAAAAACTTGCTCAAAATTTAGATACTATCTGAGAAAAGAGAAACTTGCCAAGAAATTCGAAACTTATTGAAAAATGAGAACTCTAAGCTTAATCAAACTTGAGAATACTGCTGAGAAATTAGAAAACTTTCAAAATTGAGTAACTTTGAAAAATGAGAAACTTGGCTAGAATTGCCTGGAGAAATGTTATGTAAACCAGATGTTGACTACTATCAATACCTTGTCCCGGGTACAAATCTGCAACTCTCCATCCACCTCGATAACTCTAGCCATCTGAATGTAACGTAGATGGTCAAAATTATTTTTCAGACCAAGATGGTGGCAGTCCCTGGCTAAGTAATCCCATCTGTAGGCATCAATGTAGTTGCGTTTGTTATACACAATCTGTAATGCATGAAAAACAACGTATGCCTTTCCTTGCTTAATTTATTCTTAAAGAAAAAAAATTAAACATTATAGTTCTACGACCTTTAATTCACATTTACAATTATTTTTTATAATAAAATAATTTGAAAAGATTAACTACATTATCAATGTCCTTAGATAATGTTGTGGAATCTTGAGAGAAAAATACAATACTTCTTTCTAATATCTGTTAAAATGTTTATTTATGTTCAACTTTACTCAGCTAAAGTTTCGTTACTTTCATTGAACAAATCATATTTTTGAAGTAATCAGTTTCATTATCATTGAATGTTGGAGCTGTAGGGCAATATGTACTCATCAATGGGTCCTATTTAAATAGCTTACGTTCGTGATCATATCTTGTTTGATGGTCATCAAATGATTAACACAATTAACAACAAAAAATAGTTTATGAACGACTCCTAAAACAACTATACGTGACTTAGTAATAATAGAAGTACATAAAAAGAGGGCTTTCACAATGAAACTTAAGAAGTTATGTACATGTACTTATTTTAGTACACAAGTTTCCCTTCCTTCATATAGGAAAGATTTTTACGGTTTCCTCCCTTTGTATGGCCATCTCTTTTTAGGAAACATGAGAAAAAAACAACAAGCAAACTATTAGACCTATATACTAGGAAATGACATTGGTTATGACATTTACGTACAACATAACATTTATATCATATGTTTATTAAAACTGTTCATTACTTAATTTTAATTATCGTATATACTAAGTCGGACCAATTGATCATAGAGCCGGTGAAGCAGCGTTCACCAGTTTCTGTGGCCAAGTCATACTAGGGGATGCATGGCCAGTACAATGCCCAGCCGTCTTTATTTTACCCCAACTAATGCCAGGTACCCATCAAAGCTGGGTTAACTCAGGGACACCCTGGAGTTCAGGTAAAAAAGTCTAGCCTTTACCGGAATTCGAACCTTGGACCTTCGGTACGCCATTCGAACGCGCTGCTACTTGGTCATACTAGGGGTGGGCAAATTATGTCTCGAGCCTACTATTTGAATAGCTCACGCTTCCCTTTAAAAAACAACTGAATAACAATTTTTTGGTTTCACCGATAGTCATTACTATCCGTAGAATGTTGGAATTAAAATATGTTGATCAGTTCAGTAAAGAAATAGTTCTTCTTTTCTTATACATTACAGACGCTCCTTCTATAGAGAAGATTATTGTATTAAAATTAGTAGTTCAAATTTCGAGATTATACAAAATTATTTTGTTTTAGTTTCAAAACAAGCGTTTTAAACGGGTCTGAAGTGACATGAATTGAAATTTTGAAGGTGACCAATGCCACGAGCTTCATACCAAAGTGACGTTTTGAAAGTGAAAAAAAGTAAACAAAGTATTGCCCACTAAACCCATATTTAATCATTAAAAAAAGAATGGTGTAAAGATTCAAAACACGTGGCAATGTGGTTTATTTTTACACGACTTGCCAATGAATCTTTTTATGCCTTTATACATCTTAAATTGTTACCAGATTTGGATATTTTACATCTAAAATACAACAGCACACATTTAAGTTCTAATATTGAGCCAGATCTAATTACTTGAAAGCTGTGAATAATATTTTGTATACTTGATTTTGTTACCGTTATTGATATTGAATACACATATTAAATAGTTTGCGTGTTTGAAATTTAAAGTCTATCTAGTTGGTCTTTAAGTTTACACGCAACATCACGCCCGATTATATCACGTTCAAAGAAGGATGTCATGGCTCTTGATTTTCCTGAAAAAAGTAAGTAGCGCATGCGCAGCGTTTTGACTTCCTTGCTTGGCATCCAAATGGGAGGTGTATAAATACAAGTTATGGTCCTAGTTATTACATCTTTATATTCTAAAAGCCAAAGGAGGGAGAGATATCACTCTAAAGAAATTATTATTCGATTATTGTGAAGTTTTTAAAACAGGAGAATCACATATATTTTTTTTACTCTTTCGGTATGTAAAAATAATTACCTTACTGTCTCTCTCTGTCTCTCCGTCTCATTATCTCCCTCTTTCTATCTCCGTCTCTCCGTCTCTGTCTCTTTTTTCTTTCTCCCTGTCTCACTTTGTCTCTTTCTTTCTTGGTCTCCCTCCTTTTCTCTCTCTGCCCCTTGTGTCTATCTCTGTCTCTTTTTGTCCGCCCATCTCTCTGTCTCTCTCTCTCATCGTATCTCTCTCTGTGTTTATCTGTCTATTTCTGTCTTTCTCTGCCTCTCTGTCTCTTTCTCTATCTATCTCTCTCTCACGATGTCTCTCTGTCTCTTTCTCTATCTATCTCTCTCTCACGATGTCTCTCTGTCTCTTTCTCTATCTCTCTCTCTCTCACGATGTCTCTCTGTCTCTTTCTCTATCTATCTCTCTCTCACGATGTCTCTCTGTCTCTTTCTCTATCTCTCTCTCTCTCACGATGTCTCTCTGTCTCTTTATCTATCTCTCTCTTACGATGTCTCTCTGTCTCTTTCTCTATCTATCTCTCTCTCACGATGTCTCTCTGTCTCTTTATCTATCTATCTCTCTCTCACGATGTCTCTCTGTCTCTTTCTCTATCTATCTCTCTCTCACGATGTCTCTCTGTCTCTTTCTCTATCTATCTCACTCTCACGATGTCTCTCTGTATCTTTCTCTATCTATCTCTCTCTCTCTATGCCGCTCTGTCTCTTTCTCTATCTCTCTCTCTCTCACGATGTCTCTCTGTCTCTTTCTCTATCTATCTCTCTCTCACGATGCCTTTCTGTCTCTTTCCCTATCTATCTCTCTCTCACTATGCCTCTCTGTCTCTTTCTCTATCTATCTCTCTCTCACGATGTCTCTCTGTCTCTTTCTCTATCTATCTCTCTCTCACGATGCCTCTCTGTCTCTTTCTCTATCTATCTCTCTCTCACTATGCCTCTCTGTCTCTTTCTCTATCTATCTCTCTCTCACGATGTCTCTCTGTCTCTTTCTCTATCTATCTCTCTCTCACGATGTCTCTCTGTCTCATTCTTTGCCTATTTCTGTTTCTTTTTCTGTCTGTAACTCAGTCCGTCTCCCCCCTCTCTCTCTTTATATTTATACTAAATGATGGAGAAAGGAATGATTACAATGTGAAAGAAAAAATAACAAACAATATTACAATAGAAACTGTAGTGAGAACGTTTCTTTCGGTGTTTAGTTTTTCTTTTTTATTGTTTACGGTCACCCGTAAATCGACATCATTCTGAAATGGCGCTCAGTTTATAACCTTAACATAATTAGTAAAAGGCCTACGTTTATTTAAAAAATAAATTAACGAATGTAGCAATATTGTTTATATAATAAAAATTACTTTTGTGGGACGTTCCCAATATATACATTTGACTTTTGTGCCGATCGGTCAAACGGCCTAAGAGCCTATAGAGAACAAACATATATACTATATATATATTTATAAACGAACATATATAGAAACAAACTCACGGTAATTATATATATTGATGATATGTGTGCGTGTGTGCATTAATGTATGCTGTGCATCTCTTTCTTGGCTCTCTGCTCCCAGGTTTACAGATCGAGATCTTTGTTTATGAGACCGTGATTGAAGATGTCCCCGTAGTGTAGGATTTGTAGTCCTGGGGCCTTAATGCTCTATTCAAACTCTCCATATAGAATGTCTTTTGGCATGCGCCTATCCTGCATGCGGCTGACGTGGCCAAAATATCTTTATGAGATATCTACCAGTGATGCTCAGTATGCGTCACAATCAGCACATTTGGAAGGTCTTTAGCTGTTGACATATATATATATATATATATATATATATATATAAATGTAAATATAGGTCGTACCTAAGTTTTGGAATATCCAAGTTATTTTAACTTTTGTTTAATATATTTAAAATTTACTATAACTTTCAACTGTAGTCGCGAAAAGGGAGGGGGAGAAGTTCCACTGATGAAAACAATATTTTCATAGACATGTTTCGGAAATCTAACTTTACGTTTCAATATTAATAATGTGATACAATGCTAGTTGTTCAATAGTGTAGGGATTGTGAATTAGCCTTCTATTTCCACTATAAGTTCACTATTCCACCCCCCACCTTGCATGCCTGGCTACGCCACAAATAATTACAATTACAACATTTTACAGGGAACAAGAAATTAAAACTTTGACATTATGAAAGAAGATCTATTGAATCTACCAAATTTTAACGTTTTACGTGTTATAAAGTAGCTAGCAAAAATATAACTTTATAAATCAGAATCAACCTTCTATAGCACCCCCGTCCACTATTTCCACCCTCACATATACACACACACACTCTTTACACAACCCCCCATTACCAACTTGTACTATATGCCCCCCTTGCATTCCCCCACCAACAGCCGCACCATTTTGTGTTTATTTTGTTGAGATCGCAATGTATGCCCGTAGTTCTTGAATTTAGCGATCAGTAACATCTATGATTTAAATGGTGGGCTATTGACGGGTGATTGAGTTTGTGTCATACAAGGCACGAATAATTTCCATTTTTTGACTTATTACAATTAAAAATTAATTATGAAATAGTAACATAGCAGACATCAACTTTTCTTGACCCCCGCTTCCCATGTCAACAACTTTCAAACATTTTTAACCCCTCTCCACCCTAATCTGTTGATACAATTAATGGACGACCCCAATGGGCCTACGAAAGTTAAAAAACAAAAGTGAAATATAGGCTTGAGCAGATTGTAGTAATTCTATATCATTCTAACCATCGATACCATTTACCATTGAACGTTGCAACATAACGAAAATATAGACCTGTTTGTCGAAATTTGTTAAAACTGTGTCGAGTGGATAGTTGCACCCCTAGAATCTAGTATATAATCTATATAATTTGTTTTGGCATTGCATAGTCGTTAACATATTTTGTTTATAATCGTATTGTTAATTTGTTTGAAATACATTGTTTTGTTTCTAGGCAATATTACTTCTTGACATGACTCCAAGCGTTAAACATATCGTATCTGTTCTGGCTGCACTAGGTCTCTTCGCCAAGGCTGCAGCAGTTGATGTAAACACTGCCATTCAAGCTGTCAGTTCGCAATGTCAAAGTCAAGTAACCAATTGCCTGTATCAATCTCAAGACGTCCAAACTCTTTATAATCTAAAACGGTATTGTGAGGCCATAACCTACAAACACGGCTTTTCGTCTTATTCCTGCCTCACAACCGGTACAACCATTAGATGTACTGAACTTGAGTATACGACAGTTAAAGACGCAGTATGTGGAGCAAGCTTCTTGACTGTTGGAATGGCCACTGTTTTGTTTTCTTTTATTGCCTATATGTTTATTAAATAATATATTTAATCAAGCATTAAATTATAATCTTAGTTTAAAAAAATGTTACTCTAACTCAAACTTAACAGAAATATTGGAAAATCTAAATAATATAATGTATAATTATAATTTTTTAACAAATCTTTAAAAAAAAATCTTTTAATATATAAATCTAGTTTTATTAATTTTCAGCACTATTTCAAATATTAATTGGTCATTGTTTTGATTTATAAAAAACAACAACAAACAACCAGGTGTTTTGTTTATTTTTTTCTTTTATTAAATTGAAATGGTGTGTGCGTATGTTATCAACAAAAGTCACTGACAAAGAGATCTATAAATAATAAATTTATAAAATCAAGACCTAATTTAATATATGTTTTTGTAAGCAGTGTACATTATGTTGTTATTCAATCAATTTTTAACACGCCAAGTAGCCTAATTATTGTAAGCTGTAGTATATAGGTTTCCAATACGGGCGTTATTGTCTCTCCCACCTCCCCCACGGAGGGGTGAGGAGATCTTGGAGATGTGGGTGATGTCATTTCCAGTTGCGACAGGAAGGCGGTGAAGACCAAGTAGGCGGTACAAATTAACGTACTTGAAATAATTTGGTCACCTCTAATATTTTAATGCATATAATTTTGATAACCTACTCAAAGTAGTAATATTTAGCCTACTAAGCTGACAAAGAAAAGAATCGACTGTCAATCACTACCTATATGCCTACTATGCCTTTGTTATGTAAAAGTCATCCAAATGTAAATTTAGTAGTAAATTAACTGCACTGTAAATTTAGTAGGTAATTAACTGCAATGTGGGTTTAGTGAGCAATAACTGCAATGTGGATTTAGAAAGAAATTAACTGCAATGAGGATTTAATGAAACTATCATTATATTAATTTTGACTAAATTTCCATGACGCTGTGGAATATACATTTTGTTACTATAAAAATTCCCCTTTTAAATGATACGTGATGTTAAATACCTTCATTTCTGATGCCAATGTTTGGTGACTGGATGAACTAGTACAAATGTTTGTTTATGCTTTCTTTAATAATAATTTAAACCTTTCTCAAAGAGCAAGATCGAAAGTTTATTTAAAGTTAAAGTTACCCACGATTAAAACTAGTGTTGTTGTTGTTTTTTATGCAACGCTAAACTTCTACACTTTACTATTGGTTTACAATTAGTGAATTGAACTACTCTATTTTTTTTTCACAGTAATAATCAAAATAGCATTTCTTACAGTATTGGTCAGTATTGAAACACTTTTGGTCCATTTAATAATTTTACACAATAACGACCTAATGATGGGTTCGAATCCTGGTGCAGGCTAGGAATTTTCCCGGAGCTGGAGGGTGTCCCTGAGCCTACTCAGCTCTGATAGGTACCTGACCTTAGTTGAGGTAAAGTAAAGTCGGTTTTGCATAGTGCTGGCCACACAATCACCTAGTATGCCGTGGCCATAGAAACTGGTGAACTCTGATTCACCAGCCCTATGGACCAATTTGGTTCGAATGGGGGATGAGAATTCAAAAAATTGTATAGGGCTAGATGATACTATTTATCTTATACATTACAGTATTTACACACTTAATAAAAAAGTTATTAACCAAAACGTCTTAAACTTTACCCACACGACTAGAATAGTTCAGATACATAATTTTTATTTAGAATTTATAGGTTCCCAACGGCCGACATATTGGATTAAATAGGGGTTATTAAAAACTCTAAGGCTTTTCAACATCTGTAAAAACAACTGAGATACATTGTGTACAGAAATGATTGTATAATATTTTGTTCCAATTTTTTGTTTTAATTTCATTTTTTTACAGAATTAAAAAAAATAAAATGTTCAGTTATTTAACGTTTAATAAACAACAACAACAAAACATAGCATTTATGCCTACAAAATACAATGGATATAAATAAATATAATTACGGATTCAGTGAACTATTAACCGGAATGTGGGTTTAGTAGATCATTTACTAAGACGTTGATTTAGTGGGCCTTTAACAGAAATAGGTTAGAAAATTAGTGGGCAATTAACGACAATGTAAATTTAGTAGGAAATTAACTGCAATGTGGATTTAGTAGTAAATTAACTGCACTGTAAATTTAGTAGGAAATTAAATGCAATGTGGACTTAGTAGGTAATTAACTGCAATGTGGATTTAGAAAGAAATTAACTGCAATGAGG
Organism: Anisus vortex; assembly: GCA_949126835.1. Taxonomy (NCBI): domain Eukaryota; kingdom Metazoa; phylum Mollusca; class Gastropoda; family Planorbidae; genus Anisus; species Anisus vortex. Next base: position 22,043,720 of record OX421499.1, read on the forward strand.
ATTTAATGAAACGTTTATCTATCGATCTATCTTTCTCTTTATATATTTACCTTTCTTTTTACCTATCTTTCTATCTATCTTTATGTATCTATGTATATATAGTCTATATCCTAAATAGTCTAATGCTAGTAATGTCGGAACAGAAATGTTTGATAATACAAAGGTGGTGGAGATCCTGTAGGGTGCACAAAAGGTTTGCGCTGCATGTATTAAATTAAGTTCATGGTTGTTGACTTTTGTGGAGTCCATTTTTTTTTTGCAAGCCTGTTTCTGTCTGAAGAAATGAATGAAATTGAAACTGAAAGTAGTTAATAAAAAATGTAGTTCTTAAAAAGAATGACATCTATCTATCTATCTATCTATCTATCTATCTATCTATCTATCTATCTATCTATCTATCTATCTATCTATCTATCTATCTATCTATCTATCTATCTATCTATCTATCTATCTGTCTGTCTGTCTATCTGTCTGTCTGTCTGTCTATCTGTCTGTCTGTCTGTCTGTCTGTCTGTCTGTCTGTCTGTCTTTCTGTCTATCTATCTATCTATCTATCTATCCATTTATCTATCCATCCATCCATCCATCCAACAATCTATCTATCTATCTATCTATCTATCTATCTATCTATCTATCTATCTATCTATCTATCTATCTATCTATCTATCTATGCATCCATCCATCCATCCATCCATCTATCCGTTTATCTATCTATCTATCTATCTATCTATCTATCTATCTATCTATCTATCTATCTATCTATCTATCTATCTATTTAACTATATCTTATGAGCTTAGATCAATGTACAGGGTCCAATGTCGACACCAGGGAGGGTTGGAGGAGTAGGCTACAACCTTCGTGCTGTGCGTAAATATTGCATAATATATCGTGGACGATCTGTCCTTTACAAACACAGGAAATGAAAATAGGGCACGAACTAATCATTATGATAATAATAAAGTGTTCATATAATAACTAAGTAAAATGATGTCATGCGTAAAAAGCATCAAATGGGATATAATTATGAAAAAGGAAGAAACAAGAATTTAACTAGTGACTATCTTATTTATCAGGATAAGTGAAAGTCCCGTTCATTAATCCTGAACCAATTTTGTCTATTCTATGATTTTAACTTGGGCTAAATTAAATGTACAAAATCGTGGACTATTCATTCGTAGTCATCACTTGTTTATCAAGACTTCTCGCTGCAAAAGTAATACCTTCCATTCAGTAGCGTAGCCAGGGGGTGGGGGGGGGGAGCAAGGGGAGCGGCCGCTCGCCCTACGACCATTTTCGAAGACAAAGGGCCTTTTCCGGAAAAAAAAAATTAATAATATTAACAAGCCACGAAGCACAATTTATGCTGTTTGTAATTTTTTCTTTAAATTGCATTTCAACAATTTAATTAATTACAAAAATTTCGAATCATTCAGCGTGCCATAAGCGTGAAAGTCAAACTGATCAACTATATTATTTTTATAAGACAATTTATTTAGTGCCGTAGCAAGACCAAGACCAAAAGAAAAGGAGCGTAATAGAGAAAATCATTAAAGTGTTTTATATTTAATAAAAAATTAACCTGTTTGTTATTAACAGCTTTAAAAAAAAAATCCATTCGTAGCTATTATACAATTTCATTACTCAACTTACACATTAATAGTTATCAACATATGAATTTAGTTGTCAAGAAATTATTCTAGTAATATATATTAAATATAAATTCTTTAATGTTTCTCATAATAACTGAGATTTACTCTAACATATTAATTTAACTTAAAGGGGAAATCATAAGAAAATAGTACAATTTAGAGGAATAGAAACTTAATAATCATACAAACTGGGTAGTTATTTTAATGTTTAAAAACGTACATGTACATTCTTAAGTCATAAAATATGTATATAATTTTCAATTATCTTGTGTAATTTGATTATTTTTTTGTTATAAATTGTAAGCCATTAATTTTTTTTAAAGAAAACAAAAATAAAAAACATATTAGAAATATTAAAGGGTAGGTCCTGCCTAAATAGTAACTTAATTCCATATTAAAGCCTTTGAAATATCATTTTCAAATATACAAGTCTTTCTTTTGAGAGTGGACGATAAATGTGTTAATTTAATTAAAATACATCGCCAATTACGTAAACTGTCGACCACGGGCCGGAAACTCACGAAAAGGTAGTGACGTCACAAGTTTCCAAGATTTTTGTTTACAATCAATCGACTATGCTATATTCGACATGGCTTCACGCGACGTAGAACCATACATGTATTACATGTTTGAACAATAAAAAAAAATCTTTCAGACAACGAAGACGAAAGGAATTTTAACGCTGAATTCAGCATATATCAATGAATCGAGAAAAATGGATCACGCATCGGAAATATCAAATGGTAAGTTGGCCTACTTGATTAGCCTCCTACAGTCCTACTAGTATACTAGGTTAGGTCTATTCTATGCCATAGACTATGGCTATGCAGTTTCTCGACACTTTAGTAGGCTTAGCCTTAGCATCATAGCCTTAGGGTTTGACTTTATCAATTTTTTAGTTTCTGACTTACGTTAAAGATAGGCCTTTGTAGGTAATCTTCACACTAGTCTACATAAAACGACTTTTTAATTCACTTTTACTACCGGAACTTTTAAGCTAGGCCTATATGAATAGTATATGCTAGCTATTGCCTACTATATTAATTACTATGACTGTGACTGTATGACTACCCTGTATACTATAGGCTATAGACTATAGGAGGCTTACTTGTGCGATTTAGTTTAGAATGAATACGCTACTAAGTGGTTATTATGAATTGTGACGGACTAATAATTATACTTGTAAAAAAAGCTACATATCGGTAAAGGTAGACTATTGACTATTGACATAGGAATACCGGCCGTAACAGGCATAATAGGGGCTAGCTGTTTCCTGGTCCTCTTCTTAGGGTGTGATCAATCCTCTTATCTTTACCACCAGTGATTATTACCTATCTGTTCAATGTTTAAAGCTACTTAGGATTAATTTTATTTGATCTTGATTATTAAAAGATTACATTGGCAAGAGTTTTTAGATAAAATAATGAAAATTAGCCCAATTTATAGTTAGGCTATATAAGCTCAAGCTTGAAACAAAACAAAAAAACACTTTTTGGATTTCAACCTTGAATCAATTGCTCTATACTATAAAAATATTTCATATACCGAAGAAGGGTTTTAAAAAATATAGTTGTAGGCCTATATGTGATTTATATAAAAATACATCAAATAGTGATATGTTAAAAAAACAGCTGAATTATGAAAAGTATTGACTAAAATCTAAACAGTAATTATTCTTTTTTTTTTCAGGACAATGTGATACACAGCTACAGTTACAGGAACTCAGTTTATTGGTGTTTTGGCATACTTGGTCATGAAATTCATACACCGCTGCCTGCTGTGCTTTAAACAAAATAATGTTGGCCTATCCAGAAGGCAGACTAACTGGTTTCAAATGGGCAGATATTGATAAAGAATAAGCTGTACAGGCTTAGTTCTAAAGTATTAGTATATTTCTTTGAACAGTTATAAAATAAAAGGATTAAATTTGAATGAAATGTCTATATTGCTTTCAATATAGTTGCTAATTTAAACAAATATGCCCATGTATTATATACATTTTTGAACACAGTATAAACAAAATAACATGATTGATAATTAATAGGTAGTGCATTTGGAAAACAGTCGATCATCCTCTGTTCACTTTTTTGCAGTCATTTCCTTGGATTTATGAGCATTAGGCACTTTTAAAAGAGTATTCTTAACACAGGATATCCCAGCTACCCTCCATGGCAGCAAACCAGTTGGTCCACGGCAGCTTATTCAGTATTCACAACTGACCTCTATATATAAAGACCATTTCCTTATTCGCCACCTGGGGACGCCCTTGGTAGGAGATGGTAGCTCCCCCAATAAAAATTTAACCTTTTTGTACTTCCAACTCCGACTCCAGGTACTTTAAATTTCCTCCGACTCTTCGACTCCACAGCCCTAGTTTTCACTGATAAAAAAAGTTATTTAAAGGAATTATTATATCAATGTTGAAAAAATGTTTCAAGACTTCTAATACCAGTGTATGAAATATTTGTTCTTAAAAAGGATTAAAATTAAAGCAAAGTTTAGCAATATTAATTAAATATGACAAGTATTGCAGATATTTAATAAGACTAATTAGTAAACTAATTTAAAATGTCTATCTTATAAGATACCTTTCGCTAATATCAGATTCATCGTCTTCATATTCACCTTTATCTGGAACTTAGTTATTGGTGTAGGTCACTGAAGACTTGCCTCGGCTATGGCTCACAGGTCTGAACTTCTACAGACTTGCATGTTTTAATCCCAGTTTGTACTCCTTAAAAAGTATTGTTAGATAGGTTGTAATGTAATATATGTAGGCCTACAAAGTAAATGGCATGAGTAAAAGTGAAATAAAAAAAAGTATTGATATATTATAGTCCTTATATAGCTATATAAGGTTTAGTCAAAATATTAAATATATTATATATATATATAAATTATCATTAATGTATTTTTGAATGCTTACCCTTGCTTCTGGTTCATTCTGAATATGAGATTTGTCTGTATCATCTTGTCCTCTTTGGAACTGTGATCCACATAAGATCTGAAGATCTACAGACATAAATTATGGCTTCGCAATTGTTGGTTCTCACAAGTCAAAGCTTCACTCAGTGGTGGCGGTGGCATTGGGTCCATTGAAAGAGATTCTCTATTCGTGGATTATATTTCCTGATTATAAAATGATTACAAATTTTACTATCACCTAGTATATTTTACATTTTTACAACCACATAATTTTTTTATATATTGTTATTTTATTATTATTATTATTATTTTTATTATTACAATAATATAACATCTTAAGCAAATTATAGCAAAGTATAGCTAACAATATATGGCATGTAATGGATATATAGTAGACCTTTAAAGAAAGCATAGGCTCTACTCAGAATTTTAGTATTTACCATTAGGCATTAGGCTTTAAGCCTATAGATTAAATAGGCCTTTGCATTATTTATATGAGCCTACTATGCCAACAACATGGGTTTTTAGCTATGATACAGTTTATTACAAGTAAACTTTAGGCCTATAGATTTTGTAAACTAATAGGTCCTATAATAAAGCCCTTTACATTTATTGTCTGTGACTGTAGTCTAATATAGGCTACTGCATGATAATAGGTTAATAGGCTATAATCTATAATATAGGCTAGGCCTAAAGCCACTTAAAGACTTATAGTAGTAGTTAGATCTATAGTAGTCTATACCTATAAGCCTATAATTATACTATAGGCCTACTATAGCCTACTCTATAGACACTATAATATAGTGAGTCTATATATAGTTATAGACTAGGGCCTAACTAGGCCATAACATTTACATACTATGTAACATAGGTCATAGGCAGGTATAGGCCTAAGTCAAAAGTCTATTAACTTTTTTTAAATGTAGTTGCTTTGCCAAAGAGTAGAGTAATAAGAGTCTTATGAATTTTTTAAAAATTTACCTTTCATAATAATTCTTTTTTCAAATCTCTTATGAGTAGGCCTATGCTTTTTTTTTTTCTCCGATCGTCTGTCTTGTTTGAGGGTGCTTCCGAATCAGTCTTAGATTTAGGCCTGCATTGTAATTGTTTTGCCACCTAACTTTGCTTTTTAAGGAACAGATATCCTTGTGAATGGACGGAATGCTTAAGGCATTCAAGATTTCTTCTTTTGAAAGCCCTTCTCGACTGCAAGAATGTTTACAAAATCCTCTCGCACAAAATGTTTACGGCAAATAGTAGGCTATATAAGACTTCACCCTGTCTCACACTTGTGACGTCACAAGGAAGGGAAGTCACTGCATGGTCGTTTTTTAGGTCAATCAATAATTACACGATTTGTTAATTAATTAAACACATTTTTCAAAAGAATAAAAATAAATAAAATATTTGATAAATCTTATTTTTAAATAAGCTTTCAGAAAATATATACTTTACGTATTTGATTTTCAGGCAGGACTTACCCTTTAATGTAAAGAAAATGGGTTAATTATCTCCCTTCAAGTAAATTCTCCAAATTTGATGCTAGTGATACCAAACGAGTTAATTGTTTTAATACAACTAGTGTACTTCTGAAAATGCTAATTTATCCTAATTTGCCTTAAATTAGGGAAAGAGTTAAATCTTTTGAAATTGATTTCACGGAAAGATATGCCCAGTTTCAATACAAATACATTCCAGTTGCCCAATACTTCAAGTGCTTTTGGACCCAGTCTTGTAAATGAAAGTTTGAATCACTGAAACGTGTCGCCAAGTCATACAGAAACATTGGCTTCAACAGTCAGTTCTCCTCATTCAATAACGGATTTTTTTTCCATTAAGATACATCTTAATTGCTTCCAGACAAGAAAAGAATATATCCAAGACTTTACCTATACTCCGTATGACTTTCTTCTAGAAGAGACTTGAGAAACTATACAATTAACTATTTTAACAATAGATTCAATCACAGATTGCAAGTCCAATGATGAGAGCTTTGCACACATATATTCCTGAACTAAAACAGTCGACGTCCAGTGTGATTCCAATGTAGTTCGCCATGCAGCACCCACTAATTATGCTGACATACGTGGTTTTCTCTTGCATTAAACCATATTCTTGACGGTCTTTCGCGTGCCACTGAAAATCATTCAGCGTGCCAAGTCTGGCACGCCTGTCTTGGTTGCCGACCCCTGCTATAGAGCATTCGCGTTGATTCTATAAATACTTTTCGATACTAGATGTTCATCCCGAAAATGAGCAGTAGATGCAATCAATTTTGCAGAAATTCCCATCACTATTAGCTGCTAGAAAAATAATCGCGAATGGTTAAATAAAAACTGCACTATTATACAGTGTGTGTATCCTGAGGCACAGGGTTTTCTTGTAAGATTTGATACGTACAGTTATTCTTGATTCTTAGTTATTATATTAATCTGGACAAATTTGCTAAAGGTGGGGCCTTTTTCCTAAAATTTCGCTCCCCCTAGCGTCAAAACCTGGCTACGCCACTGCTTCAATTCCACGCACTGTGCGTCTTTACTAAGATTTTTAATTTATGTTTCCAGTATCCAGTTTAGTGGGCCATTAACTGGAACGTGGATACCCCCCCCCCTTCCCATTCTCTGATCATAAATAACAACCACAAGTAGTGTTGGCAACAAGTAGTGAGGCGTGGAGACCAGAGGTTAGGCCTATTTTTGAATGAATTCTGCAACAAGGTTGATAGTAAAAAGGAGTAGGAGGGGATTCGCTAGGGTGCACATCATGATTGCACATCCTTGATTTTGTTGAATGTTATGTTTTCGATCAGCCTGTTCCTGTCTGACAAATAGTTGAAACAGAAACCGAAAGTAGCTATGATCAATGTCATTCTTTAAAAAAATGTGCACAGTTTTTATTCGATAGGAGTATATTTAAATTCAATAAAGCTTTACGTGCATCCTCTCTCCCCCCTCTCTATCTATCTATCTATCTATCTATCTATCTATCTATCTATCTATCTATCTATCTATCTATCTATCTATCTATCTATCTATCTATCTATCTATCTATCTATCTATCTATCTATCTATCTATCTATCTAACTATCTATCTATCTATCTATCTATCTATCTATCTATCTATCTATCTAACTCTCTATCTCTCTCTATCTCTCTTTCTCTCTCTCTCTCTCTCTCTATCTATCTATCTATCTAACTATCTATCTATCTATCTATCTACCTGTCTGTCTATCTATCTATCTATCTATCTATCTATCTATCTATCTATCTATCTATCTATCTATCTATCTATCTATCTATCTATCTATCCATCCATCCATCCATCTATCTATATATCTATCTTGTTAGCTATTGATATATATATATATATATATATATATATATATATATATATATATATATATATATATATATATATATATATATATATATATATATATATATATATATATATACGTATATACGTGCACGCGGGAGTTTTTATCTTAAGAGGAAGTGCAGTGAACTGTTCATGCGTCGGAGGTAGGGGGAATTGATAGGGAGGAAGGAAGACTAAAATGGTTTCTTATGTTGTGTCGATCTTAAACTTGACAAGGTTAGATGAAATAAAACCACAATGAAATAATGTCACAAAATGTATGTGGACAAATAAAAACACGCACAGACACACAATGCCAACCCTAAGGTAAAAGACGGCAAATGACAATTTTATTGGATACTTCTACCTCCCACCACATATTACAGTATTTATTACAGTGAACTAAGATAATGTCTACTAGCAATATTATATTGACTCATTAAGTATTCATTTAAACTGCAGGGCTTCATATGATTGGTTTCGTGTCATAACGTGTTATTAAGTGCTACTGGTGCTTGGTAAAAAAAAAGCAACGACAAATTTTAACAAATTAAAAATGGCAAGGGTAAAAATGGTAAAACCTATTAAACGGTAAAAATGACAATTGTAAAAAAAATGACTATCATACAATATCTAATATTTTAATTGAAAGGGCTATATACTCTTGCCGACTTAATGAAACAGGTAATCGATACAGTTTGATCAAAGGCTAATAGAGACATAAGGGTTAGTGATTATGTGAATTATGTTCACACTAACCATAAGTGTATGTTTTCTTAAACTGTCCAATGAAAAGACACATTGAGCTCACCGTGTTGTCCCACAACTAAATATTGGCAGTCTATTGGTTATTTCCATCAGTAGAGTTGCTCGAGGGTGTGGGGGCAGACGGGGCGGCCGTTCCAGGCGCCAAAGTTTGGATAGGCGCTAGACTTACACTTTCTTGCTTACTATTAAAAGAAAACCAACAGTTTAATTAGGTGCCAGTTTTGACCGTCAAAGTAGGTGCTATTCTCCCTAAGTATGTGTATTATATCCTACTGCAAGTGGAAACACTAGATGTCGCAATATACCACTTTGAATGAATTAGAATAAAACGTATTCAAGGCTTTGCATTTGGGCCTATATAGTGTGTCTTTTTCCAAATGTAGATATTCGTTTTTTTATATTCTTAACATTTTTGGTCATTCATGTTCTTAGTATATTTTTGAATCCACACAGAACAGCGCTATAATAAGGCAGGCTGAATAACCAATGTCGCTAAAGTTGTAACTTACACTTGCGAAATATATTCGGTTTTGATGATCTTATAAAAGGCTGAAATTCAAACAAAAAAGTATAAGAACACTTTTCAAAGATAAAATTGATGATTATAAATATTGATTTTTATAGTTTATTTTTGTAATTTTTAATTATTTTCTTAAAATTTAGTTTCAATGTTATCTATACACCATTAAAAGGGCGATTGGTGAGTATTGGTGACCAAAAAACTTATTTTTATGTAATGAAGACTAATATTTTTGTTAATTATGAATTCTAGTTTTATTTAACAGAATAAAGTATCCTTCTTTTCTTTTGTTAAACAAATAAAGCAATGTGTTGATTTAATTTAGAGAACAAGTCTCTTTTCACCTTAACTTCACCGAGTTATATTAATGTTACTTAATACTACCTTCTTGTTCCGCCCATTGATGTTGAGTTATGTCCATCCCGGAAGTCAGAGCCAAAATGTCCTCAACTTTTGGGCAAATAGCGGCCTATATATTTGTTATGATGCGGGATAGTGTGGCCAGTACGATGCTCTCGTGACTGCAATACTCACACGTTGGGTTCCCTACCTCACTAGGTTCATTGGTCCAGAGGTCGATGGCAATGTTTCAGACCAGGCAATGCTCCGAGACAACGCCCCGTCTCGATATTTTTATTTGCGTACTAACTTTCAAGCAGACTCAGTATCTTCTTCTCACAATCACTCTAACTGAACAAACGAATTAAGAAAACAGACTATCAGCGTTAAGTGAATAGACTATACGTTTAATCCGTAATCACATGTAGACATTAACATATCAATAATCAGACACATCTATCAGAACAACAGCTGCAATCTGACGAGTCTCAACATTGGTAAAATATCCAAATAGTAAATAGTGAAAATGAATTATCAGGAAATAACAAGTACACAGATATTACAGCACAGTATTAAAATAATCCGAAATCAGTCACACGTCATAGTTAATATGCCTTTCCGTGTGTGTGTGTGTCGAGAGTCAAGTCTACATAATATATAGGAATACAATGGCAATCAGGGTCGGTCCTCCGTATGCCGTCATCAACCCCTGGTCCAATCAGTTCAAATGTGCACGCCCACTTATCGATCAGTCATCTGTCAATCACTATCTCAGGGGCGGTTCCGACTGGCCAACGCTATTATCTCCTATTGTCTCCCCTAGTCGGACGGCAACTACAAACGTCTAGGTCAGACATTGCACAACCTTTCAATCTTAGTATATCTCCGTGCTTCTAACGAGTCTTTTGCCCGCAGACATACCTAATGGTTTATCTGTACGGTATCACTACATCCTACCTCCCGCCTAGACAAAGGCGCCTTAATAGAGCTATGCGTGACGCGGTCAAACTTAAAGGAACAGATAATTCTCTAAAGATAACAAAAGGCAAGGGGTGGCTGATTGTCCCGGCGCGACATCCGTCTCGAACAAAGGAACAAAAGGGAGTCGTTGCCCCTTGACCAGGTCCGTGTTGACACAAAAGGAAGACAGGGAATAGTCCCGCCACCGGAGTGGGGAGGAAAAAGGAGGGTGGGAAGGGGGAGAATAACGCCCTACCTTCCTAATTACATACAATGGCCATGGCATTAATTAGTAAGTACTAAACTATGACGCTATAATAAAGGTCACATCATGACAATATTTTCCACATCATTATTTAGTCGATTTTTCTCCTGTTATCAAAAGACTCAATTGTTTCTTGTCGTATTATTTACAGGGCTTACACCAGGATGATAATATGCAAGCCTGACAGTGGGCCCCTTTATAGTAAAAATAAAAAGGGGGGCATACGTGCATTCTTTAAAAGTTCTCTTATTCATGGAACCATTTTTACTTCCTGGACCCCTATCAATGTACCGGCTGCAACCTTGACCTAGATTCTTTTTTTTTGGGAACTTTTTATAAGAAAATACATTTTTACATGCAAATTCTATAACTATATCATAGTAAAGACACAATACTCCAATTAAGCAATTATAATAGACAAGGTTTATTAATCCTTAATAAAAGAAGAAGCCATTTTTATATTACGCTGACCAATTTATTGCATTAAAAAGAATAGTTTTTCAAAACATTTTCTAAGTTAATAGAAACATATTTTAATGGAAGAAAAAAAAACGCAGAAAAAATAAATGAATTTAAAGTATAATTGTATCTTTTTATATAATTTATGTAAACTGTTTTTAATGTCGAAGAAAAGATAGTTTAGTTTAAATTTGAATTTAAAACAAAAAATCTAGCCCACCAGATTGCACAAATCTATGCAAGAATCTATGAATAAATAAATAAATACATCATTTTAGGTTTGGAATATTTAAATAAATAAATACATTATTATATAGGTATATTGCTTTATAAGCCATAAAACTAAAAATGAAAAAGAAGTGATAGTCTTTAAAAATTGTTAATTGTTTCTGAATGACATAGCGACACATTTCAGTGTGTCAGGATGTGTTTCGGATTAGGACATCAACCTGGCAGAAGTTGGACAATGTGAGGGGTGCGGAGTCGTAGGTGAGTGGGGTAGTGGTGGCAGGTCGTCTTGGGGTATGAATTACCGTGACTGGAATCGCCCTGGAATAATTATTATTTCTCTCTCTGGCTCGTTAGATATTATGACGGACACAACAGATAGTTCTAAGTAGGCAAATAAATCGTTGGTTAAGTTCAGGTGTTTATTATCATTTCAATTCTTCACTCAATGGCAAGATACATATATGAATTTGCACAGGCTTCAGTTAACACTCAACACATGGTACTGCTAGGTTATCCAAACATTAGGCAACCGTAGCTGTGTTCATGAAAATACTTATACTGGCACAATATCTATCTATACACATGCAGGCGATATATATCCTATAGAACGAACTGAATAAGTGGAGGCTAGAATCGAACAACCTTCTCCACCTAACGCTTGAGCTGAAGTGCCCTAAAACTAGTTAAGCGCGCTTTCGTGCATTTTAGTCACGTGATCAGTGGTCAATTTGATTGGATAGCTACATTAGTTTAGAATTACATATGTTCTGGTTGGCTGGTTTGAAATATACTTGCATAAAGGATTGACTATTGGGGGGGGGATTTAGGAGTGGGTGTAGGTGAACAATTAGTACCGCCGACTTTTGCGGGGTGGGGCCCAGGGGAAAAGGGGGGTGGGTAGACGTATACGGAGATACAAAGGATAAGATAATGACTTATCTCCCTTGATGTACAGCCCGGGGCGCTTACGTATGTGCGAGACGCTTCGCTCCAGATGTCACTACGACGAGTGGATCAAGGTTTATGCCCACGGGCGCTGAGTAGGGGACGAAGAGGGGAGATAATGAAAAAGGTGTAGCAGTGGGTGGGGGTGTCTACAGGTGGGTGGGGGTTTTACGTGTATGCTGAGTTTAGCAAAATAAATGAGTAGTTACTATCCAAATACTACATGAATCATAATTGACAGCATAATAGAATATATATATTATATATACATATATATACATATAAAGAATACACACACATACAATCACACATACAAATAGTGTAATACCACTTGGCTGAATCAAGTAGCAAACTCTGAATTCGGGAATGAAGGAGTGTAGAGAGGGTTAAAGAGAGGTGAGGAGAAGAGTGCTGGAGGATTTCACTTGCGTAAGGAGAGGGGAAGAGGTAATGGCGTCCCCTACTATCTTCTTCCTAACCTAGACTTTGCGCTAATCTAAGGTTCGCTTGCTATGCTTGGGTCTATCTATGTATGCTATCTGACTGAGGGTGCTAATAAGGTTACGGTTCAGTCCAGAATCGTGACACAGTGAGTTAAACTTGCATTGCTCCCTTACATCAGTGGATTCAAGACTTTCTGATAGGTAAAGAACTAACTGTATTAATGAATGGCTCTAAATCATCACCAATAACTGTAAACTCAGATGTTCCACAAGGAACTGTTATAGGACATCAACTATTTCTAATTTATATTGATGACTTACTCCATGGCTTGATGGCATCAACACAGAAACAAAAGTAAGTTCATTTGCAGATGATTTCATAATTTATAGAAAGACAGAAAAAGATAGTAAGCTCTTGCAAAAAGACCTAGATGAATTACGAAAATGGGAATCAAACTGGATTATGTCTTTGACTCAGAAAAATGCCAACTGTTAAGAGTATCAAAGAGAAAAAAAATTACAAACTACTTCATTCATGGTAAAGACCTAATTAACAAAGCAAAGAAGGCTACTTAGGAGTAAAAAAAGTTAAAGTATTCAGTCGGACCAAATTGATCCATAGAGCCGGTGAAGCAGCGTTCACCAGTTTCCATTGCCATGGCATAATTTAGGAATAATAATAAATGGTAAGTTGTCTTGGAATCCAGATATTGATAAAGTAATTTAAAAGTCTAACAAAACTTTAGGCTTCATTAAAAGGCTACAAATGTAGTAAGAATATAAAACTAAAATGCTATCTCACGTTAGTTAGGTCTATACTAGAATATACATCGTCTGAATGGGACTCATCAACTAAAGAAAAAATGAGACCCAATAAAAAAAAAAGAGCTGCAAGGTTCATTACTGCGAATACCCACAACTGACAAGAGTAACAACAATAGTTAAATTACTAAGCCTAGAAACATTCAAGGATAGAAGAGGGCAGAGTAAAGTAATAATAACACATAAACATTAAACTTATAATAATTTAGAAATACAACACAATTACAATTTGTTACAATGCTCAGAAAGACATAAGGTCTAGAACACTTTCCTTATCCCTTATGCAAGAACAAATACATATTAGTATTCTTTCTTCCCGAGTGAAATCCGAGCAAGGAATGGGTTGCCTGGAAAAAAAAGGAAAACAAGTTTAGTAACTTAACATCATTTAAAACACTAATATAAATGCAGGACAAGGCTCAAACCACGGATGTGCGTAGTACGCAATAATCTTCTTTATAGAACGCAATAATCTTCTTTATAGAAGGAGCGTCTGTGATGTATAAGATAAGGACATGACATTAAATTGCTACCTAACATTTGTGAGATCTATATATAATAGGATCTGAGTTGATATTAATTTGATTTGTGAAAAGAAAGAGTTCTGAAATGAAAATAAGTATAAAAAAACGGTTTCATATTGTCAATGGTAGCCGCTGGTTTTAGTTCAATCAAGAGTCGAATGACTATTTGGCCACCGCGGTCAGAGACTATAAATACACATTCACAACAACAACACAAATAGTATCACATAGATGTAATTATCAAAGTCCTAAGTATTTGAAACAATCACAACGAAATGAATGCTTTGTAAAACATTATCGTTAGTTATAACAAATTTGAATAACATTAAATGATATTTAATAAAAGGCATTGATCCTGATAATTATAGCAATAAATAAGTTAAGAAAAATATACAAAAAGAATTGTCACAAATAAATTCAGCATTGTCATGTACACAAAGTGTACATCAAATAGTGTTGACTAAATCAGACTATTCTGATCTTCTTGCGCGCTTATTGTCAGGTTCTTCTTGTTGTTTCATGTCTTCTTTCTTTTTCATGAGCTCTAAGATAGATACAGATTTATAATGTTCAAAATAAGATAACGTTTCAAGTTTACAATTTCGGTATTACTTAATAGCTTATAATTGTCTCTAAAATTAAGCAGGAATTGTATCGATGAATAATAGTAATAATATAGATAGGACATCACCTTCAGCAAATCCTGCAGACGCAACTTCCAGCTGCTTCAGCACTTCGGGATCTCGTCCACGGCAATTGACATGGAAAATCTTTTCGTGAAACTGTTCAGGGCTGAAGATTCTGCTAACCTAAATAGTTCGACAAGAAGGGAAGGAAACCATAAAAGTTAGTGAGTTATCCTATCCCCCTTTCCCCATAATCATTCCTACCTTTGCAGCCTCCCCCCCCCCTTATCCCTTTTGTGAAATACCTTTTCTGAATGCATTGTTGCGTCTTTGTAATTCCGTTTGGAGTAAACCTTTAGTCTTTGGATTGGATCCTCACCCTTCATTCCAAAGTCTAGATTTATAACCTGGAATATGATTAGAAACGTGTGAAACAATCTTGTAGAATAACAATTTCATTTGTATTAGAGTTTTAATGGCTTGAAAGCTAACATTGTCTCTACCTGGACATCAAATGCTGATCTCAAATCATTTTCAGCCTGTTGAAAAATTGGAGAATTTTTTTTTTGAATATGTATAATATGCTCTTTTCTTAAGACAATATTTTGTTTGAACAGAATAAAGCTTTTCAAAAGCATTGCTACTAAACTTTTAAAGTATAGCTTTTAACTATATAACCCTTCTTTTGAATTATACTTAAAAATTGTTTAAAAAATGTAATAACTGTTTCTTTTTTATAGATACATTTCTAAAAAATTTATAACAGTTGTTTTACATATATTAAGTACATACAAAAATAGAGCTAAAATCACGGCTCTCGAAAACTAGGCATAGGAGTTTAGAGACCTGTTTTCAAATCTGGCATATAGACCAGAATGTTAATTATGTATATTATTATATTATAATGGGGGCACGGTAGCCGAGAGGCAGCGAGTTCGACATAAAGGCGAGCCGACGGTCCCAGGTTCGAATCCTGGTGCAGGTCTGGGTTTGGAGGGTGTCCCTGAGTCCACCCACCTCTGATGGGTACCTGACCTTAGTTGGGGTTAAGTAAAGGCAGCTGTACATAGTGCTGGCCACACAATCACCTAGTATGCCTTGGCCACAGTAACTGGTGAACGCTGCTTCATCGAACCTAAGGATCAATTCGGTCCGACGGGTACTTTACTTTACTTTTTATTATATTATCGACAAAATAGAGTAAAGTAAAGAAAAATATTTTTCTAGAATGATTATTTCTTTAATGATGGATACTTCAATTACAACTAAGATGTTTAATACTTTGAAGATAAATGTTTGTATAAAAAATATTATTTTTCTTACACAAAGATACATTGTAAATGTATAATACGGCTGAATAACAGACACTTTTCTTAATTTAATTAATCAATTACCACTAATTCAATACACATCTCTGTGTCTCTTTTCGAATAAATAAGATAATCGCCGAATCATTAACATGAAGTTCATATCAAAATAGGTCATGTCCAAATTTCAAAGCATTCTATAAAATGGCTATTTTAAAACAACGGAACAACAAAAAACAAAGTACAACAATACTAAAACAAAAAAAAATATTAAAAAGACAAGTAGGCTATGGCTATGTATATATATAAATAACTGTTGGCATTACTTACATTTGTGGCGAGCTTTTTAATTATTTGATCTTTGATAAAGCCTATTTCATTTTTATCTTTCTTGTCATCTTCACTCATCATCTGAAAGGAAATTAAAACAACGTTGTTCAGCATCTTATACATGTAGATCTATATGTTTTTAAACAGCGGGTTCAACAAGCCAACAGCACGAAGGCCACACCAAGCTCCTCCGTTGTATCTTGACCACAATACACCCTTAGTGCTCAATGTCTGGGTGAACGAGTCCGCTCCATGGATGGTGCTTGTAAGGTACCAGGTTCGAATCATCCAGGTCAACGCCAGCGCTAATTTTTTTCCACAGGACTGGTGGGTGTTGATGAGTCATTTCGCATGAATTGGGGAAAAAAAGTAAAACAAGCTGGTTTTTGTGCTGGCAACACCATTCCCTTTTTTCTGGCATGGCAAGGGAAACGCATGATCACTGCTTGACTTGGCCGATAGTGGGGGTGGGATGTTTTCTTCAATAAACTATCAACGACTGAAATACTTACTGCTCTCAAATCTTCGGGTGCAAATGGATAACTCTGGAAAACACAGGTGTACAACTCCCTTGTTTCAATGACTTTTTTGATCAGCTCTTGAGCCTTTTTAATTTTCTCGTAATTTGGGTCAGATTCTCTACTTTGTTTCATTTGATGACGGATCTCAAAGATGACATTGTCAGTTAGTTGCGTGTAAGCCTTCATGTCTTTGTGGCATTCAGACAGTTTAAATGTTTTTCTACATGTAATAAATGGACCACATTAAATTATTTGTAACATATTTCATGCATTTCTGTGGATACAAGGATACAAAACAATAAACTCGTGGACAGCCGTTCTGCTAACGGTCTTTGTAAAGTCGAAAGAAAGGTATCGCCCTCATGTCATGTTTGTCCAAGAAGCTGACAGATGAAAAATATGTTTCGAAGGTTACTGCGTGCAAGGAGATTGTGTAGCCAGAGCAATGTAGCCCTTAAAGGTTATCATGAGGTAGACGCGGGTCAAATTCTAGACCCGTGAAAAGGATGGAATCGAGATCTTCGGGATAGCTATCCAACGCGCTGCCACAAGACGACAGTGTCCCATTTTGCATTCCAATGATTATATCTATAAGGTAGTACCTCGGGTTACGAACGCCTCAGGTTACGAACGATTAAGTTTATGAACAACAATTTAGCAAATTTTGTGTCTCAAGTTACGAGAAGTGTCTCAAACTACGAACGAAGAGAGAAAGATATGAAGGTTTATAGTAAAAACGAAGACCTCGCAGTACATAGCACTAGCCATAGCAGGCCAATCCTAACTTTACACACATGCGCAACTTCGATTTTATTGGCCTTACTACACAGTACACAGCGGTAACATATTTCTTAGCAGCAGCACTCTGTTCAGTTTTTTTCTTTCATTATTGTCCTTGTTAGCCCCATCAATTATGAGTAAGTAGAACAGTAGTGGTGCTTCTAGGAAGCTCAAATGTATAATCAGTACAACATGAGTACGCAATCATAAAGAACAAATTGTTGCTCAAATCAGTCGATTTGGGCTAAATGCGTAATTAATCTACAGAAGCAACGCACTCAAATTTTAGAGAATGTTGAACATCTTCTCTTAATCTAGATAAATAAAAAGCTATTTTTATTTTATTTGCTTGTTTTCTTCCTCTTTATTAAAAAGGGAAGGACACATTATCTTTGCATTTAGTCGGGATGTTAACGAAAAAGAACGATTATTTTTCACCTCGAAACGAATAGAATTTATTGCATTAATTTCACTGTTTCAGGTTACGAACGTTTCAGGTTACGAACCGAGTTCAGGAATAATTATGTTTCGTAACCCGAGGTACAATTGTATTGATAAAGCCCTGGTCATCTTTCGACCGTCTAGGCTCTGGTTCACTATGAAATAATACCCTTAAGCCACTCGATGAACGTTCAAAGAAGAATGTAATGATTGTACTTATTTACAATAATTGAATTAAAGTGCAATGGTCGATAATAAGTAAAAGTAAAAAAAAAGTATCCCGTCAGACCAAATTGGTCCATAGGGCCGATGAAGCAGCGTTCACCAGTTTCTGTGGTGACGGCATACTAGGTGATTGTGTGGCCAGCACTATGCACACTTTATTTTACCCCAACTAAGGTCAGGTACCCATCAGAGCTGGGTGGACTCAGGGACACCCGCCAATCCCGGGAAAAAATCCCTGCCTGTACCAGGATTCGATCCCAGGACCTTTGGTTCGCCAGCAGAACGCGCTACCGCACGGCCACCGTGCCCCATATAATAACAGCTTTTTAGAAATTTCTGCAAACTACACATCCTCGTGCCTAAGATAGGTTTGGTGCAGATAGGGCTAAAATTGATTTTTCAAGATAGGGAAGGAAAATGCATAGTAGAAATATGTAGAGACTACGACGACACATATTATAGTACGCAAATCATCTCTATGCCATACGTCTAAATGAGTAATAGAACCGATTCCTACACAAATATCTCAAAGCCATAATTAAAAGAAAATATAAAAATCGAAATGAAACATTGATACAATATCAAATAAACAATATGTAAACATATGCTATACACATAAAAATGACAATATCAAGAAAAGTATCCAGTCGGACCAAACTTAACCATTTAACAATATACTAATTGGAAAAAAATGACAATATCTGTCTTCTAGAAAATATTTTCCAAAAAAATAATGATTATAATTTTTTCATACATTTTCTTTTTCTACTCGAAAGCTTATTTCCATTTTAGAAATGTATTTTTACGTTTATGATCAAACCAAAACCAATGCTTTATTTCAAATATCTACACAAAATAACTTTTTGCCTTTCATGTTTAGTTTGTAGGCATATTGTATAGTGGAAAACTAAATAAGTTTAAATAATAGTATTTATATAAATGCCATTGACTCACCCTTGTTTACCTTTAAATTCTATAATATCTTTCACTTCATCCATGGCTTCGGTTATCCTGATATAAAGAGTAAATAAACATGTTTAAAAAAAATTACATTACCATACTTATTAGCTTTCAAAAATCTTTTTTCTTTTCAAACGTTGGTTAAAAATCTATCTCTCAAAAATACAATTTTCTGTTGACTAATTCGATTCTCAATGTGTTTATCACAAGAACGTGCTAAGTAAGGTAATTTTAACCGAAATACAAAAACAAGTGGAGTTATCTCCCTTTTATTTATACTTAACCCATAAATATTCAGCAGATTAGGCCTATAGCCAACGAACACATGAAATATACTATATCTAATTCACTTTAAGACATTTTTATAAAAGATTAAATTCCACAACTAATTAGAGAAACATAAATGGCAACCGTTCATATGTATAACTTCAGATATTATAGTCTTTGAAGACCTGTTAAGACTCATTGGATTAAAGAATTTGTGATTAGGCGGCTTTATGAAAACGATTTAATTGGATACGTGCTGTCTACTTTTATCTTCCATTGTATTATTAGCATTCTGTATAGCAATTGGAAAAAAATGTCTTAAAGATATTATACAATTTTGTTGAATGACTAGATTAGCTCTACTTGTATCACAATTGAATTAGAACTAGATCTACCTATAAAATGTTTTTAATTCAACCATAACTTTATTAAAATGTGAAAGCCGAAGACATTGCTATGTATAAAGATCTACAATACAGATTTTAATTTTTAAATGTGACTTGAAACGTATTTAATCTCGAGTCAAATTTAATTTGACCACGATTTAGTTCTCTAGTATATGTGTTGCTGAGAAGATGTTTTTTAATCGTCAACTTTGAAATGCTTTTTTTTTTTTATTATATTTCTTTTTTAAATAATATAGGATTTATAAACAGTGACAACGGAAAACAACAACAAAAGTAACAACAATGAATGGAAGCTGAGAGAGGTTGTTGTACTTACATCATTTTTATGGCAACGTTGACTTTGTGATTGTAAGCAGTCCTGACCAACAAATAGCGTGTGTAGAATAAATTCTGAGTGTTGACCAATTCCTGAAAAAATTTAAAAACAATTATAATGTTACGACTACAATCCCCCTGTGGTCAGAGCCGTGTAAATGTTGTTGATAATTCTCGTTAATCCTAGGGTAGACTTTGGTTATTATTAGTTATATTTCAGTAATACACGAACTCTCCTTATTGTCCTGGGCACAAACTCAGGATTTGTGTTCTAACAGTTCCTTTCCTTTGACGTTGTAGTAGTAAATAAATATATTATCGTATTGTAAACAATGAAACACAAAAAGAATAGTAACTTGACGAGGAAGCTTTAGTGTAAATGTTGTTGATAATTTAATTCAGGTGATAAAGTATGTACAATAAATGTAGTATTTACAGCAATAATAAAATAGTGCCAACACAAGCTTCCATAACAAGCTCAAAGGAAAGTATCTACAAAACTATCTGCCTTGAAGACAACACGAATCATTAAATACTCGCGGAGAAGAGCAGGGAACAGACCTATTACTAGGAGGGGTGAAAATAATGTATCCTTACAAAACTCATAATAAAAATGATAGTTTTAACATTAACTCCCCTTGTACGAGAAATAATAGACTATTCCTAGCCATTCCGAGAATTTGAGGTCGGCACGAGGGTTCTTAAAACAGTCTAGGCTTAGTACCGCCCACAAAACTCGCGCTGGAGAGAGAGAGAGGAAATAAGTAATGTGTGTCCCAGTATTTGGAACTACCAATATGTGACAATAAACAACATTAGCCTTTGGATCCTTCCAGATGAGGAACAAATGCATGCCAATTATTGTCACAATGTTAAACAGGTCGGGCTTAGACACTTTGTTTATATCTTTAATTTTCAAATGTAAATAATTATTAAAAAAATAAAAAGAGTACATGACATTTAAAGATTCTGAAGTTTTTTTTTTATACATGATCAATAGTTAAAATCTTATACAAATAAATAAAAAAATAAAACAAATACTGTACTATTCGATAAAACCCCACACTGAAAAAAATCAGAATTTAACTTCAAGACAGAGTCGTTATATTAAAAAACTTGCTAAAAATTTAGAAACTATCTGAGAAATTAGAAAGTTGCCAAGAAATTAGAAACTTGTTGAAAAATGAGAACTCTACTATCTATACCTTGTCCCGGGTACAAATCTGCAACTCGCCATCCACCTCGATAACTCTAGCCATCTGAATGTAACGTAGATGGTCAAAATTATTTTTCAGACCAAGATGGTGGCAGTCCCTGGCCAAGTAATCCCATCTGTAGGCATCAATGTAGTTGCGTTTGTTATACACAATCTGTAAGGCATGAAAAACACCGTAAGACATTCCTTGCTTAATTTAGTCTTAACAAAAACAAAATTAAAAATTATAGTTCTATGACCTTTAATTCACATTTACGACCGTTCCTGATAATTTACATTATCTACATTATCAGGTCCTTAGATAATATTGTGGAATCTTGAGAAAAAAAAAAACCATAATTTTTTCTTATATCTGTTAAAATGTAAATAATGTTCAACTTTACTCAGCTGAAGTTCGTTACTTTCATTAAACAAATAATATTTTTAAAATAATCAGTTACATTTTCATTGAATGTTGGAGCTGTAGGGCAATATGTACTCAACAATGGGCCCTATTTAAATAGCTTACGTTCGTGATCATATCTTGTTTGATGGTCATGAAAGAGTTAACACAATTAACAACTAAAAATAGTTTATGAACGACTCCTAAAACAACTATAAGAGACTTAGTAACAATAGAAGTACATAAAAAGAGGGTTTTCACAAATTTCCCTTACTTCATATAGGAAAGATTTGTACGGTTTCCTCCCTTTGTATGGCCATCTCTTTTTAGGAAACATGAGAAAAAAACACAAAAACAAGCAAACTATTAGACCTATATACTAGGAAATGACATTGGTTATGTTACAACATAACATTTATATCATATATTTATTAAAATTGCTAATTACTTAATTTTAATTATCGTATATACTAAGTACCCGTCGGACCAATTGATCATAGGGTCGGTGAAGCAGCGTTCACCAGTTTCTGTAGCCACGTCATACTAGGGGATGCGTGGCCAGTACAATGCCCAGCCGTTTTTATTTTACCCCAACTAATGCCAGGTACCCATCAAAGCTGGGTCTTTCAGGGACACCCTTGAGTCCAGGTAAAAAAGTCTAGCCTTTACCGGAATTCGAACCCAGAACCTTCGGTTCACCATTCGAACGCGCTGCTGCTAGGGGTGGGCAAATTATGTCTCGAGCCTACTATTTGAATAGCTCTCGCTTCGCTTAAAAAACAACTGAAAAAAACTTTGATTTTTGGTTTCACCGATGGTCATTACTATCCTTAGAATGTTGTAATAGAGTCATTTAAATACGTTGATCAGTTCAGTAAAGATATAGTTTTATAGTTTCATATTGAAATTTTATGATTAATTAATTTAAAAAAAAAGAATTTTATAGTTTGAGATTTAAATATGATGATTAATTCATTAAAGTAATAGTTCGAAGTTAATTCTAAAATATATAAAAGAAAATATACCAATCTCTCTCTCTCTCTCTAAAATGTAAGCATACTCACAGTTGACCCCAATATTGTAGGACCACCAATAATCTCTTTAATGAATTGAAAGTCATTCTCCTTTAATCCGTACAGTTCTCCTAGCATTTTCCTTATGTCGTCATCTTTGTTGCCAAATTTATTACAAGGCTGTTGTAGTATTTCCTCAAACATTTGAGCTGTTCTCTTTTCCAAACTTGTCTTATGTTGAAAAAAAAAAAAAAAAACAAACCCATTAACAACGAAAACAAAACGAAAAGCAAAGTAAATAATTTTGTGTAGAGCTAGGCTATTTATGAGGTAAAAAGAAACATTGTTGTTTAATTTAAAAACCAACAACGAAACAATAACAAAATTAAGTGCCCGTTCAATGCAAAGCTGTTTATACTGATGAAGTCCCTTGATACAGGGAACAACAATTCTCCAATTTGAAAAGCTTTTAATGGATTCGTTAAACTGATGTTCGATAAAGCTATATTTACCGGTTCTTTTACTAAGGGTAGAAAACTCTCCTCATAAAGTCTCGAGAAAGGACCATAACCTGAAAAATTGATTTTTAGAAATGTTAAAGAACATTATCAAATGGTTGCACATTCCCGTGATAATAGATCTATAGTCTATAGGCTAGAAATTATATTTTATATTTTTAGATGTTACTACAGTTGCGGATTACTGAAGTGAAAGTTTCTGTCAAATTGTCAGCAGATAGTCAATAGTTTCTTACCTAAACTGCAGCAGAGTCCACCTATTTCTACACACAACACATCAATGTTAGTGATTCCAAGACATGGTTGGTTTTGACGTAAAGTCCGAACAAACTTTCCAGCCAGATGACAAACACTTAACATAAAAAAGTAATACCATCACTATTAAATAACTACCTTATATCAGTACAGTGATTAATTTAGCCCCTACCAAGATTTAGGCTTTTTTTATAGTTACTCATGTGTTTTTACTTACCCAAGTGCGTGTTCAAATCTGCTGTGAGAGGCTCCGGGAAAGACCAAATGGCAGGTTCCAATTTTTTTCAGAGATCTCAATCTCTGGAACTGCGGTGTATCAATGATCATTTCACAAGCAGGATGGACTTCAAACTGACCATGGATAGGATCACTGAAAATCTAGCAATTTAATGCTTTACAATACTTTACTATCACACTGTCTAACTACAGTACGTAAGGCACAACATGGTTTTGTAATTAATGACAAACAATGATGAATATTTTGTAAAGCAGTGAAGAATAAGAAAAGTCTGGTTCACCAGTTTAAAAAACATTACCGATCTTCATCGGTTTATTTTAGATCTTCAGAAACATTAACTATTGCCATTGGCTAATTTATTTCTAGTTTAAATATTTTTACACAATAAGTTTGTAATACAGCGATAATACTTGTAGAAAAAGATTTCCAAAATTATCTGATAAAAACATGAAGTGATTTTAATGACATATTACACTAAGATTACATACTATGCAAAAAAACAAAACAAACTAAAATACAATTTAAAAGAAAAACAGCTACCATACAAAAATTTGCACTAAGTATTGAGCACATGGTGAATAGTTAATGGGCAAAAACAAGAAGCGAAAAGACTCATTAAGAAAATCCAAAAGCGCACAAGAAAAGGGGAAGAAAGTAGAAAACTAGGAAAAAATTGGGAGGACAACATCGAGGGAATAAATAAGGGCGATGCCATGAGAAGTGCAGAAAAATTAAATGAGTAGAAGAGGAAAGTCTAGACCAGGGATGGGCAACCTTTTGATAATAGTGTGCCAAAGTAGGATTTCTAATTCATTCAGTGTGCCAACAGCGTAGAAGTCATTCTGCGTAAGCACTTAATTTTTGAGTGTAAAGATACATAAATTGCATTCTTAGGAGTCTTCCGCGTGCCAACGAAAAAGGCTCTGCGTGCCAAGTCTGGTACGCGTGCCATAGGTTACCGATCCCTGGTCTACACACTATCAGTGGCACCCCTATATTCCAAAAGACTAAGCGATACATATGACGTCTGTCAGTAGGAGTAACAAGTGTAAGTAGTGCAATTATTTTTTCTCAAATATTGTTGAGCAAATGTTATGTTATTAGAGCTCAACTATTTATAAACATTTTACCTTCTTTACTTTGGTAATGTCGATATTTTTCAATGTATCGATGTAATCAAGCAACTGTTTGATTGGGAAAACAAAAACGACAACGACGAACAAAGTGTAAATATTAAGTTTGCTTTTAAAGCATTTACATAGTTTATTTAAACACTAAAGGCTTTCACAATCGTTGACTCATAAAATTGTCATTTTACTTACTCGATTCCATTTGACATGAGATAGTCTACATTTAGTATTGGTAGAATCTGCTGAACGCTGGTGATACCTGTATTACCTAAGAACGTAGAAACATGTAATATTTAAAGAACAAGTGAAGAGGTTTTTCTCAAAGGAACGGGATTTGGAATAGCCTCATACGGCAGTGACGTTTGAGAAAGGAAATAAATAAACAAATCTTGACGCTATAAATCTATATTTAACCATTTTGTTAAAAATATGAACCGGGAAAAGATTCAAAACATGTGACAATAGATTAAAAACACGTGAAAATATTCATTTTTTCAAGTCGAAATCCTTTCTCTGATGTCATTTTCCTATGTTGCCGGAAATAAAAGCATCTCAAATGGCTACGAGATTTAGATTTTTCCTCCTAAAAACACACACATTTAAGTGCAAATATTGAACTAATTACTTAAAATGTATCTTTGATATTTTGTATAAATGATTTTTTATTAACATTCAAATGCTGAATACAATATTTACTATAGAAATCAAAAGTTAACTCAACTTTTATAAAAAAGCTCTTCACTTGGTCTTTAAGACAATTTTTAATCAAAATATTACAAATTAAATTATTGTACTAAATTTATTTCATTTTTTTCTATTACACTTACTATCACTTAGAAATAGTCAGACAAAAAAAAAAACAAGAGTTTCGAGAAAAGGCGTTTATCTTTGCTATTGATTAGGGATTTCAATGACATAAAGTTGTTGGAATCTTTTATTGATTTAGGTAAGCCTTAAAGAAATAGAAAAAAAATATAGATGAGGTTCTTGTATTGAGAATAAGTGAAGTTTATCTATAGATCGTGCCTTTAGCTATGAACTTGTATTGTATTGTTGGTTCTATTGAGCGTGTTACAAAACGTATATTTATACATTGTACCATCATTAAATGAATACTAATCGTTCATAAGAATTGCAGTAGTAATAATCGAAATTATTCCATATGTCAAGACTGGGTTTTTCCCAGCTACATCACCGGACAACATGGCCGATTTTCAAACGTTGTTGGTGGTCATACTCAAATATTCCATTGCACGCTAGTATTTTATTATATATTATCTGTTTACATCATCCATAATGTAATGTTTCTCTTGTATTCGGTTATGGTATCGTATCGACCCATATCATAGACCCATGCGAATCAGAAAAAGATTACATCAGTTCTTTTGGCATCTCTCGTCAAGTAAGACATATTTTTCTATGCTCTGAAATATTATTTATTATGGATTTATACTGCAAAGAATTTAATATTGTTTTACCAGTAGTTTCAATGCTATGCATAGCCTATTGAATATATTTTACGGAATATGTGCTATTCTTAACCACTTGTGTAAATATCATTCTTATATTTGGATTTTAATGATGATTCTGTGATTAAACCAATAAATCGTTTGTTTACAAAACTCGATTTATATCAGTTCTTCACTTTCCAGTATTGTGTGTGTTTTATTTATATTACAATAGTAATTGCCAACACTACACAATAACAACACGATACTTGCTGTGTATTTGAGCCAACATAAATATACACCTGTATAAATCAAATAAACTCTAATCAATGTTATAAAGATTGCCAGTGGATATTTTGAATCAGGACCAACCTAGACTACACTAAACTAATATCAAATTGAACTAATAATGATACTACCAATTGAAGCAGTAATTATAATAACTACAAGTCAAGGTAATAATTAAATGTTTCATCAACTGAATGGGGGCTCTAGCCAAATAAATAATACAGTCTACAATTCGGTACTCATATTCTACAGTCATCTACTAATTAATAATTATCTACAAAAAGGTAACAAAAGCTGGCTTGTCATTTTACATTTTTATTGAATTAATACTTGAAAAGTATATCAAAGCGACTTGACCAGTGCAATACTAAATTTATCTATTGCGGCATATATGACAGTGCATAGATGACCACTGATGTATCGCCTTTGATAACTCAACTTGGGGATTTCTTATGAAGGACAGGCGTGTCGTAATAAACGCTTAATGTAGTATTACTACTTTAACCTTATTTCCTAAAGTATTTAATATGATTCAACTATCCGTGTGACACTAATCTTGTTAGGTGCGAATTTTCATTTATCAATAAAAATAATGAATAAGCATATTTATTTAAATCATTCTGTAGTTTATCGAAAGGATAATTTATTTCTTTATGTATTACACTTTCGTTAGTATGACGTTTATACAACTTACAAAAACCTTCTATGATAGTCTCAATCTTTATATTCATCTTCTGCTCTCTGATTTCTTTTCTGAAGTCTTCCAAAGACTTTTCTCTCCATTGGCATGTGTCTTCTGAGCATGCCTCCATTTCCATGACAAAATGGTAATTTTTTCTATCTTTTCAAAAGAGTTTGGATGTATGGATCAAGAAAAAATGTAACTAAATTAATGATAAACAAAATAGACGATATAGTATAAAAGGATCTTAAAAAATATAGCATTGTAATAGTTTATAGACTGAATGTTTATATGATTAATTTAATGTTTCAAATACAAAAAGACTAACAAAATATCAGCGATTCCTCCCACCCTTAAACCACAAAACAACAAAAGCAAACAAACATAAATTAAAACTAAAAACAAATAATTACTCTAAAACAACACTTAATAGGGCCTATTGTTGCCAACATAATGCTTAGTAGCCTTTTTTGAAACCAACTAACGTCAGAAGCTGGGTATAAACGCCCACCAGATAAACACCCGGGAAAATCCACAGGACTGAACCAGGGAGAGTCAGAACGCACGACCGTCAGTTAATTCAGCGTGGCCCATGGGTGCACACTTTAGGAATTACTATATAACTCTCTCAAAGATAAAGTGTGGTGGCCGTGATATGTTTTACATGCTGGAACGAAACGTTTAAGCTAATTGTTCTCCAATGACATAGAGACATATCGTATTGGTCTAAAGTCTAAAGATAAGGGAGGGCACCAGTACTTAGGAAATAAAGAAATGACCCAAAAATTTCCAAAGATCTGGCATTTAAAGAAATCAAATATTGTATGTACCTACAAACTTGTCTGTCCCGTTTGCACCAAAAACAAAACAAACTGCCACAGTCCAGTGAGCAGATGTATGTGTATGTGTTTGTATATATGTGTATGTGTTTGTATTTATGTGTATGTGTTTGTATCTATGTGTATGTGTTTGTATCTATATGTATGTGTTTGTATCTATGTGTATGAGTTTGTATCTATGTATGTATGTGTTTGTTTCTATGTGTATGGGTTTGTATATGTGTGTGTGTAATATTGCGTACCGTGTGTCAGTCAACTGTAAATGTTCCTCTCGTCACGCTTGGCATGTGTCAGACGTGTAGAATTCGACCGAGTCAAATTTTTTTACGTCCCAATGATCCTATCATTTAACTTCCCCTCACCCACCTTGTGACTTGAAAGAAAAGTCTCATAATTTAATCACAGTCTTTTTAATTACTTTAATTTGTTCCAGAAGTTTTAAAATAAAAACATTTAACATGGCACATAACAAATAACTATCAAAACAAGTTGCAAAAACATTAATATCTTGTTTACAAAAGTCATTTAATATTTTTTAAAGTAATATATTACATAATGTAACAAAAAACACTTTTTCTCTGTTTATCGAAATTTTTGGATGTTTCTAAATTAATGTGAGTATGCTGAGTCTGAATATGAAATTGTTTTTTTTTTTATTGCATCAACCGTTTGATAATAAACCCAAAAAATCAATTAAAGGGGTCGCTGCATTATTAAGCTTTATCATGTAGTTACATGTTAAATACTGTAATGTTTATAAAATTTATAATGATGTGAGAATTGGTTACCATGGCAATGGCGGCCATTTTGAAAATAAACATATCTTTTTTAGATCTTATAATTTTCGAAACTAAGATGATTTTATGGAAGTTTAAATATATATTTGTTGTATTATAGTTTCTGTTGGTAACTGGCTAGTTTTGGTTGTTATTCTTTAAGAAATTATGAAATTATGATTTTTTTTTCATTTTGGTCTATATAAATTGCCCAAAAAAATATTTTTTAACTCATAAATAATATTCATTAAAAATTGTAAAAGAGACAAACATAACAGTAACTAGCTAGTTACCTGCAATATATATCTATACATCATCCTTATAAGTTGTATTAACATATCTCAAAGCACTTTTAAAAAAATTAAGATTTTACTGACCAAAATATCACAAAAACAACATTTAGAGAAAAATGACTTTGAAAAAAACCTTTCCATTTTTTTTTTACAGTAGATTACACCACAAACATATATTTCTTCAACAATGACATATACATAAAGAGAAAAACAACATTAAACATTAACTTGTCCAGGTTTGTACGTTGTACCATTCTTTGATTTGTTACGTTCCGCTTCTACTTGTCTTTTTGTCAATTTTTTTCTTTGAATTTGATTTACTTATATTTAATTAGGTCACTAACAAAATTTTAAATCTTTAGAAAAAAAACTACAAATTTTCCTCATTTATTAGCGGACTTAGTAGTAATAGTAATTGTATTATAAGCAATCATGTTCTAAGTTATCAATTTATAAATTAATGTAGAAAGTTTCAAATAAATTAACTGAACGAGTTATTTTTGATTTAGATGCTTGGAGGCTCCATCGTGCAACTTAAAATTTTGTTCATTAAATCGTACCCAAAATGTGCTAATATTTAAAAAAAAGCTCTAAATAAACATAAATAAACATAAAGGAAAAGTAATATAAAAACTGGGATTATAAAGAAAATAGACAAAAAAATCAGCCTCTATATATAATGTTATTAATGCATGACACATATACAAAAAAAAACTCCATAATATACTTTATGCTTTTTCTCAGGACATCTTGATGATAGAGCAAACCTATGGTAACATTGAAATCAGCATACCAAAATATTGTAAAAAACATAAAAAAATTAACATAAACAAAAATGTTGTTACATGGTGTTATTCATTACGACTTAATAATATTTCACGTATTAACTAAAATTTAAAAAATACGTGAAATATTAATTAATTAATGTTATTCTTACCTCCTCGTTAAAAAGCTGCATGAGACGTCCTGTTACTGTTCAATGAACGTTTTGGCATTATGTCAGGAAAAAAGGACGTAAAAATGCAATTCACGGAAAACAGACAAAAGAAAAATTGCAACAGAAGGTAATAGAGACTAACTTATCACAGTGCCTTTTTTATTACACTATTTTTTTTAGTGACGTCTCCATTTATAACCTCTCGCAAGGTTGAACACAAAAAAAATCACGTGTTTAGTGCTGTAATCTAAAGGTGGAATGTTATTTCATAAATCATATAATAAATCCCACACACAAGGGGGCCAAAGACGTTGCAAGCATGAATTCGTACAGGTTTTCAAATCTTTTTATTTGAATGTTTTGATTGCTATTGACAGTAATAAACTATTGAAAATTCTTTCCCTGAATAATATTGGTTAAAAAAAAAACTTATTTGCATAGTGTAATTTATATACTTGGGCATTTAAATAGTAATTAGATAATCACATGAATAAAAAGTATTTGTTTAATAAAATAGAACACATTTGTGTCTGTTCATTTTTCGTGACGTGGTCATATTTATACTTCAAATTGGTGACCCATTAACATTTGTATACTGGTGACCTACTAAATTTTGTAAAGCTTCTATTTGGCGACCTACTAAATTTCGTAAATTTTCTACTTGGCGACCTACTAAATTTCGTATAGCTTCTACTTGGTGACCCACTAAATTTTGTATAGCTTCTACTTTGCGACCTACTAAATTTCGTATAGCTTCTACTTGCCGACCTACTAAAGTTTGTATAGCCTTTACTTGGTGACCCACTAAATTTTGTATAGCTTCTACTTGGTGACCAACTAAATTTTGTATAGCTTCTATTTGGCGACCTACTAAATTTCGTAAAGCTTCTACTTGGCGACCTACTTAATTTCGTATAGCTTCTACTTGGTGACCCACTAAATTTTGTATAGCTTCTACTTGGCGACCTACTAAATTTCGTATAGCTTCTACTTGCTGACCTACTAAAGTTTGTATAGCCTCTACTTGGTGACCCACTAAATTGTGTATAGCTCTAATTGGTGACCCACTAAATTTGTATAGCTTCTACTTGGTGACCCACTAAATTTTGTATAGCTTCTAATTGGTGACTCACTACGTCATTAATTTGAATTTCATGCTTTATGGAGCAATTAATTTTTTTTACCGCTTTGAATTATAAGAAATCTAATTTTTTTTCATATTACTTTTTTTTGTTCATAAGATGATAATTGAATACTTACAAATACTTATTTAGTCTAGTTTAAGTTTATTTCATTAACAGTCATATAAACGATTGTTTCATTTTTAGTTAAGTTGAATTTATAGACTTTTTTCCGAATTAGCATGCTGCTAAGCCGCAATCCTTGCAAACAAAGATACGTCATTGATCGCAATATAGTATACACTTTTTACTAAATAAAGAAAATGTTGAAACATAGACTAGTTTAGTCAAATAGATTATTGATTTGTATTACCGTTGGAATCCTACAAACAAAAACGCACAAGAGCTCCAGCGGCCGTTTTGTAACTTCCTCTTTGCGGCTTGACGTACCGCTATACAGAATACAACAAAATAGTAGACCAAGGTTCATTCCTAAACTGCTGGCATCGGCAACATTTTGATATGGGTGTGTTAAAGTAAGATTTCTAATTCATTCGGCGTGCCTAAAGTCAATCTGCTCTAGCACTCAATTTCTTTTTGGGGGCTCTTTTACATGTCATTGAAATCGTTCTACCTGCCAAGTCTGGTAGGTTGCCGACACCTGCTACATTGAGTAGTGCTAGAAATTTCTCAGTATTCACTTACAACAATTTTCATAAGTTTAAATCCGTCATTTAGTAAAAAAATATAATAATAATTAGACATCTTCGCTACAGGTTTCAAAACGTTATCGGTTTGCCATTTAACCTTTGTGTTGCATTGATCCGTGTTATATAGTGTTGATCTATCAATATTGGATTTCCGTAACTGAAGTGATATAGCGCACTGTAGTGGAGCCATACATGGTTTTATTTTGTCCTTAATATACATGCTAACGACACATATGGTTTTAGAACTAACTTCAGTAAGGTGTACTTTGTTACTTAAACTGATTCATTCTCTATTCCTTTAATCGATGACCTCATTGATAGGGTAGGATGCGCCAATATGTCACAAAAATTGATATTATCAATATTAATCCGAATGCAGAGAGTATGAAGATAGTTCGGATCAAGATGGTTGATAAGGGTCAATGCCTTCCGGCCATCCATGAGGTCGAGATCCGCACATTTATTAGTCCACTTAGTTAACTTGGCCTCCGCGATTGACCAACTTACATAAGCCATCCATAAGCTTATGCTAATAATTTAAGATTAGGCATAATAGTGTGATGAATTGTTTAAATGGAGGATTATATTCCATAAGACCATAAGCCTTGTGACGAAGCGATTGCTTATTAGTAGCTAGGTAATTAATTAGTGTGCGATTTTAGTAGATAGGCCAGGGGTCGGATACCTAGGGCACGCGTGCCATACTTGGCACACATAGCGATTTTCAGTGGCACACGGGAGACCTCCAAGAGTGTTTTTAATTATTATTTATTTTTCGGTTCTGAATGAGGAAAAGTGACTGTTGAAGCCGATGTTTCTGAATGACATAGCGACACATTTCAGTGAGTTGAACGCATTGACAAGGGCTGGGTCAAACAGCACTTGACCTGTTAGATCACTGAAATGGATTTCCTTATATCTTGAGTGAAATCAATTTTGAAACAAACATTTAACAATATCTGCTTCCCTTTATTAAGGCATATATTAAGATATATAGTTGGGCTTTTTAGTATCTAGTTTGAAGCACTCAAAGAAGAGTTTTCTAAACAAAGGCCAGACTTTCAAATTCATGGAATCATTTTTTCATACCTCATCAAGCCTAACTGGCTTGATCTTACTACAACCTTCTTAGATGTAGGCCTAGATGTATTTTAAGTGGACGTATATTGTCGATTTTAAAACGCTGCCAGTTGAATATTAAACATCCAAATACAATGGGCGTCGAAATGCCAATTTGCGTAAAATCTGGAAGGAAGATGCTTAGGAAAGTCTTCTGCTATTTTCAATTGCCAGGCATTAATCAGCTCTACTTTCAGCTTTTGGTTCAACTTACACGTGTGAACAGTATTTATTGCTCATGAAAGCTGTGTTAAGCATTCAAAGAGGTCACTTACACTTCACTACTCAGAAACGACAAAATATGTATCTGCCATTATAAATTAGCGACGAACATTCAAGACAAGGCGCTCATTATATTACCTTATCTTATACATTACAGACGCTCCTTCTATAAAGAAGATTATTGCGTCATTAATTAATACAGACTAATTATATTTAAAAGAGTTTTATGCTCATCTACTATATTAAACATAAATATAAGTAATTATAAAACAAATTTTGTCTAATAATTAAATCTTTTAATGAATACCATAATGCTGTATTTATAGAAACAAAATTTTTCAGTAATATTTTTTATACTACAAAACATAACTTGTTGGAATCACTATTGAATCAAATTTATTCTTTATTTTAATTAAAGGAAGATAATTAACCAGTTTTATTTGCGCTAATATTTCTGATATTATTTTTCTTAGTTTTCTTTTATAAAAGACTAAAGGGCCTACAACTTATAATTTTGTAATAACCAAACTGTAAAAAGTATTTTAAAATTGTATACATATTATGTGACTAAAAAATTAAATTAAATGCACATTTCTTAAACGTTACATTAACTACCCATTTTGAATGATTATTTTGTATCAATTCCGTACATCATTAGATTTATGGTAGGCGTACATCTAGATGGGTTGAACAAATTATAGAAAATCTCAGTTATAATTGAGAACAAAATATAATTTAAAAAAAGCAGTTGCTAGATCGTTATTTTTGAAGCCAAATGATAATGTTAACAAAGTAATTACCATAAATGTGAAAGTTTAGTAATAAAATATTGTATTTGGTATAAATGCAAATAAAAAGGATGATAATCACTAATACGTTAATTTTTTAAAATATAAAAACGCTTTAACGGTGGTCTTGTAACAGAGTTAAACTAATTGTCTTATAAAAGATAATAAAACAAGTATTATAGCACAGGTAGACATTTAGGCTGTTGGCACGCTGAATGATTTAGAAATCCTAGTTTGGCACACCATTAGCAAAATGCGGCCGACCCACGGTATAGGCTCCTTGTTAATTCCGATAATTGGCCGGTTTCTCCTCACCCCCCTTGCATGGGAATGGTGGGGGCGGAGGGGAAGGCGGCGTGAACATTTAAATCGCCGTGTTGACCTAAAAGCCTTTGTACTCTCCCCTCCTGATAAGCCACCTGAAGAGGCCGGGGTCGTCTCGTTATATTGCTATTGTGAGCTAGAGTAAACATAGGTGTCACAGGGTTTGCTTAAGATATGATGGAACAATAGAGAATTAGCTAATGTGTTAAAATGTTGGACTGGCCTTTCTTCCCCCGACTGACCGTAGTGACCAGAGGCCCTACCCTGGACGACACTCCTGCCCACCCCTTTACTCTCATGACACGTGTTCTCGCGCAACAATGTCAGCACTGGACTTTGATTTTCATTGGTCAAGTGTACCGCCACATATCTCTGTGAGTAGTGAGAGTTTAGAACAAGATACTTTGTGCGATGAGAATTTAGCCATATCATTAAAAGAAACTTGTTCGTCCCAATAAACATAGACATCTTCTTATATATAAACAGTGTACTGTGTGAAGTGTTTTTCCTGGTGCGCACGTGTGTATGCTCGAATATACGGGTGAAAAGCTGCTGGTCCATGAAATATAAATATCGGGCAGCGTATTCAATAGTGCGGAAGAATAGCTCGGCTATCACGCCCTTAGACCAACAAGCCAATAGTGTTGTGCGGGCGTTGTGACCTTAGGGGCAACACCATTACACGGAGACAGTCCACGCTCCGATTCGGTGTACGATATCTTGCACCTTGTTGGCCACGCCATCCCCTGTCACAACATTACAAGCCTAACAAACATTTTGACCTACCTTTTGTAATAAAATATAATAATATACATTATGCCGTTTTGTTTAATTTTCTTAAATATTTCTCCAGTTGCGTAGCTAAGGGGGGGGGGGGGGGAGTGCACATGCTGATGCAGTGAAGCCAGTGATACAGAAGTTTAATCAGTTTGTGGAAGCCATTGAAGCTGTGTGTGATGTCGAAGAAAGCGTCGAGACAAGAGGCGCTGCGCACAATCTGTTGCCTGCTATATGCGACTTTTCTTTCATTTCGTTCTTGTTTTTTCTGGGGTGACGTTTTACAAGAAGTCGACTTAGCACAGAAGTACATGCAAACACCAGGTATTACTGTGGACATGGTCGCAACCAAACTAAGGGCTCTCACAGTCTTTTTGGAAGAGCAGCGTACGAAGGTTGTTGACAATGCCGTCCAGCAGGCACTTGCGAAATGTGGAGAACTTGATATCCCTACAGAGAAGAGAATCATAAGAAAGAGAAGATTACCAGGAGAGGGAGCAAGAGATGCTGGATTGTCATTGCAGTAGGAGACCAAGAGAGCAATGTTAGAGTGTCTGGACCGTTTTCATATGGAGTTAGATACGAGAGGTAAGGCAGTGAACGACATTTTGCTGACTTTATCTGCCGTTCAGCCAGACCATATTATTTGTGACAACGACGAAGAAATACAGTTGTCTGTTACCAAGCTCACAGCCGTGTATGATGAGCTGTCTGAAGAAGACCTTTGTCTAGAAGAACCACGTTTAAGGCGACACCTACAAGCAGCGGAAATAAACTTGGAGGAAGCCAAGCACTGGACTGTACTGCAATTCCTTCGGTTTATCATTAAGTGGGACTTTGTTGAATCATTGCCATATCTTACGCTAACTCTAAGATTCTGTCTGACAATATGTGTTTCTGTGGCATCGTGTGAAAGAATTTTCTCCAAAATGAAACTTATAAAAAATTACCTCCGGTCTACCATGAGCCAGTCGAGATTGTCGGATCAGGCTGTTCTGTCCATTGAACTCGAGCTTACAAGACAAGTAGATTTTGACGATGACATTGACCTGTTTGCCACAATGAAAACAAGAAGACATTCCTTATATGACTATAGTGTCGAAGGACATTCTTTTGGTCCGTGCATTGCCGTGTTTTGCATTTAGATGTTCTGAAAGTGAACAGTTGCATTTTAAAAATCTTTGGATTTGAACTATTTGTTTTGTGGTATTGGATTCGGATTTTATCTTGGATTATACATGTAAGCAATAACGTACCGATCAGTAGAGTAAAGTAGAGCCTAGAGGTAGAGTATGCATGACAATTTAGCTACACCTAACCATTCAGCATAAGGTCGTATGGGGTCACTGGGGTGACATTTGAACGGACCGCCCCGGGTGACGTTTACTCTAGCTACGCCACTGTATTTATCAGAACCAAGATTACAGCCGTTTCTGAAGGAATCCCAAGCCGAAACTACGGTTCTGGTAAAATCAACCGGTTTTGCTAGCCTTATAGTTTTTTATATCAATTTTGTTGGAAACATGTTTCAGACGCAGGCTACCATGAACCTATCAGAGCGTAAGGAAAATAACTCCTTGTTAATGTTTGATACTGACAGAGTTCCCTCCCCTGCTAAAATTGTTTTTATTAAAATACTTTGTAATGCTTCTGATGTATTAAGTTAGATATTATTAGAAAAAATAATGTAATTAATGGCAGACATTTTTTCTTCAACTAAAAGTCATAGAGTGGTTTATATTAATGTATATAGATCGCTGGCTATAATCACCAATTTATAATACAAACAGGCTAAAACTCTTGAGTAAGTTTAAACACAATCGATTTTATTGTCAGTTGACAGCACACAATATTTTAATAAGAAACGTAAAAAAATAATTTAAACAATTTGTATAAACAAAACATCAAAGAGTACAATAGACATCGTTTCCAAAACGTTACCTCTTTAAATTCTACTAATATTTTATAGCTTTCTCGAGCCGATAAAAATAAACATAAAATATATACATTTTACACAGCGGCACGTTTACTTTAGACCAATGATGTTTGTATTTAATGAGTAAAGTTAAATATTCATTTCAACATCTCAAAAAGCCGACGGTGCAAAATAAGATAAGATAAGATAAGATTGCTTTATTGATCCAAATGAATGGAAAATTGACTTGATTACATAAATTACATATATTTTTATTTAGGACTATCGTTAGAATATCGCGATTACCTGACCAAGGCATATATATTTATCATTATATTTGCTTGGCAGCCAGGTAATTTTGCCGGATCACGTGCCCGGGATATTGGAAACTCAGCATTAGACGATTGAGAGCTATATTCCAAAATAATTTGTATAAATTTAAATAACAACAATAAACAATGTATTCAATACTACAGATAACATATCTATTTACTGATAAGTTTCAAGTTTCATTTTAATAGATTTAATTATAGTTATGCACTCGTTACTATATTTCACCAAATCTGGAAACATCTTCATTTTTTTTTAATGAAACGTAAGACTTAGATGTATGTTCGTTCGGAATTATTTATATACCACTAATACTAAATATTATGTATACCTGTAATTATGAAAGTAGAAACTACAAAGTGAATTTTTTATTTCAAAGTTTTCCTTTCAGTAGAGTCGATCAATAAGATTAAAAAAGGAGTGTTTCTTGACCCATGAATACAAGATATTCTGTGGCCAGTTCAATAACCAGTTGACTTTATTGAACTGATATTAGATTCTCATTAGACCTGTGACGACTAAAGGTAAATTATCAAGTGAGAAGATACACAATGATTCAATTATATAATTATTCAATGTCAACATTTATTTCAATAACAACAGACATATGTTAAATGTATTAATATAATTAATGGTCATTTATCTCCAATAATGTGATGAGTACAAGGTATGATTTGTAGGGTTCGTTTATAATGCATAATAAATGAAATACATATGATTTAATTATTGATTAGCTCAACCTATTAAATAAAATGTTTAATGAGTTTAATATTTAATTTGCATCGATAATATATGTCTACAATTTCTGGAGCTCATGATCAACTCCTATTGAGTTGGCGTCGCTTGCGTCTTTTTCATCAGTTCAATTACCTTTTTTTTCCCTCAGCAAGCAGATCTTGCTTCCAATCGTGAAAATATCGTTTAGCTGCCTCCCTTATTTTGTCATTATGCTCTTTGTCTCCTTTGTTATATACTCTGAATATCTTTTCATTGAATGTTTCCGGCATGAGGAGAGGACACATCTAAAGAAATAAAATGTACAAGATAAAACACACAACATAAAAATAGAACTAAACTGTTATTTTCTATATCGTTTTGGAAAATGTGAATTTCTTGTATTGGCTGATGAAGTACTAATTTGTACAAATGAAAAAAATGAAGTGAAAGGGCTCAAATGAACTAATTTTTAAATAGGGTTCAAACAAAACTAAAATAAATTAAGCAAATATAGGACTACAATAATTTAGTGAGGCTATCTAGGGCTAAACTAAACTATAGCCAAAACTACGATGTTGGGGTTAATAAGAACAATCAATAAATATAATAACATAAAATAAACACAACAAAAGTAAAGTAAAATCAATAAACTACTACTTGATCTAAATAGTTAATCTAAGCCTAAATCATTTTTAAAAAATAAATAAAAGGAAAAGAAGTAATATCAGAATCTAATAATAATGTAGAACCAGTATTTTGTAAATTAAGTAGGCCTAATCGTATACCACTAATTGTAGCCAGTATATATAGACCACCAAACACTATAATAGAATACATGACTGATCTGTGAAACCAGCTTACAAACATTCAAACGAAACATAAAAATGCTGTAATTTAGTTAACGATGCCTGGCTATAAATGGAACATCTTACTCCATAGAACAACACCAATACATAAAAAAAATGAATGGACTTTTTATCAAGAACATCCAAAATCTAAACTGAGAACAAATTATTTAGAAACCAACAAAAAAAAATGTGATTTATTCTTAACTAAATAACCAGGACTATTAATAGAATATGAAATAATGTCTGGACTTTCAGATCATAATACCTCATCTTTTGTAAATCCTCTGGCCTCTTGTGCGGCACGTTTTGTATATACTTTTAATCTTGAGACTGGATTCTCATCTCTCATACCAAAATCAAAATTATATACCTAAGTAATAAAATAATTAGATTAATAAACAATTACAATTTAAACATTCAGACAAATATGCAGGCCTGTTTAAAAGATGGTATCAATTTTGTATTGACTAACAAACTAAGGAGATTCGTCTAATTTTGTCTATTTGCCTATAATATTTGTTGTTATACTCTTAAATAAGTAAATAACTTATCATGCTTCATAGCTTTCTTCTAAATATACATATATAAATATATCAAATACGTACATGGTGTATACAAATATGTGCTAATACATATTATTCATATATATAATATATAATAACTTGATCATACATTTTAAACCATGTTAAACGCTGGCTTAAAATTAGAAAGTATAATTTCTATAAACAGTTATTGTCAAGGAGTTGTTTTACTCGAGGCTTGGTATCACGGCATCACAACAACATAACAGAAACATAGTTTGACTTAGGAATGTTTGGCAAGGACGATCTATAGGTTTAGAGACAAGTTTAGTGTGTAGGTGTAGGCTAGTACGGACTGAATTGAATTGAATTGTTGAATTTCCGGCTCATCAACATCGAAGGTTATATAGAGCCTTTTTGATAACGTTGTTGTCATTTTTCTCTTGTATCCATTTTATTGTTATTATATCTTTAGATTTTGTTGTACAGTTGTATGTCTTTAATATAGTTTATTATATGTTTTGGTTTAATTTTGCTGAAAAGTTCATGAAGAGTTCTACAGTAATAGAATTTACGTCGAATGTCATCAAATGTGTTACATTGCAACAAAATGTGAGACACTGTTAAGTTGGCATTGCAGAAAGCACACATTGGGGCCATTTCTCGTTTTAAGATAAACGAATGTGTTAGTTTCGTATGTCCTGTATGTAGTCTGCAGAGAATAACTGCGTCCTTTCGAACAAGTTGGCCTGTATCATGCCAGGTTTTTGAATTTTCCAAATACTGCAGTTTATTGCTGCTAGTATGCACTAACATGGTCAAAGGGAAATGACTCAGTAAATAGTCAATAGTCAATAGTATAGTACTAGAGTTATGGGGACTGGGAAGAATGTGAATATCACAAATCTAGTTTGTTCTACTGCGTCGTAGCTATACAGAGCATGCTTTGCACGTTGTACATGTCTCAGTCTGATCACGGGGTTTTACATGTCTCAGTCTGATCACGGGGGGTAAAGGACCGGAGAATAGTCAGTCGACTCAAATATCTAGAAGCGTATGGACGCATACGTTAGACTCGGAACTATACCACATTTTATCAGAATACTATTTCATTTCTTGGACTTATATTATATTATATGATTGTTGGATGTACTGTGAATAATGTATTGTGAGTATTAATAAATAGATATATATTGCTGCAAAGATTTGAATTATCAAGTGTGTTAAACATACTGTGAAAATAATATTAAAGAAACATTTAACTCAACTCAAGCAACTCAATCAACTCATGATTCTATTAGCCTACGAAGAACAATAATAATTAAAATAGAATCAATAACAGTGGTGGCAGCGGTAAACGGTAACGGTAAGCGGCAGCGGTGAACGGCAGCGGTGTACGGCAACTACTAAACTACAACATAATGAAATGCTTCCACAAAACCAAATCTTAGAAGGTAAAGTCTGATTTTCAAATTGTCAACTCTCTCATGCAAACTATTCAGCAAACTATTCAACCAGTCAACCTGGTCATAAAATCGTTAGAGAGAACGCTAAAACATCTCTCAGAAAATATATGATTTGCTGGTGGATGGCAGAATTTAATGAACGATTTCTAAAGATATTAATCAAGATGTAATCAACACTGTATAAAGCCATATTCAGGGTAACAGGAAACAGAGACACTGCAGCAAGACTTGTAAAAGTCAGTAGATACATAGGCGGCACAACAGGCAACAAAAAGGTGGGTGCACGTGGCGCTCTACATCTCAACCCACATTACATTTTTCAAAGGTGCCGACGCTGGAATTAATAATTTTTTTTCAAGATTATATTTGGATTACGTGGAACGTCGAGAGCTGTCGTATGAATTTCTTTGTGATCAATCGTTGATCATGAAAAATTGAATAATCACGCATGAAACATTTTTAAACAAAACAGCTTCTGAATATAGACTCTGTAATATTTTACAATACGCTATGAAGTGAAGCAATGACGTCACACAAGATGGCGGACACTAGATAAACAAGATGGCGGACACTAGTTCAACTAGAGGTCAACACGTGT
The DNA here is from genome assembly GCA_949126835.1 of Anisus vortex. NCBI lineage: Eukaryota > Metazoa > Mollusca > Gastropoda > Planorbidae > Anisus > Anisus vortex. The sequence continues at coordinate 22,085,578 of OX421499.1, forward strand.
GTGTGTGAGATCCGAAGGTAACAAGGCAATCATCAACGCATAGTATTCACTTAGTCATACTTTGTGGAATACCAAGACCTTATTGAAGACAGATTGTACTCTAACGTACATCAATTCAAGAGATTCGTTTACATTATGTGAATTATAGCTATCTCGCTATACAGTAAAGTTAATTTGAATTAATGTGATGAAGATTGTGTTAATTAATTTAAATCATTCGTACCTGGATTAACGTCATGAAGTATGTGTTAGTTAAAATTTAAGCTACTATTAGACCATTCACTTGGATCAAATAGATTAACTTCATCGTCAAGAAGATTCATTGTGTTACTTAAATACTATTTAAGTTTGATATAATTAACATTTATTTTAATATTATACATGTTAAATGATTCTTTGATAGGGTAATTTCTGTTAGCTGTATTGACTTGTTTGTTTTTGTTCAAATATTGAAGTAAAATTATTGTCTTTGTCAATGTTGATAAATATTGTGATTCTAGTGTGAACATTTCCTCTATTACTGTTGTCCATGCAGCATTTGTGTCCTTAATTAAGATTGTGTTGTGTTTCATTTATTTTAGTTATACATAATTGTTGTGTTGTGTTTCATTTATTTTAGTTATACATAATTGTTGTTTTGTTTTGTTTTTTAAATATAATTAATATTATTGGTTCAAGATAACCACTATTATTTCTGATAGATTCTTGATAGTAACAATAACTATCAATTGTTTATAAATATAATTTATGCAAAGGTAAATATTTATGTACACACTATAGAAAATAGTAAATAAGGCATTTTTTCAAATATAATAATTGACAATAGTCAACATTTACATACAAGTAAAGTAAATTGAAAAATAAGAAGAGAAAATAATTTATCAATCAAAATATTATGCTTTGCATTGTTCCAATTCCAAAATGCTTTCAATTATAATAGCATAGTGAATAGAAATAATAGTATTACAAGTGTTTAGCTTCAACTTAATAATACATGGTCTACATAATAATTATAAGAATTACATTGTGAATGTACACTCTATAAATAATAATATATAATAGCATTGTCCTGTACAAAATAATAATTTATTGTTAATGATCAAGAATTAAATATGGATGTAAAAGTTAAATTAATGTATGAAGAAGCTAAAGCTTTAGCTAAGGAATTTGAAATAACAGAAAAAAAAGAATTGCAAGAATTTATAGAAAAGAAAGTAAAAGAGTTAAAAAAGGAATTATCTGATAAAGAAAGAGATGAGCGTGCAGAAAGTAGGTCACATGAACTTAAACAAAAAGAATTAGAATTAGAACTTAAACAAAAAGAAATACAATTAAAACTAGAGCATGAATTAGAACTAGCTAAATTGCAACAAAATAAGGTTGAGCATTCAACTAATTCATCTAATAAACATGGCGTTAGATTTAAAATGCCACCATTTGATGGAAAAGAAAAAATTTTAGATTTTTTAACTCTCTTTGAAACAACATGTAAAGGGTATAACATTCCGCAATCGGAATGGTATATTCATTTAATTCCTCAATTGAAAGACAAAGGAAGGGAAGCATTAGCTCATATTGATAAAGAGATTACTGATTACACAATAATTAGAGAACAGTTGATAAAATTTTTTATCCATTCAGAGGACTATTATAGACAAAAATTTCATTCTTTTTTATTAACTGATAAAATAGAACCAAGAGCTTTTGTCTCTGAAGTTAAATCATTCTTATTAACTTGGTTAGAACTAATCAAAATAGACACAAAAAATCCCAATGAAATTATTGAGATGGTAGTAGTAGATAAAGTGTTACAAATGGCTTCCAAACCTTTGTTTACACATATTATGGAGAGGAAAGTAAGGAATATTGAAAATTTAATAGATGCTATCTCCAATTTTAAAGATAGTAATCCCAATGTAGAACTTACTAAACAGACTCAAACAGTAAATACCATGCAAAATAGAAGACATAGGAGCTATTCACCTCCTAGAACAAATAGTCAATATGGTAGAAGACAAAACTATGGTAATGAAACAAATACAAACAGACAAAATCTTAGATGTCACTTTTGTAATCGTTATGGACATATAGAAAGATTTTGTGGTTTCAGAATAAAACAATTAAGTAACAGGTATAGACAAAATGAAAATAGCCAAAATAATCAAAATTTTCAAAATAAAAACTTTACAAGACAGAATTTTCCACAAGGAAATCAAAATCAAAACTTTACAAGACGGAATTTTCCACAAGGAAATCAAAATCAAAACTTTACAAGACTGAATTTTCCACAAGGAAATTCTACAAATCAGCATGTTACTAATCCAAATTCTGAAAATCAAAATTTTCAGAATAGAAATAAAGGCAATACAAATAATCCCACTACTCACAGAAACAATGTAATATTTGAGAATAAAGGTCAACTGATCTTATTCCCTGCATATGTTGAGGGAATACGTACCTATTGTCTAAGGGATACTGGGTCATCTCTCACCTGTGTAGATGAGAGGATTATTCCTCCTCATAAAGCCAAAAATATCTTAAGGATAGAAACAATTAAACTAGGTAATGGATCTATGGTTAGTTGTCCAATCACTACCATACAAATTGATACTCCTTGGCTTACAGGAATTACTGAAGCAGCCATCTTAAAAAATTGTGTTGCTCCCCTAATAATAGGTAATACATATGGAGTCAAACAGGACAATAGTTTTGAAATATTTCAACAATGGATGGATCTTAAATCCACAGATTTAAACTTAAAACCTGTAATTTTGTTAGAAAATAATCAACTGGGAGATTTATCACAAGATGAATTCGGCCCTGCCTTGCAAACTGTCAGTTTTTTACAAACACTAGGCAAGTCAGACAGTAGCATTATTAATGACACACCTAATATAGATATACCTATAAACAAAGTGAAAGAAAATCTAATGCCTAAATGGAATGGTACAGAGAAATTGAATCAATATATTGAAAGGTTTGAAGAACAATGTGAAATAAATAATATACCTAAACAATTGCATGCCATAGCACTGTGCAAACATTTAGAAAATCACAAAGCAATATACAATATTGCAGAGAAAGAAATCAATGACTTTCAAACATTGAAAACAAACATTTTAGCATATATTGATACTACTCAAAAGAAAACTGAAACACAAATGAAAAAACGTGAACAGATTAGCTTAAATAGTATGCCTTTTGATGAACAAACTTTAAAAAATGAACAAAAACAAGATGAGTATATAAACAAAATTGTGTCACAACTTGGTAAAGAAAATTTTAAACAAGGACAAATGAAATTAATTAATGGAATTCTTTGTAGGATAGAAACAAAAACTAATATAACTCAAATAGTTGTGCCAAAATCTTTGACAGTGCAAATAATGAAAATTTCGCATGATAATGCATTAGCAGGTCACTTAAGTACAAAAAAAACTTGTAACAAAATCAAAAACAACTTCTGGTGGCCCAATTTAGAAAAGGATTTGAAAACATTCATAAAAAGTTGTTCAACATGTCTGATACATAATCAGAAAAATTCAAAACATAAAGCACCTTTACAAAAAACAGATACTGTAGACAAACCTTTTGTAAAGATAGCCATTGATATTATTGGTCCTATGAAAGAAGCTAGGAATTCAAAAGCTAAATTTGCATTAACACTCATTGATATGGGTAGTAGATGGGTGGAAGTAATCCCTCTAAGAGAAATAACCGCAGATAGAGTATGTAACTCACTATTGCCAATATTCTGCAGATTTGGATTTCCTAAAACTATATTAAGTGATAATGGTACCCAATTCAAATCCAAATTGACTCAAGCTTTTACTAAAATGCTCAACATAACACAAATTTTTAGTTCAATCTACCACCCAGAGTCAAATGGTATGGTTGAAAGGGCAAATCAAACTATAAAACAAATGTTAGCTAAGGTTTGCGAAGAACACCCTTATGAATGGGATGAATTCCTACCAGCCATTCTCTTTGCTTATAGACAGGCAAAGCATGAAAGCACTGGTTACTCACCTTTTGAGTTAATCTTTGGTAGAAATGCCAATGGTCCATTAGAGAATTTTAAAGCAGAATTACTAAAAACCAAAGAAACAAAAATGTCACCTTTTGATCTAATAAATAAGACAGAAAAACATATGCAAACAGCATATCAATTTGCTGTGGAAAAAAACCAAGAAATTAAAGAAAAAACCATACTTAGAGAAAACATGAATAAAAACTTAAGAAAGTTAGAAATAGGAAACAAAGTACTTGTATATTTACCCATTGGTTCTGGTAATACCATGCAATGGAAAGGTCCTTATGACATTATACATAAATTGTCAGATGTTACATATAAAATTGACATAAATGGTAGTGAAAAAATTGTTCACATCAACAATTTAAGACATTATGAAGAAAGCAATATAGTTGATACTACATCAAAAACCAATGACAAAATAGAAAACAACAATGTTATCATCGTTGAAGATGAAAATATTAAAGACATTCCAAGTAATGTTAACTACTTGTGTGGCATGACCGCAAATACAACTAATGAATTAGAGCAAATTAATTTAGATCATATTCAAAGTGTAGAAACTAAAAATAAAATTGTGAAAATATTAAACAAATTTAAAGATACAATCACAGAAACACCTGGTTTGACTAATGTCATTGAACATACAATAGAATTAACTGACAAAAAAGAGTTTAGATCAAAAGCTTATAGAATTCCACAAATGCTAGTTGACAAAGTGGATAAAGAATTGGACCAATTAATTGAAAATAAGATTATAAACAAATCTATGTCTCAATACTCTTCACCAATGGTAATAGTAAGAAAAAAAAATGGTTCAATTAGACTTTGCTGTGACTATCGCAAATTAAATAAAATCACAAAAATTGATCAAGAAGGGTTACCTAACATAGACAATATCATCAATACTATGGCAACTGGGAAAATATTTTCCACTATAGACTTGACCAGAGGTTTTTGGCAAGTACCTCTAGATAAAAATTCTAAAGATTACGCAGCTTTTATCACACATAGAGGTGTGTTTAACTGGAATGTAATGCCATTTGGTCTCATAAATAGTACTGCAACTTTCACTAAATTAATGAGAAAAATTCTTCCTCAAAGAAACAACATAATTCACTATGTGGATGATGTGTGTATATATACAGAAACTTGGGATGAACACTTGACTATTTTAGAAGAAGTCTTACAAATACTAAAAGATAACAATTTAACTGTATCCCCAACCAAATTAAAGATAGGACAATCAGAAATAGAATTCCTGGGACATACATTTTCTAATGGCCAAGTCAAGCCAACAGAACAATTACACAAAAAGATCTTAGAAATAAAGACACCTAAAACTAAGAAAGAAGTTAGAGCACTCTTAGGTTTATTCAATTATTACAGCAAGTTTATTCCAAAATACAGTCAAATAGTTAGACCTATCATAGATCTTACAAAAAAATTTCAACCAAATTATGTAAATTGGAATAATGAATGTGAACAATCATTCAGACAACTAGTTAATGAGTTTTCTAAAGAACCAATTCTGGAAACTATTCAGAAAAATGATGAAATTATTTTAGCCTGTGATGCATCAAAAATAGGACTAGGTGCTTGTATTTTTAAGAAAGTAATGATAGATTCAGAAATGGTGTACAAACCAGCATTCTATATAAGCCGTGCATTAACTAATAGTGAAAAAAATTTCAGTATATTGGAATTGGAAGGTTTATGCATAGCTTATGCTGTATTGAAATTTCAATACTATTTGTTAGGACGTAAGTTTACAATTCTCACAGATCACAAACCATTAGTAAATTTTAATGTGTCAAATGTAAATAACAAACGCATAAACAAATATGCATTATTACTATCTGATTATCAGTTTCAGATCAAAAGCATAGTTGGAAAAGATAATCATTTGCCAGATGTGTTATCAAGATTATCCATTTATATCCCAGATATTGAATAGACAATACTGAAAGATAATTGTCTAGGACTAATGTAAAACTTGAGACTTCAGATTTTTGGTCTCATAGTTAATAAAATGGTGTATAACTTCTGCAAGACACCGATGTAAATTGTTTTTATGATGATTATTTATGTTTTTATGATGATAATTTATGTTTTTTGTACTATGATTACATGAATATTACATGACTTAATTAGATACGTTAACTATTGATATGCAACTAAATATTTCATTGATTTTTTAACAATAATTTATGTTCCCTATATATGTAATTATGCAAAAATAATAATGAATTATTATTTTTTTCCGGGAAGGGTGAGTAATGCTAGTATGCACTAACATGGTCAAAGGGAAATGACTCAGTAAATAGTCAATAGTCAATAGTATAGTACAAGAGTTATGGGGACTGGGAAGAATGTGAATATCACAAATCTAGTTTGTTCTACTGCGTCGTAGCTATACAGAGCATGCTTTGCACGTTGTACATGTCTCAGTCTGATCACGGGGTTTTACATGTCTCAGTCTGATCACGGGGGGTAAAGGACCGGAGAATAGTCAGTCGACTCAAATATCTAGAAGCGTATGGACGCATACGTTAGACTCGGAACTATACCACATTTTATCAGAATACTATTTCATTTCTTGGACTTATATTATATTATATGATTGTTGGATGTACTGTGAATAATGTATTGTGAGTATTAATAAATAGATATATATTGCTGCAAAGATTTGAATTATCAAGTGTGTTAAACATACTGTGAAAATAATATTAAAGAAACATTTAACTCAACTCAAGCAACTCAATCAACTCATGATTCTATTAGCCTACGAAGAACAATAATAATTAAAATAGAATCAATAACAATTGCATTCGGTTTTCAAGAAGTTATTCCATGTTTGTCTTTCATGTTTAATTATTAAAGGTTTCAAGTCTCGATATGGTATTGGGATAATACTCTCTGATAACAACAGGGCGGCCTTAGCCTCTCTGTCAGCTTTTTCATTTCCATCTATCCCTGCATGACCGTAAACACCGAGACTGGAGCTAGTGATACTTGATACTGGTGCGACAGTGAGGGGGACTCTGCATGGACAAAGAGAGACAGAATCCAGCACGCTAATAAATCTAGTTAGACACTGACAGGTGTGGGACTTGGTGGGTTCGATGCAAAAATATTTAACGCAGAGACACTGAGGGTTTGGGTACAAAACTTGGACTTGTGGTCTGATGTTTGGATTACACCCAAGCCAAGTCAACTGTCCACAGACATATGAGTGTTTTCTGACACGGGTGAGTTGAGTTTTGCTTCGATACCTTCCAATAGACAATATATAGATATATAGATATAGTTTAGGACAACATTAAGGTGTTTTTTTTTAATATTATGTAGGTGACGACCCGTACCCAGGCCAGTGCCGAGGCTCGAGACCCATAGTTCGATAGCAGTGGTAACCGTAGCAACATGGCCGAGAGCGGTGGCCAGCTGGTGGCAAAGGGGCTGACTACTGGTGGCAAAAGGCCGGTGGCTGGCGGTGGTTGACGTGGCAGTGGCTTAGTAGTGACGTGTAGACGGCCGCGGTGTAGACTGGTTGCTGATGGCAGTTTGGTGCATCAGTACGTCAGTAGTGCGTCCGGTGGTGCGTCAGAGGAGAGGCAGTGTGATGCCGTTGAGGACCAAGCCAGTGGAGACGTGTGGCGTAGGCTATGATATTGTAACGGTTGTGTTTTGATAACATTCTTTTATATATTACGTTTCATATGCTTGTAGTAACCATTTAGTATAGATAGAATGTTTTCCTTTGTGTTTACTATATATCAGTTTGATATTATTTACTGTTATATTATCTCTATCCTTACAATCACTATTAATAAAATTAGAATAGTTTATAGTTCTCTTAATCAAACATCATGTGTTTGTTTGTTTCATTTACGTATGTGTAAATGTTTTAATTACATTGTTTTTCTATGTAATTATTAAGATCTGGGACCTTCCTAATTAAGCGAGCCCATGACTATGGGAGTAAAGTAGTCATTTAAATGTTATTGTAATTAATTAGGGGAGTTTTTGACAGTTATTATAAACATGATTCTGGATATCCCCCCCCTTCTATATATATATCTCTATCTCTCTCTCTCTTTCTTTCTCTCTCTCTCTCTCTCTCTCTCTCTCTCTATATATATATATATATATATATATACATTAAATTATTTATATTAATATATTAATATAATAATTTTTACCTTAACTTCAAAATCAAGGTTAGCTATATCTTTTACAAGGTCTTTTTCTATTCCATTTTTTATGTCGGTCAACTGCAAATCATGAAATGGTTTTGAAAATGGTTTCATCAATATAACAATAACAATTTAAACATATATATATATTTGCTCGCTTTAGGGATTTAGCAATTGACGACCAATTGTGTAAAAAAAAACAACACTTGTATAACTAAAAAAGGTTGGCGAGACATTTTTTTTAAAGGGAGATTTTGTGCTCAAGAAGATGTTATTTAACTATGAATAATTATTTAAATCTTTTACTAACGCACATGAATATCCCACGCGCTTAAAATATAGGCTAAGACGGACGATGGTTATACAAAACTATTTGTTAATAACACTAGTTGGTATATAACACTAAAGTGTTCCCCCCAAAATAGTTGTAATTTGTACCTCAAGAGGGGCAAGCTACTGTATGAAACCTTAAAGTCAAATGAGTTTGGTGACGTGTTTGAAAAAGCCTAATAGACTCCTTGTCCGTTCAACTGCTCGTGAGACATGTTTAGTACATTATTAGTTGTACTTAACTTCACGCGCGAAGATATTTGCATTATATTACACATGCTGCTAAATTCATTGATTGAAAAGAAGGGTGCTCCAAATGCACATTATTTTGTTATGTATCCGATAGGTGGTCTGATAAACCAGCTCGATTCTCAAGTAAATTTTGTTTCTTCTTCAATGTGGCTATTGCTTGTGTTACGTCCACAATCCCCTTGTGGCCAGAGCTGTGTAGATCTTGCTGATAATTCTCGTTAGTCCTAGGGGAGACTTTAATTATTAGTATTTATGTTTCAGTATTACACGAACTCTTCTTATAGTCCTGGGCACAAACTCAGTATTTGTATTCCAACATTTCCTTTCTTGGGCATTAGAGTAGTAGATAAATCTTATAGTAATGTATACAACACAATAGAATAGTAACTTGACAAGGAAGCTTCAGTGTAACTGTTGTTGATAGTTTAATTCAGGTGATATGTTCAATATATACAATATATCTATTATGTACAGTTAGAATAAAATAGTGCAAACACAAACGTTCTCAAAGGAACATATTTTGAAACTCTCTCTCTTTCAGACAAAACAAATCATTAAATACTATCCGAGTGGTGCAAGGGACAGACCCACTACCAGTAGGGGTGAAAATCATGGTATCACTACTAAACTCATAACAAAAACGATAGGAACTTCCCCTATTAAATAATGAGTCGTTCCCAGACCCTGAGAATTTGAGATCAACACAGAATCCCAGCATTACCTAGAATCTTTCGTTTTCCTACTAAACGTCCTAATATTGTGTGTAGTGAGAAAAGAGAGAGAGAGAGAAGAATAAACATTGCGTGTTCCAATTCTTGGAAAAACAATATACATGACACGCCCCCACCCAATGAAAGAAATAATGTACTATATTTACCCAAGTAATACTCAACATGGTACATTTTTCGTACTTAACACTATCGTTTTAACAACCATCAATCAATGGAAGATTATAAGACAATTTAAGTTTAAGCAAACATGGCTCACTGGCACAACTAAATTATAAAAAGTGTCACTACCCAATGGTAATTGTTATTATAACGTGATGGACAAATATTTCCCCGTTAATATTAACTAATGTCTCAACAAGTACAAATAATTCCAAAATATTCTAGTCATTCTTATTTTAACTATGTACAGTTGCGTGGATTTCCACCAAAAATTTGCAAAAAGTTTAAATCTATTAAACAAATATAACATTGCTCAAACTCTGTCAATTTCCAACAGTTTACTTCTAATATACAAACCAAAAGATAAGTAATACGTAACTCGAATCAAACTATAGGTTACTTCCCCTTTAAATTACAGTGTCAACTTGACATTAACAGGGTTTATACCTAAGATGATAATACTTCCCCTTTTCTCAAATATGAGGAGAAAATATGCTCTAGTTACGATTACTACAGTAATCTAAATATTAAAATGTAATCCACTATTATGCGTTTTTGGCAAATTTAAAAGTTTAATATAAAAGATTGTTCAGGGTTGAATGAGTGCACACCTTTAGGTACCTTTGTTTCCCTCCATTCCCTGATATATGGAATATATAACAACCTATATACAACATAGTGAATATCCACTAGTTTTTCCTATTCTATTACCATGATATAACAATTTAGCAATAGATTTCCAATATTATCTATTAATTTATACCTATTGATATTACATCTCTTTCTAAGATAAAAATTGTACATGTTATTATTTAGTTCCATTCATTAACTAAAATAAAACAAGATAATAAATCAACTAGCTTAAAGTTTCCCACTTAATTGCATGCAATGACAATTAACTTTCATCCATCCATATCAAGTAAATACATGCATATATATTTATTGCATAGTGCATCAAAATTTAAATGGAATTTCTTTTCCATAATAAAATGAATTGAATCAAATGAATTTAAAATATATCAGAACATCAATATTATACATGATTATAAAAATTATTAATACTTTCAAAAGACTTGACTTCTGTATGATACAAGTATTCTATAGGTATTTCATAATCAAAATTCAAACGAATGATAGGTTATCATGACACATTCTTAATGAATAAGTGAGATGATCTGAAAAAGAAGTATGGGGTTATTCAGTCAATCATGTAGCACCCGAGATAGAGTATCAGCCGTGACGTTGTCCCTATCTTGTCGATGATATGGGGAATGGGATACCAGTCGGTCTTTGTCAAATTACTTAATTTCCCAAAGTCTCTATAAAACTGCAGTGTGTGGTCGGCTTTTGGTACCATCACACAGGGTGTAGACCATTTGCTATCACATTTTTCTCCTATGTCATCTTCTAACATATACTTTACATCTAATTTAATATGCTCAGGTCTGATGGGGTCAAATGGATGCTGATTAATAGACCTGGCACTATTGGTTAACACTACATCGTGCTCTATGACATGTGTCCTACTGGGAACATTTGTAAACATTGACTTATTTTCATGTACCAGCTCAATAATCTTCTCCTTATCTTCTACCGGGAGATGTTCTAGCCTTGTATCTAAACTCTTAAGGGCATCTGTATTATTAAGTTTACTCTGCAAACTTATATTCTATCCTAGATAAATCCGTCGGGACTCTAGCTAATGAAATCATGGAGACCTCCCGTGGTTTACTCTTTTCCCTTGAAACATAGGGCTTAAGTAAATTAATATGGCATACCCTCTGCTTTTGTCTCCGGTCAGGAGTCTTTATCAAATAATTGACATCGCCAAGCTTTGACTCTATCTCATAGGGTCCACTAAACTTTGCACTTAAAGGCTGATTTTGCAAAGGTAGAAACACAAGAACTTTGTCACCTGGTGCAAAAGTTCTAGCTGTAGCTTTACGGTCATAGTTCTGTCTCATACGCTCCTGCATCTGTGGAAAATGAATCTTCACATGGTTAAAAGCATGATAAAGCCTATTTTTAAATTTATCTACATATGACAAAAGTCCAATCGGTTCACTGTCCGTTAGCCAAGTTTCATGTAGAAGTTTCAACGGACCTCTGACTGAGTGTCCATACACAAGTTCGAATGGGCTAAACCCCAGGGATTCCTGAGTGGCCTCCCTTGCAGCGAACAGTACATAAGGCACACCCATATCCCAGTCTTTCTCGTTTTCATAACAGTACTTTTTAAGCATCGATTTTAATGTCTGATGAAACCTTTCCAGAGCTCCCTGGCTCTCAGAATGATAGGCACTTGATAGCCTATGGCTTATCCCTAATTGTTCCATGACTTGTTTGAAAATGTTCGAAGTAAAGTTAGTCCCCTGGTCGGACTGTACTGTCTTCGGTAGGCCATAACGTGTGAAGAAATTTGTCAGGGCGTCTACCACCTTCACTGTTGTTATGTTCCGCAACGGAATGTCTTCCGGGAAGCGAGTGGATGAACACATGACTGTGAGCAGGTATTGAAAACCGGCTTTTGTTTTTGGCAACGGGCCCACGCAATCAATGAGTATATGACTGAATGGTTCGTCGAACGCTGGTATCGGCTGGAGTGGAGCGACAGGAATTCGTTGGTTAGGACGTCCTACCATTTGGCATACGTGGCAAGTCTTGCAGTATTGTTCGACATCTCTTCTCAGTCCTGGCCAGTAGAAGTAAGGGAGGATACGGTGGTGCGTTTTTCGGACTCCCATGTGACCAGCGAAAGGAAGATCATGCGCCATACGCAGTATATCTTGACTATAGCACTTAGGTATTACAATCTGGTGAATACTGTCCCACTCGTTTGTACCTGAGTTGAGCGGTTTCGACTTTCTCATCAACACTTCATCTTTCATGTAGAAACATTCCGCCATCGAATCTGCAGTCTTTTCATCAACAGCTTTCATTCTGAGTTGCATTATTACTTCGTCATTAAATTGTTCTTTCACCAATTTCTGCTTTGGTGACAAAATGTTATCGTTCTCTGTTGCATCACCAGTTGTTAGTTCAGCAAAGAACGTAGCACTTAAATCGATGTCAGGTGTTTCTGTTATCACTGTTTCATTCGCATGTGTGTCTTCAGAACAGACAAACACATCTTTCGTTGCACTACACGGCGTAGCAGGAGTCTTTACCGACTTCTTTTTCTGCATTGCTCTTGTCAGTGCACATGTTGGGCGTTCATTGGCAGGACGTAGGTTTTTGTCCTCCGCCATCTTTGTCTCCAATATTTTAACCATGGGCTCGACAGTGACTCTGCCGCCCATAATGTCATTTCCTAATATCATGGAAACGCCTTTGACGGGTAGTGCGCGCCACACTCCCACTACGATGTTACCTGTAAAAATATCCGACTCGAGTTTTATTCTGTGCAGTTGAGCTTCCACAGCCTCCATACTAGCACCTCTCAGCACAACAGACTGACCGGTACTGGTGGCATCTGTTAACGGCACACTGCCCTCCAGGATCACGCTGACAGCAGAACCCGTGTCACGTCATATCTGTATTTTCTTCTTGCTGAGTACATCGACTTCTGTCGACACTGTCCCCTCGTAGACAAAGGGTCGAAAATCGGATAGGTCGTCCTCTTCTGGGACTTCAGGAACCATCTGTTCCTCACGGCCTTCTGAAAGCATAATAGATTGAGTACAGCTATTCTCTTTTACCTTAGATAGACTGTTCTCAAAAACCATCGACTCCACAACTATGGGCGATGCCGGCCGCATTTCTTTTGAGTTTCTTGGCCCTGTGTTGCACACTTCTTCTGTCTGCTTGCTGTCTTTCTGCACTCTGGCACAGTGTAGAATAGCACCTTGCTTCTTGGTAAGGATCCGACAATCTTTCTTCATGTGGCCCTCTTTCTTGCAATTGAAACATACCACCTTTGCTTTATTTACATCTGTCTGCTTCCTGAAATGAACTAAGTTACTATTATTATTTACACCACTGTTCTTATTATTGTTTTCACTTGTCTCTTTTGGTTTACTAGCCTCCTTGGGCTCTGGTTTGTGCACTTTAGGTTTGTCAGCATAATATGGCTTTATGCTGGCGTGAATTATGGCATAGTTATCTGCCAATCTAGCAGCTTCATGCACATCTTCAACCCCTCGGTCTGAGATGTGAGTTTTAATATCCACTCGAATACAATCATTGAATTCCTCAAACAATATTAGGTTCTTGAGTTTATCAAACTCACTTACATTCTGTGACCTTAGCCACTGTTCTAACGTTTTCTCCTTTTGTCTCAAAAAGTCTACATGAGTTTGATCATATGCCTTCTTTCTGTCTCTAAATAGCTTTCTATATTTTTCTGGTGTCAGGGAATAACTTTTAAGCACCCTATCTTTGATTACTTCATAGTCATTTATTTCCTCGGGTGTTAAACTCAACACTACGTCCAATGCTTTTTCTTTGTTGAGAGTTGACCTTAACAATAAAGCCATCTTATCATCAGGGAACTGATAATCTACAGCTATCCTCTCAAAAAGCAAAAAGAAATCTTGAACATCTTCTTCTCTGAATATAGGCAAGTGTTGCTTCATTGCGCTAATATCCATACCATTGCTGTCCCTACGATGGTCAGGTCTGTTCATGCGTGCCATTTCTATCCTTTCTCTGCTTTCAATCCTAATTCTTTCCAAATCCATTCTCTTCATAGCTAATTGGAATTTTAGGTTTTCACTCAACCCTTCATCTTCATCATTGTTTGATGATCTAGATGACATATTTCTTACCTCGTCTCCGTGGGCAATTACCTCGCCTCCACTGGGAGCTACATAACCTTCATTGATATCGTTCTGTCCCACTTCAACTACATTACCAGTGTTCATGGCATTCTGCCCGTTCAAACATGTCATAATTTCTTTGATCAAACGATTACGATTAGGTCTTGCCTGTCCTGCCTCAATCCCAAAGGACTAAGCTAATTCTTTTAGTTCAGCAAATGACATGGCATTAAGTTCCTCACTTTATATATTCGAAGCCATAGTATAGCGTTCGAAATATTTGTGATAGTAGAGTAGTATATATTGTATAATAAAATATAAAGTTCCAACTTACGATTTGTCCAGAAATTTGCACAATATAATATTACACACTTCGTGGAATCTTCACACTTCCCAAGGAATAAATACGCAAACCAGTTCTCTCCTCTTTTTAAAAAGAATAGTTTCACAGTCCTAGAAAACGAAACACAAATATGCCGCTCTCAGTACTACTAATGTCACAAAATATTTCTAGGTCAGGAAAAATATAACTCAAATTTTCCAGACGAGATGAACAAATTTTTTTCCAATCCTAGATCAGGAAAAGTAGAACTCAAATATATCGAACGAGACCACTAAATTTTGTTAATCCTAGGTCAGGAAAAGTAGAACTCAAATATACCGGGCGAGACCACCAAATTTTGTTACGTCCACAATCCCCTTGTGGCCAGAGCTGTGTATATCTTGCTGATAATTCTCGTTAGTCCTAGGGGAGACTTTAATGATTAGTATTTATGTTTCAGTATTACACGAACTCTTCTTATAGTCCTGGGCACAAACTCAGTATTTGTATTCCAACATTTCCTTTCTTGGGCATTAGAGTAGTAGATAAATCTTATAGTAATGTATACAACACAATAGAATAGTAACTTGACAAGGAAGCTTCAGTGTAACTGTTGTTGATAGTTTAATTCAGGTGATATGTTCAATATATACAATATATCTATTATGTACAGTTAGAATAAAATAGTGCAAACACAAATGTTCTCAAAGGAACATATTTTGAAACTCTCTCTCTTTCAGACAAAACAAATCATTAAATACTATCCGAGTGGTGCAAGGGACAGACCCACTACCAGTAGGGGTGAAAATCATGGTATCATTACTAAACTCATAACAAAAACGATAGGAACTTCCCCTATTAAATATAGAGTCGTTCCCAGACCCTGAGAATTTGAGATCAACACAGAATCCCAGCTTTACCTAGAATCTTTCGTTTTCCTACTAAACGTCCTAATATTGTGTGTAGTGAGAAAAGAGAGAGAGAGAGAAGAATAAACATTGCGTGTTCCAATTCTTGGAAAAACAATATACATGACACTTGTTAAACTTCAGATTCAACTGCAACATTCAGTTTCAACCTTTCCATGTAGCCTACTACAGCTGTGGTAAATATTATGCCTTGTGAACTTAAAAAATATGACTTCTCATTTTCCATTAAAGGAAAACAAATCTGTATATGTATCATCCCAGGAAACACAAAATATAATTCGACAATTTTAATACAAGCACTTACAAATTACTTAGAATATTCGTGCATACGTTATTTTCTCATTACTTGATCATACAATTATGCTATTATTTGTTTATGTAAAATGAGACATACGTTTATCGAGAGCTGTTTGAAAATGAAAGGCTGGCTTTCGAAGACACACTGGTAAAGATTCCTTTCGAAAATTCTCTTAAGTATGTTTAATGTCTTTTTAGATCTGTCATCATTATCTTCTTTCATTCCATCGTACATTAGAAACAAAAGGTGATCATTAAGTTTATCGTAGTGGTCCTTGCTCTTTAGGCAATCCGCTAATGTTTTTGGAACACTTGAAAAGATAGATGGTAAGACTTGAATCTATTATTCACATTGCATCGACATATTGCAATTAAGTCGCTTCTAATAGTATTATGTTTTTTGAATTTTTTATAAAAAGTTAATGCTCTTCGCTCTTTACTGTCTCTGAACATTAAATAAATTAAACCTCTTTTTAATCCTAGATATTGAAACATTTTATGTTGTTTTTGTTTAAATATAAGGAAAACTATTTAAAATAAGTAAACAAAAGTCTGATTAGTGTATAATAGAAAAAAAACTGTCGTTAGAAAGTTATCTCAAATACTATAGAACTGAAACGTGTTTGGGCAAAATGCTCTTCACTAATTAATCTGCGAAAAGTTTGTATCTTATGTTCCTTAACTGCATTTAATTTACCTTCCTTCCTGATTATCTGTATTTACATCACTTTCGGGGTTTAGATTGTGTTTTTTCACAGATATAAGTCAGCGACAAAAGTTTGGACGCATTCCAAAGAAAGAAAAGAAAGGAAAGTATAAATATGGAAAACATAATCTTAAATATTAAACGCTAAACGTCTAATGAAGTATATTCAATATCAGTATCAGTCATAGTTTCTAAAAGTTGTATACTATTACAAATACAGCTGATAGATATAGCTAAGGGCTTTAAAATTCGTATTGCTTTTAACCAAGGTAAAAAAAAAATGATTATTCATATAAATGGATGAAATATCGCAGATATACTAATGTAAAGATTACGAAAGAAGAATTTGGAGTAGATGATCATTAGTTTATCGGATTGAACATTTTAAACTTTCTATTTAAATTTAATGACATTCATAAAAATTACGTTTTGGAAGCTTTTAAAAAGGATACATTAGTATTATATGCTATCTCTTATAGAAGGGAACACACATTTTATGTTAAATCCACACAATACGACGATGTATAATAAATAGGACAATGAAATCATAACAAGATACAAAATACTAACATATTTTCAAAGGCTTAGATGAATTACAAACATGAAAATTTAACAAGAGCATGTCCTTTCAGCCCAAAATTAGACAACTGTTTTTCTTACAAGTAATAGACCTTCTATAGGGAATTATTGTCCGAAAGATAAAATATTAAATAATTGAAGCTACAAATACAACAAAAATGAGGCTGTAAGCCATATTAATACTACAAAAAAGCTGTTTTAAACAGTTTTTAAAAGGTAAATCTCTTTAAGAAAGAAGATCACGAGTAAAACAGAATAAATAAAAGGAATGACCTATTTCCCTAGAGGTTCCTATATTAATGTCATTGGAATTAATATATCATTAAAGGGTAATAATATATACATATAATAATTGTTATATATATATATATATATATATATATATATATATATATATATATATATATATATATATATATATAATTGTCATTAATAAATTAACAAACATATACAAAGATCAGGTAAACATATTTTGTTTTGATTACCTTAAACAGAAATGGGTGTGTTCACTCCAATTAAAGTATTGAAAATAAAATAATGTTCCTGAGTTCCGATTATGTAATTTGTAAAAGGTAGCAAGCTAAATGAATATGCCTACGTTTTCTGAAAAATGAAACTTACATTTCAAATGTCAACTGTTTCACCTGTAATATGCCTTGACATTCTCGAAAAGCATCAACCAACCTAAAGGTTCAAATACATTGCAGATTTAATTGATTGCAAAGCTATAAACAGTAAAAAGATTTTTTTTAAAAACTTCTTGTCTTATTGTTTTTCCTCTCTAAAAACGATTTTCGGCTCTAGAAATCCAATTTTAAACCAATGTGCAGTTTGTCTCCCACATGTCATTTTTTAAAGTTTCTTTTGTTATTATATGTGTATTGGTGGGAAAATAAGCAACTGTTCTTAATGAAGTGACCAACCGAGCGATAAAATACTACGCCTTGGCCGTTTAGAGAGCTAAGTTGATTGGAATCACACACACACGCACGCACACACACGTATACTTACACAAGCGCTACAGAAAGTCAATTTACGGCACGTTCTTTTAATAATTTAAATAAGCTGTACAAGTGTATGGATGAGCCATACTGTTTTATTACGTTGTAAAAGCTTTAAGCAAATCGTCGATTTTCATTGGAAGAACTCTAAAACAGAAATATTATTATAAAATTGGAATTCAAATAAATATATAGATGCTACATGCTGCACTTGTGAATACAATATGTATTAAAATGTTCTTTTGTCTGTTCGGTGTGTTTAGCGTTTGTAGGGAAAATTCTCTTTTCGCTTCTCACGTAGGTAGATCATAAGGATGTGCAGAATACTCGCGTTAATAGTAACTTAATATTTGCAATTGTTGTTGTCTGTGCCTGTATCGCAAGCGATAATCAGGATTTGAAAAAAAAAACACAATAGGCCTATGATTCGTCTATGACTAATTAGTATTTGCAAGGCATTTAATCTTAAGGAATTGTTTTGTGTGAATCAGAGAAGGTTTTTAAATATTTCTTAAAGGAGCAAAAAATAATAAATATCGTGTGACATCATATTTAAATTATTTCTTCCCCGCCCGCTGCCAACAAAAACTGAAAATCAGTTTTAGAGTTTGGAAACAAATTTTTGGTTTTGAAAGACAAAATCAGATTTCCAGTTTTTGTTTAACATCCCTATTTCTAACAGAACAGTTCCGTGATCATTACATGAGTTCCAGAGCTGCAGTAACAGGGTGATGATAAGCGTACTTAAACAGCATCAGGCGTGTGTAGAACATATTGTACACATTGTTGACTTCCTGTGGTGTTTAACATATAAATATGTATTTATCATTATGCATTTATACCTATATAATCTAAATCTATATATATTATTACATTTATGAAACATTAATAAGCTTAGAAATTTACCCGACATTTGATATATTTAGTTACATCGGTCTAAAGCATAGCTACGGGTGGCAAAAGAGGCACGTGTCATGTAAAGTTTGAAAATATTAATTAATTTAATTTCTGTATTTTCCATGCAGCTATTGGTAATTTTTAAAAAAAAGTTTTTAATATAGATAATCGGTAAAGTTGTGTATTAGTTCAGAGCACGCTATTGCCCCCTTTACCGTTCACATTTTAACCGCCCCCCCTTTCTCGTCATCCTCTAATGTGCCCCTATTTCAAAACTCCCTTGCCTCCCAATTAGCAATCCTAACTACGCTAGTAACAGAAAATTAACATTAAAAAAAAAGAAACTGTCAAACATACACTTTCTTTAATACAGATCTGTAGTTCTCCATCCACCTCTAAAACTCTAGCAAACGTCATATAACGCTGGATATTAAAGCTATTTTTAAATCCTAGATGATGGCAATCTCTCGCCATGTAGTCCCATACATTGACATCTACGCCATTACGCTGGTTAAACACAATCTGAGTTTTAAAAACAACAACACATTAACAC
Source organism: Anisus vortex (assembly GCA_949126835.1). Taxonomy (NCBI): domain Eukaryota; kingdom Metazoa; phylum Mollusca; class Gastropoda; family Planorbidae; genus Anisus; species Anisus vortex. The sequence goes on from OX421499.1 coordinate 22,105,320, forward strand.
TTATAAAATGTATCTCATATAATATTTATGTTTTTCAGTTATACAATGATAGAGATTATTATCTTTTTGTTATAGATATGGTGAGATGGCGGAGCGTGATTAATACCTCATATAAATAGGCCTTCTTCTCATCTCTGCCAGTGTAAGGCCAATCCTGTTTGAGAGGAAAATTAATCGATCACAGGTAAAGCAGATCAACATTAATTGTTTTAAAAAAACATTCAAGGGAACTTAAAGCCACACTTTAAACAAAAATTACTTTGATCAAATATAATAAAATACCGTTGAAATGAATTTAAAAAAAAACTTCAATAAAAGTAATTTATAGTAAAAACAATAAAAGTTGGTGAAGGATAAGATTTACTGCTATACTATTATTATTAGATATAAAAACTCAATGGCGGTAGCTAGCACATGTGGAAAAACAATATTTAGTTTAGAAAGACTATAGAACTGCATAGAGTCACAGAAAACCAGGGACCTGCACACAAAGTCAATTGTTTTTTCACCTGGAGTACTCAGAATAACGGGAGAAAACAATTTGTTTGAAAAGGATACGATAGCTAGAGGCATCAACAAACGATGGGAAGGGAATACATTTGCAGAAAGCCAAGTTGACAAATTTGTCTGTCGGGAAGAAAGAATACTACTATGCATTTGTTCTCGCATAAGGGATAAGAAATGTGTTTTTGTTCTTATGTTTATCTGAGCATTGTCACGATGTGGCAATTGAGAGGGGGGTAATAATGGCTGGTTGTCTTAGAGGTACGAGGTGCCGATGCTGTGGTTGACCTGGAATATTTATTTGTTCTCTACTGGCTCGCTTAGATGTTATTAACACACACAACAGACAGTTCTAAGTTAGGCAAGCAAGTCTCTGGTTACGTTTCAGGTGTTTATTTATGATTCAAATTCAATATCCAATGATGAGATACACATACTAACATGCAGGGGAGATACAATGCTTGAGATATATGCACAGGAACGTCTAACACTCAATATACTGTGTTGTTACGGAATCCAAGGTTAGGCTACGTAACTATAATGAGGGAATTACGATTACTGGCTAAGTATCTGCAAGTCCGAGTAACAATTTGGGAGCTAGACCAAAACGATGTATCTAGCTCGGGAGCTGGGAGAGATCTGCCCTAGTTTAGTTGGGCGGGCTTTTCCGTGGACACTAGTCACCTGACCCAAGGTTAATTTGGTTGGCTTACATTTAATTACATCCTATTCTCATTGGCTAGATTGAATATACATTTGCATAAGAAAAGCTTATTGGAGCCAAAAATGGATTGGGGGTCGGGGTTGCGAGGGCGAAAAGGGGGGGGGGAGAGGTCTAGATGAAAGACAATTTATACAGACGTCCTGCTGAGTGGGGAATTTTATCTCCCTTTGGTAGAATCTTAAGTAGTTAACTCAAGTGGCTGGGGGGGGGGGGGGTTTCGGGCGAGAATTAGTTACGTGTGTGCGAACTGCTGAGTGGGGGAATTTAGTCAACCGCTCAGAGAACGACCGTCTCAAAGCAATTGCATAACGTGCCGCTAAGCTGAGGGGATATAAGAGGGGATGGGGGTGGCGGGGACGCGAAGAGGAGGGGGCGTATGAGGGATCGAATAATGACTCGCTCACATGCGTTAAAATAGCACAAGATATAAATACATTAAGACATGACATGAATACATTAATATAGCATAGGATAAAATATATACATTCTAACACATTCGTACCCATTCAACCAAGATGTAGTACCAAGTTGAATCGTATTAGTCAGTAGACTCTGAATTTGGGCGTAGTACAAGAGTATAGTGAAGGGTAGAGAACAGGTGAGAAAGAGTGATGGGGAGATGTAATTGCGTAAGGGAGGGAGGAGATAGTGACGTCAGACTAACCTTCTCTCTATTCTAGCTAACTTAAGCTAATCTAAGGTTCTAGTTATACACTGCTATCTATCTAAGTGCTAATAGTCACTATTAAATCCAGAATTGTGACATCCCTCCGGGCCAATTTGGAATACACTTGAGAGTGGATTCATACCTAGTTTACTGAGTCTGAGGCCTGGGAAAAGGGGAGTAACTACACACTCATTAACAGTGTGCGCGCGTGGGGCCGTATTACTGAGTATGCTGGGCCACGAAGTGTGTAGGGGCACTAGTTAGTGTCCGCTATGCCGCGTGTGTCGAAAGGGGTTTTGGCCTAGGCAAAGTTGCAATGTGTCGAAAGCATTAGTAGCGGGTTTGTCCCAAGATAATGGGAACGATGTGGGTGCGTTGAGCAATCTAAATAACGGACGGGCAATTTTACGGAAGTTTGGTATAAGGGTATTCTGATAGTTGCTGAATTCGCACAGTGTTTGTCTTAGTTCGAGTCTCGTCGTGGGCAGCCTTGCATGACGGAGCTTATCTTTAATGGACATGGGGTGGGGGAGAGGTGTCTGGTTGGGGGTGGGGCGGGGCGATCCGTAGGTTGCGGGTGTAGGCAGGCAATGCGTTTGTTTACCTACAATCGGTCTTCCGAGTAGGATGTCTACTTGTAGGCCTTCTATTACGGCGGCCTCAATGGGGCCTGTAAAAAGTGCTGAGCTGAGGTTTACGAGTGCGGTCGGTAGCTGCTGAATAGGAGAGTTATGAGATGGACCTTGGAGTCGCACATAGCGTCCTGTGTAGTCGCGGGGGTCGATTTTTGATTGCGTCACTAGGGCCTCAAAGCTAAGACCGGAATCATACGTACAAGAGGCGAGTCGGCCGTTGATTCTGACTATCTCGTCGACGTAGCTACGGGGGAATTGGTTATGTTTGTCTGCCGAGGAAATAGAGAACACGTGGTGGACTCGATCGTAGTCACTGCTTGAGTACTGGTCACGCCCCTGATCGGCGGGTTCCTGTTCGGGAGCTAAGTGGCTCGGGTAGCTGGGCGTTTCTAACTCGTGCGTTGCAAGTCCGTTAGTGGAATCTTGCGCTGGGTCTACGGGGTCCGTCGTGGTGTAAAATGCACCGGCGGCAAGATAGGGGGTGGGGTCGCGTCGGTTTCTGTCGTGAGCTAACTGAGGGGTGGGCCTAGTGTGGCGGTGGTCTCTATGTGCGTTGTGAGGACGAGGTCGCCCGTGGTGGGGCGTGTGCGGCTGGGGAGCGGTTGATTGAGGGGGAGGGTTGGTGCGGTGGTTGTCCCAGTTATTCCAGGGTGACTGTGGGTGACCCGGGCGGGACAGATGGCCCGGTGGCCGTGACGACCTCCCATTTTCCTGTCGGGAAGCGGGATGTGAGAGAGATTTCTCCCGGGGGTGGGACGATTCTACTTTGTTGGCTTGCAGAAATCTATCTGCGCTTTGTAGGGAGGAGGGTAACCCTTCGATCCCGTGTTGTATCAGGAAGGCCTTGAGTTTAGGCGTCATTTGTGACTCTACCTGCTCAGTCATTAGGAGGGTGACCATACCGTCGAATGACTGCTCGATATTTCCCAACTCAACCCACTTAAGAAGGTAGGATTGGATTCGTTCCGCGAATCGGGTGTAATTCTCCCCTGGTCGTAGCGTGGACGACCGAAACTTTTTCTGGTAGTGGGACGCGTGCAACTGGTGCCGGTTTAAGAGCGCGTTCTTCAGTGCAGCGCATGACTCCCTGTCTTCTGGGGCCAGTTTACAGTAAGCCTCGTAGTCCTCTCCTCTCAGAGTGGAGACGAGGATCCTACAATGCAATTCTGGGGGGACCTCATTCAGCTCCATGCAGTCGCTAAACCGTCGGAGGTAGATGTCAAACTGTTCTAAACGGGGGTCGTGGACGTCGGTCCATAGAGAAGCATGTCTGGGGAGGGGATGGTTGGGGTGGCTGAACTAAATGATGAGGGGGAGTTTGGGTTGTCGTTGTTATCGGGGGCCCTAACACTTGCTGCTAATTCAGCTAATCTGAATTCGTGTGCCCTGCGTGCTTCCTCGTCTAACCTATTCCTCTCTTCTCTAGCTGATTCTTCTAACCTAAGTTTCTCTCTCTCCTCTCTAGCTAATTGTTCTACTCTAAGCCTATCTTCTCTTTCTAATTGCTTTGCTCTCTCCTCTCTAGCTACCTGTTCTGCTCTCTCCTCTCTAGCTACCTGTTCTGCTCTCTCTGTCTTGGCCTCATGGGCCGCTACCTGCTCTACTACGTATTTAGTGATGTCTGAGTCAATGTAGCCTATAGCTATAGCCTCTTCTCTCAACTGCTTACGCAATAGTACACCTTCCGCCATAGTAACAGAGTGAGGCGAGATTAAGATACTAGAGGCGGACAGAGATATAGCGAGATAGGAAAGGAAAATATAGGAGGGGTGTTGGGGTTCAGAGTTTAGCTAACGTAATACAACTCAAAATGGTACTCACCAGACAGCAATTCCAGAATTTTACACACATACACTAACACACGTATATCCAATCATAAAGTTATCGTTTATATGGCGCTCGGCGCTGTTGGTGCAGATCTTCGGGCTGGTTAGGAATTCTCTTTCCCCGTGCCGGGACTGGATTAGCGTTTAATGTTAGTGTCTATTTTCCCGGGTTTGGATACCGGGAACTACGGCGGGTTCCTACGGGGAGGTTGACAGGGCAGTTGTCGGGTTCTCGGCGGTCTCTAGTTGTCGGGCAGGCTGATGCGGCGGCGGTGGGTCTCTCTGCTGACGTCTCGGGTGCCGGTACGTTGATGCGGGGCCAGAGGGTGGCGACCTGGCGGTTGGGGCGGCAAATCTGGCGTAATGGGGTGGCAAATTTGGTTGCTGGTATGTCTGGGGTGACGTAGGCTGGCGTAGAGTGGCGAGCCTGGCTTAATGGGGTGAGCTGGCTGGGGTGGCGTAGATTGCTCGGAGTGGCGAATCTGGGGTGGCTTAGGTTGGCGTATCTGGGGTGCGTAGGCTGGGGTGACGTAGGCGTAGGCTGGGGTGGCGTGGGCTGCGTAAGGTGGCGAGCCTGGTTTGATGGGTTGATGGATCTGGTTGCTGGCGTTGGGATGACGGGTCTGGTTGCTGGCTTAGAGTCTTTGTGTTGTAGAGAGATGAGCCCCCATCCAGGGTCGGTTTCAGAATCGGCGTAGTCCTCGGGTTGTTGCTGTTGACAGTGCGCTGAACGGCTTGAAGTTCAGATAATCCCGGATACGAGGTCCCACTTTGTCACGATGTGGCAATTGAGAGGGGGGTAATAATGGCTGGTTGTCTTAGAGGTACGAGGTGCCGATGCTGTGGTTGACCTGGAATATTTATTTGTTCTCTACTGGCTCGCTTAGATGTTATTAACACACACAACAGACAGTTCTAAGTTAGGCAAGCAAGTCTCTGGTTACGTTTCAGGTGTTTATTTATGATTCAAATTCAATATCCAATGATGAGATACACATACTAACATGCAGGGGAGATACAATGCTTGAGATATATGCACAGGAACGTCTAACACTCAATATACTGTGTTGTTACGGAATCCAAGGTTAGGCTACGTAACTATAATGAGGGAATTACGATTACTGGCTAAGTATCTGCAAGTCCGAGTAACAATTTGGGAGCTAGACCAAAACGATGTATCTAGCTCGGGAGCTGGGAGAGATCTGCCCTAGTTTAGTTGGGCGGGCTTTTCCGTGGACACTAGTCACCTGACCCAAGGTTAATTTGGTTGGCTTACATTTAATTACATCCTATTCTCATTGGCTAGATTGAATATACATTTGCATAAGAAAAGCTTATTGGAGCCAAAAATGGATTGGGGGTCGGGGTTGCGAGGGCGAAAAGGGGGGGGGAGAGAGGTCTAGATGAAAGACAATTTATACAGACGTCCTGCTGAGTGGGGAATTTTATCTCCCTTTGGTAGAATCTTAAGTAGTTAACTCAAGTGGCTGGGGGGGGGGGGGTTTCGGGCGAGAATTAGTTACGTGTGTGCGAACTGCTGAGTGGGGGAATTTAGTCAACCGCTCAGAGAACGACCGTCTCAAAGCAATTGCATAACGTGCCGCTAAGCTGAGGGGATATAAGAGGGGATGGGGGTGGCGGGGACGCGAAGAGGAGGGGGCGTATGAGGGATCGAATAATGACTCGCTCACATGCGTTAAAATAGCACAAGATATAAATACATTAAGACATGACATGAATACATTAATATAGCATAGGATAAAATATATACATTCTAACACATTCGTACCCATTCAACCAAGATGTAGTACCAAGTTGAATCGTATTAGTCAGTAGACTCTGAATTTGGGCGTAGTACAAGAGTATAGTGAAGGGTAGAGAACAGGTGAGAAAGAGTGATGGGGAGATGTAATTGCGTAAGGGAGGGAGGAGATAGTGACGTCAGACTAACCTTCTCTCTATTCTAGCTAACTTAAGCTAATCTAAGGTTCTAGTTATACACTGCTATCTATCTAAGTGCTAATAGTCACTATTAAATCCAGAATTGTGACAAGCATTGTAACTTATTATTTTATAGTTTTGTTTCTAAATTAGAATTTAATGTCTTATGTATTATTACTACTTTACTCTTTGCCCTTCTGTCCTCAAGTGTTTCTAGTTTTAGTAATTTAACTATTTGTGTAACTCTTGTCATTTGTGCATATTTGCTAGTAATGAAACTTGCAGCCCTTTTCTGAATTTGTTATATAATTTTTTAATGTTCTCTTTAGTTGATGGGTCCCATACAGAAGATGCATATACTAGTATAGGTCTAAGGCCGTGAGATAGCATTTTAGTTTTATATTCTTATTACATTTGTAAAAGTTCCTCTTTATGCAGCTTAATGTTTTTTTAGATTTTGTAATTACTTCATCAATATGTGGATTTCAGAAAAACTCATCATGTTATTATTATTTCTAAGTACTTTGTACTTTTAGTTTGGATTAGATCTGTACCATAAAAGAAGTAGTTAGTAATTATTTGTTTCTTTTTCTTTGATACTCTTAAAATTTGGCACTTTTTTCTTCTTCTTCATATTACTGTGGAGACCCCGTTAGGCCCGAGGAAAAAGTCCACAATTAATTTAACTAATTTTTTTTTATAACATCACAAAAAAGAATTACAAACAGATGACGGAGTTTCATTTACGGTATTTAATCCAACACTTCAGTGAAGATTTGAAAGAGGGGGGTAGTGATGTAGACTTGGTCCAGTGTGTTCCACATTCTAACGACTGACGGAAAAAAAAGAATATTTGTAGACGTTGGTGCGTGCGTGTGGAACATGCTGTTTGACGTGATGACCTGATGACATATGGTAGAGCGGGACACTATTTGGATGCTACCTGAATGTGTGGACATTTTCATGTGGCGGTTCAAGATCTTGTACATAGTGATGACTTTCTCTACCGCTCGGTGGTATTTTAGGTTCTCAAGATGGAGTTTGACCACCAAAGCAGAGGCGCTTGTTGTAAGGTCATAGTCCTGTAGGATACGAAATGCCGCTCGACGTTGGGTCATCTCCAACGTTAATATTAGGTATTGTTGGTGGGGATCTCACACCGTCGATGGGTCGAGCAACACTCATAGAGTTATAGAAATAGTTATGTAGCCTGGTGGAGCATCCCTTGAGGTTCCTATGGACTACGGCGTAGGATCTTTTAGCTTTGGCAGCAATAGATTGGACATGCCAGTTTTTTTTTTAGATGTTCACTCCAAGGTACTTGGCATATGATACCCTTTCAAGAGTGTGACCGTACAAGTTATAGCTGGTGGTGATCCTAGTCCTCTTTCTTGTAATAGAGAGGAAGTTGCACTTATTGACATTGAACGCCATTCTCCATTTCGATTTTCAGGTCTCCAACTTATTGAAATTGTCCTGTAGATACAATGCACCACTTGGGCTCTTGGTGTTAGAATACAAGATGGTATCATCCCTGGCGTGGATCCCGTCTCTCAAGTCATTGATGAAGTGTAGGCACACTTATACAGTGTGCCAAATATTAACAATGTTAAAATGCAATCCCACTTAGGTTTTAAGAATTAAAACAATATCTTGCATAGCTCAGCTACCCTTGAACAACTGAACCAAGAACCCAGAAAAAGTCCTCCATAAACTATGTCTCATACCTGATTGTTAATGTAGCGCATGAATCGTTAAATAAACACCACCAAAACAATCAGGCGTCGTCCACAAACTATCTTCACTTTGGCACGTAACATACCCTTACTATTAATTTTGTTGTGGCCTTGCATTAAAAAGGTTAATTAACAATGCTAAAAGCATAACAGTACCTTAAAAAAACATAATTAAACAATCTATGTCTGATGACATTGCTCTAGTCTATAGATATTTTTTCAATGAAATTAACAAACCGTTGATCCAGTGATTTTCAGTGGTCCTCCGATCATTTCTTTGATAAATTCCAAATCTGTCGAGCTTAGATGATTGTCACCAAAAGATAAGCCGCCTTTTTCATTCGGGTGATACTTTTTCTGAAGTCTTTGGATTATACATTCAAATACCTCTACAGATGCCTGATCATCAATATAAAACATGCGCTTTTCATTTTTAGTATTATTATTTAAAATAGTTACAACATAATATTTGAAACGATCCATCAATGTTAAGAAATAGGCTTACTCCACAAACTACGTAACCCTTTTTTACTGTTTACAGAGTTTACGATACATATATACAATCAAAGCTTATTGTCTCATTTTAAATCAACAACTGGATTCATGCGTAGGCTATGTTACAATGTTTGCCAATAGCATACTAAAGGGAAAAAAAGCATGCATTGTACATTCTACATTGCAAAGAATCTACATTTAAGTTAGACAGTTAGGTTTTGAAAGATTTACTTTGGATTGTACTAGTACTAGTTACTATGTAGATACTAGTAATATTAGTAATTTAGTGACAATATACATGCCATAGACTACGCTACTCGTAGGCCTAGGTACTCAAAGCTGGCTTCAATTTTTTAAGCGTTTTAAAGTTTTTGACCTCTCTCGTACTCAATCATTTGGTGCTATCAGACAAATTATCGTAGAAAGATAATTTTGTTCACATGATTGTACAGGAAGGAATGGTCTTGTAAAATTTGAAAAGAATATTAAAAAAATTTAATTATCAAGTTATCGAAGAAATAACAGAGTTTTTGTAAGATTTCTTTAAAATTTACGCAACGCTACTTTAAAGCTGGTCCGAAAAAAACAACTAATATATACATTATGGCCGTCCTTGCCAAACGCGTTTTATGGACCCAATGAAATTGTATTTTACCACCGTAAAATTTTTTTTAATCACGACCTTCATTATTTGTAGGGTCCTTACATTTGAAATCGTCTTATCGTATCTAATCACCTTAGTAGTTTAGTAAAAACTATTCATTATCTTAGATTAGAAATATAAAATTAATGTATTTTATGTTTATAGTATTATATTTAGTTCATTTTTAGTAAAATTGTTTGGTTTTACCATCTTAAATCGTTTGTTCTCTAGTCTCCCAAACCCTATTATGTTTAAGTCTTATTTAAAAAATATATTTATTAAAAAAAAAGATATTAAATTGATATTTGTCAGTTTGTGGAAAAAAATGTTAAAATGTCTATTTTGACAAGCAAACGAGATCTGTTGGCAATGTAACACATGGAAGCCTATCGTTGCTATGAAAAGTATTTTGAATTATCCCGAATTAAGAATCCGATTTGTACTATTAAACATTTAAATTTAAAATTAAATTTAACCAGGCAATATTTTAATTGGTATTTGTGGAAGCGAAACATTTTTTCAGCAGATAAATTTGTAATGTGATATAATACTCTGGAAACACACTCACTCGTTATTTTCTCCCAAAACAAACATAATAATTAGGTCGCTAATTTGTGGGCTGGGCCCAAGAGTTAGTCCTTCCCCCTTTACTGTCGCTGCGCAGAATCATGTAGGCCTACTGTTAGTGCAGTAATGTGCCACATCACCATTTAATTTTCTAATATTTAGATCAATTTTATGTGAATCCCTCCCCTTAAGTGCTTTTAGGTGTGTTGGTCTTTGTTAACCTTTGTATATTTATTTATAGGTCAAAATTTATGAAACAATCTTTTTGCATAAAACTGTATTAATGATTAATTAGGTAGGAGCTTTAAATAAAAAATGTTTCAGCCGTGCCATGTTCATGTCAATTATAGATCAGTGACGCAATGCGATAGTAGTCCAATATTGCCACAGAAGTTTTTTCGGCTTTTTGTAAAGTACAACATATTGTTACGACCACAATCCCTTTGTAGTCAGAGTCGTGTAAATGTTGTTGATAATTCTCGTTAGTCATAGGGTAGGCTTTGGTTATTATTATTTATATTTCAGTATTACACGAACTCTCCTCATTGTCCTGGGCACAAACTCAGGATTTACGTTCAAACAGTTCCTTTCCTTGACGTTGTAGATGTAAATAAATATATTATCGTATTGTAAACAATGAAACAAAAATAGAATATTAACTTGACGAGGAAGCTTCAGTATAAATGTTGTTGATAATTTAATTCAGGTGGTAAAGTATATACAATAAATGTAGTATTTACAGCAATAATAGAATAGTGCCAACACAAGCGTCCATAACAAGCTCAAAGAAAAGTATCTACAAAACTAACTGCCTTGAAAGACAACGCGAATCATTAAATATTCGCGGAGAAGAGCGGGGAACAGACCTATTACTAGGAGGGGTGAACATAATGGTATCATTACAAAACTCATAATAAAAATGATAGTTTTAACATAAACTCCCCTCTACGAGAAATAATAAACTATTCCTAGCCATTCCGAGAATTTGAGGTCGGCACGAGAGTGGATTCTTAGAACAGTCTAGGCTTAATAGTACCGCCCACAAAATGTGCGTTGAGAGAAAGATGTGTGTGCTATTAATATGTGACAATATATTCAATTATGAATTAACATTTTTATTTCTACAATACCCTTACAAATCAAATAGGCCTAAACATCCTGATCTCTTTCAAAGCTATAAATGGAGTGAATTTTTTTCTTCTTTATATAATTTAAACAAATCCCAATTTGCCGTAATGACACATGTTAATAAATTTAAAACGTTCAATTTGTGTCTATAGTTTAATTTATAATTGCTGCGGCATGCTATCCATTACTCTCAATCAGATCTCGTCTGCGTACATAATAAAAACAAAAAAGAAAAAAAGACATAAACTGCTTTTGATAGCACTGATATAAATGAATAATTTCATTCTAAAAGAAATGTGATCATAACCCTAAATTAAACAGTGTCACAAATATGTTTCGTGATGTCGTATTTTCCTACCTTGTTTTTATTTATTTGATGTTTATCCCTTATATCCAGTGCATCCAATAAGGCATATGAGAAGGGTACGTGCCCTAAGAAACACAATATAAAGATTATTAAACATAGTTGAACGATTAAAGAATTATAGATCTATAACAAAAATTGACATTGTGAATCATCAATGAAATATATATATGACCAGTCCTGACGAAATGGTACTTCAGTCACTTAAGCCGGTTCAATATAAAAGCGTTGTTGTGAATTGGAGATTTACCCGAGTGTAGATTACTTTATTATAGAAATAGCCAAATTATATTATTCATAATTACTGAAAATTACTGTGTTATTATTTTTAAAATTTGGAAATGTTAAAACTAATCTAATAAACATGTTATAAAAACTGTTCATTTATTATAAGATCATAAATTTCAACCCATCTTTGAGCTACAATATCCTACCCACTGCTCCATAGTATTCAAGGGCGAAATGTCGAGAATATTATTAATATGATATCATTGTTATGTCTTAATTGTGACATGTTGTAGGCTTGCATAAAAATGCTCTTATCTTAGTGTGAAAGAGACTGTGCACTCTGCAGGCCAAATTATTCCATCGTCGCAGTGAGTTTGAAGTCTACCATACAAGTAATGGACCTAAGTATATGGTTTATAGCTTTGGCACAAAATTTACGCTTGTTCAAAGACCTTTCAAAACATATAAATTTATACATTACCTAATATGTAAAAAGAATGTACCATTTTAATAGAACGGATCAAGTTTTTTCATTTTTGATTATCGGTACCTCTAAAAATAGCAAGAATCACTAGCTTTGCAACTATATACAGCGCTTTCTTTAAGAAAAACAAACAAACCAAGATCGTGACAGAGCCCAGCAATCTCTACACATAAAATATCTGTATCTGTTATCTTAAGCTTTGGCTGATTTTCTCGTAGAGTTCTAGCAAATTTTCCTGCCAGGTGATATACACTACAAAATAAAAGTATGCATTAAAGCACACACACACAAATATTTCAAATAGGCAAAATAAAAATGCATGCAAATATGTATATATCCAGATAGAACTAATAAAAATAATATACTCTGCCGATATTATTTGTTTTAGTTATCGAGCTAGCATCTTAGGTTGCCATTTGAATTTTTTTTATATTTGTCTAAATGGTGTCCCTGAGATCAATAGGTGCCTTACATTTGAATTTAGAAGGCCGATTAAACTGGGAAATTGTGTTTAAGGTCTGAATCGGAAACTTTAATGACATTAACTCCATAGTTACAGTCACTATATATGGCATCAGTCCGACCTCAAGGGACGATGGTGAAATATCTTTTTACTATTTTTTTTACCCTTTTTTTACGCAAAAATCTCAAGTGAAAGCTTTTGAGCTGCTATTGTTTCCTTAGCGTAGGTATCACAGGTCTCGCTTTCATAATTTTTGTAATTATGATTTTACTAATAACACTACTAAAAACATAGCCTACTACAAATTTAAAAAAAAACAGAACAGTGTAAACAATTGGTTATTGTAAATACCCAAGGCTGTGCTCAAATCTATTATGTGCTGCTCCAGGAAAAACCAAATAACACGTTCCAAGTTGTTTGATGAATCTCAGTCTTTGAAAAAATGGTGTATCAATAATGGCTTCACACATTTTATTTATCTCTATGTAGCCATGAATTGGGTCTAACATCAGCTGATAAAAGATGTAGGATGGAGATTTTTTATAAATGATTTAAAATAGATTTTTGCTACTTATTTTTATTTCTTCAAATTAGCCTTTTTTTGTTTAGTACTATTTTATAGACATTGCCTGAAGTGCATTTTCAGACCTCATGGACAATTTCAAGGATAGAGAATATAATTTTTTATATTGACTAATTTAAATGACGAAATAAAATCCACTACTTATATTTTTCAGGATCTAAGAAAATATTTCAAAACTAACCTTTGGAGAATTTTTGTTGGCTGTTAATAATTCATCAAGGCAATTGCAAATTTTGAAAGCGTCCTTCAATCTAAAATTGTATTACTATTTTTGTTACTAGCGCACAAAAAAAAACAAAACAACATTAAGAAGTAGATCTTTTTTTCTTAGAAGCTACAAATTCTAATGGTTATGTTATATTGGTTATCTTTTGCACGAAGTTTAAAGATTATTTTTAAGATTTGAGATGATGAGCATATATTACTTAACTCTAGGAAATGTTTTGCAATCGTTATTTAATTTCATACCCAATTTCTTTGTCAGCAATGTCATTCATGGTCAATCCAGATTGATGTTCAGAGAGAAGGTTATCTGTTCCAGATTGATGTTCAGAGGGAAGTTTCTCTGTTCCAGATTGATGTTCAGGAGGATGTTTTTCTGTTAAAAATACATTTGTAAAACGTGTGGATTTAATCTAACCTTATACAACTCCAATCTGAATAAAACTCTTGATAGCTTAAACGTATAATTTACAGAATGTCTTTGTAGTAAATTCTTGCGTTACACGCATACTTTTAAGTCACGTATTTTAAATAATGCTTTACATTATTTAAGTTTTAGTTTTTTCTGACTAGCTCAAGCAACACATTCCATCCACAAATTAATTAATGTCATTCGGAAAGAAAGACAACGTATATAAATTAATTTGTCCACAATATATAATTTTTTTTAATCAGATATTAAGATTAAATTTTTTATACGCCTTCATTACTTTTTAAAAGTGGTAATAGTTTGTCTATTGCATCCTCGCAAACATCCTTTCTCTGGAAGTACGTTTTTAGTTTTTCATCAGGCCATGAGTTCCAAAGTTTTAGTTCAAGTTCAGGGGTCTGTTGTACAATTTGAAAAAAAATATTTTTTTTTAAAATAACATATTTTTTCAGACATTTCAGGTTTCTATCAACAATAATATATGTTGCAAAATTTAGAACTACTTAATAATACAAGGTTATTCAAGAAGAATTTACTTATTTAATGGCCCATTGTTCCAGTCCATAACCATAGTCATGGTATGGCTTATTAGAGACCATTGGGAAGAGGCGTTTTCTTAGTTTTATATGGATGCCACATAACTGCTGTAGTTGCTAATATCTTCCATGCAACTTTCTGTTTTTTGTTAACCTCCTCAATAAAGAGTCCTCAACAAATGACTACTCTCGAGTTTACGAAAACAATAATGGTAGTCACGATGCAGTGCTTTTTAAAAGGACGTCTTGTCAGTATGTGAAAGGTCGTTGAACATTGCGAAGAGAGACTAGAATATGCATTTTCCGTATTAGGCCCATCAACCAAAGAAAACATCAACAAATTAGAATACATTCAATAAAGAGCAGCAAGCTTCATTACTAGCGAATATTCACAACTGACAAGAGAAACACCAATAGCTAAATCACTAAACCTAGAAACACTAGAGGACAGAAAAGCAAAGAGTAAAGTAGTAATAATCATACGGTATTATATTCTAAATTAGAAATACAACATAATAATAATTCGTTACAATGTTCTGATAAACATACAGACAAAAACATTTTTCTTATCCATTAAGCGAAAACAAAGGCATATAAGTACTCTTTCTTCTCATGTGGCACCCGGGCGTGGTATGGGTTACCTGAACAAACCAGGAAAACCAATAACTTAACATCATTTAAAACATTAATAAAAATGCAAGACTTAGACTCGGACCACGGATGAGCGTAGGATGCTCTTTTTTCTTATATCTTCGTTATAGAAAGAGCGTCTTTAATATATAAGATAAGTTGGATGTGAGAGCGAAATATATAATGTAGAAATTCAGTTATTGATGAAGTTTTAGAACGATTCATTCTGAGTTGTAACTATATGTGGTGAAATTTATTATTGTGTTTGTTTCTTTGATGTCAACGAATTTAATATTGTACTGTAAGTAGAGAAACACATTTTGTTTGCTTGTTGCTTTCAAATCGCCTTTGACAAATACGCTGCAAAGTGTCAACCGAAATGTGTTTTACAAGCTCGAGAACGCAGAGTGCATTTAACTGAGGACAGACAAACAAATGAACGTAGCCGGATGATGTAACTACAGCGTTCACGTGTCTGGCATTTAAAAAACAACAACAATAATACATGTATATAAAATTAAACTTGTATTGTCTGTATAATACTATATTTCAGTAGTCCACTTTCATAAGATGCTAAATAATTTTTTTCAATTAAACATTGAATATCAGGATTAGGATTAAAATACTTACTGTACTGATTTGCTTGTGGCTGCTTACTCGAGGCTGGGGGTAATTTATATTTTAGATATAAACAAAATAATTAGAGCGATATATATGTATAAACATTTTATGTATCATTTCAGATTTTTCTAGCTTTTAAATGTTTATATCTTACATAATTGCTAATTAGTAATTTGCTTAAAATGTAGATAATATTTATATTTAGAACTATGGCCCTTACCTGAAAAACCTCTTTGCACCATTGTTGAATAGTTGCCTTCTCATCTGGTGTAATCAGATCCAAACAGTAGATTCTGACGACTAATTCTCTTTTTTTGCCCAGTATTTTGTCACGCTGGAATAATTTAATCCAATTAAAAGGCTGTTTTCAAAGATTGAGAAATTGACTAAATATTCGGGGTCTCGCTTCTTTTCATTAGTATCATAGGTGTAAATACAGGGATAAGGGCAGGGGGGAGGGCATTTCTCCCTCTGTGACAGTCATATTTTAGGGGGGTCAACTAGGTTTTCAACTATGCGACCAGTTGCCTCCCATTTTCACTGGGGTGACCGCTATGGTCACCGAGTAACACTTAAATGTAAAAGTGCACGTAACCGTGTACAGCCATCTGCCTACACCCGCTTTTTCTTTCCAAACCGAGTGTTTTGAGATAAATATGTTCTTCTTCTTCTTTTTTTTTTTTTTTTTTGATAATGTTTCTTAAGCTTCAGTATATATAGTTATATAAAATATTAGATTTTCAATAGTAAAGGTAGAAATAGTGCACCAGTTGAGAATTATCATTCTACTGCCCCCTTTCAGTGTACTACCATTGCCCACCAACGCCTACTAATTCACCTTGCACTATTGCCACACTCTTCACTTACACTATTCGATCATATCTTGGACCAAAGCTTGGATACGACACTGATTAGTGTTGATTTTATTAATGTTGTTTTTAAAACAACTGACCCTACTTTCACACACGCAGTAGCAGATGCATGAAAAAACGAGCATTGTGACTGCAAGCTCCACTCGCCTTGGGCCTCAATGTCCACAAAAGGAAGACCAAGTTCCTTAAACGTCAACTCAGACAACACATCGCCTATCACTAGTGAAGCGCTAGAAGAGATAGATGAACTCAACTATACAGGCATCATCGTCAATAAGAAAAGTGGAACCGATTCCAATGTGCGGGCAAGAGTCGGCAAGACAGACCAGCTTTCCTCCAACTTAAAAACATCTGACGCTCAAGGCATAACCCTTAAAATCAAGATCAAGCTCTTCAATTCAAACGAGAAGTAGGTTCTATTCCATAGAGCTGAAATGTACGTGGGGGACTACAACTACTAACACTAAGAAAACTCATGTCTCAGGATTCTGCAGATATTATGGCCAGACATCATCAGCAACTATAAGCTCTGGAGTCGCACAGGTAAACAGGCCGATGGCAACAAGGGTTCATATTAGGTTTATTTGGATCGTCTTCGGTTCGATTCATATCTCTACTTGAAACGCTCTGTAGAATCGCAACATAATAGATCCCGACCTTATTACAACAATTCGCTCGTTGGTTCTCAGCTCTTGATGTCAGAGGGATATCTCAAATTACTATAATTTATTAATCAGGTATGGTCCTCAGTGAAATCGTCTTGGTTAAAACCAATGCATTACCAAATATTTATTTGTCTTTCATTGACTGCAAGAGAGCAAAGAGATCTACATTGAGCTGGTTGAAATTACAATAAAAATAAGTCATTGGTATTGTTACCTGTATTTGTAAAATCTCGATATTTGTCCATCGACTGGGTTCCTTAAATAATTAAAGGCTACTCAAACAAAATGTTTATAATGTACCATTTACCTCCATATCTTCTAATTTAATGGCTTGGTTCGGTGTGTTTTTAAGGTATTTATAGAAGCAAACTCCATGATCATTTAAACCAACATCAAATCTGGCAATCTATAAATATACAAAGCTACACATTAAAATGTAAATATATCGCTTTATATCAATATCATATATCTTTATATCATCGCTATGCAAATGGCACAAATGGGAAATAAAACAAAAATATTGTGGCCTGCTTGTTGTGATTTTGCAATAGGGTAAGCCCTGAGTAATTTAATTTCTAATAATTTTTTTTATATTATTATAGTGAGTTAATTAGGTTGGGCTTTATCACATTCAGCTACGTCAAGCTTTGCGAAGTTATATAGGTCGAAAAAAGATCTGTTACCTTAATGGCATAAAAATGAGTAACAATTATAGTCCTAACTTATGGACAATTTTAATATCTTACATGATAAAGTGTATGCTTAAATACTAGTTCGCTCCCTAGCTTTTTAGTCTAAGGTTTAAAGTTTTCACGCAGGACATTGACAAGTCTTAACGATTATGCATGCTTAAAAGGTATAAAAGAAGAACATTTCCGGTTTTATTCGATCATTTTCTTCGAAACATGTCTGTGTGCTACGTTACTAGTTGTACGAAAATATGTATAGAATTAAATTTCATTTCCAAAAGATGGCGACAAAAGAAAATGATGGATTGTGAATGTCAGATTTGAAGAATCACCTATTTATAATCCCAAACTAATTGCTTGATGCAAAATAATTTTTGTGTTGTTGTTTTTTATAAATCTCCGCATTGTGTTTTTTAATTTCCAAGGACGCAACTCTTGACTAACTTATTTTATAAACAAAAGCTAATTTTAACCATACGCGACTAACACTTTGAGTATTAATTATCGCCGACTCAATTTTGATGTTAAAAACGGATTACTCATAACTAATCTTGTAGCCGTAGTATATTTCTAAAAGACCAGAACTGGCTGTCGATGTTGAAATCAATTGTCAAACAGCACCAAAAGCATGGTTTTTGTTTACGAAAATGGCGGTAAATTTCACCGAAAGTTCACGGTTATTACAGTTCAAAAGGTCACACCTAATAAAGACTTGACAATAGGCTAAGAAATTACATTTTATTACTAGGTCTACAGATAAATACAAATGATTCATTAGGCTTATGATTCATTAGCTTTCTTGCATCTACTCTATTGCACATAAATTTAGTTTAACCTCGTTGTTGAAATAATTGAAACAAATGAAATGATGTAAAAAAAAAACTGTAAAAAAATGCAGACCTACTTAATGGACTAACGTTTCTTTTGAGAGAGAGAAAGAGAGAGAGAGAGAGAGAGAAACTAAATACATTTTAATAAAATAATGGATTTACAAAGTATTGACATAGTAAAAACATTATAATTATATTATATTATTAAATGTATATAGTAACTTACGTCAACGATAATGCCATTGTCAGAAATGTTAATATTTTTGTCCTTAATTAACTGTTTGACTTTGTTAATTTTAATTTCAAAATCCTGAAATGAAGTTTCTCTGAGGTATAATTCTGCTCTTTGTTTTGAAGTCTCTAGTTTAGCGGCTAACCTCATATGTGCTATTCCCAGTGTCTGCAACTGGATGGTGAAAAATAGACTAAAATTAATCAGGATAAGAACTAAGTCATTCAAATCAGAACCAAAAAATAAAATGGCTATATTTGAGATGAGCTTCCATATCCCCTTTGTAGAGAAGGTACAAAATTCTTGACTCAAAATTGTTATTTATTTATCGCCCACGTAATCAACCTCTACAGAGGCCTTTATGTACAGCTGCAAAAACCTGGTCATTTCCGACCTTATTTTGTGTGTGAATCCCTGTGCCCTTGTCCTGTGTGCCTCGACTATTGCAATATTTTACTGGCTGGCATACCCTGACAATAGAATTGGTAAACATACTCGTATTCAAAACAGTGCCGCTAGGCTAGTTATAGGTATATCAATTTACGAAGCAGGACGTTTTGGCGCAGCCGTCTTGGCGCGACCGTTTTGGTGCGACCGTATTGGCGCGACGGACGTTTTGGCGCAGCCGTTTTGGCGCAGGACGTTTTGGCGCGATGGACTAAAAACACATCATTTAATCAAATTAACGTAATAACTTCATTTGAGGAAAACAATATTTTTTTTGTATAATAAATGCACAGTAACACTTGAATAAATATTGAAATGGTTACAGTAATCCAATGAATTTGCAAAATCACTTAATGTGTGCTTGTCAACTCACAATATATTTATTGAATTGAGGTTTAACCTTTCTTAGTGACTTATATACATGCAGTTGTTATTAGAATTTTGTTGAAAGACTAGCACGTGTATTTTCGCATATAGGCCTAACGTTCTAAGGGTTTTAGTTCTAAAAAAAAATTCCCTATTAAGACGACATATATATAAATAGATATATATATAGATAAGCATTTTATGCCCATAAATAGATACATAAGACTTTATGCATATATAATAAAACAAAGTTTGTAAAGTTTAATAGTCGTATAAATGCATTAAAGTACATCGTTTTAAATTATTATTATTTATTATTAGTTTCATATATTATACAACAAAAATATAAATGTTTTCCTCAATTATTTCCTCGCGCCAAAACGTCCCGCGCCAAAACGGCTCGCGCCAAAACGTCCCGCGCCAAAACGGCTGCGCCAAAACGACTGCGCCAAAACGGTCGCGCCAAAACGGCAGCGCCAAAACGCCACGTACCGTCAATTTACTCTCTCCTGCGTTTGCTTCATTGGCTATCTGTTCGAGCTAGAATCGAATACACAACGTGCCGATACTACAATACTATATTGAAAGCTTAAAAACTTTCTTAACGCCGAGATTGGCATTACAGCTATATATATATATATTATATACGTGACTAGCCATAATTTTAAAATCAATTATAAATCTTTTAACAGCTTTTTGTGAGTTTCTTCATAATAAAAGCAAAATCTTCGGAAGGCTTAGGCCTATGCAGAATAAAGAAAAAGGATTTAGAGGATTTATAGAGAAGATGTTGTTTTTAGGGGTCTTTTATTCTTATCAATAATAATAATAATAAGGTCATTTGTATAGCACCTCACTTCATGCTAATGCAAAGCAGCATAAAAACGAAACGATAATAACAATGACATTCTAAAAAATAATAGTTTTAAACAAGTTATTGCCGATGCTGAAAAAATATTGATTACTTTTTTAAATAAATATTGTGTGTTTGCCACTTTTAAAACTGAAATGTTGAAGGTTCATTCAACTCATGTAAAACAGTTTTTGAAATGGTCGTTACCTCTTCAATCGTTAGTCTACTTTCGTAAACACAGGAACAATGTTTCCGCCAAAATAGTCTGTTTATAAGTCTTTTAGCTTTTTTCATCTCTGGCTTATCAATGGAATAGTAGAGTAAACTCATCAATATATCTCCAGAAAATGGGTCCCAATCGTCTATGAAGCTAAATATTGTAGAAGAAAAAAAAGCTAATTACAGCCAAAGTAAATTCCCACTCTAAAAATAATATTAGTTTATATTATGCTATAATTGATGATATTTAATTTATCATTTGTACTAACCCGTCAATCTCTAAGGCTGTCTTGACCCTGAATAATAAAGTGTTACTAATTACTTTTCATCTTGGTAAAAAAACATTGATAAACTATAAATGGAAGTATTATAATTATATTTATTCTGGTCTAAGAATTATGCATAATTTAAATTGTAAAAATATAATAGAATGAAAAGCAGTAAGATGTATATTATATAACTGTTAAAGATAACTGTAGCTTAACTGATAAGGTGACTAAAACTCCGAAAACTCCAATAACTCTATAATTCTGTGAGTCTGAATATTGTATTGTAAATTTTAATTCATGTAAATAAACACAATGTTATGTTTAAACGGACATTATTAACATATTAATATTACCAAATAGAAGTTACCTGAGTGAATAAATGAAAACAATGTCATAATTATTTTATCAAATTGTCACAAACTGTGACACAATTATAACACTCTCAACGGCTTCATATGTTTCATCTTTTAATAGTTTTAACTGATTAAACTATGCTATTAAAGTGTGCTCGAGGAGCCTAATATTATTGTATATATAGTCTCTGCCGTTTTACCGATTTATTTTATAGTGTCGT
Source organism: Anisus vortex (assembly GCA_949126835.1). Lineage (NCBI taxonomy): Eukaryota > Metazoa > Mollusca > Gastropoda > Planorbidae > Anisus > Anisus vortex. The sequence goes on from OX421499.1 coordinate 22,126,763, forward strand.
CTGCTGCATTGAATGGGTTTTTATTTTTCGTCTTATCAGCATTGTTGTATAACATATGTTGTCGAGATTCAATAAAGAGGATTTCAAAATGACTATACATGTTTCCCTAGGTTTGACACCGATTAAAAGGAGCGTTTTTCCCACTTATTTTCGGGCTCCTGTGTTTAACGTTTCGTGGTAGGCCCTGGGTATGATTTAATGTGGAGACCGACCGAAACCAAATTTTTGGTTTCGTCGACCCATACCGAAAATTATAAATTGACTTTCGGCCGAAACCGAAGATGATACCGAGAATTTTACTACATATTCAGCCGAAACCAAAACCGTAATCGAAAAATAGAAATAGCTTAACAAAAGAATGCAAATTTTAAAAGACTGCACATTTTAGTGTAATATTAAATAGTTTATGGGTACTCTATCTAAGTAAACAATAGAACTAGGGCTGTCAATATCAGTTTTTTCTCTGAAAAGTCTTCGTTTAAAGTACAAGCATCGGGCAAAGCTACGTCTATCGGTCTCTTTGTCTGTTGGGGAGCGTTCATCTTCAATGGGGAAATGCCAGTTTGTTTGCCTCTCGACTACGAAGATCAAAGGCTATATGTCTCCGAGGAAAAAAAATCGTGGGACACCATATTGAAATAATTTCGTCCCTAATTCCGACAAAACCGAAAATAGGAATCCGGTTTTAGTTTTAACATCACTACATAGAAAATGTAAGCCTTATATACAGTTGTATATACATGTATTATAATGTTATTCAAAATTATCAATAAAAAGAGTAATAGAAGCAGCACTATCGTTGCAGTCTAAAAATTGAAAGTTCAAATATATTTTCGGCAGTTGACCGAAATTCAATGTCACTTTCGGCCGAAACAGTAAGCAAATAGAAATTTAACTTTTTTCTTTGGCTGAAACCGAAGCTACACCGAAAAAGACCATTCGCCTATTTTGGGCGCCGAAACCGAAACCGTAGCCGAATTTCGGTCCTTCTCTAATTTAATGTTTGCAAAACTATTATTTACCGCTTAGTTTTCACATGATTTTTAAATGAAAGCAATATCTCACATGAGCTCAATAGATCTTTTCACTTTGTTCTGATAATAATTTTTCTGGAGATCAAAGCGAATAAAAAAGAAGCTGTTTAACATGTCTATTTTCTGTAAAAGAAAACAATAAGAAACAAATAAAATAAACATTTTAAAAAAGTATTTGTAAAAAAAATACTTGTAGAAATCGCCCCTGGACTTGTTGCTATCCCTAAAATTACCATTTTTACTGTTATTGCAAAGAAAAAACCTATTCCTTTTACATTCTTATTTAACTTAAATTTTAGAGACGCTGCTTCTATATAGCAGATTACTACACTTTGTCCTACACTTTGAATTAGGAAAAATATTTCATGCGAGATTAAAATGATCTAAAAATTTTCTTTTCACTAACTAATATAGACAGAAAATCATCTTGCCTAGTGCCACTCGGGGAGACAGAATATCAAATATTTGAAGTTGTCTTTGCATATAGAATAGGAAACGTGTATCTTTCTCAAAAGTTTATTGGATTATTAGGTTAAATATTTAATTTAGAAATGAACACTCATGCCTGTATTATTTAAAAAAATTTAAACTGTCTTTCTTGTAGTATTTATACATTTAATTTAGTGATTTAACGAATAATGTCACACCTGTTAGGTGAGAATATTCACTTAAAGTTTGCAGCTCTTTTATAACTTTTGTCCTCTTTGACTTATGTCTTATTTATTACTTTTTTCCACATGTGAATTTTATAATAATTATTATTATCCTTTAGTATTTTTCAATTAATAATACATTAAAATTATAAGCAAGATAATATAAAATAATGGCATTTAAACTATTTGTTTAAACAAATATATACTTTTAGTAGTTGCTACTTCTCTGGTTGAAAAGACATGATTTAGTTAACAGAGGCATATAAGTCCAACTTAGTTATTTTAACTTTAAGAGTATTTAAATTTAGTTTTTTTTGTATAGGAAAAATTAATAACTTTTAAAGACAGTTAAAGAGAAATAGATTTGCACTGTCACTAAAATACTTTTAAACGTAAATTGTGCTATCAGTAGAAATGTTTTAGAACATATTACATTATCGTTTTGACTACTTTTGACTAGATGTTTACTATGTCCGTGCGTCCTTATTTAATTCCGTAGATTATGACTAATTTAGCATAATAAAAGCTGTGTTAAGAAATTATTTAAAAAAAACTAAAAAATGTTAAATAGATCTAACTGCGGTTGATTTATTTAGAATTGACAAAGACGTTTCTAAATATTTGCCCTCACCACTACTTTGCAATATTTGCCCTCAACAGTACTTTGCAATATCCACCCTCACCCCTATTTTGCAATATTTGCCATCTCCCCTACTTTGCAATGTTTGCCATCAACCCTACTTTGCAATATTTGCCATCTCCCCTACTTTGCAATGTTTGCCCTCAACCCTACTTTGCAATATCCGCCCTCACCCCTACTTTGCGATGTTTTCCATCACCCCTACTTTGCAATATTTATTCTCACCACTACTTTGCAATGTTTTCCATCACCCCTACTTTGCGATGTTTTCCATCACCCCTACTTTGCAATATTTATTCTCACTACTACTTTGCAATGTTTTCCATCACCCCTACTTTGCAATGTTTTCCATCACCCCTACTTTGCAATGTTTTCCATCACCCCTACTTTGCAATGTTTTCCATCACCCCTACTTTGCAATATTTATCCTCACTACTACTTTGCAATATTCGCCCTCATCACTACGTTACAATATTTGCCCTCAGCACTACGTCCAATCTACTGGAATATGTGCTGTCCTTTCCCACACAGTTGCATTTGTAATCTTGTCATACCATTTGATATCCATTATTCTACGTAGGCAGCCATTCACAAAAGTTTGTAGTTTGTTCAAATCCCCCTTTGTTAATCTCCAACTTTCTTAGCCATATAGTAAGACAGATTTTACGTTAGAATTAAAGATTCTTAATTTAGTTTTGGTTCTAATTTGTTTTGTTTTCCAGATATTTTTTAGCATAGCAAAGGCTCCTCTTGCTTTTTGTATCTTTACTTTAATGATGGAGATGGAGATGGATAGGCCACACATTGAGGAAACCAACGACAAACTTGACCAGACAAGCTCTTTCGTGGAATCCCCAAGGTGCAAGACGAAGAGGTAGACCAAAGAACACCTGGCGGAGGGATGTAGAAAAGGATGTGCAGGTGATCGGGAGAACTTGGAAGGAGTTGGAGAAGATAGCCAGAGACAGGAGGTCATGGAAAGAGATTGTTGATGGCCTATGCTCCACTAGGAGATGATAATGACAAAGAAGAAGAAGAAGACTACGTCCAATATTTGCCATCACCATTAAGTTGCAAAATTTGCCCTGATCATACTTTACAATATTCGCCATCACCAATTATTCGTTTAATTGTTAAAAAGGTATTTCTTATTTATTTATGATACGAGATTTGTTCGTGTAATATGTTTTTTAATTAATGGTAGATTAGCAGAATATTTATTACCAAACAGTTATTACCCCCTATTTCCCAGAAATTGGCTTTTAAATTATGTTTTAAACTGATAGCCATAATAATGTTTCTTCTCCTAATGAACTGCTTGCATAACAGTATTTTAGCTAGGTCTTAAGTAATAGCGCAGTATTTTATGTTTAATTATATTACATCATATATATAATACAATGAATAATCTGCAAATAACAATTCTTTTTTTTTTAAATAAAACTTATAGCTAAATTAGTTATATAGGCTAAACTGGACGTTAATGTTGAACTCTCATGTTTACTGCTATTGACGCTTAAACAATTAATGTTAGATTCTTTATTTCGAAATGTTCTTAGAACATTGTTGTAAAGGCCCAGAGTGGCAAAGAAAATATGCAGAAGGGCTTAAAAAGGTCTACGTATGCGTAGTTAATTTTTGTTTGAAATTTTTAGATAATTTCAATATTTAATGTTCATCATACTGTCATGTATATTGTTTTTCCAAGAATTGGAACACGCAATGTTTATTCTTCTCCCCCCTCTTTTTCTCACTATACACGATTTTGTGGGCGTGGCTTAGGCTTCCGATCGCTTGACGTTTAGTAGGAAGACAAACGATTCTAGGTAATGTTGGGATTCTGTGTTGATCTCAAATTCTCAGAGTGTCTGGGAACGACTCATTATTTAATAGGAAAGTTCCTATCGTTTTGTTATGAGTTTAGTAATGATACCATGATTTTCACCCCTACTGGTAATGGGTCTATCCCTTGCACCACTTGGATAGTATTTAATGATTTGTTTTGTCTGAAAGACAGAGAGTTTAAAAATATGTTTCTTTGAGGACGTTTGTGTTTGCACTATTTTATTCTAACTGTACATAATATATATATTGTATATATATTGAACATATCACCTGAATTAAACTATCAACAACATTTACTCTGAAGCTTCCTCGTCAAGTTACTATTCTATTGTGTTGTCTACAATACTATAATATTTATCTACTACTCTAGCGTGAAGGAAAGGAATTGTTGGAACACAAATACTGAGTTTGTGCCCAGGATTATAAGAAGAGTTCGTGTAATACTGAAACATAAATACTAATAATTAAAGTCACCCCTAGGACTAACGAGAATTATCAGCAAGATCTACACAGCTCTGGCCACAAGGGGATTGTGGATGTAACAATATCGAGAGACATTTTTAGATATAGTAACACGAATATATGTTTAATTAAACACATACATACCTTATCTTTTATGCAAATGCGAAATTGATCTTCGTCAGGGATAACTTTAACAGAGTTTATGTACATTCTGTAGTCAAAGCTATTTTTAATTCCTATATGATGGCAATCTCTAGCTACAGAGTCCATTCTTCCAGCATCAATCTGCGATCCTTTGTTACAGACAATCTAAAATCATTATTTAGAAATAAACATAAAATATTTATATTGGTAATCGACTGAACCAATAAATAAACTGAAATAAATTATTTTGGTCGAGCACATAGTAATATATCAGCAGCTTGGCAGTTCAAATTTTTGTTATATGTCTTGCCTATAATGAGTTGTGTATGTAGTCTGCAGAGAATCACTTTATCCCTATGATCATATTGTTATATGTGTATATAATATATGACTCTAGCGATGCTTGTTTATACATAGCATATTTTAGTCTGATTATTGTGTTTATAATGCATTTCAACAAAGATCCACAATAGTAGCAAAGATTAATATGGGCAGACTACGCTGGGCAGGTCAAATCACAAATATCATAAGTATAGTGTCTTATAAGTAATTACGTCGAAGACGGAGTGAAAGTAGAAGTGGGAGACTAGAAATTGAAGTGTTTAAGTAGAAGTATAAAATAATGTGCATGGCTTAAAATTAAATATTATGCATATGACTAAGTTTTGCATGGGTCCCACCAACCACTCGCAAATCGAAACGTGAGTGGGAGACTGAAAGGTAGTATACGAGCTGGGACGAATCTAATTAAGGGTCGTGGGGTATGACAGCATCTAAAACGGCCAAATCGAACTTACTCGAGGTGGAGGCTCCTCGGGAGGTAACATTCCAGAATTGCCCAGTTCTGAACAGGGCATTGTCCAATTGGGACCTACTTTAATAGGTTTAGAAAGAAAATGCACGGATGCAGAAGAGACGATCGAGCACGTGCTATTAGACTGTCCAGCCTTGCGGGATCTTAGAGTGGACAGGTGTAACATGTGGATATAGATCTAATAGATTAATTAAGAGAGAGATGTTGGTGCGCAAAAGATTACACATTTAAGACGTCAAATGAACTGGGGAATTATGACGTAGGCTTATGACGGACGCAACTTGCGTGATGTAGATTAGACGGTTAATCAGATTAGGCTGGGTTCTTGATGTAGTAGGATGTACCTGATAACTGAGAGAGTGAGTCTGTGCATTGAATAAATTAAGAATTGCAAACTTAAAGCCTTATAACCAAAGACCAACAGGAAAGGCCAACTGTATGTGCCGATCCTAAATTGTGATGTATCAGTGATGCTTTATACAACAGAGCTCGTTCTAATAGACTTATGAGCAATCTCTGCTCGCATTCTCGAAGAGAAGTGGGGTTTAAGTTTGGTCTTCCTGAGGAACGGGGAGGGCGTGCACCACAGTGATATTTACGTTAACGAGAGTAAGAATAAGAACGAAAATTATATGAAATTCGTTAACGATAACGAAAAAAAGAAAAAAATATATTTTTAGAACGGTAATAGAATAGAAATAAATATTACTTTTCATGAATAGAATAGTAATAATAACGAAAATTATTATTGAACGAATATCGCGTGGAATATGTTCTGCCATTTCGCCGAATTCCGTGTTTTAGTGTTGACGCATTCGTCCAGTAATTTCCGTCAAAATCCGTATTTTGTATTGTAGTAAAGCGCTAAAGCATCGCATTTCTTCATGATCGCCGGTTTATTTTTTCGATTTATATTTGTGATTTATTTTGGACGAGTAAAGTTTGTTTCTGAGGACAATGAGTTCATTATCAAGGATATTAGCTGGACGAAAGAAGCAGAGTCTGGTGTGGGGTTACTTTACATATTAGAACAGGAAGGGAAAGCGAAATGTAAAGTTGTTATTGTGAAGACCAATAGCGAGTGTGGTGCTTTGTTGGCGGGTAAAAACAGTACAAATATGTTGTTGCATCTCCGCAGATTACATAAGTAGGAGTAAAAGCAACCGAGGCGAGATCATTAAAGACAAAACCAAAGAAAACGACGGTCTGCAAAAATGCGACTCAGACATTGGCTGATTACGTTCAACGTAAAATCGTATCCTGGTCAACAGAGTCGCAGGAGTATCAACAGCGTTTGTCCAGTGTGATGGACATGTTGATAGACACCTGATATCCGGTCACAGTGGTTGACAAGCCGTCATTCAGACACATGATTAAAACACTTGATCCAAAGTTCCTTCTTCCTGGTTAGTTTTTTAAGTGTTAAGTACTTAGCTTGTTGAAAATGCCACAACTTCATCACCAAGTCAGGACACTGTACAATGTCAGTTGAATCGGTATATAACAGACACTACAGACAGGAATACTTGTAAAACGACAACGGATTCTCTGGTATTCTGGCACAACAGAAAAGCAACTTACAGCAAACTGTCAAAAATCGCTGAGGATTTGTTAACGGCACCTGCTTCGCAGGCATACGTAGAACGAATCTTTTCTCTGTGTGGAATGTTAACCACTGGGAGGCGAAATAGAATGCAAAAATCCCTTGAAATGAGGGTCTTTTTGAAATTAAACAAGAACATTGCTCAACTGTGATAAGCTTGTTCTTATTTTATCACTGATAACTCAAAACTGAAACTGTTGGAATATTGTGTCTGATGAAAAGCTGACTCATTTTTAATTTCTTATGTAGATAATGTAGATTTTAAAAATGTAGAACTTGATAGTTGATACTGGATAGCAGCAGATAGTTATAAAGTGTTTTATTGAAATAAAGTTGTTATGAATATTCAAATTCGTGAAGTTCGACTGTTCGACCCTCGATTATGAAAAAAACCATTGAAAATATTTCAGAACTTGAATAAGAATAAGAATTGAAATTATTTCAGAACTTGAATAAGAATAAGAATTGAAATTATTGCAGAACTTGAATAAGAATAAGAATTGACATTATTGCAGAACTTGAATAAGAATAAGAATTGAAATTATTGCAGAACTTGAATAAGAATAAGAATTGAAATTATTGCAGAACTTGAATAAGAATAAGAATTGAAATTATTTCAGAACTTAAATAAGAATAAGAATTGACATTATTGCAGAACTTGAATAAGAATAAGAATTGAAATTATTGCAGAACTTGAATAAGAATAAGAATTGAAATTATTGCAGAACTTGAATAAGAATAAGAATAGAAATAAATTACAGCGAATAGAATAAAAATAAGAATTGAAATTATTTTTAGAACTGAAATATCACTGGTGCACCATATTCATAAGTGGTCAGACTATTGATGACGCAGTTCGTATACTTTGGATAAAATGAAAGAATTCGGCCTTTTTAGGAAGGGCTAGTACAATGTGTCCAAACCAGATAAAAATGGTTCTGTTTTGCATAAAATTCATCGACCTTAATCCTTTTCTCCTCCATTCTTCAAAACACTCGCGGACTGTCAGCATTTGCTCTATTATCAGGAGCACGAATAATTTCCTCGACCACTCCCGTCCAAACACACGAATCGGCGCACACCGAGAAGCCTCATTAGTATTTTATCTAAACAGCTTAATCTGATTGTATTTATCCTTCTGGAGTTTTTTAGTCTTTACATATTTAGAACTTAACTTTTATGTATTTCTTTTTGTTTATCCATTTTAGACATTTTTCACCATAAAAGGTTGAGTTCTTTTCCAAGCCATTTTATGTATTTTTTTTCTGTCTTAAATGTTGTCTCATTAAATTATTCTGTTCCCTTGCGAGGAATACTAGCATATAATTAACATTCTTTTTAAAAGTATCCTTTGGACCAAAATGATCATAGGGCTGGAGAAGCAGCGTTCACTAGTTTCTGTGGCCATGGCATACTAGTGGATGTGTGGCCAGCACAATGCCCAGCCGCCTTTACTTTACCCCAACTAATGTCAGGTACCCATCAGAGCGGGATAGACTCAGTGTCACCTCAAGTCCCGGGAAAATATCCTAGCCTCCACCAGGATTCGAACCCAGAACCTTCGGATCCCCAGTCGAACGCGCTGCCGATCGGCCTCCCCAGATTTTACACCTGTCAAAATTGAGATTAACTCAAAGAGAATGTTATGGAGCACGTAACATTCTCTTTGAGTTAATCTCATTTTTGACAGGTGTAAAATCTGGTTGGGCTTTGATATTTTCAAAAATGTAGTTGTCTATTTTATTTCAATGCCATCTTTTATTTAACTTTGGCATTGTTGATCTGTTAATTTCTATCCATTAATATTTTATTTTTAATATTCTTGGCTAATAAAAAACAGGATCCATAGATATATAAAAACACAAAACGAAAATTGCTTTTGCATCAAGCAATAAATTTGGGTATTAAAAAAGGTGATTCTTCACGTCTGACGTTAACAATTCATCGTTTTCTTTCGGCAACATATTTTGGAAAAAAAAAACACTACATATTTCTTAGTCGCAGTACAAACAAGTAACGCAGCACATATACAGGTTTTGTTAGTAAATGAACGAATAAGACAGGAAATGTTGGTACACTATGAATTGTTAGATTCACCTTGCATTCATAATAATTAAGACTTGTCAACGTTACATTCTGGTAAGACTTTTGCACTACGACATAGTGCACTTAGACTTGGAAGTACTATCTCCCAAATAACAGCGTAGTAACATTGTATTACATTTTTAAAAGCCAATCTGTTTATATAGAATTGAACAAAAGAAAACTATCATTTTTATTAAATTAATTTTTTTCACCTCATATAAATAGCCTTTGAATTTTCCTCTGTCTTTTGAATCCTTAAATAAAAGAAATCAAAGATAAAAATAAAATTACATTGAACTAGTTAAATAAATTTGTTACATATATATATATATGCATTGCTGCTTTATTTTAAAATAATTAAAAATAAATTAAGTATACTGATAATATATATAAATAAAAATATATATACAAACCTGCTGTTTTCCTCGAATAATGTCCTTGATAAATGTAACATCCGAAGGGCTAAGGCTTAGATCTTTAATATACTTTATGAGCTTGTCAAATTTTTCAATCGACAGCTTCGAGGTAAAAACAAAGTTATAATTGTTACGTTATAATATAACATCAGCTGTTGTTTCTAAAATATAAGTCGAATAAAATAATTACCCTGAAAATATAGACGTAGACATAGAGAAAGAGAGAGAGAGAGAGTAGAGAGAGAGAAGAGAGGAAGAGAGAGAGAGAGAGGCCAACAGAGAGAGAGAGAGAGGGGGGGGGGGCAAACAGGACGAGAGAGAAAGTAGAGTGAGGTAATGTTTTGGACTATATATTATAATGATGTGCATATGTAACGCATATTGCTAGTAGTTTACTTCCTGGCTAGACAATTTATGTAACTTTAAACATCTTTACAAGCATATCTGTCTATCTACCTGCCTTCTTGTATATATTATTATACATACCTCAATTTCCTTTTCAGTAGCTTGACATTGTTTCCCATTCACTTGGACTGATAAGAGATTTTAAAAAATTTACTTTATTTGTACAAAGTTAAACAGAGAGTCGAATGCTTTATGTTTACAACTTGAGAAATCCACTCACCTTATTTCTTATTATTTGCTTATCCTAAATGCTGCTGTTGCTAAAATTAGGCTGACGTGTACGTGTAGTACAAAATACACATTTGCTATAAATCGTATTTATCAATCAACACGCATTATTGTTTAAGCACTAGAAAAAGTCCATGGGAAATCTACGGGGATAAAGAACTTATATATATATATTTATTAACTTGGTTTTCCTATTTTGTAAGCTTTTGTAATAATTGGGAAACGTATTGTAGGATGAAATTCTGAGTTGTGTTTAGGTGCCCATTCATGACTTATATATTTTATATATAGACTAAAATTTGTCCAAGCCGAAAAATAATTATTTTTATACCAATTTATTGTTCTTAAACTGTTGTATTCATTTTAAACGTTTTTCATATCTGTACCATCCCAATAAAGCATTTTTTTTCAAAATCAATTTTTGGGCTTTCTTGGGTTTATATATATATATATATATATATATATATTATACGAAATAGTTGTGTACTTTTTTCTTGTGTGCGAATCCTGAAAAGGTATAGAAAGTATAGAAAGCTAATTTTATAAATTTAAATAAAATATGCCACGCCACATTCGATTACCGGTAAACGTTCTAGCCAATCATATTCCTAGTTAGAAAAGCTAGTGTTTTGTGGACACAGAGAAAGATATGGACATCCCGGGTCAAGCATACTCCGAGTGGACGCGCAGGGAGCTATGCAACCTATTGGGCACACTATCCCCACATTACAGGTTCAACTGCCTTTTTAATCCTGATTCAAAGTATTCTGTTAAAGAATTTACAGGGATGGACAAGAGTGTTATACCCTTATAAATAGATTAGGTGGCTAAAATTACTTTTTAATTGGAGTAATGAGGTGTCTTTCTTTCCATTGCTGTGGAACTTTTTCAGTATCTCCATTCTTCACGTAAAATGAGTATAACACTTATGTACTGGTTTCGTTAAATGGAAAATTTACTGGTATTACGCTTTCACATTTAATGTATACCATTGCAGCATAGTCTACTGTTAATTTGTTTTACAAAAAGATACACAAATTAGCCATATTTATATTTAAGTAACACAATTTTACTTACACCTTGGGTCTTCAAGTTTCCCTAAGCAGTGGCACAGACCAGCTATTTGTACACAAAGAATATCATCATCAGTGATGCCAAGGTAAGGTTGATTTATTTTTAGTGTTCGGGCAAATTCACCAGCCAAATAACAAGTGCTGTTGTGAAATAAATGTTACTTTATAGGTTTCGCTGTAAAAAAAAACAACAACTTAATACTATATTTTCTGGTTTTATAACAGTATTTACAGGTCTGTATCAAGGAATGCAAGGTGGTGCTTGACTAATGTGCAAGGCGGGGGCGCAAGAGGCCCTCTGGCACAGGAAGAGGGGAACATATTGTACAATATTATCTGTGTGAGTGGAGGTGGGGGGAGCGAGAGTAATACATGTTAATCCAGAAAAATGTAACCTGCACCAGTGCACCATGATTCAAATCCGGTACCGTCGGTAGAGGCTATCCTAGCTTGTTTTTGCTAGAGGAGGGCTCGGCAACCTACGGAACGAGTGCCAGACTTGGCATGCGGAGACATTTTCATTGGCACGCGGAAGACCCCCCGAAAAAATTGTGTTTTTTAATGGCTTCTGCGTGCCATGTCCTTTTTTTTATTAGCTCTCGCTGATCTTTTTCAAATAAATCATTCTGTCGTTTGCCTTTTCGAAAGCGTTCAGTTTCAGCGGATAAAAACTAGTCTTTGCGTCTCCTGTGCTTACATGAAAGAAAGCTACATCAAAAGAATGTGCCGACTATTCTACGTTTGTTTGGTTTTGTTTGTATTATATCGCAAGCCAAAAAATATCGAATACAAATAATTAGTATCTGCATACCATTAACTGAAATGTTTTTCGCGATTCCAATAAAATTGTATTATAAAGTATATCCTTTAATTTAACGTAAAATAATAGAGTGCAACCGAAATACCCCCCCCCCCCCCCCCCCGAATAATAAAAAATAAACAACAACCTTGATCGATTTCAGAGTTCCGATTTGATATTTAAAATTTATCTTAGCAAGAGGATATCCCTCAAATTAATATAATTTCACCATATCTGTAGGCCTACATAGAAAACGTTTACAATTATTCAAAAATTTATAAGTATAAGTGCCGAAAATGACAAAAACGCAGCTGCGATGTTTGGCAAACAGAAAAGATTTGTCAAATTTCTTGTAAACCACATTGGGAGGCTGTTGTTAAGCTTCCATTGCATTATACACCATGAAAGTTTGTGTGCAAATATCTTTTTATTGGACTTGCGATCCGTAATGAAAACTTGTTAAAATAGTCAACTTTATAGTTTCCCACTCTTCGTTGATTTACCGGCAATTCAAATCATTACTACAAGAAATTGAAAGTGAATATGGAGATCTGCTGTTGCATAGCAGTTTTCGCTGACTTAGTCAAGGTTAAGTGTTCAATAGATTCGTTTCGTGTCGTGTCTGGAAGCAGTATACGATGTTTCGTGATGAAACAATATTTTTTAGAATTGAATGATGAAGAATGCATGATGAAACTTATGTTTTTGACTGACTCATTGACTCATTTTGATTTATTTAAATTTTGAACTTGTGTTTACAATGATAGGATCAAACAATTCTTGAACTGTTTGGTCAATCAGTTTTACTGGAAAGAATTTGGATTGAAACTGGACATTGGACATTTTTATCCGTGATATTTCTAAAACATTATAGTACTTCCCCTATGTTAAAACTCATTCAGATCTATATACATTACACATAGATGAGCTTAAGAAGTACATTGAAGCACTCAAAGCGGAGTTTTCTGGCTGAAGTCTATTTTGAAATGCAGCCAATTGAATTTTAAATATCCCGATTTATGGACATCATAATTTGCCGAATCGCGAACAAATCTGGAAGAAAGCTGCTTAGAAAGGTCGTCAGCTATACTTAAACCGTTCTTTTGTTTGAAAAACGTTGCATTTTTTTACTTTCATCTATTGGCTCAACTTACACTTGTAAACAGATTTTTCTCATAAAAGATTTTCTCATACAATAAAACTTTTTTAATCCCATAAGAAATTCGCCTAACTCTTGAAAGAGAGAGAAGAGAGGAAGCATTTAGCAAGGCTCACTTTAATTGAAACAAATTGCATTCAAATGTGTCACGTGGTGGGGGTGATTAGACCACTTAATCACCACGTAAACTTTATAAGTTGGGATTAGATTTGCACCTGAGCCTGATGAGTGTCGTGCCTTCTGTATGATTAAGTAAAAGTGACTGAATCATGTCACGCTGTGTGGCAGGCAGGCTCGTATGTGTATTATTTCCTTCTTATAATAGTGGTCTGCATAAATAGATAAGAGATGAATTATTCTCTTTCTATTCTTGTTGGCTGCGTTTTGTCTTAAGAGATGAGCCGGAGTACTGTGCTAGAGATTTTCGTATTGATGATCAAATTTATATTTATGTGTGTAGAATTCCATGGCTCGTCTGAGGTAATTATGCAGAGGTTTGGCTATACTAAACACATATATCACAACATCGATTATAGTCACTAGAGAACACGAGCGAAAAACATTATATTCTGAAGTTTATTCACATTAAGACTGAGTATACCGTTGCATATATATCATACATAATATCCTAGGTACATTGTCCACAATATAAACAGCAAAGATTGAGATTAGATACAGACTTAGGGTCTGAGCCTTCACAAAGGCCTCGGAGGGGCGGGGGGGGGGGGGGGAAGCGAAGGTCAGAGACGGTGGGCTCAGGAATGACCTTGACCTGTTTCTCGATCGTCCGAGGTACGGGGGGGGGGGGGGGCGAGACCCAACCATGTTACACAATTTAGAATGGTGGGCATGATGTAGACTTAGTAACAATGACAATATACATGAATGGAAACTAAAGTCAATGAATAGTCATATGACAGTAAGTAATATACTTATAAGCATGCAAAAATATACATATATAATGTAAGTAAAATTCATTGCAATGCAAAATACATAAAGCGTTAAATGTAGGAGAAAGAAAGGAAAGACTCATTTTCACTCCAATCAGACATGCAGGATTGTGGCAATGTTGTCAATGGTTTGTACGTACAGATGATATGATTATAGTATCTTATAAGAGCGGATTACATCTAAGACCTTTCTTAGTTGCGTGTGACGTTAATCTTCTCCCAAAACGCCACAAAATGTTTTTTTTATCTTCTTTAAATAAGCACACAAAATAATTTGAGATCAAATTTATGTGCCTTAACTTTTAAAAAACAACAACAGCTTGAGCGTTTATACGAGCATTATATTACGTTATTGTTGTTATTATCGCAATATGTGACTAATCTGTGTTGACTTTTGTACGGTTTCTTAGTAAAGCGCCTTTTTTTTGTCATGATACATACATTTAATAGTTATTGTTAAAAATAATAAATATAGCAGAGGTTGACTATTTGGCTGTTGGCACGCCGAGTGAGTTAGAAATTCTACTTTGGCACGCCGCTATTAAAATGTTGCCGACCCCTGCGCTAGAGCATAATGTCCCCTGTTTCTAATTTAGTTAGCTAAGTATAACTTTGTTTACTGCTCGGACATATAGGTCCTGGGTTACACAACCACTATAGGCTACCGTTCTAGAGTTCTTCTAGGAAACACAACAATAACGTTGTCCTAACTTCATAGGGGTGGGGGTTTATCCCACCTCCCCTTTTTATCAGTCAGGTGCACGCTGACTGCTCTATCGTATCTCGTCAATGTATGCATACAATATATGATGTGAAAGTGATTTGGACAAATCTAGAAGACACGTTGTTTGTTGTATTTTACCTCACTCTACATAGTAAACTGTTTATCACATTGACGAATAGGGACTAACATTGAATTTTTTTTAAACTAAGGGCTAACTTATTCGTTTCTTTTAAATATAACCAAAATAAAAATTGCAACAGTATGTAACAAATATATATTTATACATATAGAACTTATGTTACAGTTTAGAAGGTGTTCATTGTAACATGGAGTCAAAAGCTGGATAGAGCTTGAATATTTTTCACCAAATCAACAAAAAAAAAAGGTTGAAATGTTTTCAAAGGGAGAAAATCTAGTGATTATTTGTGTGGGAAGCCTGCTTTTTCATGAGTGAATTAAGTTGTAATAAGAAGAGAAGTTGAAGAAAAAAGTTAGCACATGGTGGATACCTAAGACGTAAAGGTGTTTTTAGTAGCTATGTTGAGCAATTTATAGACTTATATTTATTTAGTCAAGTCTCAAGTTATGGACTTAGTAAAGTGAATGAAGTTGTAATTGTGTTCTAGTGTTAATAGTCAAGTAATATTATATAGACTATTCATAGATGCATATTATTAAATCAATGCAATCAATGATTATTGCACATTTTATTATATTGTGAATATTTTTATTTAGGTGGATACTTGCTGTCTATCTGTTATATTGATATTGACGTAATAAACTTTCACCTGAACTTCCAACGTGTCAACTCAATAATTCTATGTGTGTTGGTGTGACCCACGCATCAATGGAATAAGTCATTAATTTTAAATTACATCTGTACTCACCCTAGCGCGTGCTCAAACAGGTTGTGAGACGCTCCTGGAAACACAAAGTAACCCATTCCAAGTTGTTTTATATATCTAAGTTGCTGGAAGTGTGGTGTATCGATAATAGCTTGGCATACTGGGTCTATTTCTATGTGGCCATGAATCGGATCATTGTATATCTGTTAGAATACGTCGCGTCATTATTTAATTTAAGCTTCTATTACTTTGTTTTGGAGCTATCTACCTATGTTTAGTGTAAATATATAATATATATTCTACGTATTTCTATTTTAATATGTGTGTTTTTTTTCTAATCATATTACTGTCAGTAACAAAACTGATAACTTCATCAAATATATTAGTTTTCAATAAAACAAGTAGACATAATCTATCCAAAATCACTAAAAAATAGAGCTTACTTTTGATAGAGCAGCTCCTTTTTGCATTTTTGAAAGTCTTTCAGTTTTGCCTTAAGAACGACACCATTATAATAAAAGCCTTTGGCAGATCTAGAATGAATCATCCAAATATCAAGAAGAAGTTATACTTTATTTACATTTTGAATTATATGTTATTTCTATTTTAAACACATAGTAATATTTTTTGCTCCAAGACATTTCGTTAGAAATTTCTAGTAATAATCTTTACCCTTCCTAGTCCTGCTTTTTCTACCAAGGCCAAATTTTTTTTGTGGGAGAGTCAAATTGACAAATGTAAAGCTATTGAGAAACCTGCAAATATATAGTGTCCACTTTGTTTGCAGCCACATATCAGAATAGGTAATTATGAAATATTTATAGGTTATTAACAGTACAAACTATTGAAATGCTATTTTTTCTAATACACTTATTTTTATACCTTGAAATATGGATTAAAACATTTGAAATTTGTGAAAAAGATTTTCAATTTTTTATTATAATATTATAATATTATATATTTATAATATTATAATATTTGTTTTAAAATTATATATCAATGGCTTTAATTTTGACAAACCGCTCTCATTGTCACTACAATTTTATTTTTGTTACTTCCTCTTTTGTGCATTAAATGAATTTCCTAATTTTTTAGTGTTCGCAATTGCTTGCTCCCTCAGTCCTAGTGTTTCACTGTGTCAAGATTTGATCAAATTTTCAGCAGTTATTAATTCTATTTAGCTCTTCCGTCACACGATCTAAAATCTAAAGGCAAACGAGGCAACGAGCGTCATGTGGAAAAATCTGGTAGACGGTTTTGTAAAGAAGTATTATTTACTACGTCAGAGCGATTTATATGTTCAAATCATTCAGTACTTCTGTGAATATTTTTTGATAATTCTTTGTTATTATTATTATTTAATTGAAACACATATATGTTTCATAAAAAGGTCACTTTCCTTACGAATCGATCCGCGGTCGAGGGGTAGGGAATAGATTCTAGGTCTTCTTGCTTACCCATATCAACTCCTCGTAAGATTCAATTCTGGGCCTACCAAAAAAGAAAATATGTAATTCAAGCTAAAGGAACAACGCATGGTCAATGAAAAAAAAAGAAATTTTTTCGTTCCGAACGGCATCCGGGCATGAAATGGGTTGAGTGAACCAAGAAAACCAGTAGCTTTAACAATCATTTAAAACACTAAACAAATGCAAAACAAGAATCAAACAACGAATCAACATAGTACGCAATAATCTTCTGTATAGAAGGAGTGTCTGTAACATATAATATTAAATAAAAATAAGCCAAGCTTTTAATAAAAAAATTGGCTATTTATACGTGTTCACATTTATTTACATGTCAAGAAATGCAATTCTATTCAAGTCGATTCAAGGACACCTCAGCAAACGTTGACACGTTTCTCAGAACAAGAGCGACCAATCAACCGTATTTGTTCAATAGTTAACCCCAATTGATTGGTATTGCGATGCAAGTTTGATCATGTATTTTTGTCAGACAATGCATGTACGAAAACTGGTGCAACTATTGATCAATTTGATCCGACAGGATTACTTTACTCAATCATGTAGGTCCCTAATTGTAGAATAAATCGATAAATCTTGTTTTCATTTAAAATGACCTGACCATGGGGTATATTCTTTTTATTTATTTAGTACACCTATACATATCAATGTGCTAACTGAAAATGAAACAGGCTTACGTTTCTAAGAATCTGGCTGGAAGGTAATCCTGTACAGGTAGTGTCGATTTAGTTGAAACTGTTTTGTTTTTCTAGAAGATAATCTAATATCTTTTTTTTGGTAGTCGACCGACATAAATAATAGCACACTTCGACTAGGAAACTAAAAACAGCCGTACACCAACTAGTTTTCGTTTATTTTTACTTCCTTTATTTTAAGTTGTAATTTCTGTCTGTCTGATTGCAATGGTGCAAGAATTGGCTTCGATTTTTCTACCACTTCCCGTGGTCCAATCGAGCTGAAATTTGGACAGCAGACTTGCCATGACCAACAATACATTCTATTAAACTTTCAGTTAAAACAACTTAATAATACTACACTTATGACAATATTCATTTCTTAAAAGGAAAGTATAAGAAAAATTTTGGTTTCACTTTAAAAATGCCTGTGCAACTTTTTATAGTTTTTCGGCGCAAAGCTAGAAAAAAAAATTATGCGCTAAGATTATTTTTAGAACAATTCATACGGAGTAAGAAGATATTTTTGAGATTTGCGACACAGATATTTTTTTGTACGTTTCATTTGTAGTAGTCAATCAATTATTTAATTAGTTGATGGTAAACTTAGTTATCAAATAAAGGGAGTATAATGAAAACTTCGTTTTTATGGTTTTCTTGTTACTCCCTTTATTTTAAGTTGCATTTTCTGTCTGTCTGCAATGGTGCAAAAATTGGCTTCGATTTTTCGACCACTTCCCGTGGTCCGATCGGACTGAAATTTGGACAACAGACTTGCCCCGACGAACAATACATTCTATCAAATTTTCAGTTAAAACAACTTAATAATACTACACTTATGACAATATTCATTTCTTAAAAGGAAAGTATAAGAAAAATTTTGGTTTCACTTTAAAAATGCCTGTGTAACTTTTTATAGTTTTTCGGCGCAAAGCTAGAAAAAAGTATATGCGCTAAGATTATTTTTAGAACAATTCATACGGAGTAAGGAGATATTTTTGAGATTTGCGACACAGATATTTTTCTGTACGTTTCATTTGCAGTAGTCAATCAATTATTTAATTACATGATGGTAAACTTAGTTTGCAAATAAAGGGAGTATAATGAAAACTTCGTTTTTATGGTTTTCTTGTTAAAGGGTTAAAAAAGAAGAATATGTAGATAGCATAATTTTTTTTTAAATCTATAAA
Source organism: Anisus vortex (assembly GCA_949126835.1). Lineage (NCBI taxonomy): Eukaryota > Metazoa > Mollusca > Gastropoda > Planorbidae > Anisus > Anisus vortex. Next base: position 22,145,990 of record OX421499.1, read on the forward strand.
GCCGAGTAAATTGCTGCAAAAAGCAGGTCTGGGTGCTTATTCTAAACCCGGAGAAATGAGGCCCAATAAGTAGGAAAATTAATAATCTAGGAATGAAAATGAATCCCAACAACTGATTCCCGCAGATGGTCTTGGTTAATAAACATTTTTGAACGAACATTTAAAAAAAAAGGCATCCTGAAGACGGAGTCAGTGGTCTTTTGTGACGCAAAAACATTATTGAAAACCAAATCTTTAAAATTCGTGGAAAATATAATTTAAACTTTTTTGGGTTTGAATATTCTATGTTAATCCTAAGAGTAAGTCTATAGTTTTTAACCTATGAGCTAAGCAAAAATATTTAGTTTAGCCAATAACCATGAAGATATGAAAACTACCCTGGAATAATGACAGTCTATTTTGAGTTACAACCCAGCGTCATTCGTTGTATGTTTCTTTATATTGCGACCAAGAAAAACAAATAGTCCTTGAGCATACTCCAAATTATGGTGTCGTGCTAAACTCAAACATACAAACTTTATTGGTGCGTAAAACCAATTATTTTTAGGTTTTCTTATTCATAAATAAATTGACTTTTAGTAAATAACAAGAACGATCTTTTTCTTTCAATAATATTTCTTACATTTGTCGCCAATTTTTCTCAACATTATGTTACGTTGCATTACTTGAGCAAGTTTTGTTTTTAAGTTGTGTAATTGTCGGACTAAAATTATTTACTTTAGGTAAGAACTAATTACAGCATGTTGATTTCAGGTCAATTCAAACGTAAATTAGTTTTTATTGAACTTTGTATTAAACCTTTTCAAATATGTCGTTTTCTCCTTGGTTATAAGTTTAATAAATAAATGATTTTAGATGTGCCGATTTCGGATTTAGAGACCTTTTTAAAATGACAAGGTTATTAGCGTTTTCAATTTTACGGCACATGTGACAGTGTATGCGGTCTGCACCAGCTATGTGCTTGTAATATACATTATGGCTGACATGATTAATTAATGAGAAATATATTTTTATATTCAACATATTTTACTTTATTATTTCGAGGCATCTACGGCAGGTCCGCATCGGGCAGCAAATACCCACGTTATTCTATTAGAGGGCACGATATTTCTAACAAGAATATGACAACAAAAGTGGTATTTATTTTTCTAGAATATCGTGATCCATGTTATATGGGCTTGTGGCATTGTGCATTTTGTTTTAATACTATCCGTACATTTAATTAGTCTAAGCAGGAAGAACTTGTCCAGTCGAGTAGAATTCCAATTAAGCAGGAAGAACTTGTCCAGTCGAGTAGAATTCCAATTTGTAAAAGATTCTAATTTTCTATACATACAACAATATTGCAAGGTCAATTATATTTGGTAAGTATACAGCTTTCAAAAAGAGTTTAGCTATAATAAATAAAATGAAACAATAAAAATAAATACATAGTATGCTTACTATAGAAGAAACACACTTATGTAACAACAAAAGGAAAAAAAACTCAAAATATTCTTTACCTTTTCACGTGTATTTACTAGTAAAGAAATGCAATTCTACGAAAGTTTCATTGTGATTCTAGGCCAACTCAAACAGCTAAATGCAGTCACAAGCTATGTAGATCCATATGTTCAACCATAACCGGTTCTGTGCACGTAATGATTTTTCGTTCCAGATATAAATAGGTACAAGTTCGATCTTGCAATTTCTGTAAACTGCTCAACAACCGCTACCTTTATATTTTTTTAATGACATCGTACTGCAGTACTGCTCCAATTCCTTTCACGTTGTAAATCTTTAAGGCCAATGTAAAATGAATTAACACATATAATATTCATCCTCAAGGCCACATAACGAATTTTACTAAGTCTATATTAATATTATAATCAATCTGTAATATAAATTATGTTAGAGATATTTCTTTGTAATCCTCGACTTAATAAAGTTAAACGTAAATTGTATGTATCAAACCATACCAATTAATTTTTAGTTGACTATATTAGGTAGTCCTGAAGTTATTTAGAAATCGTAAACTCAAGGGAGAAATACTTTATTTTATATGAGGTTAAGACTTACATTCAAGTAAGTATATTTCCATTTAGGTTCGGATACGTTTTATGTTTACCGTTTGTGATGTCAGCATTATAAATACAATGATAGACTCAGTGTACTTCTAGCTATGTCAATATTACACACACTCTATGCCAATATAAATTGTAAGGATGCATTAATGTTGTACATCTGTCTTTTATTAACCTAACGTGTGTAAGAGCAAAAATAAATAAATACATTAGGAACTAACATACAAGGAGGTGAGCACTAGCTAGCTATCATCAATTTATATGTAATATTATCAGTTGTTAACATGTTGACCGCTAAAGGTGTTGATTTGGGCACACAGTTTCGTTGAATTTCACACCTCACCTGACATGTGGAGTAAATTGTTAGGGGTGTCGTATTGATAATTAGTCGCGGAAAGCTTTAAGATGATAACAAGATAGGGAAGGGCAGCGAAATTAGACAATAGGCGAAACTCTTTTGAATGGTCAGTCCAGGTGTCGGCAATGACGACAATTTGGTTTGACAGTCTGGACAGATAAGTCCTGGGCGCCTATCTTAAATCGATTGGCGATTAAATCATGGGCTTAATCCACGCGTTTGAAAACCGGACGGGTCCATTTTGTTGACAACCCCAATATAAACTCGGACCAAAACCACAAACACCACTTCTTCTGTGTAAGAACTTATACAAATACGTTGTTAAACGTCTGGAAATCACATCGAAACGTTTAACAATATATATATATAGTTATCGGTTATATTTTCTTTTACAGGACTATTACATTCAGTAAGTGGGCTTTCGTGACTAATTCTTAAATTTTAGATTGTAAAGATTCCCAGGAATACCCTCCGAACCCGGTGGTAACAAATCAAACAAATCATAGCCTTCACCGTGATTGGACCACCGGACTTTCGGTAATCTCTGTGTTAGTCTAGCGAGTTCCATAATATCAGCCTTTAACTCCTGTCTTTATTGAAAAGCGTCGACTAGTTATTTAAATAAGAGATTAGGACCATTGAATTATCAAAAATCAAAACCTTATAATAGTAGGAACATAACAAATAAACGTCAATATTTTGACCAGGTTTCATGTCATGCAGATTACTCTTTTACTTTATATCAGAGCGATTGTAGTGCCTTGTGAGTGTGTGTGTGTGTGCAATGAAAGTTGAGACTCATTGGTTTGTCCTTGTTCATAATTCAATGTACATTGTTCAGCAAAAGGGGGAAGGTAAACAAATCCAAATAGTAACTGTGTGTAACACACACCCAGATGTCATGTCAAGTCACTCGTGATCATTACATACCTCAGCATTTAACTTGAGACACAAATAAACCTTTCTAGATTTACTTATAGAATCATGTATTCTTTTCAAAAGATATTCGCATCACAATGTATTCGTCTATCTATCTATCTATATATCTATCTATCCATTTATCTATCTATGTAAAGATATATATATATATAAAGAGAGAGAGAGATTGAGAGAGAGAGAGAGAGAGAGAGAGAGTGAAAGAGAGTGAGAGAGAGATAGATAAAGAAATCGACACTCATAGGAGCGGTCCTTTTCCCAATAAAAAAAACCCACATAATTTCACGCTTTTTTTTACTTCTTCCGAGAATTAAAACATATATTTCAACTCATGACGATTTAAAAAACTAAACCCAAAATAAAGATACATTTGCATATTATTCTCTACAGAAGTAGCATGAGTAGCATAAAAGATAAGATGAAATAATAAGATGTACACATATTTGGGTGTAGATAAAAAAATAAATTCAAACTCCACTTTAAAAAACGCCATACAACTACCTTTGTAACAATACATAATGATGTGATCCTAAATATTTAAAAAATATATAGGGATACATATGTCTAAACATTAAATTCTCTTATCTCACTAACAACAAGAATAATTAGAAATAGATTCAGTTTTAAATTTCCTATTAAACAAAACATACTAGGCTTGAGTTTTGTTTCATTGACATTTACTTAGCGTATTGGAATGTAACAAATGTGGCAAGTTGAGACCAAAAGCTGACACAGCAAAAAAGGAGGAAGCAAAATGACACAAACAAACTGCTGATGTAATATATTCTTGAAAAGCTACAACTGGGTGTTGTACACAAAAATTCCATATCACTCGTGACCATAAAGGTTTTTACTATTCAACTTGTCATGTAAATAAACATTTCTTGGCCTATATTTACTTATGTATTTTATATTGGGGTTTATTTCCATTGTAAGAGCTTTATCTACCTCTTTCAACGTACACACACACAGACACACACATATAAATACATATTAATACATCGACACACGCGCCCCTTATAAAAAAAAAAGTAGAGACTTAACTGTTAAGCCATTTATTTTTATTTTTTTTTGTAACTGTACACCAATAATAAAAAGAAAAAGAACATAGACTCTCAATTTTAATTTTTTACGACGCAGTTGTGAACGTAAAGATTTTCTTATAACATGTCATTTGTTAACTCCTTTTTTAAAAAACTATTTTATATGTATTAGCTATAACACATTCATTTGAATTGCCTACTCATGCACATATTAACGTATATAAATAACCTAAAAATTAAAACAAGTATATACGCAGTCCATGGCTTTAATGTTTATTATTAATAAATAATTGTAACGTGTAAGATGAAATGATAAGATGTACACATGTTTGGTTGTACATTTGTTTATTCCTATTTCTATTTCTATCTACAATCTACAATCTACTTTTTGTGCAAAAATACTTAGTGGTACAATCATAGTGTATTCAATGTGCATAAAAATGAGAAGGCAATATATATTTTTTTTAAAGTACAAATTGTCCCAATAACAAATACAATAATAATACATTGATTCAGTTTTAAATTTCCTATTAACCGATATATGCTAATGACACAAGGCAACACAAGCCTACGGTTAATCTAATAACTTTTTTCAAAAGCTATCTCTCGACGTTATTTCCAAAAATGTCACTCCTGATCCTTTTATATGTTTTATCATTCAATATGTAAAGCAAATAAACCTTTGTGTATTTACTTATGTATAGATATTTTTTGAAAAATCAATTCATGTAAATAAAATGCAATGTAATACAATGTAAATGCACAACTTGATAAAAAAATATAACATGGGCACTTACGTCCCTTATCAATAGGGACTAGACTATTACACATCATATTTGAAATAGGTGTAAAATATTTTAAGAAATCATTTCCTTTTAACTGCACACAGAAAACAAATAATCTTTTAACTTTTGTTTCTACTTTTCCGTTTTAAAAAATTAAAACATATTTATGACATTTAATGCTACGACACCATTTAAAAAACACAACGACAAAATATATTTGTTCATAATATATAGGCAACATGTTAAATTATTGAATAGCCATTTACAGGTAATGTCAATAAGCACTCGTTGATAATAACCATATGGTTCCTCTTGTTATGTAGTTAGGTGTATTAATGCCTAGCAAGAGTGTTATCATTAGTAAACGCATTGAATTCACGAAAGAAAGTTAATGAAGCAAGGTTGTAATTATAGAAAAAAGCATTTAATAGTACTTATTTGATATATTCAAATACTAGTAAATAGTAACATAAGTCTTTTTTTATTACAAAAAGATCACATAAATAATATTTCTTTTAGTGCAACATTAGGGTGTCTGAACAATTAATAAAAACTTATAAATATAACAGCTTGATTTAAAACTATTATATAATACCTGTTAGTGTCGACTGGAATTTGTATTTTATACAGCATACATTCAAAGAAATAGCTTACAAAAGCAAATCAACACTAGTTCAGAAAAGACTTTAAAAATTTGAAACAAACAATCGCAATCAGTAAACAGTTTAATTATAAACAGATTAAGCTTGTTCTAAAAATAAGGCTTGTATTCAGATTCCTAAATGTTGACGAATGAACGAATGTTATTGTCTATATACTTTTCAGAAACTACGTTAAAACATAATTCTATAGGCTAATATATTTGAGAGCAGTTATTTGTGTTTATGTCTGTTTTTTTCCTTGCTATTGTTTTGTTACTTAATTCTTTATTTCTTTCTTCAATTGATTAAAAGCCATTTTTAAAACTTCAAGCTTTTCTTTATTTTGTTCATTCTTAGTAGAAAAAGTTGCGTAGACTCTAATTATAAGTTCATTGTGGTTCATGCCGTCTAGCAGTCTGCTTGTCTGAAATATGACATGAATAATTAGATCTAGTAATTTATAAAAAGAAATTGCATTTTCAAAATAATTATTTAACTGTGGAATTACAGTCAATAAATAATTGATTTTGAATTCATTCTATGCTCTAGTACAGCGTTTCCTAAATTTTGTTTTTTTCTGACCCGGGAATTTAATTACATCTAGGTTAACTTCGTGAGCTACTAACATTTTTATCACATTCTCAATGCTATAAAGTAAGATACAGCAGATATTATGCAATTTCACAAAATCTTCATGTAATATGGGAGGTGTATACTTGGCCATAGTTAGAATTTTTTAAAAAGTAAAGTATCCTTCCGAGCAAACTGATCATAGCGCTGGCGAAGCAGCGATCACCAGTTTCTGTGGCCACGGCATACTAGGAGATGTGTGGCCAGCACAATGCCAAGCCGCCTTGACTTTGCCCCAACTAATGTCAGGTACCCACCAGAGCTGGGTAGACTAAGTGACACCTTCAAGTGCTGTGGAAAAATCCTAGCCTCTACCAAGATTCGGCTACCGTGTACCATATTTAGAATACTGTTAAGAAATTATGACATACCAGCTTGGGACAAAATGAACCGTTATAGATATATCGCTAGTACATGTCAGTAAACAACCATTGTTTGTATTTGTGGGTAGGTATTTGAGTTTGTTTGTCTTTTTGAACATTATTTTTGGGACCTGATAATTATGTTTTTGTGGCCTGGTTCCGGGTCGCGAGAAGGATTTGTGAAGAACTGTTCGATCTAAACATAAAATTGTAATTAGGGTTTTAGATTTATGTATTAATTGTAACGACGGAATACAATTATTTATCGAGGTAAAAAACTAAGACGTGATTACTTTCAGGAGTTGAAATAGACTTTAACAAGTTGTTGTCATATTTTTAATTGAACGGTAACCCCCAAGATCCTGGACCAAATCCTTCAGAGCATAATGCTCCATTGGCATGAAAAACGTACGGTTTTCAAAGTGAAGCTTTAACTACAGCATGCATTGTTAGAAAAGAAGAATTTGTCCCCATATCAACAACTGAACGATGGCCTAGCGTCAGTGCGTTCGGCTATCGTATCGAGGGCCCCGGGTTGAATTCCTCGAGACGGTTATGATATAGTGGTACTGAAAACTGGCTTCCGTTTTTTGCGCGTTATTAAGTTTTCGACACCTCTCGTACTAAATCGTCTAGGCAAAATCGACCATTCATGATAGAAAGATAATATAATTTTTTCACTCGATTGTACAGGAATAAATGGCCTTTATCACCGTATGTATTTAAAATTCATTGTTTATGTTAAATTATCTAAGAAAAATTGTTTATAAACACCACCAAAAAGCTGGTCATTATTCCTGTAAAAATCTGAAAGAATTATTAGTCTATATAGTATGGCCCATTTTGCCCAATGCGCAAGATAAACCCTATGAAATAGTATTTTACCGCCGTAAAAGCATGCGGCTGGTTAGCTAAGTCGACAGCGAGCTCGACTCCCAAGCGCCGCATCAGGGGTTCGACCCTCGGTGCAGGCAGCCATAAATCCACCGCCGACTTGGAGAGGAGATGGGCGCCGCCAAGTCTACCAAGCCCAAGAGAGGACTAATGGACACCCAGTGTCCATTAGCTCCCCCCAACGACCGCCAAGGTTAAGGGACAAGAAGAAGAAGAAGAAGAAGAAAAGCATGCCCGCCGCGATCTCCGCTATTTGTTACCAATAAAGGCGTCGTATCGGATTTTATCACTTTAGTAGTTAAGTAAAACTATTCAATATAATAGATTAATAATATAAAATGAATTTTATGTAAAAAAATTATGTTTATATTATTTTATTTATTATATTTTAATAAAATGTGTTAGATTTACCACCTTAAATCACTTGTTCTCGAGTCTCTAAACCCCTATTAAGTTTAAGGATAAGGCTAATTTTTTTCTTGTCATAAAATAAACTAAAATTACATTTATTTTAAAGTAGATATGCTAAAGATATTGAATTGATACTTTTTATTTCCAGGAAATAATATTATAATATGTAATTTGACATGCAAACTGGATCTTCCATCTGTTGTCAATGTAAACAATAGTAAATTTGACCTTTGCTGGACTAGCAAAGCTATGGAAAGTATTATGAATTAAACGAATTTAGTGTAAAATTAGGAAGTTTTACCCAAATTGAACATAATTAAGAACATTTAATTTGAACGAGATAGTATTTTATTTAGTTTTTGTGGAAGCGAAGCTATTTTAAATAAATGTACAAAAATATTGTCTAGCCTACACTCATACTACATAAGGCCTACAATATGCAATATCTGTGAGGCCTACTCCGACAAGTCTAATGTGGGTAATAAAAGAAATATTTTAATCTTTAGAATAATACAATACTATTATTATATTTGCGCTTAAAGAATATTTCTACCATGGCATATGTTTAATAATTCATCGTTAGGGCTAAATCATTTTTTAAACAATTATTGAATAGTTGTTTCTCATGCGTAGGCCTAATAATAATAATTCTAATATAAGATCTAGCCTGAACTTAAAAGTTTATTGTAAATCCTCGATTCGTTATACGTTTATTGGCGGATATTATATATATTTATTATTATGTTTGTGAATTTCTATGTATTGCTTAGGAAAAAGTCTAATGACAATCAGTCATAATCAAATAGCCTGCATAGGGGGTCCTCCATTTATTATGTCAACTAAATACAGATAACTGGGTTGACAAAATTGACAGTAGTTGAAATGTGGGAGGGAAGGGAGTCAATAAAGTGACTTTATATAATACATTTCATTTATAAATGTTCATGCGTTTATACTAATTCATTCATCAACAGCCTGCCATTAAAATCATAGATTATACTGCATTGCCAACTTTCGTGGCCTTTATGCATATACACTCTGTATTCTGATCCTGATCTGGACCAAATAACAACAAAATAGTAGGGTTGGGGAGGGGAAAATAGGGTAGAATCGTACCACTTTATATGTGTGTGGGGGAGGGGAAACGTGCACGGCAAGAGCAGTGGCGTAGCCAGGTATTGACGCTAGGGGGGGGGGGGGGCGAAATTTTAGGAAAAAGGCCCCACTTTTAGAAATTTTCCAAGATTAATAGAATAACTAAGAATTTGTACATATCATGTGTTATAATAATACTCTGTGCCTCAGGATACAGGGATACACACACTGTATAAAAGTGCAATTTTTATTTAACCATTCACGATTCTTTTTCTAGCAGCTAATAGTGATGGGAATTTCTGCAAAACTGATTGCATCTACTACTCATTATTGGGATGAACATCTAGTATCGAAAAGTATTTATAGAAACAAAGCAAATGCTCTAATGCAGGAGTCGGCATCCTTAGGCACGCGTGCCAGACTTGGCACGCAGAACAATTTTCAGTGGCACACGAGAGACCTCCAAGAATATTGTTTAATGCAAGTGTTTATATATATATCAAAAGCTTCTACTAAAATTAGGAAATTTTTTGTGATTTTTTTTAAAAAAGGTCAGATTTGCATTTTTTGTCTCCCTTGAAAAAAACTAAAAAGTATGAAAAATGATTTTTACATCGATATTTTTATATTTTACAAATGCACCACATTCAGGAAAAAAATGTGGTCTCTTCTCTACAAACTTTTGTATTTGTAAACAAAGTAACTTAGCCATAGCCAATATACTTTTTGAGTTAATGACTTCTAAAAATAGGACTTTTTGAGGTGGATAAAGGTATCCCACTTGTAAAATTTCAAAATTTGATACCTTTCTTAAAAATTAACATACAGTCATAACATTGGTATCAAAGTTCTTAGAATCATTTTGTCTTTCTATTAAACATGAAAAAGCTCAATAGCTTGATAAATTACATTCAGTTTTGAGTACCTAGATATAGAGTCGAAAATGGATTTTATAAAAAACTAATACACCTTTTAAAACATAAAAACATTTTACATATCAATAGTCAAGAGAAATATAACAATCATAAAAAAATCATTTACAATAGAAAGAATAATAATTGAGAAAGTAAAAGTGGATATATTAAAGCATAAATACAAACACTCATTTTACCTGAATTATACTATATAAATGACCACAATGGATTGTACAAAGATTGAGAAGGAAATATAAAAAATGAATGTTTGCCAAACACTATAGACATGTCCCCGCGATACAAGGTCAATGTGCACCAAAATGAGGATTTCAATAACACATTGTCATTATAACTTCTTGCAGCAGGCGCTAATAAAACTATTAAAGCAATTCACGAAGGACTGGAAAATATCGGATAATTATATGTGTTCAGTGTTAATGTGTTCAGAAGCGCTAACAGGATTTTACTATGGTTTTCAATGAAGGCAGCAACCGATATTGAATGTTTGCAGCAAAAATTCGTTAATCCCCGTGTTGATTTGACCCAAGCTGCAGCCTAAACGAGTAGTATAGTATGGGAGGATTGAGGTGGACAGAAGAATTATGTGACGTCTGAAGATGCTGGCAGAGATCTGGCAAACGATGTGGGATTTTCAGCAGAATAAGAAATGGTTCGCGTTATGAAGAGCATAGTTGGTAAAAGACATAAACACACAATTTGGATTTCCGATGGACGTCAAAAATCTTCTTTCTAACACCAATGTCGATTTTGAATATTTCTATGACACGGACATCAATGGTATCGAAAGTTTCACACAAATTGGAGCTTGCAAAATGCTGCCCAATAACCGATATAAAGCTCTACCAGAAACTCTTTTAAATCTTTTTGGTTTTATTGTGTCTTATAGAGACGATACATTTCAAAATCGTTGAATTTTACGGCAAAGTTCATTAACATTAGCAGTTTCCATTTCAAGCTGTGAGCGTTTGTTTAGCAAATTGAAACTTATTTTGTTGCCTCTGCTTGTTGCAATGGACAAGATCGTCTCAGTGGTCCTGCTCTTCTTCGCATTGAAAAATAAACATTAAACTGTAGTACAAAATAAAAAAAAAGAAAGAAGACCATAAAATTAACCTAGCTAATGCATAACAAAAATGAATATAAATTTTTTATATGAAAAACGTTTTTTTAAAAAATCGATAAATTCTTAGCCTACCTTTAATTTTGCTATATTTCTAAAATCAAAAAAACTTTAGTAGTAAACACAATGTGTCTACGAATCTAGTAGTGTTTCATAAAGTTGATAAATAATTGTAAGTAAAGTATCCCGTAAGACCAAATTGATCCATGGATGGATAACTAATTGTAAGTAAAGTATCCCGTAAGACCAAATTGATCCATGGATGGATAACTAATTAGCCTGAGATAAATTGGTCCACACTTTTAGTCACTACATTACTAGTAAGGAACAATTACGCTTTCACGTAATACGCACTAGATCTTTCCGATTGGACGTAGGCTAATTGGATTATCTGACTCTTTCAGATTATCAAACTCAATGTTAATATTCATATTCACTAGATATATAAGCCAGAGATTGGTGGAAATAGAATGTCCGTAGAGAGAGTTTCCTCTATCCGGGGCGCGCACGCTCACACGGCTTTGTGCATTCTTCGGGCGACACGATCCCTTCATCACAGAGTGATATCCTAATTTTTCAGATAAAATGATATTAAAAAATGCATAAAGTTCTTGTACCTCTTTCAACTCCATCTTTTCAGCTTTGTTCAAATCTTTTTTCGTGTAGACCTTGAGCCGGTGAATTGGGTTCTCATCTTTCATTCCAAAATCAAGATATGTTATCTATAACACATATCAATAATATAATATTATTTTACATTTTTTATTTTATTCACAAATAAAAAGAACGGTATATAGATAGCCAGGCAGTTAAACACACATACAGTTAAAGGTTTGGATTGTTTAAGGCAGTGCTGTAGAATTTGACGCTAACCAAAAAGCTGTGAAAATATTTTATTTTGTTCGCATTCATTAAACGGTTATAGTTTCATATATTTGAGATTATAACTGTTAATTATATTAATCTCCTTATCGTTATAATAAAAGAAATTTAGTAGCCCACTGGTACTTTTTTTTCCTTAGTGGCATTAATGACAGTAGTCTAGATTTTGAATCATAATTATTAATAAAGTAATTAAATTAGCATATTATTTATTAATTGGAAACTATTTTGTGGCAAAATATGTAGAATGTTTTTATTTATACATTAAATTGCCCGGCGTTGCCGGGTGAAAATAAAACAGGCCTGTATAAGCTACAGATAAAATTTTTATAAACTACAATGAACAGAAAGCTACAAATCTAAAAAAATATTTAAATTTTTTTTTTAATGAAGAATTTTAGGAAAGTACTATACAATTTATATTGTAATTGGGTAAAGTATAGACAAGTCTTTATATTTTACAAAAATCTAAATTGCCCGGTAAAATTCTTAGAATTACAATCCTTAAAAAAAAGCTTTATGAATCTAAAAAACATGAAGAAGAAAGGTATTACACTAACTCGAGAATCAAAACCCGAGTCGACCATGTGGCAGTCCGATACGTAAACTATTTAACTAGAGCAGACGTATGCCCGAAGTGTAATCGCAAAAATATAAGACAATAATGTCACGTGTCTATAAATTAACTAATATGATTGGATGAACGGACACGGTCTACTTTATATATAGCCTATATAGATGTCAGAAAAAAAAGATATAAAATTGATAAGCATCACTAGATTAAATATATATATATATATATATATATATATATATATATATATATATATATATATATATATATATATACATTTGCCCTTATATATTTATAAGTAGGGCTACTAAGAGTGTTTTACCTAAAAGTTTAGAGTATTTCCTTTTTCTTGAAATGCATACATGTAATACTTTGTATGCTATTTTAATTAATACAAGCAGGGCCCTCGAGAGAAAAAAAGATGCCGGTACGAGATCTTTTCTCGGCCCCCCTCCCCCCCCCCCACTTTTTTTAACACTATAGTCATTTCTATATGATTGATTTTTATTACATAGGCCTACGTTTGAAAAATCAGGAATCTTTTTACAAGGTCTGTGGACCATTTTGTGAAACTGTCATAAGTGTTACCATTTACCATCTGAGTGTAATCATTTCAATCCAAGCCTTACAGGTCTGTTAAAAAAAAATACTTTAATCAAGTACATAGTTCTTGGTTTAAATTATTGTAATTGTTCCTGCGCTTCAGAAGGTCTATTGATAGTGCAAATAATATTACAAAGATGTGTAAAATGGGAAAAGTGACTCTCACTGTTGATTGATAATTTATGTCCTCTAGTGACTAGTGTTTCTAGGTTAGGCTAAGTGATTTAACTGGTGTTATTCTTGTCAGTTATAAATATTCACCAGTAATGTATGTTGTGTAGTCAAATGTAAGGTTAGATCTGCTGTGGCATACAGTTGACACATAATTTGTTTTTTACAAACTCTTCACAAAATACATTTTGTTAAAAGTTAAATGACCAAAAAAAAAAATGTGTTTTAAATTTTCAATACATTTGACTAAAATGATAATACTTTCAATCTCCCCTCTTGGCTACCGCACTGGAAATCGTTAAAGTGTAAAAGGATCGACTAACTAGTTTAACTGCCATACTAGTACCGATATGCAGCGACATAGAGAATTTAGGCCTAGGCCAAGGGTCGGCAACATTTTGCTAATAGTGTGCCCAACTAGGATTTTTAAATCATTCAGCGTGCCAACAGCCCGAAAGTCAACCTGCTCTATTATATTTAAAAAAAAAATAATAATATTTATTTAGCGCCGTAGCAAGATAGAGGCCCAAAACGAGGTGTATAGAGAAAATCTTTATAGCGTTTAATATTTAACTTTAAAAAAACAACAAGTTCCTGGTTATCATCCTTTTTAATTTATTTGCATTTACACCAATACAGAGTTTTATTACTAAACTTTCACATTTTGATAGTTAATTATCGCCTAAAATTATCATTTAGTTATCGTGATTCGAGATATGGATCTGGCACCTGCTATACAATGATAATTATATTTCGATCTCAGTTTTACTGAGATATTCTCTTATATTATTATTATGAAACATACATTAACGCCAGCGGTGTAGAGACATTGTAATCATACAAACTTGGTAGTTAATGTAATGTTCAAAAATGTACACATTTTATTATAAATTCTTTAGTCATATAATATTTATATACTTTTAACTAACTTACACAATTTGATAAATTTTAAAATTATAACTGTAAGATCCATTAATGTTTTTATTAAAGAAAAATATGAAACGTATTGGACATATTAGAGCAAAAAACAAATACAAAACGGGTTAATTATCTCCCTTCTTTTAAAATAAAAACTAATATTACTTTTTAATTATTATTTCTTTTTAAAAATCTAGCATTTTTGTGTTTAAAATTCAACGTGCTGCATTTTAAATAGTCACTATCCCTCCACTTAAAAAAAAAAGATCCACATCTAAGATGGTTGTATATGAATAAATCCAGTCAGACTTTATGTGGTGTGAAAACAAGAGTCCATAAATTTGAAAGTCTTGTCTTTGTTTATAAAACTCCTCTCTATCTATTTTAATATATGGCATAAATTAGGGCATTACAAGTAGTTAAGTGTTTTGAAATTGAATAACGTGCAAGATTTGTCCAGTTTCAATGCAAATCCATTCCAGTGGTCGAACAGTCAAGTGCTGTTTGGCCACGTCCTTGTAAAAGCAAGTTCAACTCACTGAAATGTGTCGCTTGCCATTCAGAAACATCGGCTTCAACAGTTAGTGCCTCCTCATTCAATTATTGAAAGAAATTAACAAGAAGCACCTTTTGGAGGTCTCTCGCGTGCTATCTAAAATCACTCTGCGTGCCATGTGTGGCACGCGTGCTTTAGGTTGTCGACCCCTGGCCTAGGCTACTAAGCTAACAAAGAGAACTGTAAGCCTGTAGGGCTCATAGGTCTATATTTGTAAGTGTCTCTGGAGAAAACAAAATAAAAAAGAGATCCTAAATGCTATCGAAAATAAATAGGCCCTATATTACAACTAGATGCTTCTTTGCAAATTTAACAAAATGTTCAAGTACACATTCAAAGAATACCAAAATTAAGGCCCCCAACGCCACGTGAGATTGTAGGAGGTTTTGTGGCATCTCCTCTTAGCTTTATTGGAACAATTAGAAAATACTTGCGTAATTGCCAATTTAATTTTAAATTATATAAAAATAATATTCATGGGCCCCCTAAACTCTTATGGGCCCCGGTACGGCGTACCGGCTGTACCCCCCTCTCGTGGGGCCTGAATACAAGAAACTTTCATAGTTTATTATTAATGTAACACTATATTTAGCCGGTTGCCTTAAACAATAGTAGATTGCACAATCTCCATCTTAAAGTCTTGGTTTTGAAAATAATTACTTCTTAATATATTAAAAAAACACTAAAAGTGCACGTTTTTTTTTAAAGTGTAAATTATGGAAGCCTATATTTTTTTCTTATTATAATAACAAAAAGTGAGAAAGTGCAAATCACGCATGCTTACTTTGACTCTTATATCCGTTTCTTTAACGGTTTCTATATCATTTTCTTTATCCGTTTCTTTATCCTTTTCTTTATGGAAACCCATTGCATATTTCAATAACTTGTTTTGGATTTTTTCTTTTTCTTCAATGTTCTTCTAAATTTGTGAATACATATATACATAGCAAAAAAAGAGATTAGTAGGTGATCGTGCAAAATGCTTTTGTAAAAATAAAAAAAGAGAGAGAAACAATTTATATATTTAATATGTAAAAGCGTACAAAGAATGTCCACTCACATTTTATAATAAGAAATATGTAGCAATTATACTACTTACCTCAGTTTCTGTTCTCAGTACCCTTCCTAAAGTTTTCTTTGAAATTGGAGGACTTGCATCAATAAATCTGTAGATGTCTCTTGTGTCGAGTCGTTCTAGTAATCTATCGCTGCTTTCATTAAAGTCACCATTGCGAATAGCGAATATAAAATTATCGGTCAGTTGAGTGAAAGCTGCCAAGGCATCATCGTCGTTGAATTTCAAAATTTCAGACAGTGTTACCGTTCTTTCTCTGGAAATAAGAAAGGCCAATATATGAAAACAATAAAATATTTCTCAAAGAAAATCACAACTAAAATAATACTTTTTATAAAGCCTAACTGTAAAGGGGGAGGGAGAGGAAAAGCGGCCGCTCGCACCGGGCGCTACCTGAGTGACGTATGAAGAGGGGTGCCTATAGGCGTTATAAGCGCCCGAAATGTTATCAAATATTTGGTGAGGGCGAAAATTAGTGTTCCCGCTCTAGGGCGCCTTGGGCGTCGTATTTTTTGTTTACTGCTGCTTCTGTTTTATGATTGAAGCAACACAATGAAACAGTTTATCTATTAATTTGTGAATTTAACCATGTTAATAATAATAATTTATTATTAATTAAAACACAAAAATTGTAATTTAAATTATATTGTTGCTATCTACCCAAGAACATCTATTGATTAAACATTAATAAAATTTACTTGCTACAATTATACTATAATATATATTGTTGAATTCCGTATCACAACTAGAAACAATGACAAAAAAAACTTGTCAACTGTTCTTTAAATAAAGTCCGCCTCAAATCACGCCCTGGTGCATGGATGTCCGCACCTTTAGTATGAGATTTGTGCTAGAGGGCGACATTGTAGATATACGGGTGAGCCATCACGATCCGAGGGGAATTTTGCAATGGGACAAAGTAGTGCATCTGGCTGCGGAAACTGTACCCTAAGTTACACGTTCGTTCGGCTTGCCGTGGAGTGGCTGGTGCCCAGACAGAACCTTGGTGTGCCTCCCTTGGTTCACCCCTGAACATCGTTACGCCTTGGACGTAAGAGCCGGAAGGCTCATCCGTTTGTTTTGTTTAGGCAATTACAGTATTATATGCGAAACAATTTATGAATGTAAAAAAATTTCGTTACAACTTATTGTTTTCAAAAGTTTTATTGACTTTATTTTTCTATTGTTGTTCAGTTTTTCAAAACTAGTTTATTATGTTGTAACCAACGAGAATAATGTGTAGGCCTACAATTAAAATGGTTTTCTTACTTTCGTAATTCTTCATTCATTCTTATGCACTCCCTCACGGCTGGAATTATATCCCTTTTTCTATAGTGAAAGTAAAAACAAACATATATTAAAAAAAAAAACACAAATAAACAAATTAAGCGATAGAAATAAAACCTAAATTTGTAGTTTAATCAGCAGATGTAAGTCTTTAGTGTTCTTTACCTAAACAATATAACCTAAACAAATTTACAAAAATCTGTTTATATATGTACGCTTGTATGTATGTATGTATGTATGTATGTATGTATGTATGTATGTATGTATGTATGTATGTATGTATGTATGTATGTATGTATGTATGTATGTATGTATGTATGTATGTATGTATGTATGTATGTATGTATGTATGTATGTATGTATGTATGTATGTATGTATGTATGTATGTATGTATGTATGTATGTATGTATGTATGTATGTATGTATGTATGTATGTATGTATGTATGTATGTATGTATGTATGTATGTATGTATGTATGTATGTATGTATGTATGTATGTATGTATGTATGTATGTATGTATGTATGTATGTATGTATGTATGTATGTATGTATGTATGTATGTATGTATGTATGTATGTATGTATGTATGTATGTATGTATGTATGTATGTATGTATGTATGTATGTATGTATGTATGTATGTATGTATGTATGTATGTATGTATGTATGTATGTATGTATGTATGTATGTATGTATGTATGTATGTATGTATGTATGTATGTATGTATGTATGTATGTATGTATGTATGTATGTATGTATGTATGTATGTATGTATGTATGTATGTATGTATGTATGTATGTATGTATGTATGTATGTATGTATGTATGTATGTATGTATGTATGTATGTATGTATGTATGTATGTATGTATGTATGTATGTATGTATGTATGTATGTATGTATGTATGTATGTATGTATGTATGTATGTATGTATGTATGTATGTATGTATGTATGTATGTATGTATGTATGTATGTATGTATGTATGTATGTATGTATGTATGTATGTATATATGTATGTATGTATGTATGTATGTATGTACGTATGTACGTATGTACGTATGTACGTATGTACGTATGTACGTATGTACGTATGTACGTATGTACGTATGTATGTACGTATGTACGTATGCACGTATGCACGTATGTATTACGTATGTACGTATGTATGTATGTATGTATGTCTGCATGCACGCATACTCCGAGTGAACTTGCGCTTCCTTCTGGCCACACTATCACTTCATCACAGACAGAGCTAACTTACTTAGTGTTAGATTCTCCCGCGCCGTTCGGTGCTTAGGGTTAGGAGAGATCTTTAATGGGCTCTATCCGTAACCGCTGCGTAACAGCATTGACGTCTTCCCACTCAACGTCAACACACCGGAGGTCGCCCTCGTCCGCCTCGTCCATTGGGCGGCCGCCATCTGGTTGCTGGGTGGCGTAGCCGATGGTCAGGCTGGTGTATTATGTGGCCGGCAAAATTGAGGTGGCGTTCGGTGACCGATGTCGATAGTGGGCGCGTTTTCGTTAAGCGATAAACTTCTTCATTCGTAACCCGGTCTCTATAGTTGATTTGAAGTATGCGTGTGATGATGCGGGGTGTGGCCAGTACGATGCGACTGCAATGCTCACACGTTGTATTCCCACCTCACTTTGTTCGTTGGTCTAGAGGTCGATGGCACTGCTTAAGACCAGGCAATACTCCGTTGACAATGCCCTATTTTACTATTTATCACTAATCTTCAAGCAGATTCAGTCTCTTTCTTCACACAATCACACGAATTAAGTGAACAGAATATCACTACTATCAGTGTTTAAGTGAATAGACTATATGTTTACTGCGTAATCACATGTGGATATTAACATATCAATCTTCAGACACATCTATCAGACCGACAGCTGTGTTCTGGAGAGTCCGAAGAAAAGGTACAAATATCCACGGAGTGAAAATTAAAATAAAGAAATACAATGTACACAGATACTATGAACACAGTACTAAGGAAAATCCGAAATATCAGTCACAAGTCTTAGCTGGTATGCTTTCCCGTGTGTCCCTGTCGCGAATGGAGTCTACACAAAATATATTATAGGAATACAATGGCAGACAGGGGTGGTCCTTTCTGTGTCGTCATAAACCCACGGTCAAACCATTCCAAAGTGTATCGACCAATCAGATGTCAAAAAGTACCTTAAGGGGCGTTTCCGAATGACCCAATGTTTTCTCCCTTTGATTTGTTTCCTAGTCGGTCGGCAACTACAATCGTCTTCAATCGTCCAGGTCAACATTGTATCACATTACATTGTCTTTGTATATCTCACTTGCTTCAAACGAGTCTCTTGCCCCCAGACATAACCTCTGGGTCTACCTGTACTGTATCGCTACACCCCTCCTCCCACCTAGACAAAGGCGCTTAATAGAACTATGCGTAAGGCGGTGAAACTCAAAAGGGCAGATAACTCTATAAAGATAACAGAAGGCAAGGGGCGGCGGATTGTCCCTGAGCGAGGTCCGTATCGAACAGAGGGAGTGGTTGCCCCTCAACGGTTCTGTGTTGACAGTCACAAAGGGAGGTGGCATTTGTTTTTGCCCCCTACAGGGGATTGAAAGAGGGTGGGAAGGGGGAGAATTTCGCCCTGCCAAGTAAATTACATATAATGGCCATAGCATTAATTTATAAGTACTAAACTATGACGCTATAATAAATGTCACCTCATGACAATGCGTCTGAGGCATCTTTCGGGACATGCGTTGAATTTTCGGACGCTTACCACTGTCTTCCTCCAATTTCCAATCGCGTAGAAGGCGGTTGGGACTACTATGACATTGAAGACACGTCTCTTTGTTGGGAGCAAGACTGATGTTAAGTTCCAGAGTGGGTGCAGCTTTTGGAAGCGGCGAATAATTTGACAATGCGACATATTGTCTCTCGGGACGAGTCACCGGTTGCACTAATGGTACTGCCTAGGTACGTGAATTCTGTCACTTCTTCGACGTGTTTTCCGTTAATGGAAATGGGGGCTGGAGTGCTGGTGTACCCAAAGCGAAGGATCGTTGTTTTCTCATTGCTGTTTCGAAGGCCAACCTTGGCCGCCTCGGTTTCTATCGCTAATGTGAGATCACGAAGGGCAGTTTGTGTTTGACCAAGTAAGGCGATGTTGTCCGCGAAGTCAAGGTCTGGTATCCATACTAAGGCTAGTTGTAAAAAGTCTATGGAGTGTCTACATACAAAGTCAATCGCCCGGAGGAATAGCATTGGTGATAAGACTTGTCTTACACCCGTTTTGATCTTGAAGAAGGTAGTGTCCTCGTCATCAGGCCTAATACAACATTCCAACCCGCTGTGCAGGTTCTTGAAGATGTTCAAGAATTTCTGTGGGATGCCATAGGTTCGGGCTATCTTCCATAGGGTTTATTGGTGTGCAGAATCAAATGCCTTGATGAAGTCAATGAAGTTCATGGAGAGGCGTTGACTGAACTCAAGTGATTGCTCGATCACCTGCCTGAGCACGAAAATTTGTTCAATGCACTATCGTCGAGCGCGAAATCCAGCTTGCTGTTCCCGTAGTGTAGCGTCAACTGCCCTTGGTAGGGTGACTATCACTTCTCTCTTCCAGTCATTAGGGACTGATGATGATGTCCATCATATGTTTAGTAAGGCGACCAATTTCTGTAGGTGGGTTTCATCGGTGTGCTTGAGTAGTTCTGACGGGATGCCATCTAGACCTACAGCTTTGCCATTCTTCAGGGCTTTTAGTTCTTTTCTTATTTCCAAGGAGATGATTGTGTCGAGGGTTACAGCTAAGCGGGTTGCAGGTGTGAGTATATTTTGGTCGAACGTGGAAATAGGATCAGATTGGTTGAGGACAGACAGAGCATTGGCATAAAAATGTCAACATAAAATTTTCTAGATGACAACATTATTATGTTTACTACTGTAAACCGAACGATGGTGTCTCAAGCAGAACTTAGATCATAATATGTTTCAATCTTTGTGTTCTTTTAAAAATGGTAAAATGGTTACATAAGAAAATAAGTATCCCTTTTATACCAATTTGATTGACAGCGCCCGTAAGCAGCGTTTACATATATATATATATATATATATATATATATATATATATATATATATATATATATATATATATATATATATATATATATATAATATTATGTAATGCACAATATGTACACATTCAGTTATTATCGCCCATATTCGACCTCGCCCATTTCAGTAAAATCATAATACATATATAGCCTATTTCCATATTTTCAACCGTCATTTTTTTTCATTGCATAATCATATATTGGATAATACTTAAGGTTTGAGACTATAGCTGTATTAAAATGTGTTAACTTACCCAAAAACGTGTTTGTTTCCTTCATGTTTATCCCTAAATGAATAATAAACAGTATAAGTAGACCTTTTTGACAAGACAGTATAACAAAAAATGCTTAACGCTTTTAACAAACAAAAAAGTTCGACATATTTAATACTCCTTATAAAATTATTAAACATTGTTTTTGAAGTAGTAATTACATTTACTATTCTAAAATAGCTTACCCCTTTTCTAACATTTCTTGGAATCTATTTCTGAAAAAAAATTTTTTTTTACTGTAGATCAAACTAAACAAATTTATGTTGTAAGAATCCTGACTAAGAGTTAAGTTGTGTAAGCTAAACAGTATGTTTGTAATCAAGGATTAAAAACACTGAGCTATATATAAAGTTCAGTGATTAAAAGTAAATTACCGTACATACTCGCGTATAGGTCGCAATTTTTTTAGCCTAAAATTTCGACAAAAATTAGTGGTGCGACCTATACACTTGACACATGTTTTAAAAAAAAAACATCACTACTCTATCGTTGAGTAGTAATGGTGTTGAATTACTACTCTATTGCTTAGGCCTACATTTTAATTTTTCAGATCCCACAATCTTTTATTTTGAACTTTTGGACCGATTCTGTATTGCCTAAGCATAGTGTAAGTCTATTTTCGAATTCATCGCGAATTATAATATGAGAAGAAATTTTAAATAGGCCTCCTAAGTTTGTAGACTAAAAGATTAAAATGCGTTTTTATTTAAGACCTATGGCCTAGATCTTTAGCCCAATATTGTAGTGATTAGTATGCTGAGAAAAACCTGCCACAACTACGATTGGCCAAACAACAAATCTCAGGACATTTCGGAAAAAATTCTAACTTTCTACATTCTAACTCTCAAACTTGTTTTTTCAATGTTTATAAAAATAAGGCGTGAAATGTCAATAGTGTGTTTATTTTTTCTTCATTTGTATGTAAGACTTGAAAAAAACAACAACAGATTATTACAGGTCGCAAAGAGAATGCGATAATAAGCCAGTACTAATTTTGCTTATTAATTTGTTTCGCACAGCTGCGTTTGAAATCATTACAAACAATGGTCATAAGTGCTTTTGTATAGCACGTCTCTCCATGACGGCACCACTGAGTCTAAAGTCACTGATCTATAAAAAGAATGGATAGCATTATTTGTTTGTGCAAAGTGAAGCAAGCGAAAACTAGATTTCGTCACAATCACTGATCAATATAATGCACATTGTTTTAAAAAACTTAAATGCGCACCCGTTGATCTATGAATAAAATGAATATATACTGGTTGTTTATAGACATTTGATGTTGGTGTAGAGAGTATGTATGTTGTTACGAATATCTGTCATAGAGGAATGACGTAATAAGGCATTGACCTCTTAACAAGTGCGTATTAGAGTCCAAGGTTTGACCTTTATGCCCTGAGGGCAGTTTAAATAAAATAATTCGTCCAACCCCGTGGAAATTGAAGGATAATTCTGGATCGCAGTATTCTATAGAGCAGGAGATTAAAATGCGTATTAAGACCCTGTAGAACCTTCGATAATAGTTTTCTTTGTAAATCCCCTACCTCCTTAAAGTTATTTCAGTTTGAAAGTTTGTAGAGAGAAGTCGCTATATTGATACTTGTATATTATATGCCATTTAATGAAATACTTATGTTGCCATCAGTTGATGCATTTATTCAAAGTTTATATTGAGTCTACAATTTAAATAAAATTGTTTATTCAACAACTGGAGTTGTTTGATCTATCATTGTTGAAAGAAAGGTGTTGAAGATAATTATACCGAAAATAACTACATTACTGCATAAACCTGTCAGTCAAGGAACCCCTAGCTTGGACTTCAGATCAGCAGAATCTAGAGACTTCTAATAAAGATACAACTGTATTCATTGAATCCGATTTAACGAGTCGTAATAATAGTCATCAGAGCCATAGTCCATAACAATGTTCTAATTAAGAGATATTTATGACGTAATGAATTTATGTTTTCTCGTAGTTTCTTATACTCTCTAGTACGAAATTTCTTTTGCATTCGGAAGACTTCGGGAAAATCTTTCTGCACCAAAATCTATATAGATGGATTTGTACAGTCCTTTGTTTGTTGTTTCTGATTTTCTTTGTTGTTTGATTTACACATAGTGACCAGTGGAGTTGTTTATACAATAATTAAATTCTTCTCTCAAACTTACATTAGGTGGCTTGAGTTATTATAATTATTATTGTGAACAAGAACCTAAATAGACAACAGAGGATCCGCGAGTACATACAAATATGTATTATACAGGGTGGGCCAATAAAATGTTACCACTTTTTATCAACATATATAATTACCGTGAGTTTGTTTATATGTTTGTTTATATATTTATATATATGTTTGTTCGCTATAGGCACCTAAGCCGTTTGACTAATCGGGACAAAAATTAAATGTATAAATCGGAAACGTACTCCGAAAGATAATTTTATTTTATGACTTATAATCATGAATGTGTTAATTTAAAACATTCAAAATGTTAGATCCAGCCATGCAAATTAAATAAAGCCGTACATAGCAAATTGCCATTTCCGTTCATTACTATGTTGAACGCGATATTTTGTATGTTGAACGCGAGGGTCTTTTCGGGTTTCCCCAATTATGCTGTTGTTTTTTTAATGTGGCGAGACCTTTTTTATAAGTTACGCACCGCAATTTGGCTTGGAGAGTTTCAATTGTTTACTTTAAAAAATACTAGCGTATGACGTAATGTCTATCAAATTATTTATTTTTTCATTATTGATGTTTGCATTATCCTTTTAAGTAAAAAGTAACCAAATGTTTTAATTATTTAATGGATTTACGTTACTATTGAGAATATCATTTAATAGGCGACTGTATACACTCTATAAATTAAATGATACGAATGATAAAAAAAAAACAAGTTAGGCCTATAAATGATTACTTTCTAATACCGGGTACCATAAGCTTGACAGTAACAATGTAAAAAGAAAACTAAATACCGAAAGAAACATTCTCGGTATTGTTTTATTGATACAATAAGCAAGAACAAAAATTAAATACAGAAAAAATCTTTCTCAATTTAGTTTTTATTGCCTTGAAATATTATTTTCTAATTTTGTTTAAATTATTTACCTTTTTTATTGTTTTGTATTTATATATTTTTTCTTTTAGATAGTATATGAGCATGCTAATTTAATAGCACGGATAGAAGAGCTATAGAAATGCCCATTCTTCTTCTTATATTATTGTTAATTTAATATTATTAATAACACTGCAAATCAACACAACTGTTCGCTACATTTTAATATCGAATTTAAAAGTCTCTTAAGTCTCTTTCGGCTCTTGTGTCCAGGGCGTAACGCTTAGGATTGAGCAATCTCTGTCCAGGCTCCAGCCACCCAACGACACGCCGAAGGCGTGGCGTGCCGTGTAACGGGGAAGGTTTCCACAGCCCAGCGATCGGTCACTGCGGTTCTCCAAAGGATCATTATCGAGGTGGCTCGCCAGTATAGCTGCACTGTCACCCGGTAGAATAAATCCTAAAGGCCTACTATAGGTACATGCATCCAGGCACCGGGTGGTTCTTGAGACGGGATTGCAGCGTCCATTGCTTCCTCCCCACCGAGACCAGTGGCCTCTCGGCAGTGATATGGGCCTCGGACCCGCTGCGCGGGCTGTGCCCCGTGCGTTCGCCCGCCAGTGTATTCTTAATGGGAATGTATCGGCGGTTTACACACTACGCCAGTCCTTGAGGCCACAATTATTATGTATATGCCAGGGTCAGGTCGACCAGAAACAATTACAAATAACAAAAACTAAATACCGAAAGAAACATTTTCAACACTGTTTTATTAATACAATAAGCAAGAAAAAAAAATTAAATACCGAAAAAAATCGTTCTCACTTTAGTTTTTATGGTGTTGAAATATTATTTTCTACGCTTTTTTATTATTATTTCCCTTTTTATTGTTTGGTATTGTGTTTTTTTTTCTTTTAGATAGTATATTATTGATAATTTAATAGGCTATTATTAATAACAAGTCAACACAACTGCTTGCTACGTTTTAATACCAGAAACTTGACAGTAACAATTATTATGCATATGCCAGGGTCAGGGCGACCAGAAACAATTGAAAAGAACAAATACTAAATACCGAAAAGAAACGTTCATTGTCTTTATTGTAATATAGTCTCTTTTCTTTATCTCTTAACAAAACACATTGTAGTCATTCGTTTCTCCGTCATTTTGACGGGCATAACCACTAGTATTCTTATAATTTTCAAAATTACAAAGATTTTTGTTTCATTTTCATGAATATTAACAACGAAATACTAAATTCTCACTGAGAGAGTGAAGATCGTGGAAGCATAATTGGATTTAAAATCGGTAATCCAAACTCAGCAACCCAAATTCCTCCAAGAAGACTCACAATCAGATGTCTTCTGCAGAAGTCCAGGGTAACAGGACGTGCGACCAATGCAAATAAAGGACATAGTGGTAGGCCAAGGTCTGCAATGACAGCCATCAACACTGAGACCGTGAGACAGCCATCAACACTGAGACCGTGAGACAGCCATCAACACTGAGACCGTGAGACATCCATCAACACTGAGACCGTGAGACAGCCATCAACACTGACACCGTGAGACAGCCATCAACACTGAGACCGTGAGACAGCCATCAACACCGAGACCGTGAGACAGCCATCAACACCGAGACCGTGAGACAGCCATCAACACTGAGACCGTGAGACAGCCATCAACACTGAGACCGTGAGACAGCCATCAACACGAGACCGTGAGACAGCCATCAACACTGAGACCGTGAGACAGCCATCAACACTGAGACCGTGAGACAGCCATCAACACTGAGACCGTGAGACAGCCATCAACACTGAGACCGTGAGACAGCCATCAACACTGAGACCGTGAGACAGCCATCAACACTGAGACCGTGAGACAGCCATCAACACTGAGACCGTGAGACAGCCATCAACACCGAGACCGTGAGACAGCCATCAACACCGAGACCGTGAGACAGCCATCAACACTGAGACCGTGAGACAGCCATCAACACTGAGACCGTGAGACAGCCATCAACACTGAGACCGTGACACAGCGTCTAGAGGAATCACCAAGAAACTTGGTTACCTATTTTAGTTCCAAATATGCTTCCACAATCTTTACTCTCGGTAAATATCAGAGAACTGTGATTCTTATTGCATTGATTGGAACATTTGATTCTTTCGCAATAAATTATCAAAAATGGAAACACTATCGATGAAAGATTCGTAAGTAGATATCTAGATCTATATTTTTTTGTTTAACGTATTGCTTGGCTCTAGCTGTAAAATAATTTTAATATATTTTTTTCCTATCAAGGAATACGAACTCGGAATTCCGAATGTTAAGTATCAGTGCTTAGTGATGTGTAATAGTATAATTGAAAATGTAGAGAAGATTGATCAAAGTATTTATAAATTGCATAAATAATCGGTTATAAAAATGTATTTGCATGAACTTCATGAGCTCACTTGGTACTCCTATGGGTGGGTAAAAGAATGAAATTGGTTTTTGAAAACAGTGTAATAAAAAGGCGCATCACGGCTCAGTGAACAGTCTGGTATTGTAAGCACTTTATATTATTCAGTATGTCTCATCAACGTAATGACACTACACGATTTCAATATTGAATAAGATATATCTAGTTTTTACTGTGTAGAGTAGGCTATAGTGTTTGTTTAATTATATAACGCCAGAACATGAGGATAGAAATGCAAAATACATTTATGCTGGATCTTCTGATCAAAAATAGATATTTGTTTCTATACTTCTACGCAAAAACATAATTGTAACCTATACTAAAAAACACATTTAAAATGTGTTCTTTTATTTCAAATAAAATTATTATTACATAGATGCATATTAATTGCCCTAGTGGTTGTTTACTTGTAATACGAGAATGACCAAGACTAATCGTTAGCTATGGTTGACTGCTCAAGATTATTCCCTTTCCTTTTCTTTTGGACCCTACGCGTCTTCTTTTTCTGTCCAAGAGAGAGAGAGAGAGAGAGAGAGAGAATGTAATTTTTAGAAGATTCTAGATCTACATTTCGAAAGGTCTGCAAGTTTTAGTCTTAGCATAAATAAGAGCGAATTGTTCTTACTGTAAACTTAGTTTACACAGAAAGGGAGTATAATAAAAACTTTGTTGTTATGGGTTAGTTTTTTTACGAACTGCTACAGTATAATAGCTATAAGAGTGATTGAAAACATTCCACCGACGTGTGTTTGAATATATATATATATATATATATATATATATATATATATATATATATATATATAGGATATGTCTTACGTTATCTGTTTAACAAATGTGTTTGTGTGTCTATTAGTTCAATTAAAACGTTATATAAGAAACATCATTATTTTCCTTATGCAACAACAAGACCAATATTGTAAAATAATTAAACTGTTTATTCTTACTTTTTACTAGTGTTTATTTCTAATTTCTTCTCAAGGTCTGTAATCAAATCGCTTTTCCTGGGATGAAAGTAATAATTAAGAAATGTACAGACGAAAACTAGACAAATGAATTAAAAAATCCAAATACATTTTGAATAGTATTATTACGCTTGAGATATTTTGTGTTTCTTAGGCCTACCATTTAGAAAAAATAAAATTGTAATTCTTGGATTTGTTTAAACATGAAAATAAAAAACTATCTAGATTATCTATTTTTCTATCTGTCTGTATAATCAAGTATTCGTCTTCTGTCTGCACTTTCTATCTGTTTATCTATATATCTATCTAACTATAATATATAATATAGATATGTGTGTGTGTGTGTGTGTGTGTGTGTATTGTTACAGAACGACCCTTAATAAAACAAACAATTAAATATAGCCTCGAGCAATCTTCAGCCGACAAGCTTAGGTTGACATGTCTAGACATACCGTCTCGACATACGTTTGATATTAAGGTGCAAAATGAGCTCTCATTCTCGTGTCCGGACGAAAAAAAAAATCGATACTTATATAATGTACCGAATTCTGACACGATTTAACATATTTTTTAATATGATAATATAATATAATAATATTACATCAATCTAAGTAGTATTCGTCACGAATGATACAGAGCGTTCTAAGATAATCGAGCTAACGATTCCTTGCCTTTCTCCGGTAAGAACTTTGGTTTTGAGAGCGTTAATGAGCGGATCATATTTTCCTTGAAATTTCTTTGAAATTTAGTTTTATTTGGAGAAAAGTTACTAATAACTGTTTATTTAGAATTGGTTTATATTCTGCATTAGATTTAATACCTATTGGAATAAAGTTTCTTATTTGTTTTACAACATAAAAAGGTCAACTTGTTTTAACCTGTTGAAATGAATGTAAATGTCAATTTTCTACATGTTTACTCATCAACTACACATATAAGGGATTGAGTCAAGAAAACTATTATCATATTAATTTATACATAATCTTCTATAATTTAAATGAGACAACTGCAAGTATGGACTGTGGCAATCCTACGGAATAGATCCTGAACTTTTTTTTTTCGTAATTTAACTATCTCCTGGACACACCTATATATAATCTAAAGAAAATAGTCATCACATCATGTCCATCTTCTAATAATTGAAGGCATGCGTGGTATGTAGTCCTATTACAAGGGCTAATTCTGCATAATAACATACAGGAGCCACTGATATATATATATATATATATATATAACTATCTGTATGTCTGTCCGTCCATTGTCCTTGTGTCTATCTATCTATCTAAACCTCTTTCTATCTATCTATATATAGATCTATCTAACTAAGGACAAGTGTATCCTGTCTTGACACCCATTCGTCTACCCCGTCTTTAATTGCACACTTCAACCCTTTCATCCCCACCAAATCTTACTATCCTTAGCTATAATACCCAAAGATATTCACTTACTTGATGTCTTCTTGGCCATTGTACTTTTCGCTTTTCAGCTCTTGATTTAAACTGTATAAAACAAAGTATACAGGTATTTTGTTTTATCAAGAGTTGAAATATTTACTACGATTAAGTGTTTAAAATTATAGAATTCCTGCATTTAAATCTCTTAAAAAATATATATGTAGACTAATTAAATATTTCTGCTTACAAGGACTTTGCGAAATCCAACTTCTTATCTTCGTAAAGTTTTCGCAATTTCTGGGTCTTTCTGAGAAAACAAGCCTTTATTATTTAATAATCAATCAATATACATAATTTCCGTGAGTTTGTTTAATAAAAGAAAAACAAATATCATTTTACGTTCTCGCAGAAGTTCACATCATTTTCTGAGATATAGAATCTGAGTATGATTAAATTCTTTACTAAACTCATGTCAGATGGCTGAGTTGTGTAAATATTTTGAAGTGTTTCTTTGCACTTAGATGAATTCGCTTCATGTATACGAATGTAAAATAAGGAAATTTCATATTTAACTGATTCTACCTTTTAATGCAACATTGAATTAATAATAAAGGATAAGTTATATTGGAAACCTCACTTAATAATCAAAATATGAACGCATTTTAAGTTAAGGTACATTTAAAAATAAAGCAGCTGGATTCAGGCAATTGTGCCCATTTCTCAACTTGGAATTTTTAAGGAAAAGTTAAATCGAAATGCTTGAAAGAATATATACATTAGTCAACAATTTGATGTACTTTTTCAAAACTTTAAGCTTTTGGAGCCAAATATTTTTTTTATTTTAACATCTTCTGCTTAGAAAATGGACAATATTGCACATGAATCACAAATTAAATTGGTAGAACTTAAGTTCGAGAATATTGTGAAGCGTAAAATACAGAAATATAGATTTTGGACCTATTGAAAAGGTCAGGCCTAATTTAAGACTGGTCTATGCCGCCCTCTAAACAATTTGTGTTGGAGACTCCTGGCCTAGACATTGCTTATATCAATAGTTAAGTCAACACACTGAATTTTGTTTTTAGTTACGAAAAGAAAATTTACCAGACCCTCCTCTTCAATTAAGCTACCTTTTAAAAAACACTTTATAGTAGAACAGAACAGCTGAGATACAAATGGGGGTAATATGTTTACACAGCATTGGTCGCAAAAGATGCAAAACGTTAAGAAATCTGGTTCTTAGAATTGTCTCAGCAAAGACTAGTTTTATGAGTATTTTTTTTAGACTTTTATTTGTCTTCTTTCTTTACAAATGTATACTTCCCCGTAACGCATAAAAAATTTTTATTTAAGGCACCAATACATACATTTATATATTTTTCGACGATTCGTTAAGAAATTTATATATTGTTATATTATTTTGCGGAGCCATTTAGTAAATTTAAAATATCATTTTAATAGAAAAAGATAGTTGTCAAAGCAATTACCAAAAGCATGCATATACTGAACGATAGTATACATTTAAAGTCAGGAACTAAAACATAGTAGACTTAACCCATTTGCGAAAAAATAGAAGTAATCTTTCAAATATTGTTTAATGGCCATTTTTTTTTACATTAGCTATTACAACCAACCATGATTTTTTTTCATCCTTAGTATTTTTAAAGCTTTCTGTCAAATTTAAACGTCATCGTTCTCTTTTTAACTAATAAAAAGACCTATTTCTGTGTATTTTGATATAAATATATTTAAAAATAAATCAATTTGGCAAAATGTGTCGGTTCGCTGACCCCAAGTAGACTTAGTAGGCGCCGCGCGTAGAGTAATCAGGCGTTTTAAACATTGATCGCGAAAAAAGGCACCATAGTCCTTATCATTATCAAATCTAGCAGACACCAAACTGTGGGAGAGGGAGCGAAAGAGGAGGAAGAGCTGTATGTATACTATTGTATACCATCTTTACCGAGAAGGGATAGGCTTGGCGTAGCAAGCGTAAGCGAACAAGCAGGCGGTGGGGCTGTTGAATTAAAGACACGTGTTGGAGAAGGAAAAAATAGGGGTCAGCTCAATTTTTCAGGACATTTCAGGAGATTATTTCAAATTTCAGGAGGTTTTCAGGAGTTTTTGCCCTTTTTTTCAATTTCAGGAGGATTTCAGGACATCCTGAAATTTCAGGAGGCCGCGGGAACCCTGTCTAAGGTATTCCTGGTTCCAAATATCCCCTGGCAACCTACATAACGTAGAGTAGAGTTTCATTTGATTTTCCTTCATGTATAATTACTTTTGGCTCATATTATACAGCAAGTATCGTGGTGTTGAGTTGTGGTGTTGGTAATTACTATAGTTGTATAAGTAACACACACATACATGTAGATAACGTTGATAGATCGACGTAAACCAAGTTGTGTAAAAGCAACAAATAATTGGTTTAATTACAAAATCATTAAGTAGAAATCCAAATGATATTATACGCACATAATTAAGATTAACACCTAATCCAATGAATAAGAAATATCTTCAATAAGCTTTGAATAGTATTGAGACTAGTTGTAAAATAATATTGAATCTTTCATATTACAAATCAATAGGAGTTTATCTCAGAACACAGACTTAGCATGTTTACTTGTCGGAGGCTGGCAAAGAACTCAACTAAACCATCCACCGTTCGCGTGGGTCTATCTTATGGGTTAATTCGATACTACCTAGGAATACACGAGAGAACATTACTCCATATAGTAAAATATTAATGTTTATTGAAGTATCCGATTACAACCACTATAAAAGATGTTGGCCATCTTGTCCGGATAAGGAGCCATAACCTAATTACTCGGGTAAGTCCGTCGACCTTCAGCTGCTGAGTGCGTGATCAGATCGTGTTTGTTATTGAGGTTGACGAAGACAATCGTACTAATTAAATTGGGAAAACCGGATACCTTGGTCTATGAAATGTTTTTTTATCGCTTTATGGCAATTCGGTTAACTGATTAGTATTTGTTTAATAACAATGCAATGTATGAGTTTTACGTTTCGCAACAATAAATTAATATATATATATTTTATATTAGTTACCAGTTACCCATTCATTGTCACGGTCACACAGATCTAATGAATGTTCGCATTAATAGAAAGTAGAAAGTATATTTGGTTCCCAATTTAAAGTATTCAAATAACGCACATTAAGAGTTTACTTACCTAGTAGTTGTAATATCATCTTCTATATTTTTCTTGAGTATTTTAATCACAGTTTCAAGGCTTTGGGAAAAGAATGTTATTTAAATGTGTTATTTGTAATCATCATTAAAGTCATCTTAATTATATTGACTGGTTCTTATGCTTGCGCTGTATATATAAATATAAATGCACTTTGGTGTCGCTATGGGGTGCCACTGTACTGTGTGACGCTAACTCAGAGATGTGCTACCAACAAGAACAATCTAAAATTTAACTTACTGCTCGGTCTAATCGGATGTTTTAACCAATCATAGTTGAATATGATGACTATCAGGTACAGTGTGCCACCATGTTGTCTGCAGAAAGCCTTGTGCTTATTTGAATGAGACTTCTATATAAACACAGGGCCGTATTTAGGATTGTGGGGGCCCTGTTCCCAAATTTATGTAGGGGCTCCTCATGGTCTCGCCCCTGCCTTCCACATACCTCAGAATAGGGCCGTTAATTCATGTTACATTTTGTAAAATCATAAGTTTTATGTTGCACTTAGCCTGGTTGGACAGGAGGGCTTTAAATTGTAGGGGAATAAATTAATTAATTATATTTTACATTTTCAACGAAAGAATGGGGAAGCCACTAAAACATTTCCTGTTCAAATGGAACATGTGGAACATGCTTAAATACGCCACTGTATAAACATATAAACATCGATGCTCCTAAAATTTTCAGTAAATGCGAACCAAATACATGACATAAAAGCGAAGTGTTATTTATTTGTGTTCCCATTGTTTTTAAATATTTAATATAATCATAACAAAATGAGCAGCATATTAAAATAAACCAACAGTGACTTAAATATTTTTCTCCTATATATAATACCTTAATACAAATACTTGCTATTACAAACTTATTCTTAAATTGTTTAATACTTGCAGGCTAAAGTCTTAACGCTGGAATAAGTGGTGTAACCAAGCTAGAGGCCTTAAAATTTTTGTTTAGTTTCTTAGTACAGTAATATGTTTACGTTCAATAATATAAGAAGGGCCAATATCGTAGCAGTCTCTTATCCTGTTAAGGTTGGATTAGTGCAACAGTTGCCTGTGGATTTTGCCCCTAAACCATATGCAGAAGCTGGTGACAGGTACTCTTTCTTCCCGAGTGGCATTCGGGCATGGAATGGGTTACCTGAACAAACCAGGAAAAACAGTAACTTAACATCATTTAAAACATTAATAAGAGTATAGGACTAGACTCAGACCACGCATGAGCGTAGGACGCAATAATCTTCTTTATAGAAGGAACGTCTGTAATGTATAAGATAAGACAAGTAACTTAATCCCCGACACTTTATCCCATAGTCATTTAATCCCTAGCCACTTAATACCTAGACACCTAATCCTTTCTAATACATTGTGTAACGTATGGCTGTCAATTTTATCTGTCGGGTTATGATAGACTTAAGGACCCCCTCCTGCGACGACCTGTTGTACTAATAAGCAGAATATTAATTAGTTTGCACCGGCACAGAGCAACGTCCAAGGAAGAAGTACGATGCATTAGCCAGGAGAATCGACAGCATTGTACAGCTCTATGAGTCATTGGATCGTCTTGAAGGTCTTCTGTATCTCCGATCAGTAGCTTACCTGTCACAATGATTAAAAATACTTACCCCACAAACACTGAAGAATAATTTGTTATATATGG
Source organism: Anisus vortex (assembly GCA_949126835.1). Classification (NCBI taxonomy): domain Eukaryota; kingdom Metazoa; phylum Mollusca; class Gastropoda; family Planorbidae; genus Anisus; species Anisus vortex. Next base: position 22,180,460 of record OX421499.1, read on the forward strand.
ATGAACAACAATCAGTTTAATTTGATTTAATGTTAAAATTATTATACTTGATTTCAATAGCATGATTTGAATATTATTAATGCATTTAAATGTTTATGATTAATTGTCACAATTTGAAAATAAATAAGTGAATAGCGAACTATTTACTTTTTTGTTTGATATGATTGTCATTTGATATGAAAATAGTTGTTTGAATTATATTCTTCTCTGTTTTTATAATTGTTTACCTAAAATTTCAATTTAGGATTAAGTGTCTGGGGATTAAGTGACTAGGGATTAAGTGACTAGGGATTAAGTGGCATGGATTCGCAGAGACTGCAGAGAATGTATAATACTGCGGCGAGCATTGTTTCGATGGTGAAGAGACATGATCACATCTCCCCAATTCTATGGGATCTCCACTGGCTCTCGGTGATAAAGGGAATAAATCACAAAAATATGTCCATTACGTACGGATGTAAAGATGACACTAATCCTTCCTATCTTCGAGAACTTATATCAAAGCATGAGCCATCAAGGTAAGTGCGCTCTTCATCACAGTCACTCCTTAAAACTCCCAGTGTGACAGTATAGAGTTAAGTGTAGGTAAATAATGTTTTGATATATGCCATGCAAAAAATAACTATCAACATATTTGTGGTAAAACACGTGGCAAATACCATTTTGTATATATATTTAAGTATGCGAGATTTAACGTTTTTGAACAGTAAAACTATTTTTGTATTAATAAAATATATTTTATTTCAAGAAAATTTGAGTTGCTAAATCATTTTAATTTATAAATACACTACATGTTACTTATTTTTTTAAGACTTTTATTTGTCTTCTTTCTTTATAAATGTCTACTTCCCCGTAATGCATAAAATTAAAATTTGTCGCTTTATTAAAGGCACCAATACATACATTTATATATTTTTCGTCGATTCGTTAAGAAATGTATATATTGTTATTTTATTTTGGGGAGCCATTTGGTAAATTTAAAAGATCATTTTAATAGAAAAAAAAATTTGTTTTCAAAGCAATTAGCAAAAGCATGCATATACTGAACGATAGTATACATTTAAAGTAAGGAACTAAAACATATTGGACTTTACCCATTTGCGAAAAAATAGAAGTAATCTTTCAAATATTGTTTACTGGCCATTTTTTTTACATTTGCTATTACAACCAACCATGATTTTTTGTTTCACCTTTGGTACCGTATTTATACAGCTTTCTGTCAAATTTATTACAAGAATTTAGAATTGTTAGTTATGCCATTTCTAGAAACAATTTTTAGACACTTTTTGATTGTCTGCTCTTATCCTCTAAGATGACATTAAAGGTTATTTTTTTCGTAACTGTTCTTATTTTCATGAATTGAAGAATGGACTAATGTGTTTGAGAATTCATGTGTGTTTTAAATACATTGACCTTTTTATGTAAAACGTTTTGTTGAATTATTTAATTTCCTTTACAGTTTTAAAGTTTCTTAAGAATAAAATAAACTTTTCACGGCACTGATTGTATAATATAGGGTAGAGGTGGGTAATTCGTACCGCTGGGTAATTCGTACCTCTGCCGTTTTACCTAGTTTGACTGGTTGTAATTAACATTTAAGCCCGTTAACACATGCCAGCACATTAGTGTTGACTGCCATAGAACAATGGTGGACATGCACAAGAAAATAAAGCAATAGGCTGACTTTATATGTTTGTATACTACTTGATGTTATTTTTTACTATTGCCTCTAGTCGTACTACGTAGGTCTGGTTAAACATAGCGTATTTATATTTGTTTAGTGTGCTGACTATCTAGTCTACTTCATTAATAAATAGATTTAGATCTGTTTTCTATTGCCGATAAAAACATAGAAGCAATAAACAATATTACGTCTGAGTCGGCTAAATCCTACCTCGCTATGGAGGGTAATACGTACCGGTACTAATTACGTTACAATTAGTGCAGAAGTACCGAGACTGCACCAGAAAAAAAGAAAAAAGGTCTAGAGGCCAAACAAATAATAAAGTTTTGCAATGGTACCGGGTACTGGTACGTTGAGAACATCTAGGAAGACATGATTTAATGTTTTATCTGTAGAGCATAGGTACATCCTGCATGCTCTGAATAAACCTTCCAAAGTGGTTCACTGAATAATTATACTTGTGAATTAATTATTAAATACAAATTAAATATATCTCAACTTATAAATGTCAAACTTACAAACAATTTTTTTTCTTCGTTTCTTTTGGTACTTATTACCATCCCTAGTGGTACGAATTGAACGCTGGTGAGGGCAATTCGTACCACCTTGTCTTTTTTTAAAATTTTATTAATTGTGCTCTTTGTTTTCATAATAACACGTTCAGATCATGTATTTTCATTATTTTGTCACCAATAATTGTTTTAACGTAAAAATAAACCTTTTTCTACTGTTAGTTTTATTATTGTTAATTTTTTCCCTTAGGTGATACGAATTACCCACCTCTCCCCTATAAATAAATATATATATATATATAAATATATTAGTTGCCAGTTACCCATTTATTGTCACAGTTATACATTATAGAAAGTCTCTTTCGTTCCCAAGCTAAAGTAGTCAAAGAACGCACATTAAAAGTTTACTTACCTAGTATATATAATATCATCATCTATGTTTTCCTTGAGTATTTTAATCTCAGTTTCAAGGCTTTGGGAAAAGAATGTAATTGAAATATGTTATTTGTAATCATCATTAAAGTAATCTTAATTATATTGACTGGTGCTTATGCTTGCACTTTTTTAATAAATATAAATGCACTTTAGCGTCGCTATGGGGTGCCACCGTACCGTGTGACGCCAACTAGGAGATGTGCTACCAACATGAACAATCTAAAATTTTAAAGAGCACACACTGCTCGGTCTAGTTGGATTTTTTTACCAATCAGAGTTGAATATGACGACTAGCAAACATATAAACATGGATTGTCCTAAAATTTTCTGTAAATACGAAACCAAATTAATGACAGAAAGGCGTAGAGTAATTTTTTGTTTGTTGTCATGGTTTTTAAATATTTAATATAGGCGTAATCAGAAAAAAAGTGAGCCAACAGTGACTTAAATATTTTCTCATATTTAAAACCTTAATACAATAACTTGCTATTACAAACGTATTCCTCTTCAATTGTTTAATATTTTCAGATTAAAGGTTTAACTCTTGAATAAGAGGTGTAACCAAGCTAGAGGCCTTAAAATTGTTTCTTTTGTTACTTAGTACAGTTTAGTTTAATGTAAACATATCGGTAACGTAAATACTTTTACTTTCAGAACTTTAATTAATTTGTTTTTCTTCTTGTCATTTTATACTTATTTCAATTAAAATAAATCCATGATGGAAAACTGGAATGCGTGCCACTAAACGTTTATCGCAATTGGTGACACCAACCCTAGCGGCGCTACTTTTAATTAAGTGTCTACAAGTGTCTGTAATTTTACTTAAGTACATAATACTATTTACGTGTTTGGTTTCCTTCTTCTTTATGCGTATTGTTGCCCAAAGTTAATTTTAATTTACACATTTATGCAGGATGTTCTGGCGAAAATACTCTTTAAAAGCTTAAGTAATCATTTAAACCCATATGGAAGCCAATTAAATATTTATGACTTTACTTCTTTATATAATTATCATTTTAGTGCCTTTATGTTTGATTGAATATACATGTCGCTCTAGTTATTTTCTTACCCTTCAATCTCTTCCCTCAATTTTTCAATGGGCAATTTTAGATCTTCAATACTGTAGAAATAAATCGAGGATTATGTTTAATACTAATGCATTAAAATATTGAAATTCATGCCTTGTAGTAAAAAAAAGTAGATCTATTGAGCAATAAAATGTTTTCTTTTTTTTTTTTTCATAATTTGCTTTACAGGTAATTAAAAAAAATATTTAATTTACCTTTAATAATAGCAATATTTATAGCTTACTTAATTTCTACGAGTTCAATATCGTCCTTCAGAAGTCGTATCGTCATCACCTTTTTTACACTGTATTGAAACATTAAATGAATATTTAATTTCACAAGGATTATATTTGTATTAATTAAATATTTGATACTGCCGTTAAGATTACGCTATTTGAAAACTTTTTTTGATAATAATAACATAAATATAGTCAAATTGTGTATTCGAGTAAAATTTCCATTTCTTCGGATCAATAAAATTATCTCGTATAAATTTCAGACAAATATTTCAGCTTACGCGGACTTTGCGAAATGTCTCTTATCTTCGTAAAGTGTCTCCAAATCCTCAATCCTTTAAAAAAAAGTATTTATATATATATATATTTCTTAATCACACAATAATTGTACACAATTTAATAAAATAGTGTCATTTTAAAAACAAAATTAGTTAGCAGCTAATAGAATGGAACTATAATAATATAGACCAAAGGTGTGCAACATGTTTCCTATATGCAGTTATTCAAGGGCTACTTTAAGAGGCTCCGCAGGTGGCCAGTTGTGCAACCCTGATATAAACATAATAAAACGAATTTAGGGAGAAACAACTGTACTAGTGGAACGTGGAAATCAGGCTACCTATTGTAACTAAAATAACCTTACCTAACAAACATTCAGCTTTCGTATTTCTTAAGAAACCATATAATAGACTTAATGGTCTTTAGGCAATCGATAGAAGTATGTTTAATAACATAAGCATTATCAAAGGAGGAAACTGGGGTAATATCTTCTTAAATTTCTTTCATAAAACTTATTAAAAGCTCCTTCTCATATACATTTGTGTCATTAAATTCTTAAATAGACAACAATAGACGTCAAAATTTTCGGGCAGGTAATAATAATTACGTGATGACAGGTAATCGAATCACCAATGTATGGCTAAAGTCCAGTGCTTGTATTACATATACTTCTCCGTAAATAAGATTATACAGTTTAGTGCATACGGTTCTTCATAAAATACACAGTTTAGCATACAAGTTCACTAAAATGTATATCTGTACATATAACGTCTGCACATCACCGGCTGTATACAATAAGCCATAAAGTATCCCGACGGACTAAATTGATCCATAGGGCCGGTTAAGCAGCGTTCACCAGTTTCCATGGCCACGGCATACTAGGTGATTGTTTGGCCAGCACTAAGCACAACCGCCTTTACTTTACCCCAACTAAGGTCAGGTACCCACTAGAGCTGGGTAGACTCAGGGACACCCTCGGAATTGTCACAATGAAATGAAAATAATGAATTTACGCCATAATAGAAAATCTATTGCGTTTCACAAATAAGTCGAATGGAACATGATGAGAGTTGTACTTACGTGTAGAGTTTATCATCTTTTAATTCTCTTGTAAGGAATTGAACCTCAGTTTCAAGCCTTTAAGCAAATTAAAGTAATAGTTTTAGTCATTGTTGATGATCTTACGTAAAATACAATTGTACCCAAAGCTCTCTACTATAAATATTAACAAATTAAACATTGTTTGGTGGCTTTTTTTTTTAAAGATTTGTAGCTTTGAACAACATTTTTTTTTGTTTTAATTTACTCTTAAAGTAGAATATTAGCATTTTAGTTAACTGGTTAGAGAAAAATACTGCATTATTTAGAAAAAAATGAAAATACATGTGTGTTACAGTTGTTTATCATTAATTTGTAGGCTTTACCTTTACCCCAAGTTATCATTTTTTTTTTTTGAACAGATGGTTATGCTTATCAAAGAACAAAGGATGGGTTAAGAATTTTCGAAATGGTTTTCTTACACCAGTGGTTCTTAACCGGTGCTCGTACCGATTTACGTACATTTGTGAGGAAGAATATCACATTCCACAATGTATTGTATGTGGAGAAAAATTATCCAACAGCGCGATGGTTCCTACCAAGTTGAAACGTCACTTTTCTACAAATCACGCTAACCTTGCTAGAAAAACTAAAGATGATTTCAAACGATTGTTAGATACGCAAGCTTAACAAGTAAAATATTTTGAAAAAACTGTGAATATTTCCGATATGGCATAATTGGCGTCATATAAGGTTGCTGAAATGATTGCTGTTCAGTTTAAACCACATACTATAGCACAGTCTTTAATTATAACTGCATGTTGTGAAATGGTTAAAATTATGTTTGGCGATGAAGCAACAAAGGAAATAATGAAAATTCCTCGTTCAAATGATACAATAAAAAATAGAATTAAAAATATGTCGGATGATATCGAGAAAACAGTTGTCGATAAGCTTTCCAAACGGCATTTTGCTCTGCAAATTGACGAGTCCACTGACATACGTAGAAAAGCTCATATACTAGGGTTCGTTCGTTTCATTCATGAAAACGAAATAGTGAATCAATTTCTATGCTGTCTTGAGCTTACCGAACGTTCGACAGGACAAGATGTCTTTGATTCTATTTCTTCCTATTTCGAACAATTCAAAATATCATGGGAGTTGTGTGTGGGAATTTGTACGGACGGTGCTCCATCAAGGTAGGCTCACTGAAAGGGTTTGTGACTCTAGCCAAGAAAAGAAACGTTAATATTATATCTACTCACTGTTTTTTTTTGCACAGAGAATCTCTGGTGTCCAAAACATTACCAGTAGCATTAAAACCTGTGCTAGACAAAGGTGTAAATATGGTAAACTTCATAAAATCGAGACCTTTGACAATACGCGTCTTTAAAAATCTTTGCATCTCTATGGAAAACAAGTACGAATCTTTGCTTTTGCATTCTGAAGTGAGATGGTTATCCAGAGGAAAAGTGTTACGTCGTTTCCTAGAACTGAAGGATGAATTGATGACCTTTTTCCAAAATGAAAATATGGATGATTTTGTGGAATATCTTCAAAATGACATTTGGTGTGCTAAATTGGCATATTTAGCTGATATTTTTGATTATTTAAATTGTGTTAATACCAGCCTACAAGGAAGAAAAGAAATTTTTTTAACATCGACCGACAAATTGACAGCCTTTCGGAAAAAAAGTTATTTTTTAAAAAATCGTTTGTTGGAGAAAAAGAAAGTAGATATCTTTCCTTCTCTTAATGATAACACTGCCGACGAAATTATTTCAGCAGTAACAGAGCATTTAACTTTATTAGAAGAAAAGATTGAATTTTATTTTCCATCAATAAACGTAGAAACATATGACTGGATACGTAATCCCTTTGCCACGGTTGATACATCAAATAGTAAGTTGTTATACCAAGAAGAAGAAGAATTAATCAACCTATCATCGGATCGTACACTTAAAATAAAATTTTCCGAAATGGTTCTGGAGGAATTTTGGATCTTTGTGCAAGAAGAATACTCAGCGTTTTCCATGAAGGCACTTAAAATCTTGTTGCAATTTTCAACATCATATTTGTGTCAACTCGGTTTCTCGATAGTCACCAACATAAAAACTAAAAAACGAGCAACACTTACTAATTTGGATGAAGAATTGAGGGTAGCTATTTCTAAAATTAGGCCTAATATCACTGAAATTTGTAAAAACCGTCAAATCTTTTTATTTTTCTGAATTAAATTTTGCTCAATGTTATTTTTTTTTATTTATTCAATTTATGTTTATTAAAAATTTGTTTGTCATGTTATAATTTTAAACTCTTATGTTATAATCTTTTATTTTCAATAAAAGTCGTACGTATGTGTATTTTTTTATTTTTTTTTACGCCCTGATTTTGGTGCTCCCCAAATTTTTGTCATGATCAAAAGTGCTCCCCGACTTCAAAAAGGTTAAGAACCACTGTCTTACACTGTATTCATTCTTATGTACATCTTAAGGGCTGGAATCAAATCCTTCTTTCTGTAATAAAAACAATAAATTAAACACATGCAAAATAAACAAATAAACTAAAATTAAGGAAACAAAATTTCTATAAATGTATTTCTCATCACATACTTTGTGTTCCTTAACTTTAAAAAAAGAATTGCATTCAGGAACTAATGTTTGTTTTAAATTGAGTGAATACTGACCTGTAATACTCTGAAGGCTTTAGTAACTTTTCGATAATTTCTAGTCTATAAAGAAAAGGGATATAGTGTCTTTTTATTATTTTGTTTTAAAATGTGTTCATTTGTGTGTTAAAAAATGAACATACCCGGAGCATTCGTAGCGTATATTATATATTTCTTTTTTTCAGAAAATTGGAATTTAGAATAGAGGCGCATCATTCAAGTATCTAAAATTTTGTTTTGCTTATTTATATAAACATTCTGTTAGCAGATGTTCTTGCTCTACTCTAGATAATATGTTTTAACAGTACACAAAAATTACAGTTTTAAAGAGTTTTGTATTGGTTTTCATTCAAATATTCATTAAACATTGACATGAGGTAAATCAAAATGCAATAGATAATGTATAATAGGGGAAAAAACTTGTGAGATAAGCCGTCAGTCTGAATAGCTAAATCTGTGAACAAACAGTAACAAAGGTTTTACGTTGCCAAGGTTACCACAGACCAAGAACAAACCCTCCTTAAATCACCTCCTTTTTCTTTGCAGCCATCTCCCCACCTTACATTTGTTTGCACTAGTACAAAAACAAGCTTAAAGTTTCATTCATTTTATTGTATTTCATGTTAATAATACAATTTGAGAACACATTTGACGCATTATACCCTTAGGTACGGCCTATCAGCATATGTACTGAATGATACTAGAGCAGAATAATAAATAGTTTAGAAAAACAATGCGACTTGTATTTTATACTAAATAGAATAGCACATACCCAGGTACGTTGTTTTCTTTCTTGAAATCACTGACATCTTTACTTCTTCAATAAAGTAAAACATTTTTTAATGTACATCTTCGAGTATGTGTAAACGTAACTATTTATAGATTTACGTAGTTATATAGTCATGTTTGAAAGTATGTATTTACCACTGATCTATAAAAAGAATGGATTGCGCCTTCTTAATAAATTGGTAAAGTGAATACAGGGAAATCTAAAAATTTGCACCTCACTTATCGATATAAACAAAATTGTGTTTAAAACATACTGCGCCACTGACCTATAAATAAATCGGATGTGGCCTATTGGACAAGATTAACACCACACGAACAAAGAAAGGTTTTAAAAGGTAATCCGCTCTTATAAGATACTACAATCATCTCATATGTACGTACAAACCACTGACACTATGTGCCACTATTGAATGTCTGATTGGAGTAAGAATGTGTCTTTCCTTTCTATCTCCTATATTATTTAACATTAAAGTATTTAGCTTTGCATTGAATTTAATTTACATATGTCACGATTCTGGAATTAAATCGCGACACTTAGCACACATGGATAGATCATAGCGCAGAAGTAGTGTAGAACTAGAAACATAGGTTAGCGTAGAGTTAGATTAGGGAGTAGAAAAGTAGCCTGGAGCTATTACCCTCTCCCTCTCTCACGCAATAGGAACACCCCAACCACCCCTTCTTCACCTGTTCTTTAACCCTCTCTACACTCTTTCATTCCCGAATTCAGAGTTTGCTACTTGATTCAGCCAATTGGTATTACACTATTTGTATGTGTGATTGTATGTGTGTGTATTCTTTAATGTATGTATATATATATATTCTATTATGCTGTCAATTATGATTCATGTTGTATTTGGATAGTAACTACTCATTTATTTTGCTAAACTCAGCATACACGTAAAACCCCCACCCACCTGTAGAAACCCCCACCCACCTGTAGACACCCCCACCCACTGCTACACCTTTTTCATTATCTCCCCTCTTCGTTCCCTACTCAGCGCTCGTGGGCATAGCCCTTGATCCACTCGTCGTAGTGACATCTGGAGCGAAGCGTCTCGCACATACGTAAGCGCCCCGGGCTGCACTCGACCAGAACCAATAGACACAGGTACATCAAGGGAGATAAGTCATTATCTTATCCTTTGTATCTCCGTATACGTCTACCCCCTCCCTTTCCCCTGGGCCCCACCCCGCAAAAGTCGGCGGTACTAATTGTTCACCTACACCCACTCCTAATTCCCCCCCCCCCCAATAGTCAATCCTTTATGCAAGTATATTTCAAACCAGCCAACCAGAACATATGTAATTCTAAACTAATGTAGCTATCCAATCAAATTGACCACTGATCACGTGACTACAATTCACGAAAGCGTGCTTAACTAGTTTTAGGGCACTTCGGCTCAAGCGTGAGGTGGAGAAGGTTGTTCGAGTCTAGCCTCCACTTATTCAGTTCGTTCCATAGGATATACCGCCTGCATGTGTATAGATAGATATTGTGCCAGTATAAGTATTTTCATGAACACAGCTACGTTTACCTAATGTTGGACAACCTAGCAGTACCATGTGTTGAGTGTTAACTGAAGCCTGTGCAAATTCATATATGTATCTTGCCATTGAGTGAAGAATTGAAATGATAATAAACACCTGAACTTAACCAACGATTTATTTGCCTACTTAGAACTATCTGTTGTGTCCGTCATAATATCTAACGAGCCAAGAGAGAAATAATAATTATTCCAGGGCGATTCCAGTCACGGTAATTCATACACCACGACGACCTGCCACTACTACCCCACTCACCTACGACTCCGCACTCCTCTCATCGCCCAACTTCTGCCAGGTTGATGTCCTAATCCTAAACACATCCTGACAAAGTGGGGACCTCGCCGCGGGATCCTGAACTCAAGCCGTTCAGTGCACTAACAACAGCAATCAACCCGAGGACCATGCCGTTACTGAAACTGACCCTGGATTGCGGGCTCATCTCTCTACAACACGAAGACTCTAAGCAGCAAACAGATCCGCCACCCCAAACACGCCAGAAACCAGACTCGTCACCCCAACGCCAACCAAGGCACCCATTACGTCAGATTCGCCACTCTAAGCAATCTACGTCACCCCAGATACACCAGCAGCCAGATTCGTCGCCCTACGCCACCTGCGTCACCCGTTACGCCAGATTTGCCACCCCAACCGCCAGATCGTCACCCCAGATACACCAGCAGCCAGATTCGCCACCCCAACCGCCAGATCGTTACCTGAGACACCGCATCGACGTACCTGCACCCGAGACGCCAGCACTAGAAACCGCCGAGAACCCGACATCTGTCCCGTCAACCTCTCCATAGGAACTGCCGTAGTCCCGGTACCCAAACCAGGAAAATAGACAATAACACTATACACTATCTAGTCCCGGCACGGGGAAAAATAACTTCTCACTATACCGAAGCTACCCGCAACCAACAGAGCGCCAAGAGCCATACCAAAAACGATAACTTTGTGATTGGATACGTGTGTATTGTATACGTGTGTGAAATTCCAGGATTTGCGGTTCGGTGAGTACCATTTTGGACTAGTATTAAGTTAGTTAAACTCTGAACCCCCCAACCCCTCTTACACTTTCCTCTTTCTATCTCGTTATATCTCTGTCCGTTACTGCCTTACTCTCGCCTTACAATGTCACTATGGCCGAAGGTGTACTGTTGCGTAAGCAGCTGAGGCAAGAGGCTATAGCGATAGGCTACAGTGACGGAGACGTCATCAAATACGTAGTTGAACAGGTAGCGGTCCATGAGGCAAGAGAAGAGAAACTTAGAATAGAACAGTTAGAGGAGAAACGTAGAATAGAACAGTTAGAAGAGAAACGCAGAGTAGATCAGTTAGAGAGAGAGGAGAGAGCAGCACAATTAGCTAGAGAGGAGAGAGCAGAACAATTAGCTAGGGAGGACACACTTAGGTTAGAACAATTAGCTAGGGAGGACTCACTTAGATTAGAACAAGTAGCTAGGGAAGAGAGAGTTAGAGAAGAAAATAGGCTAGATGAGGAGGCACGCAGGACACATGAATTCAGACTAGCTGAATTAGCCGCAAGCACTAGGCCCCCGGACAACAGCGACAACCCAAACTCCCCCTCGTCATTTAGTTCAGCAAACCCCAGCAACCATCCCCTCCCCCGACATGCTTCTCTATGGACTGAAGTTCACGACCCCCGACTGGAACAGTTCGACATTTACCTCCGACGGTTTAGCGACTGTATGGAGCTAAATGAGGTCCCCCCAGAATTACATTGTAGGATCCTCGTCTCCACTCTGAGAGGAGAGGATTATGACACCTATTGTAAACTGGCCCCAGAAGAGAGGGAGTCGTGCGTTGCACTGAAAAACGCGCTGCTAAATCAACACCAACTGCACGCGTCACATTATCAAAAGAAGTTTCGGTCGTCCACGCTACGGTCAGGAGAGAACTATACGCAATTCGCGGAGCGAATTAAGGCCTACTTACTTAAGTGGGTAAAATTAGGGGACATAGAACAATCCTTTGAAGGCATGGTCACCCTTCTTATGACTGAACAGATAGAATCCCAGATGCCCCCCAAGCTAAAGGCTTTCTTAATCCAACAGGGAATATCCGGGTTAAACCCCTCCCTGCAGGGCGCAGATAGGTTTCTGCAGTCCAACCTAATAGCGTCATCCTCCCGCCCGGGACACCCACAACCGCACCGACCTTATGGGGACAACCACCGCGTCAACCCTCCCCCTCAATCAACCGCTCCCCAGCCACACACGCCCCACCACGGGCAACCTCGTCCTCACAACCCACGCGGAGACCACCGCCACACCAGACCCACCCCTCAGTTAGCACACGACAGGAACAGACGCGACCCCACCCCCTATTTGGCCGCCGGTGCATTTTACACCACGACAGAGCCCGTAAGCGCCGACCAGCAGTATACTAACGGTCCGGCAGGACAAGAAACAGAAGCCCCTTACCCCAACCACTTAACCGAAACCACCGCCCCGTGGAATAGCCAGGAAACATACGGCGACTTGGATCAAGTCCATCACGTATTTTCCATCTCCTCAGTAGACGGACCCCACGAACCCCGCCACAACTGTGTCGACGAGATAGTCCGAATCAATGGCCACCTGGGCTCGTGTACATACGATTCCGGTCTTAGCTATGAGGCCCTCGTAACGGAATCAATGACCGAACCCCGCGACTACACAGGCCGCTATGTGCGACTCCAAGGGCCATCCCATGACTCCCCCATCCTGCGTCTACCGACGGCACTCATACACATCGACTCCGCCTTTACAGCAGGCCCCATCGAAGCAGCCGTGACTAAAGACGGGAAAGTAGACGTTCTACTAGGTAGGCCAATCTTAGGCAGACCATTTCCGCCCCGACCCACACAGGTGAGCCACGAGCCACTGCGCCCCACCCACAGCCCGATCCGCCCTCCCCTATTCGTGTCCATTAAAGACAGGCTCCGCAACGCAAAACTGCCCCAAACCAGAAGCGAGCTAAAGCGTATACTTCACGAGTTCAGTTACTATGAAAGGAATGCTATACGCGGCTTCCGGCAACTCGCAACGCCCTTATTCGATCTACTGAATGCTACCACACGTCCCAAATTACATTGGAACGAAGACGCCACATTTACCTTCGACCTGTTAAAATGTTTCTTAGGTCGAAACCCATTTCGAGTCCACCCCAACGACGAGGATTAGCGTTAACCCTAAACAACCGATGGGCTGGGTAACAATACAACCCAGCGCCATACTCGCCTCCCCCCCCCCAAGAAGATAACTTAACGCGTCCCCTTGTTCCCTCCGACCCCTCCCCGTCACAGACCCACCACCAACACGTGTATACGCCAAGATACCACTCGCAGATACTATCCCGTAACTCTCACTAAGATCCCATACCCCAGAGACAGTAATTTATGTATGAATCCACTTTCTGAGTAGATTCCCAAATTGCCCGGGTGAGTTGTCACGATTCTGGAATTAAATCGTGACACTTAGCACTCATGGATAGATCATAGCGCAGAAGTACTGTAGAACTAGAAACATAGGTTAGAGTAGAGTTAGATTAGGGAGTAGAAAAGTAGCCTGGAGCTATTACCCTCTCCCTCTCTCACGTAATAGGAACACCCCAACCGCCCCTTCTTCACCTGTTCTTTAACCCTCTCTACACTCTTTCATTCCCGAATTCAGAGTTTGCTACTTGATTCAGCCAATTGGTATTACACTATTTGTATGTGTGATTGTATGTGTGTGTATTCTTTGATGTATGTATATATATATTCTATTATGCTGTCAATTATGATTCATGTTGTATTTGGATAGTAACTACTCATTTATTTTGCTAAACTCAGCATACACGTAAAACCCCCACCCACCTGTAGAAACCCCCACCCACCTGTAGACACCCCCACCCACTGCTACACCTTTTTCATTATCTCCCCTCTTCGTCCCCTACTCAGCGCCCGTGGGCATAGCCCTTGATCCACTCGTCGTAGTGACATCTGGAGCGAAGCGTCTCGCACATACGTAAGCGCCCCGGGCTGCTCTCGACCAGAACCAATAGACACAGGTACATCAAGGGGGATAAGTCATTATCTTATCCTTTAAACCTCCGTATACGTCTACCCACCCCCCCCTTTCCCCTAGGCCCCACCCCGCAAAAGTCGGCGGTACTAATTGTTCACCTACACCCACTCCTAATTCCCCCCCCCCCCCCCTTAATAGTCAATCCTTTATGCAAGTATATTTTAAACCAACCAACCAGAACATATGTAATTTTAAACTAATGTAGCTATCCAATCAAATTGACCACTGATCACGTGACTACAATTCACGAAAGCGCGCTTAACTAGTTTTAGGGCACTTCGGCTCAAGCGTGAGGTGGAGAAGGTTGTTCGATTCTATCCTCCACTTATTCAGTTCGTTCCATAGGATATACCGCCTGCATGTGTATAGATAGATATTGTGCCAGTATAAGTATTTTCATGAACACAGCTACGTTTACCTAATGTTGGACAACCTAGCAGTACCATGTGTTGAGTGTTAACTGAAGCCTGTGCAAATTCATATATGTATCTTGCCATTGAGTGAAGAATTGAAATGATAATAAACACCTGAACTTAACCAACGATTTATTTGCCTACTCAGAACTATCTGTTGTGTCCGTCATAATATCTAACCAGCCAAGAGAGAAATAATAATTATTCCAGGGCGATTCCAGTCACGGTAATTCATAACCCACGACGACCTGCCACTACTACCCCACTCACCTACGACTCCGCACTCCTCTCATCGCCCAACTTCTGCCAGGTTGATGTCTTAATCCTAAACACATCCTGACAACATATATGTATACGTTCTGCATGCTTATCAGTATATTACTTATTGTTATACGATTAGTCATTGATATTAGTTCCCATTCATGTATATTATAAATGTTGTAGCACGTGTGTGTTCCCCCCCCCTCCCCACCCCATGCCCTCGGAACAAGGCCAGGGTCATACCTGACACAACCAAGCCAAGCCCTCCCCACCCCACAGTCTCGTCGACCAGATCACAGGAAATTCACATCTCAATGACGGTTCTTCCCCTGGTCAGATAATAGGGAACTTAGAATCTTTGATGCAGGACCCCGACGGACAAGAGAGAAAACTCTGACCAACAACACAGGGCCTTCGAAGTTTCCCTACCGCCGCGTCTTACCCCCCCCCCCCGCACCCCCTCCCCACTACCGTTTGGTACTTATTTTCACATGCCAATCAATCAAATGCTGAATTGAAGAGACATGTTGACCAATCGGATACGCTATCTACGGGTCAATCTTACCCTTGCCCATCCCCCCTCATTACAATCACGTGGTGAGTTGCAACCTAACTTGTTGTTTAACATGTAATGTAAGTTAGTCTTAGGTCAGTCTGGCTTAAGGAGTCTCGAGGGTTGGATGCCCCGAGCTCCAACAGCACCACGCGGTGCTACAGTCTGTTGTAGAGTCCTTGTAAGGACTATCTACTACATATAGTTTAAGCCTATGATTAAATGTACACTCTTTATCACTTGTATTTGGATTGTATGAATTATGTGCTCACGTCATTAATGATTGAATACGGACTTTCATGTGAATAAAATATTCGTTGTTACAACACGCCTTGCTTATCGATTGATAGAATACCTGTTTGTGTGACGTCCAGTGACAGTGTCAATTAGTCAACAGTTTAACTCAACCTACGTATTAACGAGCCAAAACGAAACCTGGATATAAATTTGTCTTAGAATCACCTAGGAATCATCTGCACTTCGGGACCACATACCACCTAGAACACCTGCCTAAATCACCCCATCCCCATCACCCTGTGTACCTGCTGAGTTATCCACTAAGTCTGCACTGATAGCCTATACGCTAACTGCAGGCTCGGTGACAGCATCTTAGACCAGCACGCCACATCGGAACGGAATCTATGTTGCTGCCATTTTACACAATATGCATATTAATTGTTGCTGTCAACCTTCTGACATCTTATTAATAATATAAAACTAACAATAATACTATCAAAAGGAAAAAAAAAAAGAAAACAAATACCAAACAATAAAAAAAAAATTAATAATAAAAAAAGTAGACAGCAGTATTTCGCAGTACGGGAAAACCCGGTCCCGAAACACACTAAATTTGAAAGAATTTCAAAGGGACATCATTATGGAAATGGCGCCCGTTTTATAACCTTAACATTCGGTGATTAGTAATAGATCTAAATTTATTGAAAAAAAAAATTAACAAATTAAGCACTATTGTTGATAAAATAAAAATGTCTTTTGGAGGAAGTTTCCAATTTATACATTTAACTTTTAACCTATTTATTCAAACGGCTTAGGAGACTATAGAGCAGAAACAAACATGTAAATAAAAAAACAAACTCACGGTAATTATATATATTGATTGATCAGTGACGTGACAGTAGAAAAAAAATGGCTGAAATTTCTTGAAGGATATTACTTCCGAGCCTAATCCATTTTTATTATAGATCAGTGGTATTTACGTATGTATGTGACTACTTGTGTAGAATAGTTGTGTACTTGATGCGCTCCCTGGCTATGGTAGTTTTTATGTATGGCTGTGAAACATGGACACTTACGGCAGATCTCCAGAAAAGAATCAGAGCCCTGGAAATGAGATGCTTACGTAAAATTTTAAACATCTTCTACAAAGATCGAGTTACAAATGAGGCTGTCCGTGAGCGAATCACCAACGTCATCGGCCCTCACGAGGATCTACTCAGCGCCATTAAATCCAGAAAATGCAGATGGTATGGGCATGTGGCAAGATCCAAAGGCCTTGCGAAAACCATCCTGCCGGGCACAGTGCGGGGTGGAAGAAAGAGAGGCAGGCAGAATAGACGATGGGATGATGACATCAAGGAGTGGACAGGTTGTCTCTTTCAGACTCCCAGAGTGCGGCGCAGGACCGAGACGGATGGCGCAAAATCATCCTACTGTCAAAAAAAGGTGCCCCAACGACCCTCACTCGGGTTATGGGATAGAAGAAGAAGAAGATGTAGGCCTACAAAGGTACGTAGATATTTAAGTAAATATCACACTTTTCTTGATAAATTTATCTGTCTATCTATAAATGATTTGTGTGGGCCTAAATACTTTTATCTTTCTATCCATTCATTCATGTAGCCACGACTAGGACATCCGTTTGCATTATTTCATTGCATTATCACATATTGGATAATAATTATCAATGTACTGGACTATTATTGTATTTGATAATTGTTATCTTACCTAAAAACTATGATCTTCTCCTTGTCATGTGTCTCCCTAAAAGAATTGCAATCATATTTCATGTTATAACGTATACAACACAAACATTATTGATTTATGTTATGAATTAGAAATGTTGGAAATATTCACTACATAGCTTAGTTATTAAATTATTATACTATTTATCTTACCCGTTTTCCAAGATTATTTTTAGAATGATTCTGGAAAAAACAACAATACAAAAACAACAGCAACTAATTAAATTTTGTTAAGTAAATCAACATTTTAAAATGTTATTTTGTACGAAGCTGAACTAAGAGGCCGACAGAAATTTGCTTTCGACACAGTTTCGGATTCGGCCGCAGCAAAAAGTTTTCAGATTTACTTTCGGTCGTCAACCGAATGTCTATTTTAAATTTCAAAATTCAAACTGCAACGCTTGCGCTGCATCTATTACTCTGCTTATTGATAATCTCATTTAGTTAAACTTTCGCAAGCTAATCTGTGTGAAGTAGAAAATTGAAGTAAATAATAAATAAATTATCTAATCACTCCAAAGAATGTAAAAAAAAGGAGTGTGGCTTAATAAAATGGCTTTGTGCTTTGCACCTAGGTCACCACAGTTTTTTCTTTCATTGCATTTTTTGTTGTTGATGTTGTATTTTTGGTCTAATTTTATAAAAAATTAGGTCATAATATTTAGATACCAAAATCTTGTATAACGTTTATATTGCCCTTTAGGTTATTAAATCTTAAAGATTATTCAATTCTGAATACAATGATATAAGCTTATAATTCATGTATTTACAACTGTATATTACATGTTCTTTTGTTTACTTTAATATAGTACCCATAAACTAGTTAATATTACACAAAAATGTGCAGTCGTTTAAAATCTTTTGTTAGGCAATTTTGGTTGCTTTTGGCCGAAGGTGCAGTGAAACTCTCGGGTTCGGCCGAAAGTCAATGTATCTTTCGGTGTGGTTGCGTTGTCGGCCAAAACCCCCCAAAATTGATTCGTTTGGCCTCTAGTTACAAGTTGCAAACTGTATACCTTGGATAAGTGCAATACGTTTGCAATAAAAAAAAACTTTAGCGAAAAATGTATCGAGTACAAATAGAGCAAATGTCAGTAGAATGTGATTCCTATTGTACTGATTGAGACAAAATTAAATAACAAAAAAAAGATTTAAAAAAACAACTGTATATGATTAGAATATCTAGACCTATATTATTTTTTAAAACTTACTCATTGTATGCAGGTGTGAAAATAATTATCTTTTTTTATTGTATGAATGTGTATATCATATCAATAAGTAATCAGAAGCTCAGTACTTAGTAATTTGTAATACTATTATTAGAAATGGAGAAAAGTATGAGTTAAGCGTTATCAATTACCTATATCGATATTAGAAATGCTTTCACATTCGAGGGTTCATTTGCTAAACGTTCTCAGGGTAAAATATAATAGGGTTTTGAATAAATGGTGTGTGTTTTTCAGGGCGCGTAAGTTTTTTTTAAAATTAGACCGTCAGGAATAATATTACCCTTAATCTTTTATCGAGAAAGCTCCAGCGAAGATTCACAACTGACAAGAGTAACACCCAATAGTTAAATCGGTAAACCTAGAAACACCAGAGTACTGAAGGGCAAAGAGTAAAGTAGTAATAAGATATGAGCGCATTAAACTCTAATTTAGAAATACAACCCAATAGCAGCCTGTTGCAATGGGCCGCCGTAATAAATCGTAAATTTCGTTGTAAGCTGCAAATGCTGTTTACGATTAATTCTAATCTAAAAAGCAAATAAGCTTAAATGCTTTTTTTATTTTGTTTATTCATATACAAATTATGATATCAAAACGTTCGCGTCCGTAGGCCTACATTTTAATCGACAGATTCGCTAAAAGGGGCCGTCCAGGGGAAGGAAGGGGGTCTAAGGAAATGTGACAGTTTGTGACAGGGGGAAGGGGGGTCAGGCCATGTGTGACGTCACACATTTATTTCTTTTTAATTTTATTTCTTATTTTGTTTTTTGTAGAATTTAATTGCTTTAAAAATAATTTTCACACCTTTTGTGAAACATTTGAATTATTTGATCGAATTTGCAAAGCATGTCAATTCTACCTAGCCTCACAAACAATGTTGAAGAAATATGTACGACAGCACATAGCCCAGGCTCTGGAGAATGTGCCAACCCAAACTGTTCCAGAAAAACGCATCCGCTGCTATCGCTGCTAGAAGGCAAAGATAACTCATGGCAGTTATTACCAGAAGAGAAAATGCACATCAGAGGATGTTGAGTGGCTAGATGAGGATGAAGTTGATCTGTCTGCAATTATCCTTTTAGGAAACGATGATTGTGAAAGATTGATGCCAGTCGTAACTATGGATGACCACTTCAATTCACCATGGACGGATGATGTCCAGTGATATTTTTGAATTAAACATAAATCACAGACCCATAATAAACAGATTCAATATAGCACAATAGTTTGTCACATAATTTTTCAATCAAGTCTTTTTTTTTGTCATTTTTGTTTTTCTTTTTATTATTTAATCACTGGGTGAGGTCAAGTTTTGCTAATCTACTTACTTCTTATCTTGTGTAAAAAGATTGCATAATCGGAAGATTTTCGAAAACTTGACCGCACCTATTGTAAATGAAAAGGCAGCAGATAAATGATGTGTATTATATAATTTTATTGTCTAGTCTTATTTTTGCAATTCATTTTTTATCAAATTCAATATAGATTGAGTTACTGCTTCAATGTGACAATTGTTGACAATTAACTATTCTACTATTAAAGTCATTTAATAATGTGATAGTTATTTTAAGTGGAAATTATATATTTCAATACTGTTTAATAGTGAAGTGTGTTTTAGATTAAATTTTAAATAGGTGTTAATTAAAAAAAAAATTTCGAAAGTGCGACGTACTTTAGGGGGGGGGGCGAGATTTGTGACAGTTTGTGACAGGGAGGGGGAGGGGGTTAAAACTGGTAGTGATGGGTTGGCAGTAGGGCTAGAACCAGGGCTGTTTAGTTGACAGTCCGGAGCAGATATAAATATTTAACAATTAAATAACACTTAAAAAACATTTTTTTCATATAAATACTTTAAATATGATTTAGTAATGGATCTACCATCATAACATTGTACTCTTTGCTATTTATATCTTTAAAAAAAAACAGCCACCGCATGTTCCTTTCTAACAAAAGTCTCTTAATGAATGTTTTTAGGTTAACAAGATGACCTTTTGTAAATCTGTTGATGATCTAGTTCTAAATCCGCAATTGAACCTTTGCTATTAGGTGATTAGTTTCCAGAAAATACGTTAGCCTTTGTTTATCTATTTTATCGATAAAGAACCGATCTTTTAGTTCTTTTGGTCTGTAATTTATTTGGTTTGTGTGGTATTGTAGCTCTTTTAACATAGAAATAATAATTTCCTTGCTCCAGCAAAAAATTCATTTTGGTGTCAAATTTTGATTAGGTTTTACAGTGTTAAAACTTCGCTATAAGTTTTATAATCTTAATGAAATGTATATTGACTTAGTGCATAATTTTTGTTATTTCTTTAATGCTTCGCACGAGTTATGTAAGTGTTATTGTGGAAACGTAGGATTAAAAAATATGTGGTTCAAAAGTAATAAATCTAGTCTAGTTTTCTTTTCTGTGTCATTTTTTTTTAAAGTCGGTGTATTTTTCTGATCATGAATTTTGGGTGGATGTTTAATTATATTCGAAATATCATTGGCAGTTTCTGTCGGCATTTGAATTTAATGAATGATATTTATATGGGAATATATAGCAATATACATAGTTTTTAATACAGAAGAGAATATGTAATAAAAAGGAACAGGTGTACTGTATAAAAAGAACACTCATAATCTCTAATTTTTCAAAAATGTCGAATACCGCATTTTGAATATAAGCTCTTCGCACACTTAGGTAGGTTTATAATGGTTTAACATTGTTTTTTTGTTTTTTTTAAAACAACAAAAGCCTAACCAAAAGATCTAACCCGCTAGAACTTAAAGTAGGTACACTAGAAACCATCGAAAGTTATACAGATACAGCCATCCACATCTTTACAGATGGCTCAGCATTAAAAGCCACAATAAATGCTGGATTAGGCGCTTACCTGACCTTCCCTGATAAACAATGCCTTGAGATAAGTGCACCATGTGGGACTATTGCACAATTTTTCAAGCAGAAGTAGATGCTCTGATTTTTGCCCTTAAGACAGTAGAACATAAATATAATAATAAACATCTTGCCCCATCAGATATGGTCATCTTCACCGACTCTCAATCAGCACTTCTAACAGTAGCAAGCGAAACCTCACCAAGCTTGAAACGAAATCACCCTATTAGAACACACTCTGGACTACCTAATAAACACATATAACATCAACATCAACAATGGATCCCAGGCATACCAGGAAATGAAAAAGCTGACAGACTGGCTAGAAAGGGAGCTAGCATGGACCAATATGAAAGACCTGTCAGCTACAACACAGTGTGTAGCTTACTAAAAAGCAACTTTAAGGAGGAATGGCTAAATCAATGGGCTCATGGAGCAACTGAAAGAATAATGTACAGAGAAAGGAATCAACTTAACAAACAAGACAACATAAAGTCCCCCCCCCCCCCCCCCCCCGCAAAGAACAATGCACTGTATTCCAGTTGAGAACAGGACATATTATATCATTCAACTCACACCTAATAAATAGAATAAACCCAACTCGCCCACCTAACTGCACACTTTGCCCCTGCCCACAAGAAGCTGTGGACCACTTCCTGATTGAATGCCCTGAGCTAACCTATCTCAGATACACTCTGCTCCCCCAATCAACATACCTTTACCAACATACTATGTAGCAGTATTGAACAACTGAAAAAGACATGTAAATATGATTGTCTGGCATTGACTGCAAGAGAGCAACAGCTCGGCAGACTGGCTAATAGAAGAAGAAGAATCGTTTAACATTATGCATTGTGCTTAATATTAACGACTTGTATAGTCTAATGGATTTAATATAATGGAGAATTTGAACGACGATTGTTTAAATGTTTTATATTATATTACATCATATATTACAGACGCCCCTCCTATAAAGAAGATTATTGCTTCCTACGCTCATCAGTGGTTCGAGTCTAGTCTTACATTTTAAATGATGTTAAGTTACAGATTTTCCTGTTTTTTATAAGGCAACATATTCCATGTCCGGAAAGAAAGAGTACTTATGTGCATTTGTTTTAGTTTTAGCATAAGGAACAAGAAAAGTGTATTAAAATGTTTCCTTATGTTTATATGAGTATTGCAAAAGGCTGCTATTGGGTTGTATTTCTAAATTAGAGTTTAATGCCCTCATATCTTATTACTACTTTACTCTTTGCCCTTCAGTACTCTGGTGTTTCTAGGTTTACCGATTTAACTATTGGTGTCACTCTTGTCAGTTGTGAATCTTCGCTAATATGGAACCTTGCAGTTATTTTCTGAATTTGTTCTAATTTTGTTATGTTTTCTTGAGCTGATGGGTCCCATACAGATAATGCATATTCTAGTATAGGTCTAACTAATGTGAAATATCATTTAGTTTTATTTTCTCATTACATTTGTAAAAGTTCCTTTTTATGAAGCCTACTGTTTTGCTAACTTTTTAATGTTTTCATCGAATATAACTCATCATTTACTATTGCTCCTAGATGATTTGCATTGTTAGTTTGGGTTAGTTCTTTGCCATGAGTGAGGCAGTTTGTAATTATTTGTTGCTTTGTCTTGGATACTCTTAGCAGTTGGCATTTTTCTGGGTGAAAAGACATGCTCCACTTAGGTTCCCATTTTTGTAACTCATCTAGGTCTTTTTGTAAGAGCTCACCATTTTGTCTGTTTTGTTCTATAAATTATACAAACAATCTTAATTTTGTTTTTTGTTGATGAAATTAGGTAAGTCATTAATATAAATTAGAATAGTTGTGGTTCTAGAACAGTTCCTTGTGGAACTCCTGAGTCTTGAGTTAACAGTTATTGGTGATAATTTTGAGCCATAAATGATCACTGTGTTTATCTAACCTACAAGGAAGTCTCGAATCAACTGATTTAAGGGACAGGAGATGTCAAATAATCACGTTGATCTAGTAAACTAGAGCTGTGAAATTTATCGAATGCTGTGGAAAAATGTAGAAATATAGCATCAATTTTGTTGTTATTATCAAATTCCGTATACACGTCGTCTATTAAACCTATTAATTGCGTTTCACATGATTTGTTTTTCATGAAGCTATGATGGTGTGGGCACAATGCAATATCTTTGTCTAGATTATTTACTCTACTAATATATATTATATGCTCAATTATTGTGCATGTTACGCTTGTTAGGGAAACAGTTTTGTAATTACCAGTCTCAGATTTATATCCTTTTTTTAAAAAGGGGGGTCACTTTGGCTAATTTCCCATCTTTGGGCACTTCGCCCTGGTTGAGAGAGGCCTGAAAAAGTATTTTGAAGATTGGACATTTTTCATTATTTAGTATTATGACCAGTTTTAGAATTATTTTTCTTCAAAACGTATATTAATAAGAAGTATCACTATGTTTCTAAGCAAATTATGAGGTAGGTGAAAAATTTTTCTTACTCTTCATTGTCATGTAGGGTTATGCTATATTTCTCCTTAAGAGCAGTAATCAAACCTCTGCAAGAAAAAATTTATTTAAAAAATTACATACGACAATTAAAGAAAGAAATTAATAATTTAAAAGAATTGTATAGTTTTCCCTATGGGGCAAGGTGGACAAGCGGCACGCGTTCGGCTTGCGAACTAATGGTAATTCGTTTGAATCCTTGTAAATGCTATAATATTTCTCCTTATTCTAGCCAGCTTTGAAAGGTATCTGACATTGTTTGAGTTGAAGTAAAAGCTTTATGGCATTGTTCTGGCACGTATTTCCTTGTCGTGGCTACATATGAAAAAGAAAACTAGTTAGATACTGGATGGAGAAATTTGGATGTAACTTTAGCCCATAGGTTCTCACACCGCGCGTTTTTTAATACTTTTTATCCCTCTCCGCCCCCATCCCCCCCTCCCCGAAATTAAATTAAAGAAGGAAATTTGCTGCATAAAATGTTTCTTTAAGCAAATAGATTTTTGTGCGTTTTTACGATCCGAAAAATACACGAGAAGAACAAGCATGTTTGATTGTTGTTTTAAAATAAATAATACAAACAAATATACTGCACGAGATGTTTTTAATAAAAATCAATATTAAATTGAAGCTTTTGACTGGAATGTTGCTAGCAGTTTGTCCATGTTTGGTTCATTTCCTGTTACCAGGACATATGGGTTTCCCGGCTGCATTACTTTTAATTTGGTTTTCTTCAACGACAACAGAGTAGCAACAGCAGCAAATTCAGGATCCACTTGGAAATACAATACAAAATTGTTGCAACCAAAAGTTTGATTAACGCCCGTTTTTTTAAAGACCATAGTTAATACATCTTGCGCAGACGTTTAAAATAAGAATTTAATCCACGATAGCCCCATATCATCACAAATGGCTGCAATTAGACTTAAATTAAATGACGTCAAAACAGAGGCAATTATCTGTGGTTCAGACGCTAGTCTTCGGAAGGTCACTAAAACATCGATCAAAGTTGGGGCTTCGAAGATCCCATTGTCCAACACGGTTAGAGACTTTGGCTTTTTTATTGGTAGTAAACTGACACTGGTTTCGCATATCAGTGTTGTGGTCAAAGCTTGTTCATTTTATCTACGCGCCCTGCTGGGTCGGATGTGACCTCAACTTAATCGGAGAACGGTCAATGCCGTAGCAGTATGTCCAATCCAGTCAAAGTTGGATAACTGCAACCATTGCATGTAGTGTTTGCCCCAGAACCAGCTGCAGAGACTCCAGACGGTACGAAACACTGCATCACGGTCGTCGTATTGTTTCGCGGACTAAGAAGCAGATTCATATCTCTCCAGTTCTACAATATCTCCAATGGCTTACTATGATGAAGCGCATTCATCACAAAAGTAAGTCCCATCAAAGGTACTTCCCCCCTCATCACAGTCACTCCTGAAAATTCCCAGAATGGTAGACACACAATAAAAAAAAGTCATTTGTGGTACGCTCGTTTGAAACTGTGTCGCCTTCTGTATGGAACAGCTTGCCTCAGACCTTGAAGGATTGTGAGGCTAAACGTCTTTTAAAAAGGTCTAAAGACCTTTGTCTGTTAACTAGTTGCTGTGTGCCTCATTAGTCATTACCCATAAATCTGCCTCTGCAAAAAAATTTATAGCTTACCATGAGCGGACTTAAAATGCTAAATGTAATAGCATGGATAAATAATCAATATACATTTATTTTTCCATCAAAATATTTTAGTTCAAGTAATATAAATTTGATTATAGCGTTTTTATTTATTTTTGAAGCCTATTGTACAATTTTCCATTCTATAATAAAAAAAAAAGATAGCTTAAAGTAAAGCTTGACTGTCTGGTAGCGTGGACTCATCAAGTTATAAAGAAAATTAAAATGTTTTTAGGTAATCACATTTTTGCCATTTCATGAATTCGTCTCTGCACAATGCTATTACTCAACTTATATTTCTAGTTATTATTCACAAGTTCTTGTGTACTATGTTATGTAAATATATTAGTCTAAATATAGCAATAGATAAAGGTGAAGTAGCCTACATAGAGGTCTTTGGAGGTCTTAAACGTCATAATCACACTTTTGACATAAACATCAACAGTAGAACAGTCGATGCATATTTTGTTAAAGATAGGTAAATATATACTATGTTATGTAAGTATATTAGTCTAAATATAGCAATAGATCAAGGTGAAGTACATAGAGGTCTTTGGATGTCTTAAACGTCAAAATCACACTTTTGACATAAACGTCAACAGTGGAACAGTCGATGCATATTTTGTTAAAGTTCAAGAGTAGGCATACCTTTACTATAATTAATGAACATTTAAATTTTGGTATTTAGGTAATCTAAATAGCAGAGGTATTCAAAGTAATTCAAGAATGTTCGTACCGCCCAGTGGCTCTTCAACGCCCCTCCCCCTATCGCCCCCAAGAACGTCAGCGCCCCCCCCCCCTGGATCGTCTCACCGCCCCTTGGGGGGGGGGGCGATAACGTCCCCGTTGAGAACATAATGTTTAGCCGAACTTAGACCGTAGGAAAGATGGGACTTGTTACGATATATACTTTAGACTCTAGACTGCATTCTTGATATTATGTTCTTTGCTGAGTAAGGTTTTTTTATTATTGATTAAACAAATGAATATTAGACTATTTTTCTTGGCAATATAAATCAAAGTTTTTAGCTTACTGGATGTCTTTTCCTTTATAATTTTGGCCATCCATCACTGGCCCTAAACTGTATAAAACATTTTTTTTTGGTTATAAATAAAGAGTGAATAGGTTTATATGTAAAATTATATGTAATTAAATATCAAGAGAATAATGTAATATATATATATACACACAATACTTTACTTATAGAGCTTTTGCAATCACGTGACAAAAAGCACGTGCTGTTTGTTTACTATGTCTAGTGTTGACAAATGGCAGCCGTATTTTTACAGGCTTAGGAAGGTTTTATTTTTAAATATCATCCTTTCAATAAGATAGCGTACAAATATTGTGAAACACCTTTCATAAGTTAAAGGTTAACTTCAAAGCTAAAATTCAAACCACTAAAAATCAATGGAAAAGGTTCCGTAAGTGCAGAATATTTAATTAAACGTGTCGATTGTCGAAAGTTAGCCTATTGTAACTTACTATCTAAAAGTAAGGCATAGGGTATGTTATGCAATGTTTCACAGGAGCTATTGAGAACATATAAAGTCTCAAATTTTGTTTACTTCGTGGACGGACTACTAATGACTAGTAAATAAATATCAAGATTTTTGCAAACAAATTCCTTATATTTTAAGTGTAAAATACACATGGTAAAGCACAATGTTATTCACCATTAGTACCATCATGACCGCTATTTACATCACCAAGAAACCTAAGCCACACATATTATAAATGCTCTATTGCCAAGTAATAAAAAATAAAAACTTAACAAAGTAAGGTGCTATACATATTTTTTTCTTTGTTATTTTTCCAGGTTGTTTTTATATGTTTGTTTTTTTTTGGTTTGTAAATAATTATCTTTGCAGCTAAATATTGTTTAAACACAATCACACAATTATTGCTTTTTAAGGGTAATTATAATTGGAAAATCAGGAAACATTTTTTGTCCATTTCAGACCCAACTCTCTATAATAGCCATATTTTGTGCTTACTTTATTTCTAAGAGTTTGATCTCTTCCGTTAGTTGTTCGTCGACATTAGCAGAAGGCATAATCTTTTTAAGACTGTATTAAACATAAAATGGTATATATATATATTCATGAACTATTAGAATATTTGATTATTGCGATGCAAAATTTAATAAATATATATTGCTTCTTTATCATAAATTTTAGGTAGAAAATATTATGCTTACTTGGACCTTGTGAAATTCCTTTGATTGTCTCCGTACAGTGTCTCTAATTTTTCAATCCTTTTAGAAATTTAAGCATTTAAAATATAACATATCATTATTTGTCACTAACACAATATTTGGTGCCTTTTAAAAAACAAAATGAGTTAAAAGAAAATATAATAAAACACTATATATACCTTCTATTTACAATACACAATCTTTAAAACTAGTTTTATGAAGAAATAATTGTGCAAGTTGGCCCCGTAGAAATAAGAGCACGCTATTTAAACTAACAACAAACTTCTTAACGAAATAATATAATAGATTTTATTGTCTTTAGGTAATCAACCGAAGTATTTTTAACATAGGTTTAACCACAAAAGTGGGGTCGAAGGGGTGTGGGCAAACTGCTCAAAATCAAACCTCATTTATTTTCGTTCAAAGAAAACACATACACATAAATTATTAAATATTTTTAAAATTATAAAGTTATATATATATATATACTTAACAGATTGGTAAATTTGGTTAAGATTCCTAGTGTAATACATTTTTAAAAGTAAACTATTATAATTCCCTATGCATTTATTCTATTTTTAATAATTAGCCATTTTATAATGTTTCTTATTGTTGAAATGTTTTTTAATCTGCTGCTGTAATATTGTCAGTACTTTTTTTTTAACCCAATTCTTAAGAAGAATTATTTTTTTTGTCTCAAAGAAAAATTTTTTTCGAACAAATTTGAGATATTAATCAATCAATTTTAAAATGTCCACTATTTGTAATAATAAGATACAATTTAGTTTACCATTAGTTTAGGTTGAAATTATGCACCATTTGAGAATTAGTGAAGTTTTTCCCCATATTGTGTCCCCTCCCATTTAGACTATTTGTTCCTTTACATTGCACCCAACTTTCCCTTTACTTTGCACTATCCCCCCAAACCAACTTGCAATCCTGGCTACGCCTCTCATTTTAAATGTAGAGTTAATTGCTTTTGCAAATGACGTCATTGGTAATATTTAAAATATCTTTGGTATGGAATTAAAGAGATTCCTATTACTAATTTCTATTTGTATAAAATACATGTCTACTAAAAAGATATGCATACTTATTGATATATTTAAACGGACAACTGATTATTATTCTTTATAAAAAAATATAACTGTTGTATAACGAGAGTAAAGGAAATCGAAATATAGTGTACTTACGTATAGAGCTCAGCATCATTTAATTTCTTTGTAAGGAATTGAGCCTCAGTTTCAAGCCTTTTATATAAATAATCAATATCTCTTAGTGTTACCATTAAAGCTTTTAAAGCTACCTTTAAATACGACTTTCTAAATAACCCGGCATTGTCCAAGATAACAATCACGTATTGCCACAAATTACAGATACACAGACAACAAAGAAGAGAAAATTCTAATAAGTTTATATTGAAAAAAAAAATCTTTTAGAAACGCTTACTATTCATTATAATATTTAAAATAATATCAATATAACTGTATATAAAACCTATAGAAATAATACATCGATAAAAAAAAAGGAATCAAGAGAAAAGCCTATATTTTATTTTAAACATTTAGCACTAACAAATTACAACTTAATTTTTTAAAGTTCAAATATTTATACAAATAACACATTCCTCTTTTCTTTTTTGCATAAACAATGTTACACATCCGACGAGATTCAAATCCAATGCCTTATTCATTAGACCAAGGTTGGTAAGTTTTAATCAATGAATGACTAGCCAGAGTGAAGAATTAGAAGCATAACTAGATTGAACGCTTTTGATTTACAAACATAATTTAAAGATAAAAAACAATAATATTATTTATCAGTAGCTTTTAGTTTTATTATGCCTGATTTTTTAGAGTTCATTAAATATATACTTTTTTTTTGTTTTGAACACTTTTTATTATCTCTTGTTGTATGTTATTGTTTACTATTTGTAGTATAAGTGTATTTATTAGAAAATATTGCATTTATATAATATTCCTTATGTAATATTCCTTGTTGATTGTTTCTATGTTTAGTTATTGTTATTAGATGTATCACCGTTTTGATATTGTTATTGCATATTGTTAACTTTGCAGTTTAAATTGTTCCATTTTCATTTTTTTTAATGTATCAGATATGGTGTTTGTTTTCTATTTAGTTATTAAAAAACTTTAACAATTAGTACATTTTTATTTCTATGACATAAAAAGGCAAACGTTACAAACAATAACAAATATTTTTATCTTACTGTGCTGTCGGACTATTTATGATAATCCCAAAATGAGCCGCTAGGTCAGTAATCAAATCCATTTTTCTGTAGTGAAAGTAAAAAAAAAAAAAATTATACAACCCACAAACATCAATAATTCATTAAAAAATCACACGATTTGAAGGTTTTTTTTCCGCATTAAATATTTCGTTCTTTAGGTAATAAATTTATTAACCAGTCTATTTTTTACAAATCAGGATCATAACAATTTTTATTCATTAATCTATATAATAATAGATCTCATTACATCTTAATTCATCTAATAACATATGTATTATCGAAAGGTCAATAATTGTCATAGAAAAGAAAAGCAAGAAGCCGATTTTGTACCCTTCCCATTTGGCCCCTTCCCACCTTTATTGCATTGACTCCCTCCCGACTCCTTGCTCCATGGATATCGTTTGCTACAACATAAACATGTTTAGGTTATACCATAGATTTACCATCTATGCAAGATTTTCACTTACTGGACTCCATTGGGATACTTTTTGTCGCCCATCACCTGATTGACACTGTGAAACAAAAAGAACTCTGTACAGTATTTTTGTTATTAAAAAGAGTTGAAACTTCTGATAAGATTAGGTCCTAAGTGTTAATAAAAATAACTATAATTTCTTTAAAATCATATTATTTAAGGCAATATTTCCGCTTACTAGGATTTTGTGAAATCACGATTATTGTCTTTGTAGAGCTTTTGCAAGTCATCGGTCCTTTGAGAAAAAAATAATGTATTTTATAATATATATTAATTATTATGCTTAAGTTAGTACAACATATTTGCATGTTGTAACTTTCTTTTTAAAAGCATAATACCGAGAACGGTATTATAATGTAAAAATATAGATTTAACTTGATATTCATAGAAGTGTAAATAAAATTTATTGGAACCAACAGGTGATCATGAATATAGAAATGCTGGAGGTAACTTCGATCTGGTGACCCTTCAAGTTCTGGTTTTATTAGTCTAAACATTCAACTATATCAAACAGTAGGACTAAAAATTACGTGATACGTGTTTATTAACGGAGTATACTTACTCATACGTTTTTTCATCCTCTAATTTCTTTAAAAGAAATGGAACTTCCATTTCAATCCTTCAGAAATCAAATTTAGTTATTTTTAGTGAATGTTAAAGTAAAAAGAAAATTAACATAACTAATAAAGAATTAGATGTAAGTGTTCGTTTAGAATAATTTCATTATTAAAACTATGTGTAGGCCCTACATTCCAAGTAAAGAGTTTGTGTGTAGGTAACTAGGAAATATTTCGGTCTTGCTGTACTTACTTTTCAATTTTAATGTGACCTTTACCCTTTACGGACGTAAACAATTCTAACATCCTGCAAAAAAAAAAAAGATTGTAGAAAATATCTTCATTTGATTTTTATTACCTATACGAGAAGGTTATAAAATTAAGGACTAATCATTTTGTTATTGTTTTGTCGTATACATTGCTTTGTCGTAAACTCACGTAAGTTTTATTTTTTTTGTTCCACTGGTATTGTATTCTCCAAGATCTTTGCAGAGCCAACAATAATTGTTATTTGAAAAATTGATGATTGTATTTGTATTGCCGATCAAAATCTTGAGTGTCGTACTCCATAAAAAAATCCCAGGAATTCATTTTGTTTGTTGTTGTTGTTTTTTTGTTAAAGAAAACGTATCTGAATTTACCCAGGTTTAATATATTTTGTGACGTTAATTTTACAAAATTAGCATTCCTTTTTTTCTTGTTTTTGTAAGTTTTGAATCCTGATGAATGAAATTCCCTTGTTACTAATAAATTTAATATGTTAGTTAACCTCTCACGACATATTATTCTGACTTTTAAATTTAAAGCTTTGCAGCCTTTTATAATTGATAAAAAAAAACACCAGAACAACAAACATGTAAATAGGCGTAAATGATATCATTTGTCGGGAGAAATTTAGGATTCGTACAGCAGCTTTTATATTTCTAGCCGACAATTGCATGACTATCGTTATTGGTGTAAATTATAATTGCTCTAAAATCTGTTTAGGGGTTTGCGCCAATTTGATACTTTATGTGGCTGTCATACCAGAGAGAATGAGAATGAATGTCTACTATCATGTACGTTTTGGTTTAATTTTACTATCATATTATATGCTTTCTTTAAATTTTAAATTTATATGTAATTATCATGCATCTAGATTTATCATTATATTATTATTCACTGTTTTTTTTTTGTGTACGTAAATACAGTACTCGCTTTAATACATAACAAGCTTCTAACGTAACAATAATAATAATTGCCGCTCGCCCCCCCCCCCCCCACCCTGTTACAATTTGTGCCAGAAGTGGCCTACGCCACTAATCTAATTGTAAATCTATTAAAATAAATCTCACTAAGGAGAGGTTGCAAACTTCACAGACAGAACAATATTAGGTTGAAAAGACGAGTAGTTTAGTAAAAAGAGTGTCGTTTGGCTGAGAGCACAGATTGTTCTCATAAAATTTCATTGTAAAAGTTGCTCGCTTGAAAAATGTCTTCTCAACATAACGTAAGAATATTTTCGTTCTCTTCTCAGAATACTGAGCAGTAAACAGAAGTGAGTGAACTCAAAGCGTGTGACAATGTGTCTAGCTGATTAGCAGAATATTAATTATTCCGCACTGTTAGCGATTAGCACATTTAATAATTTCTACTTTTTAATATAAATTGACCTTATTTTTAGGCCGCATAAAAAATCGGTCGAGCGTATCGAGTATAAAAGAATGTCGTCGGTCGCCCATCTCCCCTTTGTTTAGTACAGGTGGACAAACTGGGTTTGACCAATACAATAGCGCTTTTTGTTTTTATTAGAAGCTCTGCTACTGTTTTTGCTTTTGCGTGGTTTCGCTTAGAACAATCTGGGTACAATGTTCTCCGCTCTTCATTTGAGATGATACGAACAGGTGTGCCATGCTTGTTTTGAGAAACAAAGAAAATAGATAGAAAGTGTGATGCATGGTATATTGTAAAAGTGTATCGATGTATTATAAAAATTAACACCTGTTAATTAACTCATTAATGTTTACATAACTCTTGTTTAGGTGAGTAACTATACGGTGAAATAAATGTCGTTTAATGAATACTATTGCTTTGCTTCTCTATAAATACTTAATTTGTTAAATAACTTAACCACTTAAGACACAACCGAAAAAGCTTGTCGAAAGGGGGACATAACTCTTAATCTGATTAGATCAAGATGTCGGCAAGCTAAAATGGCCACCCTTAGGACTTTGAAGCGACATTGTTGTCTACTATTCTAGTAATTGCTAAGCGCGACTGGCAGACAAACAAATGCAGATTATACACACTTAATAAGTTTCCACACATAACACTTCACTTCTCACTTCTTATTCAGACTTTCGTCTGAACATGTCTGAAAGTATTTCTATTTGTACGCAATAGTTTATACGTTATTATTTGTTATATGTGTACACATTTATTGGACAGTCTAGACTTTAGAATTCCGTAAGTGGATTTACGTGATTGAGCTTGAAAGATTCTATTGTTATGGTTTCCTATCTATTCTGTATGTATCGGTGGATGTTCATTAATATTTGTGCTAGTATGCACTAACAAGGTCAAAGGGAAATGACTCAGGAAAGTCAATTGTATAGTACAAGAGTTATGGGCACTGGGAAGATTGTGGATGTCACAATCTTACGACGTAGTTTGTTCTACTGCGTCTTAGCTTTATAAAGAATGCTTTGCACGTTTTACATGTGAGACTTGCTTGACTGGGCAAGTCTGATCATTAACAGCTGGTGGCAGCCTGGTAAAAAGAAGAGATTATGGTGCAGCGAGTGCTGGCGATTGAAAAAATCATTATCGAGTCGTAAATTTGACATTTTTATAAACCATACCATATGGTCTGAGCAGCATACCAGTTTTTAACTGAAGTCTGAGTCCGACATAAATAAATATACTAATTTTTCATCTGAGCAACATATTAGCTCTATGATTTCAAGAGAAAATTCATGGATTGAATTTTTCTTAATGTAGTACAAATGGATAAAAAAAATGTACTAATATATCTAAAGGAATACACCGGACATAATTTTCGGAACCGGATGTAAAGTTAATAAATATCATGTTGACAACTAATAATGTTTATTGTTGTCATCAAAATATTCAATGTGGTTTATTATCGTCATCGAAAGAACATTTTACTTGACAATATAAACATTCTATATTATAAACCTTGTCAAGTAATGAACTGATGTAGGTTGGTGAACATTAATAACGAAACTCTTCCTGTCGTAACTAAATTCGTGATGTTGACATGTTCTTTACATGTTGAAGCCTAAGACTACCAATACTCGTTTCAATCCTGAACTATCTGATGTGCTGACCGAATATGAAGTGTACCGAAACTATCTGATGTGCTGACCGAATCTGAAGTGTACCGAAACTATCTGATGTGCTTACCGAATCTGAAGTGTACCGAAACTATCTGATGTGCTTACCGAAACTATACCGAATCTGAATTTAAGAAAAACTAATGACTTTAAATTTAAATATTAATGTGTACCAAAAGACTTTTGACATTTAAAATGGTATACATTTTTTTAATTCTGGGTTTTATTTAACCTAAGTCTGGATTATTCTCAAGAAACTTAAAATTATTGTGATTTCATACTGGATTATTAGTTAAGTAATTGTGTATTTCAAACAAGGATTTACAAACACTTTAATTACTTTATATTTTCTCAAACTTAATAATCCTAATGTTTATTATTATACATGTCTACATTTCGTATTGCTATATGTATTAATGGGCTTGGTGGTGGTAGTTTAGCATATATCTCTCAATTTCTAAATCTTACTCTGTCTGTACTCTACTTCTGTTTCTTACAGAGAGATAGATGTTAAATGATTCTTTGATAGGGTAATTTCTGTTTGTTTATGTTCAAATATTGAAGTAAAATTATGGTCTTTGTCAATGTTGATAAATATTGTGATTCTAGTGTGAACATCTCCTCTATTACTGTTGTCCATGCAGCATTTGTGTCTTTAATTAAGATTGTGTTGTGTTTCATTTATTTTAGTTATAAACAATTGTTGTGTTGTGTTTCATTTATTTTAGTTATACATAATTGTTGTTTTGTTTTGTTTTTTAAATATAATTAATATTATTGGTTCAAGATAACCACTATTATTTCTGATAGATTCAAGATAAACACTATTATTTCTGATAGATTCTTGATAGAAACAATAACTATCAATTGTTTATAAATATAATTTATGCAACGGTCAATATTTATGTACACACTATAGAAAATAGTAAATAAGGCATTTTTACAAATATAATAATTGACAATAGTCAACATATACATACCAGTAAAGTAAATTGAAAAATAAGAAGAGAAAATAATTTATCAATCAAAATATTATGCTTTGCATTGTTCCAATTCCAAAGTGCTTTCAATTATAATAGCATAGTAAATAGAAATAATAGTATTGCAAGTGTTTAGCTTCAACTTAATAATACATGGTCTACATAATAATTATAAGAATTACATTGTGAAAATCCACTCTATAAATAATAATAAATAATAGCATTGTCCTGTACAAAATAATATTTTATTGTTAATGATCAAGAATTAAATATGGATGTAAAAGTTAAATTAATGTATGAAGAAGCTAAAGCTTTAGCTAAGGAATTTGAAATAACAGAAAAAAAAGAATTGCAAGAATTTATAGAAAAGAAAGTAAAAGAGTTAAAAAAAGGAATTATCTGATAAAGAAAGAGATGAGCGTGCAGAAAGTAGGTCACATGAACTTAAACAAAAAGAATTAGACAATGAACTTAAACAAAAAGAATTAGACAATGAACTTAAACAAAAAGAATTAGAATTAGAACTTAAACAAAAAGAAATACAATTAAAACTAGACCATGAATTAGAACTAGCTAAATTGCAACAAAATAAGGTTGAGCATTCAACTAATTCATCTAATAAACATGGCGTTAGATTTAAAATGCCACCATTTGATGGAAAAGAAAAAATTTTAGATTTTCTAACTCTCTTTGAAAAAACATGTAAAGGGTATAACATTCCGCAATCGGAATGGTATATTCATTTAATTCCTCAATTGAAAGACAAAGGAAGGGAAGCATTAGCTCATATTGATAAAGAGATTACTGATTACACAATAATTAGAGAACAGTTGATAAAATTTTTTATCCATTCAGAGGACTATTATAGACAAAAATTTCATTCTTTTTTATTAACTGATAAAATAGAACCAAGAGCTTTTGTCTCTGAAGTGAAATCATTCTTATTAACTTGGTTAGAACTAATCAAAATAGACACAAAAAATCCCAATGAAATTATTGAGATGGTAGTAGTAGATAAAGTGTTACAAATGGCTTCTAAACCTTTGTTTACACATATTATGGAGAGGAAAGTAAGAAATATTGAAAATTTAATAGATGCTATCTCCAATTTTAAAGATAGTAATCCCAATATAGAACTTACTAAACAAACTCAAACAGTAAATACCATGCAAAATAGAAGACATAGGAGCTATTCACCTCCTAGAACAAATAGTCAATATGGTAGAAGACAAAACTATGGTAATGAAACAAATACAAACAGACAAAATCTTAGATGTCAATTTTGTAATCGTTATGGACATATAGACAGATTTTGTGGTTTCAGAATAAAATATGTAAGTAACAGGTATAGACAAAATGAAAATAGCCAAAATAATCAAAATTTTCAAAATAAAAACTTTACAAGACAGAATTTTCCACAAGGAAATCAAAATCAAAACTTTACAAAACGGAATTTTCCACAAGGAAATCAAAATCAAAACTTTACAAGACTGAATTTTCCACAAGGAAATTCTACAAAAAAGCATGTTACCAATCCAAATTCAGAAAATCAAAATTTTCAGAATAGAAATAAAGGCAATACAAATAATCCTACTACTCACAGAAACAATGTAATATTTGAGAATAAAGGTCAACTGATCTTATTCCCTGCATATGTTGAGGGAATACGTACATATTGTCTAAGGGATACTGGGTCATCTCTCACTTGTGTAGATGAGAGGATTATTCCTCCTCATAAAGCCAAAAATATCTTAAGGATAGAAACAATTAAACTAGGTAATGGATCTATGGTTAGTTGTCCAATCACTACCATACAAATTGATACTCCTTGGCTTACAGGAATTACTGAAGCAGCCATTTTAAAAAATTGTGTTGCTCCCCTGATAATAGGTAATACATATGGAGTAAAACAGGACAATAGTTTTGAAATGATTCAACAATGGATGGATCTTAAATCCACAGATTTAAACTTAAAACCTGTAATTTTGTTAGAAAATAATCAACTGGGAGATTTATCACAAGATGAATTCGGCCCTGCCTTACAAACTGTCAGTTTTTTACAAACACTAGGCAAGTCAGACAGTAACATTATTAATGACACACCTAATATAGATATACCTATAAACAAAGTGAAAGAAAATCTAATGCCTAAATGGAATGGTACAGAGAAATTGAATCAATATATTAAAAGGTTTGAAGAACAATGTGAAATAAATAATATACCTAAACAATTGCATGCCATATCACTGTGCAAACATTTAGAAAATCACAAAGCAATATACAATATTGCAGAGAAAGAAATCAATGACTTTCAAACATTAAAAACAAACATTTTAGCATACATTGATACTACTAAAAAGAAAACTGAAACACAAATGAAAAAGCGAGAACAGATTAGCTTAAATAGTATGCCTTTTGATGAACAAACTTTAAAAAATGAACAAAAACAAGATGAGTATATAAACAAAATTGTGTCACAACTTGGTAAAGAAAATTTTAAACAAGGACAAATGAAATTAATTAATGGAATTCTTTGTAGGATAGAAACAAAATCTAATATAACTCAAATAGTTGTGCCAAAATCTTTGACAGTGCAAATAATGAAAATTTCGCATGATAATGCATTAGCAGGTCACTTAAGTACAAAAAAAAAACTTGTAACAAAATCAAAAACAACTTTTGGTGGCCCAATTTAGAAAAGGATTTGAAAACGTTCATAAAAAGTTGTTCAACATGTCTGATACATAATCAGAAAAATTCAAAACATAAAGCACCTTTACACAAAACAGATACAGTAGACAAACCTTTTGTAAAGATAGCCATTGATATTATTGGACCTATGAAAGAAGCTAGGAATTCAAAAGCTAAATTTGCATTAACACTCATAGATATGGGTAGTAGATGGGTGGAAGTAATCCCTCTAAGAGAAATAACCGCAGATAGAGTATGTAACTCACTATTGCCAATATTCTGCAGATTTGGATTTCCTAAAACTATATTAAGTGATAATAGTACCCAATTCAAATCCAAATTGACTCAAGCTTTTACTAAAATGCTCAACATAACACAAATTTTTAGTTCAATCTACCACCCAGAGTCAAATGGTATGATTGAAAGGGCAAATCAAACTATAAAACAAATGTTAGCTAAGGTTTGCGAAGAACACCCTTATGAATGGGATGAATTCCTACCAGCCATTCTCTTTGCTTATAGACAGGCAAAGCATGAAAGCACTGGTTACTCACCTTTTGAGTTAATCTTTGGTAAAAATGCCAATGGTCCATTAGAGAATTTTAAAGCAGAATTAAAAAAAATCAAAGAAACAAAAATGTCACCTTTTGATCTAATAAATAAGACAGAAAAACATATGCAAACAGCATATCAATTTGCTGTGGAAAAAAAACAAGAAATTAAAAAAAAACTATACTTAGAGAAAACATGAATAAAAACTTAAGAAAGTTAGAAATAGGAAACAAAGTACTTGTATATCTACCCATTGGTTCTGGTAATACCATGGAATGGAAAGGTCCTTATGACATTATACATAAATTGTCAGATGTTACATATAAAATTGACATAAATGGTAGTGAAAAAATTGTTCACATCAACAATTTAAGACATTATGAAGAAAGCAATATAGTTGATACTACATCAAAAACCAATGACAAAATAGAAAACAACAATGTTATCATCGTTGAAGATGAAAATATTAAAGACATTCCAGATAATGTTAACTACTAGTGTGGCATGACCGCAAATACAACTAATGAATTAGAGCAAATTAACTTAGATCATATTCAAAGTGTAGAAACTAAAAATAAAATTGTAAAAATATTAAACAAATTTAAAGATTCAATCACAGAAACACCTGGTTTGACTAATGTCATTGAACATAGAATAGAATTAACTGACAAAAAAGAGTTTAGATCAAAAGCGTATAGAATTCCACAAATGCTTGTTGACAAAGTGGATAAAGAATTGGACCAATTAATTGAAAATAAGATTATAAACAAATCTATGTCTCAATACTCTTCACCAATGGTAATAGTAAGAAAAAAAAATGGTTCAATTAGACTTTGCTGTGACTATCGCAAATTAAATAAAATCACAAAAATTGATCAAGAAGGGTTACCTAACATAGACAATATCATCAATACTATGGCAACTGGAAAAATATTTTCCACTATAGACTTGACCAGAGGTTTTTGGCAAGTACCTCTAGATAAAAATTCTAAAGATTACGCAGCTTTTATTACTCATAGAGGTGTGTTTAACTGGAATGTAATGCCATTTGGTCTCATAAATAGTACTGCAACTTTCACTAAATTAATGAGAAAAATTCTTCCTCAATGAAACAACATAATTCACTATGTG
Organism: Anisus vortex; assembly: GCA_949126835.1. Taxonomy (NCBI): domain Eukaryota; kingdom Metazoa; phylum Mollusca; class Gastropoda; family Planorbidae; genus Anisus; species Anisus vortex. Next base: position 22,220,443 of record OX421499.1, read on the forward strand.
GATGATGTGTGTATATATACAGAAACTTGGGATGAACACTTGACTATTTTAGAAGAAGTCTTACAAATACTAAAAGATAACAATTTAACTGTATCCCCAACTAAATTAAAGATAGGACAAACAGAAATTGAATTTCTGGGACATACATTTTCTAATGGCCAAGTCAAGCCAACAGCACAATTACACAAAAAGATCTTAGAAATAAAGACACCAGTAGTATAGTAGGGTCTTTTCGGTTAGCATTTACGGAGCCGCTCCGTTGCGCCTCAGTTGACCTTTGACCTTTGTTCCGGAAGTGCCCTTGGACCCCGGAAGTAGCTGTACATGAAGTGACCCCTACCGGAAGTGACGTCATCCAATATGGCGTCTCGTCGTGTTCTTACACGACCGGCCGTGACCTAGTGACCTTTTGACCTAGTGACCCCGCGCCTCAGTTGAACCAAGATGGCGTCTTGTCGTGTTGTTACACGAGCTTTGTTAGCACGTGATTATTTTTGTGTGGTATTATTTTTTCCCATTGTCTTACAATGATTGACACATGTCCTATTTTTTTTCTCCCATTGTTTTATAAGGGTCTGTCTAAGGTTCAGTGGATCTAAAATTTTATAATTAATTAATAATATTAATTAATTAATTAATCACTTGGATAGTGTTCTTTATAATTTTCAATAGTAAAAGGCTTTTTTCAATAAGTTTAATGTGTTTTTTAGCCCTAATTAGCACCTTTTAATCGATAATTGATGTGTAAGGATCATTTTTACTTACTTGGAGGCAGTAATTTTCTTAATTTTATACTTAATTAATTAAATAATTGAAATTTTTATGGCCATTATTAGCGTGTAAAGGAACGTTTTTAAATACTAAGGGTCGTAATTATCACTAAATATCTCACGTTTTTATACTTTTTTACTTTTTACTTACTGGCATACATTAATTGTCTCTATTTTATACTTAATTAACGTATTATAGTTTTTATAGTTATAATTAACTTGTAAACAGGTGTTTTTTAATGACTAAGGGTCGTCAATAAAACCACTTTCTTAATACGTTTTTATCTTATTAATTACATGGATACAGTAATTTTCTTAATTTATTCTTAACTAATGAACTAATTATAATTTTTATAGACATAATTATCTTGTAAAGGGGCGTTTTTAATTACTAAGGGCCGTAATTATCACATTTCAAGCAATAATTATCATGTAAGTAACGCACATTTACCTACTTCGATACAGTAATTATCTTAATTTATTCTTAACTAATTAACTAATTATAATTTGTATAGCCATAATTATCTCGTAAAGGGACGATTTTAATTACTAAGGGTCATAATTATCACATTTCAAGCAATAATTCTCTAATAATGTACCTTTTTACTTACTTTGATACAATAATGCTCTTAATTTTATTCTTAACTAATTAACGAATTTTAATTTGTATAGCCATAATTAACTTGTAAAGGAGCGTTTTTAATGATCAAGGACCGTAATTTTCACATTTCAATCATTCTCTAATAAGGGGCACATTTATTTACTGGGATACAGTCATTTTTTCTAAAGTTTTTTACTTAATTAATTAAATAATTTTAATTTGTATAGCCATAATTATCTTGTAAAGGGGCGTTTATTAATTACCAAAGGTCCTAAATATCACTAAACAGGCCACATTTTTTTACTTTTTTTACATTTTATTTACTTGCATATAGTAATTGTCTTTATTTAATACTTAATTAACTAACTAATTATAATTTAAATAACCATAATTATCTTGTAAGGGCCGTTATTATTACTAAATAGGCCACATTATTTTAACTTTTTACATTATTAATTACTTGGACACAGTCATTTTCTTAATTTATTCTTAACTAATTAACGAATAATAATTCTTATACCCATAATTAGCATGTAAATGGGCGTCTTTAATTACTAAGGGGCCGTAACTACCACTAAGTAGGCCATAATATTTTTACTTTGTTACATTATTACTTACTTGGATACAGTAATTTTCTTTATTTCAGCCTGAACTAATTAACGATTTTTAATTTTTATAAACATAATTAGATTGTAAAGGAACGTTTTTAATTACTAAAGGCCGTAATTATCACTAAATAGAACACATTTTATATACTTTTTACCCTTTTACTTATTAGGATAGAGTAATTTTCTGTATTGTATACTTAACTAATTAACTAATTTTAATTTTTATAACCTAATTAACTTGTAAAAGGGCGTCTTTAATTACTAAAGACCGTAATTAGCACTAAATAGGCCATATTATTTTAACTATGTTTACATTATTAATTACTTGGATATATTAAGTTTCTTAATTTTATACTTAATTAAATGACTAATTTTGTAAAGGGAATGTTTTTTAATTACAAAGGGCCGTCAATAAAACCACTTTTTAAATACTTTTTAAACTGTTTCCTTACTTGAATATAGTAATTTTCTTAATTGTATACGTAATTAATTAACAAATTATAATTTTTATAGCCATAATTAACGCGTAAACGGGCGTTTTTAATTACTAAGGGCCGTAATTATTACTAAATAGGCCACATTTTTTTTACTTTTTTTACATTGTAAAAGGGCGTCTTTAATTACTAAAGACCGTAATTAGCACTAAATAGGCCATATTATTTTAACTATGTTTACATTATTAATTACTTGGATATATTAAGTTTCTTAATTTTATACTTAATTAAATGACTAATTTTGTAAAGGGAATGTTTTTTAATTACAAAGGGCCGTCAATAAAACCACTTTTTAAATACTTTTTAAACTGTTTCCTTACTTGAATATAGTAATTTTCTTAATTGTATACGTAATTAATTAACAAATTTTAATTTTTATAGCCATAATTAACGCGTAAACGGGCGTTTTTAATTACTAAGGGCCGTAATTATTACTAAATAGGCCACATTTTTTTTACTTTTTTTACATTGTAAAAGGGCGTCTTTAATTACTAAAGACCGTAATTAGCACTAAATAGGCCATATTATTTTAACTATGTTTACATTATTAATTACTTGGATATATTAAGTTTCTTAATTTTATACTTAATTAAATGACTAATTTTGTAAAGGGAATGTTTTTTAATTACAAAGGGCCGTCAATAAAACCACTTTTTAAATACTTTTTAAACTGTTTCCTTACTTGAATATAGTAATTTTCTTAATTGTATACGTAATTAATTAACAAATTTTAATTTTTATAGCCATAATTAACGCGTAAACGGGCGTTTTTAATTACTAAGGGCCGTAATTATCACTAAATAGGCCACATTTTTTTACTTTTTTACATTATTAATTACTTGGACACAGTAATTTTCTTAATTTATTCTTAACTAATTAACGAATTATAATTTTTATAGTTATAATTAACTTGTAAAGGAGCGTTTTTTAATTACCAAGGGCCGTAATTATCACAGTTTATTCGATAATTCTCTAATAATGTACCGTTTTACTTACTTCGATACAGTAATTATCTTAATTTTATTCTTAACTAATTAACTAATTATAATTTGTATAGCCATAATTATCTCGTAAAGGGACGATTTTAATTACTAAGGGCCGTAATTATCACATTTCAAGCAACAAATCTCATGTAAGGAACGCACATTTACTTACTTCGATACGGTAATTATCTTAATTTTATTCTTAACTAACTAACTAATTATAATTTTAATAACCATAATTAGCTTGTAAACGGGTCGGTTTTTAATTACAAAGGGCTGCAATTTTCCCTACAAGGAACCACATTCTATATAATTTTTACCTTTTTACTTATTGCGATAGAGTAATTATCTTAATTTTATTCTTAACTAATTAAATAATTGAAATTTTTTTATAGCCATAATTATCTTGTAAAGGGGTGTTTATTAATTACCAAAGGCCGTAATTAACACTAAATAGGCCACATTTTTTTACTTTTTTAACTTTTTACTTACTTGAATATAGTAATTGTCTTTATTGTATACTTAATTAACTAACTAATTATAATTTTAAGAACCATAATTATCGTGTAAAGAGGTGTTTTTTAATTACTAAGGCCACAAAATTAGCACTAAATAGGCCACCTTTTATATACCTTTTACATTTTTACTTACTTGGATATAGTAATTATCTCTATTTTATACCTAATTAAATAACTAATTTGTATTTTTATAGCCATAATTATATTGTAAAGGTTTTTTTAAATAAGATGACGTCTATTTTGTTCTTACACATGATTTTAACACGTGATTTTTTAAATTTAAGAATGTTTAATAATAATATTTCGGTTTGATTAAGCCTTTTCCTTATTTATTGACAATAAACAAAAGTACGACATAAAGTACAACAGGACAGCACTACAACAGTACAACATATAGAAAAAAAAAAATAGGTTTAAGTTATTATGTGATTTTATTCATAGTATTATATAGACATAGTACGTACATCAATTAAATAAGTTTATTTTTAATAATACTTTCATAGTATGTACATCAAACAAAAAGTTTATTTATAGCAATACATATATACATACAATAGCAACCAAAAAGCTTTATTTAGATCAATTCATATATACAGTATAATGTATTTATAGCAATCAAACAAGTTTATTTATAGCAATGCGGATATACAGTATAGTGTATTTATAGCAATTCATATATACAGTATAGTGTATTTATATCAATTGATTTATACAGTATAGTTTATTTACAGCAGTAAACAGGAAGCGGTGACAAGATCTGAAATAAATAAATGCTTGTCTTATAAAAATGTTAATAATAGTACTATGTATATATTGTAAGCAGATTAAAAATAAAGCCACCACCTATCTATATAACGATACAAGCTAAATTAACATATTGTGATATAAAGGCAAAAAATAACTTACCTTTTTTCTGTATATAACAGCGACCTAGACACAAAAACTGGAACAAGGGTAGATTTACGAGGCTAGAACAAGTGAAATTTAGCAATCTGCCTCGGACTATATATAGTGTATTTTGACCACACCTGTATTTATCAGTATCATCTTAAAAGCCAACACTGTCTAAACCCATTTAAACATTACGTCTGGTTACGTATATTAAGCATAGGCTGAGAGTTTCGGTGTACAGGTAATTGGATTTGACTGGCCCTATGGTCAGTTTCCATTAGTTGCACCTGGCTAAATGCATTTTTCGCATTGCTGACCGAAACAGACCTGGTCAAAAATTTACTTATCTACCAACCTGAATCTCGGCTACGGCATCTGGCTCGTCACGATGATGTAAGAATTCAGACATTTTTAGTTCGCCAGCTGTTGCACTAAGGCACTTGGTACAGAGCTAAAGGTCAACTTTTTGCACTAATGGGTTTTGCTTATCAATCAAATCTTTTTTTTCATCCATGTGGTCAGGTTTTTACATTTTTGCACTAAGGCACTTAGTACAGTAAGGTCAATCCTTTTACTTATATACTTTATAATTACATAAGTCTACATTTGTATTTTGTACATTTTCTTTAAGTTTTTATTGATAATACATGTAAATACAGTTTACTTAACTCGTTTAAATTTAAATTAAATTAAAATTAAATTGGTTATTTATATAGCACTTCTATCTATGCTATTTTAGCATGCTCAGTGCGCTCTGTAAACACTTTTAAACATAAATGTTGCATATTTTAACTATTCTCTCGTCCAGATGGTCTTTAACTATTAAAAATCAGTTTGATATACGTAAATGGTTGTATCTTTTCATTTTTGTCGTGTAATTTTTTACTTACTAGGGTTGAACGTTTTAAAATTTAAGTAAATTAAGTCTTTCAAGTGGTATCCAATAAGACGGGTCAGAAGGGGGCGGATCCAAGAGGACCGATTCGAGTGTTCCACACACCGGTCAACTGGAAAACAAGATAACGTCTAATCCAAGTAATATACAAGGGCAGTTACCGTGTAATAATTTCTTAAACAGTAAACATAGAGAGATTTCATTTTTTAAATTTTTATTTGCGCGCAATTACATCAAACAAGGAATAAAACAACAACATGACTGGTAGTTTTTTTATTATTTTCTTTTTTATTTTACATCTAACTAAAGGTATATTTACATTACGAACAGGATCATTTATAATATAATAAATACGATCATGGTTAATTTCTTATGTACATGAAACAAATAATTAATCGACAATTATTAATATGTACGTGTAGTCTGTATTTGACTGTGTGTGCGTGTGTGTAGCACATAGGTCCTAGGGGGTTCCTAAAGTAAATTATACTAGTAATGGTATTGGCTTAACATTGTCTTGTCTGAGTACATCTGACAAGTAGTAGTCTATACCCAACATACTTGTTTCTGTGACAGGGAAGTTATTTTTAAAACAACTAGGCGTAGCATCTTACATGTTTATAGAACGCCTCTTGGTACATTACAGTGATGTTAATTTTTTATACAACTAAGACAGGTCAAACAAGCCCAACATTTTTTGTTGTTTCCACAACTAGAAACATTTTCAGTTTGACAAACATTTTTAGAGAACCTTCCGTGTTTGACAGACAATAATGTTAACTTTTACAACACGAACGACTAGTTTCTTTTTATGCCTTGCGCAATCTTTGTAGCGCTTACTGCTTTCTTCTCTCGATCTTTCTCTCTCGACAAACTTGTTAGGGCAACTTTTTCAAAATCTTTTACACACGCGACAAACTTGTTAGGGCAACTTTTTCTAAATCTTTTACACACGCGACAAACTTTGTAGGCAACTTTTTCTAAATCTTTTACACACGCGACAAATTTTGTAGGGCAACTTTTAAAAATCTGTCATACTATATAAAGCGTAGTAGGGCAAATTTTTCAAAAACGTTCACACTATGGAAAGTGTTGTAGGGCAACTTTTTAAAAAGCTTTCAGACTATGGAAAGCGGTGTAAGGCAACTTTAAAAAATCTTTCACACTATGGAAAGCTTTGTAAGGCAACTTTTTAAAAATCTTTAACACTATGGAAAGCTTTGTAGGACAACTTTTTAAAACTTTTTAACACTCTCCATGTTATCCGAAACCTAACCATTTCTCTTTCAACAACATTCTCTTTTTTTTACTTGTTCAATATCGCTCCCCTTTAATACATTCACCTCACTTTCAGACAATAAAACATTTTAGGACACCTCTCTATGGACTTCTTTCTAACAGTATTCATCTCTCTGTCTCCAACTATTTCTCTCTCTCCGTCTCTTTCTCTAACAAAACGTTAGGTCACTCCAACCTAACCATTACGCGTGCTCTTTTTTCTGCATTGCTCATTATCTGTATCTCTTACTACATGCTTCTATCTTTCTCCCGCTCTCTAGAAAAACTTTATGGTCAGCAAAACCTAACACATAATTTGCTACACAGCTTTCATTATGTCTTTCGTTTTCTTTTTTTTCCGCGTGCCATCGTTTACATCCTTAGTCTCTGTGACTCTCTTTCCTTACTCTTGTCTCGAGAGATTTCTCTCACGAAACGTTTAGTTACTCTAAGCAGCACTCTTTCAACAGCGTCCCTTCTTTCTGTCTTGTTCAATCTCTACCTTCTTACTTACTTCTTTTCTCTTTCTAAAATTGTCTTTCATTTTATGTTTTATAACTTGCAAATCGTTAAGCATGGTCACTCCTAATGCTAAAACGGTGTGTACTTTACACGTAAACAAGGTTTTACAAGGAAGAGATATATAGCAAAGGCCAAGGTCAACTGACACTACTCACACTAGTGTGACTTTGGGAAAAGCCCCTCCTCGCTCTACCTAACTAACACTGTCTAAAACTTACCAAATATTACCAAACTAGTTACGCAAACCTTTTAATTATCAAACCAACATTTACTAATAGTAGTGGGCAGAACCTTTGTAACGCATACCATTCACCAACTATACAACTCTTGTCATTCCATCACCACCCAAATATATTTTCCAACTTAAGACAATCTTGCTCGACTTAAATCCTTAGAATATTTTTATAGATAGCCCTGTCCTAACACCAACTTTACAAAACACATATCTACAACCCCCAAGTGAATTTCCCCGCTTAGGAAATCTTGCTTGACTGATGTCCTGGAAGATTTCTGATAGTCTATCTTTATCGATATCCCCGTCCTACCACAGACTTTACAAAACACATATCTACAACCCCCAAGTGAATTTCACCACTTAGGAAATCTTGCTTGACTGATGTCATGGAAGATTTCTGATAGTTTATCTTTATCGATATCCCCGTCCTACCACAGACTTTACAAAACACATATCGATAACCCCCAAGTAAATTTCCCCACTTAGGAAATCTTGCTTGACTGATGTCCTGGAAGATTTCTGATAGTCTATCTTTATCGATATCCCCGTCCTACCACAGACTTTACAAAACACATATCTACAACCCCCAAGTGAATTTCACCACTTAGGAAATCTTGCTTGACTGATGTCATGGAAGATTTCTGATAGTCTATCTTTATCGATATCCCCGTCCTACCACAGACTTTACAAAACACATATCTATAACCCCCAAGTGAATTTCCCCGCTTAGGAAATCTTGCTTGACTGATGTCATGGAAGATTTCTGATAGTCTATCTTTATCGATATCCCCGTCCTACTACAGACTTTACAAAACACATATCTATAACCCCCAAGTGAATTTCCCCACTTAGGAAATCTTGCTTGACTGATGTCATGGAAGATTTCTGATAGTCTATCTTTATCGATATCCCCGTCCTACCACAGACTTTACAAAACACATATCTACAACCCCCAAGTGAATTTCACCACTTAGGAAATCTTGCTTGACTGATGTCATGGAAGATTTCTGATAGTCTATCTTTATCGATATCCCCGTCCTACCACAGACTTTACAAAACACATATCTACAACCCCCAAGTGAATTTTCCCACTTAGGAAAGCTTGCTTGACCCAAACCTTCTAATACTTTTATTGATAGCCCTGTCCAAAACACTAATCTTAAAAAAAACCTTTATAAATATCCCTGTCCAAAACACAACCCAAAACATATATCTACAACACCCAATTATACCTTCCCACTTAGGCAATCTTGCTTGACTCAAACCCTTATAATACTTCTATAGTTAGTCCTGTCCAAAACACTAACTTTACAAAACACTACACCTTCAGTTTAAAGTATTACTTTTTCACTACCCTATCCAACATATAGTAGTAATTGCTAAAAATAATAAATACACATCCTAAAACTTATCACAATTCCTTTAAACTAATTCTAGTGATTTACAAAACTCTTTACAATATTGACTATCAACCCCAAACTAGTACAAACAAATAATTTTTTTCTTCTACCCCACTTTTCCCAAAGTCACACTAGTGTGAGTAGTGTCAGTTGACCTTGGCCTTTGCTATATATCTCTTCCTTGTAAAACCTTGTTTACGTGTAAAGTACACACCGTTTTAGCATTAGGAGTGACCATGCTTAACGATTTGCAAGTTATAAAACATAAAATGAAAGACAATTTTAGAAAGAGAAAAGAAGTAAGTAAGAAGGTAGAGATTGAACAAGACAGAAAGAAGGGACGCTGTTGAAAGAGTGCTGCTTAGAGTAACTAAACGTTTCGTGAGAGAAATCTCTCGAGACAAGAGTAAGGAAAGAGAGTCACAGAGACTAAGAATGTAAACGATGGCACGCGGAAAAAAAAGAAAACGAAAGACATAATAAAAGCTGTGTAGCAAATTATGTGTTAGGTTTTGCTGACCATAAAGTTTTTCTAGAGAGCGGGAGAAAGATAGAAGCATGTAGTAAGAGATACAGATAATGAGCAATGCAGAAAAAAGAGCACGCGTAATGGTTAGGTTGGAGTGACCTAACGTTTTGTTAGAGAAAGAGACGGAGAGAGAGAAATAGTTGGAGACAGAGAGATGAATACTGTTAGAAAGAAGTCCATAGAGAGGTGTCCTAAAATGTTTTATTGTCTGAAAGTGAGGTGAATGTATTAAAGGGGAGCGATATTGAACAAGTAAAAAAAAAGAGAATGTTGTTGAAAGAGAAATGGTTAGGTTTCGGATAACATGGAGAGTGTTAAAAAGTTTTAAAAAGTTGTCCTACAAAGCTTTCCATAGTGTTAAAGATATTTAAAAAGTTGCCCTACAAAGCTTTCCATAGTGTGAAAGATTTTTTTAAAGTTGCCTTACACCGCTTTCCATAGTCTGAAAGCTTTTTAAAAAGTTGCCCTACAACACTTTCCATAGTGTGAACGTTTTTGAAAAATTTGCCCTACTACGCTTTATATAGTATGACAGATTTTTAAAAGTTGCCCTACAAAATTTGTCGCGTGTGTAAAAGATTTAGAAAAAGTTGCCTAGAAAGTTTGTCGCGTGTGTAAAAGATTTAGAAAAAGTTGCCCTAACAAGTTTGTCGCGTGTGTAAAAGATTTTGAAAAAGTTGCCCTAACAAGTTTGTCGAGAGAGAAAGATCGAGAGAAGAAAGCAGTAAGCGCTACAAAGATTGCGCAAGGCATAAAAAGAAACTAGTCGTTCGTGTTGTAAAAGTTAACATTATTGTCTGTCAAACACGGAAGGTTCTCTAAAAATGTTTGTCAAACTGAAAATGTTTCTAGTTGTGGAAACAACAAAAAATGTTGGGCTTGTTTGACCTGTCTTAGTTGTATAAAAAATTAACATCACTGTAATGTACCAAGAGGCGTTCTATAAACATGTAAGATGCTACGCCTAGTTGTTTTAAAAATAACTTCCCTGTCACAGAAACAAGTATGTTGGGTATAGACTACTACTTGTCAGATGTACTCAGACAAGACAATGTTAAGCCAATACCATTACTAGTATAATTTACTTTAGGAACCCCCTAGGACCTATGTGCTACACACACGCACACACAGTCAAATACAGACTACACGTACATATTAATAATTGTCGATTAATTATTTGTTTCATGTACATAAGAAATTAACCATGATCGTATTTATTATATTATAAATGATCCTGTTCGTAATGTAAATATACCTTTAGTTAGATGTAAAATAAAAAAGAAAATAATAAAAAAACTACCAGTCATGTTGTTGTTTTATTCCTTGTTTGATGTAATTGCGCGCAAATAAAAATTTAAAAAATGAAATCTCTCTATGTTTACTGTTTAAGAAATTATTACACGGTAACTGCCCTTGTATATTACTTGGATTAGACGTTATCTTGTTTTCCAGTTGACCGGTGTGTGGAACACTCGAATCGGTCCTCTTGGATCCGCCCCCTTCTGACCCGTCTTATTGGATACCACTTGAAAGACTTAATTTACTTAAATTTTAAAACGTTCAACCCTAGTAAGTAAAAAATTACATGACAAAAATGAAAAGATACAACCATTTACGTATATCAAACTGATTTTTAATAGTTAAAGACCATCTGGACGAGAGAATAGTTAAAATATGCAACATTTATGTTTAAAAGTGTTTACAGAGCGCACTGAGCATGCTAAAATAGCATAGATAGAAGTGCTATATAAATAACCAATTTAATTTTAATTTAATTTAAATTTAAACGAGTTAAGTAAACTGTATTTACATGTATTATCAATAAAAACTTAAAGAAAATGTACAAAATACAAATGTAGACTTATGTAATTATAAAGTATATAAGTAAAAGGATTGACCTTACTGTACTAAGTGCCTTAGTGCAAAAATGTAAAAACCTGACCACATGGATGAAAAAAAAGATTTGATTGATAAGCAAAACCCATTAGTGCAAAAAGTTGACCTTTAGCTCTGTACCAAGTGCCTTAGTGCAACAGCTGGCGAACTAAAAATGTCTGAATTCTTACATCATCGTGACGAGCCAGATGCCGTAGCCGAGATTCAGGTTGGTAGATAAGTAAATTTTTGACCAGGTCTGTTTCGGTCAGCAATGCGTAAAATGCACTTAGCCAGGTGCAACTAATGGAAACTGACCATAGGGCCAGTCAAATCCAATTACCTGTACACCGAAACTCTCAGCCTATGCTTAATATACGTAACCAGACGTAATGTTTAAATGGGTTTAGACAGTGTTGGCTTTTAAGATGATACTGATAAATACAGGTGTGGTCAAAATACACTATATATAGTTCGAGGCAGATTGCTAAATTTCACTTGTTCTAGCCTCGTAAATCTACCCTTGTTCCAGTTTTTGTGTCTAGGTCGCTGTTATATACAGAAAAAAGGTAAGTTATTTTTTGCCTTTATATCACAATATGTTAATTTAGCTTGTATCGTTATATAGATAGGTGGTGGCTTTATTTTTAATCTGCTTACAATATATACATAGTACTATTATTAACATTTTTATAAGACAAGCATTTATTTATTTCAGATCTTGTCACCGCTTCCTGTTTACTGCTGTAAATAAACTATACTGTATAAATCAATTGATATAAATACACTATACTGTATATATGAATTGCTATAAATACACTATACTGTATATCCGCATTGCTATAAATAAACTTGTTTGATTGCTATAAATACATTATACTGTATATATGAATTGATCTAAATAAAGCTTTTTGGTTGCTATTGTATGTATATATGTATTGCTATAAATAAACTTTTTGTTTGATGTACATACTATGAAAGTATTATTAAAAATAAACTTATTTAATTGATGTACGTACTATGTCTATATAATACTATGAATAAAATCACATAATAACTTAAACCTATTTTTTTTTCTATATGTTGTACTGTTGTAGTGCTGTCCTGTTGTACTTTATGTCGTACTTTTGTTTATTGTCAATAAATAAGGAAAAGGCTTAATCAAACCGAAATATTATTATTAAACATTCTTAAATTTAAAAAATCACGTGTTAAAATCATGTGTAAGAACAAAATAGACGTCATCTTATTTAAAAAAACCTTTACAATATAATTATGGCTATAAAAATACAAATTAGTTATTTAATTAGGTATAAAATAGAGATAATTACTATATCCAAGTAAGTAAAAATGTAAAAGGTATATAAAAGGTGGCCTATTTAGTGCTAATTTTGTGGCCTTAGTAATTAAAAAACACCTCTTTACACGATAATTATGGTTCTTAAAATTATAATTAGTTAGTTAATTAAGTATACAATAAAGACAATTACTATATTCAAGTAAGTAAAAAGTTAAAAAAGTAAAAAAATGTGGCCTATTTAGTGTTAATTACGGCCTTTGGTAATTAATAAACACCCCTTTACAAGATAATTATGGCTATAAAAAAATTTCAATTATTTAATTAGTTAAGAATAAAATTAAGATAATTACTCTATCGCAATAAGTAAAAAGGTAAAAATTATATAGAATGTGGTTCCTTGTAGGGAAAATTGCAGCCCTTTGTAATTAAAAACCGACCCGTTTACAAGCTAATTATGGTTATTAAAATTATAATTAGTTAGTTAGTTAAGAATAAAATTAAGATAATTACCGTATCGAAGTAAGTAAATGTGCGTTCCTTACATGAGATTTGTTGCTTGAAATGTGATAATTACGGCCCTTAGTAATTAAAATCGTCCCTTTACGAGATAATTATGGCTATACAAATTATAATTAGTTAATTAGTTAAGAATAAAATTAAGATAATTACTGTATCGAAGTAAGTAAAACGGTACATTATTAGAGAATTATCGAATAAACTGTGATAATTACGGCCCTTGGTAATTAAAAAACGCTCCTTTACAAGTTAATTATAACTATAAAAATTATAATTCGTTAATTAGTTAAGAATAAATTAAGAAAATTACTGTGTCCAAGTAATTAATAATGTAAAAAAGTAAAAAAATGTGGCCTATTTAGTGATAATTACGGCCCTTAGTAATTAAAAACGCCCGTTTACGCGTTAATTATGGCTATAAAAATTAAAATTTGTTAATTAATTACGTATACAATTAAGAAAATTACTATATTCAAGTAAGGAAACAGTTTAAAAAGTATTTAAAAAGTGGTTTTATTGACGGCCCTTTGTAATTAAAAAACATTCCCTTTACAAAATTAGTCATTTAATTAAGTATAAAATTAAGAAACTTAATATATCCAAGTAATTAATAATGTAAACATAGTTAAAATAATATGGCCTATTTAGTGCTAATTACGGTCTTTAGTAATTAAAGACGCCCTTTTACAATGTAAAAAAAGTAAAAAAATGTGGCCTATTTAGTAATAATTACGGCCCTTAGTAATTAAAAACGCCCGTTTACGCGATAATTATGGCTATAAAAATTAAAATTTGTTAATTAATTACGTATACAATTAAGAAAATTACTATATTCAAGTAAGGAAACAGTTTAAAAAGTATTTAAAAAGTGGTTTTATTGACGGCCCTTTGTAATTAAAAAACATTCCCTTTACAAAATTAGTCATTTAATTAAGTATAAAATTAAGAAACTTAATATATCCAAGTAATTAATAATGTAAACATAGTTAAAATAATATGGCCTATTTAGTGCTAATTACGGTCTTTAGTAATTAAAGACGCCCTTTTACAATGTAAAAAAAGTAAAAAAATGTGGCCTATTTAGTAATAATTACGGCCCTTAGTAATTAAAAACGCCCGTTTACGCGTTAATTATGGCTATAAAAATTAAAATTTGTTAATTAATTACGTATACAATTAAGAAAATTACTATATTCAAGTAAGGAAACAGTTTAAAAAGTATTTAAAAAGTGGTTTTATTGACGGCCCTTTGTAATTAAAAAACATTCCCTTTACAAAATTAGTCATTTAATTAAGTATAAAATTAAGAAACTTAATATATCCAAGTAATTAATAATGTAAACATAGTTAAAATAATATGGCCTATTTAGTGCTAATTACGGTCTTTAGTAATTAAAGACGCCCTTTTACAAGTTAATTAGGTTATAAAAATTAAAATTAGTTAATTAGTTAAGTATACAATACAGAAAATTACTCTATCCTAATAAGTAAAAGGGTAAAAAGTATATAAAATGTGTTCTATTTAGTGATAATTACGGCCTTTAGTAATTAAAAACGTTCCTTTACAAGCTAATTATGTTTATAAAAATTAAAAATCGTTAATTAGTTCAGGCTGAAATAAAGAAAATTACTGTATCCAAGTAAGTAATAATGTAACAAAGTAAAAATATTATGGCCTACTTAGTGGTAGTTACGGCCCCTTAGTAATTAAAGACGCCCATTTACATGCTAATTATGGGTATAAGAATTATTATTCGTTAATTAGTTAAGAATAAATTAAGAAAATGACTGTGTCCAAGTAATTAATAATGTAAAAAGTTAAAATAATGTGGCCTATTTAGTAATAATAACGGCCCTTACAAGATAATTATGGTTATTAAAATTATAATTAGTTAGTTAATTAAGTATTAAATAAAGACAATTACTATATGCAAGTAAATAAAATGTAAAAAAAGTAAAAAAATGTGGCCTGTTTAGTGATATTTAGGACCTTTGGTAATTAATAAACGCCCCTTTACAAGATAATTATGGCTATACAAATTAAAATTATTTAATTAATTAAGTAAAAAACTTTAGAAAAAATGACTGTATCCCAGTAAATAAATGTGCCCCTTATTAGAGAATGATTGAAATGTGAAAATTACGGTCCTTGATCATTAAAAACGCTCCTTTACAAGTTAATTATGGCTATACAAATTAAAATTCGTTAATTAGTTAAGAATAAAATTAAGAGCATTATTGTATCAAAGTAAGTAAAAAGGTACATTATTAGAGAATTATTGCTTGAAATGTGATAATTATGACCCTTAGTAATTAAAATCGTCCCTTTACGAGATAATTATGGCTATACAAATTATAATTAGTTAATTAGTTAAGAATAAATTAAGATAATTACTGTATCGAAGTAGGTAAATGTGCGTTACTTACATGATAATTATTGCTTGAAATGTGATAATTACGGCCCTTAGTAATTAAAAACGCCCCTTTACAAGATAATTATGTCTATAAAAATTATAATTAGTTCATTAGTTAAGAATAAATTAAGAAAATTACTGTATCCATGTAATTAATAAGATAAAAACGTATTAAGAAAGTGGTTTTATTGACGACCCTTAGTCATTAAAAAACACCTGTTTACAAGTTAATTATAACTATAAAAACTATAATACGTTAATTAAGTATAAAATAGAGACAATTAATGTATGCCAGTAAGTAAAAAGTAAAAAAGTATAAAAACGTGAGATATTTAGTGATAATTACGACCCTTAGTATTTAAAAACGTTCCTTTACACGCTAATAATGGCCATAAAAAATTCAATTATTTAATTAATTAAGTATAAAATTAAGAAAATTACTGCCTCCAAGTAAGTAAAAATGATCCTTACACATCAATTATCGATTAAAAGGTGCTAATTAGGGCAAAAAAACACATTAAACTTATTGAAAAAAGCCTTTTACTATTGAAAATTATAAAGAACACTATCCAAGTGATCAATTAATTAATTAATATTATTAATTAATTATAAAATTTTAGATCCACTGAACCTTAGAAAGACCCTTATAAAACAATGGGAGAAAAAAAATAGGACATGTGTCAATCATTGTAAGACAATGGGAAAAAATAATACCACACAAAAATAATCACGTGCTAACAAAGCTCGTGTAACAACACGACAAGACGCCATCTTGGTTCAACTGAGGCGCGGGGTCACTAGGTCAAAAGGTCACTAGGTCACGGCCGGTCGTGTAAGAACACGACGAGACGCCATATTGGATGACGTCACTTCCGGTAGGGGTCACTTCCGGTACAGCTACTTCCGGGGTCAAAGGGCACTTCCGGAACAAAGGTCAAAGGTTAACTGAGGCGCAACGGAGCGGCTCCGTAAATGTTAACCGAAAAGACCCTACTATACTACTGACACCTAAAACTAAGAAAGAAGTTAGAGCACTTTTAGGTTTATTCAATTATGACAGCAAGTTTATTCCAAAATACAGTCAAATAGTTAGACCTATCATAGATCTTACAAAAAAATATCAACCAAATTATGTAAATTGGAATAATGAATGTGAACAATCATTCAGACAACTAGTTAATGAGTTTTCTAAAGAACCAATTCTGGAAACTATTCAGAAAAAAGATGAAATTATTTTAGCCTGTGATGCCTCAAAAATAGGACTAGGTGCTTGTATTTTTAAGAAAGTAATGATAGATTCAGAAATGGTGTACAAACCAGCATTCTATATAAGCCGTGCATTAACTAATAGTGAAAAAAATTTCAGTATATTGGAATTGGAAGGTTTATGCATAGCTTATGCTGTATTGAAATTTCAATACTATTTGTTAGGACGTAAGTTTACAATTCTCACAGATCACAAACCATTAGTAAATTTTAATGTGTCAAATGTAAATAACAAACGCATAAACAAATATGCATTATTACTATCTGATTATCAGTTTCAGATCAAAAGCATAGTTGGAAAAGATAATCATTTGCCAGATGTGTTATCAAGATTATCCATTTATATCCCAGATATTGAATAGACAATACTGAAAGATAATTGTCTAGGACTAATGTAAAACTTGAGACTTCAGATTTTTGGTCTCATAGTTAATAAGATGGTGTATAACTTCTGTAAGACACCGATGTAAATTGTTTTTATGATGATTATTTATGTTTTTTTTTGTACTATGATTACATGAATATTACATGACTTAATTAGATACGTTAACTATTGATATGCAACTAAATATTTCATTGATTTTGTAACAATAATTTATGTTCCCTATATATGTAATTATGCAAAAATAATAATGAATTATTATTTTTTTCCGAGAGGGGTGAGTAATGCTAGTATGCACTAACAAGGTCAAAGGGAAATGACTCAGGAAAGTCAATTGTATAGTACAAGAGTTATGGGCACTGGGAAGATTGTGGATGTCACAATCTTACGACGTAGTTTGTTCTACTGCGTCTTAGCTTTATAAAGAATGCTTTGCAGGTTTTACATGTGAGACTTGCTTGACTGGGCAAGTCTGATCACGGGGTAAAACACCGGAGGAAAGTTAGTCGACTCGAATATCTAGAAGCGTATAGACGTATACGTTAGACTCGTAATTCTACTACATTTTATCAGAACACTAATTCATTTCTTGGACTTATATTATATTATATTATTCATTGGATATTATATGTGATCGTGATTTAATGTGATTAAATCTATTTGTGCTGCAGAAGAGCGTTGTCAGATCACTTGTGATTATAGATATTTTATTGAGTTCTTGCAGGAAGGTAAAAATTACTAGTTTAATGAACTGAACATTGTTGTTCAATGGGGATAACACAAACACCTCATTAACAATTTGGCTTAAAGTGACAGTCGTCATCATATCAATTAACAAGCCGGTGATTAGGGGGAATAGAGAGCCACATTCGGAGTCCTGGTGCTTCTAGTGGACGCACAACACTTTGTGTACCCAGTTGGTAACATAATCCCATTGCCACAATTATAGAAACGCGATTGCATCTGACCTTTCTCCAGTATAACACAGTGAGCAGAATTTAGGCTACTATTGTATTATGTTTCATTTTAATTTATAAATGTACCAGTTTTTGTTCAATTACGTAAAGGAAAGCGTGGGGTTCAATAATTTAGCAATTCAAAAACTAAACAGTTGTTTAAATTACAGGTTTTAATATTATTGAGGGAGTCTGTTAAGCAGAAGCGGTGTCATAGATGCATTCAATTACATAGGGTCAATGGTAGATTAATTATCATTGGTATGAAAGGTGCCACTGAGGCTGCTGGGGCAGGTGTGTACAGAAAATTCTGTCGTTTTGTGGAATGAATGCACATTAGGAAGAAAATCCAATCGTGCATCTTGAGGAGAAGGGATGTTAGTTTCAGTGTTTACTTGCTGTTAGTAGGAGCCCTTGCGCGTAATCTATAGCATGAAGTCAGCACTGTACTGCGCTTAGGTTTGTTAGAGTCATAATGAGCTGTTTAAGAATTTACATGTTATTAGCAATATAATTTGTACCAAATTATATGATGTTTATTGTGTAATAATTCTTTATTCATAATGTTTCTAACAATATGATGTATTTGAGTGTAAAATTGACCGTTTAAATTTTCTATCAGTAATATAACTTACATCATCTCTATTCCACACACAACTGGGTGTTGATAAGCAAACTTGTGGAGATTGTATCGAGTAAAAAACATGTTGTACAAGTTCCCTACTTCCTGGACATAACAAAAGCAATATAGATTATACCATAGACTATAATATACATGGACCGCTTGCTTTAGTATTTCTGCTATATGATGACTCAAAAGACTTCTTTTCGGAATTTCCGATTCGTTGTTTCCTTTGCACTTCCGTTTTATTGAACCGCTTCGATTTTCTCAATGAAAAATTAAAAATAAAATCGAATGTTCTATACTGCGGAAGCATTTAAGAAACAACGAGGAGCGTAGAAGTAATTTAAGACAGCCTTATTGGTTGCGCACGGAAAAAAATACATATAAGCTCTAAAAATAGAGCAAGCGGTCCATCTTATTATAGTCTATGATTATACGAAGAAATAATAATACCTAAAATATTAAGAGTATTACTATAGCAGTATAGCTTGATTAAGAGTTACATTGTTTGGCAGTAGATACGTTATATCGATAATATAAATATTGACATCATCACTCACTGTAAAAATATGACATTTTATTCTTCTAGCTAGAAACCACCGTGCAGTTCACCTTAGCTATAGGCCTTGTTGTTTAAACCCCTCCATTAATTAATATTGAGAACGAAAAAGAAGAAGATATTCTACTAAATGTATAGTAGATATTCGACCCCCCCAAAAAAAAAGAAAAAGAGAAAAAAAGACATAATGTACTAATGTCGTCGGATCCATTTGATCCATAGGGTCGGTGAAGCAGAGTTCACCAGTCTCTGTAGCCACGTCATGTGCACTTTGCGGTACTTATCAGAGCTGGGTTCACTGAGAGACACTCTCTAGACTCGGTAAAAAAATACTACCATTCACCAGGATTCGAACACAGAGTCTTCCTTGCGACAGGCGAACGTACTGGCTCTCAACCACCGTGTCCCATATTATTATTAATTGTATTATGGACAAGTCTTAATGAGGCCTGACCCATTTCTATAGGTCAGGGTTTATCGTGTTTGCAAACTTCCGGTTCATTTTCGTTAATACTCAATTAATAAATTAGTTTTTCGCCTTTTGCTGGTGTTTTAACAATTTATTTCAACCTTGTCATCCAGTTCTGGTCTTTTAGAAATATACACTAAGGCTACAATATTAGTTATGAGGAAGCCGTTTTTTTTTAATCAAAAGTGAGTATAATATAATTATACGTGTTCAACATGTTAGTCGGGTTATATTAAATTTAGCTTTGTTTAAAAAATAAAGTAGTCAAGAGTAGCTTTTCTTAGTTATGAAAAATATAACCGGACCTGTAGATACATAAAGACACAAAATGAAACTCTTTTCCATCAAGCAATATGTTTAGGAATTTTAAAAAAGTTTATTCTTCACGTCTGACGTTCACAATCCATAGTTTTCTTTCGGTAACATCTTTTGGAAATGAAAAAAAACTTAATCTTCTACATCTTTTTTTACTCGCAGTACAACTAGTAACGCAGCACACAGGCATGTTTTGTCGGCAAATGAACGAATATGACCGGAAATGTTGTTACAACAAAACAATTTAGGTTCATTAATGTTTAATATTTAAGATTTGTCCATTCCATGGTTTCATTATTTTTTTCCCTTGAACCCTTAATCACACTTTTCATTTACAAGTTCCCCTTACTTTACCATAACGCACCACTAGACCCAAATCAGTAAAATAATTATATGATTAAAGCAATTTAAGTGAAAGTATGAACACATTTGTAAACATAGTCTTTAATTTTCATTTCCCTGCTCAGAAATAAAAATGTAATAGAACTGCTATTGAATTATTTACAAGCCTACAAAGGGCGTCTGTGGAACTACCGTTCCTTTGCAATACGATGCCAAGGAGCCAATAGTTAACTCGTCCTTATCATTTCATAAAACCCAAGGTTAGCTTTGTAATATTTTCAAAACTAATTGTGTTTTGCTTGACTATCGAATATCGAAATTAACCCTAGACATAATTAAACTATTATAGTCACGACTTGTGTTTTGTTTGCTAAGAAATGTATACTAACCTTGTCTCTGGTACAAATTTGAAGTTCACCATCTACTTCTATAATCCTGGCAAACTCCATGTAGCGCTGTGCATCAAAATTGTTTGAGATCCCAAGATTTTGACAGTCTCTGGCCATGTAATCAAACTTGCAGACGTCAATCCCGTTACGTTGATTTTGTACTATCTATTATAAAAATAATATTTTTTTACATTACTTATTTAATGTGAAAAAAAAGTTCTTAGTTTATTTAGATATTATAATTGATATTTAAGTTGAAATTAATACTTTTGCAAAACATTACTTTACAGTGTTCAAAATATGTTTACAAACAATAATTTTGCATTGTTTAGCCTACATCGATCACATTAATTATAAGCAAATATTTTTTTATTTGTAATTTACCTCATATAGGAAAGATTTTTCTTTAGATCTGCCTTTATACGGCCATGCCTACGAAATTTCAAATATATTTTTATGTAATTATCAAGAGAAAAGTTGCATCGACTTTTAAAAGTTTGTTGTGGTATTGGATTATTATTCAAATCTATATGATTATAATTAAGTTTTTTCTTTTTCGAAAAATTACTTATTTATCAACATGTAGCAATATTCAAATGCTATTCTAACGTTTTACTACATTTAAGATATATAACAAACTTAAATAATCTAAAAAAAGTTATCTAAAGCAAAGATATTTGAATAACATTCTTTATATGTTTAAAATCATATGTTACTCACAGTTCAAAGATAGTTCGTGCCAAGATAGTCAATAAAATTTAATGGATATAGTTTATTAGACACAATAGTAGGCTATTCGATTTTTAAGGTTCTTTTTTGTCTCAAAAATATTCTGTTACAGCATTATTAGAAGTAATTAGCCACAATTGCCGTTATGGGATATACATATAAATTTATATCATACACTTGTAAGTTATCTTATTATAAATGAAAAAATGTGAACGTAATACATATAAATGAACATACCGATGAACCAGTTGTTTTATATCCACTTATCAGTTCTTTTATAAATTTGATGTCTCTCGGTCCGAGCTTAAACTTGGTGAGTAGCGTTATTTCTAATCCATTCATTTTCAGCATATGTTTGAACATCAACTTGTTTCGATTTTTTCCCTAAAACAATGAATTTTACATATTTTTTTTTACATTACTTAATGTTAATTCTACATTGTAACATTAACAGTATATATATAAACCATTATCCAAGAATTTATTATCTCATTTTTTTCTGTTTCCGGAAGTAATACCGACGCCATACTGTTTAGACTCAGCGGACCTGGTTACACTATATATTTATACTTATTTACAAATCTACAAGTTCAAATACCCAAAGCTAATGTTTCAGGCAAAAGAAACAAAGGCTGTTGTGTAATTAACTTCAACACTGATGCGAAAACGATTGATTATCGTACAAATAAGCATGTCAAACTACATGGCTTTCCTGACTCAGTAAAGTATAAACAACGGTAAGTTATAACCTCATATTACTTAATATTAGTAGCCTTGCTTTAGTCCTAAGCTTGCTAAGACTAGATATCAGTAATAAATAAGCCTTTCTCATTTTACTATAGTAGCGTTTCTAGTGACCGCTGCCTTTGAGTCAAACGAAAATGGCGGAAGTCGAGCTTTACTTTTAGTGACTGCGCATATTGTGATTGCGCATTCTTTGCTATACTTACTCTGTGGACTGCTTTAATGATAACAACTATCATTCACTATTATATCTGTGATTTATCAAAATAGAACCAGATGGCGGCCGCCCAATGGTCGACGCGGACAGGGGCGACCAAAAACATGGCGAACAACAATCGACGACAACCTCCGCTCTGTGGACATAAACTGGGACGACATCAATGCCGTTACAGTAGCGGTTACGGACAGAGCCCCACTGGAGAACTCTCATTGCCCGATGCACCGAACGGCATGGGAGGATCTAAGTCTTAGTCTAATAATTACCTTTTGCTTGCCTCCTATCGCTGGAAGTAGTATTTTAGAGAAAAATGTAGAAAATGGTCCAACACCTAGAATACAAATGTGTTGTAATAGTTCATATTATGTCATTATAAAGTCTTCTTTAAAATAAATTCTTAAATTTATATTACTGCATCTCTTTTATTATATAGGGAGATTTCATCTGTACAAGAAGTTAACAATGCAAAGATTTCAACTAGTCTAGTATACTGCTAACGAATGTAAAAGTTAATGTAATAATGTCTTAGAGAAACACAAACCAATGTCATGGCACAGAGCGGCAATTTCCACACATAAAATGTCTGTTTCAGTAATGCTATTCCACATAGATTTCAGTCTGCGTACGTATTGACCAGCTAGGTAACATGTTCTAGACAAAACAAACACGTAATAACAAGGTGTAAACAGTTTATTTAATAATTTAGCCTACAACAATAAAACATCAATATGTATAAATTACCGTGAGTTTGTTGATATGTAAAATATATATATATATATATATATATATATATATATATATATATATATATATATATATATATATATTATTATATATAATATATATTATATATTACGGCCAAAGCCCAAAGTCGGCCAGTTCGCGGAATGGCCAGGGGCGATCGGCCAAAGTCCGCTTAAGAAGGTCGTGATCAGCATTGAGTGTTTGTATATCATAATTATTTATTAGGCTTTTATTGATATTAAATTACAAAATCAGCCAAATTAGTTTATTATAGTAAATTATCCATCTTTATTTATACTAAAATACAAAATCAGTCAAGTTCGTCTAGTATAGTAAATTTTCAATCTCTATCATCACTTGATGCAACAAGATACATTTTTATTACTATTCGAATTACACAGCAGTTTGTTATTTTTACATTTGCATCGATTTGTTGAGCACTTGTAGTCCAATTGCATCGAGTGTATCTTTGGCCGTCTGTCAGTGATTGTGAAGACGCCACGGTTCGTAGTGATTTTTCTTCTGTGCCCACGGATGCCAATGTAAGCAGTTTCTCGTGCAGAATGGAAAACTCACTTCTGGAATACAGTTGTTTGAAAATACCATGTTCTGTTCCTAGCTTGTAGAAAGCGCCCTCGACGTTCATGACCACTGCAATGACGCTTCGTAGATTACCGCGACGTCTGTCCACATCTGGTATTCGGATGCGTACATTATCTCCAACTTTCGCGGGCGGTAATTTAGCATCTGAATGTTTTAATATCTCGGCACATTGAGTTTGCAAACTGGCATGAGCTGCTGACCTCTTGTTCATGATTTCTTGTTTATTATGTCATAGTCTGCAAGTAATTTTCCCTCCATACCCTTCGTTTTTTTCATTACTTATTCCACAAATTGCGTGGACATCGTTGCCACAGATCCACAAGAATGTACTGAACTACACCCCTTTTTCACACACCACACAGAATCTGTTAGCATTGTTATTGTCAGGCAACTGTTCTGGACTTTCCGATGGCTCCGTCGCCACGGCAGCAGGTTTGTTTGCGTAGGAATTTGCTGCATTTATAGCATCCCCCATCTCTTGTTCAACGTTCTCAAGATCTTCGTTTGTAACTATGTTACCGACAACCTCTCTGGGCAGATTTGAGGTGCTCATTCCCACCTTTGCTTTGCAGCCAAACACGGCCTCATGAGGCGACTGCTGAATTCCTTGATGAAAAGAACGGTTTTGCATGAATTGAATGAATCTGAGACTCTCAGCCCAATGTGTTGATTTATTTGTCTGCATCCATGTCGTCATCATATTCTGAACATCCTGGTTGGCACGTTCGACTGAACCTTGGCTTTGACTACGCCTTGGTTTTCCGTGAACTAGATTCAGTTCAGGCCACATGTTCTTTAGTTTATTTATAACTTCATTTGCAAATTCTCTTCCATTATCTGATTGAAGCACCTATGGTTTTGAAGACATCCAGTAGCTGGTAAGCAACTTCTTCTGCTCTTTTTCTTTTCAAAGCTCGCAATAATATGAACTTCTTTAAATGATCCTGATAATTTAGTATAATTTTGTATTCGCCGTCTGGGTTACTTTGCATATCGATAAGATCTACCTGGCATCTTGAGTTAAATTCTTTAAATATCAAAGGTTTGGAAATTAGAGCTTTCTTAGGATTAGACAATTTGGTCTACCAAAATGCAAGCCGCCTTCACACCATACCTACCGAACATTCTTGCATCAGCACATCGAACATTGGCCAGGGATTTCCAGCCACTTCATGAAGTGGCCGGCCAAAGTAGCCACACAATGGCAATTTCCAGCACATCAGACATTGGCCACCCGCGATCTGGCCGTAACATATATATTTGTCCCCTATAGACGCCTAGGCCTTTTGACCGATCAGCAAAAAGTTAAGTGTATTTATTCTTGGAAAGGTCCTCCAAAAAAAAAATTGTATTTTATTAACATTATTGCTTAATTCGTTAATTATTTTGTTTAAATTAAAAAATTGAGTGCCATTAAAAAAAAATATAGAATGATGACCCTTTCAGTGCGTTGTTTGGTGCTTCCGGTGTTTTCCCTTGTTTTCCCTTGTTTTCAAATTATATGTTTTTTTGGGACTTGCTACTTTAAAAAGAATATTAACTTTTTTATAGTTGGTTTCTTTTTTGATAGTATTATTGTTAGTTTAATATTATTAATAAAAAGTCGGTAAACAATAAACAAGTAAAAAAATATTATAATGTTCTTTTTTTCTTTCTCTCTTAACAAAACAAATTGTAGTCATATGTTTCTCCGTTTTATTGACAGACATGACCACTAATACTATTATAATTGTTTAAAATTCCAAGATAAACATTACATAAAACTATAAACACTTTTGTTACTCCCTAAGACAAATGCAAGCACAAGTTCCCTTTCTTGTACAGTGACGTTTCGGCATGGCATTTATTGTTGAAACCAGTAAAAAAAAAAAAGATAACATCATTTAAATATAAAAACGTATCAACTATACAAACTCATGATTTAATGTAAAATGTCTCCGATACAAAATATATATTTTGCACGATTTATTGGCCGAGCTGGTCAGTTTTCTGAAAATGATAAGATAATACATTTAGGTTACGTTTTACAGTAGTTCCTTCTAGATAGAAGATTATTACGTCTTCTATGCCCAAATTTCATAAAGAGCGGCAGGGAGTAGTCGGCGGTAGAACGACAACCCCCCAGGCGTATGGGACATCAAAAGTAATACTATCGTTGATCCATAACCGACAGTGCTTTTATAAAAATATTCAAAGAAATATTTTCAGAATCACTAATTTTCTTACCATTATTGAAACAGAAGAATAAAAATGGTATGAGTAAACTAAAGATATAAATAATCACCCTAAAGAATGTTCGAATCTTGTATGAGTGGCACCAGGATAGACGTAATCAACAAATCCTAGTTGTTTGATATCTCTCAAGCGTTGAAATTCTTTTGTGTCAACAATGAGTTTACACGCTTCATTTAGTTCGATGTTACCATGGATAGGATCATTAAATATCTATAGGAAATACAATACAGAATAGTTGTACAAAAAAGATTGAGATGTTACAATACTGAGGGATATAACGGATAAATAAAAGAAAGTTCATTAGTAATCAAAGCGTAACAACCTATACATGTTATACCTATTAATTTAATCAATTAATTTAATTATGTCATAAGTCGGAAACACCCTGCGCATCTCGCCTCGGACCTTCCACACTCCCACGGTCTCCAGACCTTTCTTCGTTTCTCCTGAGATTTTATTCTAGGCCGATTGAGCCGATGAGGGTTTCTTACAAAGTACATTTTTGATGTCGGTGGGCAAAACTACCTCCCCTTCATCCTACTGGTCAGAAATTACAGCTATAGAACATTACCTTCTTTGGAATATCTTGCAGAAACACACGTACGCAGGTACTTTTACCCACCTGAAACTTAACAGAAACTGACAGAGGGGCTAAGATAGTGTACCAAAGAAACCAAGGAAGACAGGACTCAAAAGAAGGCCAACTAAGATGGATCCACGATGTTGAGGCGGATTTAGGCCTACCTAGTGCTTTTACAGGGAAGTCAGTACGAAAATAGACAATATATAAGCCCAGGTGGAAGAAGTTGGTAAAGCCAGCCAGAGCTCATCTTCTTCTTCATATTTTTGTGGAGACCTCGTTAGGACCGAGGAATAGGTCCACAATTTAACTACATATACAATTTTAAAACATCACAAATAAGAATTACAAACAGTTGACAGAATTTCACTTGAGCTATTTAGTACAGCCCTTCAGTGAAGATTTTAATGGCTGTAGGACTGTAGGGCCAAATGGATGGATGTCTATAATTAGCAGTTAATATTTTCTTTCTGTTGTTAGAAATGCCATTGATTATCTTACCCTTGGTGGTTTTGAATTGTTTCCTACAGCTGCCATCTTGCCTGTCATTACTTGGAATTCTAGTAACTGAAATAAAATTGACCAACACTTTCACAATAGGTTATATGGTCACAAATTCATCTGTACAGAGTTATTGCAGGAATTAAACCGGCTTTTGATAATTTAAATAAGAATGTTATTTTAAAATGCAATATTTGACAAACGAAAGGCCTAGAGTTTGATTCTAAATTAACTTACTGAATGTGATCATTGAATGTGATCATTGCCGTTGCCTGCTTTAACTAACAACAATTAAGTTGAAAGAAGATTGAATTCCTGTCGGGTATCCGGTTCTGAAGACCACTCGACAGGATTTGGTGAAACCGCAAAATATGGTTCAGCGTGGATCAATCCAATCATTAATATGGTCAGAAATGAGAAAGATAGACCAGTTATCAGATGCTCACCAATATCAAGTAGACTAATTAGCATAAAAATGTATGCAAAACCCCTCAACCTCACGATCATACAAGTTTACGCCCCAACTTCCGACCATGACGAAGATGACGTGGAAACATTCTACGAGGAAATATAACAAATCATCAGGAAAACATAAAAAAGACATTCTAATAAAAATGGGTGGCTGGAATGTAAAAGTCGGCCTTGACACTTTCCAACAGTGGCCAGGAACAGTTGTAAAATTCGGATGGTATGAAACAGATGACAGGGAAGTTAGATTACTAGAATTGCCCAAAGCCATCGCTTAACCATCGGCAATATCCTTCACCCACACAAAAAATAATGAACAGTCACAAGGTGGTAACTGGGAGAATTAATCTATAATCAAATAGACCGCGTCCCTGTGAGACAACGATTCAAATCTAGCATCAACAAAGCGCAAACAAAATCTTTTCCTGGAGCAGATATTGGAAGTGACCATACTCTTGTCCTAACTAGACTTAAGTTGAAACTAAATTCGAATCGAAGCACCAAAACTCATCGCATCCGTTTTTTTATTTTGATAAACTAAAAGATACGGAAGTGGCAGAGACATTTCAGACCCAAGTAGGTGGCAAGCTAGCAGCATTGGCACCGATCAAAACAGGTAGATTTCTTAGCAAATAACTTAAAGAAGTACAAATTTCAACTGTAGAAGAGGTTATAGGAAAACAACAAAGCAGGAAACAACCATGAATTACTGTCAAGATACTCGATCTATGCGATAAAAGGATCTACAAAAAAGAGAAACAATCCATCCAGGTAAATACAAGTTAATAAATACAAAGATCAGGAAAGAGATGAACAGGCTAAAGCAGACTGAATCGATAATCAGTGCCACACAGTGGATGATAGTATAATAATAATAATAAATAATAATAATAACGGTGCTTATATAGCGCATATCCCGTTGGTGACAGTTCTATGCGCAGACGACAGTTACAGAATACAGACAGACAACGAAATATATAGTAATACGCTAATTCTGCTGACGAAATAGGTGAGTCTTCAGCCGGCTCCTGAAGGTGTCATAGCTAGGGCTCTGGCGAAGCTGTAGCAGCCGATAATAGTAAGAAAACATATGAGACACTATGAAAGCTCACAAATACAAAGCAAAAGCCAGCTTCAGTAATCGATTACAGCAATTTTCAGCTCCTTACTGACAACACAGCAGTACTTGAACGTTAGCCGGATTTTGCACCGAGCTGTATAATTACAAGACCGACACTGATACCAGCATACTACAGAAAAAACAAGGAAAGAGACTTGGACGAATTACCGGTATTGCTGAGTGAGGCCGAAAAAGCATTACGGAGTTTAAAGGGGGAGGTGTCTCTTAAGATCGACAACGTTCCTGCTGAAATATTGAAACATGGGGGTGTAGCAGTAACCAAAACACAACAATCTGCCAGAAGATATTGAAAAATTAAATTGGCCCAAGGAATTGACCCAGTCACTAATATTACCACTACCCAAGATAAGCAATATAAAACAATGTCAGAACTATTGGACAATCGGTCTCATCAGCTATCCTATCAAGGTAATGCTAGATTTATCCTCAATAGACTTAAACCTGTGGCTAAGGAATTACTGGCAGAAGAACAGGCAGGTTTCAAACCAGGCAGACGCACAATTGATCAAAGTTTCAACTTTCACTTGTTCATAGAAAAACACATACAACACCAACGCGAACTCTATCATAACTTCATAGATTTCAAGAAAGCCTTAGACCGTGTATGGCACGAGGGACTATGGCAGTGATGAGAAAATACAACATTGAAGAAGGGCTTGAACAGACGATCGAAGCACTCTGCAATCAGGCGAGAATATCTGTTCAACTCAATCGGTGTATTAAAGGACTTAATCAAGATATCAATGGGAGTCTGTTAAGGTTGCATGTTAACGTCAGTCTTGTTCAATATCTTTTTTGAAAAAAAATCATGTAAGAAACACTCAATGACTACCACACATCCATCTCCATTGGTGAAAGACCCCTAAGCAATCTAAGATTTGATGATGATAACAACCTGTTGGCCGGGAGCAACAAAGAAGTACAAGAGCTTACAGACAATCTTTCATACATAACAGGGGCATACAGAATATAAATCAGCTCAGAAAAAAAAGTAAAATAATGATCAACATCACAGGTGCCAGAAGTACAAACATCATAATAAACCAACAACGACGAGAAGAAGTAAAGAATTTAAATATCTAGGAGACACCCTATCCACAGACGGAAGCTGTGAGGCAGACATTCGAGCCATGATTAGGTCAGCAATCGCGACAATTGCTAGACTATAAAGAATCTAGTCAAACAAAAGCATTAGTCTCCCAACAAAACCATTGAAAACTATTATTAAGTAAGGACGTGAGAACATTATAAACATGGCAAAAAACCATCCTCCATAGCACTGTAGAAGGCGGACGTCGGAGAGGCCGTCAGTGGAAATGCTGGTTCGACAATATAAAAGATTGGATAAAGATGCAAATGACTGAACTATTGACAGCCGCTCAAGATAGACAAAAAAGGAGAAAGATGACTGCTGAGGTGTCCGTTCGCTCCCCGATGACCACAACGGTCAAGTGTGTGATGATGATGACCCGGTTCTAAAGAAATTGAGCACCGAAAACCTGGTTTCAGCAAACTCACTTGCTTTTGTAAGTATTGTATTAAATAACTAACTGTTATTTTTATTCTACAATAATAAATATAGAATAAAAGTTGCTTTTCTTACAAATATTACGCAACAACTGACCAGGACAAGACATCACGAGACAAGTTATAAACTTTATTGCGCATCGACGATAAATCAGTGGTCATCTGGACACTGTCATATATGCCGTAATAGAAAATTTTAATTTTACACTCGCCAAGTCGTTTTTATGTATTTTCCAATTCGTCGGCATCCGTCCGTCTCCAAGAGACGATGGTGTAGCTTCACGGCAAAGGTGACCAGCTGCACCGCCGAGAATGGCTGTGGAGGCCAACTCGGGAGTGGCAATCCCTGCCGCACTTCAGGCATTTGAAGGTGGATGGCTGTTGTAAAGGAACCTTCCGCCTCGCTCTTTTCTGGATGGCAGCTTCCATGCGCCCAGTTTCTGCGCGGGATGTGCCAAGCCTGACTGCGAGCCTCCAGGTTGGTCGGTCAGAAGCTTGGCATTCCCATGTGTCAAGGTCAATTGAGCTCTCGTTCAGGTCTCTTTTGCAAAGGTCCTTGAATCGCAGTTTTGGGCGCCCTATCTTCCGGTGGCCTTCGACCAGTTCTCCATAGAGGAGGTCTTTAGGAATGCGACCTGCATTCATCCTTTTCACATGGCCGAGCCACCTGAGGCGTTTCTCACTGAGCACAGCGTGAAGGCTTCTCATGTTGGCTCTCTCCAGCACCTCTGTGTTGGAGACCCTATCCTGCCACTTGATCTGCAGTATTCTCCGTAGGCACCTCATATGGAAGCTGTTGAGTTTCTTCTCGTGCCTTGTGTAGGTGGTCCATGACTCACAGCCATACAGGAGAGTGCTGAGTACGCAGGCGTGGTAGACGCGCAGTCTGGTCCTCTCGGTGAGGCTGGAGTTGTCCCACACTCGCTGTTTTAGTTGGGCCATGACTGTGGCTGCCCTGGCGATCCTGCTGTTGATCTCCAAGTCTATGGACTGTGAACTCGAGATAATGGACCCGAGGTATGTGAAGTTCTCGACAACCTCCAAGGTGTGTCCATCGATGACAATGTTTGGAGGGGTCTCCGTGCCCTGAGCCATGACGTTTGTCTTTTTCAGGCTTACAGTCAGGCCGAACTCCTTGCATGCATGAGAGAAGCAAGTGACGAGCTGCTGGAGTCCGTCTTCGGTGTGTGATGTCAAGGCTGCATCATCAGCGAAGAACATCTCTCGAATGAGGACCTTTTTGACTTTGGTCTTGGCACGAAGACGCGCTATGTTGTAGAGCTTGCCATCAGACCTGGAATGAAGGAAAACACCCTCGCTGCAGTCCTTGAAGGCGTGTTGGAGGAGCATGGAGAAAAAGATGCCGAAGAGTGTAGGCGCGAGGACGCAGCCCTGCTTTACTCCGCTGCTGACTGGGAATTCCTGGGAGGTTGCGCCATTGTAGCAGACAGTGCTGTGCATGTTGTCGTGGAAGGACCTGACCACCGCAAGCAGGTGTGGGGGACATCCGATCTTCTGCAGCAAGCTGAATAGTCCGCCTCGGCTGACCAGATCAAATGCCTTTGTGAGGTCGATGAAGGCTATATAGAGTGGCATCTGCTGTTCCTGACACTTCTCCTGGAGCTGGCGTAGTGAGAAGATCATGTCAACCGTTGATCGACCAGCCCTGAAGCCACACTGTGACTCTGGGTAGATGCGTGAAGCGAGGGTCTGCAGGCGGTTAAGGATGACGCGGGCGTACGCTTTACCAACGATACTGAGGAGGGAGATGCCCCGATAGTTGTTACAGTCACTCCTGTCACCTTTGTTTTTGTACAAAGTGATGATGTTAGCGTCTCTCATATCTTGTGGAATGTAACCCTGTTCCCAGCAAAGGCATAGGAGGTCGTGAAGTTGCTGTAGCAGGGCTTGTTTCCCGCACTTTAGTACTTCTGGTGGGATTCCGTCGCTTCCAGGTGCTTTACCGCAGGCGAGACGGTCGATGGCCTTGCTGAGCTCATCCAAAGTGGGTGGAGTGTCAAGCTCCTCCATGACCGGCAGGTCTGATATCGCTCTGAGAGCGGAGTCTGTTACAGTGTTCTGCGTTGCGTACAGTTCAAGGTAATGCTCTACCCACCTCTGCATCTGCCTTTCCGGATCGGTGATAACCTCGCCTGTTTTGGACTTGAGGGGGGCTGTCTTAGAGGGGGTTGGACCTATTGCCTTCTTGATGCCCTCGTACATCCCTCTTGCGTTGCCTGTATCGGCAGCTGTCTGAATGCTGTCACAGATATTCAGCCAGTAGGTGTTGGCACAATGACGGGCAGTCTGCTGGGCTTTGCTCCTGGCAGTCCGTAGAGCTTGTAGTGTACTGGGGCTAGGCTTAGCCTTGTAGGCCAGAAGGGCTTTCCTCTTAGCCTCTGTCACGGGTTCCATTTCCTCCCAATGGGCCTCGTACCAGTCAGCATTATTCCGCTCTTTCTTCCCGTAAACAGTGATGGTTGCGTTGTACATGGCGTCGCGGAGGCGTGGCCACTTGGAGTTGATGGTGTCATCAGCTGTTTCCACTTTGAGGGCACCGTCGAGTATGCTAATGAGCTGTTGGGTTTTCTCGGGGTTTCTGACACAGCTGGTGTGGGCGGCCCTTCTTCTTTGAGTGATGCAACTTCTTCGGCGTTAGGCGCACCTTGCTCGCCACGAGGGCGTGGTCCGTGTTGCAGTCTGCACTATGGTAACTACGTGTGAGGAGGACGCTGCCAATGTCCGCTCTTCTAGTTAGAACAAGATCAAGTTGATGCCAGTGGCGAGAGCGAGGGTGTCTCCACGACACCTGGTGTATTTCTTTGCACTTGAAGTAGGTGTTTGTTACGCACAGACCGTGATGGCACGAGAGCTCAAGCAGTCTCTGACCATTTTCATTTATCTTTCCCCTTCCAAAGTTTCCGAGGCATGTGGGCCAGGCTTTCTGGTCAGCTCCTACTCTTGCATTGAAGTCTCCAAGAAGGTAAAGGCTCTCAGTGCTGGATATCCTGGATATCGCTTCATCCAGGGCTTGGTAGAACTGATCTTTATCCTCATCGGTAGAGTGGAGGGTTGGGGCGTACACACTGAAGATATTGACTGAGCCAGAAGAGGTTGACAACCGGAGGGAGAGTAGTCTAGCTGTGCCTGTTGTGGGAGGCTCTGTGGAGCTGACAAGCGTGTTTCTCACAGCAAAGCCGACGCCGTGCTGTCTTGGTTGGTCCGTAGGCTTCCCTTGCCAATAAAAGGTGTAGTTGGCTTCCCTGATGGTACCGTTGTCAGCCAGCCGGGTCTCCTGCAGAGCGGCAATGTCAACGTTGAGTCGCGAACGTTCCCTATGAATAACGGCAGTCTTTCTTGCATCGTCTATTTGTTGGGGGTTTGGGGTGAGGCCGGGACACATGGTCCTGACGTTCCAGCTAGCAAAACGAAGAGCTGGATGCTTCTTTCTTGTTTTTGAGTTGCCTGGTGCGGTTGTTTTTTGGCCTACTTTTTGAGAGATGCCTCTCTGATTTCCACGCACCCAGTGGGGCAGGTAAGCCATGGCGAGACGACACCTAACTGGCTGGGGGCTGCCCAGCTTGAGGCGGGCGGTAGCCATCCATTGAGGTACGATGACCTCTCCCACCGTCGAAGGGGACCCCTGGCGCTCGTTTCCTTCGCCAATCGGACGAGCTTATAACCGGTAACTGCCCCCTCCCGTGTTGGGTCGAATATTTTCCAATAATTATTGAGTAAAATGTTATTTGACAAGCCAGCTTTTCTTACCTATTTTGAGATAGTAATTAAGTAGTAGATGGCTTTGTAATACTGGTTACCACATTGTAGATATTATTATTTATTTGCCTTGAGCCCCCTTTTGATGATGCAATGTTTATTTATTAAGTTTTTTAATAGTTCTTACAATTCTATTACAATCGGTAATTGCAGTATTAGATTTTTTTTTATTAGTTTAGTTTAATTGGTCTAGGTCGGTCCAAGTTCAATTATCCCTGATGTGCTCAGTATAACATGGATTAGAGCATATTGATTCAGTCAGGTGTATATTTATGTTGGCTCAGATACACAGTAAGTATCATAAATGTTATTATGTGGTGTTGGTGGTAAATTACTATAGTATAAGTAAGACACACATAATCGAACATGAAGAACTAATATAAATCCTGCTTTGTAAAACAAACTTTAGTCGTTTAATCACAATTATAACTATAACGTAATTCCAAACAGAATATTATTTATACACATGGTTAAGAACAGTAGTATTCCATAAATAATTATTTCCAAGTTTCAATATATTAGGAATAGCATTGATATTTAGTATAAACCCATAAGAAAATATATCTAGAAGTTAGAATGTTAATCTCAGAGCATTGAACAATACATGTTGTTAGCTTGAAGGCGCCCAAAGAACTGATGGTAAAAGTGTGGGCGATACCCTAGATTTCCTACGCGGAAAATTATAATATAATCGTAGAGTCTAAGAATATGCTAGATTTCTGGGTGATGCAAATAAGTAATATAGAGGAACTTACGAGCATGCGGTTGAGTATGCCATTACAAATTATTACTAATGTTGAAATGGCCCCACGCTATCTTGTGGACGTAGTAAGAAAAAAAAACTCGGCTTATGAAACAATTTGATCGTTATTGCAACATTTATTCTGATCCGTTAGTATTCATTTAATTAAGGTCTAATGTATAGATCTCCGTTTCGTAACACAAATATATGTGTAATTTTATTGAGACAAGGAATCAATGCGCCATAAGGAGAAAATGATTAGTGTCCAGGTGTGTATCATAAAAGAAATATATGACATCCTTAACCAACTGCATATCCCGAAGTATGACTGAATATTTACACTTACCACTAACAGTAAATATAAGTGTGTGGTAGTCCTACTTGTTATGAATACAATAAGACACTTATGACAAAATCTAGGTCAGGCTGTAGGAATATCGCCTAAACAATTAGGTGCATAAAAAACAAACAATAACAACAGCACCTTACAGTTTGCAATCGCACAAAACGATTCCTACGTTTTCTGCCTGCGATCATTGTTCCTTTGAGTAGAAACAAATCAATAAAATTATCAATCAACGATTTCTTACTCAGTAACAAAATCTATATACAATCTCCAAGCGCAACTCCGGTCGCAATAGGAACTAACAGTACTTATACGTAGTAAAAATTACATTTAGAATAGATTAATTAATAATTCTATTTGTATAACGCTGCCAACAAATATTATGTAATTTCAGAACGCAGTTAAAATTGAGCAACAAACAAGCAAGGATATAAGTCTCTAGGCTAGAAGGATAAAAAGCCAATTAATAATTGAAAATTTTACAAACATATGACCTAGCAAACACATGTGGCATTAACCGACTTTATATTATAAAAATAAAACAGAAGGGGTATAAAAAAAAGTTTAACGATGGTAAATATTAAAACAATATGTGTTTTCAAGATACATATTGTTGATATTATGTGTATTTACACATCAAGTCTATAATGTTTCTTGATGAAGAATTATTTGTATAGAATTCAGTTCGAGTAGCTTCAGTAATCCTTTTATTTCTAAAAAAAAAAAAAAAAAAAAAGCGCTTTGTGATTTTTTTTTTGTTCATGTTGAATATAAAGGTAATTTTCTTATGTATGTAACCCGATAAGTGTATTGACAAATTAAAAAGAAATAGAAGAAACAAGCTGTAATTTTGAATTCTACAGCTTCATGACCAATAGCATTTGGTTAGATCATGTTCAGTGTACCTATGCTTTTGTGTCCAATTCACTGTTTATCTTGTTTATCAGAAAGGACTGCTTAAATAATTTTCAGTGTTCGTTAAAATTTCCTTTCAATTCAAGCAGCTGTGGCGGGTAAAAGAAAGAAATTAACACGCTGGTCGGTGTAACAACTAACTTTTTTACTGATTCTACAGTCCTTTTATAGCTTTCTACAAGCATTCACACAGTATTCATTCATACATTCAAACGAGACATTCATGCACACAACTCACTAAGCTCATACAAACAAAATTAACAATAACACAGAACTATCAAATCACTAAGTCCGCTCAATATTTAACAATAGTGAGGTCCATTATGTGCATTAAGTTTCAGTCTTTAAATTATTTTTTTTAAATTCCCTAATACACTCACAAGATAAGAAGCAATCGTATTACAAAAAAATTACATAACGTAAACTAAATGCTTCTTTTTATTGGAGAGAACTCGAAGAGTGAAATTATGTTCAAAACATCGTCTAAGACTTAGCTATTGTCGAAAAAATGATGCAACTGCCAAAAAAAAAAAAAATTAAAGTGTTAATCTTACACTGTTATACTTATTATATGTTTTAATTTTGTTTTTGACAATCTTATTACTTAACAAGTCATGACAGCAACATATAAAATGTATAACTTAATCACGTATTTCAAGATAAGACACCGAATATGTTTACTTACCACCACCATCCAACATGTACTTGGTCTAAAGAAATTTAGACATTAATAGCCAGCTTTAAGCCTGACTATAGGGATTTAACTGAAAGTTGATTATAACAACTAAATAAGGAGGTGCAAAAATAACTCTCCCTTACAGTTATCGATTCAACGTTCGCTTTTTCTACTTATTCTTCTCTTAAGCTCAAGCTGCCATTGAATAGAGTCTATTCAATATACAAAATATAATTCAATACTCAATAAAGATTGATTTTAATAAAATAAAAATAATTAATAAATGAATCTCTGAGCTCAGGATTGTATGTTGTGCTTTATGCAAAGGTAAGCTTGAAAAATTAACATTCTTCTTCTTTGGTTCCTTAGTCTCGGAAGACAATTAGATTTGCGCTCCTGTGACATCGCCAGCCCCGCAGCATTAACTGTGTCTGTGAGGTCCTCTCATTGGGTTCTGTCGCATCTCTGGCACTTGAAAGCGAACCGTTGGAGCTGGTCAGGGGCGGTATATGTTCTTTAGCTGAATAATAAACTCTTCCAGCCTCTTCGATAGGACGAAGTCTGCCCTCTGCAGCAGATGGCTTATAGCGGTAACTGACGCTTTCCGTGTTTTGTCGACGCTAAATAGCAAAGCTGAAGTGTCATCTTCAGGGCGCAAGTTAAGGAGAAGTTGATGTTGCCCATGCATCAGTTCCCCTCTCTCCACGCATCAGATGTAGACAAAGGAAAGGCGTAGCCAATACAGCTTGGCATCAGTTGCGTCGCATGAGTTGCCAGTATGCTACGTGACTAGCAGAAAGCGTACTGCCTTAGGGATTCCTGCTCCTGATTTTTTTTGGAGTTTACTCCCCTTCCCCTTGCATGGGTTTAGCCACCAGGCAGTGGAGGTTTGTGATAAAGAGTTTTCCTTCTCCGGTAGTTAATTATATTTACAATAAACAATATAAACAATAAAAATACTTCCAAATATTACATCAACACCGCCATCTTGGTGCGTACTAAATAAGGCCTGACTGATATATAGCTAAAATGTCATTTAGGTTAATACTAGTGGTTATGCCCGTCAAAATGACGGAGAAACGAATGACTATAATGTGTTTTGTTAAGAGAGAATAAAAGAAAATTACAATAAAAACTGCAGTGAGAAAGTTTCTTTCGATATTTAGTGTTGTTTTTTTTATATTGTTTCTGGTCACCCTGGTCCTGGCACATGCATAAGAATTGTTGATGTCAAGCTTCTGGTATTAAAATGTAGCGAACAGTTGCGTTGACTTGACCTGTTATTAATAGGCCTAATTTTAAATTAACAACAATACTATCAAGAAGATAAAAAACAAACAAATACCAAACAATAAAAAAGTAAATAGTAAAAAAAAGTACATAATAATATTTCAATACAATACAAAGTGTAGTAAGAAAGTTTTTTCAGTATTTAATTTGTGTTCTTGCTTATTGTATCAATACAAAAGAGCATTGAGAACGTTTCTTTCGGTATTTAGTTTCTGTTCTTTTTTATCAGTCACCCTGGCCCTGGCACATGCATACACATTGTTGCCGTCAAGTTTCTTTTATTAAAAATGTATCATTTATATAGGCCTACTATATTTATACACTGTTCTTTATAATTCGTATCATTTAAATGATAGATTGTATAAAGTCGCTCATTTAAAGGATGTTCTTAATAGCGACGTGAATCCATTAAATAATTAAAACATTTGGTTACTATTACTTAAAATTAATAGGATAAACCAAACATCTATCTTTAACTTTAATGAAAAAAAAAATGAATTGATAGACATTACGTCAAACGCTAGTGTTTTTTTTAAAGAACAACATTAAAACTCTCCAAGCCAAATCGCCGGTGCGTACCTTTTATTAAGGATTTTACGCCGCGTTAATAAACAACCGAATGCAAGGGGAAAACCCGATAAGGCATCGCGTTCAACATAGTAAATGAACGTCCAAAAAGATCATTTTGAAATGACGCTAAGTTTAAAACTTAAACATACGGTGATTATCAATAGTTCGAAGTTTATTTAAAAAAATAAATTAACGAATTAAGCAATATTGTTGATACAATAAAAATCTCTTTTGGGGACCGTTTCAAATTTATACATTTAACTTTTGTCCCGATTCGTTAAACGGCCTAGGCGCCTATAGAGTACAAACTCACGGCAATTATATTTATTGATGATTGATGATATGCTATTTATTTGTTTATTGTCTTAGTATTTGTATTAATAAAATTCAAAATTACTGTTCTTTTATTATACAATATTAGTAATAAAAATTTTATACCAGGAAGTTATATTTAAGAGTAACTCTATCTAAGCAGTATTTAAAGACACCTTTTGTGTTCACACTTTTTGTCTTTTAAGGATGGAAATACATTTTCATAGAAGATGGGTCCTCAAAAGTTTTGGATTTGAAGGCCTTTTGCACGTCCGAGGAGTCCTAATAAGAACACCGTGTTTAGGGTAAGGATGTTTAATGTAAAAAAAAAGTATAGTATGATCAATAGGAATAATTATGCAAGCCGTTTTTAGAAATAGAGAAATTCCCAGGTTCTATTTTAGGAAACTTTGTAGCTGAATAACTTTAATGTGATCGTTATTGGCAGGATTTTAAAACAAAAATTCACCCTGAAGATTAACTGCTCGTTTGAATATGTGCGGCCAATATTTAAAGGATAGAATTGTTGCATATTTACTATATGGTGCCTCTTGCCTTTTACGGATTGCGCATGTCCCGACATGCTGCATAATGGCGAATTTTTATGACAACCGGGGTCAATGTAAAACGGTTTATATAGACAGGAGTTAAAAGAGTTTTGTATTTAAAATATGTGGCACCCTTCTAAATTACAAATAATTCATCACTCCACAAACATAAGAAAAATTGCATTTACGATGCATTTCCATGCTTATCATTTACATGATTTCCAATCTATTCAGCATGCCAACAGTCTTAAAGTCAACCTTCTCCACCAATATATTTCATTGTAGAAGAAATGTGCATTGCCTATTCTTTTATTGGGCGGGGGCAGTCAAGCCTGGAATGTGTGCGGGTGGCTGACCCCTGCTATATTGTTATCACTAGTACTACTACTGTTTTGATATACGCTAATGCTCTAATGTATATGCCTTTATTGTACTTATGTACTAAGTGGCTAATAAGTATTGTACATTGTTCATGTTGTTCATATTGACAGCTTTTCTATACCATGACCATACTCTATCTAGCGCCACATTACCACCCCACTATAGATATATTTCTGTAATGTTTTATTCATATTGACGTGCAGCAAGAAAACTTGTCACAGCTTGTTTATTTTAATACATGGGTTGAGTAGTCGTCCCTTGTTTGTTGACGCAAGCATGGGTATGCATTAGTATGCATTTATAGATCAATCAATCTTGGCCTTGGAGAGACTTTCTGAAATTGAAACTGAAATTTAGTTTTCCAAGTAACAGGTTCGAAGTTCAATCTTTACCTTCAGTACATATTGTACTGTAGAACTGAAACTCAAACGAGAATAAAAAAACTATTTCTACACCTACAATCCACAGTACATTTTTAAACCACGGTCATTTTACATTCTTAAATCTCATAATATTGTTAAAAGAAACATATATTGTATATATATTTATCGAGAGACAGATATATTGATTATCATCATCAATGCCATGACCGTTGTGGTTGTTGGGTGGAGCGAATGGGCAATTCAGCAGTCAGCTTTCTCCACTTTTGCCTACCTTGATCGGTTGTCAATAGTTAAGTCAACCGCAGCCCTGTCCAATACTTTACATTGTCGAACCAGCATTTCTGCTGACGGCCTCTCCTGCGCCCAAATTACACCGTGCCCTGGAGGATTGTTTTTGACAGGCTCTTGTGCAGCAACATATGACCGGACCATGTCAGTTTACGCCGTTTGATTGTTGTCATAATGTTTTCTTGAGGGCCTGCAATTGAGGATATTATGTCCCACACATACGCATTAGTCCTGTGTTATACGAAAGAGATTCGACGTATTTTTTTCATGCATTTATTTTCGAAAGCCTGCAACTTATTTTCAGTTGCTGATAGCAGCGTCCAGTTCTCACATCCATACATAAAAATAATTCGGACAAGGGCTTTTTAGGGGAGACGAATGCTTTTGCTGGCCAATTGCCGCCATTGCAGTCCCAATTTTGCTCGAATTTCTGACTCACAGCGTCCGTCTGCGGATATTATTGCTCCTAGATATTTGAAATTATTTACTTCTTCCAGTTGTTGTTAGTTCAATATCATGATTGCACTTTGGGCATCTTTGGTGTTGGTTATTATTTTACTCTTTTCTGAGCTGATTTTCATTCCGTATGCCCTTGCTCTATCTGCAAGCTTGTCTGTGAGCTCTTGTAGCTCTTTGCTGCTCCCAACCAACATATCGATATCATGGCAAATCTTAGATTGCATAGGGGTCTTCCTCGAACGGAGATGGATGGATGGTAATCATCGAGTGTTTCTTGGATAATTTTTCTAGAAAGATATTGAATAGAACTGGCGATAGGATGCGGACTTGTCGGACTCCAATGGACATCCTGAAGAAGTCCCCTACACAACCATTATGTTGAACTGCACTGCTTGCTTGATTGTAGAGTGCTTCTATTGCCTTTATCAGTTTTTCTTCAATGTTGTAACTCCTCATCACTTGCCATAGTCCACCGTGCCATACACGATCAAAAGCTTTCTTGAAATCGATGAAGGTATGATGAATGTATTAATACACGTTTTATGATCAATCTCAAGAATTACGTTTAAAAAAAAATAGGCCCACTGACTGACACAATGGAAGACTAGTAAAAACAACTAGGAAGTAAATTCATTTTTGGTAAGGCAAAATTATTACATTTGAAACATAATAAAATTGCCATTAATACATATTTTGCAATAAATACAAATACAATTTAATATAGATATTTTTACTACTCTTATTGTGCAAGCTAACAACTAGTAGAAATCTCTTTATAATAATTATGTGTCTTCGTAATTATTGTACTTTCTAAACTAAACCAAATAACATATGAAAAAATCGTCGTTTTTTTGGTAGAAAAAAAAATCTGTTATTGGAAGATATGTCCGCCCCCCCCTCTCTTAACTACGCCACTGTCCATCATTTCTTCTTCTTCTTCTACGTTCCATTTAGCTTTCTTATGCTGTGTCAGACTGGCAGTCCTGTTTCTCTGACAAACCGGGCTGTTGTCTGTAGGACAAAAGTGGCTCCCTGAGGCCAGGTCTGGTTACCGGCCTCTCTGTGGAGTGGGCACCATTGCATGACGTGCTCTGCATTCTGGAGTCCAGTTCCACAGGGGCACTCAGGGGTGTGACTTAAGCCGATTCGTTTCCAGGCAGTCCACAGTGTGAGGGTATCCACTAGACCGCTAGTGCACTCTGTAGTGAGAGAGTACTCAGTCTGTCCAGTGTCTCCCTCCCGAGGTGATCCCTTGGGGATATCAGTCCATCTATGCAGGATCTGCTGTCTGTGAGTATGAAGATGTGGTCGGCAGGTGGGTTAAGCTTGTTGATCAGGCTCGTGACTTCCTGAATGGCGATTAGTTCTGCTTTATGATTGGACTCCTTCCCTTATTTTGACTAAGTGGCTCAGGTTGTTTTGGAGCTTTACCCTGGCAGTTCTGTGACTGAGAAAGTTGCTTCGCCAGTCAAACCTTTTACCTGTTATGCCTGCTTTTAGGAGCTTAACTAGCAGCCCTACCTACCAGACTTTATACAATGCCTTGGAGAGGTCTATAAATGTTGCTACCACTTTTTCTTTAATTTGAAAGGCATTTTGAATGGACTGATGTGAATTAGCTGATCCTCTGTACTCCTGTTTTTCATGAAGGCTGATTGTTTGATTCTAGGTGCCACATAAGCCTTTTGTTGATCATCCTTTCCAGTGTCTTTCCCAGGCAGCTCAGTAGGCTGATTGGTCTGTTGCTGTCCTTTTGTTTGGGGTCCTTTTGCTTTTTTGGGATGGGGATGATTATTGCCTCTTTCCAAGATTGATAGTTGAGTTCTAGTAGCTTTTCCCTGGCACCTGGTCCCAGGTGTTTGATCATCTCATTGCAGATGCCATTCTTTCCAGGAGATTTTTTCATTTTGAGTTTTGGATTGCATCATTTAGTTCTTGCAGTGTGAGCTCTGACGACATCGTTGGAGTTTGGTTTGTTTGTTTCCTGGGCTTAGTTTGAAGTTGCTTCTCTACTTCTTTACGCCTGGTTCGTGGAACTTTGGTTGTGCTCTCTAGTTGAAAGTGGTCGGCAAGTATGTTTGCTGCCTGTTTTCCCGTTTTCAAGGAGCCCGGATGTTCAATTACAGGTGTTCCTCTAGCGCAGGGGTCGGGAACCAATGGCTCACGAGCCAGATGTGGCTCTTTTGATGGCTGCATCTGGCTCGCA
Source organism: Anisus vortex (assembly GCA_949126835.1). NCBI lineage: Eukaryota > Metazoa > Mollusca > Gastropoda > Planorbidae > Anisus > Anisus vortex. Next base: position 22,263,957 of record OX421499.1, read on the forward strand.
GACAAATGTTCGATTATTAAAAAAATGTTTTTTTAGACTTTATGATCTACATATTAATTGCATATCAATATTTCATTCTACAACTGAGCTAAGGTCTTCTGCAGCTCAGCCTCAGAAGAATTCAGAGACATAATTATTGTACTCTTAGTGTCGAAAATACACAAAATGCACACATTTACTTGAATTTTTAGTTTTATACAAAATGTATGGCTCTCACAGAATTACTTTTCAAAATATTTTGGTGTCCATGGCTCTCTCAGACAAAAAGGTTTCCGACACCTGCTCTAGCGGTTGGAACATCTTCGTTTAATATTTTAACCAGATACCAAAGTTTCCCTGTGTTGTTTTCAAGACTAAGACCTGCTGTTTTGTCTTTCCAGCATTTTTGTAACTCAGAGGCTTTGGTTTCGTTGTATTCTTTTTTAATGTTGTTGTGCTTAATAGTGGTGTCTAGCGTAGGATTGTTTTCCATTTTCCTCCCTGGCTTCTGTTAGTTCTTGATGTTTGGTTTCCAAGGTTTTGCTCCAGTAGGGTTTATATTCTTCCCTGAAACATCGTGGAATGGATTTTTTGGCAGCATTTAGGATATGCTGTGTGAGCGTCTTTGTGTTCTTGTTTAAATCTTGTGTGAATGTTATTTTCCTGAGATTTTCAGCTTCAGTCTGGAATTTTTGCCATTCTGCTTTCTTGAAGTTCCAGCTGGCCATTTTCCTACTGTTAGCTAAGGTAGTCTTCATGTCAGAGATTAGAAGTGTTATGGGTAGGTGATCACTCCCTCCCAATTGGTCGTTGACGGATCGCGTTGTTTTCTTCTGCACATCTTTTGAGGCCATGGCAATGTCCGATGTCGATGTCTTTTCCAGGCTCTAGAAAAATAAGATGATTTGTCGTCTGGTTTGTTGATTAGTATTAGCTTGTTGTCAGTCATCCAGACTTGAATTTCATCACCTCTGGGATCTGAAGTTTCATATCCCCAAGCTGGAGAGTGGCCGTTGAAGCCTCCCACTATGAGGTGGGATTAAGTCTGAGGCTTTAGTTGATGTAGATCGAGCTTGGTTGTGGGCGGACTGTAGCAATTAGTTATGAGGAGTCCCTGGCCTTGTGTGATTATCCTGACTGTGATGAATTCTAATTGTCCAGTTTCTGTCTGTGAGGTCAGTGTGGCAGTAATCCCATGTCTTACCAGAGTTATTACACCACCTCTCTGTCGGTTTGGTCTGTTGCGTCTAAATGTGTCCTATCCTCTGATAAAAAATTTGCGTTTTTCACAAAGGTGCGCTTCCTGTAGGCAGGCGACATCGATGTTATTTTCCCTGAGGAACGTGCGGAACTCCGGTTTCTTGCAGTAGATACCTTCTGGATTCCACAGCATTATCTTCAGGGAATTATTTTGGCTTTGGGGTCCAGTAGCTCTTCCCTGTTTATCCCTTGAATCCAGATTCACAGAGCCGCCAGTCGTTTGGGTGGACCCTTCGAGGCTAGGGGCCCGGTGCCGTTCTCGCCTGGCTTTGGTCCACGGGGGCGACACCATGACGATATTTTTGTCTGCTTCATATTTCATTGGAAAGCTTTATGGTTGCGTGTATGTCCGTTTTCTGATGCTCCCACACTGTTACCCAGTTGGAACAGTTGACATATCTCCGACTTCGTTGGGAGCTGCTCCCCTCTGGAAGGGAGTGTGTGACTTCGCCTTAACCTCGTTGGTTGTCACATCCAGCCATCCGCTGGGGTTTACACCCAACCTCTGGCTGGATTGCTGGGTAGAACAGGGTTCACCGGCGGGTAGGTGAGGTAGGCTTGAACAGGAGAGGCTAGTAGACATAATGAGTCTTGTTTTCGCATCACTGTCCCATTTGAACCCCTGTCCATCATTAAAATGAGACATTAAGTATAAAATTAGTAAAATTTTGAATTTTTTTTTTTTTTTTATTGAAAACAAGTAAACTTTTGTTTTTAAAAAATAACTGTTTTTCATCTTAATATTCATATTAGTAATCTTCGGCGATTATTTTTCCATAGTTTAATATTTTGTTTATTGTCAAGTCATCTTCAATTGAAAAAAAATATCATTTTTTTACATCAGGGGTCAGAGAAATATTAATAATAGATTAGCCAAGTAGTATTTCAAACCCATGCAGCGTGCCAACAGCCGAAAGTTTGCATGCTCTCTCTATATTTGTAAAATAATCTTACAACATTATTTATAAAGTACCGTAGCATGAACAGGCCGAAAGCAAAGACACTTTATAAAATTAAAGTGCAGAAGTCAACACAAAACTATTAGATATTACAATATTTAAAAAAAATTACTTTCTCTATTAAATACCTGGGAAAGTAAAGTCCTCAGAAAAAAATTTTGGACCAACAAAAGATGAAAATGGATGTAGGAATGCACACCAATAGAGAGGTCTAAGTTATATGAAGACCCTGCAATTGTGGATGAGATAAAGAAGGGCAGACTACGCTGCTCAGGCCACCTGAAACGAATGCCTATGTGCAGAGGAGCAAAAGTAATATATACTCAGAACCCCAGAGGAAAACGACTTAAAGGTAGACCCAGACTGAGATGGTTGGACGATGTCGATATGAATCTGTTACAGATTAAGGTCTAGGCCTGGAAAAAGAAAGCAATGGATAGGTCCGAGTGGACGGAGGTGGTGAGGCAGGCCAGAGCCCTCCATGGGCTGTAGCGCCAAAGATGATGATGATTGCTTTCTCTTACGGCTTCCAGAACATGGTAACCGAGAATCGAATAGACGTAACCCGATTCTGACGAGGAAACGGTTCCGCTTGTATGATCCAAATATTCAACTCAACAAAACAACTGGAGTAATGATACAAAAAAAATGAAATTAAAATTGTTTAATTTAAAAGCCTTTAAAATTCATGTTGAATTCTAATAGTCGATCCTTAATTATTTAGCATAGCCAAGAACCTAGATTTTTGTTATCTTTGCACACCAGTTTGTAAAAAAATGAAGAAAAAAAAAATTACGTGTTTGTCGTTATTCTCCTTTTTTTTTTCATTTTAGACAATAGCAAATTAAAAATTGTATTACTAAATTTTGACATTCATGGTAACGGTCCAGCAATTTTAGTTTTATAGGTACGATTAATGTACATTACTTTATTAAAATGATCAGATATATTGATCTTAACCGAGCTGCCTTAGATTTCTCTATTGTTCATTAATACCCGCAATAATGGCAATAGAAACCGGGATATTTAACAGGGGTGATGCCACGGGGAAGAAGGGGGGCTTAGCCCCCTCCCCACCCCCCCCCCAATCCCTCCATTAAACCTAATATTTTGGAAAAATATTTTTTTGAATCTGAAATGTTTCAAGTTTTGCGAAAAAAAGAACAATCAACGATTGAATCGCTCCTTAGGAATCTTTTAAATTAGTTAAATTAAAAGTAAATTAGAAGTTTAGTTGCATTCAAAATATTGTAAATTCATTGGTTCAACAGAAGATTGGTCATTTGATTTGTTTGGCCGGCGTCTAGAAGTATTAGGTCCCGATGATGCTGTAATTTCTATTTGGTGTTAAGACAATATTTATTTGCAGGTTTCGTTGCTCGTTTATTTATTTAGGATGAGTTGAAACTACTGACTAATTGACACTGTCACTGGAAATATCACACATATGAATTATATCAATCAATAAGTAAGGCTTATTGTAACAAACTGAATATTTTATTTACATTTACTGATTTATGACGTGAGCAGATAAATCATATATAATCCAAATACAAGTAATATGAAGTGTATATCTAACCATATGCGAACACTATACGTAGCCGTAAGAAGGGCTCAGGGCCGTATGCCGGGCGCGCCCTTGAGTCAGCCTCTCCACAACAGACTGTTGTAAAACTAAATTACATTCGACCAGAATAATTATGGCCACGTGATTTGGGAGGGTCTTAACTTAACTCTTATGACATGTACAATATTTATGCTATTGGTCAACCTCGACATTTGATTGACATGTAGAGCTGGATATAACCTGGCGCGGCGGAGGGGAGTATTGGTTCGTGTAGTTTTGAGAGGGGGGGGGGGAGACGGCCAGGCATTAAAGGTGCTTCTTTTTCGGCCGGCGATCTCTCGAGGTAACACGTCAAAGTGGTTTTGACCAGGGAAACTTGACCGTTATAATTAAATTTTCGCATGTATGTATGCATCCTGTGTGTTGGACTGAGTTGTTGAAGACTGAGGCTATTGAAGTGTGGAGCTGTTGAAGACTAAAGCTGTTGAAGTGTGGAGCTGTTGAAGACTGAAGCTGTTGAAGTGTGGAGCTGTTGAAGACTGAAGCTGTTGAAGTGTGGAGCTGTTGAAGACTGAAGCTGTTGAAGTGTGGAGCTGTTGAAGACTGAAGCTGTTGAAGTGTGGAGCTGTTGAAGACTGAAGCTGTCGAAGTGTGGAGCTGTTGAAGACTGAAGCTGTTGAAGTGTGGAGCTGTTGAAGACTGAAGCTGTTGAAGTGTGGAGCTGTTGAAGACTGAAGCTGTTGAAGTGTGGAGCTGTTGAAAACTGAAACTGTCGAAGTGTGGAGCTGTCGAAGTGTAGAGCTACCCTAAAGCTGTCATATCTGTATTGCTTGGTATGAGCTCTCCTGGGTTCACCATCAGGCTAACCTTGGACTGAAGAATCTTGTTTCTGGTGAGCTATCATTGTAGCCTTTGAAAGTCAACGTTTGCACGTTGTCATCATCCGGTCTGCCGCTATCTTTTAAATTCTGCGTTTCATTGCCTATTTCGCCAGGTCGTAACTGCTGACATGAGCTTTCTGGCATTGTTATTGTTTTCTTAAGCATTACTTGGGCGTTCTTGCACACTTGCTAACGCTAACATAGGCTTTGCGTCTTCGCCCTTGTGCAAGAGTATATTTTATCGTTCAATAACCGTTGGCACCAGATGTTATAACGTCGATATGAGTACATCATAATACAACTTGAAGGTTCTGAGAACTGTGGTGTGGTCGACTAGCCTGCGATAATCAAGACAACGGTGGAATATACTTAAGGTTAACTTAATGGATATCTATTGGGAACTCTGTAACCATCATCTCTAGCGGTTAAGTCAACGGACATTCAATTGTGCGGTGCCTTGTGAATAGAAGTAGGGTTGCTATTAATCTCATAGTAACGGTCGTTGACTTGGAACCTTGGAGTTGTCAACGCAGGTAAAGATAAGTTAATCTAGATGTAGAACGAGATCTGACGCTTTTAAGAATAGAAGTGCTTTGATAGAAGATTAAAGAAGAGAACATAAGAAGATCGCCTTCTGTTTTATTGACGTTAATGTTGAAATATTTTGACGTTTACATCTATTCGTTGTGTGACAATTATTTTATAGACCTACTGTAATCTAGCTGGGATTACTGTTTTTCTAAAAGATCTATTTTAAACTAGCTGAGTTGCTTTATTCTTAATCTTTTTTTTTTTTAAATATTTTTCAAATTGCTGAGTCAAATGTTTATAAAATCAATACTATGTTTCTGTAAATATGCAAATAAGTTAAAAGCCTCATATATCCAGCTCTTTTTGACTGAATGAAAGAAGTAACATGTGTCTGTACCAAGAATGGCAAGAATAACCATTGACGTGGCCAACTGACTAAATTGCTTGATTTTAAGAAAGTCGAAAAGTCGTTAAACTGTTATGACTGATGCCTTAGCTTATATATTACCATGACCAAGGGCGAAGCCATGATTTTTTTCAGGGGATAGGGGGTTAAATTTCGCATTACACACATTTACCTAATTTCTTGCGAATGTGGCAAGTTTTTTTTATATAATAAACTTAAAAATTGTTTTTCCAAATTGTCAGGTTGTCGGGTCTTAGCCCTCCTTAATGGCTTAGCTACCTACTATAACTATTGTTGTTTGTTTGTTTTTGCTAACTTTTATTTTATTTTATTTTAAATATGCTCAACAAATAAATAGGGACAAAGAAAATTGAAATGATTAATTTTGGTAAGTGGGGCCTTTTTCTTAGTCGCTCATTCCCCCTAGCGTCAAAACCTGGCAACGCCAATGGCAGTGACTAAAGGGCAAGAAGGTCAATACATAGCGTGTGTGCTTTCTTTATGTTGTAGACTGAACGTTTTGTTCTCTTGTTGTTATTCGATCATACAATGCTCTATTGAGTAAGCTTGTGAAGCAGATGTTGTTGTTCTTGTTTGTTATGAAAAGCTCCCGACCGGCTCCACCCAAAAATTTTTTTTTGCGATGAATGAATGTCTTAACTTTGAAATAAAGCTATGTATAAGTAAATCTACAAGTAAAGGAATTTTGTTTTGTAATTATTAATTTTAGATTGGTGATTAATTTTTTTCAAAAGTCGGGAAACAGGAGTTGTAAAATAGGCCTAAGTCATGGTTTTTAATTTACGAAATGATGTTTCTCATGAGTGATATATAAATTTATATCTAATTGCTGAGATAAATAAAACATAAACATAGTTTGCTTTAACTGCTTTTCTTAAATGTAATAAATTGAGATGAAACTTTCCCTTAAAAGCAATACTGAGTGTAATTTCTTGTTCATTACGAGTACGGCCTAATTGTCTATTGCGTGCTATTTTCTACATGTTTGGGACGTTTTTTTACCTTAAAATGCGACAAAAGTTGACCATAAATGAAACCTTCGACATTATCAAACGTCTGTTATTAACATTTGTTAATTGCTATAACAAAAGCCAGAATGATTGGAAATTGTTGACGTCAAAGATAGTTGGGTAGTTGTCACAGGACTAATACACACAGTTAGTTCATAAAGTGTGAACGAAGGCTCCTCAAATCAATACTCAATTCTTTAATCAATTAGTCGCTGCAACACTGGTATACACTAGATCAACACAACAATACTTTCTGTTCTTGACTGATAAACTTGGACAAAGACCCATTTCATACACGTCTTGTTTATGTACAGTCCAAATCTCAACTGACATGTATCTTGGATCCAGCGTTGCTATATCACACATATAACATGCGTACTTCCCTTTCATATCATGGTGCAATCTCGTACATAATAATAACATGCACACCATTCTTATTTCTCATCTAACAACATGCGTACTTTCTATAATAACTATAACAGTGACAGTAGTGTTTAGTGTTGTGGAATCAAGTTGATAAATTTGGATTAAAAGGTTTGGAGCTTTATTGCATTCTAAGAAGATTTAAGTGGTCGAATTGCGATGAATTTCCTTTGCAATCAACAGCCTTTGCAAAGACAATCTTTGGATTGAGATCTCTTAAAAGCATAATGATTACATTATAATTATTGATGTCTCCTTTAATAAGACTTTATTACCATTGGTGTCATATTTATCACAATTAGTTTGATACCAGACATTATGAAATCTGTGAGCTCGAGCGTTTGGCTGATGTACCGAGGGTTCTGAATATGAATCCTGATAAAGGCGAGGGTTAGTTCCCGGCTCTGAAGGGTGTCATTGGGTCTACCCAGCTCTGATGGGTACATGACATTTGTTTTAACTAATTTTGTACGTTATTCACAAAAGTGGAAACTTTTAAAGATTCAATGTCTGAACAAAATTGTCAAGGAATGGTCAGAGTTTAAGGAGAAAAAATTGGGTAAAAGGAACAAATTAGAAATCGACTATACAAAGACTTACTTGTATTAATAATAATGACTTAGTTTTATATTAGCTAAATTGATTGACAACAAAATAAATAAGATATAAAGGGATAGAGTTAGGGAACGAACTTCGGAGATTTTACTAATATATATATAAAGACGTTTTACATCTTCTAAAAAGTATATTTTGTTCTAATCGTGCATAGATCTATTTGTGTGTATGTTTGTGTTTGTTTGAGTGTATGTATTTGTAAGTGAGCCAGACAGCCAGAAAGGAAGAAAAATTTATTTAGGTAAACATTTACTTTTAAAATTACAATATTTAATAGTTTTAATTTACATCTGTTCGTCAGCAATTTATGTCTCAATATTCATTTCAAAATCTCCGACAATAACTGGCAACTGGGAAAAGTTTAGTATAGCTTATAGTTTTCCATTCATAAAATAATTACGAATTACTAAATCTTAGGTCTATAATTCCGTTTGTTATCGTAAACTCCGAAACAGGAGTTTACGAGTCATCAAATAGCAGAAGTATTACAGCAAGCGGTATATTGTATTACATTCTTTGGAAATGTCTAAACAATATTAATATGCCCTGTAGGTCTACACGTGAATGACCATTTTGAATAAGGCCCCTAAATTTGGCGATTTCTGCTTTTGGTTTTTAATTGCATAGCTATTAGATTTTAAGAGTATGTAAATTCTGTTTTGAAAAATGTTTAGAATTTGACGTTAAAACTAAGCATTTTAAATAGGTCTCTACCTAAATAAATTTTTCTTCTTTTCATTACTTTTCATGTACAAATTGTAGTAGAATACCTTATATCTCCCTTTAACTAACATAAAGTGTTCAATTTTGATTCTAGTGTTGCCAAACTAGTTATATCGACACGCTCATAAGATAATTGCGTAAGTCATTTTTTGGCGGTTTTGAGTTATTGGTACTGACAGAAAGAGAAACGTGAGCTCTACCATCCTATCTGGCAGTACGGCTCTATGAAAATTTATTAACTGCTGAAACTGCTCGATAATCGTTTTGCCTAAGTCAAAACAGTGAGTTAGGCATTTTACTACCTTCATCATGGCGGGAGACAGAATCAGACACTGACATGGAAATGGAGTCATCTGAGCCAGCTGATCAACAAGCGCCTTCACTTAATAATCCCACAAAGATAAAAATAAAGAAACCTCACCAATGGAAATAGAACATCAGCAAAAGACTCCGATTACAAGGTCAAGAATACACCAGTAGCAAAGGAAAACAACGTTGTGAAAGAAAGCCTTGTCCCATGTGCACATCTGATTACTGTAAAAAATCAGAATTAAGAAATTGTTCTTCGTTGAATGAAAACGATCGCCTAGAAATCTTGACCACCTTCTGGAAAATGCAACCATGGGAAGCAAGAAGGAAATATGTACAGGCTTTAGTGACTCGGCAGCCTATCAAACAAGAAAAACATTAATTCATCCAAGCGACACATTTCTCTATCCTATGTTTTGAAAAAAAGAAGATGGCAATGTTGTCCCAGTTTGCAAAGAAAATGTTTTGTAACACTTTAGGTGTATCAAAGCGAACGATTTCAAGTTGGACCTCTGATTCATTTTTAGACGACACTGACGATGCTGATTTCCAAAACAAAGATAAGTCTTCAAAAAGTCCAAATTCTGGAAAAACACCGAAAGTGTCAGAAGAAGATATGAACTACCTTAAAACCTGGTTACTTCATCTACCTACAGTGGAATCCCATTATTGCCGCCAAAGTGAAACGTACGAGAACAAGAAATTCCTCTTTCCTGGTACACAAATAACAGACCTACACACGCAATATTGTCAATCAGCAAGTGACGGAAAGCATCCAGTCGGGCTCACCATGTTAGGTAAAATGTTCCAGTCAATGGGATTTTCTGTGTTCATACCCATATAGGATCAGTGTGAACAATGCATGCAGGCAAAAGTGGGAACTCTGAGTGATAATGATTACGCTGAACATGCTGAACAAAACATCTTGCGCGAGAGAAGAAAAGTCAAGACAAAGAGGAGACAAAGACAGATAATTCAAAGTCTGTATGAACTATGGATCTCCAGGCTGTTCTTCTCTGTCCTTAGATAAATGCCAGCATAGCATATTACAAAACCAAAGTTCAGGTTCATAATATGACCTATTATAACCTGGGCACCAAGGAAGGTTATTGTCTTACATTGGATGAATGTAATGGCAATTTGAGTAGCGAAATGTTCGCATACCTTCATTATACTCATTTTAATCAGTATATCAAAGAGAACAAGAAGAAAACACATTACATTATTTGGAGTGACAACTGCAATTATCAAAATAAAAATGTGACAGTTGCCAATATGTTTTATTATTTGGCAAAAAAGTACAATGTCCTCATTTAGCAGAAATTTCTACTTAGTGGACACACTCAAATGGAATGTGATTCCGTACATAGCACGATAGAGAGGAACATTACATGTGACGTCTCAACGCCATCTGAGTATGCTATCCTGTTCAGAACAGCCAGGAGAAAGCCTCAAGCTTACAGTGTGAGAGAAATTGAACACAATCAGCCTGTTAAATTGAATGGTTCCTATTTCACAAGCATCCGTCCTGGTAAGACAACTGGAGAGTTGGTGAATTGAAGGCAATCCAATACAAACCCAGAGAAATCCACTACAAGCTCAGTCACAGTGATGACTGGAAACTCTTGCCTCAGAGAATCCGAGATGTTGAGTTGGAAACAATCCAGCTGTTTCAGCATCAGCTGCCGCTCTCTCAGAGAAAATTCAATGATGTCATGTCCATGGTCAAAATAATGCCCATCCAAGCCCGCAGATACTTTGAAAATCTACCTCATCATTAATTTTATAACTGTACTTTTGAAGGAAAATTGCAACAACGTTAATTAATGTTTATTACTTGATCTGTTTTGATTTATTTTTTTAATTTTTTTTTTAATGTGCAAAACGCATTAGACTACCATTTTTTGAACTAACATGATTTAAATTGCATTTAGTTTAACTCCTTTATTGTAATCACCAACAGTTACTTTTTGTAGCACTCTTTTTTTCCACAATATAGTTCACCTAGTCCAAAAACATGAAGTTTGGTTTTATTGAAATTTGACAATTGGTGTTGTTGTTGTCGTAGTCGTTGCTGTTGTTGTTTTGTTTATTGTTGTTGTTATTGTTGTGGTTATGCTGCTGTTGTTGTGTTGGTGGTGGTGGTAGTGGTATGACTGGTGATGGCTCTTGTAGTGGTGGTGGTGTCAACATGTAGGGCATAATAAAATAAAGAGCTTAACTCTCTGGATGAAGAAATGCCTAAGTCATTAAATATGCTATAAAATTGCCTTCCTACAGTAAGATTGCCTAAGTGACAGAATGAAAGATGCCTAAGTACTCTAAAAATTTTGCATAAGTCTCGTACTGTAGTAATCAACATATAATTATAATTCTTTTGTTGATAATATTGATACAAACATGAAATCACACAACTATACGAGAAACTAAGAGTTTTCAAGGGGCATTAACTAGGAATGAAACAGTTTTTTTCCCGTTTTCTCAAAATGGCAAAAAATGACTTACGCAATTATCTTATCAGCGTGACGATAATCTAGTTTAGAAATACTAGCGGACAAAAAAAAAAGGGTTGATTATCTCCCTTTAACTAAATTTAAGTTTCAAAATTTGTCTAGTGATGCCAGACTAGCTATTTTAAAGTATGACTTTTTTTTATTTAATTTTTTTCAATATATATTAATCCAGTATTATGGTATTCATTTTGAGATGTAATTTGAGGTATACAATCATTTTACGTTAAACAGTTGTAAATAAGTTTGTTTAAGTCGATTTAAAGAGTTTATTTTAAAAGAAAACATTAATAATTACAACATTTACATAATATTATGCAATTATATAACCATCTTATATGCATTCAAATGTTAAAGGAAAAAAAATTCTAGAAAGAAGTTAAAGATATTAAACACAAAAACTCGTTTGAATGTAATTAGACTGTATGAATTAATGTGCGACTTGTCCTGGAATGTTTTTCGCAAATTGTTCAATGTCAGGTCCATATTCACTTCTGAGTGTTGAAGTAAAAACGACCTCTTAAAGACTTAAATACTTTAAACAGCTTTGATCTGGGGTATGTTTACAAGTGTAAGTTGAGCCAAAAGCTGAAATTAAAGCGAACGCTTAATAGTTGAAAATGGCAGATACATTTCTAAGCAGCTTCCTTCTGGATTTTTTTCAAAATCTGCACCTTTCATTTCACATCTTTTGGATGTTTAATTTCAACTTGCTTGCAGTATGCATCCACTAAAAATACCAGATCTAATTAGTTAGTAGTAAGCTAAAGCGATTTAGGCTGTACAATGTTTGAAACGTCTGAAAAGTTAAGAAGTCTTTCCTTAGGTTAGCTAACTACGCTTTGAGTGCTTCAATGTACTTCTGAAAAAGATCTTTTATCTTTTGTGTAGATTGATGTTCCTATGTCTTAAATTAGGGTAGAACTTAAATGTTTTGAAACTGATTTCTCGGCAAGATATGTCCTTTTTTTTTTTTTTTTGCAATTAAATACCAATGGCCCAACAGTTTAAGTGTAATATGCATGTTCAGCTCATTGAAATGTGTCGCTATGTTTTTCAGAAACCTCAGCTTTAACAGCTAGTTTTCCTCATTTAATTTTTTAAGCAAGAAACACATTAATTGTTTTCTTACATGAAAAAAAAAATATTCAAGACTTTACCTAATCTAAGCCAACGTACATTGTGTGCAAGACCCGATCTACATATTCAATCTCAATTTATTGTAGAATAGACATGAGTTGCATGTAAATCTTATCATAATTAAGGGTGAGAAACTGAAAAATTGACATTATTAAAATAGTTTTACAATAGATTTACAGATGATTTCAAGTCCAATGATAATACATTGCACACAAACCTTCCAAAACTTAGCAGTCTACGTCCAATGTGATTTTCAGAAAGTCTGTCACGCAGGAGCCATTAATTATGTTGAAAAAAAACAACCACTCATTGTTGGGTATGAAGGAGGTGTCTTTCACCTGTTATTGCAAATCTGCGTGCCATGTTAGGTTCGAGTTTCCTATGATGCTAATACATTATGGACAGTTTTTAAATTAATATTAAAAGCCACTTTAATGATACTTAAAAAATAAATGTCAAAGTTGTATTGTACAACAGTGTTGAGTGTAGGCCTTTAAAGACTGCTACTACACCAGAGACCATATACATTTTCAAAACCTTTTACTTTTTTCTACCTTTCTACACTGCCTTTCAGGTCCCTTTTCTCTACCCTTACACATCTCGAATCCCCCTTCCCATTAACGCACAACTCAGTTTAATTCACTCATACACTAACTTTTACAATAACACTACTATTCTTGTCTCTCTGTCCCCCTCTCATACACACCACCACACACACTCAAAAAAGCCCACAACAAGGCATAAGAGTTTCAGTTGACCCTCAACGAATTGTATATCTACTTTGTGTACGTATGCATACATATCTTTTTTTTTTTAAATACATTTACGATTTTATTCCTTAAATGTCTCTCTAATTCTTATCTTTTTCCCTTTTAAATATGAATACTGTTTTTCTTTAGATTATAATTAACATAAAAACGTTTGATACTTTAAAAAAATGATTACTATTTAATTCTGGGCCATTTAGAGAAATATATTACACTACACAAATATATGTGCACTGTTTAGTGTCTGGTAAATTTCTTGAACAATATTAAGACGAAGACAGTCGAAACCAAAAGCAGCAATAATTTAATCAGCTAATAAAAATATCCATTGAACAAGTGATGTACTTTCTCCATTATCTTAATTAAAAATACACAAACAAAACATTAATTGTTACATGAACACCACTCTTAACTTTTCTCATTATTAAACCTATATATACGTACATATATTATACTTAAAAATGAACGAACTAATTATAAGCAATAGAGCTTTCTATTTAAATAGTTTTCATCATGTTAGTGAAATGTAGTTCTTATAGATCATACATAAATCTTTTTAATAACCAATTTTATCAATATTTCAATAATGTTAGAATTAGGGTGTTATTTTAGAAATAAGGACAGTGATAAAATGATCTAGAGTTGACTTTTCAGCAGTCATTTCAAAACAAAATTATATATTTTTTTATAAAACTAAAAAAGGGCTATCTTGTTAAAAATTTGCCGACAAGTGACACTTATACAAATTTGTTACACAGATAGTTTCTGGGTTAACAAGATTACTTATGATGTAAACGTTTCTAAAGTTATATTCCACATTCTGAATTATTCAGACATTTTTTTAAAAATAAAAAGTCAAGATAAAAAAGAAATTATTTTGTTGACAAACAAAAGTACAGATATAATAAACTTGTAGTGCCTAAATATCTACAAAATAGTACAATAAAAACTAAAGTAGGAACGTTTCTTTCGGTATTTAATTTCTGTTCTTGCCCTGGCCCTAGAAAACATGCATAAGAATTGTTACTATCGAGCTTTTAGTACAAAAAAAGTAGAAAACGATTGTGTTGAATTCCTATTAACCATATTAAACTTACAATAATACAACAAAAAAAAGATTTAAAAAAGATTAAATAGTGTAATATTGTAAATAATGAATCAATGATGAAAAAATTGGAAAGATTAGGTTCTAGTTGGTAACGCACATTTTCCACCGGCTGATTCTCCCGACTCAATATAGTCCAATACCGATTTAATAATTTATTTGAACCTTAAATTATATTAAAATTAGTGATTATAGTTAGATCAATAAAGTTTGCATTATTTTTATTTAATATTGTCTTTAAAAAAATTGAGCAGGCAGTATTTTAGACGGTCTTTACTAGGCCCTCCATCATGTGTATTTGTGATCATTGTAACATTATAAAAATCACCACGATAAACTATACATTTTTACTCACAGACACATGTATTGTTTAGAATGTTGAGGACTGCAATAGTTTGTTACTGGACACAGAGGTACGCTGGTCATCAAAATGTGCTTGCATGATTTTATGAGTCTTTGATTCAGTGCTAATGCTTTTAGAAAGACGATTCTTTTAGAGACAATCTAATTAGATATCTAAATTAAAAAATGGTTTCACATATTTATCTCATTTTTTTAATTTTAGAAAAGGAATATTCCATTGCAGGAAGATGACCACAGTTTGATTAGAACAAAGAGTTTTATTTTGGCATTTATGTCAAAACTTCTATGGTACAAGTGCAGCCTTGGATGCGAATAGAAAATTGACGAAGACATACTCATTTATTGTTAACACTTTGTACCACTTAATGATGACTTAAACTTTCGATTTAAAGATAGTATTATTATCACAAGGAAATTCTCTTTCTCAATGATATAAAAATAACGGAGTGACTATACGGCGGATTTTTTTGCGTGAACTCGTGACCTATATTGTACACACTGCTACTGGCGCATGTGCATTATTGTTTATCTGGTCCTGTATGCTCAATTACAATTTTTTGTTAGATTTTCAACAAGTTTTCTTGGCCCAGTGGTAGTAGCGTGTGCTGTCAACAGGGGTAACGCAAGTTCTACCCCACCCATTTTTTTAATTATTAATTCAATTATAGTAAAACGATATATTTTTAGTTAATTAAGTGAATTTTTTGTACGTAACCATTTGTCATTGTTTAGGCTATAATTAATTCAAACAAAAAGGTTATTTAGCCTATGTCACTTAATCACAATTAGAAATTAATGTTACGGTTAGGCCCTGTTAGGTTTAGGACTTAAATAGTATAATAAATTCAAACAAGAAGGTTATTTAGCCCATGTCACTTAATCACAATTAGAAATTGATGTTACGGTTAGGCCCGGTTAGGGTTAGGACTTAGGCCTAACTAGGGATATGATCCTAAATAAAAGCCTATAGACTATAGAATAGTATTTTATTAGTTGGCCTATAAAGTCATAAAGTTATAACTCATAAGAATAGGCTAACTCTCACATTTTTTCGTCAATTTGGGTCTGCCGATGACGCTCGGCATTATACACACATTCGGCTGGGCGTTATACACCGGATCCGCCGCATAACGCTGAAAGTTATACACCGGATCCGCCGCATAACGCTGAACGTTATACACCGGATCCGCTGCATAACGTTTCCCTAAAAATAAAATCAGGCCAACTGCTTGAGTAATTAATTAAATTAACAAGCAATGAAGAACTAAAATCGAAATTTGTACGAAATGGGATATAATCAGGACTATTAGTTGCATACCATTAATTTGTGCAGATCTATAGTTTCGGCAACAGTTTTTATTACATTTCCACCAACATACTTAGTGGAAAATAGATTTAATGCTGCTGCCACTCAATTGTCAAAAGAGAGAAACAAGTTGCAAGTAATGGAGCGTGGAAACTCATGGATTTTGATAACTAACATTGAACTAAACAATGACAAATTTCTAGAAACACACCGGGCACAAGCTTCTCCATAATATTAAAAAAAATCTTGTGTTCACCCTTTTGAAATTTCTTTAGTTAATTTCGAGGGAAAGGTCGGTGAGCGAAAACATTGTGAAAGGGGGCGGTGATCCCAAAAAGTTGAGAACCTATGCTCTATACTCTAGACAGACGGACTACAGAAGACACGGTATATAACAATACGTTCAAGAGAATCAAGCAAAATGCCGATCAAGCAGCAGAGAGACGATCAAGGTCTAAACTTTCAACCGACGATTTCATAAATTTTTCATAAATATAGTATTAATATGTTTTAAATATATCACGGTGTTAATGGTTTATTTTCTGGCCATCAAAAATATTATTGATATGAGTTTAACTTCTTCTGGTTGCTTCTTGCTTAATTGTCTTAATTATACAGACAACTATTTACAAGGTACTTGATAACACTTGTATGCAGCAACAATACTTTAATTCATTCTTAATATTCATCATATAAAAATGCAATCCATAATATCCATAGAATCATTAAATCAACTAAATCCAATTTTATCTTAATACTCCACTAATAGAATAATGCAACCGTCTACGTCAAAATACTGAAGTCAACTCTTTATATCGTTCTAATAACGTGACCAACCTCTCTTTCAAAATCCCCAAGATTCTCGTGCAAAACAAGAATACAATATAACTGAATGTAAGTGCATAATTGCGCACTTTAAAATGAAAACTAATACGTAATTTTTAAAAAATGACAGTCATGAAAGACCAAGTGAAGAGCTTTTTATCAAAATTTAGTTAACATTTGATAGTAAATAGTGTATTCAGTATCTGGATGTTAATAAAATCATTTATACAAAATATCAAAGATAACCTACAAGTAATTAGTTCAATATTTGCACTTAAACATTTGCTTTTTTCGGAGGAATAAACCAAATCTCGTTTATTTTCCTGCAACACTTGAAGTTTATTCAGAGAAAGGATTTCGACAGGAAAAAATTAATATTGTAATGTGTTTTGAGTCTATTGCAAATTGCAACATGTTTTGAATCTTTTCCCGGTTCTTATTTTTAACAAAATGGTTAAATATAGATTTAGAGCGTCGTATTTTGTTTATTTATTTCCTTTCTTAAACGTCAATACCAAATGAGGCTATTCCAAATCTCGTTTTTTTGAGAAAAAAACTTCTTCACTTGGTCTTTAAATATCAAAACAATCATTAGACAAGAAAGCTGAGATAACTCATGCTTCTTAATAGTTGACTTGATTTTATTGACTATTTCCCTTTAACCAGCTCTCATTTGATCATATTACTTATTATTACTTATTAAAATATATTTTGTTATAAGCGTATCTTAGCACACGGTAAAATGAAGTTTGAAATATATTATTTTAAAAATATTTAGTATGTCAGAATACAACTTCTCAAAAACAACCACACACACAAAAAAATAAAAAATAAAAAATAATAATTAAACAAAATAAAATAGAAATCAATAAAGTCGACAGTAAGAATTTTTTTATTGATTAAACTATGAAGCGTTGGCTACACAGGCTGCTAAGTAAGAAAATGTATGATATGAAAAAACATTTACAATAGGATACATAGGTTATACTCGCGTTGTATTCTGTTGGACAACGCATAAGTTAAATTGAGAAAAAGGACTACTAACATCAAATATTGATAAGAATGATAATACAAAAAACTTTTTAATATTAGGATTTTAATTTGTATAATTCAGACATTTAAAAAAAATAAAAGTGTCAAGATAAAATAGAAATTATTTTGTTAAATTACTAAAAAAGTAAACTTATAAGTAATATTCATTTTGTAAAAAAAAAAACTTAAAATACGTTGAACATGTAGTTAATTTTTACATCTATACCGATTGAAATTTAAAAGTTTAGAAATTAGGCTTAAATTTTAAAGTAGCTTGTGCAATGCTATCTAATAGTATTCTATCTGTTATATATAGGGATACATGTAAGTTATACAATTAATTGTTTAGTGTAACTTCTATTAAATAAGGGAAAAATAAAAACATAATTTCAATCACTTTTTTTCTCTCAGACAATGTGTCGACATGATGTTTGAAAATATTAATGAACCAATAACAATTACTATACTTTTGCATTGAAGAGAATGTAAATGTCAAATATATACAGGGCTAAATTATTTTTTTCTATGGTCATCATCATATGTTACGTTATGTTACACAAAGCAATTAAAAACCCACATTTTAACACAACATTAAATAAATATATGAAAATATGCCAATACTCTTTCATATTCCTAAAACTAATCAACAAAGATACAAAAAGTCTTAAGTGCTTCGAATTAAAATATCTTCTCTTGGTAAAACTACAACTCAAGGGGAAGGATTAAGTGGGATTGAGTGCCGTGGAGGAAGTGTCAATGAGACTATCTGTCGTGGGAATAATTGTCCGGGATTAACTGTCGCGTGGTCAAATGTCGCGGGATCAAATGTCCGTACACCAACACAATTACCTATTTATATTAGCCTATAGCTAGATTAATATTAAAATGCATCTACACTATTTGTTTACATTCAAACATCATTAATATGTTTTTTTTCATACTACCTTAGTAAGCAAAATTAAAGAAAATTAATAAAGTGCGAAATACTTCTGAGCAAACCAATTAAAAATATTTTAACAGTATTTCCTAATTTGCAAAATAATTTTTGAGAACGAATTTTGAGTCCACGTTTTAAAAGTGCAGCTACGAATTTGAACTCATTATATTTAGAAGTTAGTAAATAAAACATTAAACAAACCTAAAAAAAAAACTGAATTTTCATATACATCTTTTAAATATGATTGAATTAAGAATTGATTAAAAAATTGTCGAAAATATGTCAATCATTTTAAAAAGGATTTTAAAATGCACACAATAAATCTTAATGATACAAGTGGTTTGGGATTGGGAGGGGTGGGTAAGGGAAGTGACTGAACCTTATTTAACAGGATGAGTTGTCATCGATAACAAGACTATGAGCTAAGTTTCGGCTCGATTTAGTGACGGGTAGTTGATCAATAAGTTTTCCTTAGGTCGGGTTGTCAGAAAAATACATACAAAGGCGAATTTAATATAACTGATTTGAATTTTTCATCCCATAAAACGTTTTTTTTTTAGTATAAATCCATATATGCATTTTGTTATAAATTAACATTCTTAAGATTTTACCTTTTGCCAACATACTAACAAAGACAAAATAAACGAAAATATTTTACCTACATATTAAGTTATTTTAAAATACGTTGACATATGTCAGCCATCTGTGTTAAAAAAGTTTATAGAAAAAATCCTGAATCTCATTCTTTTTTTTTGGAGGTCGGGATGGGAGATGTGGCTTAAAATTTGAAAGAATGTGTTGTCATCGGTAAAACGCCTTTTGGAGATATAAGCCTTTCGAAGTAAAGTTGCTCGAAACATGTATGCATACACACATTTTAAAATTTAATAGAATAAAGGATTTAAAAAGAGCACACGTGTAGCATTAAGCCATAAATAATATGGTTTAAAATTTACTTGGTGAAATTTTAAGCATACATTTAATGTGAAGTACACACAAACTAGTAGCTAAAAATGAAAATAAATGTTACTAATTCATAAGAGTAATTATATATTTCTTCTGAATAAAACGTTACTTAGAGAAAATATACCAGATTACATGTACATTTTTTTAGTACTAAACACTTTGAAATGCTATAATTTTCAAAAATTCTGTATGAGACAGTTTGCTGTTATGGCTCAGTTAGCATCATCTTCTCAAGGCTGTCTCTGAAATTTGAAATCATAACCGTTATGCAAAATTCTAGGTGTGGTAAACTCACTAGAGGCGCCAATCGCTCAGTCTGGTGCCATGGCACTTATTCATATTGGCTCCAACCTAAAAACTACAATTAATCCTGGCTCATTGCGTTGGTCACCAATGAATGAAGGATGTGTGACTGTATTTGTATCTTGCATTAACTTTTATATATGAATGTACTTACTCTCTTCTATAACTATTTTACATGCATCAATATATATATATATATATATTATTACACGAACAGTTATCTGTCCTTGTATATATTTAAGATGCTTACATTCCCCCCCCCCACTTTTATGTACAGTGTAACCCCCCACCACCCTCGCCAAGACTAGCGCTCCTTTTGATCCTCCCTCGGCTACCGACCACTGGTCAAGATAAGCAAATTGCGTTTACGCGCGAAATTCTTACAGTCGGCGCAGGTGGGCAGTGAAAACCCCCTCTCCGAAATCTCTCCCCCCCTCCCCGTAAACAAACACATACGCAACAGCCCTCGTCCGGGGTGTAGGGTATCAAAGAACCTTTGTATTTCCCCGATCGCCCTCTTCTCTCCCCCTCCCCCTCCCCATTGCCCCTACTCTGATAGAGGGCACTTCTTAGTTTATGATAGAATGAAAAACGGGCATTGGAGCCGTAACACACAGGCCTGAGTAGACGTGTTTACGGCTGATCCAATTATATTAATACGCTGTAAATTTGCATTGTGGATTACTTCTGCTATATATCGCTTATGTCTAAATAAACAGTATTTGAAATTCATCCCGGCATTGAATCAATCTTTGTTCTTGCTTATGTGTAGTATTCGTGACTTGTAGTAGAATTACTAAAATCAACAGCACCCGCGCCAGCCACGTGGGATAACGGACTAAAATATAAATAATTCTAAGGCCCAACGTCACTGTGACATCGCAATAATCAGCCTCTACACGAGCCAAATAACCACGTGGAGTTCCCGCTACGCTACACTAGAATACTGCTGGTAGACATTTAATACATCGATATAAAGAATGAAACTTTGAGTAAATAAGTATCCCGTAGGACCAAATTGATCCATAGGGCCGATGAAGCGGATTATGATCCCTACCAGCCATACCTTGCATGGCCACACTCTTGGGGTGGTATCAGATGCTAAGTACCTACCTTGGAGTGAATATCACATTAAACCTCCACTGGGACACACATGTCCATTCTATTGCTGCCAAAGCAAACATAGCCTGCGCCTTCATCCATAGAAACCTCAAGGAAAGCTCCGCCAGGATCCTGAACGATTGTTATAAATGTTTAGCTCGACCCATCCTTGAGTAAGCATCGACGGTGTGGGATCCTCATCAACAACACCTGATATCTAAGTTGGAGATGACCCAACGTCTAGCGGCACGTCGTATCCTACTGGACTACTCCAATAAAACAAAGCCTCTGCTTTGCTGGTCAAACTCCAACTCGAGTCCCTACAACACCACAGAGCAGTAAATATCTCAGAAACATTGTCTACTGCCTCTTCACCTTCCAGACACCATTTCCCCATATTGCTGATATACAAACTTACTGCCTTTATCATTTAATAAAATAATTGTCGATAAACTATAATATACATAATATAATATGCACTAATATAGATCTTCTGTATGATATGAAGTTCTTTAGATAATGTCTAACGCTAAAGATTAGAGTAAATAAGTATCCCGTAAATAAGTATGCCTACATCCTTATTTGTTGACCCCATTCCAACGAAGATTGTGTTGGATTACCTTGAAATTCTGCTTCCAGTTTTAGTGCGTATCATAAATGGTAGCCTGGAGTTAGCCACAGTCCCACAAATGTTTAAGACTGCTGTCATGAAGCCTTTATTAAAGAAAAAGGGGCTCTATCCTAGTGACTGCAAGAGTTTTCGCCCAGTATCTAACCTGGCCTGTGTATCGGAGCTTCTTGAGAGGGTTGTCTCTCAGCAGCTTTTACAACATCTAACCACACATGGCCTGAATGATAAATTTCAATCTGCATATCGTCCTGGGCATAGCTGTGAGACGGCAATATTACGTGTCCTGATTGATGTTCTATGTAGTGCTGACCGTGGTGATTTGACTATCTTAGTTCTGTTGTACCTCAGTGCTACCTTTGATGTTATCAACCACGACTTACTTTTATCAAGACTTCATTACGAGATGGGCATCACTGAGACTGCACTTAATTGGTATACTTCCAACTTGGCAGACAGGACCCAGAGAGTTTCTATCAATCAGACCTTAACTAAAGCCACTCCTCTCATCTGTGGCGTACCCCAAGGTTCAGTTTTAGGGACTATCCTTTTTGCCGTTTACACTAGCCAGCTTGGCAGAATAATTGATAGCAAAGGATTATCTCGCAAAGTATATGCGGATGATACCCAGCTGTACAAGAGCTTCCATCCTGATCTTAATGCTTGTGCTGCCGCCGTTAATGCAGTGGAAGACTGCTGTCTTGCGGTGAAAGCGTGGATGACTGCCAACAAACTTAAAGTAAATGACGACATGACTAAGGCAATTCTGTGCGGCTCAGACTTTAATCTTAGGAAAGTCAATATTCCATCTGTTAAAGTAGGGGCCTCTTATATCTTTTTGTCCAACACTGTCAGAGACCTGGGCTTTATCATTGACAATAAATTAACAATGGGTCCACACATCAGTACTGTGGTTAGGGCATGCTCCTTCCATCTTCGTGCCCTGGGTCAGCTGCGACCTCTGATTAATAGAAAAACAGCCAATGCTTTTGCTGTTGCAACAATACAGTCAATACTAGACTATTGTAACAATTGCCTGTGGGGATTACCCCAGAAAAAAACTGGAAAGACTTCAGAAAGTTCAAAATACTGCAGCACGCATTGTGTCACGAGTAGAGAAGCATGACCATATCACCCCAATATTATTATCAACGAGCTGCACTGGCTCTCTGTGACGAAGCGCATCGATCATAAGATTTTGTCCCTTAACTATGGATGCGTGGAAGACACAGCACCTGCCTATCTCAAAGAGCTCATACCGAAGCATGTCTCGTTAAGGGTGCTGCGCTCTTCAACACAGTCTCTCCTGGCAATTCCATGTTTGGATGGTTACAGGAAAAGGACTCTTGGTGTGCACTCGTTTGAATCTGTAGCGCCTAAACTGTAGAACGGCTTACCTGAGACTAAAAAACTCTGTGTCAAAAAAGGCTTTCAAGAAGAATTTGAAGACTTTTTCTTTTTAACTAAGTTGATCAAGTACACCTCTATCAGCAAAAAAAACTTGTTTGAAACTATATCAACATATTATTTTTCGTTTCGTGTCTCCATCGGCCGAAACCTTGTTTAAAACTATTTTAGAGTGTTATTGTCGTTTCGTTTTTATGAGCGCGCTAAGCATGCTAGCATTAGCGAGGAGTGAGGTGCAATATAAATGACCAATTATTATTATTATAGAAACTAGAAATTATTTTTACTTCTCTCTTCCCCTTCTCCATTGGAAGTTAAGTCGCTGTAGCGTGGCGGGCACTCTACGGGGTGATGGGGTGTGGCAATGTCGTGTATTGGGCACACGCAAGGGTTATTTGGCTCAAGTAGGGGCTGACGTATCGATGTCTCAATGGCTTTGGGCCTTAGAACATTTATATTTATAGTCCGTATCTCGTGTGGCTAACACAGTGCTGGTGAATATGAGTAATCCTACAAGACACAACCTCCACAGAAGCAGACAAAAAAACAAACAAAGATGGATTCAATGGTGCAAATAAATTTCGAATACTGTTATTTAGACATAGGTCGATAAACAGCTGAGGTAATCCACAATTCGAATTATAGTGGTGCTTGGTAAATTTGGCAAAGGTAAATTTGGAACCGGTATTTTCGGCAAGGTAATTTTGGCTAAGGTAAATTCGGCAAAACATGCAAAGCGGTAAAATTGGCAACGGTAAAATTGGCAAACGTATAATATGAACTGTTTTTATTGACACTGGTGATAGGATTACACTCTTGTCTACTAAAAGAAGTTCATGGCTTGAAACTAGGTTGTCTCCATGGAAGATTAAGTTATTAAGCTTACATAAACTATTAGTGATAACATATTTTAATATAAAATATAGCCCATCTATACTTACAATTTTTTTTTTACATTTTTTATCGCCTAAACATGTCAATATTTTTAAACTGTAAATTTCAACTGTAAACTCTGTATCCCATAAACACATTTTCAATTATTTTTATGGATCTATCGTTGATCACACACAAAATTAGGGTCCCTTGGTTGTGGTTCCACTGGTTACAAATACTAGACACCATTTTCTGCTTTCAGGTCATTAACTAACGAGCTTGAAATGGTTGATCCCGTTGGTTGAGAGGTTACATTTAGTACATATTTTACTAATAGTTGAGTACCTAACCCTACATTGTACTAATTGCCACAACCTGATCCCCCCTTCCCTGACTTGCACTAATGACTCTTACGTGAAATTCCTGGCTAACATACTAAATTGGCAAAGTTACGAGATGTTACAAATCCTAAATCCTGCACTAA
Source organism: Anisus vortex (assembly GCA_949126835.1). NCBI lineage: Eukaryota > Metazoa > Mollusca > Gastropoda > Planorbidae > Anisus > Anisus vortex. Next base: position 22,288,388 of record OX421499.1, read on the forward strand.
TAAATATACTACTATTACCAATCGCTACTTTTTCTTTTTCTGGGAGTAAGTCTACTTTGCCGCCATTATATTTCCACATTTCCGACTAAAAACTATATAAATTTATTGTTCATCAAATTGATATGAAACATGTTGATTAAATACGAATAAAAATGATAAAAAGATACTACAAGGCATATATATTTATATTATTTAAAGACAAGTCTCGTGGGGAAAATAATGTAAATTGTTACGAATATCGGTCATAGATGAATGACGTACTAAGGCATTGACCTCTTAACAAGTGCGTATTAGAGTCCAAGGTTTGACCTTTCTGCTCTGAGGGCAGTTTAAATAAAATAATTCGTCCAACCCCGTGGAACTTGAAGGTTATAAGTCTGGATCGTAGTATCCTATAGAGCAGTGATTTAAAATGCGTATTACGACCCTGTTGAATCTTCGATAATAGTTTTCTTTGTAAAGTCCCTACCTCCTTAAAGTTAGTTCAGTTTGAAAGTTTGTAGAGAGAAGTCGCTATATTGATACTTGTATATTTATGTCATTACATGAAACTCTTATGTTGCCTGTCAGTCAAGGAACCCCTAGATTGGGCTACAGATTAGCATAATCTAGAGACTTCTAATAAAGATACAACTATATTCATTGAATCCGATTTAACGAGTCGTAATACTAGTCATCATAGAGACAGTTCATAACAAAATATACAAGATTTTTTTTTTAATATTGTGGGCAAATGTTTATAATAAAATCAAATACAAATGTATTGACAAGAAACAATAACTTTTAACTAGCAACAACAATGTTCTTAAAGAAAACAAAACGTATTATAATGATCAATGGGAGCCGCTTTTACCCCATACCCCCCCCCCCCATAATTATTTCCTGCTGTTGGCTGGGGTAACTAATACTTGAATTAGCAGAACTTCGATAGTGAGACGGGTGCGGGAGGGAAGGGAGCAGTTTACGTTTGTTCTTGTAACACAGCCAGTATCATTATGGTCTAGAGGTGGAGGTCCAGAAGTCAAAGTTACGTAATATCGCCAATGTGTTATAAACGGAGGAAGTATATGTAGGGAAGACAATGGTATACTCTGATGCGTAAAGTTTAAAAAAACACCAAGGGATCGTCAGTTGGTCTACTTTACACACATACCTTGCCGAGGTGTAACTTTGGGGGAATGGGTGGAGAGAAACGCCTGGGGCGGGGGTACATTTGGCGCCTATCGACTCCAATGACAGTTTACATTCTTCCTTAAACTAAAGTGCCCTCTATAGGGTGGGTGAGGGGGCGATTAACCACGTCTTTAATAATGAATCACTTATAGGGGAAGATGGGTAGGATGAGGAAGGCGAACGGGGAATAGCAAAGGTTCTTTGGTATCCTACGGGCCCCATGGAGAGCTGTTACGAATGTGTCAATTAACAGGGGGAAAGTTTTGGGAAGGGGGATTATCACATCACAAATGCGTCAACCGTACGAATTCGCACGTAAACGCCATAATCTTGACCAGTGGTAGGTAACGGGTGGGGGGATATAAGGATGGGTACTCTTGGAGAGGGTGGGGCTGTGAGGTTTACAGTGGAGACATGAGGGGTGGGTAAATGGAAATCACCCTGAATCTATACAAGGGCACATATAATAGCCGAGATAACTATGTTTGTGTAATAATATATATGTATATTATACATGCATAAGTTATAAAAGTAAAAGTAAATATATTCACATATTAAACATTCCTGCAAATTATAAATGTGGCATACATCATTCATTCATTGGTGAGCACCGCAATGATCCAGGATTAATGTAGTTTATAGGTTGTAGCCAGTATTAGTAAAATGCCATGGCCCCAGACTGAGCGGTTGGCGCCTCTAATGAGTTGACGACATCACCCTCCACCCTTTTGTGCGACAATTGTCAGTCAAGCATTTGTCTGTTTTACTCTAAACTCGCAAATCCTATGCCAAGGGGTCCCATGAGAGAAGAGTATGTCTATTGTCTATTTGCTTTAGGTCCTGTCATTCCGTTTTTGTGTCCGTTTGAGGGGTCCCACGAGATCTACGGGAAACACTTGAAATGGGGTGTCCTCCACCGGCTGCTGGGCTAACGGTATGGGTGGAGTGCAGTATGTCCGTGATGTGAGTTTGCATAGTTGGCAGGACTCGTCCGAGCGTTTTACCCCAACATGCATGCATGGTCAGAAGTAGTAATGCATTATCTTACTGAGGGTGGCATTCTGGCCCTGATGACCCCCCAAGACGGAGTTGATTAGCTAGTAAAGTGCCATGGCACCAGACTGAGCGGTTGGCGCCTCTAGTGAGTTTACGAAAGTCGGGATATAGACAACTACTGTCCAGGAGGATTTGTCTCTCGCTAAGTGTTACAGAATTGCATTAATTCACTACTTTACAACACTGGTTTGTTAGAAGAAGCAGTAACCGAAAACACAATTTATATTTTTTACTCAACAATAACAAGTTTTTTCAAGAAAAATGAATGCCACAAATGGTGTCAATGAGTGGCAATAATAAATGCCTAAATCTTAAGCCTAGAGCCCATAGTGTGCCTAGTCAAAACAAATAGATACCTGATTGTAGCGTAGAGCCAAAAGTGTGCGAAGTTAAACAAATTAATACCCGATTCTAGAGTAAAGTCAATTTTTATTAAAATTAATGAATTGTATAGGCCTTCATTCAAATACCTTAAAACCGGTCACTGACCTTACGTTTCTCAATGACACTTTCAGCCGCTGCTTGCAAATCAGGGTTGGCAGGCTTACGTATGGTTACTCTAATGTAAGTTTCAGCATTAACAATTGGGCCAATGATTCGGCTAACCTGTACAGAGGAATAATGCAAATGTAACAAGAAACCTTTTATTTAAAGTAAAAATAACAAAATAATCTAAAACTAAAACATGATTACAATATATTATCTTATAAGTCTTATACAATACATACGCTCCTTCTATAAAGAAGATTATTGCGTCCTACGCTAATCCGTGGTCCGAGTCTAGTCTTGAACTTTTATTAATGTCCTGGTTTGTTCAGGCAAAATGCGTTTTAGATCAATCTCAGTTCTCATAAACCTCTGCTTGACCCTCAATTTTGTGAAAAACCCCTGACCATTTCTAAAAATAGCTTTTAAATTGGGCAAAAATAAAATGGGCATGTCATTAGGTTCCCCATCTAGCGCGATCACGTTCAATACAACTCTTTTGACGTCATAATCAAGACGACTTTTAATTAGTATCGACGTTACGTAATTCCCGTTTTAAAGCATTTAAATCGTTACCATTTTCGTCGCGCAATGAAATAAAATCAGCATGAGATCAGTATTTTCATCAATATGTTAGACATAATCAAGCTTATGGTTCAGCGGAACATGATAGTTTAACATATCAGGATCTATATAGGGTAATATTTAACTATCGTGTCCAATTAGAATTCCCTAATGTAGAAGCGATTTTGAGATTGTTTCTTAGTATAATGGTTGCACATTGCTCTGGAGAAAGGTATTTTTCTAATCTAAAGCGAATAAAAAAATGAATTTAGAACAACAATGACTCAAGATAAATTATGTTCCCTCAGTCTCATGTGGATAGAAAGTGACAAACTACGCAGTTTATCATTTGATGATGTCATTAGTGACTTTGCTCTGGCAACGGCAAGAAAAAAAATATTTTAGTTTAATATAATTCCTTAATTCTTATAACACGTTTCAAGTGATTATATAATAAGCCTTTGTAAATAAAATTATGCCTTTTAAAAGAGATTTTGTTTCTTTTTATCAGAGTTTGTATTTTTAAGTATGTTATGAATAAAAATGATTTTAAATTATAAATTTAATATTTCACTATCTATATACTTCTAAATTGTGTTTCAGTTTAACTCTATAGGTATCCAAAAATTATTTTTGGCACTGACATATAATATCTGGACTTATAAAAGGCCCTAATATCTCAAATAGCTTAGAGCCTTATCAAGTCTAAATCCGGCCCTGAGAATAAATGAACAATTGTTGCATTTTTTACTTATGTGGAAAATATTTATACATTAAATTTTACAATAGAACTATAGACAAATACTTTTAACAGGAAGTTTGCCAACCCTAATGTAAAGCAATTATAAATCTCATTGTGAACCAAGTAATCAATGTTGATGAATACGGATTATCATTAAAAGCGCTTCCAGACTTGAATGTATATTTTATTATCTGTAGTGTACAAAGTATTTATACAACTAAAACTACAATAATTACACTGTCACCGTGATGTTTATTTTGTCATAGTGGAAAAATAGTACTATATATATTTATACTATATATTATTATGTATATCCAGAGCGCAAGCGCAAGCGCTCTGGAGAGGACACTCCAGCTTTGCTGTTTAGCGTCGACAAAGCACGAAAAGCAGCAGTTACCGGCTATAAACCATCTACTCGGGGGTCAAGGGTTGCTTTCGACTGTGGGAGAAACTATCATATCACATTGGGTGCGTACGGCTTAAGGCACGGAAACGCCCGTTATGCTGACTGTAAATCATGCACCAAGCCAAAAGAAAAAATCAAATAAAAAACCGCAAATGTTTTGCCTCAGACTGGGCACTTGGAATGTACGAACAATGACACCAGGTCTAGCCGATAACTTACAAGATATATGCGATGCTCGCAAAACCTCAGTTATCAGCAGCGAGCTCGCAAGACTACGCATCGACATTGCGGCCGTACAAGAAACACGTCTACCGGAATCTGGATGCATTAGGGATGGGGACTACACTTTCTACTGGCAGGGAAAGAAAACGGAAGAAGTCAGGGAACACGGTGTGGGTTTTGCAGTCAGAAATTCTCTTTTGGGTATGATAGAGCCATGTCAACCGAGAACTGAAAGGCTACCAACACTCCGCCTTCTTACAAGTACAGGACCTGTAAGATTGATCAGCGCATATTCTCCAACCCATTACGCCACAAAGGAGCTCAAGGATGAGTTTTACGGCCAACTAGAACTGGCAATCAGTAAAATTCACAGGGAGGAATCTCTGATACTCTTAGGTGACTTTAATGCTAGGGTGGGCACCGACCATGAATCCTGGCCAACGTGCCTAGGAAAATTTGGCATTGGGAAGATGAACGACAAAGGCCAACGACTCCTAGAAATGTGCACCTATCACAACCTCAGTATCACGAACTCATTTTTCCAGGTCAAACCGCACCACAAAGTGTCCTGGCGATACCCCCGATCCAAACCTTGGCATCAACTCGATCTGATCATTACTAGACGAACTACACTGAGATGCATTTCGCTCACTCGTACGCTTCACAGCGCCGATCGCGATACCGATAACTCATTAGTTTTCAGCAAGTTAAAATTAATTCCAAGGAAATTGTACTGCAACAAACCAGCAGGCATACCCCGAATAGATGTCTGCAGAACTTCTGAACCGGGAAAGATAGAGGAATTTACTAAGATCTGATTCGCAGCAATGGTCCAGAAGCCAACCTTAGGCAACGCAACAGAGAGATGGAATAACATCAGAGAGACCATACACAGCACAGCATTGCAAGTGTTTGGAAAGAGGCGGATGACAACAATGACTGGTTTTAAGCAAATATTGACAAACTCACTCCAGGAAAAGTTGAGCGGCGTGCTGCCCACTTAAGATACAAACACTGACCACATAGTTCAACACTAGATGCACATAGACATGCCAAACAAAAGGTGCAAAGATTGGCAAGGCATAGTGCTCATGACTACTGGCTCCAACTATGCCATAGCATACAAACTTCCGCCGACACAGGTAACATCAGGGGCATGTATGATGGCATCAAGAAGGCGCTGGGCCCACAAAGAAAGGTCACAGCACCACTTAAGTCTGCCACAGGTGATCTCATACATGACACAACTAGACAAATGGAGCGATGGGTAGAGTATTATGCTGATCTGTACTCTACACAAAACCATGTTATTGATATGGCCATGGGCGTCAAGGAGAGTCTCCCCACCATGTCAGAATTGGACGAGATACCCACCTTATCTGAAATGACAAAAGCAATTGACCACCTATCCCCTGGAAAGGCACCAGGAAACAATGGCATCCCACCTGAGATAATAAAATGTGTAGGAGCATCTTGTCAAAGCACCTACTCGACCTATTATGTCAGTGTTGGGAAGAGGGAGCAGTACCACAGGACATGAGAGATGATAATATCATAACCTTGTACAAAAGCATGGGAAACAGAAGCGCCTGCAATAATTACAGGGGTATATCACTCCTTAGCATTGTCGGCAAGATCTTTGCGCGCGTGATCCTGGCCAGGCTACAGAAGCTAGCAGACAGAATATATCCAGAGTCGCAGTGCGGGTTTCGCTCAGAAAGGTCAACTATCGACATAATATTCTCAGTCAGGCAGTTGCAGGAAAAGTGCAGAGAAAAAAAAAAAGCTTTTTTATCGCGTTCATAGACCTGACTAAGGCATTCGACCTTGTTGATAGAGATGGACTATTGTCCATTCTGCCGAAAATTGGTTGCCCACCCAAACTTCTGAAGCTGATCCATTCATTCCACGACAACATGAAGGGCACTGTACAATATGATGGTGAATATTCTAGCGCTTTCGCAATACGCACAGGAGTGAAACAAAGATGCGTTCTTGTCCCAACTCTCTTTGGGATCTTCTCAACCTTGCTAAACAATGCCTTTAATGAATCCAAAGAGGGGATTTACTTGCACACCCGGTCAGACGGAGGGCTTTTCAGATTGTCCAGGCTGAGGGCAAGGCGAAAAATCGCAGAAGAACAGGCAAAGATTTGCTGTTCGCGGATTACGCCGCCTTTATCACACACACTGAGGAGGAGCTACAATCCTTGATGGACCGCTTCTCCAAGACCTGCCAAGATTTTGGTCTAACACTTAGTATAAGAAAGACCAACGTGATGGTTCAAGGAGCTGACCCACCCAACATATACATCAACGGTACCAAATTAGATGTTGATCAGTTCACATACCTTGGCTCTACCATCTCCACCGATCTATCACTGGACACAGAAATCAGCAAGAGAATTGGCAAGGCTTCCGCGACTATATCCAGGCTAACGCACAGAGTATGGGCCATCAAGATGCTGACTATTAATACAAAAATAGCTGTATATCGTGCATGTGTGATCAGCACTCTCCTGTACGTCAGCGAAACATGGACCCTGTACGCAAAGCAAGAAAAGAGACTCTCTTCTTTCCACATGCGCTGGCTCAGGTGCATACTTGGGATATCTTGGAAGGACCGCATGACAAACAACGAGGTCTTGCAACGGGCTAACATGTCTAGCATGATCACTGTCCTTCGACCACGACGTCTTCGGTGGCTTGGCCATGTTTCCAGGATGGATGATGGGCGAATCCCAAAAGACCTGCTATATGCAGCTCGCTGAAGGCAAAGGTGCTACTAGCCGCCCCAACTCAGGTTCAAGGACGTCTGCAAACGTGACCTAAAGGCTATAGATGTGGATGTCGGAAACTGGGAGAACCTTGCTCAGCACAGAAAAAGTTGGAGAGGCACCTTACAAACTGGTATAAATGCGGCAGAAGGCTAACTTCGCTTTATGGCGGAGGCTAAAAGAGCAGTGAAGAAAAGTAAAGAACACAGGCTGCCCCTAACAATCTCCAACGGTCCAGCTTTCAAGTGCCAGAGATGCGACAGAGCCTGTCTCTCAAGGATAGGTCTCCACAGACACAGTCAATTTTGCAGGGCTGGCCAAATCACAGAAGCGCAAATCTAATCGTCTTTCGAGACTATGGAGCCGATGATGATGATTATGTATATTTTGAACGATAGTTTTAGGATCACTATAAACATTCGAATATTTATAATTTTGTGAACGCTTGTATGTGTGTCTGCAAGTGATAAATGTGCCGAAGAAAGTGTTTAAATTGCATTTCAATGTTTCCGTATGACTTTTGTTTATTTCCTTCGTTAAAAATTAGAATTAAGCTAAATTGAGATATTTTCAATTGATTCGTTTCAGTTTCTGAATTAAGGGTAGAGACTACAGTGATATTGATCTAAATGTCAGAAAATTCAATTTTTAAATTTTTGCCTAAGTTGTATACTTTAACTATTCCTGGATCTAAAACATATAGTTTGGAAATTTTAGTAACATTAGTTAAATGTAAAAATTGCATTTGTAATAGGCATACATTAGAATTATTATTTTTTTTTTTAAATATTTACACTACAGTAGTATACAAAATAAGTTTTATTATATATTAATATGCTTTAAATTAAAGGTTAACATCTTGTCTTTGTGGGGAAAAAATTATGCAACAAACCATTAAGGAATAGATGAGAAAATTTCATTTTTCAATTTTACTCCCAAATTATTTTTTTCTCTAAAATTGTAAGTTTTTCCTTTTTTTCTCAAAATACTACTTTTTCTTCTTCTTTTTGTATTAACTTCCTTATTTATGACCAAATCTTTATGAATTTTGTACATACATTTATTAACTGTTAATAATCATAGTTACAGGATGAATTCTTGATACGAGTCATAGTTTTCCTTAAATTAAATTTTTATTTAAAAATTGTGCAATTAAATTATTTTTTTCATATGTCCTACAAAAAAATTCATATAAATTTTATTTATCAATTTAACCAAATTTCATCCACACAGTTTATAAAGATATCATATATCATATCATATATCATATCATATATCATATCATATCATATCATTAATTAATATATATAAATCTCAAAAGGAATATGTATGTATGTGGCTATGTACATACCGCATAATCTTTTTAAATATTGGACATAAAAACGTGAAATTTGCTACAAATATTCTTTGCGTTACGGCGGTGAACACTGTCAAGGTTTTAAAAAAATTTAAATGACCGCAGTGGTCAGTTTGGTCAAAAAACGCGAATAAAACGACACATTTTGGTTTCATGTTAAAATTGCCGTTCCAACTTTTTATCGTTTTTCGATCGATCGCGCTAAAACAAATAAGAAAAAAGGATGCGCGGAGATTATTTCTCTATTGCGTCATCACATTTTGCACAGAGATAACTAGCCCTTTTTTTAATGACGTCATCAAATTTTGCGTATTCATCTTAAATTAACGTTGTTTGAATGTTTGCTATTGTACTTTATGAATGAATAGAACAAAATATATTCACGTCTTAATTCGTGTCGTATACGAAATATAAACTTTGTAGTTGTTGCGTGCAATCTCAGTATAACTGCTTGAGTAGTTAGAGTGTATGTAAACATAACGTTTAGCTTTTTCAATTCGTTTGTAGCGGGCGTATAGGCATTAAAAGCTTTCTAGCGGGAAATATTTCACGTTTCAATTCGTTTCTAGCGGCAAATATTTCACTTTTCAGTTCGTTTCGGTTGTAGCGGGCGTACAAAATGTCATTCACATTTAAATTTGTGACGTATACATGGATAAACTTTTTAACGGGCAAGGTTTTTCTAATTACCTTATATATTAAGTGTGTAGCGGGCAATCTCATTATAACTCCATGGATATGTAAAGTGTATGTAAAAGATCATTATGCGATTACATTGAACACAATTTAAAAAAAAAAATTCTTCTTTGTTTCTTATGGGTTTCATTTGTTATTGTTTTACATGTTGAATAGAAAAATTAATTCTAAGTTTGCTTTCAAAGCAACAATAAATAAATACATAGCAAATAACAAAAACAACACAACATAGGTCTGCGACTTAATGTTTGTTGTAAAAAAATATATCAAACAATCATTTTTTTTTAAATAAAAGTACTGTCGAGTGTTCTTTATCAATGAATAGAACAAAATATATTCACGTCTTAATTTGCGTCGTAATTTATAGCGGGCAATTTTTTAATTGTTATAATGGGTAATGGGTAATGATTTTAACGATTAATTTATGTTGTAGCGGGCAAATAAAAAATTACCTCACGTTTAAATTCGTGTCGTAGGTCATGCGGGCAATCTCATTATAACTGCTTGAGTAGTTAGAGTGTATGTAAACATAACTTTTAGCCGGTTCGGAGGACCGGGCACACATCAGCTAGTATATATATAAATCTCAAAAGGAATATGTATGTGGCTGGCTGTTTGGCTGGCTGGCTGGGTATGTACATACCGCATAATCTTTTTAAATACTGGACATAAAAACGTGAAATTTGCTACAAATATTCTTTGCGTTACGGCGGTGAACACTGTCAAGGTTTTAAAAAAATTAAAATGACCGCAGTGGTCAGTTTGGTCAAAAAACGCGAACAAAACGACATATTTTGGGTTCATGTTAAAATTGCCGTGCCAACTTTTTATGGTTTTTCGATCGATCGCGCTAAAAAAATAAAAAAAAGGATGGCGTTGAGATTTTTTTCAGGATGACGTCATCAAAGTTTGCGCAGAGATAGCTAGCCGGCTTTTCGTTATGACGTCATCAAATTTTGCGTATTCATTTAAAATTAACTTTGCTTCAACCTTTGCTAATGTACTTTATGAATGAATAGAACAAAATATATTCACGTTTTAATTTGCGTCGTAATTTATAGCGGGATATTTTTAAATTGTTATAATGGGTAATGATTAATGGTTTTAATGGGTATCTTACGTTGTATCGGGCAAATACAAAATTCCTTCACGTTTTTATTCGTGTTGTATATGTCCACAGAATAGGTATAAAACAGAATGCGCAATCGCATTTTATTTCTGTTTTGGGCAGTAATACCGACGCCATACTAAGCCTATTTAAACGCAGTGGTCCTGGTTACACTTTATATTTATGCTTGTTTAGCCTACAACGTCCTTTTCTTCAAATCTACAAGTTCGAACACCCAAAGCTAATATTTCAGGCAAAATGTGCATGAACGGTTGTGTAATAAACTACAACAATGAAAACGAAAACGACTGATTATCGAAAAAAAGAGCATGTCAAACTGCATGGCTTTCCTGACTCCATAAAGGATAAACAACAGCATAAACAACCTCATATTAACTCATTATGAATTATATGCCTATTTCCCTTCATAATTTCAAAAGTTTATTTTGGTTTAAAAAGTATATATATTTATGTACCGGTAGCCGGAGCAATTTAGTTACCGGTACCGAGCTACGTCTAAGTCATTTTTTTTTCAAATCAGTACCGCGTAATAAATATTTTTACATCATATTGGCCTAATCATATAATGTTCAAAACAAAATGGGTAATTAAGTCAAATTTATATAAAAGTAAGCCTATAATGAAAGATAATGAAGGCCCTATATATATTGTATATATTTATGGCAGACGTAGATATCCTTTCACATTTTACTATAGTAGCGTCTCTAGCGACCGCTGCATTGCGGAAAATGGTAACTTTTAGTGACTGCGTATATAGGGATTGTGCATTCTGTTCTATACCTATTCTGTGTATACGTCTTATAAACTTTGAAGCGGGAAAATTTTCAATTGCCTGGCAATGTTTAAATCGCCGAGCTCAACGTTTTAAAGTTTTAATTTGTATCGTATACGTTGTATAAACTATGATTCATATCGGTTTCAGTTGTTATTGTTTTTCCTGTTGAATTTAAAATTTTATTCTAAGTTTGCTTCCAAAGCAACAATAAATAAATAGCAAATAATACCAACAAAAAAAAAAAGCAAAAACAAATAAATATTGATCTACGACTAATGTTGTAGCAAAAAAATATATCAAACAATCATTTTCGAATTAACAGTACTTTTTAAAAGACATGTGAGTTCTGTTTTACAGAAAGAGTTTAATTACCCAATAAACTCACAAAATTCGATCATAGTGGTCATACTTTGAGCAAGAAATAAAAAAAAATTATTATTATTTGTTTTTCCTTTTTAGTTGTATATTGAATTGGTGTATAATAAAGTGTGCAAAACAAAATTAAATTAAAAAATACTGACCACAAAAAAAAACATACTACTTTATGTATGTTGCAAAAACAAAACTAAAAAACTATAATGTGTCAAGCATATTCTAAAAAAAAAGCCCGTTCGAAGAATCGGGCACATATCGGCTTGGATATATATAAATCTCAAAAGGAATATGTGGCTGGCTGGCTGGCTGGGTATGTACATACCGCATAATCTTTTTAAATACTGGACATAATAACGTGAAATTTGCTACAAATATTCTTTGCGTTACGGCGGTGAACACTGTCAAGGTTTTAAAAAAATTAAAATGACCGCAGTGGTCAGTTTGGTCAAAAAACGCTAATAAAACGACATATTTTGGGTTCATGTTGAATTTGCCGTTCCAACTTTTTATAGTTTTACGATCGATCGCGCTAAGAAAATTAAAAAAAAGGATGGCGTTGAGATTTTTTTCAGGATGACGTCATCAAAGTTTGCGCAGGGATAGCTGGTTGTCTTTTTTTTTTTATGGCGTCATCGAATTTTGCGTATTCATTTTAATAAACCTCGCTTCAACCTTTGCTAATGTACTTTATGAATGAATAGAACAAGATATATTCACGTTTTAATTTGCGTCGTAATTTATAGCGGGATATTTTTAAATTTGTATAATGGGTAATGATTAATGGTTTTAATGGGTATCTTACGTTGTATCTGGCAAATAAAAAATTCCTTCACGTTTTTATTCGTGTTGTATATGTCCACAGAATAGTTATAAAACAGAATGCGCAATGGCATTTTATTTCTGTTATGGGCAGTAATACCGACGCCATACTAAGCTTATTTAATTGGTTTAAAAAGTATATATATTTATGTACCGGTAGCCGTAGCAATTTAGTTACCGGTACCGAGCTACGTCTAAGCCATTTTTTTTTCAAATCAGTACCGGGTAATCAATATTTTTTTCATCATATTGGCCTAATCATATAATGTTCCAAACAAAATGGGTAATTAAGTCAAATTTATATAAAAGTAAGCCTATAATGAAAGATAATGTAGGCTCTATATATATTGTATATATTTATGGAAGACGTAGATATCCTTTCTCATTTTACTATAGTAGCGTCTCTAGCGACCGCTGCATTGCGGAAAATGGTAACTTTTAGTGACTGCGTATATAGGGATTGTGCATTCTGTTCTATACCTATTCTGTGTATACGTCTTATAAACTTTGTAGCGGGAAATTTTTCAATTGCCAGGCAATCTTTAAATTGCCGAGCTCAACGTTTTAAAGTTTTAATTTGTATCGTATACGTCTTATAAACTATGTATGGGGAAATTTTTATATTGCCGGTCAATGTTTAAATTTGCCGGACCAACTTTTAAAAGTTTTAATTCATGTCGTATACGTTGTATAAACTATGAATCACATCGGTTTCAGTTGTTATTGTTTTTCCTGTTGAATTTAAAATTTAATTCTAAGTTTGCTTCCAAAGCAACAATAAATAAATAGCGATAACACCAACAAAAACAAAAAAAAAAAATATTGATCTACGACTAATGTTGTAGCAAAAAAATATATCAAACAATCATTTTCGAAATAACAGTACTTTTTAAAAGATATGTGAGTTCTGTTTTACAGAAGGAGTTTAATTACCCAATAAACTCACAAAATTCGATCATAGTGGTCAAACTTTGAGCAAGAAATAAAAAAAAAATTATTATTATTTGTTTTTCCTTTTTAGTTGTATATTGAATTGGTGTATAATAAAGTGTGCAAAAAAAAAAAAAAAAATACTGACCACAAAAAAAAAACATACTACTTTATGTATGTTGCAAAAACAAAACTAAAAAACTATAATGTGTCAAGCATATTCTAAAAAAAAGCCCGTTCGAAGAATCGGCCACATAATCGGCTAGTCATATCATATCATATCATATCATATCATATCATATCTACTATATATATAAATCTCAAAAGGAATATGTATGTATGTGGCTGGCTGGCTGGCTGGCTGGCTGGCTGGGTATGTACATACCGCATAATCTTTTTAAATACTGGACATAAAAACGTGAAATTTGCTACAAATATTCTTTGCGTTACGGCGGTGAACACTGTCAAGGTTTTAAAAAAATTAAAATGACCGCAGTGGTCAGTTTGGTCAAAAAACGCAAATAAAACGACATATTTTGGGTTCATGTTAAAATTGCCGTTCCAACATTTTATAGTTTTTCGATCGATCGCGCAAAAAAAATAAAAAAAAGGATGGCGTTGAGATTTTTTTCAGGATGACGTCATCAAAGTTTGCGCAGAGATAGCTAGCCGGCTTTTCGTTATGACGTCATCAAATTTTGCGTATTCATTTAAAATTAACTTTGCTTCAACCTTTGCTAATGTACTTTATGAATGAATAAAACAAAATATATTCACGTTTTAATTTGCGTCGTAATTTATAGCGGGATATTTTTAAATTGTTATAATGGGTAATGATTAATGGTTTTAATGGGTATCTTACGTTGTATCTGGCAAATACAAAATTCCTTCACGTTTTTATTCGTGTTGTTTATGTCCACAGAATAGGTATAAAACAGAATGCGCAATCGCATTTTATTTCTGTTTTGGGCAGTAATACCGACGCCATACTAAGCTTATTTAAACGCAGCGGTCCTGGTTACACTCTATATTTAAGCTTATAATTATATGGCGTCATCAAATTTTGCGCATTTATGCGTTTAAGAAGGGAACAAAATTTTGTTTTAATTTGCGTCGTTATTTGTGGAATGCAATATTTAAATGGTATAAGTTACCGGAAAATACTTTATCCCCGCTTAAGACTATTGTTTATAACTCCATGGGTTATTTTATCCAGTTCCGAGAACTGGGAAACCTTTAGGCTTATCGCCTAGGTAACGGCCATTGTTTAAATTACCGGGCAATGTTTAAATTACCGGGCAATGTTTATAATACCGGGCAATGTTTATAATACCGGGCAATGTTTAAATTACCGGGCAATGTTTAAATTACCGGGCAATGTTTATAATACCGGGCAATGTTTATAATACCGGGCAATGTTTAAATTACCGGGCAATGTTTAAATTACCGGGCAATGTTTAAATTACCGGGCAATGTTTATAATACCGAAAAACGTTTATAATACCGGGCAATGTTTAAATTACCGGGCAATGTTTAAATTACCGGGCAATGTTTAATTTGCCGGGCAATGTTCAAATTGCCGGAACTAAATTTTTAAAGTTTTAATTCGTGTCGTATACGTTTTATAAACATTATTTCATAAGGGTTTCATTTGTTATTGTTTTACATGTTGAATAGAAAATTTAATTCTAAGTTTGCTTCCAAAGCAACAATCATATCATATATATATATAAATCTCAAAAGGAATATGTGGCTGGCTGGCTGGCTGGCTGGCTGGCTGGCTGGCTGGCTGGCTGGCTGGGTATGTACATACCGCATAATCTTTTTAAATACTGGACATAAAAACGTGAAATTTGCTACAAATATTCTTTGCGTTACGGCGGTGAACACTGTCAAGGTTTTAAAAAAATTAAAATGACCGCAGTGGTCAGTTTGGTCAAAAAACGCGAATAAAACGACATATTGTGGGTTCATGTTGAATTTGCCGTTCCAACTTTTTATAGTTTTTCGATCGATCGCGCTAAAAAAAATAAAAAAAGGATGGCGTTGAGATTTTTTTTAGGATGACGTCATCAAAGTTTGCGCAGAGATAGATAGCCGGCTTTTCGTAATGACGTCATCAAATTTTGCGTATTCATTTAAAATTAACTTTGCTTCAATGTTTGCTAATGTATTTTATGAATGAATCGAACAAAATATATTCACGTTTTAATTCGTGTCGTATACGAAATTATAAACTTTGTAGTTGTTGCGTGCAATCTCATTATAACTGCTTGAGTAGTAAGAGTGTATGTAAACATAACTTTTAGCTTTTTCAATTTGTTTGAAGCGGGCGTATACGCATTAAAATCTTTCTAGCGGGAAATATTTCACTCAATTCGTTTCTAGCGGGAAATATTTCACGTTTCAGTTCGTTTCGGTTGTAGCGGGCGTACAAAATGTCATTGACATTTAAATTTGTGACGTATACATCGATAAACTTTTTAACGGGCAGGGTTTTATTAATTGCCGTATATATTAACTGTGTAGCGGGCAATCTCATTATAACTCCATGGGTAGATAAAGTGTATGTAAAATATCATTATGCGATTAAATTGAACACAATTTTTTTTTTTTTAAGTTTCTTCTTTGTTTCTTATTGGTTTCATTTGTTATTGTTTTACATGTTGAATAGAAAAAATAATTCTAAGTTTGCTTCCAAAGCAACAATAAATAAATAAACAGCAAATAAACAAAAACAACACAACATAGGTCTGCGACTTAATGTTTGTCGTAAAAAAATATATCAAACAATGATTAAAAAAAAAAGTACTGTCGAATGTTCTTTATCAATGAATAGAACAAAATATATTCATGTTTTAATTTGCGTCGTAATTTATAGCGGGCAATTTTGTAATTGTTATAATGGGTGATGAGTAATGATTTTAACGGGTAATTCATGTTGTAGCGGGCAAATAAAAAATTACCTTTAATTGCCTTATATATTAACTGTGTAGCGGGCAATCTCATTATAACTCCATGGATATGTAAAGTGTATGTAAAAGATCATTATGCGATTACATTGAACACAATGTAACAAAAAAAATATTTCTTCTTTGTTTCTTATGGGTTTCATTTGTTATTGTTTTACATGTTAAATAGAAAATTTAATTATAAGTTTGCTTCCAAAGCTACAATAAATAAATAAATAGTAAATAACAAAAACAACACAACATAGGTCTGCGACTTAATGTTTGTCGTAAAAAAAATATATCAAACAATCATTAAAAAAAAATAAAAGTACTGTCGAATGTTCTTAATCAATGAATAGAACAAAATATATTCATGTTTTAATTTGCGTCGTAATTTATAGCGGGCAATTTTGTAATTGTTATAATGGGTGATAAGTAATGATTTTAACGGGTAATTCATGTTGTAGCGGGCTAATAAAAAATTACCTCACGTTTAAATTCGTGTCGTAGGTCATGCGGGCAATCTCATTATAACTGCCTGAGTAGTTAGAGTGTATGTAAACATAACGTTTAGCCGGTTCGGAGGACCGGGCACATAACGGCTTGTATATATATAAATCTCAAAAGGAATATGTGGCTGGCTGGCTGGCTGGCTGGCTGGCTGGCTGGGTATGTACATACCGCATAATCTTTTTAAATACTGGACATAAAAACGTGAAATTTGCTACAAATATTCTTTGCGTTACGGCGGTGAACACTGTCAAGGTTTTAAAAAAATTAAAGTGACCGCAGTGGTCAGTTTGGTCAAAAAACGCGAATAAAACGACATATTTTGGGTTCATGTTAAAATTGCCGTTCCAACTTTTTATAGTTTTTCGATCGATCGCGCTAAAAAAATAAAAAAAAGGATGGCGTTGAGATTTTTTTCAGGATGACGCCATCAAAGTTTGCGCAGAGATAGCTAGCCGGCTTTTCGTTATGACGTCATCAAATTTTGCGTATTCATTTAAAATTAACTTTGCTTCAACCTTTGCTAATGTACTTTATGAATGAATAGAACAAAATATATTCACGTTTTAATTTGCGTCGTAATTTATAGCGGGATATTTTTAAATTGTTATAATGGGTAATGATTAATGGTTTTAATGGGTATCTTACGTTGTATCTGGCAAATACAAAATTCCATCACGTTTTTATTCGTGTTGTATATGTCCACAGAATAGGTATAAAACAGAATGCGCAATCGCATTTTATTTCTGTTTTGGGCAGTAATACCGACGCCATACTAAGCCTATTTAAACGCAGTGGTCCTGATTACACTCTATATTTATGCTTATTTAGCCTACAACGTCCTTTTCTTCAAATCTACAAGTTCGAACACCCAAAGCTAATATTTCAGGCAAAATGTGCATAAATGGTTGTGTAATAAACTACAACAATGATGCGAAAACGACTGATTATCGTAAAAAAGAGCATGTCAAACTGCATGGCTTTCATGACTCCATAAAGGATAAACAACAGCATAAACAGCCTCATATTAACTCATTATGAATTATATGCCTATTTCCCTTCATAATTTTAAAAGTTTATTTGGTTTAAAAAGTATATATATTTATGTACCGGTAGCCGCAGCAATTTAGTTACCGGTACCGAGCTACGTCTAAGCCATTTTTTTTTCAAATCAGTACCGGGTAATAAATATTTGTACATCATATTGGCCTAATCATATAATGTTCAAAACAAAATGGGTAATTAAGTCAAATTTATATAAAAGTAAGCCTATAATGAAAGATAATGTAGGCCCTATATATATTGTATATATTTATGGCAGACGTAGATATCCTTTCACATTTTACTATAGTAGCGTCTCTAGCGACCGCTGCATTGCGGAAAATGGTAACTTTTAGTGAGTGCGTATATAGGGATTGTGCATTCTGTTCTATACCTATTCTGTGTATACGTCTTATAAACTTTGTAGCGGGAAATTTTTCAATTGCTAGGCAATGTTTAAATTGCCGAGCTCAACGTTTTAAAGTTTTAATTTGTATCGTATACGTCTTATAAACTATGTAGCGGGAAATTTTTATATTGCCGGGCAATGTTTAAATTTGCCGGACCAACTTTTTAAAGTTTTAATTCATGTCGTATACGTTGTATAAACTATGATTCATATCGGTTTCAGTTGTTATTGTTTTTCCTGTTGAATTTAAAATTTAATTCTAAGTTTGCTTCCAAAGCAACAATAAATAAATAGCAAAAAACACCAAAAAACAAAAAAAAAAAAAAAAAAAAAATATTGATCTACGACTAATGTTGTAGCAAAAAAATATATCAAACAATCATTTTCGAATTAACAGTACTTTTTAAAAGACATGTGAGTTCTGTTTTACAGAAAGAGTTTAATTACCCAATAAACTCACAAAATTCGATCATAGTGGTCATACTTTGAGCAAGAAATAAATAAAAAATTATTATTATTTGTTTTTCCCGTTTAGTTGTATATTGAATTGGTGTATAATAAAGTGTGCAAAACAAAAATCATTTAAAAAATACTGACCACAAAAAAAAAACATACTACTTTATGTATGTTGCTAAAACAAAACTAAAAAACTATAATGTGTCAAGCATATTCTAAAAAAAAGCCCGTTCGAAGAATCGGGCACATAACGGCTTGTATATATATAAATCTCAAAAGGAATATGTATGTACATACCGCATAATTTTTTTAAATACTGGACATAAAAACGTGAAATTTGCTACAAATATTCTTTGCGTTACGGCGGTGAACACTGTCAAGGTTTTAAAAAAATTAAAATGACCGCAGTGGTCAGTTTGGTCAAAAAACGCGAAAAAAACACAACTTTTGATTCACATTGTCTTTACCAGTACAACTTTTTATAGTTTTTCGTCACAAAGTTAGAAAAAAAAGGATGCGCTGAGATTATTTTTATGACGTCATCAATCTTTGCGCATGGATTTTATAGCAATGAAGAGACATTTTTCATTCATGTTTAAATTGACGTCATCAAACTATGTGCATGGATTTTATTATCTCAACTCAATGACGGGAACAAATTTTCTTCATGTTTAAATTGTCTACGTGCCGTAAACAACATAAATTCTTTACACTACCAATACTGTAGTTGATTTTCTTAATCTATCACTACTTTAATACTTTACACTGTGAATACATGACTGAAAGCTAATTATTAATTTAAAACTTTACAAACATAGGACAAAGCAAATAGATTTAGCATTTTTATTCTGTTTCGGGAAGTAATACCGACGCATTACTAAGCTTATTTAAACGCAGTGGTCCTGGTTACACTCTATATTTAAGCTTATAATTATATGGCGTCATCAAATTTTGCGTATTTATGCGTTTAAGAAGGGAACAAAATTTTGTTTTAATTTGCGTCGTTATTTGTGGAATGCAATATTTAAATGGTTAAAGTTACCGGAAAATACTTTATCCCCGCTTAAGACTATGGGTTATTTTATCCAGTTCCGAGAACTGGGCACCTTTAGGCTTATCGCCTAGGTAACGGCCATTGTGTAAATTACCGGGCAATGTTTAAATTACCGGGCAATGTTTATAATACCGGGCAATGTTTAAATTACCGGACGATGTTTAAATTACCGGGCAATGTTTAAATTACCGGGCAATGTTTAAATTACCGGGCAATGTTTAAATTACCGGGCAATGTTTAAATTACCGGGCAATGTTTAAATTACCGGGCAATGTTTATATTACCGGGCAATGTTTATAATACCGGGCAATGTTTAAATTACCGGGCAATGTTTAAATTACCGGGCAATGTTTATAATACCGGGCAATGTTTAAATTACCGGGCAATGTTTAAATTACCGGGCAATGTTTAAATTACCGGGCAATGTTTTAATTACCGGGCAATGTTTAAATTACCGGGCAATGTTTAAATTACCGGGCAATGTTTAAATTACAGGGCAATGTTTAAATTACCGTGCAATGTTTAAATTACCGGGCAATGTTTAAATTACCGGGCAATGTTTAAATTACCGGGCAATGCTTATAATACCGGGCAATGTTTAAATTACCGGGCAATGTTTAAATTACCGGACAATGTTTAATTTGCCGGGCAATGTTCAAATTGCCGGAACTAACTTTTTAAATTTTAATTTGTGTCGTATACGTTTTATAAACATTATTTCATATGGGTTTCATTTGTTATTGTTTTACATGTTGAATAAAAAATTTAATTCTAAGTTTGCTTCCAAAGCAACAATAAATAAATAAATAGCAAATAAACAAAAACAACACAACATAGGTCTGCGACTTAATGTTTGTCGTAAAAAATATATCAAACAATCATTAAAAAAAAATAAAAGTACTGTCGAATGTTCTTTATTAATGAATAGAACAAAATATATTCACGTTTTAATTTGTGTCGTAATTTATAGCGGAACAATTTTTAATTGTTATAATGGGTAATGATTTTAACGGGTAATTTATGTTGTAGCGGGCAAATAAAAAATTACCTCACGTTTAAATTCGTGTCGTAGGTCATGCGGGCAATCTCATTATAACTGCCTGAGTAGTTAGAGTGTTTGTAAACATAACTTTTAGCCGGTTCGGAGGACCGGGCACAACCGGCTAGTTGTATATATTTATGGCAGACGTAGATATCCTTTCACATTTTACTATAGTAGCGTCTCTAGCGACCGCTGCATTGCGGAAAATGGTAACTTTTAGTGACTGCGTATATAGAGATTGTGCATTCTGTTCTATACCTATTCTGTGTATACTTCTTATAAACTTTGTAGCGGGAAATTTTTCAATTGCTAGGCAATGTTTAAATTGCCGAGCTCAACGTTTTAAAGTTTTAATTTGTATCGTATACGTCTTATAAACTATGTAGCGGGAAATTTTTATATTGCCGGGCAATGTTTAAATTTGCCGGACCAACTTTTAAAAGTTTTAATTCATGTCGTATACGTTGTATAATCTATGATTCATATCGGTTTCAGTTGTTATTGTTTTTCCTGTTGAATTTAAAATTTAATTCTAAGTTTGCTTCCAAAGCATCAATAAATAAATAGCAAAACACACCAACAGAAACAACAAAAAAAAACAAAAAAAAAAAAATATTGATCTACGACTAATGTTGTAGCAAAAAAATATATCAAACAATCATTTTCGAATTAACAGTACTTTTTAAAAGACATGTGAGTTCTGTTTTACAGAAAGAGTTTAATTACCCAATAAACTCACAAAATTCGATCATAGTGGTCATACTTTGAGCAAGAAATAAAAAAAAATTATTATTATTTGTTTTTCCTTTTTAGTTGTATATTGAATTGGTGTATAATAAAGTGTGCAAAACAAAAATAAATTTAAAAAATACTGACCACAAAAAAAAACATACTACTTTATGTATGTTGCAAAAACAAAACTAAAAAACTATAATGTGTCAAGCATATTCTAAAAAAAAGCCCGTTCGAAGAATCGGGCACATATCGGCTTGTAGCTTATAAATATTTCCGCCCAATTGCAATACATTATCTTGATAAAAAATCAAGTTGATACATTTTTTATTGCGTGGTAAATCGTTAACTAAACAATCCAAAATTGCCGCCATTTCCATCACAAACATCAGAAATGATTTTTTTAAGGTATGCTAACTTGGATCTGTTTATTCTATCTATATACCAAAAATGGTCACGATGCGTGCACAAATAAAAAAAAAGAACACTCTACTGGCGCCCCCCTACCCTAAACAAGTCTTAATTGGGCGTGACCTTTTGAAATTGAAGAGGTCACGTGCTTCCGGTTCTATTTTTAAATTAATAAACAAAAAAATCATGCTTTTGCTGGTGTTTGACATTTGATTTCAACCTCGACGGCCCGTTCTAGTCTTTTAGAAGTATACAAAAGATACAAGATTAGTTATGAGGAATCCGTTTTTAACATCAAAAGTTAGTAGGCGATAATTAATACTCAAGTGTTAGTCGCGTAAGGTTAAATATATCTTTGTTTACAAAATAAATTAGTCAAGGGTTGCGTTTCTAGGTTATTAAAAAACACAATGCGTATATTCATAAAAACAAATAACGAACATTATTTTGCATCAAGCTATTAGTTTGGGATTATAAATATGTGATTCTTCAAATCTGACATTCACAAATCATCGTTTTCATTTGTCGCCATCTTTTTGAAATGAAATAAAAATTAAATTATCTACATATTTTCGTACAACCAGTAACGTAGCACACAGACATGTTTCGAAGTAAATGATCGAATACGACCAGAAATGTCTTTTTTTGTCGACGTTTTTTGCGTGCATATTTGTTAAGATTTGTCAATTAGGCTATTTAATATTTCATGTAACAATTATTCATTCAGGTTTCCTTTGATTCAGTTGACTGATGCGACTATGTAATAATTTTATATAAAAAAAAAATACAAAGCTCAGACATCAATTCCTCTAAGTTTGAAAAGTAATAAAACGTAATCCGTAATTTTAATGCGTAAAACAATACTCTACTATTTCAGATTAAATAGTACTTCTGCAAAAAAAACTAAAAAAAACTAAAAAAAACTAATAAAAAAAAACAATTATTCATATTATAGATATTCTAATCTACTTCTTTGCCCCCCTAAATATGAAAAAAACTACGTGAAGGAATACATTAAATTTAATTTGTTTTCCAAACCAAAGGCTGCAGAGCAGGATCTCAAATACTCAAACCGCAATGTCTAATTGTACTGTCTTCGATACATTCAGTGAGGTTAAAATAATTGACAATTAATAATGTGTTTATCGTTAAGCACCATTTTTGAATCCAAGAAGCTTTTTATTTACATAGTGATGGATATGTCAACCTAAAAGGATACTTAAATCCATATAATATGTACATATATCAATTATATCATACAAACGAACATTAATTAAGAATAAACATATCGATAACGAGGACACTTTTTTTTTCCTGTTTGTGATGACAAATTTGGATCTTTTTATATTTAAATAAATTGATAACTATAATTACCTTATCTTCAGGCAAAGGCATAGCCTTTTTGTTGTCTTCTTTTGAGTAGACCAGTAGATTCTTTAATGGATTTCTTTTTTTCATGCCAAAGTCAAAGGTAAGAAACTAAAGTTTCCAATGTAAAACAGGAAGTTTGGTTAAATAAAATACGATTTCTGTCTTATTTTATTCATGTAAAATGCACGCATTATCTCCAATCATTTATTAGAGCCATTATATATTTATATTTTAACTTACTTTTTTTATAACTAATATATATAGGCTTTCCCTAACCCAAAATAAAAATGCATAATACTGATACTTAGGAGTAATAATATATACTAAATGATCTTGAAATTCACATATTGATGAAGTAATTAAAATGTTTGGATTCACAAAAAGTAACTTTTACAAATGTAATAAGAACATAAAACTAAAATGTTATTTCACATTAATTAGGCACATACTAGTATATGCATCTTCTGTATTGTACGCATCATCTAAAGAAAGCGTTAACAAACTTTAGAATAAATTAAGAAAAAAAACTGCAAGGTTCATTCTTATCTTATACATTACAGACGCCCCTTCTATAAAGAAGATTCTTGCGTCCTACGCTCATCCGTGGTACGAGTCTAGTCTTGCATTTGTATTTAATATTTTAAATGATGTTTAGTTACTGGTGTCATGGTATTGGAACACATAATGTTTATTCCCCCCTCTCATTTTCTCCCTACACACGATTTTTGTGGGCGGGGCTTAGTCTTTCCGATTGCTTGACTTTTACTACGAAGGCAAAAGATTCTAGGTAATGTTGGGATTCCGTGTTGACCTTGAATTCTCGAAGTGACTTGGAATGGCTTATTATTTCTGAATAGGGGAGTTCATATCATTTTTATTATGAATTTTGTAATGATACCCTTATTTTCACACCTCCTAGTAATAGGTCTGTCCCCTGTACCACTTGAATAGTATTTAATTATTTGTTTGTCTGAAAGGCGAAGAGTTTCGAGATAATTTCTTTTGAGGACGCTTGTGTTTGCACTATTTTATTCTAACTGTACATAATCTTTATAATGTATATTGTCACGTGCGAAATCAGCTACTGACGTTAGATGATATTTTTAGTAATGTATTATTATATATATTCTTTTGATCCACATCCATCTTGGATCTCACAAGGTTGTATAAGAATTTATATTGATGTTATTTAATTAGATTTGATGTTTATTTGACTCGTTGCGATGTGAATCTTTTGTGTATAAAGTGATTTAGATAAACTGTACCTTAATATATAGGAAATCCACAATCCTGTTTGAATGAGTAAACACAATTTTATTCCAACAAGTTGAGATGATAAAATATAACAGTACCACAGAATACATGTACCAGTATTATATAATGAAACTTAATCAGTTGAGATTCTTCTATATCGTACTAAACCGTAATCCTATCTTTAAGAAAGTGGTCAAAAACAGTCCTCACACATTAGCGCCCAAACTAGAACTAAACTAACGATATTCAACCCTCGTGCATATGACGTATTTTAATGCTATGACGTAGTGTCTAGACATATACATGTTTTATTCCTAACACGGAAACATTTCGGGTTAAAGATTATTTCATTTTAACTTTAGTTAATAATAACAGAACCAATATAATATGGAAATAAATCTACTCGTAACACTCGCCCCCCCTTAAGACACAAAGGAATTACAGACAGCGTTAAGTATGGAATTCTTTGTAGAGTACCCATAAAATGAACCGAATTCCCAAACTATTCGTAAGATTTAATTGACTATTGGACAATCTTTTTAAGATTAAAATGAACCATATATTACATATCCCTTTAATAACAAAGTCGCTATTATGGAATCCCTTATCACATTATTCTATCAATGATTATTAATTAAACATTTATTTATCAATTAATATTTACAATTATGATTATTGTGTTTACAACGTTGACCATAAAACTATTACCACCAATAACCAATTCCCATAGAATTGATATGAATCACCCAAATAAGTGGAACCGATTAATAATTGATAGATAATTCTTTAGAAAGTTTAATTTATTATAACCGATCACTGTATCATTAACTAATGATTTTCAGTTATTATATTATTATGATGTCTAAATTATGACATCAAGAATATTTAAAAATGTTATAATCTCAGCTGATTTAGCTTTTACATAGCATAAAATAAGACATCCAAATTATAACATGACGACATAGAAACAAACAATTTGCAAAACACATCAATAATCAATTGAACAAACACAAGTGTGGATGTATTCAAGTAAAATACCGGTGTGTGTGCAATTGGTGTATGCAATAGTTACCTTTTACCTTACAACGTATGATTGTTTCTAGTAGAATTTGAAGTTTTGTTCTGTAATGTTTCATAATGTAATAATTCAAAACATAGTTTATTTATTGTCATGTTTACAATAATATATATGTTAATCAATACAATGAATGACATAAAAGAAAACATTCATGAGAAACTGGTTTCCTCTTGTTCAATCAGTCTTGTTCTATTGCGTACATCTGCGAATAGATTAATATTAATATGTTCATTAATTTGACCTTTGATAGCGGATTGTTCGCAAGGGGGTAAATGTGCCAATTTTTCATTAAGGGTTTTTAGAGCTTTTAAGATTTGTAATTTGCTTTCTGCAACTTCACACTCAATTTCGGGTGAATTATTCCCGACTTTAACAACAGTGTTTACCGAGGCAACAACTTTTTGTTCTTCTCTGGTAACGTATGGTTTCAACATATTGATATGGCACACTCGTTGCGATTTCCGTCTATCAGGGGTCTTTACAAGATAGTTAACCTCACTAAGCTTAGCCATAACCTCGTAGGGTCCTGTAAACTTGGCACTCAGGGGTTGACCAGACAGTGGCGTCAGCATGAGAACCTTATCACCAGGTTGGAAGATACGGGTTCTTGCGTTGACGTCATAGTAGACTTTCATCTTGTCTTGTGCCTGCAAAAGATTAGATCTGACAACTTTTAATGCATTATACAGTCTATTTTTAAAATTTTCCACGTATGTCAGTAGACCAGTGTCTTCAGTGGATGATAACCATGTCTCTTGTAACAGCTTTAATGGTCCACGAACTGTGTGTCCGAATACCAGTTCAAAGGGACTGAAACCAAGAGATTCTTGTACAGCCTCTCTGGTTGCGAAGAGTGCGAAGGGAATACCACGATCCCAGTCGTCGTTATGCTCGAAACAGAAAGTACGGAGCATATTCTTCAATGTTTGGTGGTATCGTTCCAGTGCGCCTTGACTATGTGGATGATATGCACTCGATACTGCATGACGAATACCCAGCCGTTCTAAGACTTGGCGAAATAACTTCGATGTGAAATTTGAACCTTGATCTGACTGCACGGTTTTCGGAAGACCATATCGGGTGAAGAATCCGATAAGTGCATCAGAGATTTTGTCGGCATTGATGCTACGTAGAGGAATAGCCTCTGGAAATCTCGTTGCCGAACACATTATAGTGAACAGATACTGGTGGCCAGCCTTAGTTTTAGGCAACGGACCGACGCAGTCTATAATGATGTGACTGAAGGGTTCTGAGAATGCTGGTATGGGTCGTAGAGGAGCTACCGGAATGGTCTGATTCAGTTTGCCGACCATCTGGCAGACATGACATGATCTGCAAAACGATGTGACGTCACGACGTAGGCCAGGCCAGAAGAAATATGGACGAATCCTGTCGAAGGTTTTCTGTATCCCTAGGTGGCCAGCATACGGTGAATCATGGGCCATATGTAGTATGTCCTTGCGGTATACATTGGGTACCACGATTTGATGTACTTCGCTGCATGTTTCATCGTCGTTTTCTTTCCCTCTCCATTTCCTCATCAACAACTCGTCCCTCAGGTAATAACCTGCGGCCATTGTTTCTAACTCTCCTTCATTCTTTGCTTCCTCTTTTAGCTTCCCGATCTCTGGATCTTTGCCCTGAGCAAGAATGAGTAGTTGTCTATGCGACAAATTATTTTGATCAGTATGACTTGAGTGACCACCTAGAACATCCGCCATGAAGGTTGCTTGTAAGTCAATCTCTGGTGTTGGTTCTGGTTTCTTTGTCGATTCATTAGTCATCTGCTGTTTCTCCATAGCTCTGGTGATAACACATACTGAATTTTCAGTATTCTTACACTGAACAGAGTCTTTGGTTTCTTTAAGTACAGGATGTACCTGATTTTTGGCAATGTCACTTCCTAAAAGTAATGAAATGCCTCTGTAGGGAAATTTCTTCACTATCCGAACAATAACAGATCCAGTGAAGTAATTACTCTTCAACTGTATACGATGTAACGGTGCCGTGAGTGTTCCAGCCATAGTACTGATTAAGGCATACTGGCCTGTATGAGTCAATTTCGACGTTGGTACAGTATTCTTCAACAGTAGAGATATATCAGCACCGGAGTCACGTAGAATTTTAATCTTCCGTTCTCTAGCTTGATTATCTATAGGTGACACATAGCCCTCGCTAACATCCGATAGCATGCACTCGGGTAGTTCTCTGCCTACTGAGTTTCTTGCTACACTACTGCCTCCATAAGTAAACGTTTTATTTACTGATTGTTCATCTGTCACACTCCCTTTGGAGTTGAAACTAGAATGTTCAATAGCCTCGGTCTTCATTTCAAAGACTTTTTCCGACTTTGAGCAACTTGGACATGCGTGTTTCGCCATCTCCTCATGACTAACATCAGATGTCTCTCTTTCAGCTTTAATTCTTTTGTGGGCAATTTTATTTATGTGAGTTTCAGTTTGTACGGCGATGTGTGATAAAACCACGTTGTTCTTGTTTTTAATGGGTCTTTTCTCTTTATGTAGACTCCAACAATTCTCTTTTATATGTCCATCTTTCTTACAGAATGTACAGGTAATTCTCTTTTGTACAAAACTTGAATTCTCTTGTTTATCGGCTTTTTGTTTACTTTTATCCTCTGTCGATCTTAACTTTATCTCTGTATTACTGTTTTGAGTCCTCAAACTTGTTCTGTCATTTTGAACATAATGGCTATGCGGGTGAATAATGACGTATTCATCGGCTTTAACTGCTGCTTGTTCTGCTATTTCAATACCACGATCAGCCAAATGAACTTTTATATCAGTGCGAATCTTCTCAGTAAAATCCTCCATCAGTATGAGATTATATAGTTTTTCATAATCTTTATTCACATTCTTAGAACGTAACCATCTATCAAGATACTTTTTCTCTAATCTCAGGAAGTCAACATGTGAAACTTCTGGTTCCTTCTTGTATTCACGATATAACTTTTGATACCTTTCTGGAGTTAGAACATAACTCAATAGTACTCTGCACTTTATTTGTTCATAATCATTGCATTCCTCTGGAGTCAAATTCAATACAACATCTAGAGCCTTGCCTTTTGTTAGAGCTGAACGTAAAAGTACTGCTTTCTTATCTTCAGGAAATTTATAATCGATCGAGTTTCTCTCGAAGACCATAAAGAACTCATCAATCTCTATGTTCTCCATGCTTGGGACATGCTTTTTAAACTTATATAGTTCTACATTATTTGTTTCCTGAATCGTATGAGTTGACGAACGAGACTTTGCCAATTCAATCCTTTCATTACTAGCGATTCTTTCTTTTTCCAATTGTAACTGTACTTGAATTTCTAACTTCTTCATTTCTAACTGGAATTTCATGTCCGCACTTAGCTCATTTACATTCATTTTAAATTCATGGTTATTTATGTCTGTTTTCATGGTTTCTGATACATTGAGAACCACTGATTCTTCATTATTCATAGTATTTTCTTCAAGCATTCTACCATGTCTTTTCAAACAGTCCTTAATATCTTGAATCAATTTACTCCTTACTGGTGTAACTTCAGTAATGTCTATTCCCAGAGAGTTTGCCATCTCTTTTAACTGGGTTAGTGACATGCTATTTAACTGTTCTGACGTGATAGCAAAAATATTCAATTGCTCCAACGTAAGATTAGCTTCCGCCATGTTTTATATTAATGACAAAAATAGAAGATAAAAAATTTCAACTTTACCTTTTATAAAGTCCTTTGAAATATTTTACACCACTGTTAATTTGTAGAAGATAAATTTTAAGGATGATTGTGTACAAAGCTGAAAACAGTATGTCCGAACACAGACAGTGCTCCCACGTAGACAGAATTTGAATAAATATTTGTTGTAAATC
Source organism: Anisus vortex (assembly GCA_949126835.1). Lineage (NCBI taxonomy): Eukaryota > Metazoa > Mollusca > Gastropoda > Planorbidae > Anisus > Anisus vortex. The sequence continues at coordinate 22,318,079 of OX421499.1, forward strand.
GTTTTCACTAAAACAGTTGTATATTCTCAATTTCTTATACATACATACTTTAGATCCAGGACTTGAGCCCCCAATCTTTTGTCACGTGCGAAATCAGCTACTGACGTTAGATGATATTTTTAGTAATGTATTATTATATATATTCTTTTGATCCACATCCATCTTGGATCTCACAAGGTTGTATAAGAATTTATATTGATGTTATTTAATTAGATTTGATGTTTATTTGACCCGTTGCGATGTGAATCTTTTGTGTATAAAGTGATTTAGATAAACTGTACCTTAATATATAGGAAATCCACAATCCTGTTTGAATGAGTAAACACAATTTTATTCCAACAAGTTGAGATGATAAAATATAACAGTACCACAGAATACATGTACCAGTATTATATAATGAAACTTAATCAGTTGAGATTCTTCTATATCGTACTAAACCGTAATCCTATCTTTAAGAAAGTGGTCAAAAACAGTCCTCACACATTAGCGCCCAAACTAGAACTAAACGAACGATATTCAACCCTCGTGCATATGACGTATTTTAATGCTATGACGTAGTGTCTAGACATATACATGTTTTATTCCTAACACGGAAACATTTCGGGTTAAAGATTATTTCATTTTAACTTTAGTTAATAATAACAGAACCAATATAATATGGAAATAAATCTACTCGTAACAATATATTGGAACATATCACCTGAATTAAATTATCAACAACATTTACACTGAAGCTTCCTCGTCAAGTTACTATTCTATTGTGTTGTTTACAATACTATAATATTTATCTACTACTCTAACGTCAAGGAAAGGAAATGTTAGAACGCAAATCTTGAGTTTGTGCCCAGGACTATAAGGAGAGTTCGTGTAATACTGAAACATAAATAATATTAACCAAAGTCTACCCTAGGACTAACGAGAAGTATCAGTGATATCTACACAGCTCTGTCCACAAGGGGATAGTGGACGTAACAAAATTTTGTGGTCTCGCCCGGAATATTTGAGTTCTACTTTTCCTGACCTAAAATTGGAACAAAACTGTTGGTTTGTACCGGAAAATTTGAGTTATATTTTTCCTGACCTAGGACTGGAAATATTATGTGACATTAGTAGTACTAGTAGCGGCATATTTGTGTTTCGTTTTCTAGGACTAATGAGGTTTGTAAACTAGTCAAAAACTAGTTTCATTTTCTAGGACTGTGAAACTATTTTTTTTAAAGAGGAAAGAACTGGTTTGCGTATTTATTCCTTTGGAATTTTGAAGATTCCACGAAGTGTGTGATATTATATTGTGCAAATTTCTATACAAATCGTAAGTTGGGACCTTATATTTTACTATACTATATATATTACTCTACATTCACAAATATTACGAACGCTATACTATGGCTTCGAATACCTCGAGTGAGGAACTTAATGCCATGTCATTGGCTGAACTAAAAGAATTAGCTGAGTCCTTTGGGATTGAGGCAGGGCAGGCAAGACCTAATCGTAATCGGAAAGAATTAGGATAGAAAATGAAAGAATTAGGATAGAAACAGTAAGGGAAAATGAAAGAATTAGGATTGAAAGTAGAAAAAGGATAGAGATGGCACACATGAACAGACCTGACCATCATAGGGACAATAATGGTATGGATATTAGCGCAATGAAGCAACACTTGCCTATATTCAGAGAAGAAGATGTTCAAGACTTTTTGAGAGGATAGCAGTAGATTATCAGTTCCCGGATGAGAAGATGGCTCTATTGCTTCGATCGACACTCAATAAATGCAAAGCCTTGGACGTAGTGTTGAGTTTAACACCAGAGGAAATAAATGATTATGAAATAATCAAAGATAGGGTGCTAAAAAGTTATTCCCTGACACCAGAAAAATATAGAAAGCTATTTAGAGACAGAAAGAAGGCATATGACCAAACTCATGTAGACTTTTTGAAACAAAAGGAGAAAATGTTAGAACAGTGGCTAAGGTCACAGAATGTAAGTGAGTTTTATAAACTCAAGAACCTAATATTGTTTGAGGAATTCAATGATTGTATTCGAGTGGATATTAAAACTCACATCTCAGACCGAGGGGTTGAAGATGTGCATGAAGCTGCTAGATTGGCAGATAACTATGCCGTAATTCACGCCAGCATAAAGCCATATTAGGCTTAAAAACCCAAAGTGCACAAACCAGAGCCCAGAGAGGCTAGTAAACCAAAAGTGACATGTGAAAACAATAATAAGAACAGTAGTGTAAATAATAATAGTAACTTAGTTCATTTCAGGAAGCAGACAGATGTAAATAAAGCAAAGGTATATAATAGGTATATAATAGGTAATAGGTATATAATAGGTATATAATAATAAATGATAAGTTATCTTGGAACCCTCATATTGATGAAGTAATAAAAAAATCAAACAAAACTTTAGGATTCATAAAAAGGAACTTTTACAAATGTAATAAGAACATAAAACTAAAATGCTATCTCACATTAGTTAGGCCTATACTAGAATATGCAGCATCTGTGTGGGACCCATCAACTAAAGAAAACATTAAAAAATTAGAACAAATTCAAAAAAGAGCTGCAAGGTTCATAACTAGCGAATATTCACAATTAACCCTATATTGCATGAATTTAGGTTTCAAGTTCAAAAAATTTTTCATTGTGTTTTTTGTTCTTCTAATGGATAAAGAAAAAAAATTTGTTCAGAGTGTAATCCAAAAAAAGTGATATTTAGTGTTGATTTTGGTCGTTGCATTTTTGCAACTGTGTGCAACCGAGCAACTTTTTTTACAGAAGGCATCACAATGTCAAAAATTAAATAATTGCTATTTTACACAAATTTACAACCACAATGACAACAATTACCTTTGAACATGATTATACAAAGATTTTGAAGTCTTTTGTGAGGTATTTTATTAAAATAAGTTATAAAAAAGGTTTATAGCTCATATTCATTTATAGGTAAATATAAAAAAAATTTCATACTGACATAATGCTACTACAAAGAATTATCAACACATAGATTCTGAATAATTTTGGCATGCACAAATAAAAATAATTCAAACTAAAGGAATGAGAAAATTATAATAATACTAAATTTTTAGTTATTCAATAATTTATTTTAGAGAACTAAAAGAAAACATTAGTAAGAAAATTAGCGGATATGACATTTTGTTGTCTCAGAATACACTCTTCTGTTATTTGGCTGGTGAATGCAGGCAATTTAGTAGTCAAATCTTCATCGGATAACAACACATTCCAAAGAAGTCCTGGGTGGTTCCTCTGGTTCAATACAATCATTATTGATCTCAACATCTGATTCTGCATCTTTATAGAAAAAAAAAAACACAATGATTTATAATAGGAACTAAAACTACTAAATGTAGTTATTTATTTTAGTTTTACAGACATTCCTTCCAGATAGAAGATAATTAGATCTATGTCCACTAGGCCCAAAACTCCTGCAGGGTGGTAGAAATTGGTGGGCGGCAGAGATGGAACCCGCGACGTGTCGGTTGACAATCCGGTGAACTATATATATATATTACACAATAGAATAAAACTAACATTAATTTAAATTTACCTTCAATCACCTTTTCGGTATGGAAACTGTTCAATACTTGTATCTTAGACCAATGACGCATCATTATCAGACAACTCAAAGTCTTCGGTGTCCGAAGGCATTTCCCTCAAAACAATGGAATAGTATTTTTTTCCTATAAAAGACCTTGGGCTCCATAATGCAAGCCTAATTAAAAATAATAATAGCAAATAATTAGACATATATATATACTAAAAATAATATAGATTAATCTAGATTACCGGTATAGATATTTAAGTCTAGGCCTAACTAGGCCTGTCATTTATTACTAATAACTAATAATAACAATAAATAAATAAAAAGACCTATATTTAACTATTTTTACTGAATTATATTATAAAAAGAACAAAATTAAGATATATAATTGATTATTTGGACCTTATTTACTTTATATTATAATATAATAACTATAAAGAACGTTATATTTAGAAAAGGGGGTTTGGCTCTATGTCGTGTAATCTCATATTTTTTTTTAGCTCAGTTGCATGGAGTTGCGATTTTACAACATACAAAGTTACTGCTATAATATGAAAAGTATAAGGAAATAACACAAAAATAACTTCTTTTTGCATTGAGATATGAGTTTACTTTTACAAAAAAAATGTTTGAAGTGTACAACTACATGTTAAATATAATAAATGATGCAAAGATTACTTACTGTATCGGACCACCATAGCAACGCTTGTAAAAATGTAAAATGAGACTAAAATAACTTCTATATAAATGAGTTCTTGTATAGGTTATGTACAAAACTGCCTCGGGAACGAAACAAAACAAAATATTGTAGAAAAAGCGTAAGAAAAATATAAAAATTCTGTATGTAAACCAGTGTTGTAAAAATACAACTGTATGCAATATAGGGTTAACAAGAGTAACACCATTAGTCAAATCATTAAACCTAGAAACACTAGAAGACAGAAGGGCAAAGAGTAAAGTAGTAATAATACATAAGGCATTAAACTCTAATTTAGTAATACAACACAATAACAACCTGTTGCAAATCTCAGATAAACATAAAGATAAAAACACTTTCCTTGTCCCTTATGCGAGAACAAATGCATATAAGTACTCTTTCTTCCCGAGTGGCATTCGGGCATGGAATGGGTTGCCTGAACAAACCAGGAAAACCAGTAACTTAACATCATTTAAAACATTAATAAAAATGCAAGACTAGACTCGGACCACGGATGAGCGTAGGACGCAATAATCTTCTTTATAGAAGGAGCGTCTGTAATGTATAAGATAAGATAAGATAAAGGTGGTATGTTTCAACTGCAAGAAAGAGGGCCAAATGAAGAAAGACTGTTGGATCCTTACCAAGAAGCAAGGTGCTATTCTACACTGTGCCAGAGTGCAGAAAGACAGCAAGCAGACAGAAGAAGTGTGCAACGCAGGGTCAAGAAGCTCAAAAGAAATGCGGCCGGCATCGCCCAGAGTCGTGGAGTCGATGGTTTTTGAGAACAGCCAATCTAAAGTAAAAGAGAATAGCTGTACTTAATCTATTATGCTTTCAGAAGGCCGTGAGGAACAGATGGTTCCTGAAGTCCCGGAAGAGGACGACCTATCAAATTTTCGACCCTTTGTCTACGAGGGGACAGTGTCGACAGAAGTCGATGTACTCAGCAACAAGAAAATGCAGATATTACATGACACGGGTTCTGCTGTCAGCGTGATCCTGGAGGAAAGTGTGCCGTAAACAGATGCCACCAGTACCGGTGAGTCTGTTGTGCTGAGAGGTGCTAGTATGGAGGCTGTTAAAGCTCCACTGCACAGAATAAAACTCGAGTCGGAGATTTTTACAGGTAGCATTGTAGTGGGAGTGTGGCGCGAACTACCCGTCAAAGGCGTTTCCATGATATTAGGAAATGACATTATGGGCGGCAGAGTCACCGTCGAGCCCATGGTTAAAGTGTTGGAGACGAAGATTGCGGAGGACACAAACCTACGTCCTGCCAATGACGCCCAACATGTGCACTGTCAAAAGCAATGCAGAAAAATAAGTCGGAAAAGACTCCTGGGACGCCGTGTAGTGCAACGAAAGATTTTTTTGTCTGTTCTGAAGACACATGCGAATGAAACAGTGGTAACAGAAACATCTGACATCGATTTAAGTGCTACGTACTTTGCTGAACTAACAACTGGTGAAGCAACAGAGAACGATAATGTTTTGTCACCAAAGCAGAAATTGGTGACAGAACAATTGAATGACGAAGTAATAATGCAACTCAAAATGAAAGCTGTTGATAAAAAGACTGCAGATGCAATGGCGGAATGTTTCTACATGAATGATGAAGTGTTGATGAGAAAGTCGAAACCGCTCAACTCAGGTACAAATGAGTGGGACAGTATTCACCAGATCGTAATAGCTAAGTGCTATCGTCAAGATATACTGCGTATGGCGCATGATCTTGTTTTCGCTGGTCACATAGGAGTTCGAAAAACACACCACCGTATCAGCCCTTACTTCTACTGGCCAGGACTGAGAAGAGATGTCGAACAATACTGCAAGACTTGCCACGTATGCCAAATGGTAGGACGACCTAACCAACGAATTCCTGTCGCTCCACTCCAGCCGATACCAGCGTTCGACGAACCATTCAGTCATATACTCATTGATTGTGTGGGCCCGTTGACGAAAACAAAAGCCGGTTTCCAGTATCTACTCACAATCATCTGTTCATCCACTCGCTTCCCGGAAGCCATTCCGTTGTGGAACATAACAACAGTGAAAGTGGTAGACGCCCTGACAAATTTCTTTACACGTTATGGCCTACCGAAGACAGTACAGTCCGACCAGGGGACTAACTTTACTTCGAACATTTTCAAACAAGTCATAGAACAATTAGGGATAAGCCATAGGCTATCAAGTGCCTATCATCATGAGAGCCAGGAAGCTCTGGAAAGGTTTCATCAGACATTAAAATCGCTACTTAAAAAGTAATGTTATGAAAACGAGAAAGACTGGGATAAGGGTGTGCCTTATGTACTGTTCGCTGCAAGAGAGGCCACTCAGGAATCCTTGGGGTTTAGCCCATTTGAACTTGTGTATGGACACTCAGTCAGAGGTCCATTGAAACTTCTACATGAAACTTGGCTAACGGACAGTGAACCGTATTATGGACTGTCACTATGATGACTATTATTACGACTCGTTAAATCGGATTCAATGAATATAGTTGTATCTTTATTAGAAGTCTCTAGATTCTGCTAATCTGTAGCCCAAGCTAGGGGTTCCTTGACTGACAGGTCTATGCAGTAATGTAGTTAGTTATATTCGGTATAATTATCTTCAACACCTTTCTCAACAATGATAGATAAAAAACTCCAGTTGTTGAATAAACAATTTTATTTAAATTGTAGACTCAGTATAACTTATAAGTAAATGCATCAACTGATGGTAACATAAGAGTTTCAATAATTTTACATAAAATATACAAGTATCAATATAGCGACTTCTCTCTACAAACTTTCAAACTGAACTAACTTTAAGGAGGTAGGGACTTTACAAAGAAAACTATAATCGAAGATTCTACAGGGTCCCTAATACGCATTTTAAACTCCTTCTCTATAGAATACTGCGATCCAGAATTATAACCTTCAATTTCCGAATTGGACGAATTATTTTATTTAAACTGCCATCAGAGCAGAAAGGTCAAACCTTGGACTCTAATACGCACTTGTTAAGAGGTCAATGCCTTAGTACGTTATTCATCTATGACCGATATTCGTAACAACCGATTGGACTTTTGTCATATGTAGATAAATTTAAAAATAGGCTTTATCATGCTTTTAACCATGTAAAGACTCATTTTCCACAGATGCAGGAGCGCATGAGACAGAATTATGACCGGAAAGCTACAGCTAGAGCTTTTGCACCAGGTGACAAAGTTCTTGAGTTTCTACCTTTGACAAATCAGCCTTTAAGTGCAATGTTTAGTGGCCCCTATGAGATAGAGTCAAAGCTTGGCGAGGTCAATTATTTGATAAAGACTCCTGACCGGAGACAAAAGTAGAGGGTATGCCATATTAATTTGCTTAAGCCCTATGTTTCCAGGGAAAAGAGTAAACCACGGGAGGCCCCCATGACGGACTTATCTAAGATAGAGCATAAGTTTGCAGAAAGCAAACTTAATAATACAGAAGCCCTTAAGAGCTTAGATACAAAGCTAGGACATCTTTTTTTAGAAGATAAACAAAATATTATTGAGCTAGTACATGAAGATAAGTCAATGTTTACAGATGTTCCCAGTAGGACACATCTAATACAGCACGATGTAGTATTAACCGAGAGTGCCAGGTCTATTAAGCAGCATCCATATAGAGTTGACCCCATCAGACCTGAGCATACTAGAGCAGATGTAAAGTACATGTTAGAAGATGACATAGGAGAAAAATGTGATAGCAAATGGTTTACACCCTGTGTGATGGTACCAAAAGCCGACCACACACTGCGGTTTTATAGAGACTTTGGGAAATTAAGTAATTTGACAGAGACCGACTGGTATCCCATTCCCCGTATCATCGACAAGATAGAGACAAGGTCATAGCTGATACTCTATCTCGGGTGCTACATGATTGACTAAATAACCCACTGCTTCTTTTTCAGATCATCTCACTTGATCATTAAGAATGTGTCATGATAACCTATCATTCGTTTGAGTTTTGATTATGGAATATCTATAGAATACTTGTATCAGACAGAAGTCAAGTCTTTTGAAAGTATTAATCATTTTTATTATCATGCACTAGATGAAAGTAGTAAATTTTCTGATTGATGTTCTGATATATTTTAAATTCATTTAATTCATTTTATTATGGAAAAGAAATTCCATTTAAATTTTGATGCATCATGCAATTAATATATATGTATGTATTTACTTGATATGTATGGATGAAAATAATTGTCATTGCATGCAATTAAGTGGGGAAACTTTAGTCTAATTGATTTGTTATCTTGTTTTATTTTAGTTAATGAATAAAACTAAATAATAATATGTACATTTGTTATCTTAGAAATAGATGTAATAGCAATTGGTATAAGTTAATAGATAATATTGGAAATCTATTGCTAAATTATTATATCTTGGTAATAGAATGGGAAAAACTAGTGGATACTATCACTATGTTGTATATTCCATATATCTGGGAATGAAGGGAAATAAAGGTACTTAAATGTGTGCAATTATCCAATCCTGAACAATCCTTTATATTAAACTATTAAATTTGCCAAAAACGCATTATGGTTGATTACATTTTAAAATTTAGATTGATGTAGTAATTGTAACTAGAGCGTATTTCTCCTCATATTTGAGAAAAAGGGAAGTAATAATCACATTAAGTATGAACCCTGTAGAAGATATTAGTTAATGTCAAGTTGACACTGTAATTTAAAGGGGAAGTAACCTATAGTTTGATTCGAGTGATAAATTACTTATCTTTTAGTTTGTAAATTGGAAGTAAACTCTTGTAAATTGCCAGAGTTTGAGCAATGTTATATTTGTTTAAATAGATAAAAACTTTTTGCAAATTTGTGGTGGAAATCCTCACAACTGGACATAGTTAAAGTAGGAATGGCTAGAATATTTTGGAATTATTTGTACTTGTTGAGAGATTAGTAAATTTTAATGTTAACGGGGAAATATTTGTCCATCACGTTATAATCACAATTACCATTGGGTAACGATGTTTTTTATAATTTAATTGTGCCACTGAGCCACGTTTTGCTTAAATTGTCTTATGATCTTTCATTGATTGATGGTTGTTAACACAATAGGGTTAGGGACAAAAAATGTATTATGTTGGGTATTACTATGGTAATTATGGTACATTATTTCTTTCATTGGGTGGGGGCGTGTCATGGTATTGGAACACACAATGTTTATTCCCCCCTCTCTTTTTCTCCCTACACACGATTTTTGTGGGCGGGGCTTAGTCTTTCCGATTGCTTGACTTTTACTATGAAGGCAAAATATTCTAGGTAATGTTGGGATTCCGTGTTGACCTCGAAATCTCGGAGTGACTCGGAATGGCTTATTATTTCTGAATAGGAGAGTTCATATCATTTTTATTATGAGTTTTGTAATGATACCCTTATTTTCACACCTCCTAGTAATAGGTCTGTCCCCTGCACCACTTGAATAGTATTTAATGATTTGTTTGTCTGAAAGGCGAAGAGTTTCGAGATCATTTCTTTTGAGGACGCTTGTGTTTGCACTATTTTATTCTAACTGTACAAAATCTTTATATATTGTATATATTGGAACATATCACCTGAATTAAATTATCAACAACATTTACACTGAAGCTTCCTCGTCAAGTTACTATTCTATTGTGTTGTTTACAATACTATAATATTTATCTACTACTCTAACGTCAAGGAAAGGAACTGTTAGAACGCTAATCCTGAGTTTGTGCCCAGGACTATAAGGAGAGTTCGTGTAATACTGAAACATAAATAATATTAACCAAAGTCTACCCTAGGACTAACGAGAAGTATCAGCGATATCTACACAGCTCTGTCCACAAGGGGATTGTGGACGTAACACTGTTTTTCCTGGTTTGTTCAGGCAACCCATTCCATGACCGAATGCCACTAGGGAAGAAAGAGTACTTATATGCATTTGTTCTGGTATAAGGGACAAGGAAAGGAACTGTTAGAACGCAAATCCTGAGTTTGTGCCCAGGACTATAAGGAGAGTTCGTGTAATACTGAAACATAAATAATATTAACCAAAGTCTACCCTAGGACTAACGAGAAGTATCAGCGATATCTACACAGCTCTGTCCACAAGGGGATTGTGGACGTAACACTGTTTTTCCTGGTTTGTTCAGGCAACCCATTCCATGACCGAATGCCACTAGGGAAGAAAGAGTACTTATATGCATTTGTTCTTGTATAAGGGACAAGGAAAGTGTTTTTGTCTTTATGTTTATCTGAGCTTTGCAACAGGTTGATATTGGGTTGTATTTCTAAATTAGACTTTAATGCCTTATGTATTATTACTACTTTACTCTTTGCCCTTCTGTCCTCTATTGTTTCTAGGTTTAGTGATTTTACTAATGGTGTTACTATTTTTAACTGGGAATATTCACTGGTTATGAACCTTGCAGGTCTTTTGGGGATTTGTTCTAATTCTTTCATGTTTTCTTTAGTTGATGGGTCCCATAGAGGTGCTGCATATTCTAGTATAGGTCTAACTAATGTGAGATATCACTTTAGTTTTATATTTTTATTACATTTGTAAAAGTTCCTTTTTATGAATTTTAATGTTTTGTTTGATTTTTAAATTACTTCATCAATATGAGGGTTCCAAGATAACTTATAATTTATTATTACTCCTAGTTACTTAGCATTGTTAGTTTGAGTTAGTTCTTTACCATGAATGAAGTAGTTTGCTATTATTTGTTTCTTTTTCTTGGATACCCTTATAAGTTGGCATTTTTCTGGTTGAAAAGACATACTCCAGTTTGATTCCCATTTTTTTAGTTCATCTAGGTCTTTTTGTAGAAGTTCACTATCTTTTCCTGACTTTATTATTCTATTAATTATGCATTTATCTGCAAATAGTCTTACTTTTCTTCCTGTGTTGATGCAATATGGCAGATCATTTATATAAATTAGAAATAGAAGGGGTCATAGAACAGTTCCTTGTGCAACTCCAAAGTTTACAGTTATTGGTGATAACTTAGTGCCATTTATTACCACAGTTTGTTTTCTGCCTATAAGAAAGTCCTGAATCCACTGATGTAAGGGACCACATATTTAAGTTTTTTTTAGTTGACTAGAATGATGAACTTTATCGAATGCTTTGGAAAAATCTAGTAATATACATGTAGCATCAATTTGGTTGTTATTATCTAATCCCTTAGATAAGTCATCTTTTAAGCCTATTAATTGAGTCTCACATGATCTATTATTTTTCCCAAAGCCATAATGGTGTGGGCACAATGCATTAAGTTTGTCTAGATGATTTACTATACTACTATATATTATATGTTCAAGTATTTTACATGTTATGCTTTTTAGGGAAACAGGTCGTAATTTCCGGGGTCAGATTTATGTCCTTTTTTTGAAAAGGGGACTTACATTAGCTAATTTCCAATCTATGGACACTTTGCCCTGGTTTTGAGAGGCCTGAAAAAGTATTTTAAAGAGTGGAGATATTCCATTAGTTAGTTCTTTAAGCAGTCTTGCTGGTATGTCATCTGGACCAGAAGCTTTGTTTACTTTTAAGTTGGTTAGGAGTTGTTAAATGCCTTTTTTATCTATATTTATATTTCCTATATCTACTAGTTTGTTTAAATTTATGGAGATTTCTTTGTCACCTGGATTAGAGAAGATGATGCAAAGTGTGTGTTTAAGATATTAGCTTTAGTTTCATTGTCGTTATACGTTTTATTGTGTTGGCCTTTTAGTGGAGCTATGCATGTAGTGTCCATTTTTCTTGATTTAATGTAGGACCATAAATGTTTATTATTATCTTTAGAAATTACATTGTTTATATATTCATTCTGCAGCTGTCTGCTTAGTTTCTGATTTAAATATTAAATTTTTAGGTATTTTTTATGTAGTCTAATTCTGTTAGTTGCCTTAATTTTTTTAAATATATTTTCTTTTTGTTTACACAGTTTCTTTAGTTTAGAGTGAAACCAACATTTGTTAATTTTATTTGATGTTTGTTTTGTTGGCACAAAATCAGCCATTATTGCTTTTAAGTTTGTTTTTATGAATTGCCAAATATCTTTAACTGGACTATTTATATTGTATTTAGTAAGAAAATTGGTTTGAATTTTATTACAGCTTGATTTAGGTATGTTGTATTGCATTTATTCCAGAGATAAATTATTCTTTTAAGTTTGTTACATATTTCGGTTTTGATTCTGTTATTAACTCTTGACAATGTCATGATCTGAAAGACCAGGGATTTTTTCATAATCTATTACTAGTCCTGGTCTGTTTGTTAAGAATAAATCTAGTATATTATGGTTTCTTGTTGTTTTTTGATTAATTTGTTCTAAGTTTAGATTTTGTATGGTATTTATAAAAAGTTCATTTCTTTCTTTTATGTTTTGGCGCTTATCTATCTGGGTAGCTCTTCCAATTAATGTCGGGGAGGTTGAAGTCCCCCATTATCCAAATTACAGCATTTATTTTATGGATTGTTTCAATTCTTTTGAGCTGATTACACAGATCATTCATGTATTCTGTTGTTGAGTTTGGTGGTCTATATACACTACCTACATTTAGTGGTTTTGAATTAGGTCTACTTATTTTACAAAAGACTGACTCTATGTTATTATTGGGTTCTATTTTAATTTCTTCGGCTATTAGGGTAGATTTTATGGCTAGTAAGACTCCTCCATGACTGTCTGCCCTATCTTTCCTAAAATTTCATTATTATTATTGAATATCTCTGTGTTGTATACATCTGGATTAAGCCATGTTTTGGAACCTGCAATCATATATGGTTCTTCTTTATTTTAAAAACATTCCAAATCAGCTGTTTTATTTTTAATGCTTTGGAAGTTTATTTTTAGTGTTTTAAGGTTAAGCTGATTCAGGGTTTTATGGGATTTAGTGTGAAAGAGTGTCTTTTTAATTATTTTGATTGGTGTTGATCTAGCTAAGGGTTTATTTAGGTCTAAATTATTAACTTCACGGCAATGTAGGGGTTAGTAGTTTTCAGGTCATGAGAATTAAACTGACCTGAACTAAATTGTGGCAACCCACACTGTACACAGTGCCAAGAGGCATCTCTATTTCCTAACGCTATATAAATTGGGGTGTTCATATGCAAGCATGCAGCATGGTACCTTTCATCACATGTGTCACATTGAATGGCTCGTTGTTTTGCTTTGCATGACTTACTGCAAATATTACATCTATCTCTAACTGTCTTGACTGGGCCTGGGTTAGATTCTACATCACCAGCTAAGAGCAACAACAGTATTAGGTGCTTTTGTCTATGCCTGCAAATTTTGTGTTTAAAATGGTTAAGGTGATTTTGTTAAGTGTGATATAAATAAATACAAAAAGAGAATTTGTTTTTAACATTAATAGCAAATATTCACAACTGACAAGAGCAACACCAATAGTTAAATCATTAAATCTAAAAACACTAGAGGACAGAAGGGCTAATAGTAAATTAGTAATATTACATATGGCATTAAATTAAATTCAGAAATAAAACACAATAACAAGATGTTGCGATGATTAGATAAACATAAGGATTAAAAAACTTTCCTTATCCCTTATGCGACAACAAATGCATATAAGTACGTTTTCTTCCCATGGGGCATTCGGGCATGGAATTAGTGGCCTGAACAATTTAGGAAAGCCAGTAATTTAACATCATTAAAAAAACTATAGAAATGCGGGACTAGACGCGGGCAACGGATGATCGCAGGACGCAATAATCTTTTTTATAGAATGAGCGTCTGTAAAGTATAAGATGACATATTTTATATTTAATTATTTATTTTTTGTAAATTTGTCTTTGAAACTGCTATGATGGTTTTATTTCATATTCAACGATTGATGTATGTGAGTACTGCGGGAAAATTATAAAAAGAAATGATTAAAAAAAATATACATTGGCTATCATAGTTTTTGAATCAATGAAGTTTATTTTATTTTATTTTGATAAAAATTCATACCAAGAGAGAATTTGTTTTTAACATTTTGTTTCTATAATCTGCAAATAGATTTCAAATTAAAATAAATTACCTTATTGGTAAAAGCTTATTAAATTTATTCTTAAAATCTTGTTATTAGCACACCACCCGACAAGTGTTCCAAACAGAATAGCTAGTCGGGCCTGGAAACGAACAGTGAATAATACTAAAAAATAGTTTTTAAAAATACTTGTATTATCGTCAGTTATATTATTTAGTTTCATCTGTATATTTTACTTTTTAAGATATCGTGTCTTTTAGTAACGCATCTAGCGGTTTTCTTATCTTGACACACTTGAAATTTAAATCTCCACTGGGTTCATTGATGAGTGGATCGGTATTCAATCTGTGTACACAATGTGCAACTCACAATTATAACCTAAAATAGGCTTTTGGTGAATCTTCAGAACATGGTTTCGTTGTTTTTATTTAAAAACGTTTTGCTTACTCGAGGTTCTGCAAACCTTATTTACATTCTAAATTAGAACCCAAGACTAGACTCTAAACTACGGATCTGCGTTGGACACAATACTTGTCTTTTCTTGTTTTAAAAGAGTGTGTGTAACATATTTAGTCACGCTTCAAAATATACTTAAAATTTAAAATACGAAATAGACACGTTGTTTGGTACGTGATAAAGTAAATGCAAAATATTGTTCACTGTAAAAATATTTCTGACCTGTATATGCAAATCATCCTTTTGGAATGGCAAATTGTACTGTCCACTGGTTTGATTGGTTTTATTGTACTGTTTTTCAATTTCATCTATAATTTTCTTCCTTTCATCCTTTAGATAAAAATTAGGAAAAGCAGTTTAAAGATTATGAAATAAAATACAGTCATAAACGAAAGCAAACAATTTAGTAAGAGACAAAAAGTACAAATATAATAAATAATACTTTTTAGTGAGTCGCCTGATGTGGATTAGTTTGTCAGAAGCAAGTCATCATTGTCAATAGCGACTGCATTTGCTGCTAGATGCAAAATAGTTTTTCAAATCTATATCAGTGATTTGGCGCCTCATTTAACAATCGATTATTTTCATCCGACTAAAAAAAGGTTTATGCGTGAGCTTTCCAATAGCAAATCAATTGATAAATCAATTAACTAAAATGCATAATATTTATCAAATACATATTATTGTAAACTCCATCAAACCAACCTGATGTAATTTATCTACAACTTTAACCTTCTTTTCATTAAACACGTGAAATACGTGCATATACCAAATGGGCGAAAATAAGGGACACAAAAAGAACAACAGAGATAGTCAGCTTACTTAAGAAATTGAGAGAAAGCCGTATAGGAATAATTGAGTTTTACACATAGTATTATTGAAGATGGACAAAATTATTTTTTAAACTAAGTCATTGTGTAATAATTGATTTATCTGGATTATATTTCTGTAAGTTGAAATTTGAGCTGTAAATAGTGTAAACAATTAATAAACCATTTATTGCTGCACCAGTAAAGTCATCAACTTCGTGTATAGTTTGAAAAAACTACTAGTAAGTTATAAGGAAATAATAAATATACTTCAGAAACATAAATACGGAACAGATTGGAGGAACTAAAAAGAGGACTCAACGATGTTGGCAGAGGTCTCAACAATGTTGGCAGCGGCCTCAACAATGTTGGCATCGGTCTGAACAATTTTGGCAGCGGTCTTAAGAATGGTGTCAGCGGTCTCAACAATGTTGGCATCGGTCTTTAGAATGGTGTCAGCGGTCTCAACAATGTTGGCATCGGTCTGAACAATTTTGGCAGCGGTCTTAAGAATGGTGTCAGCGGTCTCAACAATGTTGGCATCGGTCTTTAGAATGGTGTCAGCGGCCTCAACAATGTTGGCATCGGTCTGAACAATTTTGGCAGCGGTCTTAAGAATGGTGTCAGCGGTCTCAACAATGTTGGCATCGGTCTTTAGAATGTTGGCAGCGGTCTCAACAATGTTAGCATCGGTCTGAACAATTTTGGCATCGGTCTTTAGAATGTTGGCAGCGGTCTCAACAATGTATCTTTGCTGAAGCACCATCTAAGGTAAAGTCTGACATGTTGCTTGATTGTAACGAAAAGTCATTTAATATTAATGTAACGGCTTTAATGAAATCTACTAGCTATGGGATACAGAGCCGATAATTTGTGTTTTGTTAAAATGAACTTCTATACCTTCATCCAAAACGTTATCAGAGAGGTATCTGTTCTATCTGTGACTTTATCCAAAACTAGAGCATACGTTTTATCTCGGACTCTCAATTTTTTCTTATTTTATATAATATTATTATGGTTTCCAACGTTTTCCATACTTCAATAATAGTTTGATGAGAGATATTAAAAAAAATATCCTTGTTTTAGATATCGTGGCAGATGCTGCAATACTTTTGGCAAAAGCAACGAATCCCTACCCGCATTCTTCGAAGCTTAGAATTGCAACGTATATCGTCGCAAGAGTTTTAAAAAGCTTTTTTTATCAGCACAACGCTTTTGTATATTGTATGAGACACAGCTCCGCGAACTAAAAGTTGACTTCCAGCTGATGCATGCAATATGATCACGTAGAAATGAAAGAACAAAAAAATTTCGAATGTGTTTTAAATGAAACTCTTATTATTTTTTACTCCCTTTCTCTGAAGTCGTACTTTCTGTGTGCTTGTCTGCTTGTAAAACTTCCGTAGTCCAATCGAGCTGAAATCTGGGCAGCAGTTATGGCGACTAACAATACATTCTTTCAAATTTTCAGCATCATAGCCGTTGGAATAGTCACTAATACCGTTGACCAATTTGCGAATCGCAGAATTTTACGTTAAACATGGCTGCCTTTATATCAGAAGAGTCGTAAGTAAATACATTTCTAGGATATGTTCCTTTTTACGAAAATAAACTAATGAAAACGATACAATGTAGCCGAAACAAAGCGAGTTATTTTTATGACGTTTTCAAACTTTGCGCTTAGCTTTGTGAATAAATATTTCTTATAAATTATTTAATTACATGATGGTAAACTTAGTTTACAAAGAAAGGGAGTATAATAAAAACTTGGTTTTTATGGGTTAGTTTTTTCTGCATGTTTTTACATTGATGTTTGTTATGAAGTATTTTATCTTTTAGTTGCATTTATATTATCATTATATTTGATATTTATATTTTATGCAGTGAAACGTTCCATGTAATTAAAAGCTTTCCCACGCTCAGCCCATCTCCCATCCAAATATTATCTCGCCTTTTCCTTTACGTCACATGCCTTCACATGTCCATAAAACCCCTTATAACATCTGCATTTGACTAGAATGTTTACGCTCAAAGGACTCAATCAATTCAAGTAGATTCTTTGACGTAATATCCCGCCACAACCACCTTACCCCCGATGAGGGAGAGGTTTACGACGTAGTAACACCCTTACGCTCCCTCCCCCACCACCCGCCATGGAAGGACTTTCCTTGCCCCTTCCCCTTTTATCAATCAGAATATAGACCGAATTAAATGTAAATTTTAAATCTAATCACTAGAAACACGTTATTATTTCCCCCTGCCTCAATATTATTGTAAGAAATAATTTAACTTTGACTAGACAGTCTAAGGCCGGAACTGGATAGGCAGCTTTTTGGTGCTCAATAGGGCCAGACAAGTATCTTACTTCTCTTCGAGAGAATGCAAGCCGAAATTACTATCCTGTGATTCGGAGAGGAGAACGAAGTCCGCTGTATTACGTAGCTGTGATACGCTAACATAAAGGGTCGGCACTAACGTTTGGCCGTCCCAGTCCTCTTCTATATCCTGCAATGCAATTAGATCCAATCTAATAGGACGTGCTCGATTGTCTCTTCTGCTTCCCTGCCGTTTCGACACCGTGCATCAATGTGAAGCCTAAACATACTGAAATAGGCACTTATCGGACGTCATTTGATGCAAGTGTTTTACCTGTAAAAAAAAAAGCTAATTTTTCCCACCGCGCTAGCATTGATTGTATCACAGATAATGAATGTCTGTTATCGTTAAACGTGCCAAGTTCAGTTACCTGTAAAGTTTAACTTAGTTAACGAGCCAAGGAACCCAATACAAAAATTGGTTTACATAAAAAAAATGAAATCACAATCAGACTACTTTAAGACTACTTGCAAAGATACCATCTAAACATGATAGTCCTCTTCTCACAACCCTTTTGCAACTAATATAAAAGAAACAAAATCAACAATAATGCGACAATAATCTTGAATGAAACAAAATTAAGACTACAACATTAAACTATCGCATAAAGAAAAAAAAACTTACTTCAATGTCTTCAATACGATCCAGTGAACCGCTTTCACAAACAGACTTATCCAGTTTTCTTGACATAATATTTTTGATTATTTCTTTGGCTTCTTTCATGTCTTTAGAATCGCTCCCATGGTCGAGTATTTGAAGTAAAACATTGTCAGTGAGTTTGCTATAGGCTTCCATGTCATCTAAGCATTCCAACATTGTAAATTCTTTCCTAAATAACAAACGTTAAAATAATTTTTATGCTACATTTATTTAAAGTATAACTACAAGAAATTGATTTGGATCTAAAATATAGCTAAAGTAAATTTCATTTGTAAACATAAACAAATAATATGAAAAAGTTAGCACTTAGCGCTATAACATATACCCTTTAGATCCTTTAAACTTAAGTTCTGCATTTGCTTTGACCAGAGCTGTTGCGACCCTAAGAAAAGGAATTAAAAAAAGGTTTTAACGTTTTGAAATAAAAATATTGTTTGCATATACTCATTTAATAATAAAAATAAATAACTTGTTTGAGAAACAAAAATTATAAGCATTTTAAAATATATTTTACGATAAATTTATTAATATAAACGTATTTATTGTTGTAGCAATAGATGATCTATGCATTAATCTATGAAAAAATCTATGCCCCAATCTATGTGTTATTACACTGCAATATATGGATCAACATATTATGTATATCTCTAGGTATGTTACTAAATCGTAGTAGTACATCGTTGACGGGCACTGGAGCAGTTGTAGAAGTTGCAGTGAAGTATGCTGTGCTAAGGGAATGTATTTTGTATAAAGAGATTGTGTTTAAGTTATATTTCTGTTAAATTTAACTAGTTTTAATTTATGGTTCTCCCTGCGATCATACTGGATCTTTAATTAAATTGAAAATATCTAACTGGCTCTTATTATAATAATAATGTCTAGGTGGATGGAGGACGTTTGAATCGCAAGTATACTGATAGAACTACTAACTATTACGAGTGAACACCAATCTAGAAAGGAGCACAAACTACGTTAAAGAGAAGAATAAACTCCTATTAACAAACTAAACCCTTAGTTTTATTTAAATATAATGAAATAAGACAATCAAAGAAGAAATATAAGAAAGAAATCCTATTCTAAATTAATTATTAGCCGTTACAAAAGAAAAATAGTACCAAAATACAATATTAATCTTATGACTAGGAATTGAAGCTCCTCAAATCAAATCAAGGAAAACTACAATCAGTAAGACGTAAATAGATAGAAATACTAATAAATAAAACAATAACAATTATATTGTCGTAGACTATTGTCACATATTGGTAGTTCCAAATGTTGGAACACACATTACTTATTCCCTCTATCTCTCTCTCTCTCTCTCCGCAAGTTTTGTGGGCGGGGCCTAAGTTTTCCATTTCCTTTACTTTTAGTAACGAAGGCGAAAGATTCTTAGTAATCTTGGGATTCCACGCTTATGCCGACCTCAAATTCTCGGAATGGCTAGGAATAGTTTATTATTTCTCGTAAAGGGGAGTTCCTATCATTTCTATTATGAGTTTTGTAATGATACCATTATTTTCACCCCTCCTAGTAATAGGTCTGTTCCCCGCATTACTACATTAAATACTACATTTATTGTATATACTTTACAACCTGCTTTAAACTATCAACAACATTTATACTGAAGCTTCCTCGTCAAGTTACTATACCTATTTTTGTTTCATTGTTTACAATACGATAATATATTTATTTACAATTACAGCGTCAAGAAAAGGAACTGTTAGAACGCATATCCTGAGTTTGTTCCCAGGACCATAAGGAGAGTTCGTGTAATACTGAAATATAAATTAATAACCAAAGTCTACCCTAGGACTAACGAGAATTATCAACGATATCTACACGGCTCTGACCACAAGGGGATTGTGGACGTAACAGTAGTAATAATTAATTATAACTAACTATTAAAAATAAATAAACTAACCCATAAAAACACAGTTTTTATTATACTCTCTTTCTTTGTAAACTAAGTTTATATTTAATTTATATTTTGTTAGATTAAAATAAATATAAGTGATATCATACCTTATGAATTTCTACACTAAAATTTTGCGCATCCTTTTTTTTCTAGCATTGGCCCGCAAAAACCATAAAAAGATAACTTGCTTTGTTTCAGCTATATTGAGTAGTTTTCATTCTATTTATTTCGTAAAAACGAACATATCCGAAAAGTTTATTTACTTTCATCTCATTCGGTAGAGGCATCATGTTTCCATTTTCTTCGATTCGTAAATTGGTCGAAGGTATTAGTGACTATTCCAAAGGCTATGATGCTGAAAATTTGATAGAATGTATTGTTAGTCTGGACAAGTCTGTGACCCAAGTTTCAGCTCGACTGGACGACCGGAAATGGTCTAAAATCGATGCAAAGTTTTGCTAACAAACATCCAAGCAAGCAAGCAAGCATACAGACAGAAAATACACGTTAATAGAAAGAAAGTAAAAAGGAGGATCGACCAAACAAATCCTAACGGTCCCTGAATCTAATCTACTCTAAAAAACAAGGACCAATTTCCTGTCTACACTATACGATTTATTAAAAACTCTAATTGCATTTATTAGAGGATTAATATTCGTAACACACCTACACTTGGAAAAAAATTTACAATGATAATGGCATTTTTTTTACAAATCTTAAGAAAATCATTTATGTTACTCAATATAAGAAAATTATTAACCTCTAGGGTTTGTAACAAACAGAAAACGAAAGAAAATGTGATACTATCACTTCCAGAAAACACATTAATAATGATTAAAAAAATGATATTATCACTTCAAAAAAATACATTAGTAATTATTAAAATTATATCAACAATAAAACGCCCCCAACTATCATGAATGATATACATTATACACACATTAATTAAAAAGGATTCATTAGACAATCATTTTCTCAAGAGAGCGTCTGCTTATAAATTATTTAATGTCACATTGGGCGTTCTCTAAATTAGCAACTAATTTAGTAATTCAGGAAAAATTAACTTAAATAAGTTGAAAAAAATTAAAACAAGTCAGTATGAATGTTTAATTAAAAAGAATAAAACAAGTCAGTATAAATGTTCATCTCTATGAATGGCTCACGAAGGGATTGAAAGTGTTGTACACTGGCTCTGTCGTCACCAACAAAATAAAACAAATCAGAGCTGTGCACCCTCCAAACCACAAATCTTCCCGTAAGCAGGAATCTGAGAAATTCTCATTCATACTGTCCCCTGAATTCAACCTTGCCACAATGTTTAGCATCTCTGGATCCCGTTGTTGTCAATTGACGAAATCTGCATGAGACATATCAGCAGTAAGGTGTAAGCTATCCAGAAGGGGGTGGTCGAAAGGAGTATCCACAGGTGATAATACTGTTATATCTTGTTCTCTGTTCATACTTCTATTAACTAAGCAGGCTAGTTATAAGTCATATTGATGCTCCTGTACTGGGATTTCTTGAATTATGCCAGGTGTTAAATTGGTAACTAAGCAGGCTGGATACCAGTCAGATTGATCTTCTTGGACTGAAAGTTCTTGTAGAGGCGCCAGGGTTTGCACTGACCCAACACCTTGTTCTAAGATAGGTCCACCTGTATCAGTGGCATCTGATAAGGCTAAGGCATTGTTCAATAGAAGTGACTGTGAGGATCCCGAATCTCGTAACATCTGTATTTTGCTCGAGGTACTTGGCTTGTTTGGAAAAAAATCTCTCCGCATTGGTGATGAATACAGAGTAACTATTTGAAGCTGATGATTTAATACAATCATTGGATTGTATTTTAACTTGAGGGTGTACATCCTCAGTTGACATGGACGAAGACATTACATTGTTTTCGAGTCTTGAAAAATGAGAAGTGATGTGGCTTTGTCACTTTGAATAGAATGATCAAAATGTCCTGTAGGTTTGACATGAATAATAGGCATAAAGTCTAGAGAATGTCGAATGGGACAGTTTCGACACTTATTAATACTGTGGCCGAATTTCATACAATATTAGCAGGAAACATTAGACTGAGTCTTGACAACACCATTATCTTTTTTAAGACTTAGGAGATTCTTCAGCGGACTAGTGGACTTGTTTTGATTTGACATACCAGGATTAACTGGTATGGCCGTATGAAGGCTTTTAGTATTAGTAATTGTATTACTAGTAGTAATGGGACTTTGATCATTGAATGTTGGTACACTACGACAATATAAGTGTAAATCAGTAATTTCTAATACAGGAGTAGTAGACACAGTGATAGGACAAGACATGAAACTAGCAAACTCCACTTCCAACTGTTTTATTTTGAACTTATACTGTAATGCCAACTCTTTTATCTTAAAACAAATTTCTACATCTTTCTCCTTTAATTTCATCTCTCTCTCTGCTTTAACAAATACTCAGCCTGGCTACCATCTACTTCTGGTGTGACTTTATACACTATCTCCATTTCCTAAATTATTTTAAATAATTCATTTCTTTTCAAACAATCTAAACTTTCTAAAGTAGGATTTTTAATCAAATCAGTAAAAATCCAGTTTCAAAATGTAAACACATCAATGAGACTAAGAATTTAGGTCAACACCACAAAACAGCTGTAAGAACAAACCGAATAACAACACAAGCAGAGAAGAAAAATTACTACGTCAATAAAACTAGATCTAAGAATTTGTAAAATAATCAAATGCTAAAGTCGCTAATTCAAATTAACATAGGACCCGAGCCCCCATGTTACATTTAACTAGTTTTAATTTAAGGTTATCCCTGCGATTATACTGGACCTTTATTAAAATTAAAACATAAATATACAATATAAAACATAGTAAAGACAATTTGCATTTCAAGGCCCCTATAGATTTTTAAGCTCAGTGAATTATATCAAACGAGTCAATAAAACTGAAAGAAATATACGCTGAATTACAACGAAAGTTTTATGATCAACCAATGGTTTGGAAAAAATATTAATATAAATAGAAACTAAAAAAAAAAGGTGGGAACGGTCATTTGAAGGTAAAAAGATGGATAGGACAATATTTTCTCAAATAATCAAATCAGGGATAAAGGAAATATGTAGAACCAACATTTATAGAAAGTCAAAAGTATCATGTACGTAAAATATTGGAAAGTTTTCAAGATATTATATAAACAGACTAAGAAGAACCAATTTAGTAACACACAACATTATAGTAGACACAGATAAATATCTGAAATACCCCTTCTATGTTACATTTTTCTTAAGTTATATGCCTATTTATTGTTAAATATTATATTCTTTTGTTCTGCCTACTGTTTCTTCGAAATGATATTGATGTATCAATCAGTGGTATATCCTTTGATGTAATCATACATAAATTTCTTTTTATTTATCTTCTTTATCATCATCATTCTTGGCGCCCATGAATGTCTCTGGCCTGCCTGACCACCTCGTTCCACTCGGACCTATCTTTTTCCAGACCTGGACCCCGATCTGTTGCAGATCCATCTCGACATCAATCAACCATCTTTTTCTGGGTCTGCCTTTGGTACGTTTTTATATTTATCTTGCCTATGCATACTAGTTTTTGCTCAGTATTTATTATTTATGCACCCTGGGCTAAACTATGTTTCTTGTAAGCTATGTGTAAATAAACGTATTCTTTTTCGGTATATTATGTTTATTTTTTAGGGAGCAGGGTGTCAAGATATTCGCATTACTCTAAGTAACAGACGGCTCAGCTGGCTAGGTCATGTAGTCGAATGCCACAGGGTCAACTTCCACAGGACATCCTTTATGGAGCATTAGCTTTGGGACAGAGACCTGCTGGACGTCCAAAACTGAGATTTGCGGATGCCTGCAAAAAAGATATGAGGCACCTCCGAATTGACCCAAACAGTTGGGAGATCATGGCGCAGGATAGGCCCACCTGGCGGGCAGGATTCAAAGAATGTTCCAGGCTTGCGGGAGAGGAGCGCGGCAGGAACAAGAGGGTGGAGAGCAATGTGGTTCCCGCCGCTACCTTTATCTGCAGCCAGTGTGACCGTGCCTGTACGTCCAGGATTGGCCTCTTTAACCACATGAGGCCCTGCAAGGGAGATGGATCGTCGCACGAGACGTAAAATGCCGACAAATTATGTTTATTTACATTTTATGTAAAAAAAATTAATAACGAAACTGCTAAATATAGAATATAGACTTTGTTTGATCGGGAAGGCAGTCCATATAGGAAGGGAATAAGCTGAAACAGAAATCCCGCTGCCTAGCGATAAATAGGCTTCAGGAGTGAATCTCGAGAACAAAATAGGAGTGGTACCCATTAGGCAACTAAGTTATTCGACAGTCACTGCAGCCGAGCAAAAGCCAGATGTACTGCCAAACCTTTTTTTTTGGATTACATTTGTAACGCAGAGAGAGAGAGAGAGAAATCATGACGCATGGGCAACCCATGAAATCTTTATTCAAGGCCCAGGTATACACCTCGAGAGGAGACAGTACAATAACGTAAATGTTTAGTGACTAATAGAACTGTGCTCGTATTACAAGATTTGCTAAGAAATCACACGTGTATTAACGAGGGCTCAACACAGCTTCTCTTGCAGACATCATCGATCGGGGCATTGGCATCATTATTACAAGAAAAAAGATATCTCAGAAGTATACTGGTAACCCAAAGCCACCAATTTAGCACTGATCACATTATGTTATGTGTGTTTAAGTAGGTTATTTCCCCCTGACCTCCCGTTTAACTCTGCCACTGTCGCGTCATTAGTTTATTTTTAGTTTTTCTAGCTCATGCAAGATAATACTCTCTTGGCCTAGAAGTTAGTAGAAAACTATTTTTACAAGTTTCATGGTGTTTATTTTTAGAATAGGGCGCTTTGAGAAGGCTCCCTTTTAAAATAGGGGATTCACGCTATAGAAGAAGAGTTTTTCTTTATCGATGTAGTCGAAGTCTATTGTTTTATAGAGTTTTTAGTCTGAGATCAGTGGCAGTGTTCTGTAAGAACTGTGTTCACCTTACTACATTATATTTAATTCTGTTATAGGATTTTCGTGAGTGTATTTATTGTGTTCACCTTACTAAATTGTTTTTAATTATGTTCTGGGATTCAAGTGAGTGTATTTTCTTTATCTTTTTTTTATTTTAAACTAATATTTATATTAAGTTAGTACATAAATTATGATCAATTGGTATCGTCTGAAGTGTTGTTTTATTAATTAAGTTATTTTTGTTATTAGTAAATAAGTTAGCCACAAATAATTAATATTGCTAGTTATTTATTACAATCTCTTTAACGAGACCTCATAATTTAAACTTAATTATAAACGAGGTTTATAATATGCAAGATGATAAGACTTAAACCCAAAAATGTACATTATGCACACAAAAAACCGAACCCGTTTAAATGTCACATAAGCAGTCAACCCTAACCTCTGCTCCGAAGGTACGCCCTTATTGGAAGATACTTTTAAGGATTTTAAATTTCACAGCTTCAGGCGTCTAGAAAAGCTGGCGATTTATTTAAGATGCTGCTTGCAATGTCCGTATTCGTTCAACAATGTTTGCTGTTAGTAAACTTGTTTGTTACAAAAAAAGAATTTTACTCGTTACCTATAAACAGTTCACTAAAGCCATCAAACAACTAGTTAAACGAATTAAAATGAATAGTAGGGTAGCATATATTGGCCTATCTTTCCTGCCTACCGTCGAGGTCTATAATTGCAACCTGGTAAATAAGTTATGCTATAGGCACCCCTTGAGGGCATTACTCAAGCCAATTTACTTGCAACAAGATGGATTTTAAATGTCACTTTCGCTTTTTGAACTTAGTGCAAAGATACCCTGAGTACTCTGTGAAACTCCTGAATCCTGTTCCCATAAAACCTAATTAACCCGTACAACTCAATGCCCGTGAAGGATGACCAGTGTTGAATATTGAAAAATAATCCAAAAGATAGACCATGCTTTGTCACGAAATGATTTTAATTAATTGCCTTCATATTGGAATTGTCTCTTTAGAGGCACGTAGAATGGGACACCTCTTGGATGCAACCTGGCTGTGTGGAAATTTCCACGTGGCGGTTGATGATCTTGTACATAATGGTGACTTTGTCGACCGCTCTGCGGTGTTGGGGCTCCAGTTGGAATTTCGCCACCCTAAGCAGAGGCGCTTGTTTAAAGGCCTGAATGTCCTATAGGATACGACGTGCAGCTCAACGTTGGGTCGTATCTAACGAGGATAGCAGGTGTTGTTGGTGGGGATCCCACACCGTCGATGCGTACTCCAGGATTGGTCGAGCTAAACTCTTAAAACAATGAGACTGGATCCTAATGGAGCATCCCTTAAGGTTCCTATGAATGAAAGCGCAGGCTCTGTTAGCTTTGGCAAAGATAGATTGCACTTATCGAAATTAAACGCCATTTGCCATTTCAAGTCCCTGGTCTCCAGCGTATAGAGGTCATCCTCTAGATATTATGCATCATTTGGGCACTCCATGTGAGACTACAAGATGGTATCATCTGCAAAAAGTCGTAACGTGACGTGTAGTCTGTCTTCCGATTCGTTGATAAAGATATATCTACCCACCCCTCCGCGTATCAATCAATCAATCAATCAATGAATCTATCTATCTATCTATCTATATATATATCTATCTATCTATCTATCTATCTATTTATAAGATTAAAAGTGTATTACATGTTCTCAATAGTTTTGGTAACTCGATGTTGACATGCAATTTTGTGTATTGTAAATCTAGCATGGAACATGTTGTACAAATTGCCGATTTCCTGAAATATAAAAACAATATTATTTGTATAATATATATTTTCAAGAATTATTTTATTGAAAATTAAAGCTAAATTAATATTTCATTATTTAACATTGAAAACTATTTATAACGAAAAATAAATATTTACTTTGTCCCTGATACAAATTTGCCATTCTCCACCGGCGTTAATAACTCTGGCGAATTTCATGAATCGATTGTGGTCAAAATTATTTTTGATGCCAAGCTGATGACAGTCTCTTGCAAGATAATCCCATTTATCAACATCAATGCCATTTCTTTTATTGGAGACGATCTAAAACATTTGTGTTTATTTGGTTTAATTAAAATACATAATAAAATATATACACACTTTGGACTAATTGTTTACTTTTAAAAAAACAAAAAACTCTGCACCGGTAAATAATTAGGTAGTATAACGACTTACTGTGACGATGTGTTCTTCTGGTTTGCTGAATAGTAATTAGTTTGCGATATTAGCAATTAGCCAATGAAATACTTTACACATTTTTACATAAAATGACCTGATTTTATACTAAGCATGTTACAATATTTTTTTTTCAAAATCGATTTTCGGTTATAGTAGTTCAATTTCAAACCGATTTTCCGTTTGCAAAATGCAGTGTTTATGTTTCTTTATTTCTTATGAATGTTAACTCATTCTGTGCCGGGGGGGGGGGGGGGGGGGTACCGCGTTTGTGCCTGACCATTTTTAGACCGCTAGAAATTTTTTAGGGTGCCCTTATTTTTTCATAAATTTTTAAATTTTTAGCAAGATACCTGTAAATCATATCAAATTAAAGGAAATTAAACAGGGAATAATAATAAGTAGAAGTTAAAAACAATATTTGAAGAATATTAACATCTTTATATGTAATTTTTAGAGATCAATTTTTTTGTTTAAAAAAAAAGGAGCGAAAAAATCGATCTTAACAGATTTATATGGTATGCGTAGCGGATATGCTATTCGGCTTAAAACTACTAAATGTATATCTATTCCAGATCAGAATGCACATTGAATTTTGAAAGTATCCCACTTTACTGAGTTATACGCATTTTTGTAATGTTAGTATCAGCCGGAAAACGCCGATCCTATACATTTCCATATAGTTTACATAGGGCTAGGCCTAACCACAAATGTTGAATTTTTTAATTAGTAAATAAACCGACAGTCCTCAAAACCAGATTTAAATGATTTAAAGTTTTTATCTGATGAAGAGACATCATTAATTAGCAATAAAAGTTAATTTAATAGCAAATTCGACCAGTTTCAAGGCCTAGAAACATTTCGAGTAGGCGTGGCTATGCTTTGTGTACAAAAGTTAAAACAGAAATCGATTAAAAATCGTCAGTATTATTTCAAAACCGAAAGTTAACCAAGCAAAAAGGAAGCAGAAAGAGTTGTCATTCGTTTGATAATGTAAAAAGTCGACTAAATAGACTATAACAATGAAATAAGCAATGAAAACAGAATCCACGATATATCGTGGATTGGCACAGAAGGAGGAAAATGCAGCAATTTTTTTTTGGGTGAAGTGATCCAACGAGCGTTAAAAAGCTGCGCCTTTGCCGTTAGAGATCCTAGTTGATTGAAATCTCACACAAACACACAAAAAGCGATACAAAAAGTAAATAAATAATTGATACGTTCTTAGATACATTATAATTTTTCAGTTTTACAAGTGTATTAAGTCTATAAAAAACATGTTGATTTTCATTGAGAATACCCCAAAACTGAATTAGACTATCATGAATTTGGAATAAAAACATATTATTATATAAATCAGCGAAACGAAAACGAATAGTTTTGTGCGAAACAAACATGGTGCGACGTTTAGGGTACCTAACAAGATTAACGTCACACGCAACTAAGAAAGGTTTTAAATATAATCTGGTCTTATAAGATAATATAATCATAATATCATAGCTGTGGATACGTACAAATTACTGACATTATATGCCACTCTTGAATCTCTGATTGGAGCAAGAATGTGTCTTTTCTTTTCTCTCTCCAATATTTAACACTTAAATGTATTTAGATTTGCATTGAATCGTATTTACATATATGAATATATACATATCTCATTTGCATGCCCTATAACGTTGTCGGTAAATTTTGCAAGGGTAAATTTGGCAAGGGTAAATTTGGCAAAGGCAACTGTTAATACCTATAGTCGTAGTCTGTTGCTAAGACTCACTGGTATTATTTTTTAACAGTTCTTCACAACAATAATTCAATAAGTCGAATCTTGCAGCAATACACATATATTTTTTTATTACTCACAATTAAAAGAACATATACAAAATGTCCAGTACATCCAAGATATATGAAATCCAAAACAAACGTTCAAGATACTATTAAAATATTATCAAATATAGTCTCCTTTATCACACAACCTTTTACTTACACATTCTGGCTCTAACTAACTTCTTCCGCCAAGATCCCCTGACCATTTCATCCCTTGTGTTCATGTAACCTCGAGTTAATTCAATCAGCTTAGTTCATAATGTAAATATAATATTCTAGTAATAATTGTTGGTCTTTTTCACTCCTGTCTATGTTCACTGATACCTTGATATTCTTCCAGTTATTTCCCTTTGACTATATCTTCCACCACCATATAAATCAGTCTTTAACAGCAACTTTAGCAAAGGTAAATTCGGCAAAATTCGCAAAGTGGTAAAATTGACAATGGTAAAATTAGCAAACTTGTAATATAGCCTGTTTTTATTGAAACTGGTGATATGATTACACTCTTGTCTACTAAATGAAGTTCATGGCTTGAAACTAGAATGTCTCCGTGTAACATTAAGTAATTATGGGGTCCCTTAATGACAGTATTATAAATAACACTTGCAAAGAACCGTTTTGTATTTACTTGTGTAAAAGACTCATACTTAAAAGAAATGTTATACATTGTTGAATTTTAGGGCTCACGCCTCTAACTCGCCTTTAAGGTCTTTGAAAACTAACATTATATTGTATGGAAATTAACGTTATATTGTATCCATCTCTACACGCGCTTACTCCATTCTGACACGACCGTATTAGGTCCGTAAGTAATAAACTCTGACGTGTTTAGATCATACGGGAAACAGCAAACGTACAATTACATTACTTACATTACAACCCCCTAACATATACTTTACACCTAGCAAAAACGAATACAGCCCCCACCCCTCCTTACCGAGGTACGCGTGTGTTCTTGGCCGATTGGTTACTTTTTCCCATTGCCCAGCAACTAGCCACGTGTTATGGGTGAAAGTGTGAAACCTTTTTAATGGTGGATGTTTGTTGTATGGTACTTAGAAAGGCAGACTTGGGACGTGGATCTGAAAACAACAGTCTACTTTCCCGCCATACTATTTACACATCTCCGACTTGACTTGTGTTTTATCATTTAAAAAATTGTGTTTATATATTTTGTATTCTTTTTTTAAAAGTCGGGAAACCGGCGCTAGACATAAAGTAGGCTTCAGTCATGGTTTAAAATTTAAGAAAGGGCTATTCTAATTGGTGATATTTAAATTGTATCGAATTAATGAGATAAATAAAACATAAACGTAGTTTGCTTTTACTGACTTTTTTCACTGTAATAAATTCAGATGAAACTTTTCATTAAAAGCAATATTGAGTGTAATATCTTGTTCACCATGAGTAGGGCCTAGTTGTCTGTTAACTGTTATTGTCTACATGTTTGTGACTTTTTTTACCTTAGAAAGCGACAAAAGTTAACCATAGATGAAAACATCGACATAATCGAGTATCTGTTATTAAAATTTGTTAATTGCCTTCACAGAAGCCAGAATGGTTGGAAATTGTTGACGTCATAGATAATAGGGTAGTTTTTAGTGTTGAGGAATGAATTGATAAATTTGGATTAAAAAGTTTTCAGCTTTATTTTACATTGAGAAGATTTCTGAAGTGTTCAAATTGCGATGTATTCCCTTTGCAATGAATCAACAGCCGTTGGAAAGACCTCATTACATTGAGATTTCTCTAAAGCATAATGATGACATTATCATTATAGCTGTCTGTTTTGGTGTAAGACATTATTACTATTAGTGTCATATTTATCACAATAAGTTAGTTTTATAACATACATTATCATAACCGTTTTTGAGCTCGAAGGTTCTGGGTATGAATCCTGATAAAGTCTAGTGTGTGACCTGTCTCTTTGCCTACCGAGCTCTGATAAGTACCTGGAATTCGTTAGGGGAAGTAGACTGGGCGTTGTGGGCTTTGTGCTTGTCATACAATATCCTAGTCTGTTGATGGCCACTGAAACTTGTGAACACTGCTTTTCGTCCCTATGGATCAAAGTGGTCTAACGGCGATACTATATTACTACTCGAGTAAGGCCAGACATTATAACCATATGAAAATGGGTTTGTGTGTGTGCGGGGGGAGGGCCAGACTAATATATAGGCTAAAATTTGTTTATAAACAACAATATTCATTTTTTACCAAGTTATTGTTCTTAAACTGCTGTATTTCTCTCTTAAATGTTTTAAATGTTCTTAATATCTTTATAATATCCAATAAATCTCTTTTTTTCCAAACAATTTTGTTCCATGTTGGGAAAGTGGGTATAAGGATAATGATTATAATTCTAAAGACAGTTATAAAGCTATTATATTACTCTAAATACTTTTGTACGTTATACAAAAGTGGGAAACCTAAATGTTTTAAGGTTTTAATTTCTGAACAAAATATTCAAAGAATGGTCAAAGTTTAAGAATAAAAGATTGGGTGAGAGGAAAAATTAGAAATTGACTATATAAATACCTACATGTATATATACTATATATTTAGTTTTATATTTGCTAAATTGATAGAGAAAAGAATAAAAGAGAGATTGAAATTTATAAAGCTAAAGATCGAAATTTAGAGATCTTACTAATATATATCAACAGACGTTATAAATTTTCTAAAAAAAAGTGCTAGTATGCACTAACATGGTCAAAGGGAAATGACTCAGTAAATAGTCAATAGTCAATAGTATAGTACAAGAGTTATGGGGACTGGGAAGAATGTGAATATCACAAATCTAGTTTGTTCTACTGCGTCGTAGCTATACAGAGCATGCTTTGCACGTTGTACATGTCTCAGTCTGATCACGGGGTTTTAGATGTCTCAGTCTGATCACGGGGGGTAAAGGACCGGAGAATAGGCAGTTGACTTGAATATCCAGCAGCGTATAGACGTATACGTTAGACTCGGAATTATATCACATTTTATCAGAATACTATTTCATTTCTTGGACTTATATTATATTATATGATTGTTGGATGTACTGTGAATAATGTATTGTGAGTATTAATAAATAGATATATATTGCTGCAAAGATTTGAATTATCAAGTGTGTTAAACATACTGTGAAAATAATATTAAAGAAACATTTAACTCAACTCAAGCAACTCAATCAACTCATGATTCTATTAGCCTACGAAGAACAATAATAATTAAAATAGAATCAATAACAAAAAGTATGTGTTGTTCCAATCTTGCATATATGTATGTATGTTTGCGTTTGTTTGTGTGTATGTATGTGTGAGTGAGGTAGGCAGACAGAAAGGATAGGCTATATTTAGGTAGAGTTCTATTTAAAATGCTAATATTGAACATCATCTGCTATAAATTTTGGTGTCGTGAGCAAAATAATGTCAATTAAAAAAACTAAAAAACTTTAAATTAAAACAAAATTAAAAAAAAATATTGAGTCAAATTTTTGTCATAATAAAATCAAATACAAATGTTTTGACAGAAAGAATAGTTTTTAACTAGTAACAACAGTGTTCTGAAATAATAAAAAACGAATTAAAATTATCAATAGGAGCCGCCTTTACCCCATAACCCCCCCCCCCCCCGCTTTTTTGTCCTGCTGTAGCCTGAGGTCACTAATACTTGAATTGGCAGAATTTCGATGGGAAGTCAGGGGCGGGAGGGAAGCGGGCAGTCTACGTTTGCTCTTGTTAACACAACCAGTATCATACTGATGTAGGGGTGGAGGTTAAGTAGTCGTATTATGTAATATCGCCTTGCTATGTTTCCAATGTGCTATAAACGGAGGAAGAATGGGTAGGGGAGACAATGGTATGCTTTGATTAATAAAGATCTTAAAAAAACACCAAGGGATCGTCTGTTGGATAAAATCATGCCCATGGTGGATCTGCCACTTCTGAAACCGCATTGAGTCTCTAGATGCCAGTACCTGCAGCCTTGATAGCGCCACTCTTGCGAAGATATTATCAACTATGCTCTAGAGTGAGATACCTCTGTAACTATTAAAGTTACAGTCGCTACGGTCCCCATTTATTCTTATATACTCTGATGATACTTGCGTCCCGCATATTTTGTCGAACATATCAGTTCTTAAATCCAGCACAGGCAGATATTTTTTTGAAGTTCTGGAATTAGAATTGACTTTCTGGCTTTTATTACTTCTGCAGGTATGCTATCGCTTCATTGGGCCTTTCCATTTTTAAGGCTGTTCACTGCATAACTAAAGTCATTGAGGGATGACGTTTCATCAAGATATTTCAGTACTGAGAGGTCAAATAAGAAGGTCAGGGCATCATCGACCACTGAGTTTTGGGTAGCATAGATCTCAAGAATGATCTACCCATCGTTCCAGCCATTTAGTCTGATAAGTTATTTTTCACCTGACCTAGATAGAATGGGTGCAGGTTAAGACATTTCCGATCACAGGGCATCAAGCCATCATGCAAAGCCGTGATATTGCCAAGGACTAGACTCTGTATCATATTGTTGCACATATCTCTCCAACAGTCATTTGCGCAATTTCGAGCAGTTTGCTTACTTTTCTTATATCCGAAGTATTAGTCCCGTAAATTTCACTTTGCTTATAAAATAAAATTGTCAAGAGTAGCGTTTCTGGGTTATTAAAAAACACAATTCGTAGATATATAAATACAAACAAAAATTATTTAGCATTAAGCATAACTTTGGGCTTATAAATAGGTTCAAAGAAGGTGATATACAAAACAAAATAACACCAGTGGTGATATATAGCAGTGAAACATGACAAAATTCACTGAGACTCTGCTTAATACCTGGAAAGAAAAGTTCTGTGGAAGATATTTGGAGCTGTGCAATACACAGATGGCTGGAGAACTAAAACCTACAATTATAAGCCTTGTACGAGGATCCAACGGTTGTAGCTGACATAAAGAAGGGCAGACAGTGGTAAGTAGGCCACTTGGAAAGAATGGCAGAAGACAGGGCAGCTAGAACAGTACACCGCCAGACTACGCCAGAAACCAAGAGGAAAGAGGCTTAGGGTCAGAACAAGATGAAAATGAGGCGGATCTGCCAAAAACTGGGTGTACGGCATGGCGGAGAAAAACTAAGGATATGCCCAAATGGAGGTGGTGGAGCAGGCCAAAGCTCTACATAAGATGTATCGCCAAAGGGATGGATGGATGGATTATAAATAGGTGATTTTTCATGTCTGACGTTTCATCGTTTTCTTTAGGCGGCATCTTTAGGAAATGAAATGCAATTAAATCCCTTACATCTTTTATTACTCTTTTATTACTCCAAGCAGTGGCGTATTTAAGCATGTTCCACATGTTCCATTGGAACAGGGGCCCCCACACAAATTGGGCCCCCACACATCCCAAAAAGAAATGTTTACATGATAGCACATTGTTTCGTTGAAAACTTAAAATAAAATTCATTTACTCTCCTACAATATATAGCGCTCCAGTCCAACCAAAGTGCAACATAAGTTTTATGATTTTACAGAATGTAACTTGAATTAACGGCCCTTTTCTGAAGCATGTGGAAGGCAAGGGAGAGACCACGAGGGGCCCCCACATAAATTTGGGAACAGGGCCTTCACAATTCTAAATACGGACCGGACTCCCAGTACAACGCAGCACACAGACATACTTTGTTAGCAAATGAACGAAGGGACCGGAATTGTTGGCACACTTTAACCTTTAGTTTCACCATGTTTGCATAATATTTCAGACTTGTCCATTGGAGCACGTTTGTCTAATTCTTGGTGCCAGAAAAAGCGCTTGGGTGTGTGTGAGGGTGAAATTTATAATGGATTGGATGGACGAATATTTACATTACGATATGTAAATTATATATGATAAGTCGCTAACGTAAGTAGTGGGGGTAGAACGGGAGATAAAAAGAGACAGGGTTTAGGCGGTCGCTCGGGCCCTGGGATGGTCAGACGTAACCATAGACCATAGAGCAACTTATTATGGGCATGTTAGCTGTGGCGTAACGCCACCTGCTGAGTAGGGACGGTTTTGTATGAGGAGCGGGAGAAATAATAATAATAATGACATTTGTATAGTGCTGCCAACAAGCATAATGCAAGCTCAGAGCGCATTTAACATACAACTAAGAACACGGATACAATCTATAGGCTAAGAGATAAAAAAACTAAATTATGATGATTCTAAACTTTACAAACATGTAGCAAATCAAACAACCAAAACAAAATAACCGACCTAACATATAAATAAGACAGTAGGACTCAAAGCATGTTAATTAGGATAAATATTGAAGTAATGAGTTTTTAAGTTCTTCTTGAAGGAATCAATGAAGCTTGTTTGTCTGAGTTGAATGGTAAGTAGATTCCACACCTTCAGAACGGATACTGAGAAGGCTCTAAGGCCAACGGTCGTCAGAGAGAAACGGGGCTCTTCCAGAAGCGATGAGTTGGCAGAACGAAGTGTTCTTTGAGGGACATATGGTGTGAAAAGATAGGACGGAAACTCGTTATTAAAAATGCACTGATGGCAAAGTAGCGCCACTTTATACTCAATTCTGGCTTTCACGGGGAGCCAATGGAGCGAGAGTACAAGGGCGGTTGTCGAGTCTCGCCTTGATTTGCGCATGACCAAGCGTGCAGTACTGGTCAGTATTCTCTGTAGCCTGGCGATTTTGTCTTCGGGCAGGCCGACTAGCAGGGAGTTACAATAGTCTGTACTCGAAAGTATCAGGGCGACTGCCAGTGTCTTTGCAGAATCAGTAGACAAATAGGGACGTATTTGGCCCAGTCTATGCAACTGTAGATATAGACCTCTTCACAGATGAGATATATGTTAGTCGAAAGACAGCGTTGGATCCAATAAAACACCAAGATTCTTCACTTTGTTAACAAAAGGCACCTGGCAGTTTATCACGGTGATGGATTCTGAACCAGCGAATTTGCTCAAATTTCTCTTTGTTCCAATTCTGATTATCTCTGTTTTTTACTCATCCATTTTAAGCCCGTTTCTTCCCGACCACAAATAGACGTTGGCGATTGCACAGCTGACCACAGCGAGTTGAGGGGCATCAAGAGGGACCGCATGATGGTACAGTTGCGTGTCATCGGCGTAAAAGTGATACGAAATTTCGAACAGTTTGATGACCTGGCCGAGTGGATATACGTACATAGTAAACATCACTGGTCCTGGAACAGATCCTTGGGGCACTCCATATTTCAGCGTTGAAGGTGCCGAGAGTAACTCATTTATCGCAACACTTTGAGTGCGCTCAGACAGGTATGACCCAAGCCAACAAAGAACACAGCCTGAGAAGCCAAATGTGGTTGCAAACCTGTCAATCAAAATCTCATGGTCAAGAGTGTCAAAAGCGGCAGACAGGTCGAGCATTGCTAGAATAGACACATGACTCGAGTCCGATGTGCGTAGTAGGTCGTTGACAACCCTGACCAATGCCGTCTCCATGCTATGACTCTTTCGATAGGCGGACTGAAACTGCTCCAAGAGGCTATGCTGCTCCAAGTGAGACAATAACTGTTTTAGCACAATGCGCTCCGAGACCTTCGAAAGGAATGGAAGGTTAGATACAGGCCGATAGTTTTTGAGGCACTCAGGATCGAGGCAAGGCTTTTTTAAGAGGGGCTTAACCAGTGCATGTTTCATTAATTGAGGCACAATACCTGAAGCTAATAAAGCATTCATCATCGTAGTGATCGAAGGTATTAGTTCGTTGATACAATCATTGAAGAGGGAGACAGTGATGGGATCGAGTTCGCAAGACGTTTTAGGCATCTTACTAATAATTTCCCTAACAGATGCTTCAGAAACTAAATGAAACTCACTGAGGTGAGAACCCTGGAAGACTGGATCATTGTGGAGCAGACTTATTTGATTGTCTAGGTCTTTCCTAATTTTCCTGATCCTGTCTGTGAAAAATTGATAAAAGGAGTCAGGGAGGTCGGCAGGGGGAATGAAACGTGCTAGTAAAGGTTTACCCGCACCACTCAACATCTCTGTAGTTATTTTAAACAGCACCCGAGATAATAATAATAATAATTAATAATTGGTCATTTATATCGCGCCTTACTCCATGCTAATGCAAGCATGCTCAGCGCGCTCACAAAAACGAAACGACAATAAGACTCTAAAATAGTTTTAAACAAGTATTTTGCTGATGGATGTGTACTTCATCAACTTAGTTAAAAAGAAAAGTCTTCAAATTCTTCTTGAATGCTTTTTTTGACAACGAGTTTTTCAGTGTCTCAGGTAAGCCATTCCACAGTGTAGGCGCCACAGATTCAAACGAGCGTACACCAAGAATCTTTTTTTCTGTGACCTTCCAAACCTGGAATTTCCAGGAGAGATTGTGTTGAAGATCGCAGCATCTTTAACGGGACATGCTTCGGTATAAGCTCTTTGAGATATGCAGGTGCTCTGCCTTCCACGCATCCATAGGTAAGGGACATAATCTTATGATCGATGCGCTTCGTCACAGGGAGCCAGTGGAGCTCTTTGAGAATTGGAGTGATATGGTCATGCTTCTTTCTGGGGTAAACCCCACAGGCAACTGTTACAATAGTCTAGTCTTGACTGTATTGTTGCAACAGCAAAAGCATTGGCTGTTTTTTTATTAATCAGAGGTCGCAGCTGACCCAGGGCACGAAGATGGAAGGAGCAGGCCCTAATCACAGTACTGATGTGTGGACCCATTGTTAATTTACTGTCAATGATAAAACCGAGGTCCCTAACAGTGTTAGACAAAAAGATATCAGAGGCCCCTACTTTAATAGATGGAATATCGACTTTCCTAAGATTGAAGTTTGAACCGCACAGAATTGCCCCAGTCTTGTCGTCATTTAGTTTGTTGGCAGTCATACACGCTTTCACCGCTAGACAGCAGTCTTCCACTGCATTAACAGCGACAGCACAAGCATTATGATCAGGATGGAAGCTTTTGTAGAGCTGGGTATCATCCGCATATAGTTTGCGAGATAATCCTTGGCTATCAATTATTCTGCCAAGCTGGCTAGTGTAAACAGCAAAAAGGATAGGCCCTAAAACTGATCCTTGAGGTACGCCACAGATGAGAGAAGTGGCTTTTGATAAGGTCTGATTGATAGAAACTCTCTGAGTCCTGTCTGCCAAGATGAGTCCGCGCTCTCAATCTTATTGCGAAGATGCATTGTCTTAGCATCTCGAATCAGATGATTGACATAGTTTTTCTTTTGTGTATACAAGTGTCGGTGCACTGTTAGACCAGTTTGCTTGTATTTCCTCTCAGCCTGACGGCGCAACTTTTTCGCTACCTTGATCTTGTTTGACATCCATGGAGCCGATAATCGATCGGAAACTAATCGGTTTATCAGAGGAGCATGAATGTCTAGCAGCTTTCTTAGGCAGGTGGTATAGTGAGTGTATAAGACCGTCGAACCTGACTGCCGCAACACGGGACTAACATCAGACCTAAAATTAGAAATGTTGATGTCTTTCATCTTTCTGGATTTGACTTTCCTCAACTGCTTTTTAGGCTTTAATATTTAATAGGCATAGCTCAACGGAGATGAGGAAGTGACCAGAGATTCCCCGATCGATCACGTTAAGGTCATTTATGAGATCAC
Source organism: Anisus vortex (assembly GCA_949126835.1). Lineage (NCBI taxonomy): Eukaryota > Metazoa > Mollusca > Gastropoda > Planorbidae > Anisus > Anisus vortex. Next base: position 22,357,254 of record OX421499.1, read on the forward strand.
GTGCGTTTGTTATTATCCAATCAAGGGTATGACCCATAACATGAGTAGGGACAGACACAATCTGTTCCAGATTTTGATCCAGGAGGGCTTTCTTTAACATCTCTACATATATTTCTTTGCTACTGTCGAAATGTAGGTTGACATCACCGATGATAAAGAGGTCTCTAAAATAAATGTAAAGATCTAACATATCTTGAAATTCTTGAATAAACTTACTGGGTGTGAGTTTTTTTTTGCTCGGTGGTGGACGGTAGAGGAAGACGATAGTTAGCGTTCTACCGCTGAGGTTTAGTCGGACTTCGCACATGTCAAAGGTTATGAATGATGCACGGTTTGGATGGATAGTTACATTTTTAATTAGACAATCTTTATATATTACGATTAAACCTCCACCTTTGCCTATCAGGCGAGGAATATTCAGCGATATAAATCCTTTTGGTGTCAAATCAGAAATCCTAGGCTCGTCACCTTCCTCCCTGAACCATATTTCACTCAAGAGCACTATATCAAAATTATCGTCCACTATTGTCTCAGCCAGCTCGAGGGTCTTGTTGCCGCATGACTGAACATTTAGGTGCATAATCCTTATGTGTTTTTGGAGTCTAAGACAACGAGAAATATGTGGTGTGGAAATAAAAATTAAGTTGATAGGAAAAGGGAGAGGGAAAGAAGAGAAGGGGTAACGGTGCCAGGGTTGTTCGCTCAAAAGAAATATTATTATACATATCAATCAATTGAAAATATATATTGCAAATATATATTAGTTTATCAGTTTATAACTATAATATTTTATGACATTAATCTAATAACAAATTTAAACACATATACACATTTCATCTCATTCATACGAACATTTGTTCTATGCATCGTGCCACTGACGTCTCAATTCAGGCACAGTTGTTGTTTTTTTTAAGGCGAAGCTATTTAGTAGGTACTTAAAACTGGCTTCCGCTTTTATCGCGTGTTTAAAATTTCGATACCTTTCGTACTAAATCACCTAGGCCTCATGGGCCATTCATGATAGAAAGATAATGTTTTCACTCGATTGTACAGAAATGAATGGCCTTTATCACTATGTATATTTACAAAGAATATTGATAGTTTAAATTTAGTAATTATCAAGATATCGAAGCAAAAAGTTAGTTTTAGTATAATATTCTGAAAATTTACAATATTTACAACCACCACATTTAAGCTGGTTCTTTTTCCTGTAAAAATCTGAAAGAATTATTAGATTATATATTATGGCCCATTTTGCCCAACGTGCAAGATAAACCCTATGAAATAGTATTTTATCGCCGTAAAAACATGTCGACCGCGATCTTCTCTATTTGTTGGGTCGTTAACAATAAAGGCGTCGTTTCGGATTTTATTACTTTAGTGGTTAATGAAACTATTTAATATAATAAATTAATAATATAAAATGTATTTTATGTGGAAAAGTTTATGTATATATTATTATATTTATTTTATTTAATAAAATTGTTTTAGATTTACCACCATAAATCGCTTGTTCTCGAGTCTCCCAACCCATATTAAGTTTAAGGATAAGCCTAATATTTTTCTTGCAATAAAATAAACTAAAATTACACATTATTTTAAAGGATATAAATGGTTGTTAAAGCCGGGGGTGTCAGTGGGAACAAGCTCCCACTGATTAAAAAACTGCTCCTAATGGCATGCGTCTCTCACAGCCTCTGACAACCAAGTCCAGCACCTGGCCTGCTCGAGTGGCTTAGGTACTAAGCCCGGCGAAACTGCTTTAACCAACAGGTGAAGGGGCGAAGGCGGTCCTCCAGCGCCTAAAAACTGGGTGCTTCGTGCAGATGGAGTTCGTTAGCCTGGAAAGGCAGTCCATCCAGGAGAGGGGACACTCTGACATCAAACCCCCGCTGTCTAGCGGTAACAAATAGGCTTCAGGAGTAAACCTCGAGGAAAAATCAGGAGTGGTGCCCCTTAGGCGTTTGGATTACAAACTAGGGTCTTCCATTCGGCAGCATCTGCAGCCGAGCACATGCCAAAGGCCAAATGTAATGCCTAGCATTCCTTTGGGTCACACTGGTTAGGCAGAGAGAGGGATTATGACGCATGGGCAACCCATGATCTCTTTACCCAAGGCCCAGGTGAGCGCCCCGGAGAGGAAACTCTGGTGCTGTTGCAAAGCAGCTAAAACAACATGGGGGGCAACAGTCACGAGTTATAAGCCCATCCTGATTGGCGTAAGGTACGGACGCTACGGATTGCCTCTGTCGGTGGGATAGGTCTTCGCACCTCACTGATCAGCTACCGCCCGCCACAATCTGGGCAGCCCCCAGACAATAAGGTGCTGATTCGCTACAGTTTGCCTGCTCTAATGGGTGCTTAGAGCTTAGACTTATCGACAAGCAGACTGTAAACATTGCACCAAGAAATATAACGAAATCAAAAAAGAAAAGTCCAGCCTTTCAACTGGCAACTTGGAACATAAGGACAATGTGTCCTGGACTGGCAGAAGATCTGCAAAAGGTCAGTGACAGCAGAAACACGGTAGTGATAGACTGTGAACTGAGAAGGCTAAACATTGATATAGCGGCTCTGCAAGAAACCAGGCTGGCTGAAGACGGCACGATTCGAGAGAAGGATTACACCTTCTTTTGGAAAGGCAAGTCCCCCAATGAAGCAAGAATACATGGCGTGTGGTTCGCAATCAAAAATAGCCTCCTACCCATGATAGTCCCCCCTGTTGACGGAACAGAGCGTATTCTCTCCATCATAATGTCAACAGCTTCTGGTAAAGTACACCTCATCAGTGCATATGCTCCTTCTCTGTATTCGCCCAAGGAGACGAAGGATAGATTATATGAGGACCTCAGTGATACCATAAAGAAGATTCCAACATCGGAACACGTAATCCTGCTGGGTGACTTCAATGCCAGAGTGGGATCTGAATGGGACATCTGGCCAGATTATCTCGGTCACATTGGTGTTGGTAAAATAACGGCAGCGCCTACTGGAATTGTATACTTACTATAAGCTCTGCATTAAAAACACGTTTTTTTTTAAACAAAACCGCAACACAGAGTCTCTTGGAAACACCCTAGATCAGGGTACGGCATCAACTGGACCTAATCATAACAAGAAAAAGCGATCTCGAGTGCGTACTCTTAACACGAAGATTACCACAGCGCCGACTGCGACACATATCACGCTCTAGTGTGCTGCAAGATGAGACTCAAGCCCCAAAAAGTGTACGCCACACAGAAAAAAGGTAAAACCCGTTTAGATGTCACTAGAATGGCGAACCCAAACCTCTGCTCTGAGTTCACACAGTCTGTGGAAGGATCATTCATGAACTACACTACCAGTGGAATCGAGGAAAGCTGGAAGTTTATTCGCGATGCCATCTACAACTCAGCTTTGTCTGTGTTCGGAAAAAAAGAAGAAGAAAAACATTGATTGGTTTGTTGTCAACTTGCCCGAAATGACTGCCACCATTGAGGCCGAAAGAGATGCCCTGGTAATATACTAAAAAGACCCCACACAGAAAAACATATCAAGGCTAAGAACATGCAGAAATAACAGCCAGAAAACTGCTAGAAAATGCGCAAACAACTTTTGGAAAGACCTCTGTCAGGACATACAGGCCTGCGCAGACAGCGGCAACATAATAGAAATGTATGAGGGTTGCTATGGTGCAAGTATAATGCAAGTAAATGCAATGGAAATGACTCATGTAAATCAATTGTAATATTAAGTAAGAGTTATACAACCTTAATAAAAACCAAGATTTGGATATTAAATAAAACCCAGAACTGAAGTGATCAGATGAAAAAACACGCGGTTTAATTAGTCTCCTGCAGTGCTTTGTAAAGGATAGACGTATGATTGTATTCTAAAATGGACTCAGAATAATTAATTATATAAATATTGAAACTGTAAAAGTGTTTCGTTGATGTGAAATGTAAATTGTGTCTTAATGTGAATTAAAGATTATATGCTGCGAAGGAGCTTTTCTTTCATTATATCATAATTGAAAGTATTGTATTGAATTCGTCTGTTCATGTCAGATAGCCTAAGCAAGGAAAATAAATGGTAATACTTCATTAGCCGTAATAAACACTCTGAAGAGACTGCAAGATTAATAACACATTAACAGGGGTATTAAAAAAGCCTTCGGTTCCACCATTAGCAGGGTTGCACCACTCAAATCAAATGACGGAACAATCATCAAAGACCGTGCGTCACAGATGGAACGATGGGCGGAATACTACGAGAACCTGTACCAGATAGAAAACACAGTATTAGCAATTGCGCTGGCCAGCGTCCCAACTCTGACAGAAATGGAAGATTTGGATGTACCCCCTACTCAGAACAAACTTAGCTCGGCCATTGACATGCTTGTCCGCGGAAAGGCACCTGGAAACGACAGCATCCCTGCAGAAGTTATTCAGGCAGGCAAATCTGCAATACTGGAACCTCTTCACAAGCTACTTTGTTGCTGTTGGGAGGAAGGAACCATCCCCCAGGACCTAAAAGATGCAAATAGTGTTACTCTCTACAAGAACAAGGGAGATCGCTCCGACTGTAACAGCTACAGAGGAATTTCACTTTTGAGTATAGTGGGCAAAGCCTATGACCGCATAATCCTCAAGAGGTTACAGATATTTGCCGAACGGGTGTACTCCGAGTGTCCATGCTGTTTTAGGAAAGGGAGATCTATTACTGACATGACATTCTCATTAAGGCAACTGCAGGAAAAATGTCGCGAACAAAGGCAACCACTATATATAGATTTTGTTGATTTGACCAAGGCATTCAACCTGGTCAGTAGAGGCGGTCTGTTTGCTCTGCTGGGGAAAATTGGTTGCCCCAAAAAATTGTTGAAAATGGTGACATCATTCCACAACGACATGCATGGTACTGTTCAGTTTGACAACTCAGTTTCGAAGCCTTTCCCTATAAAAAGTGGTGTGAAACAATGATGTGTGATGGCTCCAACACTCTTTGGCATATTATTTTCCGTTTTAATTGAACACGCGTTCAGAACGTCAAACGACGGAGTTTTCATACACACCCGATCGGACGGCAAACTGTTGAACCTGGCACGCCTCAAAGCTAGAACAAAGGTCAAAAAGGTCTTGATTCGTGAGATGATGTTTGCTGACGATGCTGCTCTCACTGCACAAACAAAAGAGGAACTACAAAGGCTGGTCAGTGCTTTGGCAGAGGCTTGCCGGGAGTTCGGCCTAACAATCAGTCTGAATAAAACTGAAATCATGGGTCAGGATGTTACATCAATCCCCAACATTAACATTGGCTGCCATACTTTTCAAGTCACAAAAGAATTCACCTACTTAGGTTCGTGCATTTCAGATAATCTATCAATCGACAACGAGATAAGCAAGAGAGTGGGCAAGGCATCTGCTGCCATTGCTATGCTATCAAAGCATTGTTTGGGATAACTCAATACTTACGAGGACCACGAAAATGATGGTCTACAGGGCATGCATTCTCAGTACACTACTTTACGGCAGTGAGAGCTGGTCAACCTACATGCGAGAGGCAGGGCCGAATTTACCTATAAGCAAAACAAGCTATAGCTTAGGGCCCCCACTATATTGGGGGCCCCCAAACAAAATTTTTCGAGTGAACATTTGTCATATATACTTAAATATACTGCAGCATGATTATATAAATATAAATAATAAACGGCAGATCTGGAAAAATGTCCTTGAACGAGTTGTGGCAGTCATAATTAAGCTTACTATGGCAGAGCGTGGTTTATCTTTAAGAGGAGATAAGCAATTATTTGGTTCTCCTCACAATGGCAATTTCCTTGGATTACTCGAACTTATAGATAAATTGTATCCTTTTCTAGCAAGCCATATAAAAAAAAATTGGGAATAAAGGATCAGGTGTCACATCTTATCTTTCTACAACAATATGTGATGATTTTATCTAAATTATGGCACATGAAGTAAGAGACTCAATCTTGTATGATTTAAGAACTGAAGGTAGTTCAGTTTATCTGTAGATTCTACTCCAGACCGGTCCCATATTGATCAGATCACTGTTATTGCGAGGTATGTTTCAACAGATGATGGGCTCCATATTGGACGTTTTCTAGATTTCCTAGAAATGGGTAGACACACAATGGAAAGTATGGCTAAGATGGTGCACACGTACTTTACAAATAAGTGCAAAATAGATTTTAGTACCTGTCGAGGTCAGTCTTATGATAATGCTGCCAACATGTCTGGCAAATACAAGGGTATGCAAGAAATAATTTTGAATAATTTCTGCATTGCATCAGCTGTATATTGATACTAGAGAGAAAGGCGAAACAAGAAATCAAGCCATAAATATTTTGAATAAAATGGAGGAGTTTGAATTTATGGTAATGTTTTATTTGTGGAGTTACTTGCTGGATGGATTTGATAAGACTAGACAATCACTGCAAGACCACAAAAATAGTCTAGATGTATGTAGGATATTGTATGCTTCATTTTCGGATTTTGTTAAAGGTTCCAGTCATATGTTCGATCATTTTGAAGAAAAAGCAAAGGAAAAATAGCCTGATGTTGATTTTAAAAAAAGCAGACATTGAAGAAGGCATTTCAGTGATGATGAAGATGATGCTTTAGAGAAACTTGAGTCATGAGACAAGTTCAAAATCAAAACATTTATACCTGTGATGGATGCATTTGAGTCATTAGAGTCAAGTCTAACACAGTGGGCCTCAGTATACAATGACGCTGCAAAAAAGTTTTCATTCTTAACTAAATTAGAAGCTACAGAAGAAGAAATTCGTGAAGGAGTTAGTGCTTTATGCCAAAAATATCCTGAAGATGTGCACGTGAGTCTTGTAGAAGAAATCAAGCATTTTGTTCAATATGTTAGACAAATTCAAGCCTATGGTACAGCGGAACATGATAGTCTGATACATCAGGATCGGCATAGTAATATTTAACGATCGAGTCCAATCAGCATTCCCTAATGCAGACGCGATTTTAAGATTGTTTTTTAGTATGATGGTTGCAAATTGCTCTGGAGAAAGATCTTTTTCTCAACTGAAGAGGATAAAAAATGAATTTAGAACAACAATTATTCAATATAAATTATGTTCCCACAGTCTCATGTACATAGAAAGTAAGCAGTTTATCATTTGATGATGTCATCAGTGACTTTGCTCTGGCAAAGGCAAGAAAGGAAATAGTTTAGTTTAATATAATTCCTGAATCTTTATAACATGTGTCAAGAGATTAGATAATATAGGCCTTTAAAAATTGTGCCTTTTAAAAGAACTTTTGTTTCTTTTTACAAGAGTTTGCATTTTAAGTTCGTTATGAATAAAAATGATTTTAAGTTAAAGATTTATTTAAAGACTATAATAAGATGAACCGCTTGCTCTATTTTTAGAGTTTCTGTGTTCTTTCTTTTCCGTGCCCAGCCAATAAAGCTGTCATTAATGACTTATACGCTCCTACAATTTCATTAAAGGTTTCCGCTATATACAAATTTTGATTTTAATCTTTATTTTCGATTGAGAAAATCATAGCGAATTACTCAACCGAAGTCTAGAGGACTTAGTGCGATTGGAAATTCCAAAACAAAGTGTTTCAAGTTATCAAATAGCTGAAATATCAAAGCAAGCGGTCCATCTTATTATAGACTATGATTTATTATTTCACTATCAATAGGTCTATACTTCTTAATTATATTTCAGTTTAACCCTCTAGGTATCCGAAAATCATATTTGGCACTGCTATATAGCCTAAGATTATAAAGGGCCCCATATCTCAAATAGCTTAGGGCCCCATCAAGTCTAAATCCGGCCCTGGCGAGAGGAACACCAGTTAAACACTTTCCACATGAGATGTCTGCGCCGAATACTGGGCGTCACTTGGAAGGACCACATAGCCAACCATGAGATCCTGAACCGCGCAAATATTCCTAGCATCTACTCTCTGCTAACCCAACGCAGATTGCGCTGAGTGGGTCATGTTAGCCGGATGCAAGATGGCCGCATCCCTAAAGAATTTTGTATGGAGAGCTGGAGAATGGCACAAGGGCCCTAGGGTGACTTATACTAAACTACAGGGACGTCCTCAAACGTGACCTCATGTCCACAAATATCGACCTGCAAACCTGGGAGCAGTCTGCAATGGACAGTACAACATGAAGACAGATCGTTCATGCTGGTGTATCTGCCTCCGAGACAAAGCGAGCCAACGATTCTCTGGTGAAAAGAATGAAGAGAAAAAACTTAAAACCGCCAGATGTACAGACTGCTACCCAATCCAGATGCCTCGAATGTTCCATAGACTGCCACTCGAAAATCGGACTGTTTAGCCTACGCAGAATTTGCAAAAGTAGCCATTGAAGCTGTAGAGAGGCGCATCCATTGTCTCTCGAGACAGAAGGAGCCATTAATAAGAGAACGATATTGAATTGATACTTTTTATTTCTAGAAAATAGTATTATAATATGTAATTTCACATGCAAATGGGCTCTTCAATCATCTGTTGTCATTGTAAGCTATGGCAAGTATTATGAAATATAATATAATTATATATAAAATTAAGTAGTTTTACACACTTATATAACATTTTAATTGAACCAGACAGTATTTTATTTGGTATTTGTAGAAGCGAATCTGTTTTCATCAGATACATGCTGGATAAATATGGTCTAGCCTACACTCATAAGGCCTACAAAATGTAATAGCTGTGAGGCATACTACAATACTAATGTTTGAAAAAAAACATCAAAACTAACTAGCTTAAAAAATTAAAATCAGTTTTTAGTGCCTACTTTTTGTTTTTTCCGGTAGAGAGAGCCATGCTTGGCACATATCCCTATGTCAGAATGTGACAACTTCGTCATAAATTGTCCGAATCAGACTGCCCAAGTTGGGTCTCAAGTCAAGACAAAAAAAATCAAGACAAGAATAAAAACGTTTGTTTTTTATTAGGGTATATCGGCCAGGATCTGATTCTCCTCGTATCTTCGTAAATAAAAATGGCTATTATCAACAGCTATTATCCAGTAAATATTGCTATTATCAACATTGCTATGCTATTATCAACAGCTATTATCCGGTAAAATTGATATTATCAATATTGATATCGTATTATCCACAGCATTTATTCTGTAAATTTTGAATTATCAAAACAATAAGGACGAGTTATGTCCGTGACCAGGTGTTTATCTCTAAACTCCAAACAAACGCGAGACATCTCGCGCACTTAAAATCTTTATAGTCGTTTTAACTACGAACGAGGAGCGACTATCCAGCACTATCTCGTCACGCGTGGCTGATTTCAAGAGCCATAAGACTTAAGTTTGAAATTGAAATGGAACATTATCGAAAGGGCAAAGTGACTAATGCTTGGACGAATTAATTTCAGGTCAGTTAGTTATTTACTTTACCACTGAGATTTACATACAGAATTAGTGCATGCCAACTTAAACAGACTTATTAAAAACTTACACATTTTTGTCATTGTATCATATTAAGGACGCATTTCCAATTTAGGTTTAAATAGTCGATAGTTATTTTGGTATTTTCTTTTATGCTTATTTAGCGCACTGTAAGTATTTGAGTTATTGCCTTATATAAACAGCTGCTTACCTCATATAAAAAGTGTTTTCTTTTATCTCTTCCTTCAAACTTATCTTTCCCTTGAAACTATTAAAGAAAAGTTTTTTTTTTAAAACATAATAAAATGAAAGTTAAATATTTGAGGAGATATAAAAAAAACATTACAAAAGCATTTTTTAAAATTTATATAAAAAACTAGATAGGGTTGTGTGAGATGAAACAATATAATGTAAAAAAAGTTACGGAACTTGGAATTTTAATGAATTTAAAATATCACAAATTCCTAGTGACCAAACAGTTATAACATGTAGCATGCATTTCAGAAGTCACATTTGATAGACAACAGTCATGTTCTACATTCTACATAGAGCTTATTCTTCAAGTTTCTTTTTATTGAATGTGGAATAAATGAGGTGTTAAGGTATAAACCCATATGTTATATTACAAAACTATAGATTATCATATCATATCATATATATATATATAAATCTCAAAAGGAATATGTATGTATGTATGTATGTGGGTGACTATGTATGTACATACCGCATAATCTTTTTAAATACTGGACATAAAAACGTGAAATTTGCTACCAATTTTAAATGTGTTCTTTGCGTTACGGCGGTCAACACTGTCAAGGTTTTAAAAAAACAAAATGACCGCAGAGGTCAGTTTGGTCAAAAAACGCGAATAAAACACAACTTTTGATTCACATTGACTCTGACAGTACAACTCTTTGTAATTTGTCTTCACAAAATAAATAAAAAAAGGACGGCAATGAAGGGACATTTTTCATTCATGTTTAAATTGACGTCATCAAACTATGTGCATGGGTTTTATCTCAATGACGGGAACAAATTTTCTTCATGTTTAAATCGCCTACGTGCCGTAAACAACATAAATTCTTTAAACTACCAATACTGTAGTTGATTTTCTTAATCTATCACTACTTTAATACTTTACACTGTGAATACATGACCTAAAGCTAAATAATAATTTTAAACTTTACAAACATAGGACAAAGCAAATAGATTTAGCATTTTTTTTTTCTGTTTCGGGAAGTAATACCGACGCTTTACTAAGCTTGTTTAAACGCAGTGGTCCTGGTTACACTCTATATTAAAGCTTTTTTTTATATGGCGTCATTAAATTTTGCGTATTTATGCGTTTAAGAAGGGAACAAAATTTCGTTTTAATTTGCGTCGTAATTTGTAGAATGCAATATTTAAATGGTTTAAGTTTATCCCCGCTTAAGACTATTGTTTATAACTCCATGGTAAGCTACAGGGTATTTGAAAATTATTTTATCCAGTTCCGAGAACTGGGCACCTTTAGGCTTATACCCTTGGTATCGGCCATTGTTTAAATTACCGGGCAATTTTTATATTACCGGGCAATGTTTAAATTACCGGGCAATGTTTATATTACCGGGCAATGTTTATATTACCGGGTAATGTTTATATTACCGAGCAATGTTTAAATTGCCGGGCAATGTTTAAATTCCTGGGCAATGTTTAAATTACCGGGCGATGTTTAAATTACCGGGCGATGTTTAAATTGCCGGCAACGTTTAAATTGCCGGGCTATGTTTAAATTACCGAGCAATGTTTATATTACCGGGCAATGTTTATATTACCGGGCAATGTTTATATTAACGGGCAATGTTTATATTACCGGGCAATGTTTATATTACCGGGCAATGTTTATATTACCGGGCTTTGTTTTTATTACCAGGCAATGTTTATATTACCGGGCAATGTTTATATTACCGGGCAATGTTTATATTACCGGGCAATGTTTATATTACCAGGCAATGTTTATATTAACGGGCAATGTTTATATTACCGGGCAATGTTTATATTACCGGGCAATGTTTATATTACCAGGCAATGTTTATATTACTGGGCAATGTCTATATTACCGGGCAATGTTTATATTACCGAGCAATGTTTATATTACCGGGCAATGTTTTTAATACCGGGCACTGTTTATATTACCGGGCACTGTTTATATTACCGGGCACTGTTTATATTACCGGGCAATGTTTATATTACCGGGCAATGTTTATATTACCGGGCAATGTTTATATTACCGGGCAATGTTTATATTACCGGGCAATGTTTATATTACCGGGCAATGTTTATAATACCGGGCACTGTTTATATTACCGGGCAATGTTTATATTACCGGGCACTGTTTATATTACCGGGCACTGTTTATATTACCGGGCAATGTTTATATTACCGGGCAATGTTTATATTACCGGGCAATGTTTATATTAACGGGCAATGTTTGTATTATCAGCAATGTTTATATTACCGATCAATGTTTATATTACCGGGCAATTTTTAAATTGTTATAATGGGTAATGGGTAATGATTTTAATAAGTAATTTATTTTGTAGCGGGCAAATAAAAAATTCCATCACGTTTAAATTTGTGTCGTAGGCCATGCGGGCAATCTCATTATAACTGCTTGAGTAGTTAGAGTGTCCCGTGTGGAGTTACTGATCTCCCATCGGGCGCCTCCCCAGATGGCGGATCGGGGAAAGCCCACCAGATATGGTAGGTACCGGGGAAATCAAATACCCGGGGCGGACCAAAATCAGTACCTGCTGCCTTGCAGGAAGTGGAGGGATCCACAAAGGCTAGGGAACATAACCCGAAAAAATGCAGCTATCCTGAGAGCTGAGAGGGGAACTCCTCCCTAGACGGTTATGCGCTAGGCTAGCAACCTGCAATGTAAAAAAACATAAAGCTACAGAAACAGCAACAGAAATATCCAAAAGCCAAACTCTATGACGAGGCGAGATGAAAGCCGAATAGAAGTCTCTCCTCTGACACAATCCTTGACTAACCTCGAAAAGAAATCAGAATTGGAGCATGGAATGTACGCACCATGTACGAATCAGGAAAAACTGCCCAAGTAGCCAAAGAAATGGTACGCTATAAAGTCAACATATTGGGTGTAAGTGAAATGCGGTGGACTGATTCGGGAATGGTAACTCTGGCATCAGGCCAAACCTTAGTTTACTCTGGAAGATCTGACGGTCAGCATCAGGAAGGTGTAGGTATTATCATGGACAAGCAGACAAGGAAAAGTCTGTTGAGCTGGGAGGCAATTGATGCCCGAATAATCAGAGCAAGATTTTTCTCAACATATGCTAAGATTACTGTCATACAGTGCTACGCGCCCACAGAACAAGCAACAGAAGATGAAAAAGACATGTTCTATCATAACCTGCAAAGTCAGATAGATAAAACCCCTCGACATGATATTATGATAATTATGTGAGACCTAAATTCAAAGATAGGATGTGACAACAGTGGTTATGAGTATTGCATGGGCAAAGAAGCCATGGGGGAAAGAAACGACAATGGCCAACGCCTCATTGATATATGCCTAGAGAATGGCCTGGTTATAGGAGGTAGTGTTTTCCAGCACAAGAATATTCATAAGGCCACCTGGACTTCTCCTGACAACAGGACAAAGAATCAGATTGACCACATTGTCATCAACCAGAAGTGGAGAAGAAGTATGAAAGATGTCAAGGCGATTAGGGGTGCTGACGTTGGTAGTGACCATAACCTTGTCTTATGCAAACTCAAACTCAAGCTAAAGAAAGTTACCAAAACTCCTAGTTACCAACTCTATGACTCTGCCAAATTAAAAGATACACTAGTAAAAAACAGTTTTGTGTTGGAACTTCAGAATAGATTCAGCCTAATAGAAAATCTTTTAGAGGACGACATCAACACACACTGCGATAAGATTTTAAATGTATACACCGAAACCAGTAGAACAACACTAGGACACAAAACAAGACAGAGAAAGGAATGGATTTCAGATGCCACATGGAGCCTCATAGAACAAAGGAAAGAGGCAAAGCGAAAAATGCTCACCAAAAATGGAGAAAGAAATACAGAAGCTAGACAGGATTACAAAAGACTCAACATTGGAGTAAAGCGAAGTGGAAGACAAGACAAAAGAGATTATGTAGACAACATGGCACTAGAGGCACAAGTAGCAGCTGATAAAGGCGATAACCAAACAGTCTACAAAATTATTAAGTCCCTTACGGGAGGTCTAAGGAGCAAATCGACGACTGTTAAAGATAAAAATGGAAATAATCTGACGACAGAGAAAGACCAGCTCCAGAGGTGGGCAGAACATTTTGAAGATATCCTGAATAGACCGGACCCAGAAACAGAGGCTGACATCACAGACATAGGTTTTGAGATTGAAGTGTCTAAAGGGCCAATATGGAACAAGAAATAATAGAAGCCATTAAACAGACAAAAGGAAACAAGGCGCCAGGAGAGGATAGAGTTACGGCAGACATGCTCAAGTCCAGCCCAACCCTGTGTGCAAGAACACTTATAGGACTCTTTAATAAAATATGGGACAAAGAACATGTACCTACCTCATGGAAACGAGGGATTATTGTCAAAGTTCCCAAGGAAAGCGACCTAACCATATGTGAGAATTTGAGAGGCATAAACTTATTGTCTATAACAGGAAAAATCTTTTGTAGAATCCTACTGATGAGAATGAGAACAGGAATAGAGAGAGTCCTACGTGAAGAACAAGCTGGTTTCAGAGCTGGAAGATCATGCAATGATCAAATCTTTGTCCTGTGTACCATAGTGGAACAGTCATTGGAATGGAACTCCTCTTTGTACATCAACTACAAAGGTTTTGAAAAGGCTTTCGATAGCATCCACCACCCAACACTTTGGACAAATCTGGAATCATATGGATTCCCAGGCAAAGTCATTAACATTCTGAAAGACATCTATACTGGAAACCAGTGCTGTGTACGCCATGAAAACCAACAGAGTGAATGGTTCCAGGTGAAAACAGGTGTCCGACAAGGATGTGTGATATCACCTGTTATCTTCTTAATAGTAATGGACTGGGTCATGAGGAGAGCTACCGCAGACAAACCTCGAGGCCTAGTATGGGGACTAACTTCCTATCTAGAAGATTGCGATTTTGCAGATGACATAGCTCTGCTCTCTCATTCTCAACCATATATCCAGAAGACAACAAGAGTAGAACAAATAGCCAAAAGTGTTGGCTTAAAGATCAACTCAGGGAAAACTAAAATCATGAAAGTTAAGACAAAGAGCTCTAAGAGGACAAGCGCCAATGGTGCGGAGGTGGAAGAGATTGAAAACTTCAAATACCTTGGCAGCTACATCTCTGCTAATGGAAGCATAGACATGGAAATCTCCACCAGACTAGCTATGGCAGCCCATGCCTTTAACAAACTGGGAAAAATAGGGAAGTCATCCTCTTTGCAACTAAGAACAAACTGAAACTATACAAGTCAAATGTACGATCAGTCCCTCTCTATGCTCAGAGACCTGGAAGACCAATACCAAAATTGAAGGCCGCCTTAAAGGGTTTGAAGGACGATGTCTCCGACGTATACTAAGGATCGGCTGGGAGGACCACATCTCCAACATTGAAGTCCGCCAAAGAACTGGAATAAACTTCATTATCGAAGAAATCATGAAAAGAAGATGGAGATGGCTGTTCACATCCTTTGCATGGACAAAACAAGGCTCCCAGCAGCGCATTGAAATGGACACCACCAGGAAAAAGACGAAGGGGAAGGCCAATGGGAACGTAGAAGAGGACAATGGACGAGGAAGCAAAGGCCACCAATAAAACATGGCATGAAATCCGATGACTCGCCCAGGATAGAGAGGCCTGGCGGAACTTTGTTGCTGCCTTATGCTCCACGGGGAGCGATAAAGACTAAGAGAGTTAGAGTGTATGTAAACATAACTTTCAGCCGGTTCGGAGGACCGGGCACATACCGGCTAGTATATATATATAAATCTCAAAAGGTGTATGTATGTATGTATTTAAGTGGGTGGGTATGTACATACCGCATAATCTTTTTTAATACTGGACATAAAAACGTAAAATTTGCTACAAATATTCTTTGCGTTACGGCGGTAAACACTGTCAAGTTTTTTGGAAAATTTAATTGACCACAGTGGTCAGTTTGGTAAAAAAAAAGAGAATAAAACGACACATTTTGGTTTCATGTTAAAATTGCCGTTCCAACATTTTATAGTTTTTCGATCGATCGTGCTAAAAATAAATAAGAAAAAAGGACGCGCAGAGATTATTTTTTGTATGACGTCATCAAACTTTGCGTATTCATTTTAAATTAACTTTGCTTCAATGTTTGCTAATGTTCTTTATGAATGAATAGAACAAAATATATTCACGTTTTAATTTGCGTTGTAATTTATAGCGGGCAATTTTTTAATTGTTATAATGGGTAATAGGTAATGATTTTAATGGGTAACAAATTCCTTCACGTTTTAATTCGTGTCGTATACGAAATATAAACATTGTAATTGTGGCGTGAAATCTCATTATAACTGCTTGAGTAGTTAGAGTGTATGTCAACATAACTTTTAGCTTTTTCTATTTGTTTGTAGCGGGCGTATAAGAATTATAAATTTTCTTGAGGGCAATGTTTCAAATTTCAATTCCTTTGTAGCGGGCGTATACGAATTAAAAGCTTCATGGAGGGCAATATTTCACGTTTCAATACGTTTGTAGCTGGGGTACAAAATGTCATTCACATTTAAACTTGTGACGTATACATCGATAAACTTTGTAACGGGCACGTTTTTTTTTTAATTGCCGTATATATTAACTGTGTAGCGGGCAATCTCATTATAACTCAATGGGTAGATAAAGTGTATGTAAAAGATCATTATGCGATTACATTGAACACAATTTGAAAAAAAAAAGTTTCTTCTTTGTTTCTTATTGGTTTCATTTGTTATTGTTTTACATGTTGAATAGATAATTCTAAGTTTGCTTCCAAAGCAACAATTAATAAATAAATAGCAAATAACAAAAACAACACAAAGAATGGTCTACGATTTAATGTTCGTCGTAAAAAATATATCAAACAATCATTTAAAAAAAAAAAAAGTACTGTCGAAAAGACATGTGAGTTCTGTTTTACAGAAAGAGTTTAATTACCCAATAAACTCACACCATTAGATCACAGTGAATTGATTCTTATTTGTTTTTCCTTTATAGTTGTATATTGAAATGGTGCATATTATTATTAAAGTGTGCAAAACAATACAAAATTAAATACTGACCATAAAAAAATACTACTTTATATTTGTTGCGAAAACAAAACAGAATATTTATAATGTGTCAAGCCTATTCTACACAAAGCCCGTTCGAAGAATCGGGCACATACCGGCTAGTTTCTTTATAATTATAAATTGTACAAATAAAAAAAAAAAATTAACTGTATCTGTTGTAATAAGGGATTCATTTTGTTTATAGTAAGTGTTTGATAAAATTGAATTTTAAATACAACACTACAATCTGTTTGGTACAGTCTATTATTTGTTTTTAAATCAAAATAAAAATACAATTATAGAATGAAATAACAAGTATTATTTTACCTAGTTAATTCAAATTAAAAAGTGTTAAATATAAGTTTCAAGTGTTTAATTTTATTATATATATACTTACATCCAGCTTTCCATAAATAAGTTCCTTTATAAATATTATATCTTTTTTATCCAAACCAAATCCTAGCAATTTCCCGCCAGGTTCCATAAATTGGTTTTCCTTTATTAGATAATCCAACATATGAATTGAAGCCCTTTCATGCTAAAATTATTTAAAAGAATGAGTAAAAGAAAGTAAAATATTAAGTACAAAATATTATTCATATTTAGTAACACTCCATTTGTTGGACCTATATTTACTTAAAAAACAAATTCCATGAAAATGTATAATACCTTCCATTCAGTTTTGTCGTCTTTCTGGCTTATTTCAGCATCATCAGTTTCACCATTTTCACCATTGCTACCTTTTTTTGTGTCTTTTAAAGCTCTTGGAACAAACTCCTGATCAAACAGGTGAGAAAAAGGACCATGGCCTAAAGTACAGAATGTGTATATTTTATTAATAATAAGGAGCAGTGTCGTAACAATGGTAAATGAATAGTGGAACTGTTGAGGGCGGGGGTAAACTTGGCGCATATCGAATCGGCTCGGGGGCAAAATAGCGACTGTCAAAACAGCCACTGTCAAAACAGCGACTTCAAAATAGCGACTGGGCAAAATAGCGACTGTCAAAACAGCGACTCTCGTTTGAGCGACTACACAAGGGCGACGTAATCAGGTTGTCATTTCGACTTTTCAGACCCTCCCTTTTCGTTCTGTTAACAAATCGAACTAGGAAATAATAATTTTATTAACTTTTTAATGGAATTTACGAAATATTTTCTGAAATTAACGAAATACATTATTGTGTGACTTTATATATCACGACTGTCACAGTTTTGCAAGTAACTCTGACTCTTAGCACACATAGATAGATCATAGCGTAGGAAGTAGTGTAGAACTAGAACCATAGATTAGCGTAGAGTTTAGGTTAGATAGGATGAGAGTGGTCTGACGCCATTATCTTCTCCCTCTCTTACGCAATTGAAACACCCCACGCCACTCTTCTTCACCTCTCTTTTAACCTTCACTACACTCTTCTAAATTCCCAATTCAGAGCTTACTAATCAATACGACCAAATTTGTACTACACCGTGCATGAATGAATGTGTCTGAATCCTAAATGTATATATATATTTCTATTATGTTTTCATTACTATTAATTCATGTGGTATTTAATGTATTTGTACAGAATATCGCGCCAGTAAATATTCATTCATGTTGTTATTTTAACATGTTGTATGTAGCATTACGCAGTAACCCCTTTGTACACACCCCTACCCACCCCCGCTAACCCCCTTATCTCTCCTTCACCCACCCAACTCACGAGCGAGCAGCGGCTCAATTAGTTATTCCTTTATTGTCCCGTTGGGTCCAGGAAATTGACCGGGGAAACTTTCGCACCTACATACTATTTCTCGTCCGAATCCCCGCCCCGGCCACTTGAGATAACCACGTAGAATTCTATCAAAGGGAGATAAATCCCTTCCCTCCAATCAGCATGACGTCTGTTTCAATTGCCTTTCATCTAGACCCCCCCTCTACACCCCCAACCACCCGCGGAAGGTTGGCGGTATAATTGTTCACCTACCCCCATTCCATTTTCCCTCCAATAAATCTACCTTTATGCAAATAAATGTTTGAACTGACCAATGGGAGTTATATGTAATTAAATGTAATTAAGAGCCACCCAACCAAATTGAGCGCTATCACGTGTCTCAGGACTAGAGAACGCTATCTCACAAACTTAGGAGTAGTCTGGAGTTGGGCCGTCAAATGAGAAGTACATATATGATTTCAGTCTAGATTCTGGCCTTCAGCCTAAAAATACCTGTATATTCGCCTCTTATAGAATATCAACCCGCATGTTTGGATATAGATGTTTCTGCCAGTCATAAGAATTTCCTGAATGTAGCCGCGTATCTTAACGTTAGAAAACACGGCAGTACCATGCATTCAGTGTTAGCTATTCCTGTGCAATTTCATATGTATTTCACCATTGGATATTTAAAACGTAAATAAACACCTGAACTGTAACCAGCAATTTGCTTGCATACCCTAGAACTGTCTGTTTGTGTACGTTGTAACATCTTAACGAGCCTGGAGAAACGTAATCATTGTTCCAGGACGATTGCAGCATCGGTACCTCATACCCCACGACAACCAGCCACCATTACCCCCACTCAACCACTACCCCGCACCACATTCCAGTGTCCACATCTTGACAAGTTGGAACCTCGTCCGATGATCCTGAACTTCAAGCCGTTCAGCACACTATCAACAGCATCAACCCAAGGACTACGCCGATTCTGAAACTGATCCTGGGTGGGGGCTCATCTCTCCATCACAAAAAGATTCTAAGCTACACCAGCAGATCCGCCACCCCAACGCCAGCCAAGACACCCCAGTAATCCAGGCTAGCCACTTTACACAGCCTACGTCACCCTAGATACGCCAGTCAAGACAACCCATTAAGCCAGGCTAGCCACTTTACGCAGCCTACGTCACCCCACTACGCCAGATTCGCCACCCCACTACGCCAGATTCGCCACCCCATTACGCCAGACTCGCCATCCCATTACGCAAGATTCGCCACTCTAAGCAATCTACGTCACCCCAGATACACCAGCAGCCACATTCGTCACCCTACGCCACCTGCGTCACCCCATTACGCCAGACTCACCACCCCATTACGCCAGATTCACCACTCTAAGCAATCTACGTCACTCCAGATACACCAGCAGCCAGATTCGTCACCCTACGCCACCTGCGTCATCCCATTACACCAAATTCGCCACCCCAACCGCCAGATCATCACCCCAGATACACCAACAGCCAGATTTGTCACTCTACGCCACCTGCGCCACCCCTTTACGCCAGATTCGCCACCCCAACCGCCAGATCGTCACCAGAGACACCGCACCGACATGCCTTCCCGACAACTATCAACCCGAAGAACCCGACAACCGCCTACCAGCCTCCCCGAAGGAACCCGCCGTTGTTTCCCGGTACCCAAACCCGGAGAATAGACACTAACATTATACGCTAATCCAGTCCCGGCACGGGGAGAACAGAATCTCTGACCAGCCCGAAGTTATCTACACCAACAGATCGCTAAGCGCCATATAAACTATAACTTTATGATTGGATACGTGTATATGTGTGTGAAATTCTAGGAATTGCTGTTGGGTAAGTACAATTTTGAGTAGTATTACGTAAGATAAACTCTGAACCCCAACACTCCTCTTTCATTTTCTCTTGTCTATCTTTTTTATATCTCTGTCCGTTACTGTCTTACTCTTACCTTACTCTTAAACTATGGCCGAAGGTGTACTATTGCGTAAGCAGCAGAGAGAAAATAGACTTAGAGTAGAAGCTGAGAAGCTTAGATTAGAAAAATTAGCTAGAGAGGAGAAACAATTAGACAGAGAACTTAGACTAGAGCAGAGAGAAGAAAACAGGTTAGATGAGCAACAACCCAAGGCACACACAGGCCCTAATCACTCCCAGAACCCCCCCCCAACTATGTTTCATCGTCACCCTCTGTCCTCCGGGCACTCCCGGGTCGCAAGACCCAGAAACCGACCCCCCCCCCCCGCTTACACCACCCGCCGAACCAGAAACCAAAACAGAAAGATATATAGAGATCAACTCTAAAAGAGCCAGGGCCTTTCTCTCCTCAGGGCTCCAGGTTATGGGTTCGCTAAGACTTCCTTCATGAGTCCCTCCGACTACACTGGCGAGTCAATCCGAATTCGATGTGTATTGGGACAAGTTGAGTCCCTCCCAACCGCCAAGGTTAACATCAGGTCAAAACAATACACTGGCACGCTACCTTAGCAGTCCGAGCCGAATTACCATATGACGTCATTCTGGGGCAACGATACGACAGCGTTGCCGATGTCCCCTTCCTCCCCGAGCCTCAGTGGCCACACGCGTGCACCCTGACCCTGTCCCCCCCCCCCCCCCCGTGGAATCCCCCACGGCCAACGAATTCCCGCGGGCCCAACAGGAAGACTCGACACTGGCCCCACTATTCGCATATCGGTCCACTCCCCATTCTACTTTAGGCTACACTCCCTATGAGATGTCATTCGGTTCCCAACCCCGTGGTCCACTAGAACACCCCAAGCGTGCCTGGACTGAGCCCTCTCCCCACCCCGAAGAACTCTCGGTCCACGCCTACACCAATAACTGTAAGACGAGGATTAAAACTGTCAACTCTATTGCCTCAAAACACTTGGCCAAGGAGAGGGAGAAACAGGAGAAGCTATACAATCGGCGGGCCAAAGAACGCTCTCTGGCTCCAGGCGATAAAGCACTACTGCTCCTTCCCTCCTCTTACAACAAACTCCAGTTAGCATGGAGAGGCCCATACCCAGTTACAAAAAAACTCTCAGGCACCAAATATCTTATAAAAATCGGCAACAAAGACAAACTGTTTCCCATCAACTTGCTAAAGCGATACATAGAGCGCCCACTTGACAATAACCCCCTTGTAGCCACCGCCATTGCCGAAGAAACAGAAGCCGATGACTCACTAACCGCGTTTCCCTTACAGAAGACAGAAACCATAGATGATGTAGAAATCTGTCCCCTTCTAACCCCAGAACAAGCCAACTCAGCCAAAAATTTACTCCCCTCGCACTCCGACGCGCTGACCGAAACTCCAGGGCGTACAAACCTAGAAACGTTCACCATGAAGGTCACCGCCCCGCGAACCATTAAGGTCAAACCATATACTAAGCCACACGCCAAATTAGAGGTCATTGAGAAAGAAATCAATTACCTGTTAGCCCACAACATCATCGCTAGCTCTACCTCCCCTTTCAATGCCCCGGTAGTACTAGTAAAGAAAGCAGACATAATAGAGTCGTCCCACCCCCGTGGAAAAATTCACCCACCGCCCGCTTCCCGACGGTAAAATAGTAGACCGGGAATGTCACCATCCCCTCTCTTCCACCCGGGACACCCACAGTCGCACTTGAATATTTGGGACAACCACCACACCAACCCTCCCCCACTAATCAGCCACAGCAATCGACATGATAATGGTCATGAAGAGCCATCTAGACACAAATCCCCTAATAAACCGCCCTACCACGGGCCACGACGGCGCCATCTCCCCACCAGACCCACCCCTCAGTTAGCCCACGATAGAAACTGACGCGACCCCACCCCCTTTTTCCCAGCTGGTGCGTTCTGCGTCATGACAGATCCCGTAGATCCAGCGCAAGATTCTACCAACGGTCTTGCAACGCACGAGGTAGAAACGCCCAGCTACCCGAGCTACTTAGCTCCAGAACAGGAACCCGCCGATCAGGGGCGTGACCAGTACTCAAGCAGTGACTACGATCGAGTCCACCACGTGTTCTCTATTTCCTCGGCAGCCAAACATAAAGAATTCCATCGTAGCTACGTCGACGAGAGAGTCAGAATCAATGGCCGACTGGCCTCGTGTACCTATGACTCAGGGCTCAGCTACGAGGCACTAGTAACGGAGTCAGTGATCGACCCCCGCGACTACACAGGCCGCTATGTGCGACTCCAAGGTCCATCTCATAACTCTCCGATTCAGCAGCTACCGACCGCACTCGTAAACCTCAGCTCAGCACTTTCAGAAAGCCCCATTGAAGCCGCCGTGATAGAAGGTCTGCAAGTAGACATCCTACTCGGAAGACCGATTGTAGGTAAACAAACACAACGCCTGCCGACACCCTCAAGCCGCGGATCGCCCCGCCCCACCCCCAACCAGACATCCCTCCCCAGCCCCATGTCGATTAAAGATAAGCTCCGTTATGCCGACCTGCCCAAGACGAGACGCGAACTAAGACAAACACTGTGCGAGTTCAGCAACTACCAGAATACCCTTATACAAAACTTCCGTAAAATTACCCGCCCGCTATTCAGATTGCTCAACGCACCCACAACCTTCCCATTATCTTGGGACAAACTCGCTACGAATGCTTTCGACACATTGCAACAGTGCCTAGGTCAAAACCCTTTCCGAGCCCACCCCACTGACCACCCTTCCACGCCCCAGACACAGTAATTTAGGTATGAATTCACTCCCAGGGTGAATTCCAATTTTCCCCGTTGGAGTGTCACAGTTCTGCAAGTAACTCTGACTCTTAGCACACATAGATAGATCATAGCGTAGGAAGTAGTGTAGAACTAGAACCATTGATTAGCGTAGAGTTTAGGTTAGATAGGATGAGAGTGGTCTGACGCCATTATCTTCTCCCTCTCTTACGCAATTGAAACACCCCACGCCACTCTTCTTCACCTCTCTTTTAACCTTCACTACACTCTTCTAAATTCCCAATTCAGAGCTTACTAATCAATACGACCAAATTGGTACTACACCGTGCATGAATGAATGTGTGTGAATCCTTAATGTATATATATATTTCTAGTATGTTTTCAACTATTAATTCATGTGGTATTTAATGTATTTGTACAGAATATCGCGCCAGTAAATATTCATTTATGTTTTTATTTCAACATGTTGTATGCAGCATTACGCAGTAACCCCTTTGTACACACCCCTACCCACCCCCGCTAACCCCCTTATCTCCCTTTCACCCACCCAACTCACGAGCGAGCAGCGGCTCAATTAGTTATTCCTTTATTGTCCCGTTGGGTCCAGGAAATTGACCGGGGAAACTTTCGCACCTACATACTATTTCTCGTCCGAATCCCCGCCTCGGCCACTTGAGATAACCACGTCGAATTCTATCAAAAAGAGATAAAGCCTTTCTCTCCACTCAGCATGACGTTTGTATCAATTGCCTTTCATCTAGACCCCCCTCTACACCCTCCACCACCCGCGGAAGGTTGGCAGTATAATTTTTCACCTACCCCCATTCCATTTTCCCTCCAATAAATCTAACTTTATGCAAATATATGTTCGAACTGACCAATGGCATTGAAAATGCTCCTTGCTCTTGCCTTTCTACCTGTGGATGAAGTGAGCGATGCCTTTGATGAACTGGTGGCAGACTACCCCCCAGAAGTAATGACTCTTGTAAATTACTTCGAAGATAACTATCGTACGTGGGTCGGAGAAGCAGACGTGGAGACAGAAAACAGCCACTATTTCCTGTAAATATGTGGATTGTAAAAGCGCGACAAGATGCAGGACTGCCACAAACTGACAATCAGCTCGAAAGTTGGCACAATGCTTTTCAGGGATCAGCTGAAACTCATCATCCTTCCATCTTCAAATTTATCGAAGCTCTAAGACGGGAGGAAGCCCTTCAACTGACGAATCGTACCCATCTGCTACAAGGCTACCTGACTCAGCGAATGAAAAAAATACGTGACAATGAACACAAGAATCACAGCTGTACAGCAACATAGAGATCATTATGATCTACTGCAATTCCTTCGAGCCCTTGCTCACAATTTAGAAATAAACGTGTCATGATTTGACTAATCTTGGTCTTTTTTAATTATGTTTTAAATTTCGTTTTTAAATCATGTATTCTGTTTTAAATCTTCTTTTTAAATAATGTAGTCTGTTTTAAATCTTCTTTTAAAATCATGCATTCTGTTTTTAATCTTCTTTTTAAATCATACAGTCTGTTTTAAATCTTCTTTTTAAATCATGTATTCTGTTTTAAATCTTCTTTTTAAATAATGCATTCTGTTTTAAATCTGGTTTTTAAATCATGTAGTATGTTTTAAATCTTCTATTTAAATCATGTAGTATGTTTTAAATCTTCTTTTAAATCATTAAGTCTGTTTTAAATCTTTTTTATAAATCATGCAGTCTGTTTGATATCTTCTTTTTAAAATCATGTATGTATTGTGTAGCTAATCGAAATTAAATTTGTTTTTTTTTTTAAATTTATTTCTAACGTTGTTGTGTTTTAAAACAATCGCTCTTGTGTAAGTCGCTCAAACGACAGTCGCTGTTTTGGCAATCGCTGTTCTAAAACATTCGCTCTATTGAAGTCGCTGTTTTGACAGTCGCTGTTTTGACAGTCGCTTTTTTGCCCGGATGCCATCGAATCAGTTCATTTGCAGTTTTGAGTAATCTAGACTTGTGGTAAAATTAAATTTTATCATTATTTGTCTTAAACTAAAGTCTTAATTGATACAAATATAAATACATAAGCCAGAAAAGACCGCGCCCAAAATCCTTCAGATACTGCCCCTACCATCTCCTGCCCAAACTGTAGGGCGTACCTTGCAAGCAAGGATTGGTTTGATCAATTACTCACGAACGCCACAGATCAGCCACAGCTCAAAACCCCAAGGATGCGGAGTTGCCATCGTCAAATTCGACTGAGCACAACAGATATAAAGACCTCTATCTATCTATTTATCTATCTATCTATCTATCTATCTATCTATCTATCTATCTATCTATCTATACTAATGCTTAAGTATTAGTTGAAAGATAAAGACAATGTAAGGGGCCTTTCATAGCCCTAAATTATAACCTATGCAGACATGTCGATTTTCATTATCCACGTACCCCACTTGCACACCGTACATTTTTAACTATATAAACGAAAGAAAAACGAAGGCTTTTAATAATTGCAATAAGTATAAATAAATCAATTTTAAAATTGAAGTGTTTGTTTTAATGTACTGATGTTAGTCATGTATGAATTTTATACTGAATCATAATAAGTGTAATTATTTCTATTTAACATAACATCAGACATTTGTTTGCATTTATTATAATTTATGACCAATTATTGCACATCTTTCTTGAATTAGTCGGCCTCTAATATTATTTAGAGCTATTGAAACAAATACAAAATAGACAAATTACAATTACAGACAGACCGACAACTTTTTCACTAAACATACTTTTATTTTATAACCTTGGATGACGTCATCAAGTTTGTTAGATGTCGTGGCAACAGTATTACTATCGTAATAATAGTATTGATGATAGCTTTTCAACAAGGCCTGAATGTGCATATGTATTGAGTCGAAACTCGAAACACTTTACTCCCCCCTCCCTGTTTGCATCTCTTTCCGTTCGAATGTAATATATGGATAGACCTTACATGGCAGCCCGAAACTCTGTGCATCACAACCGAGTTAAGAACATTTTCATAAAAGAGCCGCGGCAATGTAAAATGTATCGACAATGTGACGGCATTTGTGGAACTGCTGACATATGAAGTATTCTATCAAAGATAACTCTGGACAAAATTAAAGTCTTCTTAAAGTACAAACCAAGATCATGACAAAGTCCAGCTATTTCAACACATAGAATATCTTTTTCTGTTATGCCAAGTTCTGGCTGGTTTTCTTTTAAAGTCCGTACAAACTGTCCAGCAAGATGACAAACTCTGAAAGTTGGAGATATTTTATAGATATCATTTTAAATTAATATATAACATTTTGTGGATATAATTAAATTATCAAGCAAAGTAAAGATGTTTTTGTATATAAAAAAATTAGGTGATCCATAAATAAATTACAGCAGTATTAGTTTTGTAAAAAATAGGCCTACATTAGTTTGTATAAATCTACAGTTGTTGGTCCATTGCAGGTGCTAGAGATCACTTTCACTCATCATTCATAGAGTAAACAGTACAGTAAACACCAATATTACCAGTTTAAACGCATTTCCTTCTAGTTTTCTACATATATACATACATTTATATGATGTTCGGTAAAAATAGCAAGGCATATGTGGCAACAGTAAATATGACAACGGTACACATTTCAAAACTCACCAAACGGTAAACATGACAACGATACAAATGGCAAAGATAGAGTTTCTATTGTAACTGTAAGTAATGGTAATATAACACTATTGTCTATTAAATGCACCTAGTGATAGAGTTTCTGTTGTAACTGTAAGTAATGGTAATATAACACTATAGTCTATTAAATGCACCTAGTGGCTTGAAACAAGGTTACCTCTGTGAAAGATCAAGTTGGTATTTGGGCCGACCTCCATCATCTTTACCAGGACCACTGCCACAATTGGAACTTGGAACGTGCGAACAATGTACGAGACAGGCAAGACTGCGCAAGAAGCAGCCGAGATGAGAAACAAAAACCTCGCTATACTTGGGATTAGTGAAGCAAGACTCCTCTGGACAGAGGAGGCTGATCTCAGGAGAGTTGCTGCTTTTCTCAGGCCACAAAGATGACGATGCATCACACACCCAGGGAGTGGCCTTGATGCTATCAGAGACAGCCCAAAGAGCGCTCATAGGCTGGGAGGCGCATGGGCCCAGAATCCTGACAGCATCCTTCCGAACGAAGAAGCAAAGCCTCAACCTAGATGTCGTTCAGTGCTATGCACCAACTAATGAAAGTGAAGAGGCGGACAAGGATGCCTTTTATGACAGATTTCTAGCTGTGGTCCAGGGTCGTCCCAGGAAGAACATCATCATCCTCATGGGGGACTTCAATGCCAAGATTGGTAGTGACAACACGGGTTATGAAGGGACCATAGGGAAGCAAGGAATGGGTAAAATGAACGACAACGGAGAAAGATTTGCTGACCTGTGCGCCACTACCAATCTAGCCATAGGCGGGAGTTTCTTCCAGCACAAGAGTATACACAAGGCTACATGGGTCTCCCCTGACCTCCAAACGACAAACCAAATAGACCATGTGTGTATTAAGAAGAAATTCAGGCGATCTCTCCAAGATGTGCGTGTCAAGAGAGGAGATGACGTTGCCTCCACCACCATCTTCTAGTGGCTCGGTTAAAATCAAAACTGAAAAGAGACCACATAGAGCAGTCTGGGAGAAGGGCCAGGTACCTTCTGAGTGAAAGGAGGGATACCTCATCAAAATCCCAAAGAAGAGCGACCTACGCTCTTGCTCTAACTACAGAGGGATCACTTTACTGTCTATACCAAGCAAAGTATTCAACCGTGTGCTGCTCAACATAATAAAAAATGCTGTTGACCCCCTGCTGCGAGACCAGCAAGCCGGCTTCCGTGCAAACAGATCCTGTACTGACCAGATTGCAACACTGCGCATCATCCTAGAGCAGTCACTGGACTGGAATTCACCCCTCTATGTCAACTTTGTTGATTACGAGAAAGCCTTTGACATTGTAGATAGGCAAACCCGCTGGAGAATGTTGAGGCATTATGGAGTGCCGCAGAAGATTGTGGACATAATCAGGAACTCTTATGAAGGAATGACCTTCCGAGTTGTCCACGGCCAACAGGTGACAGATGCTTTTCAGGTGAAGACTGGTGTGAGACAGGGATGCTTGCTTTCGCCTTTCCTTCTTCTCCTGGCCATCGACTGGGTGATGAAAACATCCACAAACCCGAGGCGGAATGGTATCCAATAGACCTTGTGGGACCAAATCGATTATCTTGACTTTGCTGATGATCTTGCCCTTCTTTCTCATACCCAACAGCAGATGCAGGAGAAAACTAGCAATGTTGCAGCAACTTCTGCAAGTATTGGTCTTAATATACACAAAGGGAAGAGTAAGGTCCTCAAAGTCAATGCCACCAGTACTACACCTATTATGCTGGAAGAAGAAACACTAGAAGAAGTTGAGAGTTTTGTCTATCTTGGCAGCATTGTGTACAAGCAAGGTGGGACAGATGCTGATGTAAAAACAAGGGTTGGAAAGGCACGAACGGCCTTCCAACAACTCAGAAATGTCTGGGTCTCCAGACACCTGAGAAACAACCTAAAGATCAGGATCTTTGGTGAAACCTGCGGGCTGTATGGAGCTGAAACCTGGAGAACAGTCCTTAATAAATAACTGTT
The DNA here is from genome assembly GCA_949126835.1 of Anisus vortex. Lineage (NCBI taxonomy): Eukaryota > Metazoa > Mollusca > Gastropoda > Planorbidae > Anisus > Anisus vortex. The sequence continues at coordinate 22,386,069 of OX421499.1, forward strand.
TAAGAAGGATTCTTGGGATTCATTGGCCAGACAGGATTAGCAACCTGGAGCTGTGGCAGCGGACCAAGCAAAAACAAGTAGAACAGGAGATCCTCCAGAGAAGATGGCGATGGATTGGCCATACACTCCGAAAACCTGCTACCAGCACAACAAGGCATGCCCTGAACTGGAACCATCAGGGAAAACGGAAAAGAAGTCTACCGAGGAACACTTGGCGCAGAGATGTAGAAGTAGATACCAAGGAATTAGGCCTTACTTGGGGGAAGCTGGAGAGACTGGCCCAGGAGAGAGATGCCTGGAGGACCCTTGTTGGCGGCCTATGTTCTAGGAAGGACCACAGACGTCGATAATCGGCGCCTGCTCCTCAAGGACGAGAAGGCAGAAGAAGAAGGCAAACACACCTACAAACTGTCTGCAGAGAACGTTCAGAAACAGAAACCCAATTGTTTTGCCGCTCAGTAGCCTACATCTAAAATAGGCTAGGCGCCAGAGACTGGCGTTCGTTATGTAATCCATGTAAGCGATGGCTGGGATTGACAATAGAACTAAAAACAATAACAGGCCCTCGCCGAGACTATAACTATAACTAATGTTTGCAGAGCATTGATTGAAGTGAATTTTGTGAATCCAACATGTATTGTGTGGATCTCCAACATGGTTATTTTTAAAATATTTCCTTCAGAAAAATAATTCTTGGCCCACCCCATAAAGTACGAAATACTTAGCCTACCTTATTTCCTTTTAACATCCCTAATTCTGATATATAAAATAATATATTTTTGCTCACTACGTTATAATAGGTGAAATATAACAAGAAAACCATAAAAACGAAGTTTTTATTATACTCCCTTTATTTGCAAACTAAGTTTACTATCATGTAATTAAATAATTGATCGACTACTGCAAATGAAACGTACACAAAAATATATGTGTCGCAAATCTCAAAAATATCTCCTTACTCCGTATGAATTGTTCTAAAAATAATCTTAGCGCATAATTTGTTTTTTCTATCTTTGCGCCGAAAAACTATAAAAAGTTGCACAGGCATTTTTAAAGTGAAACCAAAATTTTACTTATACTTTCCTTTTAAGAAATGAATATTGTCATAAGTGTAGTATTATTACGTAGTTTTAAATTTGATAGAAGGTATTGTTAGTCGCCACACGTCTGCTGTCCCAATTTCAGCATGATTGGACCACAAAAAGTGGTCGAAAAATCAAATCGAAGCAAAGTTTTGCTCCCACGACGCATGATTGCATGATTGCAATCAGACAGACAGAAATTGCAACTTAAAATAAAGGGAATAAAAATTAGGTCGATTAGGCTGCCTAAATTATTTAGTAATTTTTACGTTTTCATTTCTAATTTTCAGGAAAAATTTTATGAGATAAAAATGTATTAGTATCAGTGGCGTCGCCAGTATTGCAAAAAGTGGGTGGCAATTACCTTGTGTATATAATGTGTATGTGTGTAAGTGGACAATAATGTAAGAAGGAATAGTGAACAAATGGTTAAAATTTGGTATGTTAAAACCGTTTTTTCTTAAAAACCGGTTTTCGTTTCTATAAAACCGGTTTAAACCAGGATTTTGGTTTCTCTCCCCCTCTCCCACCCCCTTCTCGCGCAATGTCACAAGTTACAGACCGGAAAAGCCAATTGTGTGTAGTTTTGTAGGTATATTTGAAAAATAGTTCAAATTTAATTAGTGTTTGCAGGACATTCAAGGGGTTGATTTCTTTGAATACAATATGATTTTGTACGCTTTACCATAACATTCTTTAGAACTAAAAAAATCTGGTCTAATTGATTAAAACCGATAATAGCTTTCAAATCAAATTTGCGATTATCGTTGACCATGCTATTAAAAAGCATGTGAAGAGGATGGCGATGTTAATCCAGGATGCTTAGCACGCAGATGCGTACGCAATCCAGTGGTACTGCCACCGCTCCTGCTTATCTGTTGGGAACATAGTTTACAACGAGACATTTTTAAAGACGTTTTTTCACAATTTTCTGACACAAAGGATTGTAACCCTAACTTAACTTTTGGTTTGATGTTGTTTTTATCGCAAGCCATAGTTGGTAATTGGAAAAAAAAAGAAACACAATATCTAAGACTAAATAGTGTTAGCAAGGCATTTCAAGAATTGTTTTTAAGAACATTATTATTGAAAATATTTCCATCAAAACCAAAAAAAAGGCTAAGCTACTTGAAATAATGATTAGGCCTACCTCCAAACCAAGAAACCGAAATCCGGTTTGGAAAATCAAAACCGGTTTTCGGTTTTCAAAGCCGGAATCCGGTAGTCCGGTTTTTGGTTAACATCCCTAGTTAAAATAGAAGGCTAATTTACAACTGGTGCACAATTTACCCTAAACTATGACAATTAACATTGTACCAATAGCTATTTTAGTAAAACGTAGAATTAGACATGATTAAATATGTATAAGAAAAGAACAATAGTAAACATATGATAATTTTAGTCAATTAGAAATCTTTTTAACAAGTTTTAAAATGTATTACAATTAATTATAGTATAATATACCTTTCCGTTTTAAATCTATTTTAAACATAAAAGCAAGCGTCTAAAATTGTGTTACTTGTTTTGAGGGGGGCGGGTAACCAATTGTTGACGTAATTATATAGGGGGGGGGTATCTGAAAGTTTGACAGTTGTTGACAAGGGGGAGGGGGGAGGTAAAAATCGCCTAAAAATTGTTGACGTAATTAATGGACGTCCCCTTAATCACAATTAGAAATTGATGTTAGGCCTACGGTTAGTCCCGGTTAGGATTAGGACTTAAATAGTAGGCCTATAATTAATTCAAACAAAAAGGTTATTTAGACAATGTCACTTAATCACAATTAGAAATTGATGTTAGGCCTACGGTTAGTCCCGGTTAGGGTTAGGACTTAAATAGTAGGCCTATAATTAATTCAAACAAAAAGGTTATTTAGCCTATGTCACTTAATCACAATTAGAAATTGATGTTAGGCCTACGGTTAGTCCCGGTTAGGGTTAGGACTTAAATAGTAGGCCTATAATTAATTCAAACAAAAAGGTTATTTAGACTATGTCACTTAATCACAATTAGAAATTGATGTTACGGTTAGGCCCGGTTAGGGTTACACCTTAACTAGGAATATGATCCTAAATAAAGGCCTATAGACTATAGAATAGTATAGATTAGCAGGCCTATAAAGTCATACAGTTATAAGTCATAAATATAGGCTAACTCTTACATTTTTTCGTAAATTTGGGTCTGCCGATGACGCTCGGCATTATAGGGCCTATACACATTCGGCTTAACGTTATAGGCCTACACCAGATCCGCCGCATAACGCTGAACGTTATACACCGGATCCGCAGCATAACGCTGAACGTTATACACCGGATCCGTCGCATAACGCTGAACGTTATACACCGGATCCGCCGTATAACGCCTCCCTTTTTATATTACTTTTAGGCTTTAATATGTATGTTAAACGGATTGTATATATCTTAACTATTTTGATTTTATAGGATGGTTTAAATATTACCGTATGTTTAATTTAATTATTAAATAATTTTTAGATTTTCATTGTACATTTATGAGCACTGAATTGACCAGGGGGTGGCCATATTGGCCGGTCCAGTTGGTTTATTATAGCATTGATGTCAATTATATAATTGCTTTTTTTAACTTAATGTTTGCTTTTTATTATTTTTATTTTTATACATCAGATTGGATAAAACCCGCCTATTTGTTGGTCTTTTTCAGTAGTGTGAAATTCTTTTTTTGGCAGTGTACAGATTTTTTCTCTAGGGAAGTCCATTAATTTCGTCAACAAAATAGGGGGGAGGGGGTGAAAAAGCTTGACAATTGTTGACATGGAGAAGGGGGGGGGAGGTCAAGAAAAGTTGACGTCGAGAATGTGTACTGTTATGTTATAGTATATAACATCATAGTTTAAAACACCCATTTACTAATCTTTCCCCTTCCTCGTCATAGTTCTCTAGTTAAAATATTTTAATGTCGGGACACTACTGTTTTATTTTTCTTGTTGACTTGCATTAAGTTATTCTTAAAACAAAAGACAAGGCTATTGACGATTCATTCATGAAACCAGTCTAGACCAGTTTAATCCCAGACGCCGTCATCCCGCGTAAGATATTAATATTCGCGCTGTCTGACAAGATGCAAGCTCCTGGTTGGACGAATACTAATTAGCCTCTGACGTCACTTTTCGCGCCCTTGGCGGCACATATAAGCCAAACGCTGGAGGAAACTGTCTCTTTTGCTAGCTAGGCTTCGACAGGACAGACATATTGTTTGGACTGATCATGATACCTTTCTGGTCTACATTTGCATTTTTTTCACTAATACAGTTCATTCAAGTTTAAATAAAAGTTTCTGCATTTAAATAACAAGTCAAGGAGTTTGTTTTGAATGAGAATTACTGTTGAGATCATTTGGATAATGCCAGGCTAAATTAACCAACTTGAGGAATTGCTGCAGACTATTTATCACGCCTAGAACAACGTGGGTTCTCGTTGGCCTTAAATAATCATACTCTAGACAGCCGCCAAAAAGGATTGAAGTGAGAGATGCAAATGGAACATTACGTTTTATGAAATAAATAATGATACAAATGTATTACAAAATTCTACATTTGTCCTGTTTAACTTACATAGATAACATGTAAAAACATGGTTTTACGTTAATACAAATGTATCAATTATGGAAACTCAAGTTGATGTCCTTTTTGTGTTCATCTTGTTAATTTGTAGAGCTATGTATGGGTGGAAACTAATGCAATTGTTAGCAAGCAATTGTTGACCGACCAAAATTGTAGAAAACGTCACTTCGCTGTCTAGCGTAGGGTTGCCAAACACATGGGTGTCACAAGATGGACAAAAGAGCACGTTACATTGTGTTTCAATTGGATAGTTTTGCATTAAACCCGCAATCAGTATATTTTTTTTACAAGAGCTGCCATTAAGTTTAAGTGTGTATTAGTAAACTGAGCAAGAAACAGTTTTGTTAATATTTGCATATAAATTCACATTATGCTAAAAGGCAGCTTGAATTTGGTTGGGCAACTTTAAAGCTCATGCAAGAATCTTTAAAAAAAATATAATTCTTTTCTTGTACTCATGATCACCTGTTTATTAATTAAATACTTAAATTGTAAATACTATGTTTAAAAATGCATTTATTTTTATGCATACAAAACATAAATTATTACAAAAGCCGGATATTTTAAAGATTTTGTGCTTTGCCTGCCGTACGGAGGACACGAGTCTAACAGGAAGGACATGTCCTCCTTTAGCTGGCCGTCTGGCAACCCTAGTCTAGCGAAACATGGTGGCTGGAATAACAAAGGAACATAAACACACCAACAAACTGTCTGCCAGAGCCTTCACAAGCCTATGTGGCGCCCCAGTGCAAAAGTATCACCGACGAACCCTTGCATACTGTAACTGCTTTGTTTAGTGCTATATTTAGACATACAGACTATATTTGCCACCCCCTAAAAGTGTCGCCCCCGGGCATATGCCACCATCGTATTCCCCCCCCCCCCCTAGTGGAGGCACTGCTGTCTGCAGAGTAGGCTACGTTCAGAAACCCAGTGTTTTGCCGCTCAGTACATCTAAATTAGGCACCAGAGACTGCAATGGCGTTCATTATGTAAGCCATGTAAGGGATGGCTGGGATCGGCAATAGAACTAAAAACAACAATTGACCCTCTCTGAGACTATAAGTAATGTTTGCAAAGCATTGAATGAAGTGTATTGTGTGGATCTCCAACATGGTTATTTTAAAATATTTCCTTCAGAAGCATAATACGTGGCCCACCACATGAAGTACGAATTACTTAGCCTACCTTATTTCTTTTTAACATCCCTAATTCTGACTAATAGACTAATATATTTTTGCTGTGTACGATATAATAGGTGAAACGCTAAAATTAGCTCGATTAGGCTACATAGATCTATTTAGTAATTTTTATGTTTTAATTTCTAATTTTCTGGAAAAATTTTATGAGATTATAAATTATAATAAAATATATAAGTATCAGTGGCGTTGCCAGTATTGCAAGGTGTGGGTGGCAACTAGTGCAAGGTAGGAGAAGTAGGGGACAGGGAAGGCAACTACCGTATGTATCATGTGTGTGTGTGGACAATAATGAAAGAAGGATTAGTGAACATAAGGTTAAAATAGAAGGCTAATTAACAACTGGTGCACAATTTCCCCATTAGGTATGTAATAAATTAATTCACATTGTACCGAAAGCTCATTAGTGAAACTGAAATTAAAAAACATAAAATATTTTTATGAGAGTGATAGTTAAACAAGTTTAAAAATTAATTATAGTATAGAGTATAGATCTTTCCGTTTCAAATCTATTTTTTTTAAACATAAAAGCAAGCGTCTAAAATTTTGTTTTTTGTTTTGAGGAGGGGGGGGGGGGTAACAAAATGTTGACGTAATTATATAGGGAGGGGTCTCTGAAAGTTTGACAGTAGTTGACAAGGGGGGGGGGGGTAAAAGACGCCAAACTATTGTTGACGTAATTAATGGATGTCCCTTATGGCTAAAAATTAGTAGCGTTAAAGATTATTTGTTTTTAGAATTCTTAATTTTTATCGTATTATTATTATTTGTTTACGTAGACTTATGTTGAGGCTAATGTTGATTCGTAAACATAAAGTGGACTAGATAAATATGCTATGATTGTTACGAGTTCGTATTCCTTGATTTTCTAATTCCGTACCACTTTCACACAAATATTAATTTAACTCCAAAGCTTGTGTAATGCACATTAAATTGAATATGAATACAATGATATAAAAGTAACATTGCTGACTGCACTCTACAACATAATAGCTTACTATATTGCTCACCATCTACACTATTATAAACTCTCTATGCATCTATATCTGTGACTAGTCTCTACCTAACTCTAACCAATGGACACCTCGATAGCAACAACTACACTCTATCTAACATACGCTGCTCAACTCTACAACCTGCCCGCTCAAACACTCCGGACCATCACTCTCTCGAACTGATACATTTTCTAATTAAAAAATTTCACCCGTGGAAAAAGACAAAGGTAAGACAAGGAGGGAATGTATCTAGATTATTACAACCATCTGAGGTAGGCTGCTGAAAAAAAAATTATACTCACCACCTCAATTCTTACCCTATCTTACAACATTCTTCTCTCAACAATGATGAACTGAGGTTGTATAGTAGATTGGATATGCTATGTTGAGTTGAGGTTGATGTGATGTTTAAAGTTATAGTTTTTGGGTTTTGGTAGATGTGAGTTGAAGTAGGTTATTGGAGATTTAGAAGTATAGTATAGTGTGAGTGTAATTATAGATGATTGGGGCTTTTATGGTACGATAAATGTGAATAAACGTGTTTAATGTTGCCCTTTAAATAAATTGTTTGTTGATTTAGTAGTTAGATACAGTGTTGTTGTTGTTGCTGCTACTTATGTTCTTTGTTATTTAGTTTAGCTTAAGTTGAGTACAGTTTATTAGTTATAATATTTATAGTATTAGTCCATTCGGATACCTAATAAACTCTCTGTCACAACGGAGATGCATAGATCACCCATCCCCTTCCCAAATGTAAATGATAATACAATAATGTAAACAATAATGTAAAATAAGTATATAATGTAATATAATGTTTTATAAAAGTATATAGTTCACTAACACATGCTTCTAAAATCAAAAGACGTGCACAAAAACTCCTCTCTCTCGCTTGCCCCCTTACATATGTGATTTGAACCCTTAACTTTCTCAGTCATATACTCTAAACTAATTTAATGAGAAATCTTCTAAATTTAAACAAAAGAAACATATTCAAATTAACAATGGTAGCCGCACTTAGGAAACCGGCGCCACTAGCCTATGGTTAGAAGCCGGTCACTATCACTTTAGTCTAACATACCTCGAAGTGTATTGCATTCTTTATTGTCGGAAAAGCGTGGATCCTTTCGATGTTTAAGGAGAGAGGACAATTATTGGATACTCTTCGTTATTGTGAGGATTAAAAATATATATCGTTATTTTAGTAGGACACAATTTGTATAATCTCTAACCCGGTGTTCATGTATGGAATAAACGAGTGACGTTTTACGATAGAAAGAATGACGTAGTAGTTAGATAGAACGTTAGACGACCTTAAGATTTGGTAGCGGCAAGACGTGATAGACTAGGCTATTAAAACTGTTGTATATTTGCATTCATATTGTACATAAGTTGTTGGAGAATTCTGAATTAAATATTAGTTATCATTTTACTACAAGCCGGCAGTTTGTTTATTGATTGTTAGTATATAGTGTGATCGCCCTGAGATTTGTATAGGGGAGAGGTGGGTAATTCGTACCGGTGTGTAATTCGTACATCTGCCGTTTTACATATTTTGACTGTATGTAATTACGATTTAAGCCCGTCAAAACATGCGAGCACATTAATTAGGACTTCCGTAGAAAAATGGTGGACATTGACAATAATGAAAAGCGGTAAGCACGATTTATATTTTTTTACACTAGTTGATGCTATTTTGACCATTGCCTATATTCGTACTATGTAGGTCTGGTAAAACATAGCTTGTTTATACTTGTTATGTGTACTGACTATCCAGTCTTCTAAATTAATAAGTATAATTTGATATATTTTGTATTGGCAAGAAAAACATAGAGGGAGAAAACAATGTTACATCTGAGTCGGCTAAATCGTACCACACTATTGAGGGCTATACGTACCAGTACTAATTAATTACCCGCAGTGGTACGTTTTAGCCGCAATAGACTTTGTGAATTGATTATATCATAATTCATAATAAAACCTATTTATAAATTCGGAGTTTTTGGAACTGTTGAGTCACTGCTGTACCCACGAGTCTGGGGAAGTGTGTAAACCACCGATACGCTCCCCTTAAGAATGCACATGGGGAACAGCTGGTGTTACGCCTCTAAGGATCATTGCACTGCCGATAGGCATCGAGACTCGGTGGTAGGAAGCAGTGAGTGCCAGTGAGTGCCTGAGTTTTGGACAGGTTATTAATGTTCACCCCCCCCCCCCCCTTTTCACCTTCCCACTTGTCCCTCCCTTAATATAGAACATAAAAGCTGACATTTCGATACACATATAGTTAGGAACTGCTGAGTTCGTACCCATTTTTTTTACATGTTTATAATATTTTAGAACTTAAACGTGCTAGCTATAGGCTACAAATGTATTTCACTATGTTACAGTTGATTCTTACATTTTCTTTTCATAAAACAGGCAAATGCAAGGTCAGAAGATGTTATGAAATAGGCTCTTCTCTCATTAAAAGAGGGAATCTGTGGTATAAATGAATGCTCTAAGATGTATGGGATATCCAAACCCACTTTAACTCGTCATCTTTTGAGTAAAAACAAATACGCAAAATATGGAGTAAAGGTCATAGGGAGATCAACAGGTCTGCCACCTGAAGTCGACGAAGATCTTGTCAAGCATATACAAATGCGTGAGGGAATGATTTTTGGAATCACAAGAAAGGACCTGATGCAATTAGGATATCAGTTGGCTGAGGCTAATAATTTGCTACAGGCTTTCAGCAAAACCAAAAGAATGGCGGGTAAAGATTAATTGTATAATGCATTCATAAAGCGCCACTCAAAATTTAAGTTTACGCCAGACTGAGCCGACATCTATTGCTAGAGCGTCTGGCTTTAATATAACAGAATTGAATGAATTTTATGACAAGCTTCAGAATATCTTGCACCTACATTCCCTACAGGCTAAGAAATTGACAATATTATGGACGAGACAAACTTGTCAACAGTGCGCAAGACATAGACTCATAGAGTAACAGCAGCAAAAGGAAAGCGCCAGGTCGGGTCTCTCTCCAGCGCTGAGAAATTAGGCGTCACAACCACTGACGTTTTTTGTATGAATGCTGCAGGATATTTTCTTCCACCAATCGTGATTTTAAACGCAAAAGAATGAAAGATGAGCTGAAAGACTGGGCACATTCTGTAACACTTTTTGCATGCAACGAAAGTGGATGGATTCAGAACTATTTGAAAATGTTGATGGACCACTTTATATCTTTTGTAAAACCATCAAAAACTCACCCTATCCTTTTGATTTTAAATGGACATGCTACCCACACATATAAACTTAAATGCCACCATGAAAGCATGTGAATCGGGTGTAATTATGCTAAGTATTCTCTCATATACAACACATCGCATAAAGCTTCTTGACATCTCTGTTTTCTTTAGCTGTTTCAATCATATTATCAAGGTCGGCTCGTCTATGTAAGCAGCTTAGGCAATCGCATAGGGCGCAAAATTTCGGGAGCGTAGGGGGGCGGCATAATTGAGGATTTGTTCAAAAATTTGGGCATTTAAAAATATAAACTAAATTAAAGTTTAGTACTTTTGCGAGCTACTAGCATAGGCAGACGAATTACTAGGTAATGAAAGGCGAGGGGTATATTATTTAAGTTGTCTTAGAAAAAGGAAAGTATGCCCTAACAGTTTTCCCCGCCGAAGGCACTTTAATGAGGGCGCAGAATTTGTTTTCGCCATGGGCTTCAAAAACCCTAGAGCTGGTCCTGCATATTATGAGCAAGAGGTTGAGAAGTTGTTGCGACTTAACCCCGGCAGAGGATTAACTATCTTTCAAGTGTGCACACTCATGGTCCAAGCCTTGCCTCAAAGTGTAATGCTAAAAGTGGATTTCGTACCGCTGGTATCTGGGCTTTCAATCGTGATGCTTTCGGAGGCCATGAATTATCAGCATTCACCGTCAACGACCAAACTGTTGTCATAATTCCTAGTTCAGATGCTGTCTCATCATACATTAATTCTAATGCCAGAATTCACACTGATCTTGCAACATCAAGCCCAGCTCAACCTGAAGTATAATCCTATGTTAAAATTAAAACATTTCTACCTGTTGCGACATTGTCAACTTCACAGCCGGCAACTTCAGATTTCCAATATGTAACTGTAACACCAATAAGCACTCAAAATTTAAAAACAGTTAAAACAACCTCAGATGGACGCTGTTTTTTTGGAATTGTTGCTATAAGTCTAAATGAATTCTTTTAGCGAATTGACAGAGATAAAAATAGACTGATCAAGGATATTGTTAAAAAGTTTCAAGAAAAAGCTCTAGCTGATTAACTAAGTTATAAATAATATGGGCCAACATTTTAGTGAATATGAGGGGCTTGACAGACACTTCTTTGCTCTGATATGCCACCTCACACAAGATACAACAACTTTTCAGAGAGACTCGAGGACATGTTAAGCCCAATCACTATGCATGGGAGAGCTGGAACTAATTGCGAAGAGCAAATGTTAAATAGTTCAGAACAAAACAAACAGTTCTGTATTGAAGTATAGAATGGAAGAATATTCATCTTTAACTTCAGTTGTTCTCTTGTTCACTAAGATTGGGAAGGTTGTAGGTCACTAAGACTGCTTAGTTCTATCCGGGCCGCAAGATAAAGCAGCGCCATATCATTACATTCATGTGAGACAAATATCACCAATACTAGTGCCAGTTACTAGACATGGACAAAGAAAAAGGAAACAAGAAATCTCTCAAATATTGACATCAATCCCTTATAAACGACAGCTTTTATTGACCCCTAAAGCTAAAAAATACAAATAGTCGTTTTGAAACAAACAACAACCTCAAATTATCAAAAACAAAATACCAAAAAGCCTACAAGTAGTGCAAAAGTGAGAAAAGTGAAAAAAATGCTCCAGAAAAAAGACCTAAGGTCTATCGGCCGAAAAAAAAAATCTCCTATGGTACTGCTTTTTGTGCGATGAGTACCTTGAGGAAGACATGATACAATGTTTAACCTGTAGAGAATGGGTACATGTTGCATTCTGTGCATCAGCCTCACAAAATGGATCACTGGATAATTATACTTGTGAATTATGCCAGTGAGTTTATTTTATACAATTGAGATAAAGAAAAATACTTCAGCTTCAACATTCCAAAAAATAGTTTTTCTTCATTCCTTTTGGTACTTATTACCCTCCCTAGTGATACGAATTGAACGCTGGTGAGGGTAATTCGTACCACTTGGACTTTTTTAAATTTTATTAATTGTGCTCTTTGTTTTCATAATAACACGTTGAAATCTTGTATTTTCATTCTTTTGTCAACAATAATTGTTTTAACGTAAAAAAAAACTTTTTTCTACAGTTAGTTTTTTTATTGTTAATTTTTTCCCTTAGGGGGTACGAATTACCCACCTCTCCCCTACATAGTATTTATAAAATAACGGTCACAGTTATATTATTGAAAGTATGTGCGGCGCAAAAGGAAAGCTTTCTTATATAAAGACAGGAAAATGAAAAAAAAATTGGGTTTAGACTCCTTTATACATTGCCAACATTTTCTAAATCAGTATGTCTCTACAATATCTTAAATACTAATAAGTTTTTAGCAAAATAACATAAGAATAATTATTTCAGGCTTCTAATGCTAACTTGAATTTCATTGTTAATGTCATTATTTCATCTAGTAATCTGGAGAAGGAGTCGGCAAGTTACGGACAGACGTGTTTTAGGAGAAACTCCGAGAAAAAAAAATTCTAAAGAGTTGCTGCGTACCATATCAATTTTTGCATTAGCCAAGTGTTTGCTTGAAGCTTAAATAGCTTAAATAGCTATTGCTGGCTAACGATAGGCTGTACTCAAAGATCTTATATTCTGAATATAATTTTAATGAAAAAATAACAATTTCTTTGTACTAAATCAAAGCACGGCCATGTATTTCTGTCGTTGGCCTGTCTGTTCGAAAGCATTCAATTTTAGAGAGGAAAGCCCAATATTTGCATAGGCAAATTTTCAAAGGAAGCTTAGGCCTATTTCAAAGAATGCGCCGACTACTCTATATTTGGTTAGTTCTGTTTGTATTATATCACAAGCCAAAAAATATTTAATGCACATGATTAATACTTAATTTGCAAACCGTTTACTAAATTGCTTTGTGTGATTCCATCGAGCTTTTTATAAAGTATTTCCTTCAGATTTAGACTAACTTAGAAAATCGTTTCCCACCAGAATAAAAACTTTCCGAAAATAATAACAACCTTTTTCGATTTTGCGAGAAATCTTATTCCCGACAAGCTTCATTGCCCGGCGTTACCTGGGTGAAAGAAACAGGACTGTATAAGGTGCAGATAAAAGATGTATAAACCACACAATTTTTTTTTTTTACTGAAGACTTTTAGGAAAGTAATTTAAAAGATATATTGTAATCGGCTAAAAAAATAGGCAAGTATTTTTATTTAACAAAAATCTAAATTGCCTGTAGATTTACAATGTCTTTTGTTTTTCAAAGTTTGAAAAAAAATTGTCGAAAAAAAAAGGAATAGTCTAAGTGGAGAATCAAACCCGGGTTGCCCGCATAGCAGTCCGCTACGTTTACCACTGCCAAGACACATGTCCGATGTGAAAAATTAATAGACAGTATACTAAGAGAGACAAATTGTTTATATATATATATCTATTTGCCATAGCAACCATAAAAATGGCCGATAAATGTATTTTTTAAATAATTCTTAAAACTTTTTTACAAAGAAGATAATTTATTTATGTTTTATGTTATTGCTTTGAATTTATATTATCTATCTTTCCGTGCTCGATTTTCTACTGATGGCTTTATTTTTTTTAAAGTTATACATTTTCTACTAAAACAGCATAAAAAAACAAATAGACACATGACAATTTAAAAAAATCGTAAAGATCATGCATGGGATAAAAAAATATAGGCTAGTTATAAAGAAAACTGCAAAATTTAACCTTGTACATTGATTAGTTATAGAGGAGTAGCAAAATAACTGATGGAAATCATAAAAACATACAATAATGAGAAAAATCGGAAAAAGAAAAAAATGCTATTCTGCTATTCATGCATGTTCGAATGTGTAATATAAAGCTTTTGAAGCTCAAATTGTGTATAACAAATATAATTTATTATTAAAATAATAGTTAAACTGTCTCAATATGTTCAAATCTCAAATACGATCAAAATAATTTTTTTACGCATTAGACAGGTGTCTATCCACATTTTAAAGCTGCTAAATAGTATTTGTTTAAAAAAATGTTGTATTTTTGTTCTTATTTATATAGAATGCGAATAAACATAATTATACATACCCTATGGAGTGCTCAAAACGATTGTGTGATGCGCCTGGATATACATAGTAAATCACACCTAGCTGTTTGATATGTCTTAATCTTTCAAACTGAGGTGTACAGATGATGGCCACACAGGCAGGGTGTAGCTCCATGCTTCCATGAATTGAATCATTGAAAATCTGAGTGTAAATTTGTAATATTTAGCAACAATAGGCTAATTGGTATACTGGTTAAATATTCTTAGCTAATTTATAACTGACAGTTTATCATTCAAACTTTGTTAAAACTTTTAGGTGAAAAAAAGTCTCGAAATTTGGAAGTCAATTGGTGAAACTTGGGTTGATTAACATTATTTTTTCACATTTACTTAGCTGTGAGGCTACACAATTCGTCGAGTTGAATTCTATTACTATCTCTCAGTAAAGTTAATCTGATGCAATCTCAAACTGGCATTAAAAATAGAGATGAAAATGAAACTAATATATACATTAGTAGTGTGTAATGTAGTTTTCGATTCGCATTTGAGGCGTACGCCTCTACGCCTCAGTTGACCTTTGACCCGGAAGTGACCTTTGACCCGGAAGTAACTTTGACTCGGAAGTGACATTTGACCCGGAAGTGACCCTACCGGAAGTGACGTCATTCAAGATGGCGTCTTCTTGTGTTGTTACACGAGGATAATTTTCAAGATGGCGGACCAAAAACAAGATATCGTCTTCTCGTGTTGTTACACGAGGGTATTTTTAATTCATGGTAATAAATTTGGACAGCGGTTCTAAGATCATGTTTTCCCATTGTATTACAATGATTAACAAATGTCATATTTTTCTCCCATTGTTTTATAATGGTCTTTATAAGGTTCAGCGGTTCTAAAATTGTATAATTATTTAATAATATTAATTAATTAATTGGTTACTTTTATAATGTTCTTAAAAATTTTCAATAGTAAAAGGCTTTTTTCTATGAGTTTATTGTGTGTTTTTTTTCCTTAATTAGCACCTTTTAATCGATAATTGTCTTGTAAGGGTAATTTTTACTTACTTGGAGGCAGTAATTTTCTTAATTGTATACTTTATTAATTAACTAATTATTATTTGTATGGCCATAATTAGCATGTAAAGGGGTGTTTTTTAATTACAAAGGGGTGTAATTATCACTAAATAGACCACATTTTTTACCTTTTTACTTACTTGGAGGCAGTAATTTTCTTAATTTATACTTAACTAATTAACTAATTATACTTTGTATACCCTAATTAGCGTGTAAATGGGCGTTTTTAATTACTAAGGGCCGTAATTATCACATTTTAATCAATAATTATCTAATAATGTGCCTTATTAATTACTTGGAGGCATTAATTTTCTTAATTTATTCTTAACTAATTAACTAATTTTAATTTGTATACCATAATTAACTTGTAAAAGGGCGTTTTTAATTACTAAGGGGCCGTAATTACCACTAAATAATCCCCAATTATTTATTTTTATACAGTTTTACTTACTGGGGTACAGTAATTTTCTTAATTGTATACTTTATTAATTAACTAATTATAATTTTTTTAACCATAATTAGCTTGTAAAGGAACGTTTTTAATTACTAAAGACCGTCTGAATCGTTTAATAATGCAGATGTGATCTATCTGGTTCTCTGTGCGATTGTCGGGCGATACCCATGTACACTTGTGAATACGCTTATAAGGAAAGATGCTGCCTCCTATTACCATGTTATTTAGGGCACAAAAGTCTGCAAATTTTTCCCCGTTTTCGTTCATTTCTACCATTGCCTGGATGCCCATGATGTGCTCATATCCTGTGTTATCTGTCCCAATCTTGGCATTGACGTCACCCAGGAGGATAGTGATGTCCTTGTGTGGGAAGGTCTCTAGGACTTTTTGCAATCTACAAAAGAACTGGTCCATATCCTCTTCGCCACCATCATTTGTGGGGCCGTAGCACTGTACCACGTTCAAAGCAATCCTCTTCTTCTTTGTGCGGAACGAGGCGGTAATCATCCTGAGTCCATGTGCCTCCCATCCAATCAAGGTGCCTTGTGCCTGGGTAGACAGCATAAGTCCTACTCCCTGTGTATGAGGGGCCTCACTCTCTTCATGCCCAGAGTACAATAATAACTCTCCCGTCGACAGCCTTGTTTGTCCTGCTTGAGTCCACCTTGTTTCACTAATGCTCAGTATTTCAATTTTGTTTCTTTTCATTTCAGCTGCTACTTGCAGGGCTCTGCCAGTTTCATACATGGTCCTGACATTCCATGTTCCAATACTAGTATTCCTGGTTAAAAGAAAGGTAGTCGGCTTCGTGGCTTCCTTTCGGCTTTTACCACTAAACGTCATAAAACTTCTAGAAGTTTCTTTCTTTCCCAGGTCAAAGTCTTCAGTATTTTCTGTGTTTGGTGTTTCTGTAGCGATTTGCGTTTTTATTTACAAAATAAGGTTGCTAGCCTTATGTTTAACCCCCAACTTGGAGGACCGGGGCACTAGCTTTTGTCTGACCCCTTCCCGCGCAGATCTTCCCAGCTTGGTTGAACCTGCCATGAGTTTACACTCCCGCTGGTATAGCTCAGGGGGTCGTCAGGGTACGCAAGCTGCCAAGCCACGTCAAGGCTCTAGTGCCAGTTGGCAGGGGTGCAGATGCAGCATCGGATCACCCTCTGCTGGTGACCAAACTGAAATTAAAGCTGAAGAGAAACCCTATACTGTACATGCCAAACAGAAGAGAGGAGTACAATGTCAACCTCCTAAAAGATCACATGTACAGAGAGAAGTTTAAGCTAACACTAAAAAATAGGTTTCAAGTGCTTCAAGAACTTCAGGAAGAAGAATACAATGTACCCAACAGGAGGAAAAATTTAAGAGTCATTCAGAACAACATGCCAAGAGGTAGTAGAGAAAAAGAAACAGCAGCATAAAGAGTGGATAACAGCAGAAACTTTGGTAAAGATCCAAGATAGGAGGAAGAAAAAGGCAGCAGTAAGCAACAGCAAAACAAGGGCAACCAAAGCAAAGGCTCAAGAGGAGTATGCAGAGGCTCACATAATAGTAAAGAGAAGCATAAAGAAAGATAGGAAGAATTATATAAACGGATTTGCGAAAGAAGCAGAACAAGCAGCGTACAGTGTAAACTTGCCACAGCTGTATGATATTACCAAACGCCTTTCTGGCAAGTTCAACAAACCAGAAAGACCTGTCAAAGATGAACACGGGAAGGCCATCAATAGATTAGACCAACAAATAAATACATGGTGTGACCGTTCTTTTGTAAATACTATGTATACAACTCTCAGGGAGATCACATTATATAATAACAATCAAAAAACAAACTGCCGGCTTGTAGTAAAATGATAACTCAATATTTAATGCAATTTATGTACAAGATGAATCCAAATACACAACAGTTTCTATAGCCTAGTCTAAACACGTCTTGCCACTACCAAATCCTAAGGTCGTCTTCCGTTATATCCAAATCTACGCTACGTTCAATCTAACTCCTACGTCATCGTTTCTATCGTAAAACGTCACTCGTTTATTCCATACATTAACACCAGGTTAGAGATTATACAAATTATGTCCTACTAAAACAACTATATATATTTTAAATCCTCACATTCCCCCATCGACCCTTTAAATTTGTCATACAAATTTCTAAAAAAAAACCTTATCTCCGTCAAATACTTTCATAAAATATATATTTCTTTAATCCTATGTCTTTAATCATATAATTATATAAATAATCATAATTATCTTATCATGCATATTAAAACTATGTTATGCAACATAAATAACATTTAACAAAACCAACGATTTCATTAATAAATATTAACCAATATTAACCAATAACTAATAACACTAATATCTATGTCCATAATGTTTCAAAGTATATCCTGTCCTGTATTAATAAAATACACCAACCAAATTATCAAATCCGAAAACACAACAGTTTATACTGGTCCATGTAATATCATTGCAACCTTCCTCTTCTGAACGTCCAACAACACATTCATTGAATATTTCAATAATCCTTTGTAGATTATCCATCCTGTAGAGTTTCAACACCTTGACAAAATAGTTCCAATAATGTCACAACAATAATTTACAATGCATTGTTCATATTCCCATCTCTAGCGTTTGCCATTGAATACTTCCACGAGCTGTCTGTCTATAAGCAATATAGTGTTGCCATTGGTCATAAACCCTAAAAAAATGTACCATGTTATTAATAAAGTGTTCATTTGTTGATTCCTCCATATGTTGATGACATGACCTTCCTTCTGCGTTGACAATGTAAATGTACCTTAATAATGCGACGACATGACCTCGATTCTATGTTGATAATGTCAATGTACCTTGATATGGCGATGACATGACCTCGATTCCATGTTGATAATGTCAATGTACCTTGATATGGCGATGACATGACCTCGATTCCATGTTGATAATGTCAATGTACCTTGATATGACGATGACATAACCTCAATTTCATGCTAGCACCATAAATGTACTCTTCGTATGATGTCTTCATGTTTGCGTTTGATATGGTCTCCATAAAAACCGTTCACGATAATGTGAGGACGTGATAGAACATCTCTCACTTACAAATGGTACGTTGTGCTTGAATCACCGTGCTTCAGTTGTAGAACCATTTCTCGTCCAGAACATTTGGAAAAAAGCAATATTTCATTAACACCGTATCTATACTTTATATTTACATGAAAAATAATTTTAACCGCGTTCCGAACTGGTGATTACGTATCAAACAGCACACCTTAAACACCACATCTAGACAACAAATCAGCCAATATATTATCCACCCCAGGTATATTTTCCACAGTAAAACTGTATGCCTGCAGAATAAGTGACCATCTTGCTATCCTACTATTGTTTAGCTTGTTCTGATGTATAAAGGACAAGGGCTTATGGTCAGTCATAAGAACAAACCTTGTACCCATCAAGTACCTTGCCAATTTAGTAATACACCAAACCACACCAAGTGCTTCCCGTTCTACTGTTGCATACCTAACCTCAGCCTCACTTAATTTCCTGCTAATATACTGAATCGGGTGTAAGACATTGTCATGATATTGTCCCAAAATTCCTCCCAAACCAACCAAACTTGCATCAGTCAAAACCACAAATCTTTTTTTAATTTCTGGTAGTCTTAATATAGGTTGTCCAGAAAAAGCAACCTTTATCCTATTTAATGCCATTTCACACTCCTGAGACCAAATTATTTTAATTGGGCTTTTCTTTTTAATAAGTTCAGTCAACGGAGATACCATCTCTGAAAAATTAGGAATAAATTTCCTATAAAAATTACATACACCTAGAAGACTTCTCACTTCTTTTTTATTTCTTGGAATGCCAATTTTAAGAATTTTAGTAATATTCTCCTCCAATGGCTTAATGGTGTTTTTGGATACCTTGTGTCCCAAAAAAGTAATTTCTTTCATTCCTATTTCTAATTTGTTAGGTTTAATTGTCAAATTATGTTTTTCTATAATTTCAAAGATATCATTAAGACTTTTTAAATGATTTTCCCAAGTATCATTGAAAACACATATGTCATCCAAATAAAATATAGTATCTTTCCTATGTCCTAAAATCATACCCATCATCCTATTAAAGGTTGCAGGAGCATTCACCAATCCAAAACTCATCACCTTCCATTGATATAACCCCAATGGAGTAACAAAACTTGTAAATGGTTTAGCTCTATCAGTTAAACCTACTTGATAGTACCCTTTAGCCATATCCAATTTAGAAAAAATAGTTGCATTAGATAGCTGAGCCATAATATCTTCAGCATTGTTCATAGGATATGGGTCAAAAAGAGTAACATTATTGAGCTTCCTATAGTCCACACACAACCTTATAGTTTTATCTTTTTTTTAAACTAATACTATTGGAGAGGCATATGCTGAATTGGATGGTTCTATCAACCCCATGCTCACAAGCTCATCTATCTCTTTTTGCAAGTTATCCCTCAAATGAATAGGGATTGTGTATGGTTTTAGCCTCACCGGCTTATCATCTGTTACAATAATGTCATGTTGTATGACATTGGTCTTACCAGGCAAATCAGAAAATATACCCTTATGCTTGTGTTATTTTTGACATTTCATATGCCTGTTCATGTGTCAATTTCTCTAAATTCACATCTTTATATGTTTGCTGACCCTGTGTATTCACTGTTGCTATCTCTTCAATATCCTCTTTTATTTCTTCTGATATTATACTACAGCATATATTGCTTTCTACTGATTGATCATTATACTTTTTTAAATTATTAATATGAAAAACTTGAAGTTGATCTTTAAATCTTATCTCATAATCCACATTTGTGACCTTTCTAACCACATCATATGGCCCTAACCATTCAGTAAATAGTTTGTTATTTTGATTTTTTAATTTTAGCAAAGCTTTATCTCCTGGTTCCAAAGTTTTTAGTTTCCTATCATGATTTACTCTAATTATATTCTTTTCCTTATTATTGTCTGAATTCTTTCTAGCCTCTTCCAAAGCAATTTCTAATTGTTGTTTCTTATTTGTAACTAACTCATAATTAGTCATTTCCCTGTTTTCACTAGTACCTACCAATGGTTCTTTGAGAATACTAAGTGGATTTCTTGGATTATTTCCATATATCAATTCAAATGGTGAAAAACCTGTACTATCATGAGTAGTTTCTCTATATGCAAATAAAATTGATGGTATTGCCAAATCCCAATTCTTTGGATCCTCATTACTAACTTTTGACAACATTTCCTTAAGAGTTTTGTTAAATCTCTCACACATTCCATTACATTGTGGATGATAAGGTGTTGTAAACTTCTGCTTTATTCCAAATGTTTCCATGAATTCTTTAGTCAATTTTGATGTAAATTGAGTTCCTCTATCTGATATTATCTCTTCAGGAAATCCAATTCTAGTAAATATTAAATATAATGCTTGCACTATATCTGTAGATTCAATTTTCTTTAATGGTACTGCCTCTGCATACCTAGAACATATATCAATCAATGTAAGAATATATCTATGTCCTCTGTTAGACATAATAGGCATCAAACCAATGATATCTATGGCTACCTTCTGAAATGGTCTAGTTGCAGTCACTCCTTTTTGTATAGGTGCCTTGGTAAAATTACTTCCAGATCCTTTCATCTGACACACTTTGCATTGTTTAACAAATCTTTTCACATCTTTTGACATTTTAGGCCAAAAGTAATGTTGTATTATTCTGTTTTTGGTTTTGCCAACTCCCATATGACCAGCCAATGGTATAGAATGAGCATTAGTCATTATTTCTGTTCTATATTTATATGGTACAACTACTTGTTCCACTTGTCTGCCATTTATGAGTATCTCTCTGACTAATAGTTGTGTATCATTTTTCACTTTGCATACACTATTTTTATTAGTAGTTCCTTTCTCTGTAGATTTGAATAATCTATTCAATGTAGTATCCTCTCTTTGTTCCTTTTTGAATATTTCCAAATTAAAGTTTTCATTCAGTAATGATTTACCATCAACTGATGTGTCTTTTTCATTATTCACTATTGTCTGACTTTCTTCAGTATTGCTTGCTTTACATTCATTAATCACATTACATTGAGCTTGATTATTATTAAATTCCCATGTATCTATTTCCTCTCTAGTACATTCTTTAACTGATTCAACATTTCCAATAATTAAATCAATTGGTGCATCATTTATAACATGAGCCAGTACTCTACCTGTAATATATGGTGTCCTAATATCAATGTAGGCCAACCTCAATTTAATCACTCTTCCATCAAATTATGTACAATCTGCTACCTCACCAGTGTATTGATTTGACTGAACATATTTGCTGTTTATTGCAATGACGGAAGATCCCGTGTCACGAACTGCATGAACTGGTATTAATCCCACATATCCTGGAAAAAACTTTATTCCTTTGCTTCTTGATAACACAGCTCCACAATGATTCCTGTTCTGATTAAATCTGGAGTTGTGATCTCTTTGGTTTGTATATCCCTGAGATCTATTATTATTATTATTGTTTCCAGCAGAACTTGACCTTCTGAAGCAATTTCTTGCTATATGTCCTTTCTTTTTACATATAAAACAAGTCAATGTGTTATCTCTCTTATCTTTACAATCCTTAGTAACATGGTTATTTCTTCCACAATTACCACACTTCATCTTGCTCCTTGATAATTGTCTACCTCTTTGAAAATTATCATTGCCTCTAGCAAAGCATATTATATCCTGGTAATCCTCTCATTTAGAAGTAGGTGCCATGGGATGAGCTAATTTATAGTTCCTAATCAGGTCAACTATTTCCTCTATAGTCCTGGGAGATCTCTCCTGAATAAATGCTTTGAGAGTCTTATCAAGTGAATATATTGCCTTATCTCTAATAATAAAATTCTTCAGTTCCTCAAATGATTTATCTATTTTAGCACATTTTAGCCATTTGCCCATAGCACTTGTCAATGAGTCAAAATAACTTTTTGGATCTTCATCCTTTGATAAAGTCATTTCTAAAAATTTCTTTCTATAAGCCTCCTCTGTACTTCCAAAATGTCTTAATAATTGTTCCTTGACAGATGCATATTCTGATTGTTCCATACAAATTTTTGATGGAATATCTCCTGTAAAGGATTTTCCAAGAAGTCCTGGCCAATAACAAGCAGAAAAATTTTGTCACTCCATTTCCATTTCAATTTTTTTTAGAAATGTATCAATAGAACCATCCTTTTCATTAAATAATTGAAATGTAAATCTATACATGTTATTTATAATAGCCATATCCTGGTCAACAACAGGTCTAGTGACTCCAATGTTTACATTTGCACTATTATTTTTAGCTTCTAATTCTAACTTTTTAAACTCTATCTCTAATCTTTTTAATTCCATCTCATCTGCTCTAGCTTTTTCTTTAGCCTCTAAATACTCTCTCCATTTTCTCTCCACCCACTCATCCAACTCTTTACCAGTATATCCCAACTCCTTACCATAATTTATATACAGCGCATATGTCTCCATTGAGGGACACTCCATTTTCAATTAATATATATATCTACAACAAACTAATATAATTTAAAATGTAATCAATATTACAATATTCATAAAATAAATAGCAATATAATAATCAATACATATAAAAATAAGAACACCACAGATAGTAGATGAGACTTGAGATTCACAAAAAATTTACTATGACACATATATAAACAATATATAAAAACACTGTGCATACAAAACTATACAATCTAACATATATTATGTAATATACACTTATGAAAAGTCTTTTTCAACTAACCTGACTTACAGGGGCTTTTCAATAAGTGTATACACAAAATTCCTTAAAAAAAACTAATACATGCCAGTGATTTCACAAGAAAAATCTAGGCATATACTATACTACAACATAACGTATATACCAGTTTACTTATCTTAATAAACGCGTTCCTTTTCCTCCCGTCTCCGAATCCAAGGTTCCAGATCCGAAACGATCCTCCACCACACAGGTTATTTCAGCCCAAAGTCTTCGTGTGTTCATTAATTCATAAGGATTACAATCCTTTCACTTTGTTGAAGTTTCTTTTAGACTTCCAATTCCACTTGACTTCTGCTACTCTACTGACTTTTACTTTTCTAGTTCCGCGACTATTCTTTAGTATTCTTTTTTTCTCGAACCATATACTAGTTCTACGGAGATTCTTTTTTAATCTCTTCACTTGACAAACCTAGCTTGTCCTATTTTACACAGCTTTACTATTGTTTCAATAACTGTTACCACGTTCTACACATTTAAAATGTATCCGAGACGCCTTTCAACTTCAAGTTTTCTAGTGGCTTTTTTAACCGACTTGCTTGGTAACATACATAAACTTCCGTTTCTATCTTCATGTACACCGTTATGTACTGGTAGCGCTAAGTTCCAAGAACGTGCTAGGCTATACTGTTCAACCGTCAAATTTTCTCACTCAACGAAATTTCTTCACATTGAGTTTCAGTCTTGTTTTAGTCGTACGTAACGTTCATTTGCGGTATTCTTCAAGCTGTGCTTCACAATATATTGTAGTCTTTCTTTCAAATTGATTTTCAAAAATATTCACCTTGATTATCCTTCAACATTCTCCGTTGATTTTCAATATTCCACGTTGGGCTTCCTTATTCACATTGAGCATCCGAATTCACGTTGGGGCGCCAAATAATGTGACCGTTCTTTTGTAAATACCATGTATACAACTCTCAGGGAGATCACATTATATAATAACAATCAATAAACAAACTGCCGGCTTGTAGTAAAATGAGAACTCAATATTTAATGCAATTTATGTACAAGATGAATCCAAATACACAACAGTTTCTATAGCCTTGTCTAAACACGTCTTGCCACTACCAAATCCTAAGGTCGTCTTCCGTTATATCCAAATCTACGCTACGTTCAATCTAACTCCTACGTCATTGTTTCTATCGTAAAACGTCACTCGTTTATTTCATACATTAACACTGGGTTAGAGATTATACAAATTATGTCCTACTAAAACAACTATATATATTTTAAATCCTCACAGATGGGTTCAGCATTTTGAACAGCTTCTTAATAGGCCTAAACCCCTTATTGATACTCCTATAATTGAGCCAGCAAACGAGGATCTCCCGATTAATTGCAAAAAGCCGACCAGAAACGAGATTAGGAGAGCCATTGCTGGTATAAAAGATGGGAAAGCAGCTGGACCAGATGACATACCAACAGAGGCAGATGTGGATTTGTCATTAGAGATGCTATACCCACTCTTTGAACGGATTTGGGAAGATGAAAACGTACCAGCAGATTGGAAAGAAGGTTACCTGATGAAACTCCATAAGAAAGGTGACCTCAGTAATTGCAACAACTACAGAGGTATCACACGTCTTTCGCAGCCGGGAAAGGTCTTTAACAGAGTCCTCCTTAATAGGATGAGAGACATTGTTGATCGCAAACTGAGAGACCAGCTGGCAGGCTTCCGGCAAAACAGATACTGCACGGATCAGATTGCGATGCTTCGCATCATAGTCGAGCAGTCATTAGAGTGGAACTCCCCGCTGTATATACTTTTTATTGATTATGAAAAAGCCTTCGACAGCGTGGACAGAGAGACCCTTTGGAAGCTTCTACGACACTACGTCATCCCAAATAAGATTACCAACCTTATCAAGAATTCCTACAATGAGATGTCCTGCAGAGTCGTACATGGAGGACAGCTTACAGATACTTTCCAAGTGCGAACCGGCGTTCGTCAAGGATGCCTGTTGTCGCCATTTCTCTACCTCCTGGTCATAGACTGGATCATGAAAACATCCACTCGGGAGCGCAGAAACAGTGGACCTTGTGGGACCAGCTCGAAGAGTTGGACTTTGCTGATGACATTGCAATCGTCTCTCACAGTCAACAACAAATGCAAGAGAAAACCAACATGGTTGCAGCCACATTATTACAGGTTGGACTGAACATCAACAAAGAAAAGAAAAAAACCTTGAAGATCAACCCCGCTTGTGCCGAATCAATCACACTGCATGGAATCCCACTCAAGGAGGTGCAGTCCTTTAACTACCTGGGGAGTATCATTGACCAGCAAGGAGGAACAGTTGCAGACCTCAAGGCAAGGATAGGCAAAGCAAGAGCCGCCTTCATCCATTTCAAGAATATATGGAACTCCAAAGAGCTGTCCCTAGATACAAAAATTAGACTGTTCAACTCTAATGTTAAGTCATTCCTGTTGTATGGCGCGGAAACTTGGAGAATGACAAAAGCCACCTCGGGCAAAGTCCAAACCTTCATCAACAGCTGCCCCAGAATGATACTCCAGATCCGCTGGCCTGACACCATAAACAATACCGACCTCTGGCAAAAAAACCTGCCAACGCCCTATAGAAGAGGATATCAGAAGAAGAAGATGGGGTTGGATAGGGCGCACCCTGCGCAAGCCGCCAACCAACATCACCAGAAAGGCACTCAAGTGGAACCCACAAGGCAAGCGGAAAAGGGGCCGCCCAAGGAATACCTGGCAACGCGACCTTGAGACAGACACAGAAAAGATGGCGTACAGCTGGACTCAATTGGAGAGAATGGTCCAGGACAGAGGACTCTGGAGATCTGTGGTTGGCGGCCCATACCCCAGCTGGGGTGACGGGCAATGATGATAATGATGATGTAATTATCACTAAATAGACCACATTGTTTTAACTTTTTACATTTTTACTTTCTTGGAGGCAGTATTTTTTTATTATTTTATTCTTAAATAATAAACTAATTATAGTTTTTAGTCATAATTACTATGTTTTAATTTTCGTTTAAACATAATTCTTTTTAATTTGAATTGATAATCGATGTTTTGAAAAGCCTAAACATATATCCTTAAACATTTTTAGAATCCCTGAGTCGCTTATTCACATCGCTGTCGAATTTTTGACCGCCCATTCACCCGAGCAGCTGTTTATTTTTATTTTTATCGCCCGCGCACAGCGCGTCTTTTAATGATTTTTTCACCTGCTGTGAAAAGCCTTTTGATCTCGCTTCACTCACTTTTTTAATGACCTGGTGTGAAAAAGAGATAAAACTACCATTTCAACACGGGCAAATGTATTCATGTATCACTAACAGTGTTTTCTTTACCAGTTAGTAGTCCCAGATATTATTCGAGGTTTTTTTAAAAAAACATTTTATTATTTGCATTAGTTTTGGGTTATTTTTTCTTTGTATTTCGAGTATTCGTTTTTTAAATATTTCTTTTTTCAATTTAAACAATTTCAATTGTTTAATCGTTAAATGCAACGTAATGTTTGACTTACTATAACATCATTATTTTTTTTTTTTTAAACTTATATATTTTACAATTTAAACGATAAGTAAATCCAATTTTTACTTACTAAAACCAGTAATTTCTTAATTTTATACTAAATTAATTAACGAATTTTAATTTTTTTAAACCATACATATTTTGTAAGTCGCGTTTTAACTTACTAAGAGGCGTAAATTTCTTTAATTAATGCATAAATTATATAATTTATTTTTTTAATTCTTTAATAAGACACCCTTTTTACTTACATACCTTATACTTACATAGTCTACATTTGCATCTTTTAATTTTTCTTTCAATTTTAATTGATAATACATGTAAATACATTTTAATTAACTAGTTTAAAATTTTCCCTTTTAAACATACATATTTCAAATTTGAATTGATAATCATTGTTTTAAAAGACTAAACACTAAACATTTTTAGAACTCTAGGACAAAATATAAACTCCAGATGTTGTGAGAGTTCACAAAGTACATTATTTTAGTGTATGCGTATTTTGAATGTGCGTGTATGCAAATAAGAAAGTTTTTTAAAGTTACTAAAATACTATACTACAATAGTTTATATCTTTTAAATGTGAAGCCGGCTGGCCTAGCGGTTAGCTCACCAGACTGTCAACCAAAAAAACCAATTGACACGTCGAGGGTTCGAGCCCCGCCACCGGCAGATCCCTGTCGCCCTACAGGAGTTTTGGGACTAGATGACGTTAATATTGAGTTGTTATCACATGCGCTTAACCGGCAGCAGTGAAACCTCTCACATATTAATAGTCTTCTAGAGCGCACTGAGCATGCTAAAATAGCATGGATAGAAGCGCTATATAAATTACCATTACCATTATAACTGTACAATAAGTGTCTCTTTAACTATTAAAAGTCAGTTTGTTATACTTAAATATTTGTATCTTTTCATTTTTGTCTTGTATTTTTTTACTTACCAAGGTTAAACGTTTTAAAATGTAAAGGTGTGTTGTAATATAAATATGTTCCCGTCTTTTTGTCTGTTGTATTAAGTGAGGAATTTGGAGTATGACAATGGAAAAAACAATAACAATAATGATATAAGTAAATTTGTATTTTTGTATTTTTAATTTATTTGTATGGTTGTATACAAGATGACAGTAGGGGTGTATTGAAGTTGTTGGTTCCGCGTACTAGGCAACCGGAAAAAAAGATGGCGTCCGATCTACGTGACATCCAAGGGCAGTAACCGTGTAATCAATTTTTTAAACAGTTAACAAAGAAAGTTTTAATTTTTAATTTTTATTTGCGTTCAATTACAGCAAGCGGTATCAAAATTTTACATCGAACTAAAGCTATATTTACAATATAAGCATGGTCATTTGTAATAAAATAAATACGATCATGGTAAATTGTTTATGTTCATAAAATTAATAAAGTCGACAATTAGTAGGATAATGTATGTGCGTGTAGTAAGTATGTTCGTGTAGTCTGTTTTCGTCTGTATTTGTCTTTGTTTGTCTGTCTGTGTGTTTATGTGTAGTACATAGGTCCTAGGGGTTTCTAAAGAGAATTATACTAGTAACGGTAATGTCTTTACATTGTCTGAGTACATCTGTCTTTTTAGGTAAAAAAAAAAGTTAGTTTCTGTGTAGTTAGTGTATGTATAAACTACTGCGTTATGTGTGTGCATCAATTTGTAAAAAAATTAGTAAATCAGACATCCAGGCTAAACTAAATTATCAAGTTTAATTTTTATGTCACAAATGGCGACTCTTACAAATGTTGCGACAAGGTTTTCTGTAAGAATCTTGCACAATCATCCGAGCGTTATGTTATTTGCATTTGTCCCTTGGTAGTTACTTTGAGTGTGCTTCAGCTTGTTTACTACAACTTTTCAACTAATTTGGTATATTGAAGACATATGCAGGATACGACAAGTAGTAGTCTGTACCCACCATACGTGTTTCTTTGACAGGGTAGTAGTTTTTAAAACAACTAGGCATAGCATCTTACATGTTTATAGACCTTCTCTTGGCGCATTACAGTAATGTTAATTTTTATACAACTAAGACAGATCAAACAAACCCAACATTTAGTTTCCTGAACTAGAAACTTTTTCAATTTGACACACATTTTTAGAGACCCTTCCATGTTTACAGGCATAATGTTAACTTTTACAACACGAATGACTAGTTTCTTTTTTCTACCTTGTTCAATCTCTGCCTTTTTACTAACTTCTTATCTCTTTCCCGAAAAAAATATGTAAGTAAACTTTTGAGGGCTACTTTTCTCAAATTCACACTACCGTGCCCTTTGCTATATCTCTTACATGTAAAACCTTGGTGACGTGTAATTTACACACCATTTTAGCGTTAGGAGTGACAATTCTTAACAATAGCACGTTCTAAAACATAAAAGGGAAGACAATTTTAGAAAGAGGAGAAGAAGTTATTAAGTATTGAACAAGGTAGAAAGAGGGAACGCTGTTGAAAGAGAGATGATTAGAGTAACTAAAAGTTTTGTGAGAGAAAGCTCTGGAGACAGAGTAAGAAAAGAAGTCACAGAAAATGAGAATGTAAAAGATGGTACGCAGGAAAAAGAAAAGGAAAGACAGAGTAAAAGCTTTGGAGAAGAATATGTGTTAGGGTTTACTGAACAAAAAGTGCTTTTAGAGAGAGAGAGCTAAAGAAAGAGTAAAGTATGAAGTAAGAGATTGAGCAAGGCAGAAAGATGGAATGTGTAAATGTTAGGGTAGGGTTAACATAATTTTTTTTTTTTTGCGAAAGCGAGGAGAGAGAAATAAGTGTAGATAGAGTAAGGAAAGAAGTCACTGAAAATGAGAAAGAAAAAGACAGAATGAAGGATGTTAAGTGCAATATGTGTAAGACTTTGCTGATCATAACGTTTTTAGAGAGAGAGAGAAAGTGTTTGAGAGAAGCATGAAGTAAGAGATAGGCCTATAGAGATTGAACAAGGCAGAAAGATGGAATGTGTAAATGTTAGGGTTGGGTTAACATAAAGTTTTGTTAGCAAAAAGAGACGGAGAGAAAAATAAGTGAAGACAGAGTAAGGAAAGTAAATACTGAGAATTAGACAAGTGAAAGATGGCACGCAGGGAAAAGAAAAGGAAATACAGAGTGAAAAATGTGAAGTGGAATATATGATATACCAATTCTTAACAATTTGCACGTTATAAAACATAAAAGGGAAGACAATTTTAGAAAGAGAGAAGAAGTTAATAACAAGGCAGAAAGAGGGAACGTTTAATGATTACAGTTGTAGTGACTTAACGTTTTGTTAGAGAAAGAGACGGAAAGAAAAATAAGTATAACGGAGTAAGAACAGGAGTCACTAAGAATGAGAAAGTAAAAGATGGCGCGCGGGAAAGAGAAACGGAAACACAGACATTAGCCTAGAAAGAGTGAAAGAGAGGAAAATGTGTTAAACTTTGCTGATCATAAAGTTTTTTAGAGAGCAAGGCAGAAAGAAGGAAAGGGTAATGGTTAGGGTTGTGTTAACTTAAAGTTTTGTTAGATAAAGAGACGGGGCGAGAAATAGTTGGAGACAGATAGATGGATACTGTTGGAAAGAAGCCCATAAAGAGGTGTCCTAAAATGTTTTATAGCCTGAAAGAGAGGTGAATGTATTAAAGGGGAGCGAGTTTGAGCAAGACAAAAAGAGAGAATATTACTGAAAGAGAAATGGTTCGGCTTGGGGTAACATAAAGTCTTGTTAGAGAAAGTTTGAGACAGAGAACAATATCGAAAGTTTGAGAGGATGTACTTAAAAAGTTTGTCGAGGGTGTAAAAATTTTTGGAGAGTTGTACTTAAAAAAGTTGTCGAAGAGATCGAGAGTTTGAGAAGATGTACTTACAAAGTTTGTCGAGGGTGTAAAAGATTTTGGGGAGTTGTACTTAAAAAGTTGTCGAAGAGATCGAGAGTTTGAGAAGGTGTACTTCAAAAGTTGTCGGAGAGATCGAGAGTTTGAGAAAGTGTACTTAAAAAGTTTGTCGATGATAGTGTTAATAAGTTTGAGAAGGTGTACTTAAAAAGCTTTCGATGAGAACAAAGATTTTGAAAAGTTGTACTTAAAATGTTTGTCGATGAGAGTGTTAAAGAGTTTGAGAAGGTGTCCAACAAAGTTTTTCGATTGTGTGAAAGATTTTTAAAAAGTTGCCCTCAAAAGTTTTCGATAGTGCGAAAGATTTTTAAAAAGTCGCCTTCAAAAGTTTTCGATAATGTGAAGGATTTTTAAAAAGTCGCCCTCAAAGGCTTTCGATAGGGCGAAAGATTCTTAAAAAGTCGCCCTCAAAAGTTTTCGAAAGAGAGAAAAATTGTTATAAAGGTGCCCTCAAATGCTTTCGATAGTACGAAAGATTTTTAAAAAGTCGTTCTCAAAAGTTTTCGATAGTGTGGAAGGTTTTTAAAAATGTGCCCTCAAACGCTTTCGATAGTGCGAAAGATTTTTAAAAAGTCGCCCTCAAAAGTTTTCGAGAGAGTGAAACATTTAAAAATTGTGTTCTCAAAAGTTTTCGAGTGTAAAAGATTTTTAAAAAGGTCTCCTACAAAGTTTTTCAAGAGAGGGAGAGTTTTAGAAATTGTACTTAAACATTTTTCGGGAAAGAAATAAGAAGTTAGTAAAAAGGCAGAGATTGAACAAGGCAGAAAAAAGAAACTAGTCATTCGTGTTGTAAAAGTTAACATTATGCCTGTCAAACATGGAATGGTCTCTAAAAATTTGTGTCAAATTGAAAAAGTTTCTAGTTTAGGAAACTAAATGTTGGGTTTGTTTGACCTGTCTTAGTTGTATAAAAATTAACATCACTGTAATGCGCCAGGAGGAGGTCTATAAACATGTAAGATGCTATGCCTAGATGTTTTTAAAACAACTTCCCTGTCAAAGAAAAAAGAATGGTGGGTATAGACTACTACTTGTCGTATCCTGCATATGTCTTCCTTATACCAAATTAGTTGAAAAGTTGTAGTAAACAAGCTGAAGCACACTCAAAGTAACTAGCAAGGGACAAATGCAAATAACATAACGCTCCGATGATTGTGCAAGATTCTTACAGAAAACCTTGTCGCAACATTTGTAAGAGTCGCAATTTGTGACATAAAAATTAAACTTGATAATTTAGTTTAGCCTGGATGTCTGATTTACTATTTTTTTTTAAATTTGATACACATAACGCAGTAGTTTATACATACACTAACTACACAGAAACAAACTCTTTTATTTTAACCTAAAAAGACAGATGTACTCAGACAATGTAAAGACCTTACCGTTACTAGTATAATTCTCTTTAGAAACCCCTAGGACCTATGTACTACACACACACACAAACACACAGACAAAACAGACAGATACAGACAAAAACAGACTACACGAACATACTTACTACACGCACATACATTATACTGTTAATTGTCGACTTTTTATTATTTTTATGAATATAAAGAATAAACCATGATCGTATTTATTATAATACAAATGACCATGCTTGTATTGTAAATATGGCTTTAGTTCGATGTAAAATGTTGATACCGCTTGCTATAATTGAACACAAATAAAAAAAATTAAAAATTAAAACTTTCTTTGTTTACTGTTTGAAAATATTATTACACGGTTACTGCTCTTGGATGCCACGTAGATCGGACGCCATATTGTTTTCCGGTTGCCTAGTTTGCGGAGCCAACAACTTCAATACACCCCTACTGTCATCTTGTATACAACCATACAAATAAATTTAAAATACAAAAAAAAAATTTACTTATATGATTATTGTTATTGTTTTTATCATTGTCATACTCCAAATTCCTCACTTAACACAACAGACAAAAAGACGGAAACATATTTATATTACAACACACCCTTAAATTTTAAAACGTTCAACCTTAGTAAGTAAAAAATTACATGACAAAAATGAAAAGATACAAATATTTAAGTATAACAAACTGACTTTTAATAGTTAAAGAGACACTTATTTTACAGTTATACATTTAAAAGATATAAACTATTGTAGTATAGTATTTTAGTAACCTTAAATAACTCTCTTATTTGCATACTCATACATTCAAAATACGCATACACTAAAATAATGTACTTTGTGAACTCTCACAACATCTGGACTTTATATTTTGTCCTGGAGTTCTAAAAATGTTTAGTGTTTAGTCTTTTAAAACAATGATTATCAATTCAAATTTGAAATATGTATATTTAAAAGGGAAAATTTTAAACTAGTTAAGTATAATGTATTTACATGTATTATCAATTAAAATTGAAAGAAAAATTAAAAGATGCAAATGTAGACTATGTAAGTATAAAGTATGTAAGTAAAAAGGGTGTCTTATTAAAGAATTAAAACAATCAATTATATAATTTAAGCAATAATTAAAGAAATTTACGCCTTTTAGTAAGTTAAAACGCGCCTTACAAGATATGTATGGTTTTAAAAAATTAATATTCGTTAATTAATTTAGTATAAAATTAAGAAATTACTAGTTTTAGTAAGTAAAAATTGTATTTACTTATCGTTTAAATTGTTAAATATATAAGTTTAAAAAAAAAGAAAAAAATGATGTTATAGTAAGTCAAACATTACATGCATTTAACGATTAAACAATTGAAATTGTTTAAATTGAAAAGAGAAATATTAAAAAAAAATTACTCGAAATACAAAGAAAAAATAACCCAAAACGTATGCAAATGATAAAATGTTTTTTTAAAAAAAACGCGAATAATATCTGGGACTAGTAAATGGTAAAGAAAACACTGTTAGTGATACATGAATATATTTGCCTATGTTGAACGGGCAGTTTTATATTTTTTTCACACCAGGTAATTAAAAAAGAGATTGAAGCGAGATCAAAAGGCTTTTCACAGCAGGTGAAAAAGTCATTAAAAGACGCGCTGTGTGCGGGCGATTAAAATAAAAAAAACAGCTGCTCGGGTGAATGAGCGGTCAAAAGTTCGACAGCGATGTGAATAAGCGACTCAGGGATTCTAATAATGTTTAAGGATATATGTTTAGGCATATCAAAACATTGATTATCAATTCAAATGAAAAATAATTATGTTTAAAAGAAAATAAAAAAAATAGTAATTATGACTAAAAACTAAAACTAGTTAATTAATTAAGAATAAAATAATAAAAAAATACTGCCTCCAAGTAAGTAAAAATGTAAAATAGTTAAAATAATGTGGTCTATTTAGAGATAATTACGGTCTTTAGTAGTTAAAAACGTTCCTTTACAAGCTAATTGTGGTTAAACAAAATATAATTAGTTAATTAATAAAGTATATAATAAGAAAAATACTGTACCCCAGTAAGTAAAAATATATAAAAATAAATAATTGGGGATTATTTAGTGGTAATTTTGGCCCCTTATTAAATAAAAACGCCCTTTTACATGTTATTTATGGTTATAAAAAGTATAATTAGTTCATTAGTTAAGAATAAATAAAGAAAATTACTGCCTCTAAGTAATAAATAAGGCACGTTATTAGAGAATTATTGATTAAAATGTGATAATTACGGCCCTTAGTAATTAAAAACGCCCTTTTACAAGATAGTTATGGTTATAAAAGTATAATTAGTTAATTAGTTAAGAATAATTTAAGAAAATTACTGTGTTCAAGTAATTAATAATGTAAAAAAGTTAAAATAATGTGGCCTATTTAGTGATAATTACGGCCTTTAGTAATTAAAAACACCCATTTACACGCTAATTTAGGGTATAAAAATTAAATAGTTAAGTATAAATTAAGAAAATTACTGCCTCCAAGTAAGTAAAAAGGTACAAAATGTGGTCTATTTAGTGATAATTACAACCCTTTGTAATTAAAGAACACCCCTTTACATTATAATGATGTTTAAAAAAAAATATAATTAGTTAATTAATAAAGTATACAATTAAGAAAATTACTGCCTCCAAGTAAGTAAAAATGACCCTTACAAGACAATTATCGATTAAAAGGTGCTAATTAGTGAAAAAAAAAAACCTTTTACAATTGAAAATTATTAAGAACACTATAAAAGTAACCAATTAATTAATTAATATTATTAAATAATTATAAAATTTTAGAACCGCTGAACCTTATAAAGACCATCATAAAACAATGGGAGAAAAATATGACATGTGTTAATCATTTTAAGACAATGGGAACACATAATTTTAGAACCGCTGTCAAATTTATTACCATGAATTAAAAAAAACCTTCGTGTAACAACACGAGAAGACGCCATCTTGTTTCCAGTCCACCATCTTGAAAAATATTCTCGTGTATTAACACGAGAAGACGCCATCTTGGATGGCGTCACTTCCGGTAGGGGTCACTTCCTGGTCATAGGTCACTTCCGGGTCAAATGTGTTTTCCTGGTCAAAGGTCCCTTCCGGGGCAAAGGTCAACTGTGGTGTAGAGGCGTACGCCTCAAATGCGAATCGAAAACTACATTACACACTACTTACATTTAAATATACTACTTCTTGATCATTCTTTTCAATTTCGTTTTACCCCCCCCCCCCCCCCTTCGCCGTATTTGTTATCGCCGAAAGCCTTACAATATGGAGAGCTGGTAAATGTGCAAGGAAAGCAAAACGGCCAAAAGGTAGTGAACTCAGCTGGTGTACCAAAGTGTCTGGTCTCGAATCCCCGTTGAAGGCAAGGATTTGTTTACATACCTGAATTGTGTCCCTAACTCTACCCAGATCTGATTGGTCCCCAACATAGGTTGGGGATAACTACGGTACGTGCGCATTGTTCTGGTCACACAATGCTTTTGAAATGCCTTTGAAAATTTCGAAAGTTATACGTGCCCTGTTTATCAAATGAGTGTGAAAGTGACAGGGTTACTTTTTATTAAATAATAACACTCATATGTAAATATCTTAAATATACAGAGTAGAATTTTAAAGCTGTAATATTTTCAAATCAATAACTAGGAAATATTATTATATTAACTGATACTATGGGAATTTTTTTAACACTTATTATTCAACAAGATCTAATTCACCAATAAAATAAAATAATAAAACGGCGTATACAAAATAAAAAAAAAATATTTCAAGTAATTATTAAATATTACCATTCTAATGTGTGTGTTTCATTCGCGAAATTCCAACATTCTATAGTATTATAATAATTATTTACCTTTTTACTTTTAATAGGATGACCCGTCAGAGGACAGCATCTTTGGCATGCACCATTGCAAATACATGGACATGGAAACATATTTAAATCTGAAAATAACAAAACAGAAACATGAATAGTTTTGTTTTCTTATGTTGTTATTGTGAAATAATTTAAAATTGCTAGCTGAAGAACATAAGTATAAATGTATTGCCTTACAGTGGCGTAGCTCGGGATTTGGGGGCCCGGGGGGCTTGGCCACTTTACGGGCCCCTGCGAAAAAAAATTTCGGACACTCCTTTGGGGGCCCCCTCAAGTAGGGGCCCGGGGGGACGTTCGAATTCGGACCCCCCTCCCTAGGCTACGCCACTGTTACCGTACTTCAAATAATAAGAAAAGTGAATTATTTTACATTATGTCCGCACTTGTGAAGGGGTATACTATTTAAGTTAACCTTTGAATTTTCTTTACTGTATCTTAGGCTTATAACATAGGCCGGCGTTATAAAGTTATGACGATCTAACCCTAGCATTCTGCAATCTGCCATACTGCAAGACCCGCGCGGCGAACACCTGTTTATTACATATTTAAAAATAAACTGACGCGTTCGGGTGACGTACCGAAGGTCCTGGGTTCATCCCTGAATCTATCCAGCTCAGATGGGCACCTGACCTTAGTTGGGGTAAAGTAAAAGGCGGCTGTGCATTGTACTGGCCTCACAATCACCTAGTATGTCGTGGCCACAGAAACTGATGAACGCTGCTTCACCAGCCCTATAGATAAATATTGTCCGACGGGTACTTACATATAAATGTAAGCTAAATTATGCGGCGTTGCCCGGGGTCTTAATAATTACACATTAAAATTATAAGAAAAAATGATAACTTATTAAGATACTGATACAATGGATATATAGACTCAGCTTTAAATATAATTATTTCAAGTATATGATGAACTAATTATTTATTAAATAGCAATGGACCTAAGTATATTAGAATTAATTTTGTATTTATGTTGTTTACTTTCAAGCCTAAAAATTAAGCTAACTATAATTGGAAAACTAATGGTAATGGAAAACCATTTTAAAAGCTAATATACCCAGCATTTTACAGGCCTATTTTATTTATTCCAGGACAACGCCGTGAAATGTAGCTTGTAGCATATTAACAAATAACAATAAAGACAAAAACATATAAAAACAACAATAAAGAGAAAAACATACAGATAACAATAGAGAGGTTTAAAAATATACAAACTGTAAAACACAGAAACACAAATTTTAACCAAGTAAAAACTCTCCAACAAATGCAAGTTTTATTAAAATTTGCATGAAAAAAAACATCAAGTGAAATTTCTATAGATTATATAAAACATATAGCGATGCCAAACAACAATTTAATTTAGAAAACACCTCATCAGTTTAAAAGGTAAAATAATATAATGAGTTTTGGGTAGCATAGCGTTATTATAACACATAAGAACAAAAAGAGAATCTTTTAATTTCAATACAAATTTACACAAAATTAAAGGAAAACCCCATAAGACAACTTTAATAAATGCATACTGGTATTTAAAGTCTATTGAAGGGTTTAAAATGAATTAAATAAAATGTCAGCGGCTCCAGGTTTAGTAAAGCATTAAATGTAAACATCTAATGTACACAAATGAATAATTGTCCATCACACAATCAACATTTAACTCAAAACTTTAGAATTAACTATATTTTTCGTTTTACCTCCAGGAGCAATAACAAAAAGATTGGACTGATTGGGTGGATCTATATTACGCCATAATATAATGTGAGAACAAATTTTTAAAGCTAAATTATGAGGTTCTGCAATCTGGTGCTAGAGCCTTGACGTGGCTTGGCGGCTTGCGTACCCTGACGACCTCCAGAGCTATACCCCCAGAGTTTAAACTCCAGGCAGGTTCAACCAGGCTGGGAAGATCTGCGTGGGTATGGGGTCAGACAAAAGCTAGTGCCCTAGCAACCTTATTTTGTAAAAAATAAAACCTGCTACAAAAACGTCAAAGAAGAGAACTAAAGATAATTCGGCCCTGGGAAAAGAAGGATCTCCCACTGAAGAATTCATGAAGCCAGGTGGTGAAAGTCAACCTCAGTTGAAAGCTACCACGCCGACTTCCATCATTTCCACCAGGATCATCAGATACATCGATGCTTGGATCGTTAGAACAATGCTCGAAGCCGGGAAGGCTAGCCAAGTAGCTGCAGAAATGGGACGATTCAACATTCACAATCAGCGAAACACGATGGACCGGCTCGGGACAAAAAAGGTTAGCTACAGGTGTGCTGATATTATACTCTGGACACGAAGATGAAAATGCACACCATACCCAAAGAGTCGCTTTCATGCTGTCAAAACCAGCCCATTATACAAGCATACGCTCCAACAAAGGACCGTGAAGAACGAGACAAAGAGTTTTATAACCGTCTGTTGTCCATCACCCATAACTGCCCAATAAGGAACATTATTATACTCATGGGTAACCTCAATGCAAAAATTGGCAGTGACAACAATGGTTATGAAGAAGTAATGGGAAGAGAAGGTTTAGGTATTATGAACGAAAATGGAGAAATGCTTGCTGATCTATGTGCCACAAGTAACTTAGTTATTGGAGAAAGTCTCTTCCACCATAAATGAATCCATAAAGCTACATGGGTGTCACCTGAACTGGCTACTGTAAACCAGATAGATCACTTGTGCATATCAAAAAAATTCAGGAGATCCATCTAGGATGTACGAGCAAAGCGAGGTGCAGATATTGCTTCTGACCACCACCTCCTAGTATCTCGACTGAAACTGAAGTTAAGAGTCTGGACTGCAGAAAACAAGCACCAGCGATATAACACAAGCCTCCCAAAAGATGTAGCCAAACAAAGTTTAAAGTGACACTCACTAACAAGTATAAAGTCCTGGAAGAACTAGAAGATGAGGAGGTTGATGACAAATGGAACAATGTTAAAGTAACAGTCACTTCTACATGCAAAGAATTACTGGGTCCACTGAGAAACCAATATAAGGAATGGATATCGGCAGCTACAATAAAACACATAAATTAGCGAAAAATAAAGAAGGCAGCAGTAAACAACAGCCGAACTAGAACTGAAAAAAAAAGCAGCAGGCGAAGAATC
Organism: Anisus vortex; assembly: GCA_949126835.1. Taxonomy (NCBI): domain Eukaryota; kingdom Metazoa; phylum Mollusca; class Gastropoda; family Planorbidae; genus Anisus; species Anisus vortex. Next base: position 22,425,331 of record OX421499.1, read on the forward strand.
AGAGGTAAACAAAAAAGTGAAGAAAAGGAGGCTGATAAAATATTTTGAGTCACTGGCTGGCGATGCAGAAGATGCAGTGTACAAAAACAACACACGAGATGTCTACAACACTATTAAGAAAATAGCAGGACAATTTAATAGTCCGAGAGGCCATTGAGAGACAAAGAGGGGAAGTTGATACCCAATGAAGAGGGACAGAGGAAGAAATGGGCAAAATATTTCCAAGAACTGCTGAATAGACCAACCCCCACCCCCCAAGGCACAAAGGAAATAAAGCCAGTGGAAATGGACCTGCCAATTGACTGTAGCCCACCAAGGAAACAAGAAGTAATCCGGGCCATAAACCAGCTTTAAAAAGGGGAAGACTGCAGGACCAGATGGTATACCCGCAGAAGCACTCACAGCCGACATTAAAACCAGCACACAAATGCTAATAACACTTTTTAAGAAAAAATGGGAAGATAAAAGAGCTCCACTGGAATGGAAAGAAGGACACCTCATCAAACTCCCCTAAAAGGGTGATCTTAGCTCCTGCTCTAACTATAGGGGAATAACACTGTTGTCCATCCCTGGCAAATTATTTAACAGAGTGCATGTGTACTTCTAAACAGGATGAAAGAAGCTGTAGACCCCTAACTCCGTGATCAACAAGCAGGCTTTAGGAAAAATAGATCTTGCACAGATCGAATTGCTACTCTTCGCATTATCCTATAAGAATGGAACTCCTGTCTCTACATACACTTTATTGACTACGAGAAAGAAGAAGGCCACAGAGACAAAGCGGAATGGAATACAATGACACTATGGAAACAGCTGGACGATCTTGACTTTGAGGACGACTTGGCCCTCCTCTCACACACCCAACAACAAATGCAGGAAAAAACAACAGATGTAGCAAATTATTCTGCATGCTTTGGCCTTAATATCCACAGAGGTCCTAAAGGTCAATGGAACAAGCAACTTACCAATAGTGCTAGCAGGAGAAAGCCTAGAAGAAGTAGAAAGTTTTAAGTACTTAAGCAGCATAGTAGACAAACTAGGAAAGGCTGAAGCAGATATAAAAGCCAGAACGGGCCAAGCAAGAGCAGCCTTTAACCAACTGAAAAAAGGTTTGGAGCTCCAGAATTCTATTCCAAAACACAAAGTTAAGAATATTTAAACACAATTGTTAAGCCCATTGTGATGTATGGATCGGAAAATGACCGCCACCAATGTCAGAAAAATACAGGCATTTGTTAACACCTGCCTCAAAAGAATCCTTAGGATAAGTTGGCCAGAAACTATCAGTAATGAAGAACTCTGGCAACGAACTAAACAGAGGCCTGCGGAAGAGGAAATTTCCCAAAAGAGATGGAAATGGATTGGCCACACCCTCAGAAAACCGGCATACAGTGTCAATCGACAAACGCTCACTTAGAACCCCCAGGGTAAATCGAAAAAGGTCGACCGAGAAACACCTGGAAACCGATGTTAAAAAGCTAGGGCTAAACTGGGGTCAGATAGAGAGATTGGCCCAGGATCGGGATTCCGGAGGACTCTTCTTGGCGGCCTATGTCCCAGGTGGGGCGAAAGGTATAAGTAAGTAAGTAAGTAAGTATATTATGAGTTTGCATTCCCGGTGGCTCCAAACAATTTAAAAATTCAACAGGGTAAAAAACAATGGCATGTAATTGGCAGAGTCTACATTTGCACCAAAGGAAGTAATTTGAAAACCAGAATTATACATTCGAATGTGTTTTCAAAAATGTTTAGACTCTGGTGTTTTGCCAGACATATTATAATAAAGGAGTTCATGTAAATGGTCATAGGGGGTAACATTATTTTCCTTCCAGAACAACAGATTCCTGGTGATTCATTTCTAAACCTTTTTGCCTGACAGTTTTGACAAACTATATCCATTCATCCTATTTGTAGGCCTACATCAGGATGTGATTGATAATTAATTGTTCAATCATAATAAAATAATTCTAATTTAAAGTCTTTAGCTCGCCTCTTCGGTTCCATTCTAATTTTGTTTTGCCGAAGTCTCTCTTCCCTTTGTTCTGGCATTACATTGGCATGCATAATGGACACTCTTTGACTTTTCTGTTCTCTCTGCCCTGGAGTCTCACTTTTTCGAGGTCTCTTTGATTCAGGGGTAGTGGTAAACCTTCTCATGATTAAAATTAAAAAAACTTTTATAGGAATCATGTTAAGAAAACAAATATATAAACATAAAGGCCTACAATTAAAAAAAGTATATGTTGAAATAGTAACTAGCGATCACATGAATAAAAGAAACGGCAGTTGCACAGAAGCCGTCGGCAAATTAACGAAGAATCAAAGAACTGAAATCCAAAAAGAAATTATATGTATACTAATACTAATAACTAATAGTAATAGGAATTTAATGTTGAAATAAAATGCATGATAAATGCTTCTAAAAAAACACAATAATTATTTCTCAATTATTGTTGTTAATAACTTACTTGTCATAATTGACTCATTGAAAAGAAAGGAGTCCTGAATCATTTTCAGATTAGTGGGAAGACTAGCACAGAAATGAAATTAAAATAATTAAATTATAGTAATATCCGATAGAATAGAGAATTAAATGTGAAAAAAAAGCATAATAAATATGATCTTCTTTATAAATAAAGTAGGCCTAACTTGTGTGTGTTGTAGCTGATCACCATTGGCTAATTTAAAGAAACATGACGTTATTGTCTCATATCTTACTTTTGCGATCTCACTTCTGAAATGTGTCTTTCCATTAATAAAACTTTTTTTTTCAAGATTGTAAAGAAATTTAAAACCTAAAAGTTTTCAGTGAATAAAACCTAATAACTATATTCTAGACGCATGCAGACGATGGGTGTTTGATTCTCACCCACAGGGATATCACTTCCCCGGGTAACACCGGGCAATTTATCATTCTTCTTCTTCTTCTTCGTAATACTGTGGAGACCCCGTAGAACCGAGGAAAAAGTCCACAATTTAAATACACATAAGATAACATAGCAAATATAACATAGCAAACAACAGTTATATACAGATAAGAGAGTGTCACTTTAGGTTTTTAGACGAGCACTTTAGTGACGATTTAAAGGCCGGAACTGTAGGGGCAGTGATGGAGGCCTGGTCCAGGGTGTTCCACAGCCTAATGGATGACGGAAAAAAAAATGTTTGTAAACGTCGGTGCGTGCATGTGGGACATGCAGCTTGAGCTGATGGCCTCGGGTAGAGCGGGACACTTTCTGCATTCTGTTTGTTTGGGTTGTTTGTTTGCATTTTGTAAAATATATACAAAAAAGTGTATAATATTAATAACTTACTTATCAAAGGAGCCAAAACAAATTGAAAAAACATCAGCAGTGGACTCAGTGGTGCAGTTCTTGAGTTGGCACATTAAATCAACTAAAAAGAAAAACAAATCAACGTCAATTAATTGTCATTTAAATTAAATTATAAAGTAATAAAGCATATTGACAAATTTAATATATTAAGTAGATATTAATATTAGTATTAGCTATTCTTTTTAAGGTCGCAATAGGGATAGGTTCTACTGCTACATTTTATTTATTTATTTAATTTCTTAATTTATATAGACTCTAATTCAAACACTGAGTTACACTGTGACTGTAAAACATCATTTAAAAAAAAATGAATACATCAATAGATGGTCAAAATATAGTTAAAACAATTGATATAAAAATAATAATAAAAGTACAATGTAATCATTAGTTTTTCGTTACTTACTGAAAGTATAAGAAGTATCCAGAATCATGGAAAACTTCGTCGTTTAAAGACACAAACAAAGTCGCACAGCATCGCCGTTTAAAGTGGCCGGAAGGAGATTTCCAATTTAGTAGGATTTAATCAAAGGCTTGGTATTTAAAAGCATTTCAAGCCAAACTGAATTGAATGCATTTAATTTACGAAAATATTAGAAGTAACCTTTGAAAAAACATTATTACTTATCATCCAAGACTAAGCGATTATTGAAAAAACTAATGCGATTCATCCATTAAACTAAATCGGAATAATATTAGACATAATATATTACATTTAAAAAAAAATCTTTAGGTCAGTGACTTAACAATGATTGGACGTGTAATTCATGTGTTTTGAAATTGACCAATGCGGATCGTTTTACCGACAAACACTCTCTTTTTATATATATAGATAAATATTGTTACATAGTGCCCAATACTAAAACAAACATTGCATAATCGTCTCTCTCTCCAACGCAAGTTTTGTAGGCGGGACTAAGATTTCCATTTCCTTTTATAGTTGTCATTTTGTCTGTTTAGTAACGACTTTAAAAATTGTAAGAAATCCACTCTTGTAGCGTCTGCAAATTGTGGAATAGTTTAGTATTCCGTACAGTGGAGACCCTGTTAGACTATCGTTTTTATTATAGGCTAAAGTAAATGGTACCAACCTTTTTTACCCCTCTATTTACGCACAGTTTGCTAGAGAGTTTTCGAGAGAGCTTCTTTTGAGTCTGTTAGATTGACGCTTGTGTTCGCTCTGTTTTAATATTGCTGTATGTAATAGGCCTATATTTATTGTACATACGCGCACATACTGGATTTACCACCTGAATAAAATATCTTTTTGATTGAATCATTTACACTGAAGCTTCCTTGTCAAGCTACTATTCTATTTTTTGTTTACAATACCATAATATATATGTATTTACAACTACAACGTCATGAAAGGAACTGTTAGAACGAAATTCCTGAGTTTGTTCTCAGTAAAATAAGGAGTACGTGCAATGCTAAAGTATAAATAATATAAACCAAAGTCTACCATAAGACAAACGAGGAATAACAACAAAATTTACACGACTCTGACAAAAGGGGATTGTGGTCGTAACAAAAATTGTTTGTCTCGTCCGGTATATTTGACTTTTGCTTTTCCTGACCTAGGACTAGAGATATTTATTGGCTCGCGCCGATATATTTGTGATCTGTTTTTCCTGACGACCTATGACTATGATTTTGTGGGCCTAGTAGTACTAGAATCGGCAGCTTTGTGATTCGTTTTCTAGGACTAATGAAGTTTGTTGGCTAGTTATTGGTTTCCATTTGGTTCCACGAAGTGTGTTATATTTATATTGTACAAAGTTCTGGACAAACTGTAAGTTGGGACACCTTATATTTTACTATATATATATTACTTTACTATCACGATATATTACGAACGCCATACTACGGCTTCGAATATATTGAGTGATGAACTTAATGATATGTCATTGGTTGAATTAAAGGAATTATCTGAGTCCTTTGGAATTGATGCAGGGCAGACAAAGCCCAATCGTAATCGTTTGATAAAAGATATTATGACATGCTTGAACAAGCAGAATGCCGTGAACACAGGTAATGTAGTCAAAGTGGGCGAGAAAAATATCAATCATGGTAATGTAGCTCCCAGTGGGAGTGAGGTAAAGGCCCATGAGGTAAGGTATATGTCATCTAGATCATCCAACAATGATGAAGATAAAGGGTTGAGTGAGAACATAAAATTCCAACTGCCTATGAAGAGAATGGAATTTGAATTAGAAAGGGCTAGGATGGAAACAGAAAGCAGAGAAAGGGAAAATAAAATTGAAATTGAAAGCAGGGAAAGGTTAGAGATGGCACGCATGAACAGACCTGACAATCGCAGAGACAGTAATGTTATGGTTATCAGCGCAATGAAGCAACACTTGCCTATATTCAGAGAAGAAGATGGACTTCAAGACTTCTCATTGCTTTTTTAGCGGATAGCGGTAGACTATCACTTTCCTGACGATAAGATGGCCTTATTGTTTAGATCAACTCTTAACAAAGGTAAAGCATTGGACGTAGTGTTAAGTCTAACACCTGAAGAAATGAACCACTACGAATTGATCTATCAAGGATATGGTGTTAAAAAGATATTCTCTGACACCAGAAAGGTACATAAATATTTTTAGAGACAGCAAGAACTGTGAAAGAATGAACTGTGTCTTTTTTATTTTTCAATCTCTAAGGTATTTGGTGAATTAGCTGCGTTTTTTTGTGGTTGGATGACTGATTAGTAAGTATGAATTATTTTATTTTCTTTTATTTAAAGACATTTCTTGCAACTTAGAAGTTTGTGTGTACAAAGAAACTTTAAAAAATATATATTTACAAATTATTTTCATTTATACAGAACTTACAAGTAGAAGCTAAACATTGTCATTAATGTCTGTTTCCATTCAGAATAAAAGAAGTTTTTGTTGTTGCTTTGTTTCTGGAAAGAAAACTTTATCAATGACTCATGGGTTTCTACATATTCTATTTGACCTGTTGAGCTTTGAGAGGGCAACAGTCTGTAGTAGTTTCATGTTGTTTTTTCCTCAGCACTTTGAAAAAATTATTATATAATCATTTTTGAAAGTTTAATCCTTGTCTTTATTCATCAAATTTTCAATAGACCAGACTGATGATATATTTAAGAGGATTTAATTTAAATATAATGTTACGAATATCGGTCATAAATGAATGACGTAGTAAGGCATTGACCTCTTAACAAGTGCGTATCAGAGTCCAAGGCGACCAAGGTTTGACCTTTGTGCCCTGAGGGCAGTTTAAATAAAATAATTCGTCCAACCCCGTGGAAATTGGAGGATAATTCTGGATTGTAGGAATTATAGAGAAAGAGGTTAAAATGCGTATTAAGACCCTGTAGAATCTTCGATGATAGTTTTCTTTGTAAAGTCCCGACCTCCTTAAAGTTAGTTCAGTTCGAAAGTTTGTGGAGTGAAGTCGCTATATTGATTTGTATATTATATGCCATTTTATTGAAACTTATGTTGCCATCAGTTGATGAAGTTTATTGATCGTTTATATTGAGTCTACAATTTAAATAAAATTGTTTATTCAACAACTGGAGTTGTTTGATCTATCAGTGTTGAGAAAGGTGTTGAAGATAATTATCACGAATATAACTACATTGCTGCATAGACCTGTCAGTCAAGGAACCCCTAGCTTGGGCTACAGATTAGCAGAATCTAGAGACTTCTAATAAAGATACATTTATATTCATTGAATCCGATTTAACGAGTCGTAATAATAGTCATCATAAAGGGCCATAACAATTTGCGGGCTTCGTCCTATATAGTTGTATAGTGAAGCATATATTCAAGTTGTGTTGTGTTGTGTGTAAAGCCGTGACCTACTGAGCAAGCCTAATAACGCTGAATTCATTCTTCCGATTGGAAAAACGTAAGTTGGAAAAATTTACCACTTTAAAAATCTCTTAACTAAAGAATGGAATTTATTGAAAATCCAGAAGAAGAGGTTCTGAAAACTTTATGAATAAAGAAGTTAAAAGAGATCGCGGAGATCTTGAAGATAGAAGTTACTGAGACTACACCATCCATAATTGTGTTGACACAGCAGATAAAAGATGTGTTGATTGCTAGTGGAAAAATGAAAGTAGAATCAAGCGCGGAGGAATATCAAGTTGAAGGTCAGACGTCGAAATCTTCAATGTCCGAACAGTTCCGATTTCAACTAGAAACGAAACGGATGGAAATGGAGATGGGACAAAAACGTCTTGATCGTGAGATGGAAGAAAACGTCTTGATCGTGAGATAGAAGAAAAACGTCTTGAGATGGAAGATAAGAAAAGTCAAAGAGAAAGTCAGGAAATAATAGAACTAGCAAAGATAGGAGCTACTAAAAAAGAATCTCATAATGATGTAGAGATGGCCAGATGGAAAAAGCTAGTCCCTACCTACATTGATAAAGAAAGTGAAATAGCTAATTTCTTCCAGACCTTTGAGATTTCTTGCAGAGGTTTTAAGTTCCCAGAAGATAAATGGGGAATATTAGTCAGAACAGCTTTTACTCAGGGAAGGGCAAGAGATTGTGTTCTATTGTTAAAACAGGAACAATTAAATGATTATGAAATCATTAAAGATTCTGTACTGAAAGCGTACAACCAGATACCTGAAAGTTATCGGAAAAGGTTCCGTCAGTACACAATGTCCCCTTACCAAACACACTTAGACTTCCTTCGAGCAGAAGAAAAGTTAATGGATCAGTGGATAAAATCCAGAAATATCTCCACATAAAAAGAAATGAAAGATATCATTCTTTTAGAAGATTTTATTAACAAAGTGAGGCCGGATGTAAGAATGTATTTATCCGAGCGTGACATCACTGACCCACATAAGGCTGCTGATTTAGCGGAACAATATACACTGTGTCATAGGACAGCTGGCGAAAAGAATTTTAATAGGGCACAACGGCAAGCAGAAAACACACCACAAAAACATCGTGAATAAGAGCATTTTGTGAAACAAAATGATGTGAATAAGAAACCTGTCAACAAAATCGTCCAATGTACTTTTTGTAAAAGAACAGGACATAGCATCGAAGACTGTTGGAGCATAAGGAAAGATAAAAGACCTAATAAAGTGGTAATGTGCGCTAGCCATAAACCAAAACAAAAGGTACAAGAAAGCGAAAATACAAACGAACTGAGTTCGAAGAAAGATTCTTCTAAACCAGAAAAACTGAGGGTGGATTTGCCTGAGAGCAAAAGTCAGAAGGTAGAGAAATCTACAACTGAAGAAAGTGAGGATGAAGATCCTGCTTTTAAATACAGAACGGCTACGATTGGGTTCCTTGTAAAGGTCCCATATATCCACAGAGATGAAAAAGTAGACCAAAGTATTTTTGACTCGAACAAGAGTCTGAAGTCATCGAAAGATGAAGAACCACCCGAAAGTCATGGTCAAGGGAAGAATGAAACTGACACAGAGACCCTGTGCAGTTTTCAACCGTTCATTAGTGAAGGTTGTGTGGCCTTACAAAAGGAAGGACCACTGAAGTCCGTAAAAATATTACGAGACACAGGGGCATCATTAACCCTGCTGCTTAAGGATGTATTACCATTAAATGTTAATACATTGACAGGACAGACTGTCCTAGTGAGAGGTTTTGAATGGAAAGATGAAGTACCTCTACATAGGATATACCTCTCATCTGAATTGGTGACAGGATATGTGACAGTTGGAGTAGTATCAAAACTCCCTGTTGATGACATATCTATAATCCTAGGGAATGATTTGGCGAAAGGAAAGGTGAAACCTGAACCTATTGTGACGGCGAATCCAGACCCTACTGTAGATACAGAGGAAGAAAAAGAACTTTATCCTGTTTGTGCTGTCACCAGAGGTATGACAACACAGAGAAAGGAAGAACAAAATCTACCAGAAGAAAAGATAGATAAAGAAGAAGTAGAACTTAGTACTACGTTCTTCTCCAGTATTGTCGATGGTCATCAAGAAAATCCACAATCAAATAGATCGTCACGAAATCAGTTGATTGCTGAGCAGAAAGTAGACCCAGAGTTGCTACAGTTGCGTGAAAAAGCTGTGGACGAGAAAGAAACTCCTACTGATGATGTCTATTACTATATAGACCATGACATGCTAATGCGAAGATGGAAACCTGTGGACGCTGGTACAGACGAAGATTGGAGGAGCAAGGATCAAATTGTGGTACCCCCTAAGTACCGAAGTGACATCCTATACGTGGCACATGACACTCCTTTTTCAGGTCATCTAGGGATAAAAAAGACCTACCATAGGATCTTACCCTATTTTTATTGGCCAGGCCTGAAGAGAGACGTAGTCAGTCACTGTAAGAACTGTCATACGTGTCAAATGGTGGGAAAACCAAACCAGGTAATTCCAGTGGCTCCGTTGCAGCCAATACCTGCGTTTGATGAGCCCTTCAGCCACATCATTGTTGATTGTGTTGGACCTTTACCGAAGACAAAGTCAGGGCACCAGTACATTCTTACTATAATGTGCTCGTCTACACGTTATCCAGAGGCCATCCCCTTGAGGAGCATCACTGCGGAGAAGATTGCTGAGAGTCTGACTGAATTCTTCACTAGATATGGGTTGCCTAAATCCGTACAGACAGACCGGGGTACTAACTTTACCTCGAAATTATTCAGTCAAGCTCTTAAGACCCTATGCGTGGAGCATAGAACTTCCACTGCCTACCACCCAGAGAGTCAAGGAGCCTTGGAGAGATTCCATCAGACAATGAAGACGATGTTGAAAACCTATTGTCTTGAGTACCAGAAGGACTGGGACAAAGGGCTGCCTTTGGTACTGTTTGCTGCCAGGGAAGCTGTACAGGAGTCCCTTGGATTTAGCCCATTCGAGCTAATCTTTGGACATACTGTTCGAGGACCACTCAAATTACTTCAAGAAGCGTGGATGACCGAATCGGATCCCCCTGGACTGATAAAATACATAGATAAGTACAAAAATCGTTTATTTAACACCTTTGATTTTGTTAGAAAAAATTTGTCCACTGCCCAAAGGCAGATGAAATTGTGGTATGACAAAAAATCTAAAAAAAGAATTTTTGACCCAGGAGATAAGGTATTAGTGTTTTTGCCTTCTCCAGGTCAGCCTTTAAGTGCCAAATATTTTGGTCCTTATGAGGTAGAAAAAAAATCAATGATGTAAACTATTTAGTGAAAACCCCTGAGAGGAGAAAGACAAAAAGACTATGTCATGTAAACATGATGAAACCTTACTTTCAGAAACCTGAAGAAAAAAAAATTGAGAATGTTAGAATAATGACCCCAATTGTCCAAATTAAGCCTGAAGTTCAGGATGAGCTACAAGATAAGTTTACTGGTAGTAAACTCCAAAACTCTACTGTTCTAAGCAATTTGGATAACAAATTGAGTCACTTACCTAAACCAGAAAAGGCAGTGATCAAAGAGGTCATTAGAGATTATCCCTTATTGTTTCGGGATATTCCTGGTCAGACAAACCTGATAGAACATGATGTGATATTAGAAGATACTAAGCCCATAAGGCAACATCCTAATCGAATCAATCCAATTCATCTGGAATTGGTGAGAAAAGAGATATCATATATGTTAGAAAATGGAATGATAGTCCCTAGTAATAGTGACTGGTGTTCCCCTATAGTTTTAGTTCCAAAGTCAGATAACACTGTCAGGTTCTGTACTGACTTTAGGAAGGTAAACGCAGTCACTAAAACTGATTCTTATCCAATCCCAAGGGTGGATGATCTAATTGATAGGATAGGGAATGCCAAATATATGACAAAAATAGATCTTCTCACTGGTTATTGGCAGGTTCCTCTTAGTCCCAGGGCACAGGAAGTATCCACCTTTGTTACTCCTGATGGCCTTTATAAGTACAAAGTGATGCCCTTTGGCATGAAAAATGCCCCAGCATGTTTTCAGAAGTTAATAAATCATATCATTAGGGGAATTCCCAACTGTCAGGCCTATCTTGATGACATAGTGGTATATAGTGACACTTTTGAAAACCATGTTCTACAAATCAGAGCACTTTTTGAGAAGCTTAGGATGGCTAACCTTACCATTAATCTGGCTAAAAGTCATTTTGCCCATGCCACTGTGGAATATTTAGGACATGTAGTAGGAAACGGTCAAGTAAAACCTGTTGATGCAAAAATAGAGGCAATAAAAAAGGTATCCGCCCCAACCAACCGGAAACAAATTAGGGGTTTTCTTTGAATGGCCGGGTATTATAGAAAGTTTTGTCCCAATTTTTCAGTGATTGCAAGTCCATTGACAGATCTTTTGAAAAAGAATGTAAATTTTAAATGGACCCCTGAGTGTGATGAAGCAATTGAACAGATCAAATTGATTCTATCACATGCACCAGTATTAACTTCACCTTCATTTGAAGATCCCTTTTTTATGATGGTGGATGCTTCAAATGTTGGGATGGGTTCTGTTCTTTATCAAAAGGACAAGAATGAAATTGACCATCCTATTTGTTATTATTCCCAAAAGTTTAATAAACATCAAGTCAATTATAGTACGATTGAAAAAGAACTTTTAGGAATTATAAAACCCTTAAACAGTTTGATTTTTACATCAGTGGATCACCACATCCTGTGGTTATCTATTGTGATCACAATCCCTTAGTTTTTTTATCCAAAATCACTGTAAATCAGCGAATATTGAGATGGTCCCTCTTTTTACAGGCATATCGCATTGAGATACGCCATCTGAATGAAAAAAAAAACGTATTTGCTGACTATCTTTCCCGATTGTAAAACTAATCTATTTTTTTTTTTTATTAGTTAAAATAGATTGAATGAATTGTACTGACAATCAAAAGACTGGGTAGACCTGAACACTGTGAAAGTAACAGGAGAACCTAGAACCTATGAATAAAACCTTTGTGGAACATGGAAAAGAGCAATGGATTCCAACCTTACCATAACTGAAAAGCTGGGAGATGGAACCATTCAGACCAGCAATTGTTTTGTAAAAATTGTTAAATTGATTTCTGTCTGAAAAAAATGAATAGTCTATGCTCTTTTAAAGTCTTTAATCTTTTGTACGTAAATAATATTGTATTTGAAATGTCTTTAATGAAATCTAAAGAAAATAAGAACTTACTGTTTAGTACTAAGATTGTATGAAGATAATATAATTTGCTTTGATTGATAGTTAATAAGTAAATTAACCAAATTTGTTTTAATTAAATCCATATCTGCATGAAAGATAGAATGTTTCAATGTGAACTCTTTTAAAAAGAAAATAATGACGTCGAAAGGTCATGGTAAAATGAGAAATTGAAATATTTTTAATGAAATTGTCTATAAACTATTTTAATTCTGGAACAGACTATGTTTAATGTTCTTAAAATAACATAAATGAATTTAATTTTGAGATAATAGTTGTGAAATAATGATCATTAAAAAAGATAACTTTTTAATCGCGTAGCAATTTTTTTTACCTAAGCGGTAAATGGGGTAAATTTGCATAGCGATGTCAACATTGTTAGAATCAATTGGGAATGAGAGAGGAAAAAAAGAGAGAGAGAGAGAGAAGTGCGGAATTGACCTACATTTTGGGTCGCGTCACCGACAGTTGTCTAATGTTGTCCAAGCCTACAGGCTGAAAAAAAAATAATGCCGAGAATTTTTTTGTAACGTGTAATTAGGTCAGGTCTAGTACTTTTTCATCAACGAGCGTTTTTTTCCTTGTGAAAAAAAAAAGTCGTGTCTGAATAGACATTAAGTGATTTTTTTCTTTTGTTGTTTGATTACAAATGTAAAAGCTAATTTTATAATTAAATGAACGAGAGAGTTTTTATTAACGTGGAATGTTAATGGAATAGAAATTATTAAATTGTATAATGTTTAACCCTATGTATTTTTCTTGTATACACGATTTAGATAAACAATTTAATTGTCCATTGTTTTGAATTAAAATTGAATGATTGAATGGCTGTAGTTAAGCCATTTGATAAGATTAACTTATATTGCATATATTATATGTTATTGTTATCAGTTTGATTGAATTAGTGGAATAGCCAATTGAACTGTATTTTTCCCCGGAATATTTTCTTTTATAATTATTCCTTAAAATTAACATTTTTTTTGTATTGTTAAAATGTAAAAGAAATAATTATAAAACTTTTTAAGGGTGGTCGTGTTACGAATATCGGTCATAAATGAATGACGTAGTAAGGCATTGACCTCTTAACAAGTGCGTATCAGAGTCCAAGGCGACCAAGGTTTGACCTTTGTGCCCTGAGGGCAGTTTAAATAAAATAATTCGTCCAACCCCGTGGAAATTGGAGGATAATTCTGGATCGTAGGAATTATAGAGAAAGAGGTTAAAATGCGTATTAAGACCCTGTAGAATCTTCGATGATAGTTTTCTTTGTAAAGTCCCGACCTCCTTAAAGTTAGTTCAGTTCGAAAGTTTGTGGAGTGAAGTCGCTATATTGATTTGTATATTATATGCCATTTTATTGAAACTTATGTTGCCATCAGTTGATGAGGTTTATTGATCGTTTATATTGAGTCTACAATTTAAATAAAATTGTTTATTCAACAACTGGAGTTGTTTGATCTATCAGTGTTGAGAAAGGTGTTGAAGATAATTATCACGAATATAACTACATTGCTGCATAGACCTGTCAGTCAAGAAACCCCTAACTTGGGCTACAGATTAGCAGAATCTAGAGACTTCTAATAAAGATACAACTATATTCATTGAATCCGATTTAACGAGTCGTAATAATAGTCATCATAAAGGGCCATAACAATAACATTAAAATGCACTGAAAAATACTTTAATACGATCAAAGAATAAAAAGCTATAATTATGATAGAGTTTGATAAGCCATTGACCGGGTAAGGGGGTAAAGTGACATAAATGTTACCTCATTAATATTTTTTTTATTCTGATCAATGTTTGAATTATTACATTTTGTAAGTATATAAAGTGTTTATTTAGTCGTTTCTCTTTCTATCTATATCACTATACATAGATGCAAGCATAAAAACAGTCACCTAACCATAAATTATAGATGAAAGCTGCATTCTTTTCTAAAATGTATTATTGTCGATATAGGTATGTCTGACCTACACATACAGTATTTAAATAATAAAGCTATTTTATTTTTCTTCAAGATATCGTTAAAAGTCTACAGTATGTAATTGTTAAATGTGTTTTACATGTAATATTATTACTAAACAATCTTGTAAAATTCAAGTATAAAAAAACAAATATCATACTTACAGAACAGATTTAAGTTAAAACTTCGTTTTCTTTTTTTTAAATAAGGTGTACAACAGAAACTGGAAATACAAACCTGCATATTCGTTTGCCGTGACACCTAACATGAAAGAAATGCCAACAACTATAGTATTGCCTGCACCAAGGAATGTCAACTGAGGTGTGGTTAGGCATCGCCTCAGCTTTGTTTTCATATCATTTTCCACAAGTTTTTTTTGTTGACACATACGTTGACCGAGATGATAAAATCTTTGACGCCAACTTGAGAGTAATCTCATTCTATGAATTAAAAAAATTATTGAATATTCACAACTGGCAAGAGTAGGCCCAATACTTTAATCACTAAGCTATTTTAAGATTCCGGCATGGGCCTCTACTAATAATATGTAACAGTGTGTTTGATGTTTGCTAGGTGAGCCCATGTTATTGTAAGAAGTGAGTAGACAAGGGACACACTATCTGGTTAAGTCTGTGTCTTGGCTTGTCTAGAAGTAACGGCCACTGATGTGCATTTGATTTCTAAGTTGATCCGTCAAATACATTTATATAATGAGTTTGTGGCTAGTTAAATAAGATAATTAATCACTGACAACATATAACTTCACACATGACATATATATATATCACTGACATTTATTATTTAATAAATGCTGAAGAGGAATATAAATATATCAACAGGGGATGGCGAAACTAGCTGCTAATATAGCTTAATTAATGTATGGCAATAAAAGATATTACACAACCGACTTGAAATAATAAACTAATTTAATTCAATTTTTTTAAAAAGCAGATTTATATTTTGTTAAATTTCTACTATATAAAGGTTATTATTAAATCATAATTATTAGTCCGCTGATCCGATTTTTTACAGTCTTTTTTACAATGAGATTCCATTGGCTCCATAGTCTCGAAAGACGATTAGATTTGCGCTCCTGTGATTTGGCCAGCCCTGCAAAATTGACTGTGTCTGTGGAGACCTATCCTTGAGAGACAGGGTCTATCGCATCTCTGGCACTTGAAAGCTGGACCGATGGAGATTGTTAGGAGCAGCCTACTTTTCTTCGCTGCTCGTTTAGCCTCCGCCATAAGGCGAAGTTTGCCCTCTGCCGCATTTATACCGGTGTGTAAGGTGCCTCTCCAACTATTTCTGTGCTGAGCAAGGTTCTCCCAGTTTCCGACCTCTACATCTATAGCCTTTAGATCACGTTTGCAGACGTCCTTGAACCTGAGTTGGGGGCGGCCGGTAGCCCGTGACCATTAGTTTTATAACAGGTATTTTTTTTTACACGTTCGTTAAGCCAAGATAGAAAATAAAAAGAATGAGAGAGAGAAAAAAAAATAGCGAAGGGAGATAGATTGGAAGAGAAAAAGAGAAAGAGAGAGAGTGTGTGTGACGTATTGGGCAAGATTAACGTCACAAGCAACTAAGAAAGGTTTTAAATGAAATCCGCTCTTATAAGATAATACAATCATATCATCTGTTCGGACAAACCACTGACATTATATGCCACGATCTTGAGTGTCTGATTGATGTGAAAATGTCTTTTTCCTTTCTCTCTCCCATATTTAACACTTAGTGTTTTTAGCTTTGCATTGAATTTATTTACATATATGTATATGTTATGCATGCTTATAAGTATATTAGGCCTACTCATTGTTATATGATTAGTTATTGATATTAGATTCCATTCCTGTATATTATAAATGCCGTGACACGTGTGTGTTCTCCCCCCCCCATCCCCTCGGATCAAGGTCACGGTCATACCTGACGCAATCAGGCTGAGCCCGTCCCTCCTCACTTCCTCAATCAACAAATAGTATCACAAGTATATGAAAATAGACCTCTAAGGGCTTGTTCCCTATGGTCAAAATCCCCTTTGTTGCCTAAACAAGGCGCCGCCGGAAGATAAGAAGTACCTTGGATGGATGACTGCCTCTTCACCCTTACCCACTCACCGCCCCTCGCACCCCCCAACCCCCCCCCCACCCCCCACCCCTCTCCCCGTGCTTTCCCTACTCTTGTCAATCAGAGCTATTAAAAAGGTAATAAAAGATCATGAACCACTACGTGGAAATGTACACACTGCCAGGTCGCACCCAACAGGTGCCCGCTCTACCCGAGGTCATCAGCTCAAACTGCATGTCCGTCACGTACGCATCGACGTCTAAATATATTCTTTTTTTTTCTGTCAGCCATTAGTGTGTGGAACACTGTGGATCAGGCCTTCATCACTGCCCCTTCTGTTCCGGCGTTCAAATCTTCACTGAAGGGCTGGACTAAACAACTAAAGTGAAACTCTGTCATCTGTTTATAATTCAAGTTAAAAGTTCTGTTTTGTCTATTTCTTTTTGTTTTTCTTCCTTTGCAAATGTATCATTATCTTTATCAAACGTCTTGCAACTAATTTTTGGATCACTCCACGTGTATCAAACCGATAAGCAGAAGGTCAGCTTGCTTACATTTATATTATTAGCTTCCAGTGAGTGAACCAGCCAATGTCTGACTTTTTCCTTACCATGTTTCACTATCTTCTAAAAATACATTATAGCACTGAATTGAAGCCCAATTTCATCTTTTATCTGTTTGGTTATTACATTGACAAGTCTTAATGAAGTTTAACCTTCTCAAATAGAAGAGATCATGAACGTCCGGTGACCTTTCCCGCCATTTTCATATAAAAAAAACAACATGCTATTGGTGGTGTTTGACAATTGATTTCAACATCGACGGCCAGTTCTGGTCTTTTAGAAATATACAACGGCTACAAGATTAGTTATGAGGAATCCGTTTTTAACATCAAAAGTGAGTATGCGATCATTAATACTCAAAGTGTTAGTCGCGTTAAGATAAATTTAGCCTTTTTTATTAAATGAATTAGTCAAGAGTTGCGACCTTGGTAATAAAAAAAACACAATGCGGAGATCCATTAGAAAAAAAACTAAAATTCGTTTGCATCAAGCAATTAGATTGGGATAATAAATAGATTATTATTCAAATCTGACATTCACAATCCATCGTTTTCCTTTGGCTCCATCTTTTGGAAAGGCAATAAAATTTAATCCTCTGCATATTTTTGTACAACCAGTAATGTAGCACAAAGAACTTTTAATAAATCGGAAACGTAATAGACACAGTGCAGAATTGTATTCAGACTTTATTCTGGAAGAAAGGTTAACACTTCAAATATGGTGGAACAAGGACGCCGCTAACATACTAGGCAATTATGGGCCAACAACAAAAGGGGCAGAATTCTCTCTGAGTTCACACAATGGAAAACAACACAACAAATAGACATAATGATTACAACATTCCTCTCCCTTCAATTTTTATGTGGTCCAAGATCCAAATCGTTCCGGAACACGCCTAATACGGCCTAATGTTCGAGGTACTGGGGTACAGGTGACGTCTAATTTTCCTGTGATGATATCGGTATGTCTTAAACCAAAGGTACCAGGACTGCATGAGAGGCCGACTGATTACTGATTTCCTGGCGAAGCTTCCGTTGCTGGAATGTTCACTATTCCCTCCGGTACTGCTATCTGAAACTCAGACTCAACATAGCCCCTTGAAAATGACCTGGTTGTGGGTTTATTTGGAACCTCTTCTGCAAGATCAAGTAGATCTAAAATGTTCGCATACCTTTTACGAATATGGCCCACATGTCTTTTAACCGTACTTCCATCTGCCAGTTTGATTACATAAGAGAGCAGACCGGTCGCTGAATCTACGGTCCCTGGCAACCACTCAATTCTAGAACCACCACTATGAGTAAACACTTTATCACCTGGTGTGAAAGTTCGTGTCTTACAATCCTTGTCATGCGCTTGTTTTGTCTCTATGCGACTTCTTAAATCAGCCTAGAGCATTGAAATGGGTGTATGCAGACACGGGTTCATCAGCAACTGTGATGGAGTCTCTTGGGTTGTGCTTTGGGGTGTTGTTCTGTATTTGAATAAGAATTTGTTAACACGCATTTCCCTCGGAATAGTATTTATCATTTTCCTGATGCTAGACTTGAAGATTTGAAATGCCCTTTCTGCAAGTCCATTGGTGGACGGATGTCGTGGAGCCGAGCGGATGTGTTTAATTCCATGTCTTGTGCAGACTCTTTTGAAATCATCACTAATGAATAACGTACCATTGTCCGATACTAGAGTGACAGGAAGACCATAAGTTGTAAATATTCCACTGAGTGCAATGATAGCTGCATAGGTTGATGTATTAAGAATATTTATTACTTCTAGCCATTCCAAATGGGCATCAATTACAATCAGAAAGATTTTACCCATGAAAAAACCGGCATGATCAATATGAACCCTAGACCAAGGAGAACTTGACCATTCCCAAGGCTGGAGTTCTGCTACTGCTGGTACATTTTTGTTTATGTCACATGACAAATACGCTCTCCTTACTCACTAAATATCCTGGTCCATTCCTGACCACCAGATGTAACTTCTGCCTGTAGCCTTCATCCTTGATGTACTTATGTGAGTATCATGAAGTATACACAAAACTGCCTCGCGACATTTGCTAGGAACAATAATTATGTTTCCCCACAAGAGGCAGCCATCCATGATTGATTCCTAATGTAAAATGCATTATAACACTTATCCAATTTTTGAATGGTTCAATTCAGCTGGATTCAAGCTACGGGATGCAAATGCTTTGGGTCGGTCTGTACCATCGGCATGCCTATGACTGTCTGCAAATTCCTTGGATGCTTCTTTTATGCTTCTTTTATTTGCAATACATTTTTCTATTCAGCTGAATCCGGGAAGATCATTGTGAAAGTTATTTTTCCTTACATATTTGTTGTGGAGTTGTTGGTTATGTTTAAATCGGTTCACAATTCGCAATCTCCCTCTCATCCCCCTTATGACTAAGAGCCATTATATCAACTTAGTATATTCTATTCCATTCCTGACCACCAGATGTAACTTCTGCCTGTAGCCTTCATCCTTGATGTACTTATGTGAGTATCATGAAGTATACACAAAACTGCCTCGCGACATTTGCTAGGAACAATAATTCTGTTTCCCCACAAGAGGCAGCCATCCATGATTGATTCCTAATGTAAA
This sequence comes from Anisus vortex, assembly GCA_949126835.1. NCBI lineage: Eukaryota > Metazoa > Mollusca > Gastropoda > Planorbidae > Anisus > Anisus vortex. Next base: position 22,444,984 of record OX421499.1, read on the forward strand.
ATGCATTATAACACTTATCCAATTTTTGAATGGTTCAATTCAGCTGGATTCAAGCTACGGGCTGCGAATGCTTTGAGTCGGTCTGTACCGTCGGCATGCCTATGACTTAGCGACGCACCGATTCCTTTCGGCGAAGCGTCATATTGTACCAGATGTGGTTGTATTGAACCAATAAATCAGAGGTACTGTTCATGTCCTTTGCATAGTGAAAAACTGTTTCCTCTTGTCTCCCTCATTTCCAAGAAACGTCCTTTTTCGTAAGTTCGTACAATAGTACCAGCTCAGCAGAAAAATTCCTGAGGAACCTGGACTAGTAGTTTATGAGGCCATGAAACAATGCGGCTTGGTGCCGGGTTTACGTGGTGCTTTACCAGTGACACTAGCTCAGAAAGATTTTGGTAGCTGGTTTCTCAGAGGCAGTAAGCGTTTATATTAAATAGTAGGCATCTGGCCAAACCGTAGCTAAAAATACTTGCCTCCGTTTTTCTTCACCATCGATGCCATTTGCACGGATAATTCAGCATACTCGTCCCAATGAGGTCTATGCACAATTCCTTAGAGACAGAAAATCGATCACGTGATCCTATGTAATTTAAAACAAAAAAAGCTGATTTTACATTGATCTTAATGACACCTATGCTTATTAAAAAAAATAATTTTTCACATAACCTTGAATATTGTGATATTATAAATGATGCTCACGGAAGCAACAATGATTATAGACATACAATTATTAAAGAACAACACCTATTTGTTGATCTTTCAAAGGAAATCTACGAAAAGATTTTAGATTATTAATTTACATGATAATTTAGAGGTAGAATTTGCGCACCCAACAGAAGCGCAGTAAGTGCCCATCTCATTCAACTCATTGTTTATCAAGTAAGTATAACAATGATCACGTGACCTAAAAATACTTCTGCATAGACCTCATTCGACCCTAGTTTAAACTGTTTGATATGCCCGATTAAAGGCATTTGAAAAAGAAATTAAATTACTGATAAATATATAGTTTATCTTCGTCCAATTTAATAAATCGGAAACGTAATAAACGCAGTGCAGAATTGTATTCAGACTTTTTTCTGGAAGAAAGGTTAACACATCAAATATGGTGGAACAAGGACGCCGCTAACATACTAGAGAATTATGGGCCAACAACAAAAGGGACAGCACTCTCACAGTTCATACAAGGGAAAACAACACAACAAATAGACATAATGATTTCAACACATTTCCTGCTAAATACTCCAGTGTTTAGCTTTACCTGTCCCAGCCACTTATTGACAGTAAATAACAACATTAAAAGTGAAATAAGTATTTGTAAAATCTTTGGCGTACAAAAGTCGGGCATTTTAACGGTTTTTAGCTTTGCCTGCAAGACGGAGAACACAGGGCTAAAAAGGAGGACATGTCCTCCTTTTGATAGACGTCTGGCAACCCTAAGTGTACGTTAAAGAAAAACTAGACTGCGGAAAACAAAAAGCGTAAGTGATGTAACATAAGCCTCCTAAAGGACATAGCAAAACAAAGAAGTTAAAGTGACACTCAGTAACAAAAACAAAGTCCTAGATGAGGATTAATACAACTGGAACAATATTAAAGTAACTCTCAAAAATACCAGCCAAGAAGTACTAGGCCCACTGAGAAATCACCTTAAGGAATGGATATCGGCAGCAACAATAATAACAACAAAAAAAGCAAAAAATAAAAGAAGGGTGCAGTAAACAATAACTCAACTCTAACTGACAAAACAAAACACAGCAGAAAAGTATTCTCAAGTCAACAGAACATAAAAGCTGAGAAGATAAAATATATACAGAGTCGCTGGCTGATGATGCAGAAGATGCAGTGTATCATGGTAACACAAAAGATCTCTACAACGCTATTATGAAAATAGCAGGGCGTGTGGCGCGCATGCCATAGGCTGCCGAACCCTGTTCTAGAACAGTCACTAGAATGGACTTCTTTCTACATAAACTTTATTGACTACAGAAAGCATTCGATAATGTGGACAGATCGACCATATGGAAATTGCTAATACTCTATGAAGTCCCGTAAAAGCTAGTTAAGGACTTCGTGTGAAGATTTAGCAACATGCTTCTGTCGCACATTGATCATAAATCGTGGGAGACCTTTCTTGCAAACGCATCTCCTGGCGGTCATATGGTGCTTGATGGCACGCAAGTCACAGATGCCTCCATCACAGAAAGCAGCGAAGAGAAGCGAGCCAGGAGAATAGCCAGAGGCAGAGGAAAATGACATTTTGCCATCGTCATTTGGGGACGGACAAATGGCATATATATTGTTACGTGCCAAAGTTAAGGTACTATGTGAACGACACATGCTTGCTTTGGCAGGTGTTTGTTTAACGATTCATGCGCTAGAATAACACTCAGGTCATGAAGGGACTTCTTCTGGTTTCTTGGTCAGTGGGTGAGAACGGCTGAGCTGTGTAAGACTTTTTAAAACTTAAAATTTAAAGCGTAAGTGAGATTACTGTTACACATCGTTTCTGTTCGGCATACTGTACGCTGTACAATTTTACTATTTTTGGTTATGCCTACTAGTATGACTTTCCATTAATCCTAATAAGGATTAATGATAGTTCCTCGAACGCATATTTAATATAATAGATCAAGGCGAATCTTTTCCTGATCAATGTAGAATCCATAGTCGTCATTTTAGAGCAATTCTTTTGGTGACCCTATAATAATATAATAATCATATCTTGATTTAATGTGTGTTACTGTCTGCAAATTCCTTGGATGCTTCTTTTATGCTTCTTTTATTTGCAATACATTTTTCTATTCAGCTGAATCCGGGAAGATCATTGTGAAAGTTATTTTTCCTTACATATTTGTTGTGGAGTTGTTGGTTATGTTTAAATCGGTTCACAATTCGCAATCTCCCTCTCATCCCCCTTATGACTAAGAGCCATTATATCAACTTAGTATATTCTCTTATATAAGCCGGAGATTGCTAGTCTTGACAATAATATATATAGATATTGTTTGACACCCATTGAATATAAACGTTACGAATCGAGAAATATAAGGGGGGACAGGACAGAGTAGGGGGAAGGGCATATTTGGCATATTTTTTCAAAAATAGAGTTGTTTAGTTTTTGCTAATAATATCTTGTTAAACCTAATTGTAACAAAAATGCATCAACTAAAATTGAAAAAATGTCGTTTTTGTACTGAAATATTGAGTTTGAAATATGTGTGTCGACTCAATTTCTTTGTCGATTCCTTGCCTTTAAATGCGTTTTTCTCAAAATGTGTTTTTTGTTGTGTTTGTGCTATGATATTCGTAAAATAATAAAAAGCATTAAAAATAACAAGTTGAAATTTGGTGTGTTGCTTTAAATATTATATCTAGAGGTACTAGACTGGTTGTTAAGGTGAATGTATAATTACTTTGGCTGTAAAATGTATTTAAAAAAAAAATGTTAATAAATTATATACACAACTCCAATACTAAAATTAAAAAATTCATTAAAAAAACATTTTTCAAAATATTCAATTAAAAATGTGTCTAGTACCTTAAATGGTAATAGTGCTACACAAAAACACTTTTGAAACCAAAATATCTATAATACTTTTAACAATTTTACAACTTTTGTAATGTGTATTTATTTTCAAAATGGCGGCCGTAACCATGGCAACCATTTTTCTGTCATAAAAATTATTTATGTTTTAATCAAGGCCTCTTAAGGTATATATGTATATGTGATTAAAAATCATTTTGGTCCAGTAAAAACTGAATTAAAATTTTCAGCCCTAATCCCCCTATACTAGTGCTTATGCTCGTCAAAATGGCAGAGAAACGAATGACTACAATGTGTTTTGTTAAGAGAGAAAGAAAAAAGACTATTACAATAAAGACAATGAACGTTTCTTTTCGGTATTTAGTATTTGTTCTTTTTAATTGTTTCCGGTCGCCCTGACCCTGGCATATGCATAATAATTGTTACTGTCAAGCTTCTGGTATTAAAACGTAGCAAACAGCTGTGTTGGCTTGACTTGTTATTAATAATATTAAATTAATAATAATATAATATCTAAAAGAAAAAAACAACATAAATACAAAACAATAAAAAAGGTAAATAATAAAAAAAATTAGAAAGACTATTTCAATGCAATAAAAACTAAATTGAGAAAGATTTTTTCGGTATTTAATTTGTGTTCTTGCTTATTGTATCAATAAAACAGTATTGAGAATGTTTCTTTCGGTATTTATTTTTATTTTATATTGTTGCTGTCAAGCTTATGGTACCCGGTATTTGAAAGTAATCATTTATAGGCCTAACTTTTTTTTTTTTAAATAATTTGTATCATTTAATGTATAGAGTGTATACAGTCGCCTATTAAAGGATATTCTCAATAGCGACATAAATCAATTAAATAGTTAAAACATTTGGTTACTTTTACTTAAAAGGATAATGCAAACAAAAATAATGAATAAAAGAAATAATTTGATAGACATTACGTCATGCGCTAGTATTTTTTTTTAAGTAAACCATTGAAACTCTCCAAGCAAAATTGCGGTGCATAACTTTTAAAAAAGGTCTCGCCACATAAAAAAACAACAACAGCAGAATTGGTAAAACCCGAAAAGACCCTCGCGTTCAACATAGTGAATCTCGCGTTCAATATTGTAAATGAACGGAAACGGCCATTTGCTATGTACGGTTATATTGATTTGTATAGCTGGATATACTTTTTTTTATTTATAAAATTAAGTCATTCATGATTATAAGTCATAAAATAACATTATCTTTTGGAGTACGTTTCCGATTTATACATTTAACTTTTGTCCCGATTAGTCAAACGGCTTAGGAGCCTATAGCGAACAAACATATATATATATATAAATAAAAAAATAAATATCATATCAGATATATATATAAATCTCAAAAGGTGTATGTATGTATGTATGTATGTATGTATGTATGTATGTATGTATGTATGTATGTATGTATGTATGTATGTATGTATGTATGTATGTATGTATGTATGTATGTATGTATGTATGTATGTATGTAGGTGGATATGTACATACCGCATAATCGTTTTTAATACTGGACATAATGAGATGAAAATTGCTACAAATATTCTTTGTCTTAATGCGGTGGACACTGTCAAGGTTTTAAGAAAATTTAAATGACCGCAGTGGTCAGTTTGGTCAAAAAACGCTAATAAAACGTCACATTTTGGTTTCATGTTGAAATTGCCGTTCCAACTTTATATAGTTTTTCGATCAATCGCGCTAAATATAAATAAGAAAAAAGGCCGCGCAGAGATTATTTTTGTATGACGTCATCAAACTTTGCGTATTCATTTTAAATTATCTTTGCTTCAATGTGTGCTAATGTTCTTTATGAATGAATAGAACAAAATATATTAATTTCCGTCGTAATTTATAGCGGGCAATTTTTAAATTGTTATAATGGGTAATGGGTAATGATTTTAATGGGTAATTTATGTTGTAGTGGGAAAAAAAAAACTCCATCACGTTTATATTCGTGTCGTATACGAAATATAAAATGTGTAGTTGTTGTGGGCAATCTCATTATAACTGCTTGAGTAGTTAAAGTGTATGTAAACATAACTTTTAGCCGGTTCGGAGGACCGGGCACATACCGGCTTGTCATATCATATCATATATATAATATATAAATCTCAAAAGGAATTATGTATGTATGTATGTGGGTATGTGGGTATGTGTGTATGTACATGCCTAATAATCTTTTTAAATACTGGACAAAAAAACGTGAAATTTGCTACAAATAATTTTTGCGTTACGGCTGTGAACACTGTCAAGGTTTTAAAAAAAATTAAATGACCACAGTGATCAGTTTGGTCAAAAAAAGGCCAAAAAAAAGACAATTTTGGGTTCAGGTTAAAAATGTCAGTGCGACTTTTTATAGTTTTTCGATCAATCGCGCTAAAAATAAATGAGAAAAAATGACGCGCTGAGATTATTTCTGTATTGCGTCATCAAACTTCGCGCAGAGATAGCTATAGCTGTCTTTTTTTATGACGTCATCAAATTGTGCGTATTCATTTTAAATCAACTTCACTTCAACGTTTGCTAATGTACTTTATGAATGAATAGAACAAAATATATTAACGTTTTAATTTGCGTCGTAATTTATAGCGGGCAATTTTTAAATTTTATAATGGGTAATGATTAATGGTTTTAATGGGTAACTTACGTTTTAGCGAGCAAATAAAAAAATCCTTCACGTTTTAATTCGTTTTGTATAGGTCCGCAGAAGAGGTATAGAACAGAATGCGCAATCGCATTTTTTTCTGTTTTGGGCAGTAATACCGACGCCATACTAAGCTTATTTAAACGCAGCGGTCCTGGTTACACTTTATATTTATGCTTATTTAGCTACAATATCTTTTTCTTCAAATCTACAAGTTCGAACAAGCAAAGCTAATGTTTCAGGCAAAATGTGGTAAAACGGTTGTGTAATAAACTACAACAATGATGCGACAACCATTGATTATCGTAACAACAAGCATGTCAAACTGCATGGCTTTCCTGACTCCATAAAGTTTAAACAACGGGATAAACAACCCCATATTAACCTATTATGAATTATATTACAATTTCCATCTATAATTTTAAAACATTATTTTGGTTTTAAAAGTATTTATTTATGTACCGGTAGCCGTAGCAATTTAGTTACCGGTACCGAGCTACGCCTAAGCTATTTTTTCAAATGATTACCGGGAAATCTGACCCCGGAAATTATAGACCTGTTTCTCTAACAAGCATAACATGTTAATTACTTGAACATATAATATATTGTAGTATAGTAAATCATCTAGACAAACTAAATGCACTGTGCCCACACCAACATGGCTTCAGGAAAAATAGATCATGTGAGACTCAATTGATAGGCTTAATAGATGACTTGTCTAAGGGATTAGATAATAACAACCAAATTGATGCTATATTACTAGATTTTTCAAAAGCATTTGATAAAGTTCATCATTCTAGTCTTCTTAAAAAACTTAAATACTTTGGCATCTCTGGTCCCTTACATCAGTGGATTCAGGACTTTCTTATAGGCAGAGAACAAACAGTGATAATAAATGGCTCTAAGTCATCACCAATAACAGTAAACTCAGGAGTTCCACAAGGAACTGTTCTAGGGCCCCTACTATTTCTAATTTACATTAATGATCTGCCAAATTGCATCAACACAGGCACAAAAGTAAGATTATTTGCTGATGATTGCATAATTTATAGAATAATAAAGACAGGAAAAGATAGTGAACTTTTACAAAAAGACCTAGATGAACTACAAAAATGGGAATCAAACTGGAGTATGTCTTTTCACCCAGAAAAATGCCATTTAATAAGGGTATCCAAGAAAAAGAAACAAATAATAACAAACTACTTCATTCATGGTAAAGAACTAACTCAAACTAGCAATGCTAAGTATCTAGGAGTAATAATAAATGATAAGTTATCTTGGAACCCTCACATTGATGAAGTAATTAAAAAATCAAACAAAACATTAGGATTAATAAAAAGGAACTTTTACAAATGTAATAAGAATATAAAACTAAAATGCTATCTCACATTAGTTAGGCCTATACTAGAATATGCAGGATCTGTATGGGACCCACCAACTAAAGAAAACATTAAAAAATTAGAACAAATTCAAAAAAGAGCTGCAAGGTTTATAACTAGTGAATATTCCCAATTGACAAGAGTAACACCATTAGTCAAATAACTAAACCTAGAAACACTAGAGGACAGAAGGGCAAAGAGTAAAGTAGTAATAATACATAAGGCATTAAACTCTAATTTAGAAATACAACCCAATAACAATCTGTTGCAAAGCTCAGATAAACATAAAGACAAAAACACCTTCCTTGTCCCTTATGCGAGAACAAATGCATATAAGTACTCTTTCTTCCCGAGTGGCATTCGGGCATGGAATGGGTTGCCTGAACAAACCATGAAAACCAATAACCTAACATCATTTAAAACATTAATAAAAATGCAAGACTAGACTCGGACCACGGATTAGCGTAGGACGCAATAATCTTCTTTATAGAAGGAGCGTCTGTAATGTATAAGATAAGATGAAAGGGCCTATATATTTACATCATATTGGCCTAATCCTATAATGTTGAAAAGAAAATGGGTAATTAAGTCAAATTTATATAAAAGTAAGCCTATAATGAAAGATAATGTAGGCCCTATATATATTGTATATATTTATGGTAGACGTAGATATCCTTTCTCATTTTACTATAGTAGCGTCTCTAGCGACCGCTGCATTGCGCAAAAAAAAAAAATGGCGGAAGCTAGCTTCACTTTTAGTGACTGCGTATATATGGATTGCGCATTCTGTTCTATGCCTATTCTGTGTATACGTCTTATAAACTTTGTAGCGGGAAATTTGTATATTGCCTGGCAATGTTTAAATTTGCCGGGACCAACTTTTTAAAGTTTTAATTCATGTCGTATACGTTGTATAAACTATGATTCATATGGTTTTCATTTGTTATTGATTTTCCTGTTGAATTTAAAATTTAATTCTAAATTTGCTTCCAACGCAACAATAAATAAATAGCAAATAACACCAACAAAAACAAAAAAAATAAAATAAAAAAATATTGAGCTACGACTAATGTTGTCGCAAAAAATATATCAAACAATCATTTTTAAATTAACAGTACTTTTAAAATGACATGTGAGTTCTGCTTTACAGAAAGAGTTTAATTACCCAATAAACTCACACCATTACATCAACGTGGTCATACGTTGAGCAAGAAATAAAAAAAAATGATTCTTATTTGTTTTTCCTTTTTAGTTGTATATTGAATTGGTGTATATTAAAGTGTGCAAAACAACAATTAAAAAAAAAACTGACCACATAAAAAAAACATACTACCATATTATGTATAATGCAAAAACAAAACTAAAAAATCTATAATGTGTCAAGCATATTCTACACAAAACCTGTTCGAAGAATCGGGCACTCATCTGCTAGTATAAATATATAAACAAACATATAAACAAACTCACGGTAATTATATATGTTAATGATTCAAGAGTAAATAAGTAAAGAAATTGACAATGACTTCTATAAGCTAATCCTAAATTACAAAATAATACAGAAGTACACTGGAAATATTCAATTAAAGCCACCGTCAAATACATATGTACTATCTATGAATATAAATACGTTTAGACACTTATGACAAACTCTATGCCATGTTGTAGGAAAATATATTTCTTAAATTACAACATTCAATGTCACGTCATAATGTCTGTCATAAGAAGATGCAATAAATGCATTGTGTTTTGCAAACCAAACAATATCCTTTACTGGTTACTGGAATTTATGATTTTTTGAAATATATTTAATGTTTTACTATAGTGACAAAAGCAAGCAATGTTAATTTTACTCGTTATCTTTTTATGCAAACTTATTATCAACACCATTGTTCATGACATTGTTACGAATATCGGTCATAGATGAATGACGTACTAAGGCATTGACCTCTTAACAAGTGCGTATTAGAGTCCAAGGTTTGACCTTTCTGCTCTGAGGGCAGTTTAAATAAAATAATTCGTCCAACCCCGTGAAAATTGAAGGTTATAATTCTGGATCGCAGTATTCTATAGAGCAAGAGATTAAAATGCGTATTAGCACCCTGTAGAATCTTCAATAATAGTTTTCTTTGTAAAGTCTCTACCTCCTTAAAGTTAGTTCAGTTTGAAAGTTTGTAGAGAGAAGTCGCTATATTGATACTTGTATATTATATGAAATTTTATGAAACTCTTATGTTGCCATCAGTTGATGCATTTACTTATAGTTTATCTTGAGTCTACAATTTAAATAAAATTGTTTATTCAACAACTGGAGTTGTTTAATCTATTACTGTTGAGAAAGGTGTTGAAGATAATTATAATAATAATAATAATAATAACGGTGCTTATATAGCGCATATCCCGTTGGTAACAGTTCTATGCGCAGACGACAGTTACAGAATACATACAGACAACGAAATATATAGTAATACGCTAATTCTGCTGACGAAATAGGTGAGTCTTCAGCCGGCTCCTGAAGGTGTCATAGCTAGGGCTCTGGCGAAGCTGTAGTGGGAGGTGATTCCAAGCGGACGGTCCTGCGTAGGAAAATGAACGTTCGCCAGCGGACACCAGCTTCACACGAGGGATCCGCAGAGTAAGCGCGTCAGATGTCGAACGAAGTGGGCGGGACTGGGTGTAGAGCTCCATACAAGAGCGAAGATAATCCGGGGCGCAGTTTTTCAGGCACCTATAACAGAGGGAAGCCAGCTTATATGAGATCCGGTTGTTGATGGGTAGCCAGTGCAGAGATCGGAGCAGAGGATTGATATCATTTGACTTCTTCTTCTTGAGAACTATTCGGGCTGCGCAGTTCTGGATACGTTGGAGTCCTTGAAGGGAGGAGGCCGAGAGACCAGCCAAAAGCGAATTACAATAGTCCAAGCGGGAAAATAGGAGAGAGATGATGAGCTTAACACAAGCTTCCTTGGTGAGATAACGACGGATGGCGGCAATACGACGCAGATGGAAGAAGCAGATTTTGGTGAGGAAGGAGATGTGGGTTTGCATGGACAGCGTGGAGTCCAGATAGACGCCAAGGCTTTTGGTAGTCGGGGAGAAAGGCACAGTTGCATCAGCCAGCTTAAGATCGGACGCAGTGAGGTACACGATCCTCTGTCTCGTACCGACGATAAGAGCTTCAGTCTTCTCACTGTTAAGCTTCAACTTGTTTTCCGTCATCCAGCTCTGGATGTCCAGGAAACAGATGGAGATGGAAGCAAGGAGCCTGTCGAAGCCCTCAGGCTCTGCACTGTTATACAGCTGGGTGTCATCGGCGAAAGAATGATATTTGAGGTTGTGGCGTTCGATGACAAAGGATAGGTGTTGAGTGTAAAGGGTGAAAAGAAGTGGACCAAGGACAGACCCCTGCGGCACACCATAGCAGACGTGAACAGGCTGGGAGAATATGGACTCAATCATAACGGTCTGGGAGCGATTCTGAAGATAGTTCATGAACCAGGAGAGGGCGATGTCTTGAATGCCAAATGTAGACCTGAGGCGATCAATTATACCGAATATAACTACATTACTGCATAGACCTGTCAGTCAAGGAACCCCTAGCTTGGGCTACAGATTAGCAGAATCTAGAGACTTCTAATAAAGATACAACTATAATCATTGAATCCGATTTAACGAGTCGTAATAAAGGTCATCATAGTGACAGTCCATAACAACATTAATAGATTTTTAACTAGTTTTTCTATCGATTAGCTTTTGTAAAGTTCATTTAATTCTATACAACAATTCTAAGAAAATGTTCGAAGACAGTAAAAAAATTAGGTTAACGTGAAACATCGAAAAATAGTTTAAGATCTCCGAAACAGAATAAAAATGTTGTACCTAGAAAAACGCTTGTAAAACAAAGAGCAAAAACATACCAGAAACTATATTAGACAATATAAAATGTACCTGTTTGCAGTTACTTGATTACGTTTATAAGAAAGCTTCAGCGATACAGAAATGCAATTCTTCGACCTCCGGAACAAGATTACACAAAATGTAGTCAATAATACATGGTCAATGAGCCGTTTCAACTTGTCTAAGCGTAACTATTCTTAATAAAGTAAACTAAATTTTGTTTGTACACGTCTGATCAAATATTTCAAAAATCGATTTTTATTTTTTTCATTAAGGTTATTTATAACAACCAATCAATAAATAAGTAAGGTTATAAGTTCGTTTTGGGTTCAAGCATAACGGTAGTTTGATTTTTTTTTTAATGTATTGTATAGAAAGTATGTTTATCTTTAGCCAACTCAATGCAAGCTTAGCAACTACAGGCATTGACAAGTTTTGTTTTTAAAGTATTACATGTTCACTCAACCGAATTATTGCGTTACAAATACCACGTAAAATTAATAACATGCTAAATTCGCCGTCGTTGTACGGGGGAAAAAAATACATAGGCCGTATCTTACCTTATATAATTACATACGCTCATTCTATAAAGAAGATTATTGCGCCGGAGTCTAGTCTTGCATTGCTATTAGTGTTTTTAGTTATGTTAATTAAATTACTGCTTTACCGGGTTTGTTCAGGCTACCACGCCCGGATGCGACTCGGGAAGAAAGAGTACTTATATGCAGTTTTTCTTGTTTAAGGGATAGGCTACATATCAAAATTGTATAAACTATAATGAATATAAAGCTATGATAATTAAAATATATTTATTTATTTTTTACTGAAGACATTTAGGAAAGGAATTTAAAATAAATATTTTAATCGGGTTAATACAGAGAAATTTCTTTCTATTTTAACAGAACGTTTGGACTATCCCTGGCTAAGAGTCGAACACACGTCTCCCGCATGCGTCTAAAAAATAATTATTAAATTTTACTTCATGAAAACCTTTTAGGAAAGCTTTAAGTCTTGAAATTCTTTACAATCTAGGAAATAAAAAGGAATATTAATGATTTTTTTAAGTAGAAAAAGACAAAAAAATATCACTAGGGAATCGAACACACAGGTCGCACGCATGCTAGTCGTATACGCTAACCACTCAGCTAGAGGTAACACATACCGGAGCGAGATCGCAAAGTAAAAAATTAGTCAATAAGGTCACGTATCTTTAAATGAACCAATGGGGATCGAAATCCGCTAACACAGTCAAATTTATACATATATAATTATATATTTATTTATTTATTTATTATTATTATTATTATTAAGTATTAAGTTTAACTTTGGTCTGGCTCGCCTATAAAAATAATACAGAAAAGAGTATACAAATAAAAAACAAAGATTAAAAGAAATTTGGTATCTCTATTAAAATATAGTCAGTGCAGAGCCTATAGGTTTTGTCCTTTTGGGTATCAACACACAAGGGGAGCTCCAGCTACTGGAACTTGGTTCAATAAGGTCGTTTTCAAGCATGTATTTAATTTCCTACCTTAATATCTCTAGTTTTTCAGGATTAGGGATGCTGCTTGACAGGAGTTGTCTCTCCCACATCTACATCATGCAATAAAATAAAATGACATTTATCTTTCTAGGTAAATCAGAAAATAAATAATAATTAAATGCATTAATGATATTAACAATATCTGACTTTTCTGTCGAAGACAAAGGGGACAGTTTGGTATCTAAGTTTTGTAGTACATGTGAATTGGGTATCTTGTGTTGGCCAAACTTCTCCTTTACAATGCCAGATTCACTAGGAGAAACATTGACAGCAGAAATACTTTTAGATACTAGAGTACATTATCTGGGTTTTGAGATCTAGAAACATATGTAACAAATTCACATGACATAGCTGGGTTTTCTTTATTCTATCAGGGTTTTTTATAAGGTAATCAAATCACTAACTTTGGTCTCAACGTCATAGGGACAAAAATACCTAGCTTGTAAAGGTTGACAAACATGGACAAACATACCAGTACCTTGTCCCCTGGGGAAAAACTCTCTAGCTCTAGCCTTTTTGTCATACCAGCTCTTCATGCTGGATTGGCTTTGTTTTAAGTTAGATTGGTCTAAAAGACAAGCATCACGAAACCTATTTTTACTTCCTTTATTTTAAGTTGCATTTTCTGTCTGTCTGTCTGTCTGTCTGCAATCGTCGTGCAAAACTTTGCTTCGATTTTTCGACCACTTCCCGTGGTCCGATCGAGCTGAAATTTGGACAGCAGATTTGTGGCGCCTAACAATACATCCTATCAAATTTTCAGTTAAAACGACGTAATAATACTACACTTATGACAATATTCATTTCTTAAAAGGAAAGTATAAGAAATATTTTAATTTCGCGTTAAAAATGCCTGTGCAACTTTTTATAGTTTTTCGGCGCAAAGCTAGAAAAAAAAATAACTATGCGCTACGATTATTTTTAGAACAATTCATACGGAGTAAGGAGATATTTTTGAGATTTGCAATACGGATATTTTTTCTGTACGTTTCATTTGCAGTAGTCAATCAATTATTTAATTACATGATGGTAAACTTAGTTTGCAAATAAAGGGAGTATAATAAAAACTTCGTTTTTACGGTTTTCTTGTTACTTCCTTTATTTTAAGTTGTAATTTCTGTCTGTCTGTCTGGTTGCAAGCAATCGTCGTGCAAGAATTGGCTTCAATTTTTCGACCACTTCCCGTGGTTCAATCAAGCTGAAATTTGGACAGCAGACTTGTGGCGACTAACAATACATTCTATCAAATTTTCAGTTAAAACAACTTAATAATACTACACTTATGACAATATTCATTTCTTAAAAGGAAAGTATACGAAAATAATTGGTTTCACTTTAAAAATGCATGTGCAACTTTTTATAGTTTTTCGGCGCAAAGCTATAAAAAAAAATTATGCGCTAAGATTATTTTTAGAACAATTCATATGGAGTAAGGAGATATTTTTGAGATTTGCGACACAGATATTTTTTTCTGTACGTTTCATTTGCAGTAGTCAATCAATTATTTAATTACATGATGGTAAACTTAGTTTGCAAATAAAGGGAATATAATAAAAACTTAGTTTTTATGGTTTTCTTGTTAAATTTCAAAACATATTCTAACAGTCTTTCTCGTGTTCATGGCAGAAAGTTCGGATCATGTTCTTAAGAGTCTGATGGAATCGCTCAAGAGTTCTTTGTGACTCGGCATAATATGCACTTGACATGCAGTGTTTCATCCCCAGTTGGTCCATCCCTTGTTTCAACAGTTCGGCAGTAAAGTGTGTTCCTTGGCGCGATTGAATAGACTTCGCCTCCAGAAATCTAGTTGAAGCACACATAATTGTCAACAGGTATTGATTACCAGTAGGCAATGAACAATGTATCACTAACAATAGTTGAGATAAAAAAAACATAAATTCTTTGTGCACAAACACTCTATAGACACTTGTTATAACAACGAAGTGTACAGAAACTGAAGCGTACAAAGACTGAACTAAATCTCAAATTGTGCGTCTTATATAGTCTATATACTGACTTCTCTAGAATATTACAGCCTTACCCCTAAAAATAGCAATATTTGGATAAACAACCGATTCGAGATCAAAACAGAACTGACCACAAGTCAGAAGAAAGGAAAATAAAACAATAATTTCTTTTATGTGCGTTCAAGCGTGACCATCCAGCCAGCCTACAACAAAAATAAAAGAAAAATAATGGGTGCAGGGGAAATATCGGTAGGGAGAATAGCGAATAAACACAGAAAAAAACAAACAATAAACAAGGGAAGGGCTTGGCTCAATCTAAATGAATCTAGAACGTAACAATATAGTGTTGATACATGTTTGCGCACGTATATTGCAATAGGCGTGGCCTAGGATTCTAGGGCACTGAACTATGTAAATATAATCCATCATGGAGACATTGTGAAATAAAATTGTTCTTTACCATATCTATTATATACTCAAAATATAAGGAATTTCTTTCCATAAATCTTGATATTTAACTGTGATACTAGTCCTTAGTAGACGGTCCACGAAGTAAACAAGATTTAAGGCTTTTATAATTTTTCAATAGCTATTGTGAAACATGTCAATGCTTGCCTTATGCTTTACTTTTAGATAGTAAGTTAAGATGGGCTAACTTTCGACAATCGACCTCTTCAATTAATTATTCTTACGGAACCTATTCCATTGATTTTTAGTGGTTTACATTTTAGCTTCGATTGTTAATTTTCATCGCATGACAGTGTTTAATATATTTTATTTAATATTTAATATATTTATATTTAATATATTGTTGAAATGATGTCATTAAAAAAAATTATCTTAAGCCTAGTAATACGGCTGCCATTTGTCACCACTAGACAAAGTAAACAAAAAAAAAACACTTGCTTTTTGTTACGTGATTGCAAATGCTCTATATTTAAGAATATAATATTGACTCAGCAAGTTTTCTGCAGATTGTTATACGACACCTCTCCCCCTACCCACTCTCATTTTTTATTTTTTTTTATTCTTGTCACAATACGAATTCCTCGATGTCTTAAATCTGCAGCAATTTAATTGTGTATTTCATTTTAAGTCTTGACTTTAAATTAAAAAGAAGACCCCAGTCTTAAATAGAGATTGTAATATATATTAGTCCTTGAAATTAAGCACACTATTTAATTTGATATTTTTCGACATATCACGCAATGCATGATATGTGTTCTCTATCCCCCTCTCTCTCTCTTTCTTGTCCTGAGAATAGATCCGAGTCTTTACTAGAATTCGAACCCAGGGCCTTCGGTTCGCCAGATGGCCACCGTGTCCCATTAGACGAGTATATAATTCTAGAACTGTTTAAATAATAATTTTCGATGTATATACAACTAGTCGGTAACCTAGAAACAATTTATTAAAAAGAATTCTATTGTTTGTTTTTTTACCGCTTGAGTAAATATCATGTATCCTGTAAATTCAGTCATTGTTTTCTTCACATGAGAAACTTTTACTTTAAAACTACAAAAATATTTATAAGCCCAGTTTTTGCTATTACTTTAAAAAATTTAGTTTCAATGTCACTTTGTTTTGTTATTAGTTTTATCGCTTCGCTTATAATACGATTTAAACTGTGACGTAATAAGCCTAAAGTAAAAGCCCACTTGTGTGTGTCTCGCTAACTCGTGGTACTTGTTGAGTGCTCCTTATTAGGTCTGTAAATTCAATCGCTGGGCGTGAAGAGTAAAGTAGTAATAATACATAATGCATTAAACTCTTATTTAGAAATACAACCCAGCAGTGGCGTACCGAGGGCGGTGTCACCCGGTGCGGTAAACTTTGGGTTTCACCCCCCCCCCCCGCCCATGACTTTCACGATAGTTTTCGTCTCCTTAAAACAATCCTACAGTTCAAATAAGACAAAAACAATGCCAATATTAATTTAACATTAGAAAGTAAAAGCAATAAACAACTGAATCAAACGTACGGTTAGTTATTTTACATTAAAAGTACGTTATTTAAATTTTTCATTTCCTGCTATTCAATACTGCAAACTTGTCAATCATCTCATCAAAATCTATATCAATCACAGTATCCCTTTCAATCGATAACCTAGCCAGATCAGAAAGTCTTGATTGTCTTATGGTGTAAGGTAAATAGCTTTTTATAAGCATTACTTTTGAAAAGCTCCGTTCGCATGAAGCAACAGACACACATAGCGTTAGAAATAATTGAAGGCCTAGCGAGAGTGTTGGAAGAGATTCTATGAATTTTCAAAATATCTAATACTAACCAGTCTATGGCTTTTTTTAAAGTCAATATCAGCTGCTTTTAGGTGACTAAGCCGTGGTATTTATTTTAAGAGCTCATCTTCGGATAGCTCATCGTAGAAATAGGTTTATTTGTGAACGGACACCAATAACTCTTCTTCACTTGCTGACAGTAGAATCTTGGGCTGAACAGCTTCAAACATATATGCAACTTACTTAAACGCTGTTAATCTGATCTGGAGTTCAGAATGAAAGTGATCAATACACTAGAGCATCTCCCAACTTTTTTCTTCACGCATAGAAATTCCAGCATTTCTTAATTTTCCACTGCCATTCTTTTCTTGAATATTAATCTTCTCTCTATTGAAATCCCATGTTTGTCTAATTTTATAAGTACTTGTTCAATAGCATGCTTCATTTATTTGATTATGATTTGCAATCCGTTATGTTATTGGACTAGACCAGCACAGTGCGTGCTCTGTAAAATAATAATTTTTTTAAAGTTTGCTTTTTTCATTCGGGTGTCACCCCCTGAGAGGGTGTCACCCAGTGCGGTCCGAACCCCCCTCGGCACGCCACTGCAATCCAGTAACAACCTGTTGCAATGCTCTCTGCAATAAAGAGAAAAACACTTTCCTTATCCCTTATGCGAGAATTAATGCATATTATTATAAGTACCGTTCCAAGGTTGCGACGCAGGCACCTCAGGTGGAAAGCATTTAGCTTATGCTCATGGGACGTGTAGGTGGCCCGTGATTCACTTCCATAGAGCAGCTTGCTGATGACGCAGGCCTGGTAGAGACACAGTTTGGTCCTCTCTGTCAGCTTGGTGTTTTACCAAACCCGTTTACTAAGTTTAGCCATTGTGGCAGCTGCCTTGCCGATTCTACTATTTAATTCTCTATGGACAGGGAGCTGGAAACCTTGGACCAAAAGTAAGTGAAGCTGTTCACGACCTCCAAGTTTTCGACTTCTATGATATTTGTAGGAGGGGACCATGTGTCTTGGGCAATGATATTTCTCTTCTTTATTCTCACCTACAGGACAAACTCTTTTGCAGGCGTTGGCGAAGCTTGACATAAGCTGTTGTAGGTCTGCCTCTGTGTGTGATATCAGGGCCGCAACGTCAGGACCTCGAATTAGGAACTCTTTCGTTTTGGTTTTGGCTCGGAGACGAGCAGTGTTGAAAATTCCTCTATCAGCTCTAGTGTGTAACCAGATTCCATCTTGGTTATCCTTGAAGGCGTATTGGAGCAGTACGGAAAAAATATTGCTTACAGTGTTGGTGCAAGTACACAGCATTGCTTTACTTAGCTGCTGACTGGTAAGGCTTCAGAGGTTGCTCCGTCCAAGTGCATTGTGCCCTGCATGCTATCATGGAACATTCTGGTGATGGCGATTAGGTGTAAGGGACGGCCAATTTTTTCCAAGATTTAGAACAGCCCACTGCGACTGACTAAATCAAAGGCTTTTGTCGGGTCTATGAAGGCAATGTGAAGTGGCATCTGCTGTTGTCTACAATTTTCCTGAACCTGCCTTATGGAGAACACCATATCTATGGAAGACCAACTCGAAAACCACATTGTGACTGCAAACGTGTGAGAGTGACGCTGGCAAAATCCTTTCCTACAATATTGAGAAGCGAGATGCCGCGATAGTTATTGTAGTCGCTTCTACCGCCCTTATTCCCATAAAGCGTCATTATATTTGCGTCCTTCATGTTCTGGAGGATGTATCTCTGTTCCCAACAGAGGGCTGGCAGCTCGTGCAAGGGCTGGAGTCTTACCATTCTTCAGAGCTTCTGGAGGTATTCCAACAGTCCCAGGGGCTTTTCCACAGGCTAGGCAGTCGATGCCTTTACTTAGCTCTTCCTGTGCGGGGATGACATCTATTTTTTCCATAAGCGGTATTTCAGGGATGTCATCTAGGGCGGTGAAGGAGGCTGTGTTAACATACAGTTGCATACAGTTCCAGGTAATGTTCGATCAAGTACTTGAGCTGCTCCGCCTCGTCCCTGATCATATCTCCAGTTTTGGAGTTTTGTCATAACAATTTAACTAGTACAATGCCTTATTAGTCTTTCTTATATTTTTAGTTAAATTTCTTGTTGGCCGTGGCGATGAATATTCTTGTAACACTTGATACATACACAATTTTAATTCTTCCAATGTTCAGTCAAAAAGATTTAGATATATGAGGCTTTTAGACTTTTTTGCATATTGACAGAGGGATGGTACTGATTTTATAAACGTTTGATTCAATTTTTCGAAAAACAATATAAACAACAGATTGAAGATAAAGCAACACAAGCTTCTGTGACCGCGGCACACCAGTGGCTTGTGTGGCCACTACAATGCTCAGCCGCCTTTACTTTACTCCAACTAAAGTCAGGCATCCCATAGAAATGGGTAGACTCAGAAACACCCTTCAATCCTCCTTGGAACAAATCCTAGCCTTCACCCAGATTCGAACCCAGGAAATTTCGGTACGCCAGCCAAACGCGCCGCCGATCGGCCACCATGCGCCATATAAGCTATAATAATGACTCATTAAAGTTTAAATTGCCCTGAACTCAACATGCTGTAACTTGTGCGTATATGAAATTTAATTTCAGTTTGGAAATTTAACAACTCAGGGACAAAGCTTGTTTAAATAATACAATAAATTTAATAGCATGTATAGAAGTGTTATAAGAAATTACCATTATTATTATTCTTATTACTGATACACATACATCAATTTATATTGTTAATTTTATATACGTAACATACCTATGATTAATGAAAAGTAGTAAAATTATTCAAAACGTATTAAGTCTTTTTTGTTTACTAGGGTCTGTTTGTTGGAGGGGGGGGTTGCTGCCCTTGACACATCCCTTAAGTGATAAAATGACACATGCCTTGATCCGAATTTGAGATCCCCTGATCTATACACAGAGCAATGTGCAAACTGAAACTGAAAGAGGCTGTCATTTCTAGGAAACAGGTTGGAAGGTAATCCTCTACAGGTAGTGTCGATTTAGTAGATATTGTTTTGTATTTCTAAAAGAGAATCGAATATAATTGTTTGTAGTCGACCTACATTAATAATAAATCTAGCGTATTTGACTAGGAAGCTAAAAACAGCCATGGACCAACTGGTTTTCGTTTTTTGGAGCGTTAGTAAGTAGATCGTGTGACTAGGATAATTTACAAATCAGCTTTAAACCCAAAGGGTATTGCTGCGAAAATGGAGCCTGGAACGCTTTCACCATAAACCCAGAGAAATGAGGCTCATTACATAAGAATAATATTAATCTAGTAAAAAGATCTGAATCCAAAGAAATGATTCGTTGCAGAATGTCTTGGCTAATTAAAAGCTTTGAAAATAATATCCAGAAAAAATCATGATAAAGCTGAAGGCAATGGTGTGTTATGAAGCATAACATAAAAATATTGAAAACCAAATCTTTAAAAATTTCGGAAAATTCTATTCAATCTATTTAGGTTTGAAAACAGATAAGGCTTGATATTTTAAGTTTACTCTACGAGTTGGTCCTTAGTCTGTATGGTGTAAGCTAAGCAACGATAGTTAGTTCAGCAATTTAATAATCATGATTATATAAAGACCACACTGAAAGAACTTTGAGTTTTTTGGTTTATGTCTCTCTACATTGTGACCAATAGAAGATGTGTGTATATATATGTGTGTGTGTGTATTTATATAGAGGAGGGGGTACAGCTAAGACTGTTACGTCAGCAAAAGATGAAAGGTAAACAACATAAATCCAAATAGGCCTAGTACTGGGTATAATACACAGACAAATGTCGTATCATGTCACTCGTGATCATAACAGATTTCAGTATTCAACTTGAGACACAAATAAACCTTTTTTTTTAGATTTACTATAGTATATGCATCTACTCTTCTCAAAATCTATTCGTCTTAAACAATGTCTCCTTATAACAATAACAATTCTATTTGCATAGCGCTGACTACATAAAAGTTCACAAGAAAAAACATTTCCGGTCGATTCGATCACATTATTAAAAAAAACATGTCTGCCATGTGTGCTATGTTACTGGTTGTAGGCTACGAAAATATGTAGAGAATTATATTTTATTTCATTTCCAAAAAGACGGCGCCAAAAGAAAACGATTGATTGTGAATGTCAGATTTGAGAAATCACCTATTTATAATCCAAAACTAATTGCTTGATGCAAAAGAATTTTCGTGTTGTTGATTTTTTTCTGAATTTCCGCATTGTGTTTTTTTAATTACCAAGGACGCAACTCTTGACTAACTTATTTTATAAACAAAAGCTAAATTTAACCAAACGCGACTAACACTATGAGTATTAATTACCGCCTACTCACTTTTGATGTTAAAAACGGATTCCTCATAACTAATCTTGTAGCCGTTGTATATTTCTTAAAGACCAGAACTGGCTGTCGATGTTGAAATCAATTGTCAAACAGCACCAAAAGCATGGTTTTTATTTACGAAAATGGCGGTAAATTTCACCGGAAGTTCACGCTCATCCCAGTTCAAAAGGTCGTACCTAATTAAGACTTGTCAATATGGATATAATTCTCTAATCTAAAAATGATTTAAGGATTTGTACTAATCAATATATATAATTGACATGAGTAGTTTTTACAAACATAGGACAAAGCAAATAAACGTACTATTAACCAACTTAATATAAAAGTAAAAAGGACAGTTTTGAAAAAAAAAATGTTATATATTATTAGATATATAAATTATATATGTATGTGTATATAGTAAAAGTTTAAATTGTGTTGTCCCAAGTACAACAACAATAAAAAGAACCGAGTCAATTTTAAATTGTCTACTGACGAATACATGCTACATGCACGGATATAGTTTAATTAAAATATATTTTTTTAAAGTTTGTAAAGGAAAGGAAAAGTTTGGCAAGCTGTGAACAATAGATGTCTCGGGCTAAAGGAGGAAGCATAATAACACAAACTAACACCAACCAATAGCTGATGTAATATTTTTTTTCAAAAGTTATCACTGGGTGTTACAAAAACAAATTTCTATCGCGACCATGGGTAGATCTAGTTCACTATTAAACTTGTCGTGCAAAACAAAACGTGTATAGGCCTTTTTTTATTAATATATAGCTTTATTTCCAAGCTAAGACATTCATTCATCGTAAACAAACAATTTTGGATGGAGCCGGTTGGGAGCTTTTCTTAAAAAAAACACAACATCTGATTCACAACCATACTCAATAGGGCATTGTATGATAAAATAACAACAGCAACAGAACAAAACTTTAAGTCTAATGCAGAAAGAAAACTCACCCGCTATGTATTGACCTTCTTTCCGCTATGTATTGACCTTCTTTCCGCTATGTATTGACCTTCTTTCCGCTATGTATTGACCTTCTTTCCGCTATGTATTGACCTTCTTTCCGCTATGTATTGACCTTCTTTCCGCTATGTATTGACCTTCTTTCCGCTATGTATTGACCTTCTTTCCGCTATGTATTGACCTTCTTTCCGCTATGTATGACCTTCTTTCCGCTATGTATTGACCTTCTTTCCGCTATGTATTGACCTTCTTTCCGCTATGTATTGACCTTCTTTCCGCTATGTATTGACCTTCTGTGCCTTTCAGTCCCTGTCATTGGCGTTGCCAGGTTTTGAAGCTGGGGGAACGAGCGGATAAGAAAAAGGCCCCAATTACCAAAATTAATAATTAAGCCCCAACAACCTGACATTTTAGAAAAATAATCTTTAACCTTCAATTAAAAAAAAAAAGCAACCCAGCTAAATTTAAGACAAATTATGTATATATTTACTATGCGAAATTTAACACCACTCTCCTCTTGAGAAAAAATCATGGCTTCGCTCTTGGTTATAAGGCATAACAGTTTAACGACTTTTCCGTCTTTCTTAAGTTCTAACAATTTCCTCCGTTGGCCACGCCAATAGTTATTCTTGTAATTCTTGATACACACACATGTTGCTTCTTACATTCAGTCAAAAAGAGCTACATGTACGAGGACTTTAACTTGTTTGTCTTCTTACAGAGACATAGTATGGATTTTGTAAACATTTAATTTAGCAATTTGAAAACGATTTTTAAACAAGCACATTAAGGATGAAGCAACTTATCTAGCTTAAAACAGACCTAAAATATAATCAACCATAGCACCAGCTAGATTAAAGTAGATCTATAACATAATCAACAGTAGGCCCAGCTAGTTTACCTACTACTTACTAGATTATTCTTACACCCCTAGGCTCTATCGATTGCAACGAGTTCTCTGCAAAACAAAAAAGAAAACAATGAAAAAAGTATTGACTTTTTTGGTTTTGTTTTTTGTCAATAGTAAATTCGATCACGTTCTGAATAGATGTATCGATCTAGAAAAACATTGCAAAAGGATTGGCCACCACCTTCCAACTTCCTGATTGGCGAGCACAAAGGTAGTGCTGTCAAGGTCTGATTGCTTTAGTGTTGTGCATAACAAATGGCAGGAGTAAAATCAATAATTGTAGATCTAAACCTAGAAACTCTAGAGTACAGAAGGCAAAGAGTAAAGAAGTAATAATAAACAGAAGGCATTAAATTCTAACTTAGAAATATATCACAATAGGAATCTGTTGCAATGCTCAGATAAACATAAAGACGAAAACACTTTCCTCATTTCTTTATGCGAGAAAAAATGCATATAAAAGCTTATTCTTCCCGATTGGCATCCGCGCATGAAATGGGTTGTCTGAACAAACCAGGAAAACCAGTAACTTAACATCTTTAAAACACTTATAAAATGCAAGACAAGACTCAGACCACGGATAAGCGTAGGACACAATATTCTTCTTTAGGGAAGCGGCGTTTGTAATAGATAAGATAAGATTTGTCTTTTACTTTGTGGGTGACAAGGGGACAAAATCCAAGGAATGCACAACAAAATAAACATAAAGGATTTCTACAAATAAGTTGTGGTTCTCGGAACCTTGCTGAAAGATTCGGAGGTAACTAATATTTACAAACGAAAAAAATAATAATTGTTAGAATGAGTCTAAGCCCAACTATGATTTGTTAATATAAAACTTTTATTTACATCTTGCCCTCCCTCGTTTGTTCTCGAACATGAATGTCATGTGTATACATAAATATAGGAGCTGTTGAGAATCAGTAAGGAAAAACATATAGTCAGTTCAGATTGTATAGAAGTGGAATTGTTAAATAGAGATATGTTTTGTATGCTCTCCATATTAAGATTTTAAAATAATTTTAAATTAGTACCTTGTACTAAATGACTTTATTTATTTCTTTTTAGTGAGATTTTTTGACAATTTTAAAAAAAAAAGTGTTCTTTAGTTATAAGAAAAAATATAAATTATAGGTCCTAAATAAATTTTTTTGTTAAAATGTTTTCATCGAATTCAATTTTGTTTTTATTTTTAAAAGGACTTGTTTTTCCTTCATCATAATGTTTTCTTTTGGTTCCGATGCAACTTTCAATGTCTCAGGCTCGCGTTTTGTCTTATTCTTAGTTTTGCCTGACCCATTGTCTTCTTCGATAATGCTGCGTCCTCTGCACCATCTTAATATTCTTTTCTGATGGTATGACCTAGCCATCAACACATTCTCTCAAGACTTTGTAGACTAATGCTCTAATAGTTACACATCAGCCATAAATGATGGAGGGGGGGGGGGGGGGAGGCCACAGAGGCTGAGTGGCAGCGCATTCAACTGGCTTACCGAAGGTCCAAGGATCGAATCCTGGTACAGGCTATGAATTTTTCCCGGCTCTGGAGGGTGTCCTTGAGTCTGTCCAACTCTGATGGGTACCTGACATTAGTTGGGGTAAAGTAAAGGCGGCTGGACATTGTGCTGGCCACACATCCGCTCGTATGACGTTGCCACTGAAACTGCTGAAAAATGCTTCACCGGCCCTTTGATCAAATTGTTCCGACGGGTACTTTACTTACTTTACATAAATGATGGTTTTCTATTTTATCAAGCCATTTGTATTATAATAAAATTTAATTTTAAATTGCATCGTCCCAATAATAATGTAACACATAAGGTTACAGTCTTAAGTGCAGCTGCTTGATATGATATTTTTTTTATGTTTACCTTTACGCGTAAGTTGGGGCAGCAGTGTTGGTGCTGGGTTGTTTTAAGTTTCGATTCTATGTGGTTTTGGCCTCGGTTTCGCTTGACTCTTGACGCCTGTATGATTGAAGGTGAATTTGTTTAGTTTCAAGAGGGAGAGAGAGAGAGAAAGAGAGAGAGAGAGAGAGAGAGAGAGAGAGACTGCTGATAAGTATTGTTGGGTTGTAGCCCTTTGTTTGAGAGAGAGACTGCTGATAAGTATTGTTGAATTGTAGCCCTTAGTTTGAGAGAGAGACTGCTGATAAGTATTGTTGAATTGTAGCCCTGAGTTTGAGAGAGAGACTGCTGATAAGGAATGTTGGGTTGTAGCCCTTAGTTTAAGAGAGTGACTGCTGATAAGTATGTTGGGTTATAGCCCTTAGTTTTAGAGAGAGAATGCTGATGAGTAGTGTTGGGTTGCAGCCCTAACTTTGAGCGTTGAAGGTAAATTGAATATCTTGCTGCTTAGAAGTGCACTGTTGTCCTGGTTGAGATTGTGTTAGGATATTTTCCTTGTTTTGAATAAAGTTTATATAGCTATTATCTGAAATCCTTTTTTTTTCTTATGTATTCCTTTCATGTGGTTGAATAATCTACTTATTTTTATTATTATGTCTAGTTATAAGTAGTTATTGGACCCCTATTCGTTAGACTTAAGATGTCTTCTAATAGATCCAAGATTAGGCAATCCCTGGACCCCCTTCCTTCTACAAGGACACAGTCCGGGCATTAAGGTAAAAAAATATAATAATATATTTCATAATCCTCCCCCCTCCCATAAAAAAACACAAAACAACAACACACATACACACAAAAAACAACACAAAATTTCAGCACATATTTATATTTATGATTATGAATATAATCGATAAATATAGACGATGAATATAAATGATTACTTTTTAAATTATAATACACACGATAAAACAAGTCAAAATCGTTTCATTTATTACGTTTCCTAAATTAAGGTAAATAAAAATATACCTGTTATCAAATGTTATCAAATTATTTTATTATAACTTTAAACGATAATGGACAAAACCTTTTTTTTTAAGGTTAGGACATTTTTATTTATGGCATGATATTTTTCGAAAAAAAAAAAGGACATTTAATATAATACCTACTATGAAGACTTTTTTGTCTTGATTACTATTTAAAAAAAAAATAGGTACTTGTTTTTTTTAATATAATTAAGTAGATTTCAGAGAGTTTAGTTTACAAAAATGTTAGTTATTTAATGAGTTTTTCTTTTCCAAACAGCATTTGAATTGACACCCAATTATGTTAGGGTAAGTTAGAAATAATGCGACATCATTTTTGCGCTTTGCGTGAAGCCTCAGAAAAGCTGATTTAAGTTGGTTAACATAATTTGATTTTTTCTTTAAAAGGATAAGATGAAATCCCTTCAGAGATATATTTACGTTAAATTTAAAAATTTTAAAAAAATCTACATAATACTATTTGATACCTTTTTACAATCAGAAAAAAACAACAACATGTTATTTTACAAGGAAAGGGGGAGACAAAGCATAGTACTTAATTCAGGGTAGGCAATAAGTATTAAACGAAAAGAACTAAAAAAAACAAACAAAACTAACATCAAAAGAAAACATAAAGATATGTCTTAGAATTGACCTACATTTGAACATAGACACATGCTTGTATCACAGGAAGCTTAAATGATGAGTCACAGTTAATATAAATAAATGTAAAAACTCATTTTATTTTATAATCCAATTAGCAAAATTATAATAGGTGACACTATGAAAAAGGACATTAAAAATCAAGTATATATCTCCTATCTATCTCACATATAATTCATATTACATTTTTTTAATATGTTTAGTTCAAACTAGTGTACATAAGGTATATTATAACTATAGAAATGAACGTAAGGATTAAAGGTCATGAAATTATTGCTGTAGAAAATATAAATAAATTCTTTTTCTTGTATCAACATTTAAAAAAAAACATGACTCACGACGACCAGTTTTATGTTATGATTAAAGAAACAAACATTGGTTTCTAAATTTTACTAAAGTATTAGAACTGGTCAAAACATTAATAAAACTACGAATAAATTAATTGAAAAACAAACCCAAACGCTCTAAATATAGGCCTACAGATTTCGTCCTTAATAATAGGCACACAGATGTAAAGCATACACTTATATCATTTCATGTACAATGTAAATGTAAGTTATTTCTTTATTGTTAATAATCCTTTTGCTCTAAATACGCCGGCATACGGTTTGTTATGTAGGTTTAATTGGTGCGTTTTACAATAATTCTAATCTGTTTGACCACTAGCTGGTGTCGTCCTTGAAACGTCTTCTTTCTTTTTTAGTAGCTGTGTGAAAGACAAAATTCATATTAGTCAAATATAAATAGGATATATATTTGTTATCTTTCTTTTACATACATTTAATGAACATAATTCGTACGAAACAATCACCTTTTCCTTCTTCATTATACCGTGAAGACCCCGTTATACCCGAGGGAAAAGTCCTCAATGTAAGGATAAGTTGATACCGAATGCGCGGGCATCAAAAGTGTGCATTACTACGTATAACATTTATAACATACAACTAGAGCTTTAAGCCGACGACGAAATTTCATTTGCTAGTCCAACCTTTCAAAGATTACTTGAAAGTCGGTACAGAAGGAGCAGTGATGGAGGCTTGGTCTAATGAGTTCCACAGTCTAATGGCTGACAGAAAAAGAGAATATTTGTAAATGTCGTTGTGTGCGTGTGGAACACGCAGTGTGAGCTGATGACCTCTGGAAGAGCGGGACACTTGTTGGATGCGACCTGTCTGTGTGGACATGTCCACGTGTCCATTCATGATCTTGTACATCATCGTGGCTTTGTGTACCTCTCTGTGGTGTTGTAGGGGCTCAAGAGGGAGTTTGACTACCAAAGCAGAGGCGCTTGTTTTAAGGCCGTAGTTCTGTAGGATACGATTTTTTGCACGTGCGTAGATATCAGGTGTTGTTGGTGGGAATCCAACACCGTCTATGCGTAATCCAGGATGGATCCATCAAAACACTGATAGCATTGGGTCTGGACCCTTGTGGAGCATCCATAAATGTTCCTATCTATTTATCTATAAATTTATATATATATATATATATATATATATATATATATATATATATATATATATATATATATATATATATATATATATATATATATATTTTATATGATATATGTGTGTATATATGACAATATAAATATATGTATATGCCTCTATATTATTTTTTTAGTTTTTATTAGATTTGTTTATTGCTTTCCTGCTTGTCTTTCATACACAAACATAGTATAAATATATCATTCTCATTATATCTATATCTTTATATCTAGGTTTTGGTTTCCGAAAATACATTCTAATAATTATTAATACATATTGTAGTATTTAATTCGAAAAATTTGCTTTCTATAAAAAAAAGCATTAAAAGAATAACAGTTTTCAATTCGTTGTCATAGTTCAAATCTAAAATATTTGCTAACCCCTTCTTTTAAACACTTTTACAGTTTAGTGGGAGATGGTAGCCTAATAGCAAGACTATTGTGTTTAAACAACAACAAAAGTTTGTAACAATAAATGTATAGCTGAAGGAAACAGAAAGGGATAAGTAAGTTTGGATACCCGTACAAAACTGTGTTGATGTTCTTTTTTGAGTCTTACATGCTTATTTGTTTGGTAGGTAAACTTTTACAGCGGATATATTAAAAAAAAATTTTTCATAGTTTGTGAAGAGTGTAGGAGGGTGGCTTGTGACAATTGCTGAAATTACTTAAAAATCGTTGCCCCTTTTCACGATAATTTCACTCGAACTATTCCCGTGATTACAAGTATTCTTATAAGTTGGAATGTTAAATTTTTTTATGTGAACGTAATAATGTAAAAATGTAATAGCGATTCGTAGAAACGATGATACATTTTGCTTGGTTTATTAGCTTTAAATGAAACAATCTTACTTCTCTAGCTGCATTGGCTATTGCTCTCAGTTTAAGACTGCTTTTGTCCTTACTGTAAACTCTGACCACGATCTCCTTGTAATTGACCGGACCTAGGATTGTGCTGGGCTGAAAAAAAACCAATAATACAAGATGTATTAGCTTATGATATATCCAATTTTTTGGGCATGCTTATATTTATTTAAAACTAGCTAAATTTCTGGACTTTGCACGGGGTAACAATTAGCCTACCTTTTCATTACAAAAAACAACTCCCTAAGGAGAATCGAACCCATGCCACCTGGATGCCAGACGTAGATTCTAACCACTATACTACGGAGTGGGCCTACACTTATGAAACCAAAATCTATATAGTTTAATGGACGTTTTAGGTAATGATGTTGAGGTTAATAAAACAAATTTTTTTTTGGAAGAAGTTTCCAATAAATTAATGTAACTTTTGTCCTCATCTTTAACGCTATAGATCTAGATGTATGTAGCAAACAATATATAAACATATTTAATAGAGCCTATGTTGATTAATTCTCAGCATAAAATCGTTATAAGAGTTGTATAATTTAAGAAAAGAGAAATAGTATGTACTTCAACCATTAGATGGCTTGCAGTGTTCAGATCCCTCTTGTAATAAACGTTAAGTCTTTCCACTGGATTCTCTTCCTTCATTCCAAAGTCTAAACTGATTTTCTGTTGTTTTTTTTTTGTTTTTTTTTTATATTTTTTTTATAAATAAAGCAGATAGATAGAGATTTAATTTCAATTGATGCTTATAAAAAAAAAGTTAGAAATATTATATATATATACAGATTTAGAGAGAGAGAGAGAGAGAGAGAGAGAGAGAGAGAGAGTGAGAGAGATGTGAAACGATAGATAGATAGACAAAAAGATAGATAAATAGAGAAACCAGGAAGTAGAAGTAGGCCTAATGGTGTATGAAACATTTGAAATATTTTAGAATGCCTACTATTTGAATGTTCTGATTTAGTACAAGACATCGTTTAAAAAAAAACAAAAAAAAACCCAGTAACTTGTTAGATATGAGTAATTGTGAAACGCTTAGATAATGTGAATGCATACATTAAAAGTTAAATAATACTTTTAGAAATATTCCACCTTTACGATTAGTTGACTTTCTGCTTTTATTTCCTTTATCTTTTTCCTGTTTTCGTCAGTGCGTTTCTTTTTCTTCAGCTGTTCGAAAAACTAAACAAAAACATTTGTTATCAGTAGATCACACACTGATTTGTCTACAAGCTAATCTAGGGTCTTCAAACTACGGCCCGCGGGCCGGGTGATGCCCAAGGCCCTCTCTCTCATCTGGCCCGAGGAGACCTTTTTATTTACTAGAAATGTCTGCTATTTCGGCATCCAGGAAACTCTTTCACTATTTTCACTAATACATGTGTTTGTGTGTTATAGTGTATCAATGTGTTATTAAATTATAACTGTATAAATTACGGTAATATTACATAAATAATTATTTAAAAACAACATCTGTGTTTTGATTCTGGTTTTTTTGGACCTCGAGTAAGTGGTCGGCTCCTGCACTGCTGTTTGATAGTAATTGCTGCCCTCGGGCTGAAAAGTTTGGAGACCCCTGATTGTAAACCAACTGATTGCTGACATGTTTATAACATGGTCGGTATTTTTGTGTTACGTTTTTTTTTAAATAAGTTAATTTTGGCAACCAGACTTGACGTGAACCTCACTTATCTTCGAGAATACTAGCTGAGATTACTCTCTTAGGGCTCGGAGAACGAATTCCGCTGTATCTTGCAACATTGATACATCACAATAAAGGTTCGGCACAAACGGTTGGCCGTCCCCATCTCTACGGCACACGCCTCTTTTCTGCATTCCTGCATTCTTGCATTCTTGCAACAAACCTGCTTCTCAATTATTCTTTATTTTCATCGTAGCTATATAATATTATGAAAAGGATGGTTTCAACAAATTTAAATTAAATATTGAAAGTCTGGACAGGTTTCGTATAAATAACATGTTCTAACCTATTGTCTTTCTAATTACATTTCTTGTCTCTGTTACTTTCTATAATGATGCCCAAGATCCTCTAGCTCTAAGTCTATCGTCATCAACTAGTCTATCTCTAGAGTCATGACGTCGTATTCACATTTTAGCTACATCTCCCTCAGTCACGTATCGTTATGGCGCGTCATTGTTTTCTTTTGCAGTCATACTTTATTTATTCTTTTATACACAATTTAATAATTTAAGTATCCTAATAGGATAACAGGACAGGTTTTTTTTTTACACCTAGATATTTAAATTGCAAGAGTTGAATCATAATTGACAAAGAAAAATATTTTACAAATGTGCGTTTAACCATTGTTTAAGTAAGTAAAGACACAAATGTCAAAACGCTTACTTCTGTAATAAATTCCTCATCATCAAGTTTGTTATAAATCTTTTCCTCGATTGTTTGCTCGTCCGGATCAATGTCATCTCCCTGGAAGAAAAAAAAGTTTGTTAGCATTGTCGTAGTTGTTTTGTTATTTGTTTTTTAAATTGTAGATCTATATTATACATACTACATTGCCCAGCGTTGCCCGGCTGAAAAAAACAACAGGACTGTATAAGGTGCAGATAAAACATTTATAAACTACATTTAAAAGAAAGCAACAAATATAATATTTAAATTATTATTTTACTGAAGACTTTTAGGAAAGTAATTTAAAATAAATATTGTAATCGGGTAAAAAAATAGGCAAGTATTTTTATTTAACAAAAATCTAAATTGCCTGTAGATTTTAATTATTTTTTTTTGTTTTTAAAAGTTTGCAAAAAAAAAATGTCGAAAAAAAAGGCATAGTCTAACTGGAGAATCAAATCCGCATAGCAATCCGCTTCGTCTAACACTGAGCTAACGAAGACACATGTCCGATGTGGGAAAATTATTAGACAGTATATAGGCCTAGGTCTCAATAGGTCAGTGACACAAACTCACGTGATTTTAAATTGACTAATGGGGATCCGTATGCGGACAAACACTGTTATTATTTATATATATATACAAGCTACATTGCCCGGCGTTGCCCGGGTGAAAAAAAAAAGGACTGTCTGGGGTGCAGATAACAAATTTATAAACTACACTTACTGAATACTTTTATGAAAGTAAATAAATATTGTAATAGGGTAAAAAAATAGTCAAATATTTTTATTTAACAAAATCTATATTGCCTATAGATTTACAATGTCTTTTGTTTTTAAAAGTTTGAAAAATTAATTGTCGAGAAAAGTATAGTCTAACTGGAGAATCGAACCCTGGTCGCCCGTAGAGCAGTCCACTACGTTTACCACTGAGCTATCGAGACACATGTCCGATGTGAAAAATTATTAGACGGTATATTGGGCTAGGCCTAGATAGGTCAGTGACACACGTGTTTTCAAATTGACCAATGGGGATCCTCGCGGGGCTTAACACTGTCTTTTTATATATAGAGATTATATAGATTATGGATACAAATATTACCAGAAATAAAAGCAGTGTAAAAAGAGTACATTCCAATTTGGGAAGGGGGAGAGGTGTGCATTCATTGAAAATGTCTAACACAAAGTAGAGTGCGGTGTTAGAAGTGTTTAAATATCAAGAAAGAAACTGGGTGTGTCGGCTAAGGGCATGCAATTGTTACGAATATCGGTCATAGAGGAATGACGTAATAAGACATTGACCTCTTAACAAGTGCTTATTAGAGTCCAAGGTTTGAACTTTGTGCCCTGAGGGCAGTTTAAATAAAATAATTCGTCCAACCCCGTGGAAATTGAAGGTTAATTCTGGATCGCAGTATTCTATAGAGCAGGAGATTAAAATGCGTATTAAGACCCTGTAGAACCTTCGATAATAGTTTTCTTTGTAAAGTCCCTACCTCCTTAAAGTTAGTTCAGTTTGAAAGTTTGTAGAGTGAAGTCACTATATTGATACTTGTATATTTTATGCCATTTAATAAAACACTTATGTATGCACCAGTTGATGCATTTATTTAAAGTTTATATTGAGTCTACAATTTAAATAAAATTGTTTATTCAACAACTGGAGTTGTTTGATCTATCATTGTTGAGAAAGGTGTTGAAGATAATTATACCGAATATAACTACATTACTGCAAAGACCTGTCAGTCAAGGAACCCCTAGCTTGGGCTACAGATTAGCAGAATCTAGAGACTTCTAATAAAGATACAACTATATGCATTGAATCCGATTTAACGAGTCGTAATAATAGTCATCAGAGCCATAGTCCATAACACAATATTAATGACATCAGATACGTTATGTTAATAAAATATATTTGTACAAAAGTTGTTTTTTTTAAATGGCGATATGTGTCTAGGAGAACGGGCTATAAATTTAAATAAATAATCCTGTTAAACAAGTTACAAGTGTGACGTATATTTTAACATTTTATTTTTAAAAAAAATTATTACATAGCCTAGTTATAATATAGCTGTCCCTTTTATTGGTTTTTGTGTAGTTGTTCTTCTTGGAAAATATTAAAACAACAAAATATTTTAAATACAAAATTTACGAAAAAAATAAAAAAGGGGGGTTTTCTTTAATACTTACGATCTTCAAATCCTGGTGTTTTATTGGCTGAGTCTCAAACGCGCATGTGTAAAGATCTCTCTTGTTTATTCTCTCAAGAATGCGCTTTGCTTTCTCCATGTCCTCTCGGTGTGGCGACCCCTTGTCATCCCAGTTACTGATCATTGAAAGGACGTAGTCTGTCAGATGTGTCAGCGCTGTCATGTCCTCGTGACATTGGTATATGCTGCACATGCCGCTGTGGGTTCAATATCTGACCGCTAGATAATTTGGCTTGGAAAACAGTTAATCTAAGCACACTAACTTAAAAATTGCAACAAAAAAAAATATTCTTTGGAAACAAATGTTAAGCATGAATAAACAGAGCTAAAGCAGTACTGTAAGGGAAAAAATAAAGTATTGATTTGTTTGTCCGATACTTTGAATTATGAAAATGGATGTGAAGTTAGCAGACGCGAAACACTCAAATTTGAATTATGAATTTTACTTTAATATGACTTTAATTAAGGGCACTATTCGTAAAAATTAGAGTTAAAAAACGACAACAAAGGTTTAACATATTCTAAACATTTTGTAATTGTATTATCAACTCCCAAAGAGGAAAAATCATAAGTATGTATTTTATACAGTGGGAAACGGCATTTATTTATTGAATTTTGTACGAGACGCTTAAAACTAATTTGGAGAATTTTAGCTCGAATATAAAGATTTCATAATGTTTTCCTATATTTTAGTACTTATATTATCTTATATTATGTTACGTTCACCCCTTCTTTATAGAATATTACTGTCTTTACCACTTATCTGTCTATCGAGTCAGGAGTTATTTCAATTAGGGTTTTAATTATTATTTTTTGTTGGTTTACCTTTAAAACTAAGCAATAGTTTCCAAGGTTGGATTCCGCTTATTAATAATAAACTATCTGTGCATTGTTTTTGCATATATTATGAGAACACTATCTCTATCCCTATGTCATTCTGAGCATTTTAATTATTTACTGTTGTACCTACCTGTTTTGACCAGGAATACGTATGCAACTGTTGGCCAATCGCAATGCTTCAACTATCCTAAAAAATGTATGTATAGTTTCTTAGTTTTACTTTAAAAAGAGAAATAATATAAGCCTACATATATTTTTTATTTCTTTTATAGTTTAAATTATTTATTTTTTTAAAGGCAGGTCTGTTCAAATGTCACGACTGTTTAGGTTTCTGTCTTAAACATTTAAAATATGTCTCCATTTTCAACATTCGTACCGTAGTTTCTTTCACTTTGGCAATGAGTTTCCACCACCATGGTATTTTGTCACGAGAGTAAAAAACATTTTCTAGAGTCTAACAAGGATTGTCAATTTGTTAAAAACGTTATTTAATTTTGATATTATCTGTAACCCTTTCTGTAAAGAAAAATAGATGGCTCTCCGAGAAGAAGTTTTAGACATGGACAATTGCCTCTACCATGAAACCCTTCCAGTGGCTACGTCAGGGGTTCTAATTAGAGAAAATATATAGGCAATATCATACCTCTCAATTACAGACCTATTAATTGTTTATTCAATACAAATACATTACATACAGTCTGCATCCTAGTAAAGGCCCCGTGCGCCTCAATAACGCCATACGAAGAGGGGTGCCGAAATTTCCCAAAATATTGGGTTGGAGGAACAAAGTTACTGTTTTTGTCCCTACTTTTTTCCTCACCGTGGCCATGTATGCAATACTACGATTTGATGTTGTAATATAAAGGTTCATAATATTACAGTCACGTTTTCTTTTAAGTATAAACAGTTTTGCATCATGACCAACTTTGACTCACATAAGTTCAATTCCACAAGTGACTTTATGACTGTAGGCGTACTTGTTGACTGTGTAACGAGTGTAGAACATGTTGTAGAGATTGCTGATTTCCTGTTTCAAAAACAAAATGCACGTTTCTGATGTTTTATTTCTAATGCATGAACATTAGTTTAAGATTTTCGTACTGTTTCACCGCATTAAATGAACCACACTTGAATAATGTATAGTTGTTGTTTTTCGTTTCTATTAGATTACAGCGAAAACTGCTAATACAGAAACTCTCGAATTCAACGTGTTATTTAAATTTGAAACACCAAACAGTATCGCTACGACTGACAACAATAAATAATGTAAACAAATCCCAGCTTTATTAACAAAGAGTTTGCTTTTATTTTCAATTAAAATTGAAGTACAAAACAACTTAAAACAACACCATCAACACAGTTTTAAAAATAAAAGACTGAAGGGACAAAAAATTCAAATAAACATGTTACTTAACTAAATATTATTGTGCATATAGTTTCTCCAAATGCATATAGTTCAATTCAAACAAAATATTAAAATTAATTGTATTGTGAATTGATTTTTTTTTAATTAGTATTCTTTTTTGAATTTGAATATTGAAATTAAAAATATAAAACTTTGATTACCTTTCATTTTAATTTAATTTAAAGTGTATTCGAAACGAATCGTTATAAATAGCGCCATATAAAAAATGTAATTTGTACTTGTACATACTTATCAGCTTACTAAATGAAATGTTTAAATAAGTTTTATTATTACAAACCTTGTCTCTAATACAAATCTGCATTTCTCCTTCCATCTCTATAACTCTGGCAAATTTCATATAACGAGATGGATCGAAGTTGTTCTTGATTCCCAGGTGATGGCAGTCTCTTGCCATGTAATCCCATTTGTGGACGTCTATACCATTTCTTCTATTTACAACTATCTGGAAGTTACACACGTGATAACCCATGTCATTCTCAAAGCCGAGAAACTCATTTTACTTTACAAAAAGAACAATTACAAACAACTATTGAATGAAACAAACTATTCATTATAAATTACACGAAATCAAATTGCTTTTAATAACAGTGCATAAAGGTTTTTAAGACAATTAGAACAGAGTCACCATGTCTAGAATTTAAGTTGTCAAAGTCAAAAGTCAGTGTCTCCTTTAAACCTTATTTTCGGGTAGGGGTTGGAGGAGAAACACTACCTTTACATATTATTGTGGATACTGATAGGGATGGTATAGCAACCCGGTGGGTTCGTTCCGCGGAGCGTCGTCGGGTTAGTTTCTTATAACTTTTAATAACGTTATAACATTTCGCTACACAATCTTAGCTTCAGAGTATATACATGGATGTTAGTTTTCTTTTAATCAAAGCAGTATTTGGTAGAATTAAAGGAAACAATAATGATCTCATGAGTTCGTTCTAGTTAGTGAGGGGTTGATAAAACAAACAACAACAACAGTACCTAAAAAAAAAATATACATCCAAATGTAAAGGTAATTAAGATTCCCACTAAAGATAAAAACTAAATAAAAAACAAATTTAGAACAATTGTCTAAAAACATAGGGGTTAAGCAGTTGCATAGCCCAGGACTGCAAATAATGGTGTAAAGGTGAAGTGTGTGTGTGGGAGGGGTAGGGGGCGAAAAGTACAAGATTGGGAGAATGGAGAATACTGCATAAAAAGGGAAAATAGCAGGCCTGTTCTGAACTAGTCTACAATTTTAAAGTTCTTTTTTTTTCTCTAATTAGAAATAATGTAAAATTTATTGAAAAATAGATTGCCTAAGTATTTCAAAGTTTCAAGTTGTCATTTTATTAAGAAAATGTGCAGGCTTATTGTCAAACCAATTATCAAACTTTTTCAAAACCATTTTCCCGGAACGCAAACAGGAAAATAATGGCAATAAATAAAGATTACAATTAATACATTCAATTGAATAGAATTTTAAAAGGCAAGATAGTATACATGCTAACAATATAGTACAAGCTGTTAACTCCTTCATCCATATAATTGACTTTAGAAGTATATAGTACAAGCTGTTAACTCCTTCATCCATATAATTGACTTTAGAAGTATATAGTACAAGCTGTTAACTCCTTCATCCATATAATTGACTTTCGAAGTATTACAACGTCTCTTAAATTTTGTGGGAAAAAAAGGAAATCGGTCACTTCTGACCCATGTCTTTGTTTTAAATGGATTTATATCATTAAAGGGGAAACTATCACTCCAGTCTGTTTAAGTCATACCTCGTAGAGATAAGCCTTTTCTTTAGGTCTTCCACGATAAGGCCAGGCCTGTGAAAAAAATTAACAACGACAGTTATCAGAGATTTCGAACTTGTATATACTGTATAACATATGATTTTCTGATCAAAATGAATCGTTATGTAGATCAGGGGTCGGCAACTTACGGAACGCGTGCTAGACTTGGCACCCAGAGCCATATTAAATGGCAAGCTGAAATCCAAATAAAACGCAATTTAAGCCATTAATATGAGGAAAGAAATGGATGACTTTTAAGCTGTTGGCACGCGAAAGGTATTAAAAATCTACCATGGCACACTATTATCAAAAGGTTGTCGACCCCTGATTTAAATGTATTTTGTAGTGAAAGGTGGAGAGATCTGACGTCGTTCTTGTTATATTCAAATCTTATGTTTAAAATGTCACGTGCGAAATCAGCTACTGACGTTAGATGATATTTTTAGTAATGTATTATTATATATTATTTTGATTCATATCCATCTTGGATCTCACAAGGTTGTATAAGAATTTATATTGATGTTATTCAATTAGATTTGATGTTTATTTGACTCGTCACGATATGAATCTTTTGTGTATAAAGTGATTTAGATAAACTGTACCTTAATATATAGGAAATCCACAATCCTGTTTGAAATTGAACACAATTTTATTCCAACAAGTTGAGATGATAAAATATAACAATACCACAGAATACATGTACCAGTATTATAATGAAACTTAATCAGTTGAGATTCTTCTATAATGAGTAAAGCCGTAATCCTATCTTTAAGAAAGTGGTCAAAAACAGTCCTTCCACATTAGCGCCCAAACTAGAACTAAACTAAACGGTATTCCACCCTCGTGCATATGACGTATTTTATCGCTATGACGTAGTGTCTAGACATATGCATGTTTTATTCCTAACACGGAAACATTTCGGGTTTAAGATTATTTCATTTTAACTTTAGTTAATAATAACAAAACCAATATAATATGGAAATAAATCTACTCGTAACACTCGCCCCCCCTTAAGACACAAAGGAATTACAGACAGCGTTAAGTATGGAATTCTTTGTAGAGTACCCATAAAATGAACCGAATTCCCAAACTATTCGTAAGATTTAATTGACTATTGGACAATCTTTTAAAGATTAAAATGAACCATATATTACATATCCCCTTAATAACAAAGTCGCTATTATGGAATCCCTTATCACATTATCGTATCAATGATTATTAATTAAACATTTATTTATCAATTAATATTTACAATTATGATTATTGTGTGTACAACGTTGACCATAAAACTATTACCACCAATAACCAATTCCCACAGAATTGATATGAATTACCCAAATAAGTGGAACCGATTAATAATTGATAGATAATTCTTTAGAAAATTTAATTTATTTATAACCGATCACTGTATCATTAACTAATGATTTTCAGTTATTATATGATTATTATGATGTCTCAATTATGACATCAAGAATATTTAAAAAAAAATGTTATAATCTCAGCTGATTTAGCTTTTACATAGCATAAAATAAGTCATCCAAATTATAACATTACGACATAGAAACAAACAATTTTCAAAACACATCAATATTCAATTGAACAAACACAAGTGTGAATGTATTCAAGTTAAATACCGGTGTGTGTGCAATTGCTGTATGCAATAGTTACCTTTTACCTTACAACGTATGATTGTTTCTAGTAGAATTTGAAGTTTTGTTCTGTAATGTCTCATATTGTAATATTTCAAAACATAGTTTATTTATTGTCATATTTACAATAATATATATGTTAATCAATACAATGAATGACATAAAAGAAACATTTCATGAGAAACTGGTTTCCTCTTGTTCAATCAGTCTTGTTCTATTGCGTACATCTGCGAATAGATTAATATTAATATGTTCATTAATTTGACCTTTGATAGCGGATTGTTCGCAGGCGGGTAAATGTGCCAATTTTTCATTAAGGGTTTTTAGAGCTTTTGTGATTTGTAATTTGCTTTCTGCAACTTCACGCTCAATTTCGGGTGAATTATTCCTGACTTTAACAACAGTGTTTACCGAGGCAACAACATTTTGTTCTTCTCTGGTAATGTATGGTTTCAACATATTGATATGGCACACTCGTTGCGATTTCCGTCTATCAGGGGTCTTTACAAGATAGTTAACCTCACTAAGCTTAGCCATAACCTCATAGGGTCCTGTAAACTTGGCACTCAGGGGTTGACCAGACAGTGGCGTCAGCATGAGAACTCTATCACCAGGTTGGAAGATACGGGTTCTTGCGTTG
This sequence comes from Anisus vortex, assembly GCA_949126835.1. Lineage (NCBI taxonomy): Eukaryota > Metazoa > Mollusca > Gastropoda > Planorbidae > Anisus > Anisus vortex. Next base: position 22,485,281 of record OX421499.1, read on the forward strand.
ACGTCATAATAGACTTTCATCTTGTCTTGTGCCTGCAAAAGATTAGATCTGACAACTTTTAATGCATTATACAGTCTATTTTTAAAATTTTCCACGTATGTCAGTAGACCAGTGTCTTCAGTGGATGACAACCATGTCTCTTGTAACAGCTTTAGTGGTCCACGAACTGTGTGTCCGAATACCAGTTCAAAGGGACTGAAACCAAGAGATTCTTGTACAGCCTCTCTGGTTGCGAAGAGTGCGAAGGGAATACCACGATCCCAGTCGTCGTTATGCTCGAAACAGAAAGTACGGAGCATATTCTTCAATGTTTGGTGGTATCGTTCCAGTGCGCCTTGACTCTGTGGATGATATGCACTCGATACTGCATGACGAATACCCAGCCGTTCTAAGACTTGGCGAAATAACTTCGATGTGAAATTTGAACCTTGATCTGACTGCACGGTTTTCGGAAGACCATATCGGGTGAAGAATCCGAAAAGTGCATCAGAGATTTTGTCGGCATTGATGCTACGTAGAGGAATAGCCTCTGGAAATCTCGTTGCCGAACACATAATAGTGAACAGATACTGGTGGCCAGCCTTAGTTTTAGGCAACGGACCGACGCAGTCTATAATGATGTGACTGAAGGGTTCTGAGAATGCTGGTATGGGTCGTAGAGGAGCTACCGGAATGGTCTGATTCGGCTTGTCGACCATCTGGCAGACAGGACATGATCTGCAAAACGATGTGACGTCACGACGTAGGCCAGGCCAGAAGAAATATGGAAGAATCCTGTCGAAGGTTTTCTGTATCCCTAGGTGACCAGCATACGGTGAATCATGGGCCATATGTAGTATGTCCTTGCGGTAAACATTGGGTACCACGATTTGATGTACTTCGCTGCATGTTTCATCGTCGTTTTCTTTCCCTCTCCATTTCCTCATCAACAACTCGTCCCTCAGGTAATAACCTGCGGCCATTGTTTCTAACTCTCCTTCATTCTTTGCTTCCTCTTTTAGCTTCCCGATCTCTGGATCTTTGCCCTGAGCAAGAATGAGTAGTTGTCTAGGCGACAAATTATTTTGATCAGTATGACTTGAGTGACCACCTAGAACATCCGCCATGAAGGTTGCTTGTAAGTCAATCTCTGGTGTTGGTTCTGGTTTCTTTGTCGATTCATTAGTCATCTGATGTTTCTCCATAGCTCTGGTGATAACACATACTGAATTTTCAGTATTCCTACACTGAACAGAGTCTTTGGTTTCTTTAAGTACAGGATGTACCTGATTTTTGGCAATGTCACTTCCTAAAAGTAATGAAATGCCTCTGTAGGGAAATTTCTTCACTATCCCAACAATAACAGATCCAGTGAAGTAATTACTCTTCAACTGTATACGATGTAACGGTGCCGTAAGTGTTCCAGCCATAGTACTGATCAAGGCATACTGGCCTGTATGAGTCAATTTCGACGTTGGTACAGTATTCTTCAACAGTAGAGATATATCAGCACCGGAGTCACGTAGAATTTTAATCTTCCGTTCTCTAGCTTGATTATCTATAGGTGACACATAGCCCTCGCTAACATCCGATAGCATGCACTCGGGTAGTTCTCTGCCTACTGAGTTTCTTGCTACACTACTGCCTCCATAAGTAAACGTTTTATTTACTGATTGTTCATCTGTCACACTCCCTTTGGAGTTGAAACTAGAATGTTCAATAGCCTCGGTCTTCATTTCAAAGACTTTTTCCGACTTTGAGCAACTTGGACATGCGTGTTTCGCCATCTCTTCATGACTAACATCAGATGTCTTTCTTTCAGCTTTAATTCTTTTGTGGGCAGTTTTATTTATGTGAGTTTCAGTTTGTACGGCGATGTGTGATAAAACCACGTTGTTCTTGTTTTTAATGGGTCTTTTTTCTTTATGTAGACTCCAACAATTCTCTTTTATATGTCCATCTTTCTTACAGAATGTACAGGTAATTCTCTTTTGTACAAAACTTGAATTCTCTTGTTTATCGGCTTTTTGTTTACTTTTATCCTCTGTCGATCTTAACTTCCTCTCTGTATTACTGTTTTGAGTCCTCAAACTTGTTCTGTCATTTTGAAAATAATGGCTATGCGGGTGAATCATGACGTATTCATCGGCCTTAACTGCTGCTTGTTCTGCTATTTCAATACCACGATCAGCCAAATGAACTTTTATATCAGTGCGAATCTTCTCAGTAAAATCCTCCATCAGTATGAGATTATATAGTTTCTCATAATCTTTATTCACATTCTTAGAACGTAACCATCGATCAAAATACTTTTTCTCTAATCTCAGGAAGTCAACATGTGAAACTTCTGGTTCCTTCTTGTACTCACGATATAACTTCCGATACTTTTCTGGAGTTAGAACATAACTCAATAGTACTCTGCTCTTTATTAGTTCATAATCATTGCATTCTTCTGGAGTCAGATTCAATACAACATCTAAAGCCTTGCCTTTTGTTAGAGCTGAACGTAAAAGTACTGCTTTCTTATCTTCAGGAAATTTATAATCGATCGAGTTTCTCTCGAAGACCATAAAGAACTCATCAATCTCCATGTTCTCCATGCTTGGGACATGCTTTTTAAACTTATATAGTTCCACATTATTTGTTTCCTGCATCGTATGAGTTGACGAACGAGACTTTGCCAATTCAATCCTTTCATTACTAGCGATTCTTTCTTTTTCCAATTCCCCCAGTCTTATCTCTTTCTCTGCTTCTATTCTTTTACCTTCTAATTGTACTTCTATTCTTTTACCTTCCAATTGTACTTCTATTCTTTTACCTTCCAATTGTACTTGAATTTCTAACTTCCTCATTTCTAACTGGAATTTCATGTCTGCACTTAGTTCATTTCCATTCATTTTAAATTCATGGTTATCTATGTCTGTTTTCAGGGTTTCTGATACATTGAGAACCACTGATTCTTCACTATTCATAGTATTTTCTTCAAGCATTCTACCATGTCTTTTCAAACAGTCCTTAATATCTTGAATCAATTTACTCCTAACTGGTGTAACTTCAGTAATGTCTATTCCCAGAGAATTTGCCATCTCTTTTAACTGGGTTAGTGACATGCTAGTTAACTGTTCTGACGTGATAGCAAAAATATTCAATTGCCCCAACGTAAGATTAGCTTCCGCCATGTTTTATATTAATGACGTAAGTAGAAGATAAAAAATTTCAACTTTACCTTTCATAAAGTCCTTTGAAATATTTTTACACCACTTAATATTTGTAGAAGATAAATTTTAAGGATGGTTGTGTACAAAGCTGAAAACAGTATGTCCGAACACAGACAGTGCCTCCCACGTAGACAGAATTTGAATAAATCTTTGTTGTAAATCGTTTTCACTAAAACAGTTGTATATTCTCAATTCTTATACATACAAACTTTAGATCCAGGACTTGAGCCCCCAATCTTTTGTCACGTGCGAAATCAGCTACTGACGTTAGATGATATTTTTAGTAATGTATTATTATATATTATTTTGATTCATATCCATCTTGGATCTCACAAGGTTGTATAAGAATTTATATTGATGTTATTCAATTAGATTTGATGTTTATTTGACTCGTCACGATATGAATCTTTTGTGTATAAAGTGATTTAGATAAACTGTACCTTAATATATAGGAAATCCACAATCCTGTTGGAAATTGAACACAATTTTATTCCAACAAGTTGAGATGATAAAATATAACAATACCACAGAATACATGTACCAGTATTATAATGAAACTTAATCAGTTGAGATTCTTCTATAATGAGTAAAGCCGTAATCCTATCTTTAAGAAAGTGGTCAAAAACAGTCCTTCCACATTAGCGCCCAAACTAGAACTAAACTAAACGGTATTCCACCCTCGTGCATATGACGTATTTTATCGCTATGACGTAGTGTCTAGACATATGCATGTTTTATTCCTAACACGGAAACATTTCGGGTTTAAGATTATTTCATTTTAACTTTAGTTAATAATAACAAAACCAATATAATATGGAAATAAATCTACTCGTAACAAAAACTTCTCTAATTAAAAGACTTCTACTCTTAATTATATTTTACAGATACTCATGTACATACAACAAAAAATCACACATATTGAGAGAGAGAAAGAATCTCGAACATTCTATTTTAAAGTTATATTTACCATTGCCCATTATGCATTTTAAAGAAAAGAAATAAAGACATAAAAAGATAGCAAGATTCTTTGACTTACTGTGGAGCCTGTTGTTTTGGGCCCTGCTATCTGTTCTTTAATAAAGTCAAAATCCATGTCAACAAGTCCATAAGCTTTAATTTTTTCTCTCAATTTATTGACATCAAGCAAGTGATCAAACATTTTAGCTGATGGCTTCCTATACTGTCATAATAAATATTAATAATTCTTTACTTGATAAAAAAAAGGGGGAATAAATGCACATTTATACGGGGCATTTATTTAGTACATTTTATAAAAAATGTATCCCGTCAGACCAAATTAATCCATTTGGCTGGTGAAGCCGCGTTTGCCTGTTTCTATAGCCACGGCATATTAAGGGATTTTGTAGTGAGTGCAACGCCAGTGCGGTTAGTGTGGCCACAATTAAATTCGGGTATCCATTTGAGCTGGTTAGACTCAGGAACACCCACCAGATTCAGGAACAAATCCTAGCCTTCACCAAGATTTGAACCCAAGACATTCGGTACGCCCCGCCAAAAGTGCAGCCGTTCGGCGTCCGTGGCGCATGTTTGTTTTAAAAAATAAAGAATAATTTTCCTAAAATCATCTCATATATTAAAAACTCTTTCCACATACAAGATTATTGAATTCTTCTATAAGAAATAGTCTTGAATTTTAATACATGTGATTTTACGTTGTGTTAATTTGTTTTGTTTTTTCCAACTAATACAGTGAACCAAATCCGGGTAAATAAAGTGCATTTGTTTTTAATTTAGAGTCCATTGGACTTCCGCCGTTGCCTTTCGCATACCAGGAACATATGTTTGTAGTTGATTGCCAGTACAAATGTCATTCTTGGTGTGGATTTTAGTTAATACAACTAATACTTAATTTAATGATAGATTTAATTGAATACCTTCTTGTCTTTAATTGCAGGTAAAAACCCGTTAACATAGACTCGAGAGAAAGGTCCGTGACCTGTAATGTTTAAACATCTATTCAATATATTTAAATCATTTCTTTTTAAACAACGGATTGGCTAATTAATGATGAACATCTTTAAAGTCAATAGTAAGTTAAATACAATGAAAAAGGAAAAAAAAAAGTTGACACTACAATTGTCATTTAACCAACCCAGCTATAAAACAACATATTATAGACTTTCTAAAATTATTTGGTCTAATACTCTTTAATAAATACGTGTTAATTAGTTATGTTATCTTATCTCATACATTATAGATTATTGCAAGAATGATCGGATTAGCATGGTCCATCCTGCGGGAAATAAAAAATAGGTAAAGAAGAAAATAGATTGCGAAAAGGATAAAAGGACAACAAGCCGGGACAGAAAGAGATTTATGATACAATTTATGATACAATTTATGATACAATTTATGATACAATTAGAAGGGCTGAGGATAGTAAATCATGCTCATTCAAGAAAGATCGCTTGTCTGGCGAACTATTATTTCCCAACGGGTCTAAAGATTGAAGGACGAGTAAGGCGAACTGTAAACTAAGTACAACTAACACAAAATATTCAAGCTGCACTGAAGAAACAAATCATAAAAAGTAAGCCAATACTAGGGTTGTCAATTTTAATTATAGCCACCTCTAAAAAGACCAATAAACATCTTCATAAAAAGACGACGAAACAAAATAATAATGACATGCACTAATCAGGGTATTTTAATTTAAATTGCCTGTATACCATAGATGCTAAGATGGAATGACTTTTACAGTACCTAAATTCATGCATAGTCCAGCTATTTGTACACATAAAATATCCGTATTTGTGATCCCAAGTTCTGTCTGAGTCTCCCGAAGAGCTTTTGCAAACAATCCAGCAAGATGACAAACTCTGAAAATATTCCATTATTTCATAAATACCAAAAATCTAAACATGAGCATAGAATGAAAAAAATAATCAAAGAGAATAAGCAACCAGTATGCATTCAAGTTACCCAAGAGAATGTTCAAACAGTATGCATTCAAGTTACCCAAGAGAATGTTCAAACAGTATGCATTCAAGTTACCCAAGAGAATGTTCAAACAGTATGCATACAACTTACCCAAGAGAATGTTCAAACAGTATGCATACAACTTACCCAAGAGAATGTTCAAACAGTATGCATTCAAGTTACCCAAGAGAATGTTCAAACAGTATGCATTCAAGTTACCCAAGAGAATGTTCAAACAGTATGCATACAACTTACCCAAGAGAATGTTCAAACAGTATGCATACAACTTACCCAAGAGAATGTTCAAACAGTATGCATACAACTTACCCAAGAGAATGTTCAAACAGTATGCATTCAAGTTACCTAAGAGAATGTTCAAACAGTATGCATACAACTTACCCAAGAGAATGTTCAAACAGTATGCATTCAAGTTACCCAAGAGAATGTTCAAACAGTATGCATACAACTTACCCAAGAGAATGTTCAAACAGTATGCATTCAAGTTACCTAAGAGAATGTTCAAACAGTATGCATACAACTTACTCAAGAGAATGTTCAAAGAGTATGCATACAACTTACCCAAGATAATGTTTAAAGAAGTATGTATAAAACTTACCCAAGAGAATGTTCAAATCGGTTATGGGCAGCTCCCGGGTACACATAGTACACAGTCCCAAGTTGTTTTATATCACGAAGTCTTTGAAACTGTGGAGTGTCTACAATAATCTGACAAGCTGGATGAAGCTGGATATGACCGTGGATCGGATCATTGAAGATCTTATGAGTAGAGATTTAAAAAAAAAAACACAAATATAGCTTTCCAAATATATTGTACTGCCGTAAAGAATTAAATATATTTAGATTGCATTTCTAAGAATTACGCGACCTAAAGAATACACTGACAAATTATAGTTTTTATTATACTTTACCCCAACTAAGGCCAAGACTCAGGAACACCCCCCCCCCCCCCCCCAGACACCAGGATTCGAACCCAGGACCTTCGGCCACACTGCCCCCCAAATAATAAACTTACAAATAAATATCCTTGGAAGAAGCAGTGGCATATTTAGGAATGTTCCACATGTTCCATTGGAACAGGGTCCCCAACACAAAAGGGCCCCCACACATCCCAAAAAGAAATGTTTTAGTGACATACCCATTATTTCGTTGAAAATGAAAAATTAAATCATTTATTCCCCTACAATTTAAAGCACTCCAGTCCAACAAAGCTAATTGCAACATAAAATTTATGATTTTACAGAATGTAACATGAAATAACGGCCGTTTTCTGAGGTATGTGGAAGGCAAGGGCGAGAACACGAGGGGCCCCCACATAAAAATTTGGGAACAGGGCCCGACAATCCTAAATACGGCCCTGGGAAGAAGAGATGTACCTTCAAATTAGTACAAGGATTCGAACCCAGCACCGTGCCCCCTTAAATAATAAACTGAGAAGTAAATATCCCTGGAAGAAGAGATTTACCTTCAAATTAGTTTCAGCTTTACATTTGTTTTCCTTTAATGCTTTATTTCGAAGACTGTCCAAATAATCAAAAAGCAAGAGGCAATCTTGGTAGGACCTTAAACGAAAGTAATTCCAATGCCGAGTAAGCCAATAAGCGGCAAATAAATGTACGATATTATAATTTTACGCATTGTATTTATATTATTATATATACATACCTACAGATCTATCTATTTAAGTATATATAATGTATAACTGAATTGTTGTATATACGTTCATTATTTTGTCGGTATAATATCTCATAATGACGAAGAAACGAATGACTACAATGTGTTTTGTTAAGACAGAAAGGGAACACAAAATATTACAATAAAAAAAGTAGTGAGAACGTTTCTTTCGGTATTTAGTTATTGTTCTTTTCTTTTGTTTCCGGTCGCCCAGGCCATCGCAAATGCATAAAAATGTATTGTTGTCAATCTTCTTCATTTATTAAAAAAGTAAATATTATTGTGTTAGTCTATGTGAGTAAATGTACACGTGTGTTGTTGTGAAAACATTTGACCTGGGATTTAGAAGGTTCCCAGGATGCTAGGCATGGGCGCCCGCAGGGGGGGGGCAAGGGGGGGCACTTGCCCCCCCCTGGAAAAGTGCCCCCCCCCCCCCCCCCCCGATTGATAGATAAAAAAACTTTTTTGACTAAAATAGACAAAAAAAATAATAATTAAAACATGTATAATTAATTGTAACAACTGTGACTCCTTCCATTGTCATATCGATCTCATTATCTTTGGGGATTAATCAGGTATACCACATTGATAATTGAGATAGTGAAGCCTTGAGTTTGTTTGATTTTCGGAAAACGTGAGAATACAAAAGTAGCCAAAATTTCATCGACTTGTTACCTTGCCGTATGCCTTACTAGTTTTGCTAACATTACCAGCAACAACATGTACGGTGGAGCGATCGTTCAACACATTCGTCGGCATTTTTTGTCTCGAGAGTCGATTCATTTCCCTTGCAAGCCCTCATTTGGCTAAAGAGGCCAATCTTGGACGTACAGGCACGGTCACACTGGCAGCAGTTGAATGTAGCGGAGTGGATCACATTTTTCTCCACCGTCTTTTTCCTGGCGCGCTCCTCTCCCGCAAGCCTGAAACCTTCTTTGATTCCTGCCCTCCAAGTGGGCCTATCCTGCGCCATGATCTCCCCACTGTTTGGGTCAATTCGGAGTTGTTTCATATCTCTTTTGCAGACATCCGCAAATCTCAGTTTTGGACGTCCAGCAGGTCTCTGTCCCGAAGCTAACGTTCCATATAGAATGTCCTGTGGAAGTCGACCCTGTGGCATTCGGCGTACATGACCTAGCCAGCTTAGACGTCTGTTACTGAGAGTAATACGGATGTCTTGACACTCTGCTCTTCGTAGGACCTCTGCGTTTGAAACCCTGTCCTGCCATCTTATATCTAAAATGAGTCTGAGACACCTAAGGTAAAAGGTGTTCAGTTTTCTCTCCTCCCAGGAATATGTGCTCCGTGTCTCACAGCCGTACAGCAGGGTAATCAGACGCATGTTCGATAAACTAGTGACTCAGTGGAGCGTGTGAGCAGTGAGTTCATCCAGACTCGTTTTTTTTTGTTAAATCTCGCCATAGTGCCCATGGCTTTAGCTATTCTACTATTTATCTCCCCATCTAGGAGAACACTGCTTGAGATTTTGGCTTTGAGCCTGATTAGATTGAAGAGCTTTCCAGATCTGCTTGTGTGAAGGTAGACACCCTCGTTGCAGTCTCCATAAGCATAGTGCAGTAGACACGAGAAGAATATTCCAAACAAAGTACGCAGTCTTGTTTAACACCGCTCCGGACTGCAAAGGGCTCTGATTAAACTTCACTGTGCACCTGGTTTTCTAAAAAAAAAACAGGCAATGAAAGAGAGCAGTTTTGGAGGTAATCCTATTTTTGCCAGGAGTTTGAGGAGTCCACTTCTGCTGACCATATCAAATGCTTTAGTGAGATCAACGAAAGCAATGTATAATGGCTTATTCATCTCGCGGAACCTCTCTTGTAGCATTCGAATGGAGGAGATCATGTCTATAGTGGATAAGTCGCTTCTGAAACCGCACTGAGACTCTGGATAGACTCTAGAGGACAGCACCTGCAGCCTTGATAGTGCCTCTTGCAAAGATCTTACCAACTATTCTCCAGAGGGAGATTCCTCTGTCTTTTTGCAGTCACTGCGGTCCCCGTTGTTCTTATATAATGTAACGAAATCTGCTAAATGGCTGTGTGACGCGTCTTGGTAAATATGGTGTGCGGCTGGCTGGTCCTATTGTTGGTTCACCGGACTGTCAACCCTGCTGACCGTTCACTTTCGCCCTAACACATGTTAATGTTATTTTGATCTCAGTTTTACCGAGATGTCCTTTAATCCGTTTGAATCCTTAAAATAAATGTTCAAGCTATCCTTACATGGTAAAGATACGTAGGTTTAGTAATCATACAAACTGAGTAGTTATTGTAATGCTTAAAAATATACATATAAATTCTTTAGTCATATAATATTTATATAATTTTCAAATACTTTTTACAGTTTGATCATTTTAAATTTATAAATGTAAGCCATTAATTCTTTTTTTATAAAAGAAAAAAATACAGAAATATTAGCTCAAATGAAACGAAATAATTATCTCCCTTTAATTAACAAATGTTTCTACTTTTGATTCAATAGTGATGCCGAACAAGTTCTGTTTTGTGATATAACAAATTTTACTGATTATTATTGTTTCTTTATATACATTCAACATTGTGGTATTCATAACAAGATTTAATTATTAGAGGATTAAAATAATTTACGTTAAACAGTTGTAAATAAACATTTCCTGCATTAATTGTTTTGTCCATTTATGGAGTTTATATTTAAAACATTTAATTACAGAAATTACATGATATAGTCCTATTAAATAATCTCTTATATTTCTAAATTAATAATACAAATAAATTTGTTTTATAATTAATTATAGGCCTATATATGTTTAATTAAAATTAAGTTGGGGGGCGGTGAGCGGTAAGATTTTAAAAGGGTGCGGTGAGCCGAAAAAGGTTGAAAACCTATGGCTTAGATCGACAATATCAGATGAACGTCTGTCAAGGTTGTGCATGTTGTGAGTACACAGAGACAAAGTGAACAGCAACAAAAATGAGTTTATGGACAAAAATGTAGATTTGTTTGGTAGCGATAACAGACAATTCCAGTTCTTGTTTAAAGAATTATAAATTTTATTATAAATTTACGTTCTAATATTGTTTGTTTAAAGTAAGGTTTGTTGTATGGTTTACGTCTATTATATACATATATTGTGCTAATAAAAAATGTGTTGCTACAGTATGCCCTTCATTACTACAGTGTACTACAATTACTTCAGTGTTCTGTCCGTTCGATCACCATACAAATGCGCTCAGTAAATTAAAACTACATTTAAACATTACTAAAAATATTCTGCCCCCCCCTAGAAAATTTTCTGCGGGCGCCCATGATGCTAGGGTATTGAGTTGTGCATGTTCTCTAATAATGAATATATATTATGGAAGATCCTGTCTACGTTCATAAAACACAAGCTAGCCAGTCTATTCTAGGAGCGTGGTGGCTTTGAACATGTTACTTGACCCTTTTTGTTAGACGTGCATAATATATTTATGTGAAAAACAGCAGCTTTACTTTTTACACAATCAAGCAAAGTAATGTTTATTGTCGGACCAAAATGATCCATAAGGCCGATAAAGTAGTGTTCACCAGCTTCTGTGGCTACGGCATACTAGGAGATTGTGTGGCCCAGCCGTCTATACCTAACCCCAACTAAAGTCAGTTACCTATCAGAGCAGGTTAGACTCAGGGACACCTTCCAGACCGAGAACAAATACTATCCTTCACCAGGATTCGAACCCAGGACCTTCAGTACGACAGCCAAAAGCGCTGCCGCTCAGCCACCGAATGAAGTTAAATTATCCATATATAAATATAACAAAATAGTATGTTCATTTTCTATGGGTGTCTAGATGGCACTGCACCTTCATAACTTCAATTACTCACGCCTAAGCATGATATATATATTTGAAAGAGAAAGAGAGAGAGAGAGAGAACGAGAGAGAGGGAGAGAGTACTTACTTTACGCCATGTTTCATAAGCTCATCTGCGGTAAGGAAAGGCCGAATAAGTTTCATGGGAGATTTTGCCTTGATCTCAGCAAGTTTTGCTTAAAGAAAATATATGCATAAAAAAAGTGAAAAAAATGGACGAAGAGAAAAAAAAAGTATAATTCAGGTGGTCTTAAAAATATAAATTGTAAATTTAGCAATCCCTTTTTAATACAGCTGCATACAATCATCAATATAGGCTATATAATTACCGTGAGTTTGTTTATATGTTTGCTTATATATATATATATATATATATATATATATATATATGTGTGTGTGTATATATATATATGTTTGTGCGCTATAGGCGCCTAGACCGTTTCACGAATCAGGTCAAAAATTAGATGTATAAATTTGTAACCGTCTCAAAAATAAATATTTATGATATCAACAATATTGCTTAATTCGAATAATTTATTTTTAAAATAAACTTAGACCTAATACTACTCACCGTATGTTAAGGTTATTAACCGAGCGCCTTTTCCGAATGATGCCCCTTTGGAATGCTTTCAAATTAGATGTGTTTCGGGACTGAGTTTTACCGTACTGTGAAATATTTATGTCTACTTTATCTATTATATTTTTTTTTTTTGTTGTTTGGTATCTGTTTTCTTTTTTCCCCCTTCTGATAGTATTATTGTTAGTTTAGATCTAATGTTTTTAAAAAGAAGCCCAAAGCTTGACAGCAACAATTCTTTATGCATATTCCAGGGCCAGGCGACAAAAACAATAAAAATAAGAAAATCTAAATATCGAAAGAAATGTTCGCACTACAGTTTTTGTTATTTTTTTCTTTCTCTTTGAACAAAACACATTGTAATCATTCGTTTCTCCGTCATTTTGACGGGCATAACTCCTAGTTTTAAATAATTATCAATACGACATAATAATGATTAGGGTCAAGGCCGTATTTAGAATTGTGGGGGCCCTGTTCCCACACTTTTTGTCGGGGCCCCTCGTGTCCTCACCCTGCCTTCGACATACCCCAGAAAAGTGCCGTTAATAAAAATTCATGTTACATTCTGTAAAATCATAAATTTTATGTTGTGCTTAGCTTGGTTGGACTGGAGCGCTTAAAATTGAATTGTATTTAACATTTTCAACGAAAGAATGGGGTGTCACTAAAAAAAAATTCTTTTTGGGATGTGTGGGGGCCCCTTTTGTGTGGGGTTCTGTTCCAATGGAAAATGGGGAACATGCCTAAATACGCAACTTATTAGGGGAGGTAATCAGGAAATAGATTCGGGTAGCCTTGTATGACAGCACCAAGAACGTAAACTCTGCTCGGGTCTCAAGATACTACAACAAAGCCAGAGATATCTCACAATCTCAGAGTTATAAAAATGAGAACTTTAAAACAAGAAAAAAAAAGAATTCGAAAGTCACAGTAATACCAGTAATACTGTAATGTAAATGAAGTTTGTAAAGTTAGTGTAAAAATTAGCTTTAGTAAATTAAGGTACAACAGGGAGTGATGGGGTTCACATTCGTTTTTTCTAGATTAAGTGTTGCTAAAGAAATGTTATATCTGAAACCAATTATCTATCTATCTAATTTATTTATTTATATATATTATGCTAATGTGTGTGTGCTTGTGTATGTTAGTGTATATGTATGTGTGGGTGTGTGATTGTAAAAATAAATCTTCTTGCAAAATATGTGCTGCAGTTTCATTTTGTTTTTTTTTTTAATATGAGAAACAAGGCTCATTTCAATCAAATCTGTGTAATAAATGTGTGCCTCTGTGTGTGTTTATGATTTTTAAAAAAAATTCTTTATGTGGCAAAATATGTGCCACAGTTAGATTTTGTTATTAAACAACAAGGAAAATACAGTTTTATACTTTTGAAAAAGTCTGTCAACTCTATGGGGAAATACAGTTTTATACCTTTGAAAAAGTCTGTCAACTCTATGTGAAAATACAGTTTTATACCTTTGAAAAAGTCTGTCAACTCTATGTGAAAATACAGTTTTATACCTTTGAAAAAGTCTGTCAACTCTATGGGAAAATACAGTTTTATACCTTTGAAAAAGTCTGTCAACTCTATGTGAAAATACAGTTTTATACCTTTGAAAAAGTCTGTCAACTCTATGTGAAAATACAGTTTTATACCTTTGAAAAAGTCTGTCAACTCTATGGGAAAATACAGTTTTATACCTTTGAAAAAGTCTGTCAACTCTATGGGAAAATATAGTTTTATACCTTTGAAAAAGTCTGTCAACTCTATGGGAAAATACAGTTTTATACCTTTGAAAAAGTCTGTCAACTCTATGGGAAAATTTTGCTCAATTAACTTTTCTGTGAAACTTTCAATGGACATCTCCTCCCAGTCATCGGGCGTATTGAGAGTCGCATCCTGCACTTGTTTTGGTTCTTTGACTGACATTTTACACACTGACATTACATAACTGTAAGTCCTAAAGAGTAGAAAATACACATTTGTGAAAGCGAACACATTAACAAAGTCTATAAAAAAAAATGAAACCATTATTCGCAAAATATAGAATAATATCAATTGTCTAAATCTATATTAAAAAAATGAGATTTTCCTTTTTTTTTTTCAAAACCAAAAAAAAAAAAAAAAATTTTTGCGATAAGATTTTTTGGGTTAGGGTTAGGGTTAGGGTAATAGTCTTTAACTATAACAAAATCTAAAAAAAATTATAGTTTGCATTTAACACGTTAATAGTCAATGTTTTTTTTTATATATAATGATAAAAGGCAACTTATTATAGAGTCTATTTCTTTTGGAGTATATAGATATTGGCCTATGACTCCGATAAGTTGATGTTTTGTTGTGTCATACGCATGCAACTAAAAACAAATAAATTTGGCGTAGATATATTTTCTCATAAATAATAAATATATTATCATAATTCTAACAACATTAGAAAAAATGCGCACATATTATTAGCCTAACCTGTACCAGATTTTGACCACCATAAACAAAACTCCGCAAAAAAATTAATTTCCTGGAAAATCTGGTCAGCTCTATTTTTAGATATCACGTATTTATGCTTCGGTAAGCATAGGTCTATAGTCCATATAATAAAAGAAAAATACACTGCAGCGGGCTGTGTGTTTGGGTGGGGTGTGAGGGGGGACTGTTTTTTTTAATTTATTTTTAGTTTATCTAGCCATATGTATTTATTTTTTTTGGCATGACATCTGTCAATGACAGTTCTCCGATATTTAGCTCGTATTACAACGATTGTTATAAACCAAGGGCCACATATAGCACACTCGTGTTATAAACCAGGTCTCGGCAACCTATGGTACGCGTGGAAGACTTGGCAAGCAGATAGATTTTCAATGGCACGCCGAAGGCCTCTAGGAACAATTCAAGTCTATTCTACAAGAAAGTTAGTGCTAAAGCAGGCCGTCTTTTAAACCGTAGGCAGACAGAATGAATTATAAACCCTACACTACACACTATAATCCAAAGTTTGACGACCCCTGGTATAAACCATGCATTACTTTGACGGAATGAAAAAGACAGATAGACAAAGGGGGGGGGGGGGAAATGGGGGTTATACTTACTACTGAATACAGAGTTATATCGATAGGGGGGGGGGAGTGTAAGAAAGCATGACGGGGTGATAGAATAATTTCTTGTAATTTTACTTTCTACTTTTGTTCCCTTCTATTTCAAATCGGTGCTTTCCCCACAATATTTACTTGTTTTTTATTTACTGGCAAGCAATCTGGTTAGTTTACACCTGAATTGATAGACGTAGTCCTACCTGAAGGACATTCGAACAAGTCCTTTTATTTAGTAGAATTGATCGGGAAGAAAACGACCAACTAGTAAGCACACAATTAACATTAATTATTATCTCGTACCAAAACAATACGCATCACTCGGATCGCCGATGATTTTATGGGGCATACAGCATAGGGCATGGAGCCTATGACATGGGGCCCGGGGCATGGGACATAGTTCTTCTGTAAAGCTCAAGATAAGATTAAAAAGAAACGATTTTTTATACTAAATTGTTGCTATGCCTTAACTCTATATTTAACGGAGGGGTGTATAAAAAACAGAGTAAGAGGCGTACTGGAGAAACAAAATATAAGTATTAAACACACGTTGTAAAGCGGATTCGATATCTACCGTAGCCTATTGCAACACATGGCTAATACTCAATATTTAAATATAAATACCACTTTTTGTTGTTGATTTTGATTTTGATTTCACTGAAACCAGTCATGTGCCTTCTATAAGAACCCAATAATGAATCATTTGTAGGCTCTATATATAAGAAGAATAGCGGGTTCAACTTTTAATATTAATTGTCATTTATTGCCTTTAAAAAAAAAATGTCGTTTGTATTTTAACTATTCGTCAGGCTAGGACAGTTGACATTTTTTGGTAAAATTAAAACCTAGCAATTCTACAATTCTAGCATTTTCAAAAATAATAATTGGTATATAAATAATTATTGTCCAAAATTATTTTTTTCGGCATAGTAATACAACAAACAGCCTTGCTGAAATACACCAATGTGGCGAATTTATCATTTTGTGTTTTGAGCTGTATGATTGAAAACAAGATCATGTATTATTTTAAAACAGTCTACTTAAAAAAACAACATAATAAATCTATTATTCTTTTAGTAATGTATTATATATAACGAATAATAGCCTGTTATATAAAACGTTAATGGCATTGTAAAATATTTCATAATTTATACTAAATTTAGTATTGTACACTATTCTCTACTACACAATATACTATATTATACTATACTTTTCTATGTTTATTGCTAAATTCAATATAATTTAACTTAATATATGTAACGTAAATCTATCTATAAAAAACATCATTCTGTTAAGGAAAAGGAAAGAGCTAGGGAAAGAAAGAGAAAGAGAGAGCGAAGCAAACATTATGCATTGCAAATTAAGTAGACAATACATTAGAAGTCCACATGTATAGGCCTACTAAAACGCGTAGTGGAAATAATAAGTCAATTTTGTTAAGGGATAAGTGCAGTTATGTCGTTAGATAAAGGTAAAGTGTATATCATCATATGATCACGAGTGATACTTTGTTAGACGTTCTTCAAAATTGATAAATGCCAAAGACTAAAGCAAGAACACACACCACGCAAATACGAACACATAACACAATAAAAGAAAGAACGCAAACACACAGCTTTACACCTTACCCACAATTACCAACACACAAATGAACAAAGAATTTTTTTTTCATTTGCCACATAGTGCATAAGTATAAAAAGGGCAGTGAATATAGTATATATAATAGTAAGCTTATAAAACATTCAACTTAAAACGTTTGAAAATAAAGCATACATACTCACACACCCTTACACTGACTAATACTCCCTTATATTCACTCAAACTCACTTAAATTCACTCATACTCACTCAAACTCTTTCATACTCACACGCAAACTACAACAAACATGTAAACACGCGAACTTTTGCTTCCGTAAAGACAACACATACACGTTAATATATAAGTACATATACAAGGACAAATATGTATTTACTTACAAAAAAATATTACAGTTGACTCATATTGTTTTAGTCCCTAAAATTGATCAAAATCCTTTATTCCGTGTGCAAAATTAAATATAAAAAACACTACCAAAAAATCTTCTATAATTGTCTAGATCTATGACTATCTGTCTTTGCACAAAAAAAGTGATAACGTCAGAAACTTTATATTGTATTCGGCGATTGTGTGTGTTTGGCTTAAATATCGATTACGATATAATATATCCTAGTCTTTTAAATTTAGATATAATACAATAAAAATACAGATCGATACCATATACAGTGGTTTAGTCTTTCAATCCTGAATATTGTCCAGATCAATACTTTCTTAGAACTCAACCATTACATATACGACACTATCATCACAAACAACCTGGCTGAACACAGTGTCTCATATCTCTGATTCATTCAAACACAAACGCAGGCTTATGTGGAGTCAGCGGCGCAAATAAATTCGGTGGTTGAGAGAAGATTGACATGTGGATATGCATACAGCACAAAAGTCGGTACCCTATAGCAATAATAATTAACCTGCATAGTTTGAGTTTTTGAGTTCAATGCGAGATAGGGAAAAAAATACAACAACAACCTCCCAATTCGAAATACATCTTTGTTGAATGGGATATTTTTGTGCCATTGGCCGCAGATACATGTGATGTGAATGTATTATTAGCGCTTTAAAAGACCGCTCATGTTTAAAGGTAGAAAAATATTTGTTTAGTTCATATTGAAATTTTATGCTTTGATGACTCATGCAACGACGTCCATGTTAGATATAATATTGCACTATGACCTTTATGCTCTTTGGTTTATAAATGGAATGCAAAATCCAGGAAACTTGTAATGTCTTTGAACTGAGACCCTTGCGTTAGTCATGCCTGGGTCTATTAATATCATCACCTCTCCCCATCGTCGTAACAGTCTTGAGAGTCGTTAGAGGTCTAAACCTCAACCCCCCCCCTCTTCCTTTCAACTCCTTCTCAAGTCAATATTATTCTTTTAAAACTGTAAGAATCTGGAACCTATCCTGATGTTTAAATAACGTATTTCTACTAACATATGTAGAAAGAAGTGCAAAGAACGAACAAAAATACATAAATCATTCTAAGTTAGAAATACAACACAACAATATCTAATTCTAATACAATACAAAGATATACATAGGTATTCGTTTTTTTCATTTTTCCATAAGCAAAAACAAACGTATATAAGTGCTCTTTCTTGTCGAATGGCATGTGGGCATTTGAAAATTCCAGGAAAACCATCAACTTAACGTCATTTAAAATCATAATCAAAATGCAAGAAATCCAACCACATATACGCGTAGAATCTTTTGTATAAAAGGAACGTCTATAACATATAATGTAAGATCAATAAAGGGGTAAAATATAAATATTTTCGGTTTGAAGAATTTGTTAACCGACGCTCGTCATTATAAACTACTAACCACTGGTTCGGATCATAATTCCATCTACTAGTGCATGACAGTTGTTACCAACTAAAGACTCTATTACTACAAGATCTACACCACTGTAGATTCAAACCTGGCATCTCCCATAATTTACAGACAATACCATGAAATTATAAGTTTGTTGATCATAGACATACCGGTAATTAAAAAGTCTTGTTTTTTTATGAAAAATAACATACAAATATTAATTCATTACTATAATATGAAAAGTATTTATATACATTTTGTTTGTATTTGGTTAGATTATTATGTTGTATTTTGAATTAATGAAAAAACTTTTGTTGTATTATGACTATTTAAATGAATCCTTGAACCTGATGCAGAAAAATTAGGATATTTTTTTTCAATCAAAAATAAAAACAGTTGTCTAAGTTTAAGTCGTTACTTGATTTTTTTTCTAAAAGACCTAAGGCATTAATACATTCTGCTAGCTCGGGTATTGTCCTTTTTCATGTACCATAGGGGGAGACCGGGGCTAGTCCGCCCATTTTTAGCATTTTTAGCTATTCAGGGTTTATTTCTGGATGGAATTCTTTGCCGATTCTCATAATCATTCCCCAACTATTCAGTTAATGTGAGCTAGAAGGATTTTGGGAAACCTCTGCCCCAAATCACACAATAAAATCAAATGTGAGGTCACTCTGTGTGGGCGAATGTGCCCCACATGTGGGGCAAGTTCGTCACACATGTGGGGCACATACGCCCATGAGGGGCAAATCCGCCACATGCACAATAATTCACTAAAACAAGGCTTAAACACTCGATACCAAAAAGAACAAGGCAAGCTTTATTTATGTTTATGTTTCCAATTTTCGGTATAGATATTGTGGCGTGCTGGTCTAAGATGCTGTCACCGGGCCTGCAATTAGCCTAGGCTATCAGTGCAGACTTAGAGGATAACTCAGCAGGTACACAGGGTGATGGGGAGGGGTGATTTAGGCAGGTTTTCTAGGTGGTATGTGGTCCCGAAGTGCAGATGATTCCTAGGTGATTCTAAGACAAATTTATATCCAGGTTTCGTTTTGGCTCGTTAATACGTAGGTTGAGTTAAACTGTTGACTAATTGACACTGTCACTGGACGTCACACAAACAGGTATTCTATCAATCGATAAGCAAGGCGTATTGTAACAACGAATATTTTATTCACGTGAAAGTCCGTATTCAATCATTGATGACATGAGCACATAATTCATACAATCCAAATACAAGTGATAAAGAGTGTACATTTAATCATAGGCTTAAACTATATGTAGCAGATAGTCCTAACAAGGACTCTACAACAGACTATAGCACCGCGTGGTGCTGTTGGAGCTCGGGGCATCCAACCCTCGAGACTCCTTAAGCCAGACTGCCCTAAAACTAACTTACATTTACATTACATGTTAAACAACAAGTTAGGTTGCAACTCCCCACGTGATTGTAATGAGGGGGAGGGGCAAGGGTAAGATTTGACCAGTAGATAGCGTATCCGATTGGTCAACATGTCTATTCAATTCAACATTTGATTGATTGGCATGTGAAAATAAGTACCAAACGGTAGTGGGGAGGGGGTGCGGGGGGGGGGGGAGACGCGGCGGTAGGGAAACTTCGAAAGCCCTGTGTTGTTGGTCAGAGTTTTCTCTCTTGTCCGTCGGGGTCCTGCATCAAAGATTCCAAGTTCCCTATTCTCTGACCAGGGGAAGAACCGTCATTGAGATGTGAATTTCCTGTGATCTGGTCAAAGAGACTGTGGGGTGGGGGGGGATTAGCTTGGTTGCGTCAGGTATGACCCTGGCCTTGTTCCGAAGGCGTGGGGCGGTTAGGGGGAGGAACACACACGTGCTACAACATTTATAATATACATGAATGGGAACTAATATCAATGACTAATCGTATAACAATAAGTAATATACTGATAAGCATGCAGAACGTATACATATATGTAAATAAAATTCAATGCAAAGCTAAATACTTTAATGTTAAATAATATATGAGATAAAAAGGAAAGACACATTCTTACTCCAATCAGACATTCAATAGTGGCACATAGTGTCAGTGGTTTGTACGTACATATGAGATGATTATAGTATCTTATAAGAGCGGATTACATTTAAAAACCTTTCTTAGTTCGTGTGGTGTTAATCTTGTCCCAAAACGCCACACCTGCCCCGCCATGTTTTAAAGCTTTCATATAATGAAAGATTTGACCTATTAGAGGTAGGCCTACTGCACTTACTATTTACACTATGAGAGTTCTGGACCATCGAAGCGAAGCGGGTGGTCATCGCTACGGGGAAGAGGGGGGGGGGTCGAGACAAGGCGGTAAGGGGTGACGGGGCGAATTTTTACGTTTTTCTGTTATGGACGGAGGAGAAAGGCATGCTTTAGCGTTTCTTACAGTACTTTAAATCTATTCCGGCATTATGCTTAGTCTAGGTTCGTCCCATTTATTTGCGAGCTATTGACACGGTTTATTCATTTTATCGTTTGTCTGTGACTGTCTTAGGTACTTACTTTTCATATATTGATAGGCACTAGCTAGGAAATCTATTTATTTCATGCTTTCTATGTGCTATAAATGCGGGATTCACTTTATTATAATAATTATAAGCATAATAATAATAATAATTCGACCTCGGCAGTAGGGTCCACGAAATTGGAGGAAGTCCGAGACGGGATGCCAAAACTGGGTGATAGGGATCGAATTGCTGATCGAACTATCAGGTCCACCAGTTCACTCCCTGCCTCGCGCTAAAGCGGACAGGTGAGGGGATCTGGCTCACACGTAAATATCAGGGGATCTATGACGGAGTCATAGAGGGTGGGGCAGCGGAGTCCTTTGCTTAACGTATTGGTACATGCATTATTGGCCTAGTGAACATTCTTCAGGGGGGGGGGGGCGGCGGGCGTTGTGTGGGCGCGTGCAGCTGACCCCAACACAAGCCTAAACACTAGTGTTTCTGATCACGTGGATTCTGATTTCTCACGCGCGAGTGACTTCTAGTGGGGGGGGGCGGAGTAAGGCGGTAGTCAAGTCACCTCTGGCGCGATAGGCCAGGAAATTGTATCAATGTTGTCGTTCGTTTGCAATTATTGGGCCCTAGAGCTAAAACACGGACATAGCTTCACTTTAATTGTTACACTATTCGCTTCTCTTCTTTTCTCAAGCACCACATTTCTCCTTGTTTAACAGTGTTTAAGCAGCGACGGAAAGGGGGGGCTGGCAGTGGGCGTACATTACTTTGGCTACAGTAAAGATTAAATCGTTCTACTTTCTCAATTCCCGTTTTATAAATTTGTAAAATCGGTAAAGAAGCAATTATTTAATTCGCTACCAATAATATCTCTGTACGTACATTTGACCAACTCACA
Organism: Anisus vortex; assembly: GCA_949126835.1. NCBI lineage: Eukaryota > Metazoa > Mollusca > Gastropoda > Planorbidae > Anisus > Anisus vortex. The sequence goes on from OX421499.1 coordinate 22,507,418, forward strand.
TATATGCCACTCACCGTTTTATTTCTACACATTCATTTTCTTTCACGCTAGACCGCGGGGTCTTGAATCTTGACGTCTGAGTGGTCTGGCACATCAGATGACATCGGATGACATCAGTTGTGTAGCGCTTTAAGAACAGTCAATTGGCCCGTAGGCAGTCTTTATATCTAACACATTTATTATCCAACGCGTTGTGTAAGGAACACAGTTCATCAAAAGTTAATATATACACATGGTAATCCGATAACAGTTAATATACTCCAATCTAAAGGCAATAATGTCAGCTTTCAGGAAACGTACTGCACATGACAGTTTAATCCAGAGCGAACGTGGCTGAAAGTATCCAAGAATTATAGCTGAATGGGCGAACATATGCAATGTTGAAGATTGCAGGCTGGATTTCGGCCCGGTGGGCGCGAATATTTGCAGTGTTTCTCAGGGCGGGTACTGGTTCACAGTATTTGGCGGACATAGTTATGCCCGATCTGGCAAATAATTTCGTTACGCATGAGCTAATCCAAAGCAGAAATGGCGATATGCCTATTGACTATCGGCATTCGGCAAGCCTATAGTGTGCAGAGTTGTACGGGAGCTAATCCGAGCAGGAAAACGACGTTGTTATTAGTGGCACTTCGGCCGACATCTAACATAATAAAGCAAGTTATCCAAACATGAGTGGCGATTTTGTTATTGTGACGTGAAGCCGACAAATAAACGTAATACAGCAAATAATCCGAACAGGCAAAGGCGATATATTTCAATCGTATAGCATTGGCAGAAACAAGAGTTGACGTATAATTCTACGATGATAGATGAGTGTTTGCAGTAGAGTCAAAAAACACAGTTCGCTCACCTGATGAAACCTTAAGCCCCCAGTCTTTCATCACGTGAAGAATATCATAGCACAGAGTTCAATGTTGAGCGTGAGTACTTATCCATGTACGTCAAGCGAAACTAATCCCGGCACGAGCCCACAGGTGTGGCGTGCTGGTCTAAGATGCTGTCACCGGGCCTGCAATTAGCCTAGGCTATCAGTGCAGACTTAGAGGATAACTCAGCAGGTACACAGGGTGATGGGGAGGGGTGATTTAGGCAGGTTTTCTAGGTGGTATGTGGTCCCGAAGTGCAGATGATTCCTAGGTGATTCTAAGACAAATTTATATCCAGGTTTCGTTTTGGCTCGTTAATACGTAGGTTGAGTTAAACTGTTGACTAATTGACACTGTCACTGGACGTCACACAAACAGGTATTCTATCAATCGATAAGCAAGGCGTATTGTAACAACGAATATTTTATTCACGTGAAAGTCCGTATTCAATCATTGATGACATGAGCACATAATTCATACAATCCAAATACAAGTGATAAAGAGTGTACATTTAATCATAGGCTTAAACTATATGTAGCAGATAGTCCTAACAAGGACTCTACAACAGACTATAGCACCGCGTGGTGCTGTTGGAGCTTGGGGCATCCAACCCTCGAGACTCCTTAAGCCAGACTGCCCTAAAACTAACTTACATTTACATTACATGTTAAACAACAAGTTAGGTTGCAACTCCCCACGTGATTGTAATGAGGGGGAGGGGCAAGGGTAAGATTTGACCAGTAGATAGCGTATCCGATTGGTCAACATGTCTATTCAATTCAACATTTGATTGATTGGCATGTGAAAATAAGTACCAAACGGTAGTGGGGAGGGGGTGCGGGGGGGGGAGACGCGGCGGTAGGGAAACTTCGAAAGCCCTGTGTTGTTGGTCAGAGTTTTCTCTCTTGTCCGTCGGGGTCCTGCATCAAAGATTCCAAGTTCCCTATTCTCTGACCAGGGGAAGAACCGTCATTGAGATGTGAATTTCCTGTGATCTGGTCAAAGAGACTGTGGGGTGGGGGGGGATTAGCTTGGTTGCGTCAGGTATGACCCTGGCCTTGTTCCGAAGGCGTGGGGCGGTTAGGGGGAGGAACACACACGTGCTACAACATTTATAATATACATGAATGGGAACTAATATCAATGACTAATCGTATAACAATAAGTAATATACTGATAAGCATGCAGAACGTATACATATATGTAAATAAAATTCAATGCAAAGCTAAATACTTTAATGTTAAATAATATATGAGATAAAAAGGAAAGACACATTCTTACTCCAATCAGACATTCAATAGTGGCACATAGTGTCAGTGGTTTGTACGTACATATGAGATGATTATAGTATCTTATAAGAGCGGATTACATTTAAAAACCTTTCTTAGTTCGTGTGGTGTTAATCTTGTCCCAAAACGCCACAGATATAAAGAATAAAAAGTAACCAAGTTAGATCTAGATGAAGAACTGTTTTGATCCCAAAATGAATGAAACAAACTTTAACTGAATACAAAGTGTAACTTTAACTTGAGGTTTCATAACGATTCAAATTCAAAAGCATCATTCGAAAAAGTCAGAGTCACTTGATGCACAGTTGTGGCATGTGTAATAGTCTTTTTTTTCTCCAATACAATGTTCATGTGACCATTCTTGGCACTGCAGACATTGTATCCAGGATTCCTTTTTAATGTGAGACCACTTTAAGAGACAAATGAGAAAATGCCATTTCTCATCTTCTTCCTCTGATGACTATTCCTTTGCAGTGCTTCTTTTTGCTTTTTCTTATTCACAACTGAAGTCTTTCTTCCAGGTTGCTTTGAGCTTTTCTTGCGCTTTTTTTCCAAATGGTCCAGTTCTAAGTTTCGCTTTTTATGGCGTGTATGTCAGAATGCAGCTTTTCCTCTTCCTTTTCCCGCGTGTTGGTAACTTTCGCAGAGGAGTTTTGGGGTGAGGCTTAATTTAAACAGGCGAAAAGTCAGCTGCTGCTACAAGCCGCACCGGTGTTCCTTGCCCTTGAGAAGGGCCTGGTTGATCCTTGTGAGAAGTTAGTCCTGGCGAGAAGGGCCTGTTTGATAATGGCGAGAAGGGTCTGGTTGATCCTGGCGAGAAGGGCCTGGTTGATCCTGGCGAGAAGGGCCTGTTGATCCTGGCGAGAAGGGCCTGTTTGAACCTGGCGAGAAGGTTCTGGTTGATCCTGGCCAGAAGGGCTTGGTTGATCCTGGCTAGAAACTTCTGGTTGGTCCTGGTGAGAAAATTTTGGTTAGTCCTGGTGAGAAAGTTCTGGTTGGTCCTGGTGAGAAAGTTCTGGTTAGTCCTGTTGAGAAGGGCCTGGCTGATGTTTCTGGCGAGAAGATTCTAGTTGTAGTGGATTGTCTCAATCAGTCACTGAAGAGGGACAGAAATCGTTTTCTTGTAAAGTGTCAGGGCTGTAAGGAAAGATGCCTGCTTTTGCAAATCCTTAGATGATGTTCTGCACTGTCATAGTGGGACCCCATGCCTTATTAACAATCTCTGGATGTTGATAAATTGTCAACGGGGAGCCAGAATGAGATCGAAGTCAGTTTTGCTGAGCTTGCCTTAGGCGTTTTTTTCAGCGGGCCGAACACAGACAGATTCCCATTGGGGCAGGTTCGCCCATCTGTCGGATATGCCCCAGCCAGTGTTGGCGAACCTGCCCCACTATCACCTTTCTACGATTATCAATCCATTACAGCAGCCTTGGTAGAGAAAGCGATAACGTGACACCATGAATGTATCAAGGAGAGCCAGTGTTTTGATAACATGCAGTGTCGTTTAATAGCCTTTACTACTTCTTGCGTAATATGAGGAGATGTAGTACGAAGAAAAAATCACTTACCTACTAAAAAAACACAAATATCACGGTAGCAGAGCAGTCTAAGTTTGTAGCCATTTAACACATACACAAGATCAACCAGACGCAATTACTGAACGGCGTGGTAGTGTCGTCCAGTCTAAAAATAACTCAGTTTGCGCGCAATACCACCATGGCGAATGTACCCCTATGGCGGACTAGCCCCGGTCCTAGGCAGGCCCCAAGATTGACTGCAGCCAGAGAAAGATGCAAAATAAGAATAAATCTTACTAAGACTGGATTCACACCTCGGATAGACGTAGGTCACAATAACCTACTGTACAGAAAAAAGCGTCTGTAACATATAAGAAAACACACAAGAAGCGATGCAACATTACAATCGTACAAATATCTAACAGCACATTTTTAATGTTTATAAATTATTAAGATTTTATTCACACATTTTAAATACATTCTAATAGTTCAGAATATAGAATATACTGGGTAATCATCAAAATATAAGTATTTACATTGATTAAAAAAAAAATACATAGAAGTGCGCTCATTTGAATCTGTGGCGCCTTCTTTATAGAACAGCTTGCCTCAGACACTGAGAGAATCTGCGACTAAGTAGTCTTTTAAAAAGAGCTTAAAGACATTTTTCTTTGGCTAGTAACTGTGTGCCTTAAATACTAATACAACTGCCACTGCAATTTACACCAAGAGCGCACTGAGCATTATTATTATTCTAATCATATAACTTTTAACAAAACCAATGTCTTCCAGCAGACACTTTTGTGCTATTCTCTATCACACGAAAACCTATGAGCCAGAAGTGACGTTTATTTCAACAATAAATAATATTTTAAAGATGATTATTCTTGAGAACAATATTAAGCCAATGTATGCTACAACATCGTTTGCCTAAAATAAATATGTGGATTAAAATGTGCGAATGTGCACACATTAATGTAATAATACTTGATTAATGGTTAAGTACACACAAAATTACACTTATTTGGTTTAGGTTAATGTCACAGGACCAAGACACGCGTATAATTCATGAAGGAACTCAACGAAGGCTGCTTGGTACAATACGTCGCTCTTTAATTCTTAGTCACTATAACATGATAATGGTCCATTACAACAATACATTCTATTCATGACTGGTACCGATCGTATAACTCTTCCAACTTGGACGAAGACTGATATCATATACGACTCATGTGTAGTCATACAATCTTAACTGAAGTATATTTAGAATTCAGCGTTGCTATATTACTTTCATACTCTCTGCACTTCCCTTTCATACCACAGTGCAATCTCGTACATAATAATATCATGCACACCTTGGTTATTCCTCATCTGACAACATGCGTACTTTCTATATTATATAATAATATAGTGACAGTTAATACAGAATCAGTCTTATACTTATAGTGTTCTGGTACTGCATTTGCCTCGACGTGGTATTCCGCGGAAATTTTAAAAAACGTGCCGCGGAAAATTGTTAGTCAAACGTCACACAGAGAATTATTTGGTGATATACGGAGATTTTAATCGAATTTTTATTTACTTTCCCTGTTCTATAGTATCACATTAACCAATGTGCTTTAGACTAAAGGGAAAACTATGTATACACATTTTAAAATAATATTTATAAAAAGTCGTTCTTCATGTCTGCCTGTGTCTCACTACTTTAGCCATTACTCTACATGCTTAATTGAGATTATTTTTTATATTATACTCCAGTCTCTAGCCTTAAATTATTTTGGTTTGATTTATTATGACTAGACTTATAGGTATGTCGCATTTTACGTATGTATTTATAAATATGTATTATAAAAGCTGGCCTATTACACAACACGTTTAAGTTTTAATAATAAATAAATAAATTGTAAATATTATCACAAAACGCACCGAAAGTAATTAAAACAAGAGTCATTAAAATATATACAAAAATCAATTTGTCAGTTGAAAATTATCGTAGCAATTTAAACAGAAGTACATGAATTTAAGACATAAATGACATATTTCAGACACAATAATCTTCTGTATAGACGGAGCGTCTTAGATAGCATATAATCATTTGTTTAGAATATATTACATGAAAAATGATGCAAGTATTGTTCAAACAATAATTCGTAATGTGTTCACTTGTTTGAAGAAGAAAAAAAAAAGTAAATACTAATATAACTAGCGCTTGTAATTCTTGTAACAAGTATTTTAAAATGCAGCTCTAATATAATGTGTAAACTAATTAATTTAATATTGTCATTTGGAAACTAAATTATCTTATGTCGTCCTCAAAATAGAAGTTTGTTGTTACGCCTGTAGAAGGAAAGAAATATAATTATTTTTTAAAATAAACATGAACTTATAAGCAACAGTTTTTATTCTTAAAAAAATATTTTCTTAACGGCTAAATTTAGAAGCATGTCATCTTATCTGTGCAATTTTTTTATTAAATTAATTACTTTAAACTTAAGATGAACATATTTTAGAAGATATTGCTAAATTGATACTTTATTTAGAAAAGAAACTATTAAAATAAATTGTCTCCATGTTCTGACGATTTTATCAACCCTAAATTCCGCTTCTGTAAAGAGATACCGACCCATATAACTCGGAAAATAATTTCAGTCGTCGTCGATACTAACTTTTTTTTCCCATAGATATTCTAGGAATTTCTCACCCCACTTTAGTGTAGTTTCTATACATTTTCAGTACTTTGATTGTGTCCCTTTCAAGTGTCAGCAAAGGTTAAACTTGTTTCAAATTCAATAATAAACTCATTTTGCTGTCTTGCTAAATAGGGAATAGTGTGGCCAACACAGTGTTTAAATACCTAAATCAATCGTAAACTTCGCCTTGTATACTTGTACATGGAGTACCGATAAAAAATGTTTCCCTGTATACTGTAATTACGATGAGAATCATCGCACCGCTTACATTCTAACTATGCAATCCACTATTATTATATTTATTGAACTATCAGGATAGATCAGACAATATCAAAGCAAATCTTATTTTAAAACCATACGAGTTTAATACAGATATCTGACCCACTCAGCCCTGCAGATATCTGACCCACTCACCCCTGCAGATATCTGACCCACTCACCCCTGCAGATATCTGACCCACTCACCCCTGCAGATATCTGACCCACTCACCCCTGCAGATATCTAACCCATTCACACCGGCAGATATCTGACCCACTCACCCCTGCAGATATCTGACCCACTCACCCCTGCAGATATCTGACCCACTCATTCCTGCAGATATCTGACCCACTCAACCCTGCAGATATCTGACCCACTCACCCCTGCAGATATCTGACCCACTCAACCCTGCAGATATCTGACCCACTCACCCCTGCAGATATCTGACCCACTCACCCCTGCAGATATCTGACCCACTCACGCCTGCAGATATCTGACCCACTCACCCCTGCAGATATCTGACCAACTCACCCCTGCAGATATCTGACCCACTCACCCCTGCATATATCTGACCCACTCACCCCTGCAGATATCTGACCCACTCACCCATGCAGATATCTGACCCACTCACCCCTGCAGATATCTGACCCACTCACCCCTGCAGATATCTGACCCACTCACCCCTGCAGATATCTGACCCACTCACCCCTGCAGATATCTGACCCACTCACCCCTGCAGATATCTGACCTACTCACCCCTGCAGATATCTGACCCACTCACCCCTGCAGATATCTGACCCACTCACCCCTGCAGATATCTGACCCACTCACCCCTGCAGATATCTGACCCACTCACCCCTGCAGATATCTGACCCACTCACCCCTGCAGATATCTGACCCACTCACCCCTGCAGATATCTGACCCACTCACCCCTGCAGATATCTGACCCACTCACCCCTGCAGATATCTGACCCACTCACCCCTGCAGATATATGACCCACTCACCCCTGCAGATATCTGACCCACTCACCCCTGCAGATATCTGACCCACTCACCCCTGCAGATATCTGACCCACTCACCCCTGCAGATATCTGACCCACTCACCCCTGCAGATATCTTACCCACTCACCCCTGCAGATATCTGACCCACTCACCCCTGCATATATGTGACCCACTCACCCCTGCAGATATCTGACCCACTCACCCCTGCAGATATCTGACCCACTCAACCCTGCAGATATCTGACCCACTCACCCCTGCAGATATCTGACCCACTCAACCCTGCAGATATCTGACCCACTCACCCCTGCAGATATCTGACCCACTCAGCCCTGCAGATATCTGACCCACTCAACCCTGCAGATATCTGACCCACTCACCCCTGCAGATATCTGACCCACTCACCCCTGCAGATATCTGACCAACTCACCCCTGCAGATATCTGACCCACTCACCCTGCAGATATCTGACCCACTCACCCCTGCAGATATCTGACCCACTCACCCCTACAGATATCTGACCCACTCACCCCTGCAGATATCTGACCCACTCACCCCTGCAGATATCTGACCCACTCACCCCTGCAGATATCTGACCCACTCAACCCTGCAGATATCTGACCCACTCACCCCTGCAGATATCTGACCCACTCAACCCTGCAGATATCTGACCCACTCACCCCTGCTTCTAAGATTTCTTTGGCACACTGTTCAATTTCTAATCTTCTTTGTCCAGAATCGTCCTTGGCACTCTTGGTACTATAAACTCTTACTTGAACTTCGTTGAACTTCACTGGTCCGAGAATTCGACTCGCCTGTGAACAAAATATTTACTATGGTGTATACTATACAAGACTTTTTAATGCAAAGCAGTAATCGAGTTAAAGAAAGCGAAATATTTTAGCACAGAATATAATATTATAGACTTAATCATACTGGGTTACGTGAATAACTTCGCTTTGAAATTGTCCAGGAACTGTAGATAATTTAAACTTTAAACTGTCAAAACTTTATTTATGAGTTTCAAAGTGTTAAAGGTGTCGTACTTTGTCTCTGAAGGGTACTTGACATTAGCTGGGAAAAAAGTAACGATTGTGCTAGCCACACAATTCCTTTGTATGCCGTGGACACGGAAAGTGGTGAACGCTACTCATTGTACCCATGGGAATCAAAACTAGCGAAGATTGTTGACCATCGATCCGTTATGAGTCTTTCGGTGGTTACCACCCTGGCGATGACTTTTCAGGCTGGTGTGAGGGCGCGGAATTGTATTAAAACGCAACCAAATCAGGTACAACAAAGCTCAGTCACTTGATGCCCGCGTAGATTACGTACGAGTCTAAGAGACAGGTTTATATTCACCCAGGTGATGCCTAGGCTTAAGATATAAACGTGATGCCTCTTCACAGGAAACGGCGGGCTACACGAGCAGGGCCCCACCAAAAAGGAAACACGCAAATTCTATTAGCGGAAAACGGAGGACACACAATTATAATACCTAAATTACGACACCCCTATAAACATGACGTACGGGGACTTCCTAGGACAAGATCGCTCTCAAAAGGGTGAATAACATCATAAATTGAGGATTCTGGGACCGTGCTTTTGGTCTATTTCCAGCCCATACAGGCATTATCCTAAAGTTCCGTATTGTGAAGGCTGTTTGAAGTTAGTATGAAACAATATGATCTTAAAGTGATATTTATTTTCCTGTTGCTTTCGCTTTAGGCATTAATCTACAACATTCCCATTGTTATAAAATTGAAAACTAAAACATTTCTATTTTACCTCTTCTTTCTTTAAATGGCGAGCTTCATTCAGACGATGTTTAGAATAAACCTTGAGTCTTTCTACTGGATTTTCTTCTTTCATTCCAAAATGTAGACTAATTATCTGCAGAACGTAGATATGACAGAGTTAACAGTTATAGTTTTAATTTCAAAGTTTTATGATAAAGTGAAACGAGAATCCGTTTATATTTAATACATCATCAATTGACAAATAGACTGATGGGTGAATAGATTGATTAACGAAGAGATTGATGAAAGAGTAGATTAATTGACAAATAAACAGACGAATAGATCAATGATGGATCGTAAAAATACATTGTAATAATGTTAACTATCTACATGTTGATAAAAGAAATACGCCAGCATAATACACCGATACATATTGATCGCCATATTTAAACAAATCATTAATAAAAGAAGTAAAGTTTAAAAAAAAACAAAAGTATTGAACAGAATGGTAAGTACTAAAAAAGCAAACATTTGATTGACCAACCAACTAGATGACATTTTACCTTTACAATAACATCTTCTTTTGCTAAGTCTGCTTTTGCCACTATTCTGTCTGTAATAACTCCTTCTAGTTCATCAAGACTTTTCTCAACTCCTAGCCGCTGACAAAGAAATAGTTGCGAATAACAATTAATGGTAAGCTCTCCATATACACATTACATAATAATAATTCTTTTTGTGTAGCACTACCATCAAACATAATGTAAACTCAGAGCATATTTAACATTGAGGAAAAAAACAACAAGACAATTAAGATATAATTCCCTAGGTTAAAAAGTATATAATGTATTATGATTAATAATCTAGAAAATTAACAAACTAAATAAATTTAGCATTAACCGATATAATATAAAAACGAACAAAAAAAAATTAAGTTTTTATTATACTCCCTTTCTTTGTAAACTAAATTTTTTATTTAATTTATTTTTTGATAGATTAAAATAAATATAAGTGATGTTATACCTAATGAAAATTAAATATTAAATTTTGCGTATCAATTTTTTTTTTCTAGATTTGGCCCGCAAAATCCACAAAAAGATAACTCGCTTTGTTTCGGCTACATTGTTTCGTTTTCATTCTATTTATTTCGTAAAAACGAACATATCCGAAAAGTTTATTTACTTCCGACTCTTCCGGTAGAGGCAGCCATGTCATACGTAAAATTTTCTTCGATTCACAAATTGGTCGAAGGTATTAGTGACTAATCCAAAGGCTATGATGCTGAAAATTTGATAGAATGTATTGTTAGTGGCAACAAGTTTGCTGCCCAAGTTTCAGCTCCATTGGACGACGGGAAGTGGTCGTTAAATCGATGCAAGGTTTTTCAAGCAAGCAACCAACCAACCAAGCAAGCAGACAGACAGACAGACATTACGAAGTAAAAGAAAGGGAGTAAAAAGTAAACAGTGGGGGTTCTAAGAGACTTTTACGAAGGTAAATATTAAAATAATATGTTTTCAAGTTCCGTTTAAAAGTAATGATACAGCTTGTCTAAATAAACTATGTATATACATATATAAAGCGAATTCCAAATATCCGCGATGTAGTATAAACATAATTTTATTTTAATATAATACTTATGTAAACTCTTGTAGAGCTTAATAAGGCTTTCATACACACTTATAAACTTTATCTATCTACCCACACCTATGATAAACACTTCTTATAATTGTAGATGATGAATCGCACGCTCTTAAAATTAAATAGACTATATTATATTTAGTATATAATGTAACAAAAAAGAGATTTAAAAAGAATAGTTAGATCTAGACTAGTAGAGTATTTGCTCATAAATTCATTTTCATTTTAATTACGTTTTTTTAATAGTATATAAGCCTAATTAAACATAACTTTCTTTAAGTTTGACTACTTGTATTTTACGCTATGTTCATATTAGTTTATTTTAATTAATTTGTTTGGCTTCTAAAATTCAAATAAAAAAAATATTCAATCGACAATCTGCGAAACGCGCATAAGATGGGAACACGCATTAATATAAGTTAATATATATTATATTTTAATATATATTGTCATGTATTAAAAGCGCCAGAGCTCTTTCTCAACGCGAATTTTGTGGGAGGTACTAAGCTTAGACTGTTCTAAGAATCCACTCTCGTGCCGACCTCAAATTCTCGGAATGGCTAGGAATAGTCTATTATTTCTCGTACAGGGGAGTTCATGTTAAAATTATCTTTTTTATTATGAGTTTTGTAATGATACCATTATTTTCACCCCTCCTAGTAATAGGTCTGTTAACCGTTTGTTCCCCGCTCTTCTCCGCGAGTATTTAAGGGTAGGGTCCGGCTAAGCAGCCAGTTTTGTGCAGAGTTTTGTGCAGAGTTTTCGCAGTGTTTTTCAGAGTTTATGTAGATAATTTCTTTTGAGTCTGTTATGGACGCTTGTGTTGGCACTATTTTATTCTAATTGTATATAATCTTCATATTGTATATAATTGCACATATCACTTCAATTAAATTATCAACAACATTTACACTGAAGCTTCCTCGTCAAGTTAAAATTTTACTTTATTGTTCACAATATTATAGTATATATATTTATTTACAACTACAACGTCAAGGAAAGGAACTGTTAGAACGCAAATTCTGAGTTTGTGCCCAGGACAATAAGGAGAGTTCGTGTAATACTGAAATATAAATAATAATAACCAAAGTCTACCCTAGGACGAACGAGATTTATCAACAACATTTACAAGGCTCTGACCACAAGGGGATTGTGGTTGTAACACATATATATATATATATATATTAGTTACATAATACAAAGATAGAGATATATCATATTATGGAATATGTACGAATTCGTTGTGTCGGAATCAATTGTACACTACATAATAGTCCTATAACTAACTTCTTCTAATTCTTTAGGGTCACAAGGTGGAGCTTCATAGGCACATGCATAGAGATCCCTGCAGAATATTCTTTGTATCAACTTTTGCGCCTCAGTCATATCATCCCAGCGTTCGCCGTCTTTTTCTTGCTTAGGTCTTTCTTTATCCAGTTGGAAGTTACGAATGACAAAGATGACATTATCTGTCAGCTGCGTGAATGCTTGCATGTCTTTGTGACACTCGTATATATTGCTTGGTATATTTTCTCTGCAGAACAAGAGTATACATAATACAAACATAACTTGAAAAAAACGGATGTATAGAAATATAGCACGTGTTGACAACTTTGATCATTTTCTGCTAAACATTATAGCTCTTAAATACAAACAAATACAGGTCCTTTAATTCGCCGGTTCGACGGAATACTATGTATTGCATGCCTTTATATTGTTATATAATATATTGCAAGACTATATGTGATCCTCCACCAAGAAATGATTCGCTTTCTGCTTCAAGCTATTTTGAGCTACAGCCAAAAATATCTCGTAGGTGTGTAAAATGTAAAATATGGATTTTTGAATTGTGATAATTTCTAATTATTCATTTATTTCTGCACATTTCTGTTTTGAATTTTTATTCTAAAAAATATAAATAATTTAACATTCTTTTAATGTAACACCCGGTATTCTTTTAAGTGAAAAGCAAATTATTAAATTTGAAAATTTCTGCAAAACGGGTTTCAGACAGGGGCTACAGTAAAACACACATATCTAATAGACTGTTTCTCTCATTATTTAACGTTTTATACCAATGAATTCAGCATTTAAATCACTACAAGTATTACTAAATAACTCAAAATGACCCAAGGGCACAATGCAACTCATTTTTCGGTAGAGGGTCAAATATATTTTAAACTTATTAACATGTTTTCATCGTATTTTGTTAGTTGTTTTAAAACATTACTCACTTTCCTTTAAATGTTATCCACTTGTTGGCTTTTTCTAAGGCGTTGATGATCCTAAAAAGATGATAATGTTAAAATGTAAATAGGCCTACATAAACAATTCATGTAAAATAATACTATTATATGCCACCAGGAAATTAGTTACTATACTTAATATAAGGTAAGTATTGTTATCGAAGTTAAGTCCAGAAATTCTTACATGAGCTCTATACCACAAGTGACTTTATGAAAGTAAGCATATTTGTTGACTGTGTAGCGAGTGTAGAACATGTTATACAAGTTACTGATTTCCTTTCAGAGAAAAAAATTATAGAAGTTTTTATACAAATATAATAATTAGAAACTAACTGTGCAACTATTATGGATACTAAATAAAGTTTTAATTGATGATAAAATAGAAGAAAGTACATTTTTTAATGCAAAATAAAATAACTGATAGATATCAAGATACACATGTTGAATTGTGGGACATATCGGGTGTTGATTAATTTCCATTAGAGCCATTATGGGCTCGGGATGCCGGAAACGTTTACCAGTCGGTAGCTTAGTCTATCCAGCTTTAACGTTGGCTGTCTGGGCGTCGTTCTGGTCAAACTATTCCCATTTATGTCATCGCCAAAGATTATAGACAAAAACTTTTTCATTGGGCTTACGGACCTGTACAATGTTTTTCTCATATTGCTACTTAGGCCTACAGACTAATATACAACATGCGTATAATCTATATCATAACATTCAAATACTGAGGCCGACGGGTCTGTATTAAATATTACAACTGGCCATACCTTGTCTCTAATACAAATCTGCATTTCTCCTTCCATCTCTATAACTCTGGCAAATTTCATATAACGAGATGGATCGAAGTTGTTCTTGATTCCCAGGTGGTGACAGTCTCTGGCCAAATAGTCCCATTTATAGACATCAATACCATTCCTGTGGTTCACAACTATCTGTAAGTAAAGTACAGACATTTTTTTTTAAACTTTATGTTAATATGAATAGCAACAAACTAAATCAGGCAGTATTTTAGAATAATATATATATACATAGAGTTTGTCCGGTTAAACGTCGCAGATCGCAAGACGTAACCGTCTATTGTAGATCCGAACAAACATGGCGAAATCATCATGGCGACCAGTAGTAGAGATGTGCACGTGGCTTTGAGTGTCCGAAACTCGGATGGTCAAATCTATGAAACCCGTGACCGGTGCTAACTCACAGAATCAAGAAGCTATGTTTTTTTATTTCTATGTTATTATTTCAAAACTAAAAATCAAATACTTTTAAGAAATAATGCATGACAATATGGTATAATTGAAAGATTACAGTGTAATAACATGAATAACATAATATACAATTTACCTCGTAGAGATAAGCTTTCTCTTTCGTTCGACCTTTGTACGGCCAAGCCTTTGACGAGATAAATTGAAAAATATTCACAAAATAGTGACAGTGAACAATAGAATTATATAAACACAAACACAAAGAACATTTTTTTTGTAAAGAAAACAATTATGACTGTTAGATTCGAAACTATCGTAAAGAATAAAATGATTTGTTAACTTCAATGATTCAATTTGTTATTCATTTTTTCATCACGTTTCCAAAAAGTGAACATTAATGAGATATTATTAGATCTACATCGTTGAGTAAAGAAGGAAAGTAAGGAAAGTATCCCGTCGGGTCGATAATGATCCAAAGGGCCGCTGATGCAGTTTCTGTGGCGACGGCCCACTAGGGGATTGTGTAGCCAACACAATGCCCAGCCGCCTTTACTTTACCCAACCTAAAGTCTGATACCCATCAGAGCTGGGCAGACTCAGAGATATCCTCCAAACTAGAGAACAAATCTTAGCTTTCAACAGGATTCGAACCGCGGACCTTTGGTGAGCCAGCCCAGCGCGATGCTGCTCGACCACCGTTGCCCCACCGTTGAGTAACAAAAACCTATAAATCTTAAAATTATGAAAATCTGACATAGCTACTTTTTGTAAACTCCGATTTGATGATCCAATACGGGTCTTGACCAGGCAACATGTGAAACGCTGTAATACAGTGTGAAACATACCGTGGAGCCTGTGGGTCGTGCGCCTCCAAGCTGTTCAATGATAAACAGTCGGTCTTCATCAGTAATGCCGTACGCTCTAAGTTTTTCTGTTAAACCGTTCTCAATCAACAAATGTTGAAACATTTCAGCCGAAGGTTTCCTGTACTATTTTTGTTTTGTCAAATAAATGCAATAATTGTGAAACTGTTAAAAAAATAATACACGTTATTCAGTTTAAAAAAAATTTCTTATATAATATACAAAGCTGAAATAATTGTATCTTGGATGTGTGTAATTTTTTTAGTTATTTAAAGAAACAAAATATCTTTGTTATCTTTACCTTTTTGTCTTTGTTCACAGCAGGTAAAAATTTGTTCAGGTAAAGTCGGGAAAAAGGACCGTGACCTTTAGAAATGTTTAATTGAAAAGCAAAATTACAAAAATTAACTTATGATACGTAATGATAATATAAATGTGTTTATTATGTTTCTGCTATACCGTTGAAGGCAATACTGACCTAAGTCCCGGCACAATCCTGCAATTTCCACACATAAAATGTCCACATCTGTGATGCCTAATTCTGGCTGTGACTCGCGCAGTGCACGTGTAAACTGACCACCAAGATGGCATACACTGAGTCACAATAAGTATAACAAATATGATTAGTATGGCAGTATCTTGCCAAGAGAGTATTTTTTTGTATCAAATATCAAATGAAAGTTTTTGTTGTCCTGATTAGGGAACAGATTTCTATACAATTTACCTTAAAGAGTGTTCAAACGGTATACAACATACCCAAGAGAGTGTTCGAACAGTATGATACAATTTACCCAAGAGAATATTCAAACAGTATGCATACAATATACCCAAGAGTATGTTTAAACTGTATGAAACAACTTACCCAAGAGAATGTTCAAACAGTATGATAAAATTTGCCCAAGAAAATGTTCAAACAAGCATGTACACAACTTACCCAAGAGAATGTTCAAATCGGTTATGGGCAGCTCCTGGGTACACATAGTACACTGTCCCTAGCTGTTTGATGTCACGAAGTCTTTGAAACTCTGGAGTGTCTACAATCATCTGACAAGCTGGATGAAGCTGGATATGACCGTGGATCGGATCATTGAAGATCTTATTTAGAATAAACATATTAGGCGGATATAATGTTTACAGATGTACATGCATTTATTTACAATATCAGTTGTAAACTTAAAAAATGTATTAGTGACATTTTAGACACGTTATACATTTTTAGATACACTAGTAAATATAAATTTGATGATATTTCATACGCATACTTTTAAATATCTTGGAGATTTACATGATAGTTCCTTAAGTGGTTGTTCCTTTAGCTCGTCTAAATAATCAAAGAGAAGTTGGCAGTCTCCGTAAGATCTAGAATGGAAATATTGAACACGATTATACAAAAAGGTTTCTTTACTGCTAGATGTTTAGATATTAAATTTGCAATTGAACTATTTTAAAAGGGCTTTTGCGTCTAGGATGTTGTATCATCTAGCTTTTTTGATGAGTTGATGAGCAAGATAGTAAATGAAGTGATAGTCCCATTTCCTTCCATAACGATTAAGTTATTACGTTTGTTTGTCAGAAAGTCGATCATAATAATTGTATAGTTCATATTAACAATGCGTGCAACAGACAGCATACGCTGTAGACAAATTTAAATTGTATATTAAACACGATGCCTCTACATTGAACAGTGTAAACATTTAAAGAGAAAAAGTCATCGTTTCAAAAGAGCAAAATTTATATTTGTTCTTTATTAGCAGAGTTATCCAGTAATACAAACAATAGTTTTACAATACTAAATCATGTTTGGAAGGATAATCGAAATTACTTTAAAATGCGGAAATGCGTTCTTGCCTTGACTTGAACGTCGTTAATATGTTTCGGTCCTTGTCGCTGCCCTAAGTTAAGTCGACATGTTACAAGCCTGGTGCATGCCTTCAGGTACTAATCTTAGCTTGGTAGATTCATGGATACCTTCTAGACTTGGGGAAAATAACTTGGATTTAAATCTGAATTTGATCTTGAGATTTATGGTACAACAGTCGGAGAGCGCTGCCGATAGACTACCGTGTCTTATGTAAACATAGAATCATTATAATAAAATATGGTAGACACTCTTTAAGTTGAAATTTTTAACTTACTTTACGTGGATATTTTTACAAGTTTTCTTATAACCTTCTTCAATTTCTGCTTGTTCCTGTTCCTCATCTTGTTCTTCATCGTCTGGTTGTTCCTGTTCCTCATCTTGTTCCTCATCGTCTGGTTGTTCTTGTTCCTCATCTTGTTCCTCATCGTCTGTTTGTTCCTGTTCCTCATCTTGTTCTTTATCGTCTGGTTGTGCCTTCTCTTTAATTTTCTCACCAACTTCTTTCCTTTTCACACTGCCTTTATTTAATTGTTCTTCACTTGGCACCCATGCTCCACCAGCCTGGTCTACAGCCTGTCTTTCATTTCTTTCAGTCTCTTCAAAAATGTCTTCTCTCTTCTGTTTTGTGTTTTCTTTCTTCTTTTGCTCTGGAACTTTCATAAGCTCGTGAGCATTCAAAAAAGGTAAAATATGTTTGAGCAGTGGCTTAGATTGAACATCTGTCTTTTTATCTATAGTAAATCAGAAGAAACAAAAAGTTTCTTTTAACGTATAAAGACATTGTTATTGTGTTATAGATAATTTTGCATATTAGTGTCACACTCGACAAAAATAAATAAAACTGAAAGACCTATAATAAGTATATAACAAGTACAAATGTTGTTTGAAAGATCATTATGTACAAGGCCCTTCCCCAGGAAGTTTTTTCTTGCTCTTTCATCCTATACATGGGAATCACATCTGCGATTCCGGAATAAAATAAAAATAAGGAAAGCGGTCGGGGGTAAAATAAAACATTTATGGAACATTCCCAGCACATATAATTACTCCATTTTGTTTCTCTCTCTCTCTCTCTCTTTCTCTCTCTCCATTCCGATCGCAAATTCCTCAGATTTTAACAACAGCATGAGATCATTAATATACTAATGATAATAAAAACAGTTTAGTTTACTCTCTAGAAAGGCAGTCAACTCAGGCGGATAGTGTCTTTCTTTAAAAGCCTTAATGATGTCTTCTACTGGCGTGTTTTCCCATCCAGCCATTTTATCTAAAAGTATACAGAAAACACATGCAATTGCATTTTTCTTCTTTTAATTGAGTTTTGTTTTTAATGTGTATGGGTTATCCCATTGGAGATAAGAATGTACATATCGTGGCTTGGTTTGCCTACTCCTGAAAATTACTGACTATATAACATTAATACTGAATATATAACATTATTACTGACTATATAACATTATTACTGACTATATAACATTATTATTGACTATATAACAGTATTACTGACTATATAACATTATTACTGACTATATAACATTATTACTGACTATATAACATTATTACTGACTATATAACATTATTTCATACCCTATTCTACCCTAGAGTTTGGTCTCTTGGTGCATACAGTTCAAAGTTCAGAAAAGCTATTGAGACGTATATTCATAAGCGTAGTCACAATGGGGCAAGGGTGGGGACACGCCCCTTACTTTTCCTGATCTCCAACCCTCTTCTTTTTTTATAGTTAACACAAATGTAAATTGTAGTTAGCATTTTTAAAAACTCTCACAATGTTTTTTTTTAAAAGCTGAGTCCTTATTTTGACTAGCTGTCTCCTGTGTCAGTGCTGTGTATGTATATCAATAAAAATTCTCGAGAATAAGTATAATTCGAGATTTTGCCTCATATAATCGTTTTAGGAAAATGAGAATTTAAAACATTAAAATATGTCATTGTTTCTAGTGTATTTTTTTAATTATTTATTATTATATAAAATATGAGTTAAAAAAAATAATTTAGGGTGAAATAGTGTACCCGTTCATAACCAACCTGCTAGCTCTCCACCCCCCCCCCTTTGGTACCTGTATTTACCTTTCTATTTTATCCCCCAACCTCGGGTCAAAATTATACGTTTGACTCACCCTTCCCCCTACTCCCCCTTATTGCGCACTTCCACCCCTCTCTACTTTATAATTCTGGCTACGCCACAGCCATGGATTACGTTCTATATTTTCTATGTATTATTATGGTTAAATAGTGTTGACAGCAGAAAAACAATGTCATTCCAAATCATTCACAGTAGATTTATCAGCGATCAAATATAGTTTCTTTAAACAAGGGCAATAACTCCAATGTTCTAGTTGGATACATTGACTTTTACAATAACCAGCCCTAACTAGGCCTACATGAAATTTTTTCTTACGAAAAAAATATACTTTGGCCTTCTAAATGGATAATGTTTGACCTTTGAACCGGTTTCTTGGTATATAGCATTTCAGTTTCAGTATTTCTCAGAGATCAATAAACAGGCGTCAACATTCAAAAGAGGGACTATTCAAAGCAGGTACGAAAATAAACAGTGACATGTTTTTTTTCTGCTGCACTCCTGCACGTCAACAGGAATAATAAACTGAAGTAATAGAATCTTGGGTGGGGAATGTAAAGTGGGTTAGCGGGCCGCCATTATGTTAAACTTCCGGGTTGTTTTTGTAAGGCTGTTTAAACATTTATTGATAGAATTAAATAGGTAAAAAAATATAAGGTATTTATAGAATATTGCAAATCGACAATTTCTGACGTACGATAATGAAAATGCTATTTTTGTTCACTCTAAAGTATTTTGATAAACAATTAACTATGAAGTCTAATACTATACTAGTATATATTTACTAACAAAAGACTCAATGTTAACAAATATAACTTTAAAGAAAGTTTAATTATACATGTTTGCTATTATATTAATCCAGTTTTTTAATGTTGCTAGATTTTAAAATATTTTGGGAAAATCGATTTGATTGTAATGTTTAAAAAAAGTGATTTATTATCTCGATAAAGTCTTATTACAAGTAAAATAGATTTATACATGTTTTTTTTCTAAACCCTAATACAAGGATTATTAGCAAAACTTGGTCTTACTTACCGATTCAGTAAAAAATTATGGAACTATTTTGGTCGTATTCTACGAGGATCAAACTAAAATTCTACAAACTTCATTCACGCATAGTACCTAAAATATCACATGACAAGTTTATAAAATCAACGGAAACAGAGTCGATAACAAATTCAATAAATCAATATTGCCACAGTTCAAGACTACACTGACGTGAATACTTATCAACATTTCTAGATAACGAAATACAATACAAGATTATTTAAGTCAGTATACTTACTTATGTAAAAAGCGTTTTCAATGGAGTAGCTATGTGGCAATCACAGATATTATATGGTCGAAATAATTTCTTTACTTTATACGTAAATCACCAACAATATCGTCAAGAAAGATTTACAAAGTCTGACTACTTACTAGACTAACCCACTGTTAAAGCTTAAAACGCTAGGTTCAAAATCGTATCTTTTTAGAAGAAAACTGTTCTTCGCAATACATATAAACAAAACATTGTAAGGCTATATTTATCTATATCGATCTAGAGTTAAAGCAAATCAATTGATCATAAATTTTGTAAAAAAAAACTTTTCTATGTAGTCATAGTGGCATGCGTCATGCATGTGAATATTATCTTTATCTCTCTCTCGATATATATATGTATATATATCAGATAGAGAGAGAGAGAGAGAAACAGCCTATAAATAAATGTTCTGAAAAAAGCATAAGTGCACTAATGCTTTATTATGGATAGGAACTTAATATAGTTACACGAGTGACATAACATTGTTTTTTTTTTCTAAGAAAATACAGGTGGAACAATAAACAGAAAATAACATCTCGGTTGCAGCTGTTGAAATACTGAGACGATTATAAAACCAATAATAAACAAACGTAAGAATTAGGTTAAAGAAAAATAGTTTAGCTGACGTTAGATAAACCTATACAATAATGTACATCTTCTGTCTGAGTATCTTCATTAAATGAACATTTAGTTAGAGAACATTTCAAATCTGGAGCAAAGCGCTGTATTGACACCTAACAAATAGAGGCATAGCAAGTGCCCCTTTCCCCGTTACACACCTCTTACAGAAAACGTATATTCATTAAAAAAAACAAATCATTATTATAATTAGATATTTTTTTTCATTTTAGTAGTAAATTACCCGTCTAACCAAATTGAACATAGGGCCAGTAAAGCAGCGTAAACGAGTTTCTGTGGCGACGGCATATTTAGGTGATAGTGTGGCCAGTACAATGCACAGCCGTATTTACTTTACCCAAACGTAGATAAGGTACCCATCATAAGCCTGCACCAGGATTCGAACCCAGGACCTTCAGTACGCCAGCCGAACGCGTCGCTGCTCGGCCACCGTGCCCTTCTATAATTTGTAGAAATCAGTAACTCTAAATACAGTTATACAAATTCACATAGCTCTAAATACAGATATACAAATTCACATAACTCTAAATACAGTTATACAAATTCACATAACTCTAAATACAGTTATACAAATTCACATAACTCTATATACAGTTATATAAATTCACATAACTCTAAATACAGTTATACAAATTCACATAACTCTAAGTATAGTTATACAAATTCACATAACTCTAAGTACAGTTATACAAATTCACATAACTCTAAATACAGTTATACAAATTCACATAACTCTAAATACAGTTATACAAATTCACATAACTCTAAATACAGTTATACAAATTCACATAACTCTAAATACAGTTATACAAATTCACATAACTCTAAATACAGTTATACAATTTCACATAACTCTAAATACAGTTATACAAATTCACATAACTCTAAATACAGTTATACAAATTCACATAACTCTAAATACAGTTATACAATTTCACATAACTCTAAATACAGTTATACAAATTTACATAACTCTAAATACAGTTATACAAATTCACATAACTCTAAATACAGTTATACAAATTCACATAACTCTAAATACAGTATACAAATTCACATAAGTCTAAATACAGTTATACAAATTCACATAACTCTAAATACAGTTATACAAATTCACATAACTCTAAATACAGTTATACAAATGTATGAGAGTTTATATGAAATGGATTTTCATTTCAGCTGAAGAGACGAGACCACTTCATCACTGGTATGCAGGATGCCATGAAGCTGTTCATGTGAAGCTGTTTTGTTGGAAGACACAAATGCACCAATGCAATGTGTCTAACTTAACATACCTTGTTGTAGAGAGGTGTTGAACCAAGTCAGCGCCATGGTTTTTACAGTTGCACATTTGACTGAAAAAACTGATCTTACTTGGCACTGAGTTCGATGCATTTTGATGACTTAGAAGCATATAAAAGATATTTGAGGCCTTTCATTTCTGTACAAATGTACAAAAACACTTATCTTCTAGCATGAATGGCCGGGAAGCACCCGGCGATTTAAAAGAAATACCAAAGATTGGAAATTAGCCTTTTCAAAAAAGGAAATTACAGACCTGTTTCCTTAACAAGCATAACAAGCTTAACAATGCAAAATGCTTGAGCATATAAAATATATTAGTATAATAAATCACATGGACAAACATAATGCACTGTGCCCACACCAACATGGCTTCGGGAAAAACAGATCATGTGAAACACAATTGATAAGTTTTATCGATGACTTATCTAAAGGATTAGATAGTAACAACTTAAATGATGCTATATTACTAGATTTTTCAAAAGCATTCGATTAAGTCCACCATACTAGTTTACTAAAAAAACTTAAATTTTCTGGCATCTGTTGAATCAGTAGAATTAAAGACATTCTGATAGGTAGAAAACTAACTGCTATAATGAAAGGCTGTAAATAAAATCCTCACCAATAACTGTTAACTCCACAAGGAACTGTTGGAGGGATCTACTATTTCTAATTTATATTAATGACTTACCCAATAATTGCATCAACACAGGAATACTAGTAAGATTATTTGCCGATGATTGTATAATTTATAGAACAATATTAATGCTTGTTCATTTCATCTCCGCGCCATGTGTCAGCTTCGACCTAACTCAATAGGAGAACTGCCCATAACTTAGCAGTATATCTAATCCATTGAAGGTTGGAATACTGCAAAAGTTGCCTGTAGGGTTTGCGGTTTACCCCAGAACCAGCTTTAGATACTACAGACAATACAAAACACTGCAGCACGAATAGTGTGTCGGATAAAGAAGCATGGTCCTATATCTCCAATTCTACAAAATATACACTGGCTCCCAGTGATCAAGTGCATGTATCACAAATGTATGTCCCTTATTTACGGATGCATGAATGACACTGCTACTTCCTACATTCAAGAATTCATACCAAAATTCGAGCCATCAAAGGTACTGCGCTGCTCCTTAGAATTCATGTTGTGGGTGGACACAACCATCATCATCATATCATTTTATTTTCTTCACTAAATGAGTAAATAAAACGATAACAAAATACGAAAATAACTCAATCGGACTACTAGCTTACCAAACATCAGTTGTTGAAACTTCAAAAGAAAAGCTCGGAATTTGTTTACCCATTATTATTTGTGTGCATTTCAAAACCTTAAAAAGAATAACCCATATATTATACTCCCTTTCTTTGCAAACTAAGTTTACCATCATGTAATTAAATAATTGATTGACTAGTGGAAATGAAACATGTACAGACGGCATAATGGAACATTGGCAGTCCGTAAAAAAAAAATATTGTTCTATAGGTTCCATATGTGTAAGTGTCTGAACTGGTGAACTATTTACCCTTAAACTACTAAAAAGCTAATGTTTTAGCTAATTTTCAATAGTTAAAACGTTAAAATTAAATGAGAGTGATTAAATATTTCAAATTAAATAAGACAAAATGTATGCCATGTAATTGTCAGGGGTTGGAAGATTAGTCAAATAGTGGTAGACATAGGTTATGTAGAGGGGCAGGGTTCTATTTCAGTTTACACCTTTCTTGCCTAAATACCATTCCGGGGAAAATGGGAACAATAAATATAGATAACTTTCATTCAACTTGTCTGTGTCTGGCAGTCTTTATAGATACGAGCGTATTGCCAACTATTTAATGTTACATTCTGTAAAATCTTAAATTATTGTAGGTTGCGCTTAGCTTTGTTGGACTGGAGCGCTTCAAATTTCAGGGGAATAAATGAATGTTATTTTACAGTTTCAACAGAAGAATGGGGATGTCACTAAAAAAATCTTTTTGTGATGTGTGTTGCCTCTTTTGTGTGGGGGCCCCTGTTCCAATCGATCTCGTGGAACATGCCTAAATACGACACAGTTACTGCCCTGATCAAAAGATAACAGATACTCAAATAGACACCGGCAACTAAATCTCTTGTACAATGAAAAATATATGCTTTTCGAATGAAAAAATATAATATATATGCTATACTTCCTTCAGGAAAAATTACAAGCAAAGCTATAAGCCTTCTCGTTTCGCTCTTTTTGTTTTTTCGCTCAACTCTACTCATGCTTTAAGCGCAAAATATAGACCTTTGTTGGGAATTCGACCATCGATTTTTCTATATTGTATTGAGTTTTTGATGAGTTCAATAAGCATAATGATTATTCCACTTACCTTTTTCCCCAATACAATATCGATTAATGCAAACACAAAAGTGTTCTTCTTCAAAAGCATCTAACTGTAGTTATAATACAGCTTGGCATAGAGTTAGTCATATTCATATTCATAACAAGCACAATAGCAATGCCCATCTAATATCAACATGTGGAGTACTGTAGACAATAAGCACATTTTTCTTGTTTTAAGTAAGTGTTGTCTTTTGATGAGCTATTTTTCAAAATTACAAAAAAAACGCAAGGCTAATTTGTCAGTCAAAATTTACATTTATTCTATAAATACCTTGAATTTTTTTATATATGTCAATATATGTAAATACTAGTTTTTATGCCCGTAAAAATGACGGGAAAAAGGAGGATGATTTCTTTCCATTTCTAATATTGTGCTAGGTTTGAATAGTTTAAAACATTTGTTTTTATGTATACCCCTACTATAGTCTATGTGTTGGTTTGAAATTTACAGTGCTATCATAATGTATTCCAAAAATATTGATTTCAATCACATTTCAACCACTGGATTCAATATTGTAAACACCCGTTCTCAAACTGTAGGTCTACATTTTCCTCAATACAGTCGTCCCTCGTTTATCAGTTCTAGAGTCTACCCCGAAAAGAAAATTTCCACAAGCTCGATTTCTTTAATTATAGGTTCAATATGTTGATAGCTAGTCGGAACAAACTGATCATATGGCTTAGGAGGAGAAAAGTCACCATTACATTCGTATTTCCCAATATATTCAAAAAAAGAGAATATACTGTCCTCTAAAGACCGGTCGGGATAAATACAAAAATTTACAACGTTGCGCTTTAGAAATGTTTTATTAAATCTTCTATAGTCTACTACAAAATTTGTGGATTTAAACAATATAAAAGTATGTTATCTTCTTCAAATCTTTATGACAATCATATTTATACCATAGTGAGACCAACTTCTGCCTCACACAATAATCCTCCCAAGTCTGGACACAGTGATGTCCACCGGGTGTCTGCCTCGTCAACCAGAAACTTAAAAATAATGCATTTAAATTGTCAATCATGTGGCACTAAAACTCTAGAGTTGGAAAACACCATTGTCGATAAAAGCTTCGACATTGTATTATTGAGTGAGACTTGGTTCAAGGAAGTGGGTGATGAGCCGAGGATGGTGGAATTAACCCCTAAGGGCTTTATATTAAAGAGCATACCTCGTCAGACGGGCCGAGGGGGTGGATTAGCAATAATGTACAGTGATGTTTTAGCAAACAAGGTCAAAATTCGTCCAGAATTCGCATCACTTACAACTTTCAACATGTGTGAATTTCGCATTTACCACCATCGCAGAACACTGACCTTTGTCTTCCTTTATCGCCCACCACCAAGCAAGAAAAATAAGCTCACATCTAGTACATTTGTTCAGGAGTTTCAAGATCTCCTTGACCATTACATTACAACCAAGGACCTTTTTGTTATTGGCGATTTCAATCTCCATTATGACAGTGTAAATGAGACATATGCTAAGGAATTGAAAAGGGCACTTAAAGATTGAAACTTCGTACAACTTGTCAATGTCCCAACGCATTTCAGGGGTCATACCCTTGACTGGCTCGTCACAAACTCTCCAGAGCTAATAGTTAATCTCAGTGTGGAGGATAGAGGTCTGTCGGACCACTTTCTAGTTTCTCTCAATTTGAGACAATTGAAACCCAGAAAACCAAAGAGGACCGTCACATCCCGCAAATTAAGAGACATTAGTGTGGACATATTTAGATCAGATGCAGTCGCCATGTTATTGCAGCCTAGCCCCACAGACTTGTATACACCTTATACCACCAGTCTTATAAATGTATTGGACAGCCATGCCCCTCTCATCAATCGATCAGTCTCAGATCGCCCATCTGCCCCGTTGATGTCGGATAACATCAAAGCTGCTAAACGTATACGACGTCGTGCGGAGAGAATGTATAAAAAGACAGGACTTACAGTTTCACCGACAGGTTTATGTACACGAAAAAAAAAGGTAAACCGAATGATGAGAGGTGCTAAGACTCATTATCTTTGTGTGAAAATCAAAGGAGCTGATTCCTCCAGGGCATTGTTCAGAGTAACTGCTGAGATGCTGGGTGGTGCAGGCAACCAAGTACTGCCATCGTCCATTTCTCCCGCTGAGCTCCCTGACTCTTTCAATAAATTCTTTATTGAGAGGATCGAAAAGATTCGACAGGACATGTCGTACCAAAATTCACAGCTATACAACGATCAAATTTTTCAGGGTTCCTCTTTTTGTGAATTTAGTTGCGTGTCTGAGGCTTATATTAAGAACCTTATTATGAAGATGCCAAAAACGTCATGTGATCTTGATCCTATTCCCTGCTCAATACTAATCGATTGCCTCGATGAACTTGCTCCTGTTATCACAGAAATAATGAATACCTCATTGACTACCGGCATAGTACCACAGTCTTTCAAGCATGCGCTTGTCAAACCCCTTTTAAAAAAGTCCAATCTGGATGCCGAGTGCTTAAAGAATTACCGGCCAGTTTCCAACTTACCATTCCTATCAAAGGCCCTGGAGCGTATCGTGTTGGCACAGTTGTTGACTCACTTAAGGTATCATGGCCTCTTGGAACTGTCCCAGTCAGCTTACAAGAAGTGTCATAGCACTGAGACGGCACTTGTCAGGGTAATTAACGACCTTCTTTGCGCGTCTGATTCCGATCAGGTGTCAATCTTAGCGATGCTGGATTTGTCGGCTGCATTTGATACGCTTGACCATGAGATTCTTATTGATAGATTGTCTACTACTTTTGGTTGCTCGGGATGTGTTGGCAGTTGGTTTAAATCCTACCTAACACAAAGTGCTATCATTGGTGGATCTACCTCAACATACTCGACTCTGCATTATGGAGTACCACAGGGATCAGTTCTGGGCCCAATACTGTTTTTACTGTACACTTATCCACTTGGCGATGTCATCCGGCCTTTTAACATTTCATACCACTTCTACGCTGATGATTCGCAGTTGCATGATTCTGCTGTTCCCGCTGAAGTCTCTCGTATAGCAGCCAACCTCAGTCTTGCTATTGCTAGTGTCTGCTCCTGGATGATGGACAACAGACTTAAGATGAACGAAGACAAGACGGAGGCAATTCTAATCGGAACTCTGAGTAAAATCGCCAAAGTTGAGGACTTGGAATCATCGGTGGTCTTAAACTGCCATATCCCCTTTGCAGACAACGTAAGAAACCTGGGTGTCACCCTCGATTCACAGTTGTCTTTCGATGCCCACATTGGAAATCTATGCAGAGGCCTTTATTTACAGCTGCGTAGACTTGGTTAGATACAGCCCTATTTGTCACTTGAGTCAGCAAAGAAACTTGCGGCTGCCTTTATACTGTCACGCCTCGACTACTGCAATGCTCTGCTTATCGGGCTACCTGAAGATAAGGTCTCCAAACTACAGCGAATACAAAACAGTGCCGCTCGCCTAGTCATGCGTAAGTCAAGGCGAGATTATGTAACAGTTCTCCTGCGTCAGCTCCATTGGCTCCCCATGAAAGCCAGAATCGAGTATAAAGTGGCGCTATTTTGCCATCAGAGCATTTTTAATAACGAGTTTCCGTCCTATCTCAAGGAACTAATAACACCATATGTCCCTCAAAGAACACTTCGTTCTGCCAACTCATCGCTTCTGGAAGAGCCCCGTTTCTCTCTGATGACCGTTGGCCTTAGAGCCTTCTCAGTATCCGGTCCGAAGGTGTGGAATCTTCTTCCCATTCAACTCAAGCAAACAAGCTCCATTGATTCCTTCAAGAAGAACTTAAAAACTCATTATTTCAATATTTATCTCAGTTAACATGCTTTAAAGCCCCACTGTCTTACTTATATGTTAGGTCGGTTATTTTGTTTTAGTTGTTTGATTTGTTCTATGTTTGTAATGTTTTGAATCATCATTTAGTTGTTTTTCTTATCTCTTGGCCTATAGATTGTATCTGTGTTCTTTAATTGTTATGTTAAATGCGCTCTGAGCATACAGTATGTTTGTTGGCAGCGCTATACAAATGTCATCATTATTATTATTTTACTTTTTTAAAGTTTCTCTTTTAAAATATATTCAAAATTAGTCCTACTTTGAAATAAACGCTCTGGTACTGGAGTTCTAATTGTTATTTGTAAATATTGAATTACAGGCTCTTTTCAAAATATTTTTCTAGTCTTTCGATATTTGTTATAGCTATCAGCTATCAGACTGAGTAGACAATGTTACAATTCCACTAAAAATATTAAAATTGATAACAATTCTCAATCATTCCGGGTTAGTTTAAAACATTTTTTCATTTGTTCATTTCATTTTTATTACATTTTATTTAAATTTAGATATTTAAAATAAAGTAAAATTTTCCGTTTAAATCAAATAAGCCCAGATTTGTTTTTAGTTCTAAAGAATGTTCAGGTAAAGTGTACAAAATCATATTGTATTCATACAAATCAACCCCTTGAATGCCCTACAAACATTAATTAAGTTGAACTATTTTTCAAATATACCTACAAAACTACGCACATTTGGCTTTTCCGGACTGTTACTTGTGCCATTTTTTGGAATGTCGGGACATGCGCAGTTTGTAAAAGGCAAGAGGCACCCTCATGAATATAAAAACCGTAGTAAATATGCTAAAATTTTAAACTTTTAATTTTGGCAGCACATGTTGTAATGAGCAGTTGATCTTGGGGTGAATTTTATTTTTTAATTGAAATTTTCTCACTGATAATCACATATTTATTCATGCTACTATGTTCCCACTATTAGAATTGGTCTATTTCTAAAAACACCATGCATCATTTTTTCCAT
Organism: Anisus vortex; assembly: GCA_949126835.1. NCBI lineage: Eukaryota > Metazoa > Mollusca > Gastropoda > Planorbidae > Anisus > Anisus vortex. Next base: position 22,537,135 of record OX421499.1, read on the forward strand.
TGATCATAAAGTTAATATTATATTTTTATACATTTAACATCCTTTCCTTGAACACGTTATTCTTAATGGGCCTCATCGGATATGCGACCGGCCTTCAGGTCCAAAACGTCTGAGGACCTCTCTTCTATGAAAATGTATTTCCATCCATAAAATGTGAAACCAAAGCTATCTTTAAACACTGCTTAGATAGAGTAACTTCCTTGTACACAGTTTCTATTACTAATTTCGCATTATGAAAGAACAGTTATTTTACATTTTATTAATAAAAAGACGAAGGAAATAAACAATTAGAATAGCATATATTAACCTATATGACATTTGAGTTAAATATTGGTAAGGTCTTAGAATTAATCTTTAGTTCTGCTGTATGTAATGCTAATTGTTTAAGTGTACTCTTGCATGAAGAACCAAATACTGGCCTAGGCTCAGAGATTTATTCATGGTTTGTATTTTATTAAAATCAATCTTTATTGAGTATTGAATTACTTTTGTCTAATCAAGGGGCACCTTGAGCTTAAAGAAGAATGAGAAGAATAAGGGTACGTTGACTCGATAACTGTTAGGCAAAGTTATTTTTGCACCTCTTTATTTAGTTGTTATAATCAAATTTCAGATATTATATGCCTATTGCCTGGCTTAACGTTGGTTATAAGTGTATAAACGTCTTCATTCTAAGTAATTTTGTATTGGATGGTGGTGGTAAGTAGGCATTCGGTGCTTTTTTTTAATAAGCTTATGTGATTATCTTATAATTGTCATATGTTGCAGTCATAATTTATATTAATGTACATTAATCTCATTTTCGATAAAATGTTTTTTTACAATTTTGTAACTAAAAATAAAACATATTAATTTGCAAGAAAAAATATTTCATAAATAAAGTGACCTCCATATTATTTGATCTTATCAAAAAAAGAAAAACCATAAGCGATCAAATATAAAACAACTTATTCTGGCAACTACGATGGATTTGGGAATTTTAATGGTAAATGTACAATTGTGGATATTAATTATCAGAATAAAAGACGCTTTGATGGGCTTATGACAGTGAGGCCCTCTGGTCCTGAGGTTATTTCACCGGACTTCAACAAAACGGCTCGGATTCTAGCCCTGCCGCCGACCGATCCCTGTCGCCCGATCCCTGCCGCCCTGTAGGAGTTTTGGGCCTAGTGGACGTAACAAATCTTCTTTCTAGGAGGAACGTCTGTAAATTTATACAACTATCCAATGTACAAGGGCAAACGCAGTAAAATCCCAATATATCAAAATCGACAATAGTAGGTTCACAATTACACAATTTTAATAAATGCCCCTTTTATAAGTTATTTAGGCTTAGAAAAAAGAAAAATATATATTTTTAAAAGCGATTTTTTAGTGTTGTTCTATTAATATAGCATAATCAACGCCATTTTGGTATTTTTTGTCTTGTGACTTCACAGGAGAAGAGTGACCATCCCTAACCTATATAAACTAACCGATTCTAACCATGCGCTATTAAAATGAAAATATTTTGTTCTAAGTCTAAATATCGTTTGCAAGACATTTAATTACTTCATTTGTGCGAATTTAGCATGGGTCTTTAAAAATCTTTCACAGAGAACCAAAAAACTCGTGGGCTAACTCAGGTAAAGAATTACCTTTTTTTACTTACATCAATTTCTGAGAATTGTAGGCCTGCTTCATTTTTGTTTTATATGTCTAAGTTATAAATACATATTCAGTCATTTTTGCTACTTTAGTATTGGTGTCACACCTTTCATCTGTTACGTTTCCTTTTTAACTTTCCCGACGACTAGTTTCTTTTTTCTTATTGTTTTGTTTTCTTTGCACTGGAAATTAGTTACTTAAGACTTAGACGCGCCGTTCGCCGTATCGGGAAACGCGAGATCTCCAGCGGGCTCTGTCCGTAGCCACTGCTGCAACGGCATTGCTGTCATTTTTGTACGCCATGTTGTTTTAGATCATAAATGTCCGCGCCGTCCGTTGAGCGTCCTCCATATGGTTGCCATGCAGGGTAGCTGATAATCAGTATAACGGATTATGTGACCGGCAAATATGAATCAACGTTTCGTGACCGTGGTCGAGGGTGGGCGTGTTTTCGTCATGCGATAAACCTCTTAATTTGTAACCCGGTCTCGACATGTGATCTTAAGTATGCGTCGGAAGCATTTTTGGTGGAAAGCGTTGAGTTCTCGAACATTGCCGCTGCATTCCTCCAAGTTTCACTCCGTAAATGGCGGCTTGGACCACGATGGCATTTAAGACACGCATCTATGCTGAAAGCAAGACTGATGTTGAGCTCCAGAATGGGTGCAGCTTTTGGAAGGCGAACGTTTGCCAATACGACACATTGTGTCTCAGAACGAGTCGCCGGTTGCACTGATAGTATTGCCGTATTGCCCATGTACGTAAATTCTGTCACTTCTTCGAAGTGCTTTCCGTTGATGGAAAAGGGTGGCTGGGGTACTGGTGAGCCTAAAACGAAGGATTGTCCTTTTCATTTCTCTGATTCGTAGGTCAACTATGGCCGCCTGAGTTTTTATGGCTGTGGTGAGGTCACAAAGGGCGGGCTGCGTTTAATCAAGTAAGGCAATGTCGTCAGCGAAGTCGAGGTCTGCGAGTAGGTGATTCGGTGTCCATATTACGCCTAGTTGTAAAATGTTGATGGAGTGTCTGCATACAAAATCGATCGCCATGAGGAACAGCATCGGTAACAATATGCATCCTTGTCTAACGCCCATTTTGACCTGGAAGAAAGTGGTGTTCCAGTCCTAATGCAGCATTCCGAGCCGTCGTACAGGTTTTTGAAGATGGTCACGAATTTTTAGGTGACGCCAAAGGCTCGTGCTATCTTTCAAATGTCTTCACGGTACACGGAATAAAATGGCCTGATGAAGTCAATGAAGTAGAGGGTGAGGCGTTGTCTGAACTCCAGGAATTGCACAATCGCCTGCCTTTGCACGAAAATATGTTCAATGTGTCGTAATGTCGACACTGGGAGGGGTGCGGGGTTGTGGTTGAGAGGGGTAGTAGTGGCTGGTTGTCGTGGGGTATGAGGTACCGATGCTGTAATCGTCCTGGAACAATGATGAAATCTCTCCTGGCTCGTTTAGATGTTATATAAACACACAAATAGACAGTTCTAAGCTATGCAAACAAATCGCTGGATACAGTTCTAGTATTTATTTTCATTCAATAATCCAATGGTACAATATGTATGTCGAAATATACAGCTAAAAGCAAGTTTACAGGCCGGGCGGTTAAAACAAGACTAGTCCACACCGCTCCCAAACCAAGACTAGTCTCTCTGCTAATCAAACCAAGACTGTCCAAAAATGCCCGCTAACCCTTCTCTATCCAAAATCACGTGGTCCCACCCAATTTGGTTGGTCAATCCTTTAATTACTTTCATTTACATCTGATTCTCATTGGCTGGTTGGAAGGTATCCATAGACAATGGAATGACACGATGATTCACTAGGGGAGAAAAAAGGGGGGTTTTAGGCGGGTGTACATGAAGGCACTAATACAGCCAGCACAATGGGTGTCAAAGTGTCAAGGGAGGGCGGGAAGACGATTTATTATTCCTTACCGGGGACAATGGGTGACAAGGTGTCAAAGGAGGGAGGGGAGTCGATTTATCACTCCTTACCGGGGACTTAATTAACAAGAGTTAGTTATGGGAAGGAAGGTGTGATGGTCTAGGTAGCCATAGCAATAAGAATAATAGTATAGTTATTGACATGATATAAATATATACATTAAGGAATTCACATATCTGACACACATACTTCTCATTCATTCAAGATTGTGTACCATCTCGGTAGCATAAGTCAGTAACCTCTGAATTTGGGAATAAAAAGTGTAGTGAAGATTAAGGAAAAGTGTTGAGTGAGATAGAGATGTTTTATGGCGTCAGACCGCTCTCCTCCTTTCTATTCTAAACTTATACGCTACTCTATGATCTTGCGTTCTACTATCTATCTACATTAGTGCTAATAAGTCATAGTTTAATCCAGAACTGTGACATTCGCCCGGGCAACTTGTGAATTTACTCTAGGAGTAAATTCACCTAAATTACTGTGTCTGGGGCAGGGGTCTGAGGGGTGTCAGTGGGTCCTGAGTCAGGGCTGGGGTCTGAATCGGAGTACCGTGACAGGAAATCTGCGAGATGGTGTTCCTTCCCAGACTCGTAGATGGTCTGGAAGCTGTACTGTGACAGGGTGAGGGAGTATCTCATTAACCTTCTGTTTAGGTTTTTTGCGCATGCGAGAAACGTGAGGGGTTGGTGGTCTGTGTGGAGGATGAAATGCCGACCGTATAGGTACACGTGGAACTTCTCAATTCCAAACACAAGAGCCAAACATTCTAGCTCAGAAGTACCGTAATTCATTTGGGTGGCGTTGAGCTTACGCGAGGCATAAGCTACGGGAAACAGCATATTATCATGCTCCGGGTCGGGTTGTAGCAGGGCCGCGCCGACGGCGCGCCCACTAGCGTCGCACTTCAATACGTAGGGGCGGGTCGGGTCAGGCAGTCGAAGTATGGGTTTACTAGTGAGAGCAGTCTTCAGCTGGTCGAACGCTAGCTGGCATTCTGGTGACCAGGTGTCTTTTTCCGGAAGGTTTTTCCGCGTCAAGTCTGTTAAAGGGGCCGCGATGCTATTGTATTGCGGTATGAACTTTTGGTAGTATCCTGTTAATCCTAGGAGGGACCTTATACCTGATTTGGTGGTGGGTTGAGGGGCTAACTTAATTTTCTCTACTTTGGTTTCGTCTGGCATTATTTTGTTCTTTTCGATCATGTGGCCTAGGAATTTCAGTTTATCGAAACCTACCATGCATTTCGACGGCCTGGCGGTTAGGCCGGTTTCGCGGAGTCTAGCTAGTAGAGCGGTTATCGTTTCTACATGTTCTGCCCAGGTGGGCGTGGCTATCAAGATATCATCCACGAAGTGGGTGATCCCAGGTCGGTCAATTGGCTGAATCAATTTTCGCATCATGCGAGTAAACACGGAGGGGGAATTGTTTAGGCCAAAGGGGACGGTTTGGAATTCGAAGTGGCCTTGGTCGGTGGTAAAGGCGATGTAAGGACGGCACTTCTCTTCTACTTCTATTTGGAAGAACCCTTTGCTAAGATCAAACTTGGAAAAGTATTGAGCGTTGCTCAGTTTTGAAAATAATAAATCAGGGTCAGGCATGGGCTCGACTTGAAATTCAGTGACTGCGTTTAACCGGCGGAAATCTATGCACATGCGGTGAGATCCGTCTGATTTCTTTACTAATACTATCGGCGCATTGTATGGGGAGGTTGAACTCGCGATGATGTTATTGGCCAACAGATAATTGATTTCTTTCTCAATGACGTCCAGTTTGGCGTGGGGCATAGCATATGGCTTGACCGTAATGGGTCGCGGGTCAATGACCTTCATGGTGAACGTCTCTAAGTTAGTACGTCCTGGGGTGTCAGTCAGCACATCTGAGTATGAGGAAAGTAAGTTTTTGACTGTTTTGGTCTGTTCAGGGGTTAAGAGGGGACAGATTTCTACGTCATCCATGGTTTCTCCCTTATGTAAGGGAAACGCGGTTAATGAATCATCGACTTCTGTTTCTTCAGCGATGGCGGTTGCTACAAGGGGCGTATCGTCGAGTGGGCGTTCGAGGTATTGTTTTAGCAGGTTGATGTGGAACAGTTTGTCTTTGTTTCCGACTTTGATAAGGTAATTAGTGTTTGAGAGTTTTTTTGTAACTGGGTAGGGACCTCTCCATGCTAACTGGAGTTTGTTGTAAGAGGAGGGGAGGAGCAGTAGTGCCTTATCGCCCGGAGCCAGAGAGCGTTCTTTGGCCCGCCGATTGTATAGTTTCTCCTGTTTCTCCCTTTCCTTGGCTAAGTGTTTTGAGGCAATAGTGTGGACAGTTTTAAGCCTAGCCTTTAAGTTGTTGATGTAGGCGTGGACGGAGAGTTCTTCTGGATGTGGGGAAGGATTGGTCCAGGCGCGCTTGAGGAGTTCTAGAGGCCCACGGGGTTGGGAACCGAATAACATCTCATAGGGAGTGTAGCCTAGAGTAGAGTGGGGAGTGGACCGATATGTGAATAAGGCCGTGGGGAGGAGTGTGTCCCACTCATCCAGAGGGCCATCGATGGTTTTCTTTAACAGCCCGATTAAAGTTTGGTTAAACCGTTCGACTAACCCATTGCATTGAGGGTGGTAGGGGGAGGATCGGATGTGGGTGGTGTTCATTATATGCAGCGCTTCTCTCATCAGCGTACCGGTGAATTGGGGCCCGTTATCGGAGAGTAGGACTTCGGGAAACCCCACTCTCGTGAAAATGGTAAACAGTGCCTCGGCCACGTGTTTCGCGTCCTCTTTCGGCAGCGCTACCGCTTCCGGCCAATTGGTAGCCTGACATATCACGCAGAGTATGAACCTGTTCTTCTTACGTGTTATGGAAAGTGGCCCGACGAGATCTACTGACACCCGCTGAAAGGGGGTGTCGGTCACTGGGTGTTTACCTAACGGCACTGGTTTAGTGTGGTGGGCCTTGGACATGAGCTGGCATTGGTGGCATGACGCTACAAATCGTTTGATCTCGTTGTGCATACCGGGCCAGTGGAAATAATGGGTGATTTTGTTGACTGTGGACCCTTGCCCTTGGTGACCACCCAGGGTTGAGTCGTGGGCCGCCTCCATTACTTGTTTACGGTAGGGACCGGGAATGATGAGCTGGTCTCTGACCGATCCGTCAGGAAGGCTGGACCGTCGGAACAGTCGTTTCCCTTTTTGAATAAATGAGTAGGGTTTCGGGGGGTCTGGGTTTTGACCGACCTTAGCGAACAGTGGGGCCAGGGTCGAGTCTTCCTGTTGGGCCCGCAGGAATTCGTGGGCCGTGGGGGATTCCACGGGAGGGTGGGGGACAGGGTCAGGGTGCGCGCGTGTGGCCACTGAGGCTAGGGGAGGGAGGGGGACATCGGCAGAGTTGAGGTATCGTTCCCCCAGAATGACGTCATAGGGTAATTCGGCTCGGACTGCTAGGGTAGCCGTGCCAGTGTATGGTTCTGACTTGATGTGAACCTTGGCGGTTGGGAGGGACTCAACGTATCCCGTTACCACTCTATAGAGGATTGACTCGCCAGTGTAGTCGGTGGGACTCACGAAGGAGGCCTTAGCGAACCCATCGATCTGGCATCCTGAGTCGAGAAGGGCCCTGGCTTTTTTAGAGTTGATCTCTATATTTCTTTCTGTCCTGGTTTCCGGTTTGTCGGAGGGTGTAAGCGGGGGGTGCCGGTTTCTGGGTTTTGCGTCCCGGGGATGTCCGCAGGGCAAAGGGTGATGGTGTATACTCCTCGGGGAGGCTTCTGTGAGTGATTAGGGCTGGTGTGTGCCTTGGGCTGTTGCTCAGTGGAGTTACCCTGTCGGGTCGAATGGGGATGATTGGTTCCGGTTTGTGGCCTGGTAATGTGGTGGGGCTGGTCCGCACGTCGCGAGTCTTGGGGGGGCGGTTGGGGTCTGGGTTGGGGTGGACCCGGTCGGGATGACGGGAAGCTGGTTTGGCTGATTAATGGGGGAGGGTTGGTGCGGTGGTAGTCCCAGTTATTCCAGTGTGACTGTGGGTGACCCGGGCGGGCTAGATGGCCCGGTGGCCGTGTCGATCTCCCATTTTCCTGTCGGGAAGCGGGATGTGGGTGAGATTTGTCCCGGGAATGGGATGATTCCACTAAGTTAGATTGCAGAAATCTATCTGCGCCTTGCAGGGAAGGGTTTAGACCGGATATTCCCTGTTGGATTAGGAAAGCCTTTAGCTTGGGGGGCATCTGGGATTCTATCTGTTCCGTCATAAGAAGGGTGACCATGCCTTCAAAGGATTGTTCTATGTCCCCTAATTCTACCCACTTAAGTAAGTAGGCCTTAATTCGCTCCGCGAATTGTGTATAGTTCTCTCCTGACCGTAGCGTGGCGGTACGGAATCGTTTCTGATAATGCGACGCGTGTAGTTGGTGTCGGTTTAAGAGTGCGTTCTTCAATGCATCACACGACTCCCTATCGTCTGGGGGAAGTTTGCAATACGTCTCATAATTCTCTCCCCTCAGTGTGGAGATGAGAATTCGGCAGTGTAACTCTGGTGGGACCTCGTTTAACTCCATACAGTCACTAAACCGTCGAAGATAGACGTCAAATTGTTCTAGTCGGGGGTCGTGGATGTCTGTCCATAGAGACGCGTGTCGGGGGAGGGGAGTGTTGGGGTTGGCTGAGCTAAATGATGAGGGGGAGTTTGGGTGGTCAGTGTTGTCGGGGGCCCTAGTGTTTGCCGCTAACTCCGCTAATCTAAATTCATGTGCCCTACGTGCATCCTCATCAGCTAACTGTTCTGCCCTAATCCTATCCTCTCTAGCTAATTCTAATTGTTTTTCCTCTCTAGCTACCTGTTCTAGTCTTAGTTTCTCTGTCTTGGCCTCATGGGCCGCTACCTGCTCAGTTACGTATTTAGTGACGTCTGCGTCACTGTAGCCTATAGCTATAGCCTCTTCTCTCAACTGCTTACGCAAGAGTACACCTTCAGCCATAGTGACAGAGTAAGGCGAGAGTAAGAAATAAGAGCGGACAGATATATATATTGAGATAAAAGGAGGGAAGTGTAAGAGGGGTTGGGGGGGTTCAGAGTTTAACTAACTTAATACTAGTCCAAAATGGTACTCACCAATCTGCAAATCCTAGAATTTTACACATATACACTAACACACATATCTCCAATTATAAAGTTATCGTTTATTTTACGCTTGTCGCTGTTGGGGCAGGTATCTTTGAGATAGTTAGGAGTTCTTTTTCCCCGTGCCGGGACTGGATTACGTTTAATGTTAGTGTCTATTTTCCGGGTTTGGATACCGGGAAACTACGGCGGGTTCCTACGGGGAGGTTGACAGGGCGGTTGTCGGGTTCTCGGCGGTCTCTAGTTGTCGGGCAGGCACGTCGGTGCGGTGGCTGTGGATCTCTCTGCTGACGTCTTGGGTGCAGGTACGTTGATGCGGTGTCGGAGGGTGGCGATCTGGAGGTAGGGGTGGCGAATCTGGTATAATGGGGTGGCGAATCTGGCTTAATGGGTGCCTTGGTTGGCGTTGGGGTGACGAGTCTGGTTTCTGGCGTGTTTGGAGTGGCGCAGGTGGCGTAAGGTGACGAGTCTGGCTTAATGGGTGCCTTGTTTGGCGGTGGGGTGACGAATCTGGTATAATGGGGTGGCGAATCTGGCTTAATGGGTGCCTTGGTTGGCGTTGGGGTGACGAGTCTGGTTTCTGGCGTGTTTGGGGTGGCGCAGGTGGCGTGAGGTGACGAGTCTGGCTCAGTGGGGTGACTTGGTTGGCGTTGGGGTGACGAGTCTGGCCTGCGTATCTGGAATGGCGTAGGCTGCGTAAAGTGGCGAGCCTGGTTTGATGGGGTGACGGATCTGGTTACTGGCGTATCTGGGGTGGCTTAGGCTTACGTATGTGGGGTGGCGAATCTGCGTAATGTGGCGAGCCTGGTTTCATGGGGTGATTTGGCTGGCGTATCTGGGGTGGCGTAAGTTGCCGTATCTTAGAGTCTTTGTGTTGTAGAGAGATGAGCCCCCATCCAGGGTCGGTTTCAGATTCGGCGTAGTCCTCGGGTTGTTGCTGTTGTTGGTGCGCTGAACGGCTTGAAGTTCAGGATCACCGGACGAGGTCCCAACTTGTCGTAATGTCGACACTGGGAGGGGTGCGGGGTTGTGGTTGAGAGGGGTAGTAGTGGCTGGTTGTCGTGGGGTATGAGGTACCGATGCTGTAATCGTCCTGGAACAATGATGAAATCTCTCCTGGCTCGTTTAGATGTTATATAAACACACAAATAGACAGTTCTAAGCTATGCAAACAAATCGCTGGATACAGTTCTAGTATTTATTTTCATTCAATAATCCAATGGTACAATATGTATGTCGAAATATACAGCTAAAAGCAAGTTTACAGGCCGGGCGGTTAAAACAAGACTAGTCCACACCGCTCCCAAACCATGACTAGTCTCTCTGCTAATCAAACCAAGACTGTCCAAAAATGCCCGCTAACCCTTCTCTATCCAAAATGACGTGGTCCCACCCAATTTGGTTGGTCAATCCTTTAATTACTTTCATTTACATCTGATTCTCATTGGCTGGTTGGAAGGTATCCATAGACAATGGAATGACACGATGATTCACTAGGGGAGATAAAAAGGGGGTTTTAGGCGGGTGTACATGAAGGCACTAATACAGCCAGCACAATGGGTGTCAAAGTGTCAAGGGAGGGCGGGAAGACGATTTATTATTCCTTACCGGGGACAATGGGTGACAAGGTGTCAAAGGAGGGAGGGGAGTCGATTTATCACTCCTTACCGGGGACTTAATTAACAAGAGTTAGTTATGGGAAGGAAGGTGTGATGGTCTAGGTAGCCATAGCAATAAGAATAATAGTATAGTTATTGACATGATATAAATATATACATTAAGGAATTCACATATCTGACACACATACTTCTCATTCATTCAAGATTGTGTACCATCTCGGTAGCATAAGTCAGTAACCTCTGAATTTGGGAATAAAAAGTGTAGTGAAGATTAAGGAAAAGTGTTGAGTGAGATAGAGATGTTTTATGGCGTCAGACCGCTCTCCTCCTTTCTATTCTAAACTTATACGCTACTCTATGATCTTGCGTTCTACTATCTATCTACATTAGTGCTAATAAGTCATAGTTTAATCCAGAACTGTGACACAATGCACGATCGGCCAGCACGGAATCCAGCTTGCTGCTAGCGTAATGTTGCGCCGGCAGCCCTTTTAAGGAGATGGAAAGATTTTTTTCCTGGACACCAAGAATAGTGATACCCCTCCAGTTGTGGCACACGGAGAGATCGCCTTTCTTTGGTAGACTGAGTATCACTCCTCTTTCCCAGTCATCAGGGACCGAAGTTAATGTCCAGCATGTGTTTAGTAAGGTGGTCAATTTATGTTCGTTGATTTTATTAGCGTGCTTGAGTAGTTCTGGTGGGATTCTATCTAGACCAGCGGCCTTGCCGTTCTTGTGGGGCTTTCATTGCTTTTTATGTATCCGAGACGTGATCGTGTCCATGGTAACAGGTAAGTCGAGTGCAGGTGTGATCAGCGAAAGGTCAAAAGTGGATTGGATCGGCTTGCTTGAGGATGTTGCGACCCATTTGAAATGTAATTTAGTTTCGATGCAGCTATTTGGAGCAACACCCAACAAAAAACGAGATAACCACGACTCTTAAGTCTAGCGTGCGAAACATTTTCTTACTATCGTAAATCCCAGAAGTAAAACGACAGTTTTTTTACGGGGCTAGTAAAAAACAAAGAAATTTCGCTTGGGCTGACGGTCTAGAGTAGTTCAATGCGAGTTTAAATTCCTGTTGTTTGACCAGGCAAACGTTTTCAAAGGGGGCTAAAAAAAAAGCCATTAATAACTGTCGGGTTTTGATGAAGAAATAACTCAAGCGGTGTTCAGGTAAAATGTCTGATATATCACATATGTAGGGCCGCATTTGACTACGAGTCGACCTAAAATGAGTCACAACTTCCCCACAACTGATCATGAATCACGGACGGAGAACTTGATAGCTCATGATTTTCAAGAATGTCAGGTATCAGGTGTTAGTGCTTATAATATTTGTATTATTGGTAGCGTGATAATTTGTATAAGCAACTTAACATTTTATTCAGATCCAACTTAGCCAACTGGAATTTTATTATTATTCTATTCAACATATCAAACGTAGAGAAATGATCTAGTGACAATTGTAGTTTCTACTTACTTCAAACTTTATTCAAAACGTAAGACACAGAATATGTATATTCTTTTATGAATCAAAATGTAGGAATGGTATGCACATATGATATACTTTAAACTAAACAATTTTACAACGAATATATTAAATCAGTACCTTCTCACTTATCTCAGAAGTCTAACAAAAAATTAATCTTTTTTTATTGAAGATTTTCTCCAGGTAAATTAGGTGCACTGACCTATGCAACTTTAATCCTGGATACTAAATAATTAATGTAATAAAATGTAAATGTCAAAATATAATTATTGAATCAATTAACTTATTAATATAATTATTATCTTGGGAAAGGCAATATCTACATCAGGCGGGGAACTTAGTAGAATAAATAGGCAGAGATTCTTTATTATCGGATGTGAACAACAGTCATGAACAGTCGAAACAGGGCTTGAGTCGTCCAGAGATAAAGACAGCTATAGTCAGGAGTTAGGAGTTACTTGAATAGGGACATCTTTACCCACGTTAGTTAGCCGACTGAGCTGTACAGTGAATAAATTGTGTTGGAGACACGTGACTCAACGACCAACTCTAATCTCTCTACATGTATTATATTGGAATATATGTAATTTGTTTTATGCACATTGTAACTTATTGTCAAATAAACGTTGCAACAGCTGCTGAATTTTCCTGACTCTTTGCTGAGTTAGTGCTCCAATTATAAATAGGTTTGAAAGCTTGTTTTCTCTTCATAGCCTTTGACAACAACCGCACACTAGTCCGATGAACGCCTGCACACCCAGAACCTAATCAGAACCTCGCTTGTGACAATGGACGCCTTTTAAGTGTTTAACCCAGCGTTAGTGATGGAGCCTGTTAGCTTTCGGACGATGCAGTACAATGACTTGGGGTCGGTTCTGGCTGCCGCCTCTTCATCTTTTTCAGCTCGTTGGTCAAGCCATTCTCGTTTGTCCTTTCTGTAGCTTCTTTTTACCTGACCGTAGAGTTCGCCGTAACATCGATCTACGTCTTGACGTGCTGTAGGGTCATGGTTTGGGCTCTTTCTCTCTTCGCATTATGCCGCTCATCGATAAGCTTTCTGCTGCGGTCTTCGTTGCACCGTTCGCGGAGAGTGCTGCATCTGCGTCGCGGTAATTGTTCCACTTCGTGGCTTGCCGAAGAAGGCTAAAGCGATTTCGAACAGCCATATTGTAGTTCGCTTTGACTTGTAGATCTCGCAGCTTCGCGACATCCAAAGGTTTCTTTTTTTTTTTTTTGTGTTTTTTTGTTGTTGTTTTTTTTTGGGGGGGGGGAGTCGGTTGGCGTTTTTGGTGCAGTTTAGGAGCGCCATCGTTTGGACACGCATATGAAGTCGATTTCGTTTTGGACTCCGAGAGTTCCCGTTGCTTTCCATGTGGCTTTGTGAATGCACCTGTGAGGGAAATAAGTTTTGCAGATAACGAATCCAAATGCCGAACAGAGTGACACCAGTTCGATCCCATTTCCTGTTATTGTTGGTGCCGAGCCATGCGGACCAATCACGTGCACGAAGGCACCCTCTCGGGGATCGAGTTGGCGTTTAAGTCGCCAATCAATATAATTAAATCGTGCCGGGGGGTTTACCTCAATTTCGGCGCAATATCCTCGTAAAAAGAATATGTGGATTTTTTCGTTGCATCTTCCGTGGGCGCATAAATCTGGACAATGGTGGTCCTTATTAGAGGGCCGCCCAGTCGGGTGGAGCTAATCCTATATTAGAATGGTCGCCACCCGATCAAAGAGGCTGCCGCTCGCTTAGCCATGACGATGCCGACCCCCTGGTATGTTCGGTCCAGTGTCCGGTGTTTTGTTTTCACTTGTGACTTTCCCACTTGAAGTCCAACGAACTTCGCTTATGCCAATGATCTCCATTTGGTAGTTGTCAAATTCCAGTAGCAGTTGAGCAAACTTCCCTGTTTGAAACAGTGTTCTTACATTCCATGTCCCAAATCGAGCGTAAAATTTGGCGATCAGAGGTTGGTCGCGCTTCGGACGATGGACAACCGTTGGGCTTTGCTTCAGTTTCGTCATATTTGGATGTCCAACATCTTCGCCATTTCGTGTAATTTTGTTTGATCTCATATTTTCATAGAGTATCACGTTTAAGTGGTTGCTAGTCGCCGCCATTAGCCAGCATTGCTATTGCTTAGTCCATTACCACGAGGAGGTGGTGGTTGGAGTTTACCGCACGGAACATCATGAGCTAAAATGTTAAAAGCCAAGAATTTAACGGTTTTATTAAGTTTGTACGTATTAGGGTTATTTTTTTTTTCTACATTTCAGTATCGCACTATACGATGGCTGACAATACTGCAAAATTCAGGGTAGGTTTGAAATAAATATAATCCTGTTACTGAGTAAAATTTAATAGTTAGAAATAAAATTAATAGTACGTTGACAATTATTTATATTCGTCTTTTATGTTCTAGCAAATATTCAGTTATGCTTTGAAAGGGGGCATTGTTTGAATAAATTTAAGTATTACTCAACTGACAGGCTAGAGTCACAAATTATCACTGAAGACATGACAGAAAAGCAATGAATTTATCAATATAAATCTGCAAAATAGGGGAGGGGGGCATGAACAAATTATTTTACATAAGCATTAATAAAGTAAACGTTTTTGTTTAATTACATCTATCCATTTAGTTCTGTCAAAACTGTATACAAAACTATATGGAAATAATGATTTTACGCTATAATTATTTTAGATTCACTCTCTCTAGCTAATCAACGATCCTATACATGGACACATTAAGCTGAATAAAGTTTGCCAACTCATAGTGGACACTGAACATTTTCAACGTCTACGAGACATCAAGCAACTAGGGGTCGTGGATTTTGTATTTCCGGGAGCCACGCATACAAGATTTGAGCATGCTTTAGGGTAAAACGTTTTCAAGCTGTATCTTAAACACCACTTTACAATGTATATAATTTTAAAATATCAAAATGACAAGTATCGCACATAGATTACCTGGTTGGAAGTATGTCATAAAAGTTTAGTCGATTAGGAAGATGTTAATTACAGAATGTCACAACTGAAAATCGGTTTTGAAAGCTTTTAAACAAATTTTCGGTTGGCTGGAAGTTGGTAGGAAATCATTCAAATGTATTTAGTGTCCCAGTATCCCACGATTTTTTTTTTTTTTGTTCTTAAAGAAATATTTAGAAACTATGTTTGCCTAGATAAAAAGAATGTATTAAATGCATTGCAAACATGTTTTGTTTTCAAATCCCGACGATCGCTTGCGATATAACCACAGAGAAAACTGCCTAGGCAGTTGTGAAGTTACAATTAGACTTAGCAGCATTCTTTTGACCAACGTAGTTAAGTAAAAAATGAAAATGGGTTTTCCCATTGACGCTTAACGTTCTGAATAAACAACAAATAGACGTAGGTCTATCGAACTAAGTTTATGATAATTTAGTTTTTGAGTCCTCTTAATCAAAGCAAGCTAGTTTTTTTTAAAGATAATACTACATTATATTAAATTTTATATAGGCTGCACTTACTTGTTAGCTGTTTAAAATTTGTTATCGCCGCATCAAATATGACTTTATGTCAACATGGCTCTCACTAAAACAGTGAAGGCCGGATTTTTTTTATCGTTTGGCCGTCACTTCGCTAACAAACAATTCAACATATACATACATAATATTAATAATAACAACACGAACGAAATAACAAAAGAAACACAAAATGATTTATGTTATTTTTAATTCTACCTCTCCATTAGGGTCTAATTTAAGGACATTTTTGACATTTGCAAGACTGGGATTATTTAAAAAAAAATACAAATTGTAACATTTGAAGTACAACCCCATTCACATAAAACGTTTAATCAAACATGCAAAATATGAAAAACATCGTAGAGCGTACAATGGCTCAGATCAGTGTTAATAGGGCTTTTCAAATTTCTGAACACGCTAGTATTTTCAGTGTTCATTATGGCATTTAAAAATATTGTTAATCAATTAATAATTGCTTGACATTGCGAAGGCATTCAAAATTGTATTCTCTTCTTCTTTTGTAATATCACAGAATAATATTTTTTTAAACGATGTTTGTATTCTTCAATGGCAGTCTAGGAAATTATGGTTTATAAGTACGATGAACACCAGGCTTAAATAAACGAAAAACCACCAAGGCATACGTTATTATTGTACCCGATATAACTTTACAAGTAACTAAAGGATATATATCATAGCTTTTTATGACTCTTATCTTTTAGCATTAAAAGTTGATTAAAATGATTCATTTGCTATACCTTAAAAAAACATAACCAATTTTTTTGTTTTCTGTAATATAAAACTTAGAAAAGCATATAGCTATACTATTTCGCAAAAAAAAAAAGAAAACAATAAACAAATAACAGACAAAAAATTTATCAATTTAAAATTTAGAACCTATCATCTAGCTGGAAAGTTTGTGCGCAAACTGAAGAAACGTTATCCTAATATTATAAATGATAGAGATGTTTTGTGTGTGGAAATTGCAGGCCTTTGTCACGATCTTGGTATGTAATAAAAAAAATAATATATAATTTAATACTATATTAGAAATTATCTTTCCTAATTGTTTAAAAGTATTGAATAAAATGTAGTTTTTCATCAATGGTATATATTTCATGATTGTTTAGGTGGATGCATAAAAATTATTATATTATTATCAATAGGCTATGGCCCTTTTTCAACCCTCTTCTCTAAAAGATTTCTTCCCAGACTTACACATATCAAGGTTAGAAAAGTAAAATTTATATCATCATCATCATCATCTGTCCTTTGGGTTCCTTGTGGAACATAGGAACATATAGAGATAGAAAAATAGATAGATAAATAGATAGATAAATAGATAGATAAATAGATAGATAAATAGATAGATAAATAGATAGATAAATAGATAGATAAATAGATAGATAAATAGATAGATAAATAGATAGATAAATAGATAGATAAATAGATAGATAAATAGATAGATAAATAGATAGATAAATAGATAGATAAATAAATAGATAAATAGATAGATAAATAGATAGATAAATAGATAGATAAATAGATAGACATAGAAATAGATAGATTACAAATTGCATATACCAAACATTCATACATACATACATACATACATACACGCATGCACGCACACACTCACACACATGTACGTGCGTATGTTTGTATGTATGTATTAGATACATACTTTGTTTTATTGTGATACTTACTATTATGAGGATATTAAATATTATCTATTCTGATTTCTCTTCAGCTCAGAAATCGTAGCTCTCTAATATTTCAACATATGTTGAAAAAATATAACTTACAGCCAAAGCTGGTGCCTGCATATCTTCAAGAAGGTGACCTAACGTTTATCAAAGAATTGATTGACGGTTACAAAACTACTGGTTCAACAGTTAGTAGACAATCACCTTTGCTGCATGAAAAATAAATATCGTACATTTATAGATTAAATAAAAGAATAGATAGATAGACTGTTACCCATATTCTATCGCATAGGTTCTCAAAATATTTCTACTCACCGCCCCCTTTTAACATTTTTTTCTGCTCACCGCCCCCTCCCCAAACTTAATTTTATCGCCCCCCCCCCCCAACCCTCTGGACTATAGTTTCCGCCTTTTTTTTAGGCGGACTAGACATTTTGTGTGATTTATTATCTGAAAAGGAAACATATTGTAAGAATTAAAAGATAAAAAAATTACCTAAATGAGAGGCTTAAATAAATCAATATTAATGTGAATCGTTTGACAGGTGTGTTGCTAGTAGTTTGTCTATATGTATTTCAATTTTGTTGAAAAGTCTTAGGTCTCCACGCTTCACGATTTGCAGCTTGTTTTTCTTTTTTGACAACAAAATGGTAATAGGGCAATTGCAATCACGTGTAGTGGTGTACAATGGCCGCTGTATTAATAAAGTTTCATATAGGCTCGAGCTTTTCAAAAACTCGAGCAAAACTCGAGCACCGAATCCAATTCTCATACATTATGTTGAAACAGTCATCGTTTGCTAACCAACGCACCTCTGATTGCAGTAGTCATCGTTTGTAGTCCTCGTCAATGAACAAAATTTATTTTGCCACAAAATACAGAAGAACAATAAAGGCTTAGTCAAAGACATAACAAGAAAATTATAAAATTGGCAAACATTTTAAAAAATTATATCGTCATCTGATATTGTCAACTGCTTGGCATTCGCTCATTTACTGTTTAAAATATAAACTCCTTAAATGGACACAATTATTGCAGGAAATGTTTATTTACAACTGTTTGACGTAAATTATTTTAATCCTCTAATAAATAAGTCTTGTTATGAATACCATAATGTTAAATGTATATAAAGAAATAATAATAATCAGTAATATTTGTTATATTACAAAACAGAACATATTCGGCATCACTATTGGATCAAATGTGGAAACAATTGTTAATTAAAGGGAGATAATTAACCCGTTTCAATTGAGCTAATATTTCTAATGTTGTTTTCTTTTTTATAAAAATAAAAATTGGTTTACATTTATAACTTTAAAATGATCAAACTGTAAAAAGTATTTGAACATTTTATAAATATTCTATGACTAAAGAATTTATATGTATATTTTTAAGCATTACAATAACTACCCAGTTTGTATGATTACTAAGTATCTATACCCTTTACAGGTATTAAGTGGACATCATTTTTTTCGCAGGATTCAAACGCGTAAACTACATCGGTAAAAATGAGATCAAAATATTAATATTAGCAGATGTGAAGGCGACAGTGATCGGTCAACAGGTCAACAGGGTTAACAGTCCGGTGTACCAACCATAGGACCAGACAGCCGCATAACATATTTGCTAAATACTGACCCCTACTTCATCGAAAGCCATTGCGTTTTCTATTTCGTTTTTTTAGTTCAATAATATGTATGCCTACTATTCGGGGATATCAGATATTAAGCAGCATTTGCGTTTACATCATTCATATTTCATCCAAAAACTAATCGATTCAAATAGCTGAGGTGTTCAAATTATATCAGGTACGTTTGTACCGCCCACTTGCCCTTCACCGCCCCCCCCTATAACGCCCCCGTTGAGACCTATGTTCTATCGCCTACCTATTTAGCTATGTTAAAAGTTTAGTGGGCCTAATTACATTTTAATGGGGTTTAAAGATTGTAAGTTTTTATGACACAAAGTCGGCAAACAAAAAACATTTGGAGGAAAACAGATTTGAAAAACGTATATAATTAACCTTTTTAATTAGCCTACACATTCATCAAATAAGTGTAAGAAGTGTAATAAACATTAGTTAAAAACTTTAAATATTTGTTTTCGTAAACGTAGGTTAATGTGCTGACAAATTTAAATAAAATATTTTTAAAAAATATTTTATTTAACGCCCCTGATAGAATTAAAAAAAAACTTATGAAAACAAAGCCTTTCTTAGCCTAATAAAACAAATAAATTGTTAGTATTTGCATATTAACATAATGATCGAAAATTAAACAATTGCTAAAAACAAAAGTTTTTCTTATAAATCCGTTATATACATTTTTTTAGTGCTTTGGCCTTTCAAAGATTTTTCTCTTCACTACCGACAAAATAAGTCTTAAATAACAACAGTATTTTGTTAATCTTAACTCTTGACTTTAGAGTATTTTTTTTTTTGGTTTCGCGTTGGGTTTTATTTGCTTATTTTATTTAAAGGGTATAAATTTAGTTTATATTCTTTTGGGGGGGGGTTTCTGTTATAATACTCTTCTCTTTATTACGTTTAACGAGCCACTCAAAAAATTAAATTGATACGTAATACCATGTTGGAGTGGGCACAGTGCATTATGGTTGTCTAGGTGATTTACTATACTACTATATATTATGTGCTCAAGTATTTTATATGTCAGGCTTGCTAGGAAAACAGGTGTATAATTCCCATGGTCAGATTTATTTCCTTTTATGAAGAGGGGATTACATTGGCTACTTTCCAATCTTTGTGCATTTTGCCCTGGTTTTGAGAGGCCTGAAAAAGTATTGTAAAGATTGGAGATATTTCATTAGTTAATTCTTTAAGCAGTCTTGCTGGTATTTCATCTGGACCAGAAGCTTTGTTTACTTTTAAGTTGGCTAGGATCTGGTTAATGGCTTTTTCTTCTATATTTATATTCCCTATCTCTTCTTGTTTGTTTAAATTTATGAATATTTCTTTGTCAGCTGGATTTGAAAATTATGAACTTTTATACCAACTACTATTTCAAACGTATACTAATTGCCTAACATTATTAATTCAATAGTAAGATTACTAGCACAAGGTAATGCATTTCAATGAAAATTTTTAATTGATGTAAAGCTTTTTGTTGGGAAGTTTGTCTACATAACACTTATTTTATGATCCTGTATTTGACAGGAAGGTCTTCTTGGATTATCATAACTATTTACAGACGATTTTTCATCAATTTGTTTAGCTCTACTTTAAAATATATTTTATTCTTAAATCTACTATTTAAATATTGCAATAATTTAGCACAAAACTTCTTACTTCTATTTAATCTATTTTAGGCGTGGCCTTATGAAGGCAGAACAAAAGAATATGCCTTCTTATATGAGGTAAAATAAAACTTTCATTTTATTTACTACTTCGTTTATAAATTATATATTGATTAGCTAGTCTGATAATGTAAAGCAAACTTTGATTACGTACATTATTTCTAGCATGTAGTTACTGTCGAATTAATAAATATTTAAAAAATACATTTCATTTATAGATTGTAGAAAATCTTCGTAACGGAATTGACGTCTGCAAGTTTGATTACATGGCCAGAGACTGTCAAAATCTTGGGATCTCAAACAGTTTTGATGCACATCGCTACATGGAGATTGCCAGGATTCTAGAAGTGGACGGTGAACGTCAAATTTGTACCAGGGAAACGGTTGGCATTGCTCAAGTTATATTTTAGTTAATTGTTACAGATCCCCAATGATTTGTCATTGTTAATTAAATATACGCGTGTAAGTTAAAATAAATAACGATTCGGTCCCTTCCTCCGCTTGGTGTTTGCTCTATATCTTGCAGTAAATGTGTCCAGCAAGAAGCCAGCCTTTTATTCCTTTCTTTCTCCGTTTTATTCGATTATATTTAATGTATTTATACTTCAGGCGTATATTGCAGTAAGTCTAGCTACGAGGCCAATCTACTCACAGTGTGCAATCTCTTAATTTAAATTTAGCAAGGGCCTTAAACGTTTAGTAGGCCTGTACGCCAAAGTGCTTTTCATAAATAGCCGTAATCTGTTGTTTTTTTTTTCTCGTATTTACCATACATTTTCCCCAATATATCCTTTATAGAAGTTCTGACTTAAGCGTTCATTAAGTAATTTTGTTTCTTTAAATTGTAATAAATACTCTGATAATATTGGCTGAAATCAGACCCCCTTTTTCTCTAGCTAGTACACCTCATGGTTGTCTGGTTGTTTCAATTAAATTGCCTAAATAACACCGCTATTTCGTATGCGACTTCAGTCTTTCAAATTGTACTGTATTTTTATCTTTACACTCCACATTTTGTTTATTTATCGGACTCTAATTCAAATGTAAAATTAACGTTTTCTGTGATTCAAACAAATCCTAGTCTAAATGAATATGGCTCAGTCGGCGACTGAATAATAAAATTATGTGTGACAGCGATAGGTCCTCTTTTATCTTCCTGAATAACTACCTACTTTAGACCTTTTTAATCTTCGGTTCTAGGTCGTGAAACAAATTTGATAAATAAATATCATACACAAAGAAATAGTTCCTTTATATTTTTATTCAAAATAAAACAACTTAAAATGTTAGGCTACTAAATATAACTGGTTTTTTTTTTAGCAATTTCAGTTTTAATTTTTTATTTGTTTATGATGCATTATTGGCAAAATTGCATGGTTTCTGTTTTTTTAGACTGGTTTATAATAATTTATTGTAATAAAAATGTTCAGTAATTAGTGTGATACAAAATAGCAATATCAATGTTTTTTTTTTTTTTCATTAAATCTGAGCTTTCGTGCTTTTGGCCTTTGTGATATAGGCCTACAAAAAATACCGTAATTAAACTTATTTTACTTTAATGGACCTCACAACTAAAAAAAATGTACGAAAGGCAAATCATATAACAAGAAATAATGTAAACTTGTATTAAGCAAATAATAATTAGTTGAATATGTTGATATATTATAATTGATTTTATTTTTCATGTAGAAAAAGTGTCGTTGGCAAAAAGTATGTACGCGAATTGTGCTTGTACCAACAAACGCACAACAACGTAAAATCTTCTAAGCATCGGCATTTTCATTCCTGTTGTTACATATTCATATGCTATATAGACTTAAGGATAACAAAAAGAAATTATCCATTTTCAGGAACTAAACAACTTGTACAGCATGTTTTTTACTCGATACAATCTCCACAAGTTTGCTTATCAACATCCAGTTGTGTGTGGAATAGAATTGTTGTAAGTGGAATGTCATGCTTAGGCTAATCTCCATTTTTACTCCTACAAAGTTCAAAGTATTTATAATGAACTAATTTTCTCAAAATTACTCAAATATCGAAAACATTTTAAATAGTTCGTTTTTCCGGTTTTTCTCAAATTTTGTTTTTATGCCTTAAATTCCCTACTTGTTATTTTATTGATTGAAAAATTATCATGCAATTTTGTAGAGATGATAATAAAATTAGTGCTTTTAATGTGTTTCATGTGATTTAGAGAAAAACCTAAAAAAATAATTTTATTAATATTTTAGTAACTTGTTTTTTCTAAGTTTACATTTAAATTATAGTCTATGCCTAACAAAGGAATTAATAAAAAGAATATTTACTTTAATCGAAAACTCTCTTTAGCACTTTACACAAATGTACTATAAATATAGTCCAAATATGAAACATATTGGATAAGAAATCAGAAAAATCCGTTTCTACTAGCTTTTCTGATCATAACAGGATTATAACGGTCGTAGAACCGAGGGCGCCTTCGACGTGGCGAAGTTAGATCTATTCCAGAGCCCGACTGATGTTCTCGATTTCTGCACCGTAGTTGCAGAGGCCGTTGCATGGCCTCCATAGTTCGTCTCTATTCGACAACATATCCGGCTGTATCTACATTTGCCAACCCGTCGATGTAGGCATTGACTTTCCCGGGAGGTATGGCATTTATTGTGTCCATGGCTACTTTTTTTTTCACTAAGTTCGAGTCGGAAGATTTGCTGACTGAGGTGTTCTTCAGCTTCGACCGTATTTCGGGGACCGATATTGTGTTCCTCGGAGAGAAACTCGAGAACCTTTGGATGGGTAGCCTTGTTTCGGGTAGGTTGATTACGGATACCGGCCTCGTTGCGTTATGCATAAAGACTGCATCTTTGGTTTCTTCCTACCCTTCCATGTGTCTACAAGGGATCTGGTTAGGGGGCTTTTCTCAAATTGTTAATAGCGCTCATATGTCGTAATGTCGGCGCGTTCTCTCCTTAGCTGAAGGGCTGTTATGTTAGCCATCACCTTAGACGCTGCCACAGGGGACGTTCGAAACGTGCCACAGTGTAAAGTAGTGCTTGGTTTTGGATGCAATCAAATGTTTCAAGGACCGTCTTGGACGCATACACCTGTAAGGGGAGGCTTTAGTCTAATTGCGATCTGGCGGCCCCTGTGTTAGCACTCCACTTTGTGCTAGTCAGGCTTTCATCTAGGGTAAGTTTGTGCGAAACTTTTCGATCCAACTCTTGGGCGTGGTCGAGTAGCGTTAGCTTTCGACCGAGAACTACTCCGAGGTACCAGCCCCCATCCAGACATGACAGATATAATTGTAAACGGCAATGGAGTACTTAAGTTGTTGTCGAATCTCAACCCAAAAAAAAGCAGCGGGCCCAGACAATATCACACGCCGTCTTCTCAATGTATTTGGCCTTAGAATTGGCACCCGTACTGACTCTACTTTTCAATAAATCACTGGCCACTGGCGAAATTCCTACAATCTGGAAACACGCCCATGTGCAGTCAGTCTTCAAGAAACGGGATAGAAGCCAGCCAGACAACTACATGCCAATCTCACTGACGTGTGTGTGCTGCAAGCTCTTCGAACACATCGTCAGGTCAAGGATCTCTAGGCACCTGAATTGCAACATCATTATCTCGTTGCGCTCTAGTTGATCTGGTCACACATTCAGAGTGTCATCATTTTAACACCCCCTCCATCCACTGGCATAACCGATCCTAATCGACTTTTAGCTAATATTTGGCTACTCGTAGCAGCCAATCATTGTAAGCAATTTAAAACATTGCTATTGTACTTCTGTCTATCCTAGACAAAATAGTTGCTCATTGATCCAATGAATCGATAATATATATATATCGTCGTCGTCGTCGGCATCCGCCGGCAAAGGTGACCAGCTGCACCGCCGAGAATGGCTGTGGAGGCCAACTCGGGAGTGGCAATCCCTGCCGCACTTCAGGCATTTGAAGGTGGATGGCTGTTGTAAAGGAACCTTCCGCCTCGCTCTTTTCTGGATGGCAGCTTCCATGCGCCAAGTTTCTGCGCGGGATGTGCCAAGCCTGACTGCGAGCCTCCAGGTTGGTCGGTCAGAAGCTTGGCATTCCCTTGTGTCAGGGTCAATTGAGCTCTCGTTCAGGTCCCTTTTGCAAAGGTCCTTGAATCGCAGTTTTGGGCGCACTATCTTCCGGTGGCCTTCAACCAGTTCTCCATAGAGGAGGTCTTTAGGAATGCGACCTGCATTCATCCTTTTCACATGGCCGAGCCACCTGAGGCGTTTCTCACTGAGCACAGCGTGAAGGCTGCTCATGTCGGCTCTCTCCAGCACCTCTGTGTTGGAGACCCTATCCTGCCACTTGATCTGCAGTATTCTCCGTAGGCACCTCATATGGAAGCTGTTGAGTTTCTTCTCGTGCCTCGCGTAGGTGGTCCATGACTCACAGCCATACAGGAGAGTGCTGAGTACGCAGGCGTGGTAGACGCGCAGTCTGGTCCTCTCGGTGAGGCTGGAGTTGTCCCACACTAGCGGTTTTATTTGGGCCATGACTGTGGCTGCCCTGGCGATCCTGCTGTTGATCTCCAAGTCGATGGACTGTGAACTCGAGATAATGGATCCGAGGTAGGTGAAGTTCTCGACAACCTCCAAGGTGTGTCCATCAATGACAATGTTTGGAGGGGTCTCCGTGCCCTGGGCCATGACGTTTGTCTTTTCCAGGCTTACAGTCAGGCCGAACTCCTTGCATGCATTGGAGAAGCAAGTGACAAGCTGCTGGAGTCCGTCTTCGGTGTGTGATGTCAAGGCTGCATCATCAGCGAAGAGCATCTCGCGAAAGAGGACCTTTGTGACTTTGGTCTTGGCACGAAGGCGCGCTATGTTGTAGAGCTTGCCATCAGACCTGGTGTGAATGAAAACACCCTCGCTGCAGTCCTTGTATATATATATATATGTATTATATATATAAATGTATATATATGTATATTATATGTATGTATATATATATAATATATATATATATATATATATATGTATATATATGTATATATGTATGTATATATATATATGTATATATATATGTATATTGTTACGAAACGTAAATCCCCTTAAGCGAATTGCGTTTAAACGATATAAAATATTTCTAAGCTCAAGGTTTCCCCCGGGTTTTTCCTAACCTAATTAAAGCATTGTTGTTTTTTTATTAACCTCGATAAAAACATGAACTGCCCATGCACATACAGCGTGTCAAGGCCGTCCGGTCTCTCCTTATTTTGTTAGAACATTATTGCTTGTTCTTAAAAAAAGACAATCTGATCACGCAGTCAACACGTGAGCTCGATTGAAATACTCGTGTAACTAAGCTGGCTGGAATTTCCAACCATTGACCCATAATATATTTCTACGCGATTCGGACTATTTAGTTTAGTTCTTGGCGTGCAGTCGATCGGATAACATCTAATATTAAGTCTCTGAGTATCGTTTCTATTTGATTTGTATCATGGAAGATTTATTATTCTACTATTAACTACAATGCTATATGTTCATTGAGGATATTCATTACTAATTGGAATATGTGTATTTCTTGATTGTGTATATAATATTATTTGGATTCCTACTGGATTGATTTTGTAAATTAAACCAAATTTATCGTTGCTTTCTACACAACTTGGTTAACGTCAATATATCAAAGTTATATACAAGTGTGTATGTGTAGTATTTACTCAACTATATTAATAATCTACACTACAACACAACATCGAGGTTCTTGTTGTATAATATGAGCCAAACAAATAATTATACATGAAGTAAAATCAACTGAAAACTCTAAAACTACGCTATGTGAATTGCCAGGGGATTATTAGAACCAGGAATACTCTAGACAACTACAAACAAACTTCAGAATGATATAATAAGACCTTCACTAAATACAAGGATTCTCACACTAACAATAACAACACTATAACTATTATTTTTATAAACTGAATGGGGGCTCTAGCCGTAATAACATTATAAATTATAATTATACTTGTGTGATATAAATGGAAGGTCTCATTCATGATTTATTATGGTGAATAAATTGCCTTGTAATAAAATGGGTTTTGCTTGTCAGTGATTTACTAACAAACGTTTAGAGGATTTACTTCAACCTCAAGAATCGTTATAATATTTACACAAACTATTTACAACTGCCGTAATACATACTCGTAACTTGGATGGATTGTGTTGGAAAATATGAACAATATACAATATAATAAAGATTGTGATTGATTTGAACATCGCTATTGAGAATCGGAAAACTTAACTATTCAGCCTGGAAAATTATCTGGTGTATTACCTTATCAAACAAAGTAACTCTAAGAAGGTATTATTTTTATTACCTTGTTGTGAAAAATCTGAACTGTGTGGTGTAGTGAATTATTCAAAGGACAGAAAGTAAGTTGGACTCTTTATTGTATTATTAACAAGATTTAAAGTAACTTTTAATAATATAGAAAATGGAAGCCACAAATAATCTTACATTGGATCCAGAGATATTTGATCTAACCTCAGAACAGCTTAATAAAATGTCAATGATACAATTAAAAGAATTGGCTAAATCATTGGGCATTTCTATCACAGAAACTAGGCCATCAAAAACTAAATTACTTCAAGAGGTAACTGAGTGTTTAAGAAAACAAGGTACACTAATTATTGAAGAAACTACTGCTAATGATAATATTAATGATGAATCATATGATGAATTACATTTCTCAAAACAAAGAGTAAAGCATACAACTGGTGAATTAAGTGAAGAATTGAAATTTAAACTTGAGTTAAGAAAGATGGAATTAGAGATGGAAAGAGAAAACAAGAGAATTGAGATGGAAAGAGAGAGAGAAAGCCAGAGAATTGAGATGGAAAGAGAAATAGCAAGAGAGAAAATAGCAAGCCAAGAAAGAATTGAGATAGCAAGGTCTCGTACGTCAAATCATTCGAATGCAAGCTCTGAAGCAGATGCAGAACTGTATAAGTTTAAGAAACATATTCCAGTTTTTGAAGATAATTCGGTGGAAGAGTTCTTCATGATTTTCGAGAGAAACGCTAGAGACTATCAATTTCCCGAGGGCAAGAAAGCTATACTTCTACGCTCAGCTCTGAACAAAGGAAAGGCACTTGATGTTGTATTAAGTCTTACTGAAGAGGAATTGTATGATTATGAACTGATCAAGAATAGAGTACTGCTAAGTTATGCATTAACACCTGAAAAATATAGAAAAGTGTTTCGTGAATCTAAGAAAGAACAGGAACAATCCCATGTTGATTTTCTAAGACAGAAAAAGAAACATTTTGAAAGATGGATTCAATCCAAAGTTGTAAACAAAGACTTTGATAAATTAGCTAATCTTATGCTAATGGAAGACTTTAACAATAACATCAGAGGTGATGTAAGAATACATTTAGCAGACAAAGGTGTATAACAAGTAGAAACAGCAGCAGTAATGGCAGACGAATATGTTATTATCCATTCCAGCAATAAATTTACAACAGTTGATAAATCTAAATTCCAGAATCGAGATATGAAGGTAGAAAAGAAAACCATGAATCCAAATGAATCCTATCAATCAAAGAGACATCAGCAGAGCAATGAAGGTCCAACTAATTCCAAGCCAACATGTAGCCATTGTAAACGAATTGGACATACTAAGGAAAAGTGCTGGGTATTGAATGGAAACCCGAATAAAAAGAATGTTGTCTTATCGTATGTAGCAATGCCAAAACAAAGAACTCATGGAAATGTAAAGAAGGATGTTAGAACTCAAACAGAGATACCTAGTGCTAATGCAGATAACCTGACAAAACACACGTATCTAGGAAACTTGAAACCAGAAATAGTTCCTGAAATAGAGACAATGGTTTTCAATAATTCTAGTTCTAATATGAGCTTTAAGGAGTCTATATCAGATAGAACCACCCTGAGTACTAAACATACCTCTTACAAAAATAACTTGGATACATATCCCATCGATACTGAGATACCAAGTAATTGTTTGCCATTCATTGAAGAAGGTACCGTGTCATCCATAATAAATGGTGTCACTAGTGAAAAGAACTTCAGAATACTCCGTGATACATGGGCTGAGGTTTCACTACTTTTAGAGAATACTGTTCCTACGTTACAATCGACATATACAGGACAGGATCTTACTATTCAAGGTGTATCAAGGAAAAATGTACAAGTTCCTTTGCATCAAATACAGCTGAAGAGTGCGTACTTCACTGGAAATGTAGTTGTGGGTGTATACAAATCACTTCCGTTTAAAGGCGTTTCTTTAATACTGGGAAATGATATTGCTGGAGATGTGGTGTATTCCATATCCAAGAAAAAACAATACCTTAATAAAAGTGAGAGCTTTATCAAACCTATATGCATTGTCACTAGAGGTATGGCCCAACAACAAAAGTCTGTCGAAACCATGTCAAAGTCAAAAATAGAACAAGAAATTGACCTACAGGCAACTTTCCTGGCTGACATTTTGAGTGGTCCCTCAGTCAAGACTACTGAAAGTAATTTGTCACCTCGACAATTACTCCTATTAGAACAGAATAGAGATTCAGGAATTAAACACCTGAAGAAAAAGGTGATAACTGAACAGGAGGCAGAATTTAAAGGAAATGGATTTTTTCTGAAGGAGGGAATATTAATGCAAAAATGGAGAGATGTGAAATGTGATAATGACAATTGCAGAGAAGGAAGTCAGATTGTGGTACCAGCCATATATCGCAATGACATTCTACACATGGCTCATGACACGCCATATGCTGGTCATCTAGGAGTGAACAAGACTTACCGTCGAATTCTTCCGTACTTCTATTGGCCTGGACTACATCGTGACGTCACAAAATACTGCAAGTCATGCAATACATGCCAGATAGTTGGTAAACCTAACCAGACTATACCGGTAGCACCTATAAAGCCAATACCTGCCTTTGCAGAACCATTTAGCCACTTGCTAATAGACTGTGTAGGTCCTTTGCCTAAAACAAAGACAGGACACCAGTACTTATTCACTATAATGTGCACTGCCACGAGATATCCTGAAGCTATTCCGCTACGCACCAATAACGCAGATAAGATATCTGACGCACGGATTGCATTTTGTTCAAGATACGGTCTTCCAAAGACTATACAGTCAGACCAAGGATCTAACTTTACATCAAAGCTGTTTAACCAGGTCTTAAAGAAACTAGGCATCCAACATGCAACTTCAACTGCGTACCATCCGCAAAGCCAAGGTGCCCTAGAAAGATATCATCAGACTCTGAAAACCATGCTCCGCACATACTGTTTTGAGAACACTGAAGACTGGGATCGCGGTATTCCATTCGCTCTTTTCGCGACTAGAGAAACTGTGCAGGAATCTCTTGGATTCAGTCCGTTCGAGTTAGTGTTTGGACATTCAGTTCGAGGACCTCTAAAACTGTTGCAGGAAACCTTGTTAAATTCTGATGAAGAGACTGGACTCGTAGCTTATGTGGAACAATTTAGCAATAGAATATATCATGCTTTTAATCATGTTAAAGATAATCTTTTGCAGGCTCAGAAAAGAATGAAAGGGTACTATGATGTCAAGGCCAGATCCCGATGTTTCCATCCTGGTGATAAAGTCTTAATGTTGACCCAATTGTCTGGACAACCCCTGAGTGCAAAATATACAGGACCATATCAGGTTTTAGATAAAATCAGTGATGTAACATACCTTGTAAAAACCCCTGATAGAAGGAAAACACAGAGATTGTGCCATATAAACATGCTAAAACCTTATGTTGTTGGGGAAGAACAAACTGACATTAGGCCAGTGAGTGCTATCAAAACTGTTGAAACACCCCCGCCTAAATTTAAAAAGACAATCATAGAAAGTAAACTTCAGAACACTGAAGCACTTAAAAACCTCAATGATAAACTGGCACATCTAGACTCAGGTGAACAGACTTCTATCAAGGGTTTAATCTATGATCATGCAAATTTGTTTAGTGATGTTTCTAACAAAACAACTTTAGCTACCCATGATGTAGTTTTAAAAGATGATAATGTTAAACCTGTCAAACAACATCCGTATAGGATTAATCCCATACAACTTGAACACATCCGTAAAGAAATTGATTATATGCTGAGCAATGATATAATTACTCACAGTAACAGTGATTGGTCATCCCCATGTGTGTTGGTTCCCAAATCTGATGGTTCACTACGCTTTTGTGTAGACTATAGGAAATTAAACCAAGTGACAAAAACAGATTCGTATCCCATACCACGGATAGATGATTTAATCGATAGAGTAAGCACTGCAAACTATGTAACTAAGATTGACTTACTAACAGCTTATTTCCAAATCCCATTGACAGATAGGGCTCAGGAGGTATCAACTTTTGTTACTCCTGATGGATTTTATAAGTTTAAAGTAATGCCATTCGGAATGGTCAATGCTCCAGCAAGTTTTCAAAGACTAATAAACACTATTATCCATGATATCCCACAATGCCATGCATATCTGGACGATATCGTAGTGTTCAGTAATAACTTTAATGATCATCTAGATCAGTTACAACTATTATTCCAAAAACTAAAACAGGCTAATCTTACTATAAACCTAGTTAAAAGTCAATTTTGCCATGCAGAAATTGAATATTTAGGTCATGTAGTGGGTAATGGCAAAGTAAAACCAGTGAATGCCAAAGTCAAAGCTATACAGGAATTCCCTGTACCTAAAACGCAGAAACAACTTCGAGGATTTTTGGGTATGGCCGGGTACTACAGGAAGTTTTGTAAAAACTTTTCTATTATTACTTGCCCTTTGACAAATCTCTTGAGAAAAAAAATTCAATTTAAGTGGACTCAGGAATGTGACCAAGCCTTTAATGATATAAAAGACATACTGACCAAGGCACCAGTATTAGTCTCACCTGATTATACTAAACCTTTCAAAATAACGGTAGACTCGTGTAATACAGGAATGGGCGCGGTAATCTCACAAATAGGAGATGATTCCCTTGAACATCCCATTAGCTTTTGTTCAAAAAAATGTAACCCACATGAGGTAAATTATAGCACAATAGAGCAGGAATTGCTAGGACTAATCCAAGCATTGAAACATTTCAATTACTATGTAAATGGTTCTCAGTTCCCAATCGAGATATTCACTGATCACAATCCACTAGTATTTCTTTCCCGCATCAAACAAAATCAGCGCATTCTAAGATGGAGTTTGTTTATTCAAGCTTACAACTTAAGAATAACTCACTTATCAGGAAAAGATAACATCGTCGCGGACACCCTATCGCGCATGTAACAAATGTATAAGGGGATAACTACATGTATATATTCTGATAATCCTAACTAAGAGAATTTGATCATTTTTAATTATAAATGCATGAATATATGAATATGTTTTGATTATTTTATGCAATATCTTATGCCTTATTTTATGCCATGAATATTTCCATTTGCTAAAACAAATATTATTATTGTTGTAGGAAAAAAGAAAGAACCTAATAAGTTACTTATAAATATTATGGATTTATGAACATAATTTTTCTTTATTAGTAAGATAATGAATGAACAGAAATGTACATCCTTATTTTGAAACAGTCAAACTATAGTTGTGATTATGTAAAAGCCAAAATAGATTAATGTACACACACTTCACATGCTTACACACTTAAGATTACATTCTTACTCTTAAGTTTAT
Source organism: Anisus vortex (assembly GCA_949126835.1). Lineage (NCBI taxonomy): Eukaryota > Metazoa > Mollusca > Gastropoda > Planorbidae > Anisus > Anisus vortex. The sequence goes on from OX421499.1 coordinate 22,569,171, forward strand.
TTAATTATTAATTTCATTTAAGTTGAATTATTTAATGATTGAATTGTTTAATATGATAACATTAGTTATGTTGATTTTTACCTTATAAATAAGATGATGATGTTTATGAGGAATGATATCTCAGAGAGTATAATTTTTTTTAGAATAACGCGAACATGTGTTATGGTCTAAGGATAACTTGAAATCCTATATGATGAGGGTTTTATAGAATAAATTATCTCCCTTACTTGTCTTATTTAACGGACTACCCAGGTGGAGTCAGTTTTTTTTGTATATTGTTTAGAACTAAAGTTAAGTGCAGGCGGTTTTGAAAGAAATTGCACACTTCTATTGTTTAGTATGCAATGTTCTTTTCCTTTTGGTACGGGCGACTGTTACGAAACGTAAATCCCCTACATTGTAATGTTAATAAACCAACTAAATCATTTAAGCGAATTGCGTTTAAACGATATAAAATATTTCTAAGCTCAAGTTTCCCCCGGGTTTTTCCTAACCTAATTAAAGCATTGTTGTTTTTTTATTAACCTCGATAAAAACATGAACTTCCCATGCACATACAGCGTGTCAAGGCCGTCCGGTCTCTCCTTATTTTGTTAGAGCATTATTGCTTGTTCTTAAAAAAAGACAATCTGATCACGCAGTCAACACGCGAGCTCGATTGAAATACTCGTGTAACTAAGCTGGCTGGAATTTCCAACCATTGACCCATAATATATTCGGACTTTTTAGTTTAGTTCTTGGCGTGCAGTCGATCGGATAACATCTAATATTAAGTCTCTGAGTATCGTTTCTTTTTTATTTGTATCATGGAAGATTTATTATTCTACTATTAACTACAATGCTATATGTTCATTGAGGATATTCATTACTAATTGGAATATGTGTATTTCTTGATTGTGTATATAATATTATTTGGATTCCTACTGGATTGATTTTGTAAATTAAACCAAATTTATCGTTGCTTTCTACCCAACTTGGTTAACGTCAATATATCAAAGTTATATACATGTGTGTATGTGTAGTATTTACTCAACTATAGTAATAATCTACACTACAACACAACATCGAGGTTCTTGTTGTATAATATGAGCCAAACAAATAATTATACATGAAGTAAAATCAACTGAAAACTCTAAAACTACGCTATGTGAATTGCCAGGGGATTATTAGAACCAGGAATACTCTAGACAACTACAAACAAACTTCAGAATGATATAATAAGACCTTCACTAAATACAAGGATTCTCACACTAACAATAACAACACTATAACTATTATTTTCATAAACTGAATGGGGGCTCTTGCCGTAATAACATTATAAATTATAATTATACTTGTGTAATATAAATGGAAGGTCTCATCCATGATTTATTATGGTGAATAAATTGCCTTGTAATAATATATATATATATGTATATATATATATATGTATATATATATGTATATATATATATATGTGTATATATATATATGTATATATATATATATGTATATATATATGTATATATGTATATATATATATATGTATATATGTATATAATGTATATGTATATATATATATGTATATATGTATATATGTATATGTATATATGTATATGTATATATGTGTATATGTATATATATATATATATGTATATGTATATATGTATATATATATATATATATATATATATATATATATATTGTCACGATTCTGGATTAAATCGTAACCTTATTAGTACTCATGGATAGATCATAGCGCAGAAGTAGTGTAGAACTAGAAACATAGGTTAGCGTAGAGTTAGATTAGGGAGTAGAAAGTAGCCTGACGCCATTACCTCTTTCCCTCTTCTCACGCAATAGGAACACCCCAACCACTCTTCTCCTCACCTCTCTTTAACCCTCTCTACACTCTGTCATTCCCGAATTCAGATTTTGCTACTTGATTCAGCCAATTGGTATTACACTATTTGTATGTGTGATTGTATGTGTGTGTATTCTTTAATGTATGTATATATATATTCTATTATGCTGTCAATTATGATTCATGTTGTATTTGGATAGTAAATACTCATTTATTTTGCTAAACTCAGCATACACGTAAAACCCCCACCCACCTGTAGAAACCCCCACCCACCTGTAGACACCCCCACCCACTGCTACACCTTTTTCATTATCTCCCCTCTTCGTCCCCTACTCAGCGCCCGTGGTCAAGCCCTTTATCGACTCGAAGTAGTGACATCTGGAGCGAAGCGTCTCGCACATACGTAATCACCTTGGGCTGCACTCGACTAGAACCAATAGAGACAGGTACATCAAGGGAAATAAGTCATTATCTTATCCTTTGTATCTCCGTATACGTCTACCCACCCCCCCCCCTTTTTCCCCTGGGCCCCACCCCGCAAAAGTCGGCGGTACTAATTGTCACCTACACCCACTCCTAATTCCCCCCCCCCCAATAGTCAATCCTTTATGCAAGTATATTTCAAACCAGCCAACCAGAACATATGTAATTCTAAACTAATGTAGCTATCCAATCAAATTGACCACTGATCACGTGACTAAAATTCACGAAAAGCGCGCTTAACTAGTTTTAGGGCACTTGAGCTCAAGCGTGAGGCGGAGAAGGTTGTTCGATTCTAGCCTCCACTTATTCAGTTGTTCCATAGGATATGCCGCCTGCATGTGTATAGATAGATATTTTGTCAGTCTAAGTACTTTCATGAACACAGCTACGTTTGCCTAAACTTTGGATAACCTAGCAGTACCATGTGTTGAGTGTTAACTGAAGCCTGTGCAAATTCATATATGTATCTTGCCATTGAGTGAAGAATTGAAATGATAATAAACACCTGAACTTAACCAGCGATTTATTTGCCTACTTAGAACTATCTGTGTGTCCGTCATAACATCTAACGAGCCAAGAGAGAAATAATAATTATTCCAGGGCGATTCCAGTCACGGTAATTCATACCCCACGACGACCTGCCACTACTACCCCACTCACCTACGACTCCGCACCCCTCTCATTGCCCAACTTCTGCCAGGTTGATGTTCTAATCCTAAACACATCCTGACATATATATATATATATATGTATATATGTATATGTCTTTGTCACGCGAAAGTTCAGCCCCCCCCCCTATGGTATTTGGTAAATTTTTGTCACGCGAAAGTTCAGCTCCCCCTGGAAAAAATTTCTGGCTTCGCCCCTGTTATATACATACTTTTTTTTTACCCTTATTGACTTGTAAGTACTAATCTTCACGAGCTTTATGTGCCAATATTTTCGGGAAATAAAACTAAACAAATTATCTAATTTTTTAGCATTTATTGAATAATAAATGTACAGTGTATATATATATATATGTGTGTGAAGTTTAATGTTATCAGTGAAAAGTATCTTATTTAACAAGCCACGAATTCATCATATAAATTTGTTTCACGTATAAATTTAGCAATATAATGTACATCAGGGCCCTACTTCTAGACCAACAAGCCAATATGGTAACCGTAAAAATACTCGCGGACTACATCACCTGTTTCAGTATGTTTAAAAGAAGAATTTTACTTTTTGAAATTATGTACAATATAAACAGCTTCATTGGTAGTTAAGTAGAAAATCAACTACTTCGCGTGGCATCTAGCAGAAATGTAAAAAGAACTTCACTGGTATCTAAGCAGACAACAAACCACTTATATAGACCGAACTACTACACTTATATATATGTTGGTACATAAAGTACTAGAGAAGAATTTTTCCAAAGCCTTCTGAATGCAAAATAAAATGCGTACTGGAAAGTAGAAAAAACTACGAGAAAGCATAAATGTTTTAGTTCATATTAAAAAAATCTACTTACTCTCTACATCAAAATCAAATATAAAAAAACAACTCGTCGTGAACTAACGATACAATCTTTGATACGATATAGAAACTATTATTACATTCCATACATATAAAACATTCCGAATCGGCGATACTTCGAATTGCTAAGGTAGACACTCCACTGAGCCCCTTAGGGAACTGATGTTTTGAAGGGGAACAAAGTAAGCAAAGCATGATGTACTAAACTCATATTTAACCTTTTTCTTAAGAACAAGATGATTCAAAACACGCGACCGTTTGAATTATTTTCTATACGAGCTGCCAATTAATGAAGCCACATCCCACTGTTGCTGCAAATTTTACATCTCAAATAGCTATGAAAATTGGATTTTTTCCCCATGAAACACACATTTAAATGCTAAGATTGAACTATTTACTTGAAAGTTATGTTTAATATGTTAAAAAAATATTTTTTTAGTATTTTGATTCTGAATACACATGTTTAAAAAATTCTGCATGTTTGACATGAAAACATATTCTGTTGGTCTTTAGATCTGTGTGTAAAGACTAAAAGAACCTTTTATTAGTAACTTCCCAACCATTGATCAATGTATTTATAAGAAATTATCATAAAATGAGTGGTTTATTTTCTTTAGGATTGTTGATATACTGGAAGCCATTAAAGACAAGCCTCTCATTAAAGTTGGCAGGTAAGACAAAGCGTAATAAATGCTATTCAAACAAATAGTATTTAGACTTTATTACAAAGATTGTGGCTATTTCTTAATCTATTCATTAGTAAGCCCTATTAATCCTTCTTATCAAATATTATAAAAATGACTGCAGTTTTCATATAAATAATTGAGGAAAAAAATGAATTCCTAGGACAAAGTCGCTTATCAACTAGAAAAATACATTTGCGACATAATAATAATAATAATAATAATGACATTTGTATAGCGCTGCCAACAAGCATAATGCAAGCTCAGAGCGCATTTAACATACAACTCAGAACACGGATACAATCTATAGGCTAAAAGATAAAAAAACAATTAAATAATGATATAAAACTTTACAAACATAGAACAAATCAAACAACCAAAACAAAATAACCGACCTAACATATAAGTAAGACAGTAGGGCTCAAAGCATGTTAACTGAGATAAATATTGAAATAATGAGTTTTTAAGTTCTTTTTGAAGGAATCAATGGAGCTTGTTTGCCTGAGTTGAATGGGAAGTAGTTTCCACACCTTCAGACCGGATACTGAGAAGGCTCTAAGGCCAACGGTCGTCAGAGAGAAACGGGGCTCTTCCAGAAGCGATGAGTTGGCAGAACGAAGTGTTCTTTGAGGGACATATGGTGTGATGAGTTCTCTGAGATAGGACGGAAACTCGTTATTAAAAATGCACTGATGACAAAGTAGCGCCACTTTATACTCAATTCTGGCTTTCACGGGGAGCCAATGGAGCGAGCGAAGAAGGGCGGTTCCCGAGTCTCGCCTTGATTTGCGCATGACCAAGCGCGCAGTACTGGTCTGTATTCTCTGTAGCCTGGCGATTTTGTCTTCGGGCAGGCCGACTAGTAGGGAGTTACAATAGTCGATACGGGAAAGTATCAGAGCGACTGCCAGTGTCTTTGCAGAGTCAGTGGACAAATAAGGACGTATTTGGCCCAGTCTACGCAACTGTAGTCTGTAATCAAGATTGATGCAACTTTAGTTCAACAAATGTTTAGATATTCTCAAATTAATAGAAAATATAAACAGAGGCTGGTAATTCTTTACCCTCGTTAGTTCACTAGTTTTTTTGGTCTTATAGGAACGACTTTTAAATATCCATGCCAAATTCGCACGAATCACGCCATGCAAATGATATTTAGACTTAGAAAGAAAAATATATATTTTTAAACGCGATTTTTTAGTTTTGTTCTATTAATATAGCATAATCAACGCCATTTTGGCATTTTTGGCTTGTGACTTCACAGGAGAATAGTTACCATCCCTAACCTATATATAAACTAACCGATACTAACCATGCGCTATGGACAAGTCTTAACGTGTATGCTTGCATAAAATGTCAACAAAAAAACATTTCCGGTCGAATTGGATCACTTTGTTTCGAAACGTGTCTATGTGCTGGGTTACTGGTTGTATTTTGTTTTTCAATAACCAAGAAAACGCAACTCTTGACTGATTTATTTTGTAAACAAATAAACATTTACCCTCACGCGACTAACACTTGAGTATTAATTATCACCTATTCACTTTTGATGTTAAAAACGGATTACTCATAACTCATATTGTATCCTTTGTATAATTCTAAAAGACTAGTACTGGCCGTCGAGGTTGAAATCTATTGTCAAACACTAACAAAAGCATGCTTTTTTGTTTATTAGTTTAAAAATAGAACCGGAAGTTCACGATCACTCCAGTTTAAAAGTTCACGCCTCATTAAGACTTGTCAATTAAAATGAATGAAATTTTAATAGCGCTTGGTTAGTATCGGTTAATTTACATAGGTTAGGGATGTAAACCCCGTGACGTCAATGGCCGAAATGCTATTTTTATTTTTATGCTATATTAATAGTAAAAAATCGCGTTAAAAATATTTTTTTCTAAATCTAAATATCGTTTGCAAGACATTTAATGACTTCATTTGTGCGAATTTAGCATGGATCTTTAAAAATCTTTCACAGAGAACCAAAAAACTAATGGGCTGACGCAGGTAAAGAATTACCCATAGGCTTGTTTCGCTCACAAAAACCATAGTCATATCAATAACTTTTAGCTTACACTAGAATGCTATCAAAAATTTCTTTAACGAGAAAATGTTTACAACAATATAAAAGCCGAGCTTATTATTGTCATAGTGGTCAGCAGATGCCGCCATTATCTCAATAAATGTAACTAGGACTTCTGGTGGTCACGAACTAAGCAGCTGGACTAATAAGAATTATATTCATGCTTATCGTTGTAAAGCAGTTTGTGAAAGCAATTAGAATACAAGCATCAATGAAAAATCTAGTCCGAATAACGTCAACTAAATTGACAGCTTACATGTTACCGACGCTCCTGCTATATAGAAGATTATTGCTTCCGACGCGTATACGTGGTTAGAATATAGTCTTATCCTTGGATTTGTGTTTCAAATGATGATAGGTTGTGAGTTTTTCTGTTTTTTTCACTTAACCTATTCGTAGCCCGAAGGCCACTCAGGAAGACTGAGTATTTATAATTTATAAGCTATAGTCCTTGCATAAGGAATAAGAAAAGGGTCAAAATTATTTGTGATGCACTATGACTATGGGATACCCATCCGGAAAGAATTAAACAGTAATTATCGAAAATTTAAATGTGAATGTGACTAGTAAGTGGTCCATTAACGCAGACAGTTACGGTAAAATAGTTTCAAGCCATGACTGCATTCAAGCAGGGCGCTGCCTTTCACAACAGTTTTTTTTTCTAATACTAAACTGGGTTACAAAAGAGTCTTTTTCAAATTTTTTAGGAAACTGAAATTCAATAGACTTATACATTGAAACTTAATGAGTTTCTGTTAAGCTAGAAATTTTTTAGGAAACCGAAATTCAATAGACTTATACATTGAAACTTAATGAGTTTCTGTTAAGCTAGAAATTTTTTGAGAAACCGAAATTCAATAGACTTGTACATTGAAACTTAATGAGTTTCTGTTAAGCTAGAAATTTTTTAGGAAATCGAAATTCAATAGACTTATACATTGAAACTTAATGAGTTTCTGTTAAGCTAGAAATTTTTTAGGAAACCGAAATTCAATAGACTTATACATTGAAACTTAATGAGTTTCTGTTAAGCTAGAAATTTTTTAGGAAACCGAAATTCAATAGACTTATACATTGAAATTTAATGAGTTTATGTTAAGCTAGAAATTTTTTAGGAAACCGAAATTCAATAGACTTATACATTGAAACTTAATGAGTTTCTGTTAAGCTAGAAATTTTTTAGGAAACCGAAATTCAATAGACTTATACATTGAAACTTAATGAGTTTCTGTTAAGCTAGAAATTTTTTTGAAAACCGAAATTCAATGGACTTATACATTGAAACTTAATGAGTTTCTGTTCAGCTAGAAATTTTTTAGGAAACCGAAATTCAATAGACTTATACATTGAAACTTAATGAGTTTCTGTTAAGCTAGAAATTTTTTAGGAAACCGAAATTCAATAGACTTATACATTGAAACTTAATGAGTTTCTGTTAAGCTAGAATTTTTTTGAGAAACCGAAATTCAATAGACTTGTCCATTGAAACTTAATAAGTTTCTGTTAAGCTAGAAATTTTTTAGGAAATCGAAATTCAATAGACTTATACATTGAAACTTAATGAGTTTCTGTTAAGCTAAAAATTTTTTAGGAAACCGAAATTCAATAGACTTATACATTGAAACTTAATGAGTTTCTGTTAAGCTAGAAATTTTTTAGGAAACCGAAATTCAATAGACTTATACATTGAAATTTAATGAGTTTATGTTAAGCTAGAAATTTTTTAGGAAACCGAAATTCAATAGACTTGTACATTGAAACTTAATGAGTTTCTGTTAAGCTAGAAATTTTTTAGGAAACCGAAATTCAATAGACTTATACATTGAAACTTAATGAGTTTCTGTTAAGCTAGAAATTTTTTAGAAAACCGAAATTCAATAGACTTATACATTGAAACTTAATGAGTTTCTGTTAAGCTAGAAATTTTTTAGGAAACCGAAATTCAATAGACTTATACATTGAAACTTAATGAGTTTCTGTTAAGCTAGAAATTTTTTAGGAAACCGAAATTCAATAGACTTATACATTGAAACTTAATGAGTTTCTGTTAAGCTAGAAATTTTTTAGGAAACCGAAATTCAATAGACTTATACATTGAAACTTAATGAGTTTCTGTTAAGCTAGAATTTTTTTGAGAAACCGAAATTCAATAGACTTATACATTGAAATTTAATGAGTTTATGTTAAGCTAGAAATTTTTTAGGAAACCGAAATTCAATAGACTTGTACATTGAAACTTAATGAGTTTCTGTTAAGCTAGAAATTTTTTAGGAAACCGAAATTCAATAGACTTATACATTGAAACTTAATGAGTTTCTGTTAAGCTAGAAATTTTTTAGAAAACCGAAATTCAATAGACTTATACATTGAAACTTAATGAGTTTCTGTTAAGCTAGAAATTTTTTAGGAAACCGAAATTCAATAGACTTATACATTGAAACTTAATGAGTTTCTGTTAAGCTAGAAATTTTTTAGGAAACCGAAATTCAATAGACTTATACATTGAAACTTAATGAGTTTCTGTTAAGCTAGAAATTTTTTAGGAAACCGAAATTCAATAGACTTATACATTGAAACTTAATGAGTTTCTGTTAAGCTAGAATTTTTTTGAGAAACCGAAATTCAATAGACTTGTCCATTGAAACTTAATGAGTTTCTGTTAAGCTAGAAATTTTTTAGGAAATCGAAATTCAATAGACTTATACATTGAAACTTAATGAGTTTCTGTTAAGCTAGAAATTTTTTAGGAAACCGAAATTCAATAGACTTATACATTGAAACTTAATGAGTTTCTGTTAAGCTAGAAATATTATCTCATAAATTAAAAGATATGCAAGACAAGGTGAACGCCTTTAGTTATTGAGTAAAGAAAAAGAGTGAGACTTCAGATTAAACAACAAAAAAAACAATATATTTCAAATCCACAACTAAAAGATGACAACTTAAACATAGATAGCATAAGCATAGAGCAGAACAACAGTTTCGTCTAGCTTAGCAGTGTGTTTTAGAATCAGTGGGAACAGCTGGAGTTGTTTTTTCACAAATAGAACTGGCGTAACCCACAAGGCAAACGGGGCAGAGAATTCCCAAAGAAGACAAGGCAAAGGACCATTACAGAGGTTAAAAAGGTTCAGGTTAAACTTGGGATGAAGTTAAAAAGCTATCTGGAGACTGTGAATGGTGAATTGCCTGGACAGATGCCCTATTTTTCTCAAATACTGTCAAGCTCGGTTTAAGATAATACTTGATAATTAAACCAACATTCTGTTTACTTCAAAATATTCTTTGCGTATATTTTCTTGCGTTTTCAAATAAAACTACCGTGACTATTGATGCGGCTAATAGAGAATAGGGAAGTCTTCTCTATCGCGACCTTATCGCATGCTTCGAACGCGCATTTTACTAACTGGTATCTAAACATCAATCACCACGACAATGGACAACAAAAGCAAAGGAACGGGTCAGTAAACAAACCAGCATCCTATTCGACCCATGGCCGCCATGAAGCATTAAAGAAATTAAAGACCCATCGTTGATTGTGCTTGTTAGTCGAGAAGGGATGCCTTAGATAAGTTATCATAAATATTTCTGTTAATATAGTTACAGATAGATATCTTTATATTATTACATTCACTTTGTGCAACAACAAATCCTTTTTTTTTCCACTCTAAGCTTGTTATTCTTTCTAACATTATAAAAATGTCATTATAATGCACTTTAATTGTTGAGTTTTTCTGTTAAAGCTTCTATTTGATCTTGGCAGATTTTAGAACGCAAACAAATTTTTTTTTTCAATTTATTAACGCTGTGCGCTTCTTTAGCTAATAGAGGTTGGTATTATCAACAACAGCTAAATGCATATCCAAATGTTACGGTAAGGTTCAATCCATAATCCATTAAACTTCATGTCGGTGCACATAAAGGTAATGCCTACTTAAAATGTATATATGTATTCTAGTGTTTTCAGTGACGATTGGTTAGATCTCTCAACAATATTACAAGATCTCATGGAGGCCAGTAATGCAAATGACATAATGGCCTACGATAGAATCATGACAGGTTACATTCGCCTTACCGATGGTTTCCTGTATTCTGTTCGTCATTGTAGACCTGTGACTGAACAAAACAAGAATGTTCCTCAGAATGCGCAGAATCTAATAGAAAGGTTGTGCACACGTGACATCTACAGATGTGTTTATGAAAGTAAACCAGCCTTACAGTGCATGCCGGAAGCTGATTTAAGAGTGAGCAAAAGTTTCAACAGTATACAGAATATTGTCAAATTAATAGACAACATTTTTTTTCAAAAGTTTATTTAAGCCTTGTCCCTTTCGATTATATGGACAAAGACATTTGTGAAACTTATATTATAGCCTACTTTTGTTTTTTTTAAATCGCAAATGTTAGTTTTCAATTAATACTTTAAATTAAATTACATAAAGAAACTTTTAAAATGCAAACTCTTGGTAAATCTATATAAAAATTAATCAGACAATATGGGTTTATTTCATTACTTTACTTTACACTAAAAAGAAAATAAATTGGATAGTAGACTATCTTATTTAAAACCAAAATAGAAAATCCAAACAATTATTGATATTTGGTAATAGATATAAGAGTTATTACGACATGTTATTTTTGTAGCGTTTGGATTTTATTTTCGTTTTAGACTACTTTGTTAGATGGTCAAGCCATAATAAAGCAAGAAGACATAAAAATAATGGTAAGTACAATTAACTGTAAATTTCTTCATCAGCTCTCTCTCTCTCTTTCTTTCTATGTCTTGTCTCTGTCCCTCTCTGCCTCCCCCTTTCTCTCTCTCTCTCTCTCTCTTTGTGTTTTTTTACTACTGTAAATAATATATTGGAAATTTGTGAACCCAAGTAAATATTTTAATATATTTGCCATTTGTTGACAAGGTGAAGAATCTTGGTGTTTTATTGGATCCCACGCTGTCTTTCGACCATCATATATCTCAGATGTGCAGAGGTCTATATCTACAGTTGCGTAGACTCGGCCAAATACGACCGTATTTGTCCACTGATTCTGCAAAGAAAATGGCAGTCGCCCTGAAACTTTCGCGTATCGACTATTGTAACGCCCTGCTAGCCGGCCTGCCTGAAGACAAAATCGCCAGGCTACAGTGAATACAGAACAGTACTGCGCGTTTGGTTATGTGCAAGTCTAAACGAGACTCGGGAACCGCCCTTCTACGCTCGCTTCATTGGCTCCCCGTGAAAGCCAGAATAGAGTATAAAGTGGCGCTACATTGCCATCAGTGCTTTTTAACAACGAGCTATCTCAAGGAACTAATCACACCTTATGACCCGCAAAGAACACTTCGTTCTGCCAACTCATTGCTTCTGGAAGAGCCCCGTTTCTCTCTGACGACCATTGGCCTTAGAGCCTTCTCAGTATCCGGTCCGAAGGTGTGGAATCTACTTCCCATTCAACTGAGGCGAACATGCTCTACTGGTTCTTTTAAAAAGAACTTAAAATCTCATTATTTCAATATTTACCTTAGATAACATTTAACATGCTTTGGAAATTTACTGTCTTACTTTTGGGTTGGGTCGGTTAATGCTACATTTATTTGTTTTGTCTTTTTCTAATCATCAATTTAGCTCTGTCACCTGGGCTAGGGTAATATCCGAATTCTTAATTGTATGTTAAACGCGCTCTGAGCTTACATTATGTTTGTTGGCAGCGCTATACAAATATTAATATTGTTATTATTTTTATTATTTAGCGTTTTTAGACGTAATTTTGTACATACATCTCTTAATCTAGGAACAATAACTAGCAGACTGATTTCCCATAATGGACTGTTTTCCACAAGAAAGACAGACTTATCCAAGACAGACAAATTTTCCCTAAGAAATAGAGACTTCACTAAGACATAAACACTTTTTTGACAGCAGACTTTCACGACAAACAGACCTTCCCAACGTAGGCGAATTTTTTCAAAAGGATAGAGACTTCCCACTTTCAGACTAAATTTCTACCAACAACCAGTTGACTAAGTACCAACAACCAGTTGACTAAGTACCAACAACCAGTTGACTAAGTACCAACAACCAGTTGACTAAATACCAACAAACAGTTGACTAAGTACCAACAACCAGTTGACTAAGTACCAACAACCAGTTGACTAAATACCAACAACCAGTTGTCTAAGTACCAACAACCAGTTGAATAAGTACCAACAAACAGTTGACTAAGTACCAACAACCAGTTGACTAAATACCAACAACCAGTTGACTAAGTACCAATAACCAGTTGACTAAGTACCAATAACCAGTTGACTAAGTACCAACAACCAGTTGACTAAGTACCAACAACCAGTTGACTAAATACCAACAACCAGTTGACTAAGTACCAACAACCAGTTGACTAAGTAACAACAAACAGTTGACTAAGTACCAACAAACAGTTGACTAAGTACCAACAACCAGTTGACTAAGTGCCAACAACCAGTTGACTAAATACCAATTACCAGTTGACTAAGTACCAACAAACAGTTGACTAAGTACCAACAAACAGTTGACTAAGTAGCAACAACCAGTTGACTAAGTACCAACAACCAGTTGACTAAATACCAACAACCAGTTGACTAAGTACCAACAACCAGTTGACTAAGTACCAGCAAACAGTTGACTAAGTACCAACAACCAGTTGACTAAGTAACAATAACCAGTTAACTAAATACCAACAACCAGTTGACTAAGTACCAACAACCAGTTGACTAAATACCAACAACCAGTTGACTAAGTACCAACAACCAGTTGACTAAGTACCAACAAACAGTTGACTAAGTACCAACAACCAGTTGACTAAGTATCAACAACCAGTTGACTAAATACCAACAACCAGTTGACTAAGTACCAACAACCAGTTGACTAAGTACCAACAACCAGTTGACTAAATACCAACAACCAGTTGACTAAGTACCAATTACCAGTTGACTAAGTACCAACAAACAGTTGACTAAGTACCAACAACCAGTTGACTAAGTACCAATAACCAGTTGACTGAATACTAACAACCAGTTGACTAAGTACCAACAACCAGTTGACTAAATACCAACAACCAGTTGACTAAATACCAACAACCGGTTGACTAAGTACCAACAACCAGTTGACTAAGTACCAACAAACAGTTGACTAAGTACCAACAACCAGTTGACTAAATACCAACAACCAGTTGACTAAATACCAACAACCAGTTGACTAAGTACCAACAACCAGTTGACTAAGTACCAACAAACAGTTGACTAAGTACCAACAACCAGTTGACTAAGTACCAACAAACAGTTGACTAAGTACCAACAACCAGTTGACTAAGTACCAACAACCAGTTGACTAAATACCAACAACCAGTTGACTAAATACCAACAACCTGTTGACTAAATACCAACAACCAGTTGACTAAATACCAACAACCAGTTGACTAAGTACCAATAACCAGTTGACTAAATACCAACAACCAGTTGACTAAGTACCAATAACCAGTTGACTAAATACCAACAACCAGATGACTAAGTACCAATAACCAGTTGACTCACTGAATATTTCAGGCTTTTTATAGAACAAATATTGACATGTTACTTCATTATTTTAACTAGGTCTACTTTATCTTTATTCACTAATCTATAAAAAGAATGGATTGTATCCAAATGATCCTCTGACTAGACCAATTAAGACTTCTTATCTTATCAATATATCTATCTGGCACTTTATGCAAGATAGCAAACATATTAACACCCTGATTGATATTAGAGGGGGATAGAATATCTTCTAATGAATGTGTCATAAGAATATACAGAATGATCTCAATGTAGTTATTATGAATCAATATCTTCATAAGACTTTCAGATTGTGTATCTGTGCAAAAGAGAATATTTTGTTCAAAGCAAAATTACAAAAATAAGGAAATGACAAAGTTACAACAGCATGGAAATAGTTATTAAAGCAAAAATGTCTTGATTCGGTGTTTCTCAATCAGTCGATACTTTAAGTGGATCGTAGATCTATCGTAAGAGTTGTTTGTGGGTTTGCCTCAAAAGCAGATTCAGAAACTACAGAGGATAAAGAACACGGATTGTATCACTGACGAAGACGTCGGAGCCCATTACTCCTGTTTTTAAGGCTTTCCATTGTCTACCTGGGCCATAAACGATGTAATTATGGGACACCGAGGCCAAGCCAATGCGTTTGGCTAACATACCGACGGGTGCGAATCCTGGTGAAATTTCGTTCCCAGGTCTAGAGGGTGTCATTGAGTCTAACCAGCTATGGTGGGTACTCGACATGCTTTAACGGCCCTATGGATTAAATTAGTCTGACGGGGAATACTTAAAAACTGTGTATATATATTATGCTATTATGCTTCTTAAATGCCTTTGCTTACCTAATAAATAGGATTTTATATTTTATAGATAATAGAACTGGATTTTGGAATGAAAGATGAGAATCCAATGGACAGACTAAGAGTTTATACGAAAGATAAACTTGAAGAAGCCATTAGGATGCAGGAGAGAAAAGTATGCCATTTTTGTATGTGTTATTGTTAAATCATGTCATGTAGACCTTTTTTCTCTGATCACAGATGGCTTGGTAACAAGGCAATGGTAATGGTTTGTTGGAACATGCAGTCTGAAACAGGCTCGAGGCATCTTTAAGAAAATAAAAACCATAGCTAATAAGCTAACCTCTAGCTTTTCAATAAAATGTGTTGTTCACTACATACAACGAATGACAGAAAACTATAATGTATATTTTACAAAACATATCCCTTTATAATCCCTTGATTAAATAACCATATGTTATATATTACAGACGCTCCTTCCATAAAGAAAATGATTGCGCCTTATGCTCATCCATGGTCTGAGTCATTTTGTTTAGTGTTTAAAATCATATTAGGTTACTGGTTTTCCTGGCTTGTTCGGGTAACCCATTCCATGCCCTGACGCCACTCGGGAAGAAGGAATAATTATATGCATTTGTTCTAGCATAAGGGATAGATCAGAGAAGGTATTATGTTCTTATGTTTATCTGAGCATTTTAAGATATTTTAATTCTCATATTTTTCTAAGTTAGAGTTTAATGTCTTATGTATTATTACTACTTTACTCTTTGCCCTTCTGTCCTCAAGTGTTTGTAGATTTAGTGATTTAACCAATGGTGTTACTCTTGTCAGTAGTGAATATTCGCCCTTAATGAACCTTGCAGCTCTTTTCAGAATTTCTTCTATTTTTTTGTTAATGTTTTTGTTAATTGATAGCTTTATGTCTTTATTACATTTATAAAAGTTCCTTTTTATTTAGCCTAATGTTTTGTTACATTTTTGTTATTACTTCATCAATATTGTTACGATATGTGGGTCTTCTTAGTCTGTCTATGAACTTGTTCACTATAATGATAAACTTAAGCCACTCGATGTATGTTCGAAGAAGAGTTTAATGCTTGAGCTAATGTACTATATAAACATTAAACTTTACTGGGAGCTAAGCGAAATCAGCAACTCTTAACGTGCTTGTGTAGATTAAATTGCCGAAAGTACTTGAAATGTATTTTCACGAAGCTTTCTGTGTGCAAAGGAAAAAGCGTACTAGAAACTCTTAGAGACTACGAGAAAGCATATTGGTGTATTACGTCACAATAAATAGCTATCTTGCATAAAACACCAAATATAACGTGGGTATTGTTGGAAAGGCCTTTGCCAGAGTGGTAATGACACGCCTGCAAACTCTGGCATCAAACGTCTACCCGAAATCTCAATGTGGCATTCGGGCTGGCTGGTCAACCATGGACATGATAAGCTCACCCGCCAGCTGCAAGAATAATGACGGGAGCAGTAGAAAGACCTCTTCATCGTCGACATACATTTAACAAAGACATAACTTAGTTGGCAGCAACTAACTATTCAGCATACTGAAAGAAATCGGATGTCCGCCCCGGCTACTCAGCATTATTGAGGCTTTCCATAACAATATGCACAGCACAGTACTCTTCGATGGCGCCATCTCATAACTCTTCCCAGTGTGTAGAGGGTTCAAAAAAGGGTACGTCCTGGTACAAAAAAACACTCTTTTTTATGCTCTACACTGACATGCTTTCGAGAACTGCCCCGAGGGTTTGAACATCCATACTATGGCGGATGGAAACCTCTATAACATAGCCCAGCTCTGTGCAAAGAGCAAAGTGGAAACCGTATTAATCAGAGAGTTGCTCTTCGCTGATGATGCAGCTCTTACTTTTCACACAGAGGATGAGCTCCATCAACTGTTCAGTAAATTTTCAGAGGTATGTAAGGAATTCGTCTTAACAATAAGTCCCAGAAAAGACCAATATTATAATGCATGGCAATCTCCATTGAGGGAAACACCTTGGATGTTGTCGAAGATTACACCTACCTCGGAAGCAACATATCAAGCACACTGTCCCTTGAAAAAGAAAAACAAACTAGAATTGGTAAGGCAGTATCCTTAATGGCAAGGCTCAACCAAGAGTGTGGGACAACGCCCAACTCAATGACAAAAAAATCTCTGTTTACCAGGCCTGAGTGCTCAGCACACTCTCCTGTGGAAGCGAGACCGGGGCTACCCACGCTAAGCAACTAAAGCAGCTAAATAGCTTTTACATGAGATTCTTGCGTATGATACTCCACATCAAATTGCAGGATAGAGTCACAAATGTGGATGTGCTAGGTGATGCCATATGCTGAGTATGAACTCAGTTCTGAGTGAGAGGCTCCTGCGGTACATTGGACATGTCTACAGAATGGGCCCAGAACGTATCCCAAGAGCTTTGCTGTAAAAAGAACTGGCAGTTGGAACTAGACAAAGAGACCACCCTTGCCTGCGATTTAAGACGTCTTCGAAAATGACATGCTTCTAGCGCACATTGATCATAAATCGTAGGATGACCTTGCTGGGGAACGCATAAGTACTTTGCATTTTTAGTTATTTTCCTTGAATGAAGTAGCTTATAATTATTTGTTTCTTCTTTCTTGGATACTCTTAACAGTTGGCACGTTTCTGGATAAAAAGGCATTCTTCAGTTAGATTCCCATTTTGTGTAATTCATATAGGTATTTTTTGTGTGTAAGAGTTCATTATATATTTTGTCTATAGGCCTATTGTTCTGTAAAAAATACCATAATTTGCAAATAATCTTACCATTGTTCCTGTGCTGATGCAATTGGATAAGTCATAAAATATAAATTACAAATGGAAGCACCAGGAAGAAAAAATTTAAATATATTTATAAATTCTTAATTTACAATAACATATAATTCTTTATTTAAATTAGAATTATTAAAAAAAAAGCTGTTAACCTTAATTTGCCAATGATAATCACCGTTATAATTACTTCTTTTACTTTATTTTATGTCATATTGCAGACTAGCAGGCTACTTGATGGAATGAACTATAAAGAACTTCTATTTAGAGTTTATGCCATATTCCCAACGAAAGATGGGGAAAATTCTAATAAACTTGAATCTCTCAAAACTCTTTGCAATGAGAAGTTCGAGAATAAAGCACATAGAAATGAAAGTTTAAATAACTAAATTGTGAATTGCTATAGGTGTTTTTTTTAATAATATGTGATAATAGTTTATAATGTATGGCTTTTACTCTAGCACTTGAATTTATTTTATGGTTTTAAAAATGATTATTCTTGTTTTCCTCTTTGACTTTTACCTTATGTAATTAAAAATTGTAATAATATTTTTTTTTTTCTGCTAAAAATATTTTTTAAACTGTTGTCATGATATTATCATCTAATTAGCCTAATTAGTCTACGCTATTAGTCATTCAGATTGCTTAATAATCTCACCCTTTTTAATACTTGACCTCAAATTAGGTGCGCCAGGGGCCTGTCAAGAAAATAACCGCTTATTTCCCCTTTGTTTCCAAAGTATAAGCCATTACAAAAGACTCGACTCGATAAATGGCGTTATTTTTTTTATTTTTTATTTTTTATTTTTTTTTTTTTTTTTTTATTACCTGGGCAAGGAAACTGGATGTGGACGTTTTTCTTTGTAATGATATAAATAAAGAACTGCACATTATGCTTGCTTTAATGAGTGAGGTAATATAGAAAAACGCGGCGAGTTGAAAACTTGATAAAACGTTCTTAATCTGACCAATTAAGATGTCTGCAATCTGGGAAAGTATCACTCGCTCTTTTGTAGGTGAATGTTTTGTTTTCTATCAAGAAGATAGATTTGACTGATTCGACCAAGGCCGTATTTGGGATTGAGGGGGCCCTGTTCGCAATGACCAAATGTATGTGGGGACCCCCTTGTGGCCTCGCCCATGCCTTCCGATTATATGTTGGAATGTGTGGGAGCGTCTTTTGTGTGGGGGCTCCTGTTCCATGGAACATGCCTAAATACGCCTCTGGGTATAACAATTTCTGACTGATTAACGAACCCCACCTAATTCTGTGATTTATCCAAACGACTGATTGACAAAATGGTTAGATCTCACATAGTCGATAAATATATAGGCCTACCTAAAATCATCTTACACTTAGGTCTAATTATTCTACCGTATCATGTTTGATCTTAGATTTTTCTTCCCTTTGTTTTCTTACCGGATATTTTTTTAATCTATTTCACTTTTACTCGCCAATTGTGATTAGACTTATGTAGATGAATTCTTAATAAAAAGACTTTGATAAGCGCCCATTTAATATTATATATATATATATATATATATAAAGAGAGAGATAGAGAGAGAAAGAGCTGCATAAGTAAATGTACGAAGGTTTATTTGCTATACAAGTTTGATTCTAAAATATCTAAGGATCAGAAGTGACATAAAGTTTGTGTTACACCCACAGGACGTTTTTTTCTAAAATCTATTCCATCCGTTATTGGTTCCCAACAAATGCTTCGTGAAATATGTAGATGTGTTTTAGAATAGCCTTGCATTTTTGAACAGTTTCCGTTATTGTTTTAACTAGAAGTCTATGTTAGAAGTGTGTTTTATTGTTGTAAACTTAATTCTTAAGAATGTTTATACATTTAATCTCATTCAATTTCATATAATAATAATAATCCAAAACAATAAATTAATAAAAATCAATCTAATTTATTTGTATGATTTAATTCGTTTGTAACTCTGTGAATGAAAGAGAAGATAGGCATTTTAAATAGTACAAAAACATTTGCTTGAAACTCTTTAGTCTCACTAATAAAATGACAAATTATCAAATGCTAATTTTAAAAAAACAAACTATAAACACGTACGCATACAGTCAACCGAAAACAGTGTTTAATTGAGCACCTAACAATTTGCACTGATAGGGAAATAAATTTAATTATTTCAACACAAGGAAGATAATTTCTATACTCGATAACATATAAGGACATTTAAAGTTGAGTTTGTTTGCAAAGAACAAATGCAAGAATCATTGGGACAATGAAAGAAGAACGTAGTAATACATGTCACAAAAATAGAGCACAAGTCTTAACGTGAATGCATGCATAAAAGGTCGACAAATAAAAAACATTTCCGGTCGAATTCAATCATTAGTTTCGAAACATGTTTGTGTGCTACTTTACTGGTTGTACTCAAATTTGTTGGGGATTAAAATGTATTTCATTTCCAAAAGATGTTTACAAAACAAAACAATGTATTGTGAAAGTCAGAAGGGAATAATCACCTTTTTAAAATATCAAACTTATTGCTAAATGCAAAGGAATTTTTGTTACTAGTTTTTATGAATTTACGCATTTTGTTTTCCAATAACCAAGAAAACGCAACTCTTGACTAATTTATTTTGTAAACAAATAAAATAATATTTAACTTCACGCGACTAACACTTGAGTATTAGTTATCGCCTACTAACTTTTGATGTTAAAAACGGATTCCTCATAACTAATATTGTATCCTTTGTATAATTCTAAAAGACTAGAACTGGCCGTCGAGGTTGAAATCAATTGTCAAACACCAGCAAAAGAATGCTTGTTTTGTTTATTAGTTAAAAAATAGAACAGGAAGTTCACGAACATTTGGGTTCAAAAGTTCACGCCTCATTAAGACTTGTCAATTATTTCGTTTTTACACGAATTATTTAAAATGTAATAAGATGCGTTAAAAGAGAAAAAAAAGCACGTACTATTAATAATAATAATATTAATGCTGTGTAGGTCAGGCATTTCCAACTTGTAAGCGCTCGATGGTTTACATTAAAAAATAAAATTTAAGTATGTATTGCTGGTTTTATTTTAATAAGATTCCAATTATTGAAAAATTCTTAAAATAGAAGTGACGCATCAGTGTGATATGAATAGTTTAATGAAAATAAAGATTCAATCATACTATAAGCTTTAAACACAATTTGATAATTGAAATTAAAAATAAGTAGCATTGAATTCTGAAGCCTCAACAAGATAGGTTTACTTCAATTATTATATTAACAAATGACTAAAAGATAAAAAAAAAAAGAAGTAACATTTGCTAGAAAATAAGTATTCTGTTTCGAATCCATCAAATAAACTAATGTAATTCGGAAAAAAATAGGAAAAAAAAGGTAAAGATTAACTGGATATTGGATTCTGGGTCGCACGCATGGCATTCCGATACGTTATCCAATCAGCTAGCAAGGACACATATCCGAAGTGAAATCGCAAAAGTGTAATGAGACTATAAGGTCACGTGTCTTTAAATTAACTAATATGATTGGTTGAACACGCACACAGAGCTTTATATATAGAGAGAGATAAGACTTCGAAGTTTGTTTTACTTTTTTACACAATCATAAAACATAAAATATAGAATGACTGCATTTTCAGAAATGCCTTGTCTATATAGCATTTAATTATAATCTTGACTAAATTTGACGAAAGAAAAAAATACGGGGATTTGTAAACAAACCTTTCAAAAACATTTTTTTCCGCAAATCAAAAGATAATAAGAGCTAACCGAAATGACAACTAGATCTATAATAAAATTTATTATTTTAGGAAATAAATATATATTTTGCTTTTGACTCAATTCATTTTGTATAATAATTCACTAATACTATTTACAGCCCTGGCCTTAGAATTTGGCTATTGATTTTTATAGTCTATACCTTGAAGAGATCAATAGGCACATTGAATTTATGACCTTTACACAATACAGACTTGATCTTAAGCACAAACAAAAGTTAAAACGTACTTTGGAACGACATGTTTTTGCTTGCAGTTTATATAATCTAATTTAGTACTACAGCCCCGCTTAGAGTTATTCATATATGTGTATAAGTATAAGCTTATTCATAATATAAACACATTTCTATTTCAGGCTGGTGGAAAGTGTACATATTCAGGGTATCTCTATCTTACTATCATATTATGTGATTAGCCTGTAGAAGTTATTTACTGTTATTATTATTTACACTGTGAAATTAATCTATTTCTCGTTTGCCGTGTGTCAATAAATCGATTACAATTTTTATTCGTAGGAATAAATAAATTATTTTAAAGGTAGCGTTATTTCTATATTTATGATTTTATAAAAGAGAAAATGAATGTAATAAAATAAAAATCTACTGTTATTCAGGCAACTTAGATGGAAGAGGCAATTTTTTGGTTTTATTTAGAACTTTGTATCGATAGAAGCTAGAAAATAGGAAACACCAACCTTTACACCAGCAATGTAGAAGTAAGCATAGACTATTTTATGTACATTAAAAATGAGGGTCATCCATGTAATACGTACGCACTGAATAGGAAGGAGTGTGTGAATTTAAAACAGTTTTTCGTACGAATGAGGGAGTATGTGGAAGGTAGTGGAAGGGGGGGGGGCTGGGGGAGCACTAAACTACATATGAACGTACGCACACACTTATGCAAAAGACTGATGCGAAATAATTGCTTTACCATTTTTTTTTTAAATTAATTGTTAGTATTTACAATTTAATTCAAACAAAAACATTCATGGATGACCATGCTTTAATGCATTTCATAAGCATTTCACTGTTTGAAATCCCATTTCATGAAATTTGTAATAGTTTTTTTCTTCTTTCGCTTAAAAGGTGTTCAAATATTTTTACAATTATCTTGATGACTTGCTTAAAACAACACTATTTAAAATGTTTTGTTGCATTTCTTCAATAAATTTCTACCGGTTGAAACGCGATAATAAACTAAATTTATGGCGACGTAAAAATCAAGCCAAGGGAAATCAAACTGCCTTGACATAATTTTTTTGTGTTTTAGGGAGGGGTGGTGAAACGGGGAAGTTAAAATATCTTTCTCGCATTACAGTTTTTTACTGGGGGGGGGGGGGGGGTAGGGGGTATTGTTGGAGCAATTGATAAAGTACAATTTAGCCTTAATTTAAATTTAGGAAAAGACAATAGTTTGTTATAATAGATATCTTTTAACTATACTCAGATGCCTATAGCACTGGCTCTTGATATAAAAAATAGTTTAGTGAATAAAATATCGAATTACCTAAAAAGTAATTGCTAATTCAAAAAATATTGTTCACTGATGTTAAGATAGTAGGCCTACTTTGCAATTTGTTTTAGATTTTGTTTGGCGTTTTGATCTCTTTCAAATAGTCAATCTAATGGATAAAAGATTTATATATTGATCTGAAAAACCAAGATTGCGCCAGAAAAGATGGCAACAAGAGACAAAAAGCCGACAAGGGTAAGATTAAATTCATTTTTATCTATTTAGAACAATAAAAGACTAACTGAGAAGTCTGACCTCCGACTTGAATTCTAAAATCTGGACTTAGCAAAAACTTTGTACTTTGTAGTTTTGTTTTTACTATAACTCAAGGTTTATTTTTTCTTTTAATCAGACATGAATTACAGGATCAAATTAAAAGGTGTAAAATTGGGAATTTATGAAAGTATGTCAGATGGGAAACCATGAATATGTTGTTTGCACTGCATTTCAGGAAACGCAAGAAAAAAACTACAAAATAGTATGACAGTGTGATCGTATTTTGAAATTTTGATTAAATAGTGTACAGTGATATCAAGGCCTTAGTAATTCAATGATTCAACTCGCCGTTGTCATTAAGTAGGCACCACAGAAACGACCAGTAGCGTTATCCTTATCAAAAGTGGCGAATAATAAGGGGTAAAAGGGGGGTAGAGCCAAACCTCACTGATATTTTGTTTTAAAAAAAAGTTAATTAATCTTCAGTTTTTTTTTTAATACTAAATTCGCTAAACATGTGTGAAATGTTAGTCACACGAATTTTCAGACCTCTCCTCTTGACAATAACGTTGGCTTTACACCTGTTTATTGTCATGTATATTGTTTTTCCAAGAATTGGAACACGCAATGTTTATTCTCCTCTCTCTCTCTTTTCTTACTACACGCGATATTAGGACGTTTAGTAGGAAAACGAAAGGTTCTAGGTAATGCTGGGATTCTGTGTTGATCTCAAATTCTCAGAGTCTGGGAACGACTCATTATTTAATAGGGGAAGTTCATATCGTTTTGTTATGAGTTTTGTAATGTTACCATGATTTTCACCCCTACTGGTAATGGGTCTGTCCCTTGCACCACTCGGATAGTATTTAATGATTTGTTTTGTCTGAAAGACAGAGAGTTTCAAAATATTGTTCTTTTGAGAACGTTTGTGTTTGCACTATTTTATTCTAACTGTACATAATAGATATATTGTATATATTGAACCTACCACCTGAAATAAACTATCAACAACAGTTACACTGAAGCTTCCTTGTCAAATTACTATCCTATTGTGTTGAATACATTACTATAAGATTTATCTACTACCATAATATACAAGAAAGGAAATGTTGGAATACAAATACTGAATTTGAGCCCAGGACTATAAGAAGAGTTCGTGTAATACTGAAACATAAATACTAATAATTAAAGTCTCCCCTAGGACTAACGAGAATTATCAGCAAGATCTACACAGCTCTGGCCACAAGGGGATTGTGGACGTAACAAAATTTGGTGGTCTCGCCCGGTATATTTGAGTTCTACTTTTCCTGACCTAGGATTGACAAGATTTGGTAGTCTCGTTCGGACTGTGAAACTATTCTTTTTAAAAAGAGGAGAGAACTGGTTTGCGTTTTTATTCCTTGGGAAGTGTGAAGATTCCACGAAGTGTTTAATATTATATTGTGCAAATTTCTGGACAAATCGTAAGTTGGAACTTTATATTTTATTATACAATATATACTACTCTACTATAACAAATATTTCGAACGCTATACTATGGCTTCGAATATATCAAGTGAGGAACTTAATGCCATGTCATTTGCTGAACTAAAAGAATTAGCTGAGTCCTTTGGGATTGAGGCAGGACAGGCAAGACCTAATCGTAATCGTTTGACCAAAGAAATTATGACATGTTTGAACGGGCAGAATGCCATGAACACTGGTAGTGTAGTTGAAGTGGGACAGAACGATATCAATGAAGGTTATGTAGCTCCCAGTGGGGGCGAGGTAATTGCCCACGGAGACGAGGTAAGAAATATGTCATCTAGATCATCAAACAATGATGAAGATGAAGGGTTGAGTGAAAACCTAAAATTCCAATTAGCTATGAAGAGAATGGAATTAGAAAGTATGGAAAGGAGAGAATTGGAAAGAATTAGGATAGAAATTGAAAGCAGAGAAAGGATAGAGATGGCACGCATGAACAGACCTGACCATCGTAGGGACAGCAACGGTATGGATATTAGCGCAATGAAACAACACTTGCCTATATTCAGAGAAGAAGATGTTCAAGATTTCTTTTTGCTTTTTGAGAGGATAGCTGTAGATTATCAGTTCCCTGATGATAAGATGGCTTTATTGTTAAGGTCAACTCTCAACAAAGGAAAAGCATTGGACGTAGTGTTGAGTTTAACACCCGAGGAAATAAATGACTATGAAGTAATCAAAGATAGGGTGCTGAAAAGTTATTCCCTGACACCAGAAAAATATAGAAAGCTATTTAGAGACAGAAAGAAGGCATATGATCAAACTCATGTAGACTTTTTGAGACAAAAGGAGAAAATGTTAGAACAGTGGCTAAGGTCACAGAATGTAAGTGAGTTTGATAAACTCAAGAACCTAATATTGTTTGAGGAATTCAATGATTGTATTCGAGTGGATATTAAAACTCACATCTCAGACCGAGGGGTTGAAGATGTGCATGAAGCTGCTAGATTGGCAGATAACTATGCCATAATTCACGCCAGCATAAAGCCATATTATGCTGACAAACCCAAAGTGCACAAACCAGAGTCCAAGGAGGCTAGTAAACCAAAAGAGACAAGTGAAAACAATAATAAGAACAGTGGTGTAAATAATAATAGTAACTTAGTTCATTTCAGGAAGCAGACAGATGTAAATAAAGCAAAGGTGGTATGTTTCAATTGCAAGAAAGAGGGCCACATGAAGAAAGATTGTTGGATCCTTACCAAGAAGCAAGGTGCTATTCTACACTGTGCCAGAGTGCAGAAAGATAGCAAGCAGACAGAAGAAGTGTGCAACACAGGGTCAAGAAACTCAAAAGAAATGCGGCCGGCATCGCCCATAGTTGTGGAGTCGATGGTTTTTGAGAACAGTCTATCTAAGGTAAAAGAGAATAGCTGTACTCAATCTATTATGCTTTCGGAAGGCCGTGAGGAACAGATGGTTCCTGAAGTCCCGGAAGAGGACGACCTATCCGATTTTCGACCCTTTGTCTACGAGGGGACAGTGTCGACAGAAGTCGATGTACTCAGCAAGAAGAAAATACAGATATTACGTGACACGGGTTCTGCTGTCAGCGTGATCCTGGAGGGCAGTGTGCCGTTAACAGATGCCACCAGTACCGGTGAGTCTGTTGTGCTGAGAGGTGCTAGTATGGAGGCTGTGGAAGCTCCACTGCACAGAATAAAACTCGAGTCGGATATTTTTACAGGTAACATCGTAGTGGGAGTGTGGCGCGCACTACCCGTCAAAGGCGTTTCCATGATATTAGGAAATGACATTATGGGCGGCAGAGTCACTGTCGAGCCCATGGTTAAAGTGTTGGAGACAAAGATGGCGGAGGACAAAAACCTACGTCCTGCCAATGAACGCCCAACATGTGCACTGACAAGAGCAATGCAGAAAAAGAAGTCGGTAAAGACTCCTGCTACGCCGTGTAGTGCAACGAAAGATGTGTTTGTCTGTTCTGAAGACACACATGCGAATGAAACAGTGATAACAGAAACACCTGACATCGATTTAAGTGCTACGTTCTTTGCTGAACTAACAACTGGTGATGCAACAGAGAACGATAACATTTTGTCACCAAAGCAGAAATTGGTGAGAGAACAATTGAATGACGAAGTAATAATGCAACTCAGAATGAAAGCTGTTGACGAAAAGACTGCAGATGCAATGGCGGAATGTTTCTACATGAAAGATGAAGTATTGATGAGAAAGTCGAAACCGCTCAACTCAGGTACAAACGAGTGGGACAGTATTCACCAGATTGTAATACCTAAATGCTATCGTCAAGATATACTGCGTATGGCGCATGATCTTCCTTTCGCTGGTCACATGGGAGTCCGGAAAACGCACCACCGTATCCTCCCTTACTTCTACTGGCCAGGACTGAGAAGAGATGTCGAACAATACTGCAAGACTTGCCACGTATGCCAAATGGTAGGACGTCCTAACCAACGAATTCCTGTCGCTCCACTCCAGCCGATACCAGCGTTCGACGAACCATTCAGTCATATACTCATTGATTGCGTGGGCCCGTTGCCGAAAACAAAAGCCGGTTTTCAATACCTGCTCACAGTCATGTGTTCATCCACTCGCTTCCCGGAAGCCATTCCGTTGCGGAACATAACAACAGTGAAGGTGGTAGACGCCCTGACAAATTTCTTCACACGTTATGGCCTACCGAAGACAGTACAGTCCGACCAGGGGACTAACTTTACTTCGAACATTTTCAAACAAGTCATGGAACAATTAGGGATAAGCCATAGGCTATCAAGTGCCTATCATCCTGAGAGCCAGGGAGCTCTGGAAAGGTTTCATCAGACATTAAAATCGATGCTTAAAAAGTACTGTTATGAAAACGAGAAAGACTGGGATAAGGGTGTGCCTTATGTACTGTTCGCTGCAAGGGAGGCCACTCAGGAATCCCTGGGGTTTAGCCCATTCGAACTTGTGTATGGACACTCAGTCAGAGGTCCGTTGAAACTTCTACATGAAACTTGGCTAACGGACAGTGAACCGATTGGACTTTTGTCATATGTAGATAAATTTAAAAATAGGCTTTATCATGCTTTTAACCATGTGAAGATTCATTTTCCACAGATGCAGGAGCGTATGAGACAGAACTATGACCGTAAAGCTACAGCTAGAACTTTTGCACCAGGTGACAAAGTTCTTGTGTTTCTACCTTTGCAAAATCAGCCTTTAAGTGCAAAGTTTAGTGGACCCTATGAGATAGAGTCAAAGCTTGGCGAGGTCAATTATTTGATAAAGACTCCTGACCGGAGACAAAAACAGAGGGTATGCCATATTAATTTACTTAAGCCCTATGTTTCCATGGAAAAGAGTAAACCACGGGAGGTCCCCATGATTTCGTTAGCTAGAGTCCCGACGGATTTATCTAGGATAGAATATAAGTTTGCAGAAAGTAAACTTAATAATACAGATGCCCTTAAGGGTTTAGATACAAGGCTAGAACATCTTCCGGTAGAAGATAAGGAGAAGATTATTGAGCTGGTGCATGAAAATAAGTCAATGTTTACAAATGTTCCCAGTAGGACACATGTCATAGAGCACGATGTAGTGTTAACCGATAGTGCCAGGTCTATTAAACAGCATCCATTTGACTCCATCAGACCTGAGCATATTAAATTAGATGTAAAGCATATGTTAGAAAATGACATAGGAGGAAAATGTGATAGCAAATGGTCTACACCCTGTGTGATGGTACCAAAAGCCGACCACACACTGCAGTTTTATAGAGACTTTGGGAAATTAAGTAATTTGACAAAGACCGACTGGTATCCCATTCCCCGTATCATCGACAAGATAGAGACAAGGTCATAGCTGATACTCTATCTCGGGTGCTACATGATTGACTGAATAACCCTATACTTCTTTTTCAGATCATCTCACTTATTCATTAAGAATGTGTCATGATAACCTATCATTCGTTTGAATTTTGATTATGGAATACCTATAGAATACTTGTATCATACAGAAGTCAAGTCTTTTGAAAGTATTAATAATTCTTATAATCATGTATAATATTGATGTTCTGATATATTTTAAATTCATTTGATTATGGAAAAGAAATTCCATTTAAATGTTGATGCATGATGCAATAAATATATAATATGCACGTATTTACTTGATATGGATGGATAAAAGTAATTGTCATCACATGCAATTAAGTGGGAAAACTTTGAGATAGTTGATTTATTATCTTGTTTTATTTTAGTTAATGAATGGAACTAAATAATAATATGTACAATTTTTATCTTAGAAAGAGATGTAATCTTAATTGGTATAAATTAATAGATAATATTGGAAATCTATTGCTAAATTGTTATATCATGGTAATAGAATGGGAAAAACTAGTGGATATTCACTATGTTGTATAGGTTGTTATATATTCCATATATCCGGGAATGGAGGGAAACAAAGGTACCTAAAGGTGTGCACTCATTCAACCCTGAACAATCTTTTATATTAAACTTTTAAATTTGCCAAAAACGCATAATAGTGGATTACATTTTAATATTTAGATTACTGTAGTAATCGTAACTAGAGTGTATTTTCTCCTCGTATTTGAGAAAAGGGGAAGTATCATCATCTTAGGTATGAACCCTGTTAATGTCAAGTTGACACTGTAATTTAAAGGGGAAGTAACCTATAGTTTGATTCGAGTTATGTATTACTTATCTTTTGGTTTGTATATTAGAAGTAAACTGTTGGAAATTGACAGAGTTTGAGCAATGTTATATTTGTTTAAATAGATTAAGACTTTTTGCAAATTTTTGGTGGAAATCCACACAACTGTACATAGTTAAAATAGGAATGACTAGAATATTTTTGAATTATTTGTACTTGTTGAGACATTAGTTAATATTAATACTAACGGTGAAATATTTGTCCATCACGTTATAATCACAATTACCATTGGGTAGTGACACTTTTTATAATTTAGTTGTGCCAGTGAGCCATGTTTGCTTAAATTGTCTAATAATCTTCCATTGATTGTTGGTTATTAAAACGATAGTGTTAAGTACGAAAAATGTACCATGTTGAGTATTACTTGGGTAATTATGGTACATTATTTCTTTCATTGGGTGGGGGCGTGTCATGTATATTGTTTTTCCAAGAATTGGAACACGCAATGTTTATTCTCCTCTCTCTCTCTTTTCTTACTACACGCGATATTAGGACGTTTAGTAGGAAAACGAAAGGTTCTAGGTAATGCTGGGATTCTGTGTTGATCTCAAATTCTCAGAGTCTGGGAACGACTCATTATTTAATAGGGGAAGTTCATATCGTTTTGTTATGAGTTTTGTAATGTTACCATGATTTTCACCCCTACTGGTAATGGGTCTGTCCCTTGCACCACTCGGATAGTATTTAATGATTTGTTTTGTCTGAAAGACAGAGAGTTTCAAAATATTGTTCTTTTGAGAACGTTTGTGTTTGCACTATTTTATTCTAACTGTACATAATAGATATATTGTATATATTGAACCTACCACCTGAAATAAACTATCAACAACAGTTACACTGAAGCTTCCTTGTCAAATTACTATCCTATTGTGTTGAATACATTACTATAAGATTTATCTACTACCATAATATACAAGAAAGGAAATGTTGGAATACAAATACTGAATTTGAGCCCAGGACTATAAGAAGAGTTCGTGTAATACTGAAACATAAATACTAATAATTAAAGTCTCCCCTAGGACTAACGAGAATTATCAGCAAGATCTACACAGCTCTGGCCACAAGGGGATTGTGGACGTAACATTATCAATACCTCGGGATGCCGTTCTTTGGACTTCAAATGATTCTACGGTATGTCCTATGGCGTAGACCTACAGGCCAGCCTGGAAATAAGAGGGCAGCCTACCATGTGAAAAGGGTTAAGCTGTAGACACATTACGGTGTCAGTGCTAACTTTGGCAGAAGATCCTTCCTCAATGTGAGAAGAAAAAAGAAAGAAGATTATGGAACCCGTCCTTAATGTTTGCATTACGCTTTTAAATTGCATTATACATTATCCTTAATGTTAAAACGGCTCTTCTATATTCGATGAATCTGATTTGCATTGAGGGAGATCTCAACGCACTACAACAATCTCAGAGTTAGTATCCAGTGCGTCAATTGATAAATACTTTCAGCCCTCGGTGCTGGCTAACAATAATTAATGTTTAGTCTTATTTTCTTTTCTTTCTTTCCGTTGATGGTAATTTAAAAAAGACATCCATTAGCATATCAAAAATACGAAAAATTGTTTAGATGGATTTTTGGAAGTATTTCATTTAAAAAATTTAACTTTGTGTTTTTATTGATTTTATATTGGGGCACGTTTTTAAAATTACCGCAGCTGTACAATGACGCAGTATGGCGACATGTATGTGTGTATTTATACAATATATCTCTGTTTTGTATTTCCTTTAGATATTTAATGATCCTATCCATGGAAACATTGAACTAAATAAAGCGTGTCAACTTATTGTTGACACCAAAGAATTTCAACGACTGCGAGATATCAAACAACTAGGATTTGTTGATTACGTCTATCCTGGCGCCACTCATACCAGATTTGAACATGCTTTAGGGTATTTATTTATGTCTTAAAAAATATTTTAATTTTCTGTTCAAAGGTTAGAATCCTAATTAAAATCTACTGGTATCAAATTTCAGAATATCTCAACATAACATAAAATTGCTTTAATACCGAAAACATTGTCGAAAATCAAGAGATTCAGTATCCTTTAAAGAATATTAATTGTTATTTTATAGTCCTCATTCCCAACCATTGCATTTTGCTAGATAATTTCAAACATTTTATATAATCTTATAATTTCAAGTTCCTTTTGTACAGATAACTGTTGTGTCTTTCACGTTTTTTCTGGTTTTATTATAGTTTTTCATTCTTATTAGTGTCTTTAATAATGTTAAGTTGTTAGTTTTACTGACAATGTTGTTCATTATATTCCCGAATGACACAAGACAAGAAAGGTCACTTATATTCCTTGCTTGGGGAATAAGAAGATTGTTTATATCTCAGTGCATTTCAGATATTTTTTACTAGTTATTATAGTAAATGTATTAATTAAATTCTCATTGTTCGTTATTGCTTTTGTTTCCCTAAGAGCCTATCACCTTGCTGGGCAATATGTACGTAGACTGAAAGCTATCTGGAATAAAAAATATGGGAAAAGCCCGAAAGAAAAGAAACAAAAAAAAAAACACAACATTACTAAAGAAGACATATTGTGTGTGGAAATAGCAGCTTTATGTCATGACCTTGGTTAGTTTCGCTAAAATTCAATTCAATTAACTTTTACATTTTTCACCAGAATACTATTTAAAACTTTACTTTGTACTAATACTACCACTGAAAGATGCTTTAAAAAAATTAATATCATTTAATTTAATTTATATAAATTATTATAATTAGTTTTATAGGTAAATTAATGTCTACATAATAATAAATTATTACATTTCATGATTTCATACTACAGGTGTTGGTCCTTTTTCTACATTTTTTTCTAAAAGATTTCTACCCGAGCTTGATAACGATAAACAGGTAACTATAACTTTAAGGAAAAATTAATAATGAAATTATATAAATATATTGATCCCGGATCGATAGATAGATAAACATGTTCAATCCTGAGGAGTGTATCCTTCAAGAAGACAATTTAAGGTAATATTCAATTAATGTAAATCTCTGTATAGTGGCTATAGTGGATATATGATTGCCAGATTTCACTTGTCCTTACAGTGGAATCAGCATAAAATCTTGCATTACACTCCGTATTAAACGAATTGAAACAATCCAATTTAAAAAAAATATATAAATAGCACACATTTTACCACCAATAAAATATATAAAAAAATCTTTACTAGGCGCACAGGATTATTTTTCTTTTCTCAACGAGTTTGGATATTTTCAAAAATTAGTAAGATGAAAAAAAAATCACACTTTTAGTGGATTCCTAAAAATAATGTTTTCAGTAAGAATTTTTGTACAGCCTAAATTTAAAAAAAAAAATCATTTTGAAACCATTGATAAATCCAAGTCTCTAAATATACCAATGCATAAAACCTGTACATGTCATGATAATAAATGACGATAATGAAGGTGGCGATAAACATTTTCAAGATAAGTAGAAAACTGTTGGGTAAATGTGTAGGCCTATACATTGATAACACATAGTGACATATAGTCACCAGCAGTATAGGGGTGACCATAGACCAGTGGTTCCCAAACTGGGGGGCGCGACCCCCTTGGGGGTTGAATGACCATTTCGCGGGGGTCGCCAAAGACCTTCGGAAAACGTATGTTTTTGATGGTACTAGGAGCCGAAACACAGTTCATCTTTCCGTCTCCAAGATAGTCCACCTACATGCAGATTTATCCGCATACTACGTGTAGGCTACTTGGCATAATGTCATCAATACAGGTGTATGTGACAAGGTCGGCACCATAATGTACGCATGCGGACCAGTAACACGTCTGTAGAGAGTTGTGTTAAAAAGCCTCGTCTCTGTTAAAAGCAGCCATTGTGTTAAAAGCAGTAGGCCTAGTATTGGCGATAAAACGACCGACACTTCATGAATATTTTGGAATTTAGAGTAGATTCTGTTCGGTCTGGATTTCAAAATAATTAGTGACCAAAAGTAATCGGAGCTCACTTTATGATATATGGACAAATATTAGCAACAAAGACATTGCCACACCAGTTAAAGAAGTAATATAAAGCGTCATAAGTTGTGCCCTTTTGTAAAAACAAGATCTTTAAACAGTCGACTGTTTTCGCAATTGTGCAACGAGTATGATGCTCCGAAAATATAACATGCCTTAATTTATCTAAAAATATCCTAGCATTGCAAATGAAATTTAGCTTTTGCATAAAAAATTTGATGAAAATGAAATGTATATGCTGTCTACTTCAGGCCCCACGAAGAGGGCGTGTGTTTGTGTGTGTGTGTGTGTGTGTGTGTGTGTGTGTGTGTGTGTGTGTGTGTGTGTGTGTGTGTGTGTGTGTGTGTGTGTGTGTGTGTGTGTGTAGTTATTGCGCTGCGCCGGGCCCATAAGAGTTTATCGTTGTAATATTATTTGTAAGATCAATGCTGAAGTTTAGGAAAAGTTACATTAATTTAAATTAAAAACTGTACTATTGTGAATAGGCTTGTAAGGTTGTGAATGATATGATTACATTCTAATGGTAATTCCTATGGCAGTTTCATAAAATGGTCCATAGATCTTTTAAAAGATTCCTGATTTCTATAAACCTATGTAATGCAAATAAATCATCTAGATTTGACTAGTGTTAAAAAGTGGGATTGAACCGCACTTTTTTTTCTCATGCGGATCCTGGTCTACTTTATCTGCTTTCTTTGAAAAACATGACAAAATGATTACGATGATAAATTCTGTGAAATAACACTTTCACATGTTTGCAGCCGAAATTTCATGATACTTTCCAAATCAACCCGGCACTACATATCTATGTACTTGCCAGAAGCCCATTCACATTCAAAGTTTAAGATATTCATGAGAAAGCACAAAGTTTATTGAGCATATTAACAACGATGCATAGAGAACTGTTTTCTCTATAATGCCAGGTACAAAATTATGAATCAAATGTTTGCAGTCATAAACTATTTTGACTGAGATTGTGTTGCGCCATTTTCTTCCCTTTCCAACAAAATATCTTAGTAAACATGCTTTTCCACCTTGTTGGTTATCAAGTCTAAACACAGTAGACTTATTGTTCGAGGTGAACTGCTTAGTTGTGCTCTTGCAAAGACTGTCCCAAGAATTTCTGAACCGATGAGAAATACGCAATGTCAACCATCACAATAGCTGACGTTCGTGTTGTAATTAGAAATATAGGCCTAAGCCTAAACTTATACCGGTATTTTGCAATATTTAATGACATTTGTTTTTATGTCTTCTATTTTTTTAAATGATTAATCGCTATGCTTTAATTAGGTTCAATTTGTAACAATAAAAATACATCGTGCAAATTACAGTCGCAAAATGCAGTAATAAACTAGAAACGAAATTATTTTTAAAAAAAAATTGGGGGGGGGGGGGTCGCCAAAGCATGATAAACTGTAAAAAGGGGTCGCGGCCTAAAAAAGTTTGGGAACCACTGCCATAGACTATAATACACATGGACCGCTTGCTTTAGTATTTCTGCTATATGATGACTTGAAACACTGATTTTCGGAATTCCCGATTCTAAAAAAAGTAATTGCTATACAGGAAATAAAGTTATTGATATACTAGTTCCGTTTTATTTAATCGCTATGATTTTCTCAATGAAAAATTAAAATCGAAAGTTGTACAGAGCGGAAACATTTATAGATCAGTGTTGTGTGCGCACGGAAAAAGAACATAAGCTTTAAAAATAGAGCAGGCGGTCCATCTTATTATAGCCAATGATAATAGGATTTATAGGCCTACAAGTATTCATTTAAAGTCGAAAAAAAATGCGATTTAATAAAAACGGAACTTGTATGACAATTACTTCATTTAGAATCGGGAATCGCAAAAAAAGAAGATAATAGCGTAAAAAACTAAAGCAAGCGGTCCATGTATATTATAGTCTATGGGGTGACCAAGTTAAAGTTAAAATGTTATGTTGTTCTTTAGTTTCAATCAAATGGAATTTTCCTGCAATTGTTCTCCTATTTAACAAGAAAGTGTAGAGATATTAAAAGACAGAATAAAGATGTTTAAAACCAAACAGAATTTTTAGCCATTAAGACAAATTGCCATGTTCTTCATTTTGGAAGGGTTTAAAAACTAGTAATATGTGAGGGGCACGGTGATAGAGATAGCTTGTTCGGATGGCTTATCAAGGCTCCTGGGTTCAAATCCTTGCGAAGGCTAGGATTTGTTCTTGAAACTGAAGGTTGTCCCTGAGTCTACTAAGCTCTGATGGGTACCTGACATTAGATGAGGCAACGTAAAGGCGGATGGGCATAGTGCTGGCCAGACAATCCCATTAGATGCTTTGACCACGGAAACTGATGAACGCTGCTCCAACGGCCCTATTCGTATCAATTTGGTTCGAATGGAAAAAAAACATTACTGTAACCTAATTTATATATTTTGTTTACCACAGTCTCCTGGTTTGTTTGTCTTATTGAGACAAGAGTTAAGAAGATTAATACTTTAAGTAGCACACCTTTTTTACGGTTCTGATGGAAAAAGAAAAGTTGGATTCGCACAAAACAATAGATTACTTGAAATGCCTTGCTAACACTAATTAGTCTTAGATATTGTGTTTCTTTTTTCTCCAAATATCAATTATGGCTTGCGATAAAAGCAACATCAAACCAACTGTTAAGTTACAGTTACAATTAACAGTATTTTTTTTTACTTGTCGGTTCATACTCTTTGATGACGCTACACCATCGTCTCTCGAGACGGACGGATGCCGACGACGACGACGGACTCTTTGGTGTATGCAATGGAGAGACGCAAACTAGTTTTGTCCTGTGACCCTGAACAATTTGGCTAAACACCGCGTCTGTGCTTTTTTATGAACGGCACTATTTAAAAAATACACATTCTTTTCATTGGTGCCACGCGATCATTTTCATCAAAACATTATTTTCAAATCTAAGTCAACGGTGTAAACATTTTCTTTAGGCCCTATCACCCTTGAAAGCTATAATCGGTTTTAATCAATTAGCCTACATTTTGTTTTGGTCTAAAGAATCTTATGGTGAAGTGTACAAATCATATTGTATTCAAACAAATTAACCTCTTGAATGTCCTGCAAACACTAGTTAAGTTTGATCTATTTTTCAAATATTCCTATAAAGCAACGCACATTTGGCTTTTCCTGCTTGTGACTTGTGACATTTCGCGGGGGGGGGGGGGGGGGAACCCAAAATCGGTTTTAAACCGGTTTTATAGATCCGAAAACCGGTTTTGAAAAAAAAAACGGTTTTAACATCCCTATATGGCAGCCATTCATAACTTAGATAATCATCTTTCAAATAGTCTTTGACTAATTCCACAACGATTCTTTAGACCTGCACAAATATGTCTTGAGATCGGCTCATTTCGTATTGAATAAGCATATACATTTATTATTTAACTGAAGGTTTTTTGAAGAGTCGATCCCCAGTGTCTTTCAAAACATTAACTATTTCAGGCCAAACATCGAAACAAATTAATGTTTGAACATATGCTGAACATGAATGGATTAAAAAAACAACTAGAATCCAAGTTTAAACTCAAGCCAAAAGACATTCAATTCATAAAAGAACTGATAGATGGATATGATACTACTGGCTCAACAGTATGTTCAACTATTCGTATTATGTTAATCCTTTTTTTTATCGACACGATAATAGATATTTTGTCATTTATAATAAGATAACGTATGCGGATATAATTTACAAAAAAAAAGACGCATAATGACATTTAGTTCAGTAAATTTGATTAATGGAATATTGCCACTGTAACTGTCGTCTGCGCATAGAACTGTCACCAACGGGATATGCGCTATATAAGCACCGTTATTATTATTATTATTATTATGAACTATTATATTTGAACTGACTTAAAAGCTTACAGGTTTGAACAAGACTCCAGTTATAAAAATATTTTTCTTTCCAAAAGAAGCAATTTTTTCTTTTTTTTTTGTTTGTTTGACGGGTTAAAAGTTAAAACTATTTGCCTTAAAATAGAAAAACTTATGAATATAAGTTTGTGTATCAA
Source organism: Anisus vortex (assembly GCA_949126835.1). Taxonomy (NCBI): domain Eukaryota; kingdom Metazoa; phylum Mollusca; class Gastropoda; family Planorbidae; genus Anisus; species Anisus vortex. Next base: position 22,606,712 of record OX421499.1, read on the forward strand.
TGAAATATTTTGTAGGCGTGGCCATATGAAGGCAGAAAAAAAGAAAAAGCTTTCTTGTATGAGGTAATAACTTTTTTTTATTAAAGTCATTAAAAATAGCACTGTAACCAATCCAATATAGTGTTTAATCGCTGGGATTCCTGCTTAAGTTCATATAAGATTATTAAATACTTACTGTCAAGAAAAGGGGTCAACACTTGAATAATATAAAAATAAAGCGTTTTTTTTCAAAAATCGGAATAGACTTTAAAGACCAAGTGAAGAGCTTTCTATCAAAATTGAGTTAGATCTAACATTTGATTTTGATAGTAAATAGTGTATTCAGCATTTAAATGTTAATAAAAATCATTTATACAAAATATCAAAGATAAATTTTAAGTAATTAGTTCACTATTTGCACTTAAATGTGTGTGTTTTTCGGAAGAAAAACAAACAAATCTGAGATGTTTTTATTTCCGGAAAACATAGGAAAGTGACGTAAGAGAAAGGATTTAGACTAGGAAAAATTAATATTATCACGTGTTTTGAATCTATTGCCACATGTTTTCAATCATTTCCCGGTTCTTGTTTTTAAGAAAATAGTTAAATATAGATTTATAGCGCCAAGTTTTTTGTTGTTTTTTTCCTGTCTCAAACGTCACAGCCTTATGAGGCTATTCCAAATCTCGTTCCTTTGAGAAAAACCTCTTCACTTGGTTTTTAAATTGTTGTCATAATGAGAAAGCAGGTCTAAAAGAAAATGTTTTTCTCAATAAAAATTATTGTTAATTTAGTGTGGGTACTACAACAAATGATGTTGTCATAAAACATGGTATTGTTTGAACTGGACTTTTAATCGTATTTTATTATATTCTGGACATTATACAAAATACTTTAATACTTACAAGTTGTCGTTGTGAAATTTATCTTTAGACATAATTTGTATGAGATGGTCAGATTAAGTGTATTTTGCAAGCAAAAGGTAAGTATTTAATTAAACTATCGACATCGATCATATTCAATTTACACAGTAAAAATTACTTTAACTTGCAAACGCCTTTAGGTAATGTATTAAAAATCAGTAAATAAACAGCAACAATTCTTTTAAACTCAATTTATTTGTTCGGATATTACAAATTTTATAATCGGCATGGTTCTATATGCGTTTATAATCAGACCACTTCAGTACATTGTTTTCATACATAGATTATACAAAATCATCGGAACGGAATTGACGTCTGCAAGTTTGACTACATGGCCAGAGACTGTCAAAATCTTGGGATCTCAAACAATTTTGATGCAGAGCGCTACATGGAGTTTGCCAGGATTATAGAAGTAGACGGTGAACTTCAAATTTGTACCAGGGACAAGGTTGGTATTATGAAGCAAACAAAAATCCGTTCATAAAATGTATGAATTTATTCAACGTTTTTCTGTCTAATTTGATAAAAAGATAACTTTTAAGACCCGAAGTGTAATACAAAAAAAAAGTTTCTTCGCCACATAACGAATTTTGAAAATAACGGAAGTTCAACGGAAGCAGGGCCTTGGAGATGGAGGTTCTGTCGAAGGGAACCGTTGCATATCACTATTGACTTTTAATCTAATCAAGACTATTGAAACTCTTTATTCGATACATTGATCTAATAAAAGTAAAAAACAATTGAGAAATACAACAATAAAAATACTTTTTTTTTTCAATTGTTTAATCTGATTTTTTTAAATAAATGTAAATCTTTACTTTTATTTTATTGGCGAACGTTTGAACTCTTAGTTATATAAGAGTGACTTATTTTTACTGAAATCGATGAGGGTTACAATTATATAATCTTTATAATCTATGTTAAATCCTCCATACGTACAATGTACGATGTGAGAAAGTCGTATAATGGACATTACTGCTCAATACTATACCTCTTAAAAGTGTATTATATGTTTCAATTAGTGAGATTCGCTCTGCATATTGCATGATATTGCGTATGTAGAATTGTGCTTATCTTTATGAGTTATGTGTTAATATTTAATTATAATTAATAGATTATTTGTGTACACAAATATTTCTTTCTTCTAGTCTCTAAATATATAGTAGTAGTATACATAGTAGTCTTATCCCATCCGCCTTCCAAGACATTCGGGAAAATCCGTTCAAGAGCTTTCTGCACAAACTTATATAAGGCATCAGAGGTGTATTTCTTGTGTGTGTGTGTGTTTGTTTTTAATAGTTTCTAATAAACAAAGAACGAAATAATCATTAACCATTTTTACTCCCTTTATTTTAAGTTGCATTTTCTGTCTGTCTGTCTGTCTGTCTGCGATGGTGCAAAAATTGGCTTCGATTTTTCGACCACTTTCCGTGGTCCAATCGAGCTGAAATTTGGACAGCATACTTGCCCCGACTAATAATACATCCTATCAAATTTTCAGTTAAAACAACTTAATAATACTACACTTATGACAATATTCATTTCTTAAAAGGAAAGTATAAGAAATATTTTGATTTCGCGTTAAAAATGCCTGTGCAACTTTTTATACTTTATCGGCGCAAAGCTAGAAAAAAAAATTATGTGCTAAGATTATTTTTAGAACAATTCATACGGAGTAAGGAGATATTTTTGAGATTTGCGACACAGATATTTTTTCTGTACGTTTCATTTGCAGTAGTCAATCAATTATTTAATTACATGATGGTAAACTTAGTTTGCAAATAAAGGGAGTATGATAAAAACTGTGTTTTTATGGTTTTCTTGTTACTCCCTTTATTTTAAGTTGCATTTTCTGTCTGTCTGTCTGTCTGTCTGTCTGTCTGCAATGGTGCAAAAATTGGCTTCGATTTTTCGACCATTTTCCGTGGTCCGATCGAGCTGAAATTTGGACAGCATACTCCTATAAAATTTTCAGTTAAAACAACTTAATAATACTACACTTATGACAATATTCATTTCTTAAAAGGAAAGTATACGAAAAATTTAGGTTTCACTTTAAAAAGGCCTGTGCAACTTTTTATAGTTTTTCGGCGCAAAGCTAGAAAAAAAAATTATGCGCTAAGATTATTTTTAGAACAATTCATACGGAGTATGGTGATATTTTTTAGATTTGCGACACAGATATTTTTTCTGTACGTTTCATTTGCAGTAGTCAATCAATTATTTAATTACATGATGGTAAACTTAGTTTGCAAATAAAGGGAGTAAATAAAAACTTCGTTTTTATGGTTTTCTTGTTGTGCACATTATTTCTTCATCACTCTATTCAGTTTTTAAAAAAAAGTGCACAGTTATTAAATTATTGAGTGGATTGAGTGAATTGTGTTCAAGTAAACATTACCCTAACTAGAAGACAGAAGACACGGGACATAGTAAAATGCACTAAAAACTTACGGTATTTTTTATCTCCATTGTATTTTTAAATAGGTACATGTTGCTGGTTTTGAACTATAAGTTATATTTTCAGGAACTCGGGAACTTGTACAACATGTTTTTCACACGATACAATCTCCACAAGTTTGCTTATCAGCATCCAGTGGTGCTAGGCATTGAGATGATGTAAGTAGAGGAAACTCAAAAATATAGACTATGTTGTTTGTAGACTCTCACACTTCTTTTTTAAATTAATGTTTTATAATTTCCGTGTGTCAAATTTAAATGTTTCTTTAACTGAATCGTTTAGGTTATTTAGGTTTTCCTTTTTTACGTTATACCTAGAAGCAGTTGGCTAACTATTCTGCATGAACGCTGCTTGTAGGAATTAGCAATGATTTAAAAACTTGACTTACTTGACTTAATCACTGGGGTCCCCAATGAAGAAAAGGGCCGTAATTACACCTCTCCATCGGTCTCGATTTTGGGCTCCCCTCTGTTGCGACTAGCATCTTTTAACTTGTTTGCAACCAACCTTCTCCAGGTCTGCTTTGGTCTGCCCACAGAATAGGTATAGAACAGAATGCGCAATCGCATATTTTTCTGTTTCCGGAAGTAATACCGACGCCATATTGTTTAAACGCAGCGGTCCTGGTTACACTATATATTGATGTCTATTTACAATGTCTTTTTCTTCCAATCTACAAGTTCGAAAATCCAAAGCTAATGTTTCAGGCAAAGGTTACAAAAGCTGTTGTGTAATAAACTGCAACAATGATGCGAAAACGATTGATTATCGTACTGAGCTACGCCTAGGCCTAGGCTGTCTTTTCAAATATCAGTACCGGGGGTAATATAATTTTACATCATATAGGCCTAATCCAATAATGTTGAAAAGAAAATGGGTAATTAAGTCAAATTTATATAAAAGTAAGCCTATAATGAAACATAATATAGGCCCTATATATAGGCTATTGTATATATTTATGGTACGCCTAGATATCCTTTCTCATTTTACTATAGTAGCGTCTCTAGCAACCGCTGCCTTGCGTCGAAAAAAAAAATGGGGGAATCGAGCTTCACTTTTAGTGACTGCGCATATTGGGATTGCGCATTCTGTTCTATACCTATTCTGTGGGTCTGCCCATTTTTCTCTTCCCCTGAGTCTCCAGTCTAATGCCTATCTGGCCACATTTTGCAAAATAGAAACCGAAATAATAAGAATTAATAGTGACCAATCCCAATCCAGCTTGATGAGAAGAAATATTGGAGAAGAACTAATGTAGGCCTATGTATCTGTGACGTTTGGTGAATAAAGATGGAAGAACTAACGAGGACATGAAAGGCCCCACCAATAAGACAAGAAGTATGTTCAATACGCTTCGGCCCATGTGTAAATCTAGTGCGCTGTCCCTAAAAAAAAGATTAGAATATTTCACAAAATGTTAAGACAGTTTTGTTGAATGGCTTGGAAACCTGGAGGGTGACTAAAACAAATTATACCAACAAGCTCCAGACTTTAATAAATAGATGCATAAGACACATAATATTAAAAATATAGATGGCCGAAGAAGGTATCAAGCTACTAGCTGTGGGATCTATCCAGGCAAAAGCCAATCGGAAAGGAGATTGGAAAACAAAAGATGGGATGGATAGGACGCACCCTGAGAAGACCCGAAGGCAAAGGCGGGGATTAAAAAAGGACATCTTTAAATTGGCGTCTACTGCCACGCTACAGGTCATCATGCCATCTAGGCAGCCAATTAAATTACACCTACAGCTACAATAATTAAAAAAAACGTATCACATCATGTTATAAATAACGTTTCGTACCGTCTATGTACAAATTCATAATAAATGATACAAAAAATAAAAAAAAGATATTTTTTAGAAAGGAAGTACTCAAGAATGTAGCGTTTATTTGTTTCAGTTACTTTTTTAACATCTAGCTATTCGATTTGTGTACAGTTGACTTATTGAACGTTGCAGTCTTTATGTAATGAAACTTTATGTAATGAAACTTTATGTAATGAAACTTTATGTAATGAAACTTTATGTAATGAAACTTTATGTAATGAAACTTTATGTAATGAAACTTTATGTAATGAAACTTTATGTAATGAAACTTTATGTAATGAAACTTTATGTAATGAAACTTTATGTAATGAAACTTTATGTAATGAAACTTTATGTAATGAAACTTTATGTAATGAAACTTTATGTAATGAAACTTTATGTAATGAAACTTTATGTAATGAAACTTTATGTAATGAAACTTTATTGCGTCAAAGTTAAAGGTGATTAATATTATTTAGTCTTCGGTTTTATTTAATATTGAAAACTCTTTAAATTTTTAGATCTTTGACATTTTTAATCTTTCATTTGGCAATACAAATACAAACTTTCTGGAAATATGAAAATTCAATTCAAAAATAAAATTCAAAGCACGAAAATTTACGAAAAAAAATAAATGAGTTTTCTTGAAAGCAAGTTTTTTAAAGATTAAAACGCAAAAAAGCCAGTTATTTAAGTTTCTTCTTTAGTACATGTAAAATGTAAGAAAAATATTTAACATCTTTTTGCTTTCAGGATAACAGAATTGTTTAAGTGTGTAAGGCATGAGAATATAATTGAAATTGAAAGGTACGTAATCCATGACGAAAATATCTCTTGATCACTAAACACTTAATACTTTTTGAAAATATTCCCTAGTTCTCAATAAACTAAATAATAAAAAAAGTAAAAATGTTTCTATAAGTAAAGTACTGTTTGTTATTATGAGTTTAGAATAATGTCTTAAAAAACTTTTTCTAAAAGTCTTGGAACCGAGGTTCAATTCCTTGAGGAAAAATTAGTAGATGATAAGATTTATTGGTAAGTACACTTTTTTCATTTTCTCTTTGAATGTTTAAGTTGTGAAAAGGAGAATAGTTTCTTAATAGGAAGAAACGTTATATTACTTTTCTTAAGAAATGTGTAAATATAAAAAATCAGACAGTTGAAGCACAATATTAAAACCAAAATGTCTTATTGTCTTACAGGCTTGACGAATTAAAGGAAATCTACAGACAAAATGTTGAGTAAGAAGAAAATTTACTAAAGATTAAAAGTTATTTCCTAAACTTAATTATAGCATTACTTTGACCTTTTTATTTATAGCAAAAATACTATGTACAGTAATCTAATTGTTCAATATTTATTTAGCACACGATGCGACTTATTTTCCAGGCTCTTCAATCTTATATACATATTTCATTAAAATTATTTTCACAAATCTTTTTTATTATGCTAAAATCAAAAGGTATGTTTAAATGTTTTGTTCCTTACTAGATATACTTTTAAACCTCATGTAAATAATGTTAAAACATTTTTTTACGCTAAAGGTTTTAGAAGAAATAGCGATTTGTTCATACTAATCTTTTATGTTACAGACTATGTCTGATATAATATAAAGTAAATGCCTAATTTCTTTACAGGAGTAGCGATGTCACAAAAGTTTACAACAAAAGTTACGAAGATTCAGAGTAAGCAGACATACTTTAGTTATTTTATTAAAGGAATTTAAACACTCAATCATAGCAAAATGTTAACGCTTAAGTTATAACATACACTATTACAATTATTTTTTTAATGTTGTTATTTAAACAGCTTAAAAAAGATGATTGAGGCACAAGGACACATTCATGACATAAAGCTCCTTGAGATCAAGTAAGCGATAAACTTTTGATAGTATAGCGCCTGCCTAATATAGAATTACTGCTACAAAGTTCGTAAATATATGTAAAAATAACAATTATATTATAATTATAACCAAACAAAAAATTATATTTAAAATGCATATTACAAAATCGTATAAATAGTTATTGTATATGTGTCTACTTCGTTCTATTAAAGTAACATATTTTGAATGCAGTTAAATTTTTAAGACAATGCACTTTTTTTTTCCTCTTAAAGGGTGGATGATATAGAAAGGCTTATCAAAGCAGTGAAGGGAAAAAAGACTGATCGTTTGTAAGTAGAGCTATTGAGGGCAAAAAAGAATATTTTGAGAAAAAATATATAGGAGTACATTTTGTAAATATACATTTGAATGGGGGTTGTATGCACACTTAGTAGTTTATAATATAATCTATTTAGTACTTACAGTTCATGCTATAGTCGTTCTTTTTATAAATTAAATAATAATATAAGTACAAATACAAAGATGTCATGGTTTAAATCGCGACTTTGATCACGTAAGATCCCGAGATTATTCATAAAAGTATTAACATGTGTACAACAATAAATTATTATTATTGCTACAGCATAATGTAAATATTCAAAACCCTAATAGAGGTGTTTTTTATTATTTTTAATACCCACAGACACATTTTATCTAGAAATAACAATTTACTTTTTTTTTAATAGCGGTATAGACGTCAGAAATTTGGCGAGAAAAATCTTAGAAAACAAGTAAGATTGTCTTGAAAATGTACTTTTGTTTGGCTACTTTAAAAATATGTGTAATTTTAAAAAATCTTAAACTTTTTCAAATGAATACATGACAGTAATTTTTTTATTAAATATATTTTATAAAAGAGAAGTTATATTTGCAATCAAACTTTTTTTACTTATATATTTATAGGGAGGAATTTACAAACGCCGAAGGAGTGAAGATAAAACTTTTTAAGTAAGCTAACAAATAGTATTATATAAAGTAGTAATTTATTAGATAGTGGATATCAAGGAACGAATACACTAAACGGGACGCGGTGAACGAAAAAATAAAGATAGATAGTCTAATTACAAGAATAGAAGGAAAAAATTATTTTTAAAAATATGCTTAAAACAATAGATAGATACATATAAAAAGACAATCACCGTTAACGGCTAACAGACAGACAGATAGAAAAACTGAAAGATAGATAGTTAGATAGATAGATAGATAGATAGATAGATAGGTAGATAGATATATAGATAGATATATAGAAAGATAGATAGATAGATAGATAGATAGATAGATAGATAGATAGATAGATAGATAGATAGATAGATAGATAGATAGATAGATAGATAGATAGGTAGATAGGTAGATAGGTAGATAGATATATAGACAGATATATAGAAAGATAGATAGATAGATAGATAGATAGATAGATAGATAGATAGATAGATAGATAGATAGATAGATAGATAGATAGATAGATAGATAGATAGATAGATAGATAGATAGAGAGAGAGAGAGAGAGAGAGAGAGAGAGAGAGAGAGAGAGACAGAGAGAGGACGCATAGATAGATTCGATTGATAAATTGATAGACAGACTAAAAGAAAGACAGACAGACAGAGAGACAGATACATAGATAAATATATACAACTTTGATGTAAATACAAGCAATGTTATGTGTAGATTATATGATTCATTACCCGCTCAACTTCCCCCTTATTTTCATATTTCCTCCTAAAAATAATTCTTGGTTGTTGTAAAAGATAGATTTCTGAGATAAAGTAATTTTCTTGGAAAAAGTAGTTAGCCGTGTGTCCCCATCCACTTGAATACTACAATACATGTATTTTTTTCCTTGAAGGCGAAAAGATGTATACGAGTTCTTGAAGAAAAACGTGGACGATGGGTATGTCCCAATTGACTATCTGCTCAATTGACTAATTAATAAATGTTATCTGGTTATAGAAATGTGACTTGGTATAATAATATGAAAAGACAACATACTTGATAAAAATATCATGGCATTTTTCTATATTTTCACATGTTTTATTTTTACATATAAGCATTTATTATTGATTACATAACATGTGTTAAATCTTAACTGACCATAAGTAGACTGGCGACATCTCATCTAGCATTAATTTATTGATTCGCATGTCAACTACTTAACATCTAAAAAAGGCTACTATACCATTTTTTTTCTTATATTCGTTAAATGTACGCTAATACAATACAGGCTCATTATGTAATTGACAAATGAACAAAGAAAAATTAAGTTACATTTTTTGTAATAAACATATTACACATTTTCCATATAGACCATTTCAAGTACTAGTAAGAACGCCAGACAACAGTTATTTCAGGTAAGTAAACACCAAAGAATGCAAAAAAGACAACTTTCTTTTCATCCTAAGTTATAAAAAAAAAAATACTAATTAATAAGTGTTTTTCCAGCAATACGAACTTTAGTTTGATTATGTATAATTTTATGTATAATTTTTTATGTATAATTTGTTATGTATAATTATTTATTGATCTTCAGAAAAAGGGATTTAATTCCAGCTTTGAAGAAGTTCATAAGAATGAAACCCAACACAGAGTAAGAAAAACCATTTCAATTATTCAAAAAGTGTGTATTGTTGTTTAAAAAACTCTAGGGCTGTTGGGATATATCAAGGGTTGTGCGAAGTTGTTAGCTCTAAAACTAGGTTTTCAGGTTTCAACCAACGGAGATATATTCAAGTTGAGATTTATGAATTATGGCTCTCATTAGATAATCAGTTTCGGAAAAGAAATTACAAGCCATGTCGCTATCATATCTTTTAAACTTTTATGAAATGTATGTGCATTGGAATTTTTAAGACTGAATGAATTTACGTGAAATAAATGCCAATAATTTCAGAAGGTTGATCAGTTAATCACAAATCAAATATCTATGCACAGAAAAATCATTACCATGACTCTAACTAAAGGTTTTAAAATGAAAATATTTTCGTTATTTAATGGCTGAGATTTCGTAGAAAAAAAAGCACTTGTGGTTGTAGTGTGCCGTGGTCATATAAAACAAAGTTTTTCAGAATCACTTTATAACAACATGAACATAATAAATAAAGACGAATTATGTTTCATCAGTGATGTTTTTACAAATTCAATTTTTTTTTCAGAATTAATTTAATTTACGATGCTAATTGAAATAAAGATAAATTAAAACAATTGTTAAAAATGCTAGATAAGAACGTAACAATTGTGCATAAGGTTTCGCAATTAAATGTATTAGCATACTTTTTCTATACCACATTGCGAGCTAAAGTAAATATTTGACCGCCATTATATTCCCTGAATATGGATTTTTGTTACTTCAAGGAAAAAATATTTTTTAGTAAACTAATATTTAAAATGTCGGTAAAAAGCACAATGTAAATATGTTAATGGAGTATATCATGAATCCAGATATGTGTTTTAATGTGAGGCTTCTATGCTTCAATTCCCAACGTGATCAACCCTTCCATGAACAAATGTCCCTAATTATTTTTTATTTGTCTTTGTTAATTTTGTCGTCCTATATTGTCTTATTACTCGACCAATTGCTCAGGTTTACAGTGTCATAACAAAGTTAATAGACGAAGCTGACATGTATTGTGGCCATAGCAATTTCCTGACCAATCCAGCAGAGTTGTTTAGATAAATTGGTCTCTATTCTTTAAATAATGTCTATTCCATCTTTTCGTGTTACTCGACACTCATATTTGCTGTAAATGATATCTTATCTTATACATTACAGACGCTCCTTCTATAAAGAATATTATTGCGTCCTATGCTCAACCGTGGTTCTAGTCTAGTCTTTTATTTTGATTCATGTTTTAAATGAGGTTAAGTTACTGGTTTTCCTTGTTTGTTCAGGCAACCCATTCCATGCACGAATGTCACTGGGGAATAAAGAGTACTTATATATGCATTTGTTCTCGCCTAAGGGATAAGGAAAGTGTTTTTGTCTTTATGTTTATCTGGGCTTTGCAACAGGTTGTTATTGGGTTGTATTTCTTAGAGTTTAATGCCAGTAATGTATTATTACTGCTTACATAGATTTAAATACAGAATAGATAAACATGTGAGCCAGAGGCTAGAGGGTATAGATCCCCAGCAGACACAAGCTAAAAAGTTTTACCTGCACACGTTGTCCAAAATATGAAACAATGTTTCACTAAAGAATTTAACTTAGAAGTTAACTTTGACATTTTTTGCTGTTAGACTGTGATTTTTATTTTTATTCAAGGATTTCCGTTAATGTATATATAAAAATGTTTAAGTGACTAACCTTACTTATTCATTTATAATCCAGATAAGACTTCCACAATCACCAAGCAAAAATAAATCTGTGAAATTCTATAGGAATTGCTTTTCTTGCTTTAATAATGACAACATGTTTGTTTTAGCTGTTCCTTTCTTAATAAATGCTACTTTAATTTCATAAATTCTTTGTCTTTCTTTTTATTCCAGAAAAGTACAACTAACGTTATCCGAAATTGTACAATGTAATGACGATAATGCCAAGACAGCTTTCACTCACCTCACTGATGGCTTCTTTTTTGCTATTCGCAATTTTAACTTTAGTAAAAGTAACCAAAGTCAACTACAAGCCCGTGTTTCAGAAACTACTAATCAAGATTCCAACATTCCAGGAACAACATTTGACAAGGCCAGTGGTGAGATTACCAATAGCCAAGATCCCCTAAATCAAGGAAGTGAGACTGAAGCCAGAACTCTAAAAGTCCATGATCAAAATCAGCTTGACACGCTTTTAGAAAGACTCTACACAAGAGACGTCTTCAAATTTATTGGTGAAAGTCCACCAATTTCAAAGAAAGATTTGATGGACTTTTTCAAAATTAATCCTAAGGAAATGGTGAAAGTAAGATCATCAGAATAGCCCACTATTTACCGCGGCAAGTAAATTGCGTGGCGTACCGCTACGCGGAAAACACACCACCATAACTCCATAAAAATGTGGCTTATGCTTAAACCAAACAAAAAAAAAGATGTTTTTATGTTCTTAATTGTTGATCATTTTTAATCATATTCGAATCGCAAAATTCAAAGCGTTCACATACGCACATTTTAATCAGTACACTTGCTTAAGGCAAAGGATGCTGAGACATAGTCCAACGTAGGCCTAAGTAGACTCAGTAAACTGTCAATTAATTATTATGTTCCTAAAGATATTTTTTTATTTATTGTTCAAGAAACGGCACTGCAAGCTCAAAGGTTTTCTCGTGACCGAAACTATCTGAATATTTTTTTCTCAACTTTAGTTGTTTGTGGCTTGGTAAGCCAAAGGGAACCACTTTTCACACTTTTTTTCAGAAGAAGAGCTCGTAACGATTAAGTATTATAAGAATACATTGTGCCTCAGCCAGCGCTGCAAAAAATGTTGTTTTCTATTATTGCTGGAATCGATGACATATTCGTCGATTTACTGGAAGCACATCTAGTATCGCAAAGTATTTATAGTCAACGCGAATGTCCACACAAAACAACATATTTTACTTTTAATATTAAAAGACAAGATAGGTTGCCAAAAGAACTGTATAAAACATTGCTAGAAATTCCAAAATATAATTATGTTTTAACATTTACACTTACTGTGCAAAACAGCATCTTTGATACGTTTTAAGAACAACCTATTCTTTTCTAATTATTTTTTTTCTGCTGTTAAGAGACCAGGCCAAACAATTATACCATCAAACAAAGGAAAGTTGTTAGAACATTTATTTTATATTTTATTTTATTTTCAATTTTGTGTGGCAATCAATCCTAAACCAAATTCTTGCAACCAATTTGTTGATCACTCCACGTTTCAAACTGATAAGCAAAAACTCAGCGTTTTTAAAGTCATATCATTAGCTTTCTGAAAGTAAACTAGTGTAGGCTATTTCAATTTCACATTAATTTTGTAGGAAATCTAACTCAGGTGTTTCAGGTGTATTACTAAACAATGGTAAGTCTCCCGGGTATTCCATAGTTGTGTTAATGTTTGCATGAAGTCTCGTAGTCCTCCATGCGAGCCTTGCAGTGCCGTTGTGCCTAATCACCAAGAACAATGTCTACTTTCTGTATGCTAGGAACGCTGAGAATTGTATAATTTTTTACTTTTCATAATACTAAACTTTATGTGTATTAATTAAACGTACAGAATATTAAAAACAAAAATTATGTTTACAAACAGAACAAAAAACTGTTTTTTTAAATCGTTACACTATTTCACATACATTTTTTCTTAAAGTGAGTTTTTATTTCTTTGTATTTTGCTATTTACAAACAAATTTACAGACAAAGACAGCTGAAAAACAAATCAGACGCGAGTTATTGAACGATGTACAGGAAGTTTTGAACAAAGATGATATAAAGGTCAAAGTAAGTATGAGTGTTTAGTTAATCTTCACAATCTCTTTTTTAAAGGATACATTAAATGTTCCTATAAAGTTTAATCAACTAGATCTAAACTCTAGAGTTTCGAACTCTAAATATTGTGTATTCTATCGACCTGTTTCTCCATGTGCCTTCATTATCCATTAACTTAACTCAAGTCTTACCACTTGGCTATGCAACTGTTACATAGATTAATATAAATATTTCATACCAATTTGACTCGTCGGGCTAGTGAAGCAATTTTCACAAAGTTTCTGTGGCCAACACAATGCCGAGCCGCCTTACTTATCCCCAGCTGTTAGGTAGTTAGCAGGGTAGAATGATAAATATAGATAGATAGATAGATAGATAGATTGATTGATAGATAGATAGATAGATAGATAGATAAATAGATAGATAGATAGATAGATAGATAGATAGATAGATAGATAGGTAGGTAGATAGGTAGGTAGGTAGAGAGATAGTTAGATAGATAGATAGATAGATAGATAGGTAGGTAGATAGATAGATAGATAGATAGATAGATAGGTAGGTAAAAAGATAGATAGATAGATAGATAGATAGATAGATAGATAGATAGATAGATAGATAGATAGATAGGTAGATAGATAGATAGATAGATAGATAGATAGATAGATAGATAGATAGATAGATAGATAGATAGATAGATAGATAGATAGATAGATAGATAGATAGATAGATAGATAGATAGATAGATAGATAGGTAGGTGGGTAGGTAGGTAGGTAGATAAATAGTTAGATAGTTCAAATAAAGATAAAGTTTAGCAATAATATCTTTGTATTTATAATGGAGTTCAAATGTAAAAGTAAAACGAACGTGTAGAAAGTCTCGCAATAAAAAATATCGCAATATATATCTATCTATTTCTTTATCTAAGGTTAAGACTAATGAATTGCATTGAAGACTTTGTTTAAACGTATAAACTTCTTTTACGAATACTTACCTTAATACATGTTTTATTGATATGTGTTATAGATAACATATCTTGATTTTGGAATGAAAGATGAGAACCCAATTCATAGACTCAGAGTTTACTCAAAAAACGATACGAGCCAAGCTAAAAAGATGGAATTGGATGAGGTAATAGTAGTATTCTTTTCTTATATCATTAGATCTTTATCTGTTGTTAGAGTTGTGTGTACATTCATTTAATATTAATATTGCTCGTTAGAAGAAGCCACATTCGGCAAATTCCGGTCTTTTGGCCAAATACGGCCTAATCATCCTTCTTTCGAAATATGTATACCTATTTTTTGAAAACGATCTAGGTCAGAGGTCGACAACCTACGAAACGCGTGCCAGACTTGGCACGCCGATGGACTTTCAATGGCACGCGGAAGAGGCCTTAAAAGTCTATTCAAGTCTCGTTTACAAAAAATTTAGTGCTACAGCAGAATGACTTTTATGCTCTTGGCAATATTCTCAAACGATATTTTGATTAGTCAACTAGGCCTTCTCACATATATCAGCTCGCATTTGAATTAACCTAACTTGTTTCTGAAAGGGTGTGACGTGCTCGAGAAAGATATAGACGCCAATTTGCGACTTTATCAGGTAGAGCTTTTTTTGTTAAAGAAACAGCTCTATAAGTGCGAAAATGTCCTTTGCCCTACCTCGCCCAGTGTGGTGCAGCCCTTGAAAACCACGAAAGCACCAATGAGCTGAGACCTGCCCATGTAATTCTCTTCGTGGTACACTGGTGTTGGGGACACAATGGAAGATCTGCAGCACGATCGGCTGGCGTACTAATGGTCCTGGTGAAGGCTATTATTTGTTTAAGGGCATCACAATCTTCTAGTATGCCGTGGACTCATGGATCTAATTGGTCCGATGGTTTACTTAACATTCTTTTACACTAATTCTTCGTAAGAATTCACGATCGTCAGCATTCCTGACTTTCTTTAAATGGCGCCCCTCTGATGTGCAAACAAGATTAAGTGAGCTGAAGTCTTCAGATATTCTTATGTCAAGTTGACTTCTACTTCCAGTTGCCAAAGCTGCTAACAAATGCCAAATTTTTTGAAAAACAAAACCATTTGCACGAGAAGCTTTTCTCTAAAATGGAGTTTTGAAATAGATAGATCTACGCTCTCAACCCATGATAGACACCTTAATAAAATTATATTCGTTAACTCCTCTTTTATCAACGGGTAATATAATATTTATGTAAAAACGTGCTCCATCATTTTTTCCCATTTAATCTTTTGTATCCTTGAAAATAAAACAACATTTCATCGTAAATCTTCTTTCTTCTGGCCTAGTGTACCTTGTAGGCTGAAAACGTTACCTAACCCTTCCTAAGTTTCTCATTCGTTATTCGATTCGTTTATCGTGTTCTGTTTATTTAGTATCATCGAACCGATTTTCATTTTAAGTTTATCAATGAATAATATTTGCTCATTTAAACTTAAGTAGTATTTTTTATTTTTATTTTAGCGTTAGCTAAAACACAAAATTATTTCAAGATGTTTTTATTTTATAAGTACATACATATATTATAAAGTAAATTCAACTTATAAAAATTAATTTACAATTCAAAGTATATTAATTTGTGAGATGCGTTCTTGTTTACAATGAGATAATAATTCCTGATGTATTACAGACTAGCAATCTGCTAAAAGGCATGAACTACAATGAGCTTATAATTCGAGTCTACGCAACTTTCTCTACAAAGAATCACCAAAATTCAGAGAAGCTTATGGTTATTAATGAGGTTTTGCAACATCTAAAGGATGAAATAAAACAACAGAAAAAAAATAAAGCAAGATAAATAAATTAACAAGAAATCACACTCAAATATCTTATATATAGGCCTATATATATATATTTGTTTAGACAACTTTTCATAAAGTGTTGAAAATTTAACCACTCTTAACCCTTCTTAGACTCTTATAAAGGTTCTATTTTGAATGCAAATGTGCATATTTTGACTTGATTATGCTTGTAATGGGACTGTTAAATATTATGTCATTGCTTGTTTTAAACTTTTAAAGTTTGTAATTGCTTAATTGTTTATGTGTCATTAACATATTTTGATTATAATTGTTTATTTGTGTAGGACTGGGAGTCACTTTTTTTTACCTCCATTAGGAGTGTGTTTAATGGTTAAAAGGGGGCTAGGTGGCAGAGCGGTACCGTGTTCGATGGCGCACTGAAGGTCTCCTGGGTTCAAATCCTGGTGAAGGCTAGGATTTTTTCCCGGGTATGTGGCCACAGAAACTAGTGAACCAGCCACATGATCAATTTGGTCTGACGGGTACTTTTCTTACTTTATTTATTGGTTAAAAAGTCACAGGGCAAAGCTAAATAAAAAAATTAAACGGGTTTTACTAAACTTGCGTGATTCATGTTGTGAGAAATAGTTTAATGGAACCAGATCAGGGAAATCTGATAAAATACCAAATTTGATATTGCCGAAATAATTAAAAAGGGTTAAGGTATTTAATATGTTTGATTCATTATTATTACCTTGTATATTTATGGAGAAAATCAACATTTTCGATAAATGTTTTAAATTAAGTTAATTTGTACTTTTTATATAATAGTTCAGGTAACCCATTCCTTTCTGATTTTCTCTAATGCTACTCTGAAAATAAGATTATTTATAGACTTTGGAAATACCATAAGATAAGCCGTGTAATCGCTGTCTGAGTAGGCCTTTTTCATTGACTATTGTATTGTACATGCTAGTTAGAATTGAAGGCTTCAATATTTTTACAAATTTGCCTTTAAACCTCCTCTTCTTAAATATCTTAATTTAAAATGTAATGCTTGCACTAATGTTGTTACAATTATAAGTTATAATTATTTACAAATAAGGAACTTTAAAACTATTCGCTACTTGGGTTCTAATTGTTTTTTTTATGTTTTTTTAAAAAGTCCTTTTTTTCCTATTAGAAACTGTTTTTGGAAATTTTAAACCAGTATCATATATGTGGTTTTACCTTTTTTACACGTGTTTTATACGTTATACGTTTTATACGTGTGTCGATGTATATTATATATCTGTGTGTACGTTGAACGAGCTAAAGTTCTTACCATGGAAATAAAGCCCAATATAAAATACATAAGTAAATATAGACTAGAAATGTTTATTTACTTGACAAGTTAAATAGTAAAGACCTCCATGGTCACGAGTGATATGGAATTTGTGTGTACAACACCCAGTGGTGGCTTTTTAAAAATATATTACATCAGCAGTTTGTTTGTGTCATTTTGCTTCCTCATTTTTTGTTGAGTCAGCTTTTGGTCTCAACTTGCCAAATTTTTGACATTCCAATACGCAAACTAAATGTCAATTAAACAAAACTCAAGCCTAGTATGTATAGGAAATTTAAAACTGAATCTGAATAAAAATGGAAATGTAAAACGTGTATTAAGAGTACCATTGGGCTAGAAAGGGTTAAATATTTTTTTTAAACTGAATCTACTTTGTTTCATTGTTGTTTTTAGTGAGACAAGAGAATTTAATGTATAGGCCTACACATATACAGGGCAGGGCTGTATTTAGGATTGTTGGGGCCCTGTTCCCAAATTTATGTGGGAGCCCCTCGTGGCCTTGCTCCTGCCTTCCACATAGGTCTGTAAAATATTAAATTGTATGTTGCGATAAGCTTGGTTGGACTGGAGCGCTTAAAATTCTAACGGAATAAATGAATTTAATTTTAAATTTTCAAGGAAAGAATGGGTATAGAACTGAACAAATTTTTTTGGGGATGTGTCGGGGCACCTTTTGTGGAAGGGGGGGGGGGGGCTCCGGTTCCATTGGAACATGTGGAACATGCCCATATACTCCACTGCACATATATATCTCTACATATATATTAACCCTTTCAAAACCAGTCGTATTTTTTTTAGATAGAAATAAATTGAAATGAGCTTGAAAGGGTTAAATTTATTTTTTATACTTGCCATATTCCTTATGCACAACTGGTATATTAGGATCACGCCAGTATGTATTGTTACAAAGGTATGTCGTTATCTAAAGAGGTATTTGAATTTTAATAAATCTAAAACTAAACATGTGTACATCTTATTATTTCATCATATCTTATCTTTATATGCTACTCATGCTACTTCTGAAGAGAATAATATTAGAAGCAAATGTATCTTTATTTGGGTTTAGTATTTTAAATTGTCATGAGTAAAAAAAAGACTGACTTTATGTGTTTTTCTTATTAGGAAAAAGGACTGTTTCCAATGAGTGTCGATTTCTCCATCCATCTCTCTCTCACTCTCTATCTCTCAATCTCTCTCTTTCTAAGCTTATATATATAATATATATATATATATATATAATATTTGTGTGTGTATATATGTATAGATAGATAGATAGATAGATAGATAGATAGATAGATAGATAGATAGATAGATAGATAGATAGATAGATAGATAGATAGATAGATAGATAGATAGATAGATAGATAGATAGATAGATAGATAGATGGATAGATAGATAGATTTATATACATATATAGATATAGATAGATAGATAGGTAGGAACGTAGGTAGGTAGGTAAGTCGACAGACAGACAGATAGATAGATAGATATATAGATAGATAGATAGATAGATAGATAGATAGATAGATAGATAGATAGATAGATAGATAGATAGATAGATAGATAGATAGATAGATAGATATATAGATAGATAGATAGATAGTTAGATAGATAGATAGATAGATAGATTTATATACATATATAGATATAGATAGATAGATAGGTAGGAATGTAGGTAGGTAGGTAAGTCGACAGACAGACAGATAGATAGATAGATAGATAGATAGATAGATAGATAATAGATAGATAGATAGATAGATAGATAGATAGATAGATAGATAGATAGATAGATAGATAGATAGAAAGATAGATAGATAGATAGATAGATAGATAGATAGATAGATAGATAGATAGATAGATAGATAGATAGATAGATAGATAGATAGATAGATAGATAGATAGATAGATAGATAGATAGATAGATAGATAGATAGATAGATAGATAGATAGATAGACGAGTACATTGGGATACGAATAGCTGTTGAAAAGAATACATGATTCTATAAGTAAATCTAGAAAGGTTTATTTGTGTCTCAAGTTAAATACTGAGGTATGTAATGATCACGAGTGACTTGACATGACATCTGTGGGTGTGTGTTATATCCAGTTACTGTTTGGATTTGTTTACCTTCCTCCTTTTGCTGAACAATGTACATTGAATTATGAACAAGGACAAACCAATGAGTCTCAACTTTCTTAGCACCGCCACACACACAAACACACTTAACTCCCTAATACACACAGCCCTTCTATCGCTCCGATATAAGGTAAAATATAAAAGCTCCAAAATAAAAGACAATTTCATCTTTGCAGAACTTCCCAACTTGATCACAAAATTGTCAATAGATGTACAGTATGCGCTAATGTGTTGTTGATATTTTAATTAGCCTTCGGCGTGCCGTAGGGTGGCTACCACCCGGACAGAACTTTGATGTTCCCCTCCCCCCCACCCACACTTTCGGTTAACACATGGTAGGTGAGATGTGGAATTCAATGAAACCGTGAGCCCTTATCAAGAGATTTAGCGGTTTAACATGTTCACACCTAATGATTATTACGTATCAATTGATGATAGGGGCTCCACCCCTCTTATCTTATCTTATATATTACAGACGCCCCTTCTATATAGAAGATCAATGCGTTCTACGCTCATCCGTGGTCCGAGTCTAGTCTTGCATCTTTATTAAAGTTTAAAATTATGTTAAATTACTGGTTTTCCTGGTTTGTTCAGGCAACCCATTCCATGCCCGAATCCCACTCGGAAGAAAGCGTAGGCCTATTCATATGTATTTGTTCTCGCATAAGGGGGTAAGGGAAGTGTTTTTGTCTTGCATGTTAGCTCCTTATTAATGTATTTATTTTTGCACTTACACACGTTAAGTTAATAAAAGTCAGTCGTGCATCACAAATGCATCTTTTAAAACTGGATCAGCCTAGAGTATGTGTAGTATTAGTATTATGCTATCATCTGTATTTATAATGCTGACATCATGAGTTATACAAAAGGGAAACGAGAAACGAACCTAAATGTAAAATATACTTACTTGGGTGTAAGTCTTAACATAATATATAATACAGTAAAACTTCTTTGAGTTAACGCATTTCTAAATAACTGGACAAGTGAATACGGTCAACTAAAAATATATTTTTTGTGTTAATAAATTCAATGTTTACATTAAAGTTTATTCAGTGGTGTTTTACAAAGAGATATCTTTATCATAATATATCGCGCAGATTGCAGATATTAATAATATAGACTAGTAGGCCTTAATATTCGTAATGTGGCTTTAAGGTCGAATATTCTATGTGTTAATTCATTCCACAATGGCCTTTTAGACCTAGATCTATATAGTGAAAGGAATCGATCTATAAACAACGGACGAACCTCCTGGCTCTTACGTCCAGTCAGTGACGATGTTCAGGGATGGATCAGGGGGAGGGGGAGGGGCAAACCGAGATCCTGTCCGAGCGTCAGCCACTCCGCGATACGCCGATAAGGTCCCATGTACTACTCCCATACGTCTCCCCCCTCCCTGAGGAATTCCCCCTCGGATCTATGCCAGAATGGAATCGGAGCAGTACTGCAGTACGATATAATTACACAATGTAAAGGTGGGCGGTGGCTCAGCAGTCGTCAGAAAATACAAGATCGAACGTGTAAGTACCAAGTAATTTTGTCATAACTGAAACTAGAAATCTTTACGTGCCCAAAACCGGTTCCGGTTGATTGAACATGTGGGTCTGTATAACTTGTTATTGCATTTAGCTGTTGAGTTGATATGGAATCACACTGAGACTTGGTGCAGAATTGCATTTCTGTACTAGTAAATACACGTGAAAAGGTAAAGTATATTTTGATTTCTAAGTAAAATTAGATTGAAGTTTAATGTTTAAATTGGTGCTTTTTCTTGTGTTGCCATGTCCTTGTTTTATTACTTATAACTTGAATGTGTTCCTTCTATAGTAATCAATTATTTTTGTTTTCATTTGTAATTGAATGTTAAATGTTAATTAAATGTTAAGATAGTTTTAAAAAGAAAAGCCCACAAGCTCACATTTACATGGGCCAAGTTATGCTCCTGAATAAATATTTAAAAAATAACTTTTGTGGTAATACTATTGTTTTGAAACTGGTATCATCATATAGAAAACTATATATTTTTGCCAAAACTCCTTAATCTATTTAAACCGTAAGGAGTTATGTTAAACATAGCAAAGAGAAAACGACATATTTCATAAGCTTAAATATTACAAAAAATAATTGGACCGGTGAAGCAGCGTTCACCAGTCTCTGTTGCAACGGCATACTAGGCGATTGTGTGACCAGTACAATGCCCAGCCGCCTTGACTTTACCCCAACACATGTCGTGTACCCATCAGAGCTGGAAAGACACGTGGGGGACTCTTCAGTCCCAGGAACATATTCTAGCCTTCACCAGAATTCAAATATAGAACATTTAGTACGCTATGCCGTTCAACCACTGTGCCCTATTTAAGTTCAAATAGTGACTCATTAAAGTTCAAGTTACTCTGACCCCAACATGTTGTAACTTGTTCTTACCTGAAACTTAATTCTAGTTTGGCAATTTCACAAATCAAGGACAAAGCTTGCTTAAATAATACAGTGTCAGCCACCTTAACCGATTTATTGATTTTCGATTTTTTTATTTGCATTGTATATACACTTCCTATTATATCAACAAAGCTATTCTTTGGTTAACTTAGGTTTGAGTTCTTTAATAGAACTTCACTACCGACATAACATTAAGTGCATGTGTATGTTTGTGTACGGGTATGTGGGTTCTGTAACCGACTTATCTCAAGTTCATAATAATATAAGTCGTGTTTTGTTATGTGATGATAACAATAGTTTGGATTACATTAAGATAATTACCATGTAAGATATGCTGTACTGTCTATTTTTTGTCTAAGTGTTATTCTTTTAAAAATATATTGTGTTTTCTTTATATCTATTAGTACATTCATTCGTTAAATAATATTTTCAGGCAAAGAGCCATAATTTAAAAGAAGAACTTCTGAGGAAGAAATGACATCGTCAGCACTGCCAGAAGAATTTATAAAGGATTTGCTGGGTAATAATTTTAATACCTTTTAATGATACAATTATAGTTATCTTTGTTTGCTAAATTTACTATGATGTAGATACTGATAGAAAGAAAAGCATATGGACGGACATTTATAGTAACATGTAATTATGTAACGTGTCATGCATGCAGACTAATACAGACCAATAGACTCATGGACGCAGACATATTGATTGTTAATAGATTAGTTAATCGATTGGCAACATTTCTATACTGGTTTGCCAAAGTAGGATTTCTAATTCATTCGGCGTGCCAATATCTTAAAATTCACTCCTCCTATGACACTCAATTTCTTGTAGAAGATACTTGAATTGCCTTTTTGGAGGTCTTCCGCGTGCCATTGAAAATCGCTGACCCCTGGATTAGTTGATTGGTCGATCTATAACTCATTGATTGTGTATATTCATGTTAAACAACAATACTTTACTTCCAGGGCGTCAAGATATAAAGAACTTAACTATAGAATCACTTATGGACAATGGCACAAGGTACATACGTAAATTTAAGCATTTTTGTTCTTGACCTACAGACTTGAATTTTTACCTCATTAAAACAGAACAGTGTCAGTGTGTCTTTGGCACCATGACAAAATGTTTCTGGAATGCGTCAATGTCTAAAAGTAAACAAATGGAAAATGGGCTAGCACTTGCATGGTTGAGCCCTTCACTCATCTTAATACACTGAAGCAAGAAATCTCTTCTCACAATCTTCAGCGATGCCACATTATAATCACGGATCTATATGTGTTAAGTCCTACAAGAATATGATAGACGAATCACCATATATATTGAATTTATAAACCCACCATTAGCTGCTTTGTTATTATACTCTTTATTTCTTATTTAAGACTTGTGCTATTTTGTTGACATTTAATTTAAAGCTATTATTTGAAAATAAAAGCAACTCTGAATTTTGTATTCTTGCTTTTATTTGCATTTTAAAAAAAATTAACTTTGTATATTATAACAGAACTGATGATGAATGTCGTAACATCATTGTACAACTCAAGACTATGGGTATCTTTGGTACACTTGTCAAACAAGACTCAAAGGTATAGACAAATATTGAGTTAAACTAATGTTAAAAAGACTAAACTGTAAATTTAGAGAAGATGACAAATAGAGTGACAACGAGACAAAGAGATGTAGGGAGAAATAAACTTTATTAACAACTTTAATTATCCTATTAATAGACCATTTCATACTTCAACAACGGAAAATCAAATCGATTTAAATAAAATCACCCAAAGGACAAAAGAACAACTAATGAAAATATTCTATTGTTACGCTTTTCAACAATTCGTCCGTAGATTTTCAATGATCCTATCCATGGACACATACAACTCCACCCAGCCTGTGTGGCCATTATTGATACACCACAGTTCCAGAGGTTAAGATATATCAAACAACTTGGCATGTGTTACTTTGTATATCCTGGTGCATCACACAATCGCTTTGAGCATTCTCTGGGGTGAGCATTTTGAATGAGAAGTTATATTGCATATTTATATTTGACTATATTTTGTACATATTGAAGCAAATATATGATATATATCAACTTTTTGGCCTGTAGATTTAAAGCCGAATTGTAATTATTTATGCTTAAATCTTTTAGCAATACAATCTAATCACAAAGTCTACTCAGAATGACAGAAAACTATTCTGATTTCATATGCAGGAATCAATTCATTCACATACTTTCTGTTTCTTTCCGCAAGGATAATGAAATGGGTTAACTGAACAAGTCGGAAAAAAACTCAACTTGATTTAAAACGTTTATAAAAATGCACGACTAGTAGTAGTTTGTCCCAATATATTATGTGTAGATATGTCAGTGTTTCATGACAATCTGTAGACAGTTTATAATACTTAATTTATACTTTGTGTTATGATAATAGGACCCTTTTGTACCACCTATAATGTTATCAATATATTTCACTAATTACATAGCCACCTATGAGAATTGGGCCAAAACACAGATATAACAATAAGATAAAATTATGAGAAAAGAAAGCAGCATACTGTAACTCTAAAATGTATCCTTCTTCGTTGAAAGTAAGTAAATTATTAAAACGTTTCAATTTTCTAGTACAAATCGAAGGTAAGCTATAGTCCATCACAAAAACCTAGGGGATTATATGGCCAACACAATTCTTCCCATCGGCCCTTTTAGTCCTATTCTAATATTTTTCCGACTTTGACATATTTCTATAAATTTCTGTGAAAGCACCTTTTCTTTAAAAAAATTATGATCTGAAAACATACGTGTGACCACTCGTACGTTAAAACGGCTAGAGCCCTTCAAACTAGCTAGCTATACATGCATGATGTTTATCTGCAGAGCTTGTTATCTGGCTGGTCAGTTTGTGCGTACTCTACAAGAGAATCAGCCCTACCTTGGTATCACAGACAAGGACATTTTGTGTGTTGAAATAGCCGGACTTTGCCATGATCTTGGTAAGAGTCCACACCAGGGAATAATCGCTAAATACTTTTTTAATTAGTCCATCAGTCAGTTAATTAGTGATTTAGTTAGTCAGTCAGCCAGCTAGTTAGCTAGATAACGTATCATTCAGCCAGCTAAATAGTTGGTTAGTTAGTTAACTAGTTAAAATGCTAGTTAAGTTAATTAGCTAGTGCTACTGTATTGTTTGTGATATTATTATTATTATTATTAAATACTAAGTAGCACAGACTTGAGCACACGTTGAATCAGGTTCAGATGAAAGTTTATTACATATATTCACAGTATACAAAACATCATTGGACGAATAAGATCATTACACATAGTTCTCAATAGTCTTTTAAATATTCACTTATATGTTACTTTAATAATCTCCATACATTTCTTCTCACTAGTACACTGATTGTATCTAGCTCTTTAATCATACTTTAATTATACAATAATATTCTAAGTCTCACTTTGGACTTGAATCACTTAACACTCAGTCCAATATAACTTATTATAGAAATACCACCTTCTATCTGAAGGATCCAACATGTACTGATTATTCACACTATCATTCTCTCCCTTGTCAACTCTTGACCACTCACTCAAATCATGCTTTTCTTACATTCTTCTTTTGCACACTTCACTACTGTTTATATTTATTTAGGGAAAAACTAAGTCAAATCAGCTCACTGTAAAAATCATGTTTCAGTGAATAAACTGAACTGTAACAGCTAGTTAGTTAGCCAGCTAGTTAATGGTTAGTTTAATTATTTAATTAAATAGCTAGATAATTAGTTATTGGTTTTCAATTTATTTATTAAATTATAAATTGTTCCTAGTTAGCTAAATAAAGAGATAGCAAAATAGATAGATAAATAAAAGGTAGTCCGTCAGTCAGTTAGCTAGTTAGTTAGTTAATTAGTTATATATTTAGTTTTATTTTAAATCAGAAGTATATTATTAGTTTGTTAAAGAACGAGACTGCGAAATAGATAGATACATAATTCATCGATATTTATAATCAACCAATCTTAATAAATAAGTAAAGTACCAGCCGACGAAATTGATCTTTGTGCCGGTGAAGCAGCGTTCACCAGTTTCTGTGGCCACGGCATACTTGGGGATGTGTGGCGAGTCAATGCCTAACCGCTTTTACTTTAACCCATCACAGGTACCCACCAGATCTGAGTAAACTCAGCGACACTCTCCAATCCAGGGAACAAATCCTAGCCTTCACCAGGATTCGAACCCATGACCTTCGGTACGCCAGCCGAACGCTCTGCCGCTCATCCACCGTTGCCCGCCCCCCTTCCCGTTCCCAAAGCATCTTGATGACTAACTGACCGTAAAATATAAATTTACATACATCCTTACATATGCCTACCAGTTAGAATAGTATATTATGTTTATAAAAAGTTGCGCTATTCTACACTTTTTTATGCCGCAAATAAATAGATATAGGGCTGAACAAATCACAATCGCATTTAAGAAATTTTTTTTCAACATTTAAAGGAAACCGTGTTGTTGTTTTTTAATACATAGGTCACGGTCCGATTTCTCACGTTTTTGATGGACTTTTCATCCCAGCAGTCCGCCCTGGTTTTGATTGGACGGTAACAAATACTTATTTAGTAGCTAGAGTGTTTGTAAATATTCCCAAACCAGTTCCTTGGTTAATATTTATAACTTACATCAGAAAAAAACATTGTTAAGGTTGTTGTTGTTTTTAATTGTTTTTGCGTTTTTCTGTCTATTTTTATTTATTTTCGAAGCACGAGAAGGCTTCTGTGGAAATGCTACAATTAATAATTAATGAGAATGGATTGATGGCGCCAGGTGGCGCTTTGAAGAACTATGGTTTAGATGACAATGACATCATCTTTATTAAGGAACAGATTTATGGTAAATTAGAGGTAATTAGTAAATATCTCTTTTAGATTTATGTTGTTCCTAATGTATTATAAATATAATTACTTTGATGTAGAGTAAAAATCTCGTTATAAAAATAAAAGTTTATAATTTTTAGCTCAAACTGAAATAGTATCTTTTGTAAACTTATGTATACAGTTGCCATTTATTATAAAATGCAATTCATTGTTTTTTATTTCACAGGGTAATACAGAGTTGAAGGGCAGGAAACCACACAAGCATTATCTGTACGAGGTAAGAATTGTCACTTTAATGTGATGATGGGGAAAGAACAGACTGCGGTTTTGCTCGAAATTGATTATTGTACTTACAAATTTGATCAAATTAGGTACACTTAAGTTCTTATTGAGTTTGGTTCAAGATAACAGCCTACCGCTCTGTTCACTCTGTTTGCTAGATAACATTGATCTAGAAAGGTGGGTGGGACGAGCCATTTGAATTTTGTTTCATGATTTCACAAATAGTTCCTCCAGCAGTTTGAAAATGAAATTCTAGATTTTTGCAAGAATTCGTATCTTCTTATCGTTTATGTTACAGGCGGTCCTTCTATACATAAAATAATAAATATTCCAAAATAGATGGCCATAGACATGATACCTCTTCTAATTCATTATGAATTTCTATTATGACAGATTTTGGTCATATTACTATTTACTGTGCTAACGTTTTTTTTTTCTTTTACACACAGTTTAATTGAAAGTTATCAAAGTTATATGGCTAAAACAATGCTATTACTGATTGACTTTTCAGATCGTCTCCAATAAAAGAAATGGCATTGATGTTGACAAATGGGATTACTTCGCAAGAGACTGTCATCACCTTGGCATCAAAAATAACTTTGACCACAATAGATACATGAAATTTGCCAGAGTTATTAAGGCCGGTGGAGAATGGCAAATTTGTATCCGAGAGAAAGTAGGAAACTCTTGAAAATATTGTTGATTTACACTAGTGTTCAGTTCAGTTATTTCGTTTCCGTAAGGCGCATTGAGCGGCCAACATTTTCCAGAGTTATGTGTCTTATGCAACCCTCTCAGTGTCTACACCTATGTACTGAAAGTGTATATATTTATTAGACTTTATTTTCTATGTTTTTTTTTGTTTTTCTCAGGGACTTAACTAGTTAGAGTTGTTATTATTTATATTTTTAATTACTGTCAATTTTATGAACATTCTAAGCATTGCCCATTTATTAATTAACTATATTTATACCATTTGTTTGTTGTGGTTTCTCGTCCAGGAAATCAGCAATTTGTACAATATGTTCTACACTAGATATACTCTACACAAAACTGCTTATCAACACAGAGTCACCAAAACTATTGAATCTATGTAATTATTTTATTCGTTTCAATTAAACTTCAGATGCTTTGCTGTTGTTAAACGTGTATATGCTGAAAGACTTTACATTAAAATAAATTAAAACAAGCCACAAGAAGAAATATAGAAAATAAAACAGATGGATAGAGAGAGAGAGTTTGATTTCTAGCCTTTATAAAAATCTTCCTAACGCAAAGCAAAATCTGTCTTAATGTATATTGTATCCAGCTCATTACCAAGCTGCATTTCCTCTATATATATTAGAGCAGGGAAGATCTCATGGAAACCGTCCATACCAACGAAATAAACAATCGCCAACTTACTTTAAATTGCTTTGCCACACCAATTTAACTTTACCTGACGTACCACCGTAAAGTCAAAATGACTAGTTCATGTCAACCATCACCCATCTCAATGACATCTTCTACTTTTAGCCTATTAATAATCTTGTATGAGAGCAAAAATGTGTTGAAGGAAAAGTCTTAACAAAATAAGTTACTTTACACATTTCCATTTTTATTTATGTAATATACTTTGTACTGTAATAAGAATTGATTGTTAAAAACACGTAAAACATTATTGTGTCCAAGTCGTATTGTCTTTCTTTTAGGGTCAATGAAGCTCTAATAAAAGCCAATGATGACCTCACGTATACTGGAGAAAAGTAAGTTTTGAAATTTTGGAGTAACTCTTGTAGTTTGTGAATGTCAGCGTTTTACCATAGTCTAGATCCCTGTTTACCATTATGCCGCAACTAGAAAAAATAGATTTGTTGGCAAATTGTGCTCATCCAAAACATTTTAACACTCAAATTTTTTTTTTTTTTTTTTTTTTTGTTGTTGTGTTTTGTTTTTTTTAAACTTTATAAATTTTACATCTTTACAATTCAAAAAACATTCGATTTGTTTTACACTTAAGTGAAATCGCAATTAATGCTTCGTTAAAAATTGGTAATTATCATGACGCAACCGAATTAATTATGCAACTGTTATTTATTTTCGAAAATACGACAATGAACCTTAAATGTTATTTTTTTCTACTTTTCAGTGGAAGTTCAAAAAAAATGTCTGAATGTATAAATGACATGAAGGCGTACAGCCTGCTTACAGATCATGTTTTATTTGACATCTTGAATTCTGAATCAAACTCAGACAATATGAAGGAAGCCAAGGAAATCATTAAAAATATTTTTACAAGAAATTTGTACCGTAGCATCTATATAAGTGAGCCATTGGAGCCTAAAGATTTCGCCAATATGGTTAGACATCTTTATATAATTTAAAGTTGCTGTGTTTTATTGTTATTTCACATTTTTTGGGCCAACAAATACTTAAATAATGATTACTATTTTCATATATCTTCACATTCTTAAACCCATTATGGTCAACCAATGCTTCTTTTGAAAACACATTTAATTTATATTCTTCCGTTCAGAAATTATTGTTATGAGAAACCAAAGACTATAATACGATGGATCGCTCGCTTTGATATTTCAGTTATTTGATAACTTGAAACACTTAGTTTCGGAATTTCCGATCTCACCCTGTCCTCTAGACTTCCGGTTTAGTAATTCGCTATGATTTTTCTCAATGGAAAATTTAAGATTAAAATCGAAAGTTGTATACAGCGGAAGTTTTTAGGGAAGTTTAAGAGTCATTTAAGACAGTGTTATTGGTTGCGCGCAGAAAAAAACAACACTTAAGCTCTAAAACTATAGAAAGCGGTCCATTTTATTATAGTATTAGAGAAACAATGAGTAAGTGAAATAATAAAGGAGATGAAGATAATTCGATAATTTTGTAAGTTAAAAAATGCGTGTTTAAAAAATCAGTAGAATCAGTTATACAGTGTCACCTGCTGTAGATATTGAAATTATGGTCAAGAGCAGTCTACCAGTTTTTTTCATCACGTCTCAGTATTTCAAGTACCTTGAAGCACTAAAACAGTGCTGAGACTTCATCCATTAGAGTACTTGATATTAATTCTGGAGTTGCGTGAAACACATTAGGTTCTCCGAGGAGATCAGTGGACTGTGGCAAACTGATGTGGGCAGCAGAACGAGGACATACATTTACCTTCCCCCAAGAGTTGTCTAAAAACTCGGAACTGCAAAAACATAAAGATGCCTTTTAGAGTTCAGTGAGGGAGGGAAAGCTAAAAATAAAAGTATTTGATATTTGAGAATCCCCAAAAGGCTTTGTGAAGATCTACTAGAAGAGCACCACGTCCCAGAGATATAATCATAAAATGAAACAAATAAAAATGTATCATTTAAGAATTAATCAAAATATACATTTTTTTCAATGTTAAGATAAATTAACCAACATGTAAGTTTCTCTGAGAGTTCATATTGAAATTTCTACATGTTATCTATTTCAGACTGATGATGCTATCAAAACAGGTATTATCCAAAAAGCTAAAGAAATAGACGAAAATAGAGAATATAAACCTACAGATATTAGCATACAGGTGAGATAAAAAAGAAACGTGTTTAATATCATGATTCTTATAATCATCCAGTAAATTTAAGGCCTGCATATCATATTTCGAATTTTCATTACAGCGTGTGAAACTTGACTTTGGAATGAAAGACAAGAATCCAGTTGAAAAGCTTTTAGTTTATTCCAAAGGTAAAGAAGATGAGGCGTTCGTTTTACCTCGAGAGAAGGTAAGTCAAGTATTTACACTATTTCTGTGTTACATTAACAATACAATATTAGTTCTAGCCCTTATATATGTCAGACAGCAACAAAATGTATTTACTAATATTTTGAATATTTACAAAACATTGTTTCATCTTCTACAGGCCAGCAGAATCTTGGGGCCCGTAAATTATTCGGAAATGTTTCTTCGGGTTGTTTGCCACAAATCAGATGCAAACTCCGAAACTCTAAAGCAAGCCTCGAAAGATTTCTTTGAGAAATGTTAGGGATTAGTAAGTCTAAATTACAGATTTTTAGTATTTATTAAATATTTATATGTTTGCAGTTCCTTATCCTGGCGTTGTGTTTATGATTAAGTTAAATAAGCACTCGCTTCAAAGTGTAAAGGACATCACAGAAACTTTCCATAGCCAGACAATAACACGGCCGATATAGAGCAAGTGCTGCAAGTGGTGCTACTGAACCATTACATTAAAATAAAAGTCGGAATTTAATGTGTTCAAATGGTTCCGCCTATGAATGAGCAACTGAATCAATTGATGCATAATAAATAACGTGGACAAAATGTTCTTTATACTTTTGAGCAACAAGTATAAGCCTACGGGACACTCAAATATTTTAAAAACTTAAGGCTCTTAAAGATCTAAATATTCGGCCGTGAGTTATATGAATACATAATTCCAATCATAAATCGCCCTTCATTGAAATAAATTGAAGATTTAATTTTGTATGTTTATTATTTAATTTTAAAGTTTGCTATAAAATTATTTTTTTAATTTTCTAAAGTTATCTTTGATAAAATCCATTTGCATTTCACAGACAACTGCAACTTCTAGCATATAATGATGGTAGCCAAGGAACTTTACCATGAAATGAATAGTTCCCGAAAAAAAAAGACATAAAATAAACCTGTATGGAATTAAAAAAAACAAACTAAACATTCCAGTTTGGTGTATATAGAAACAAATTTAAATGTATACTTCATTCTAAATATTTGGTTGTCTTAAACATTTGCTGGTGTGTGTATTCTACCTTATTTCATTGTATTACTGTTTAGACTATTGTTCTTTTCTTCATAAACAACAATATTATACAAAGGCATTAAAATATTTATATAGTAGCCTATATTTATCTAATATTATATATTTAGCATTTAGAGAGGCATTTTTATTTTGTTCAAATTTTTAGTATAAGGCCTAATGCAAGGAGTACTTATAGTAACTATTACTCATTGTATTATTATCAGAACGCATTATATCGTGGCATTTGAAATCTTAAAAAAAAAACACTATTCGCTTACGTCTTTTTATTTGTTGAAAGCATTTAAATGTGTATGTTTATAATGTACACACTTTGTACCCAATTCTTTCTGCTACTTTTCGATGTTTTACTTACAACTCATGACTCTAATAAACAAGTCATTCACACAACTAAAGCATAATGGTATTCCCCAGGAATGAATTAAAGTGCATTACCAAACGTAATTGACAGCTTATTGGGAATCAAGTAGCCCAACTGTTCTGACTTATTCACTTTTTTTTACCGGCATTATAGTCTTATTGTTTTGTTTTTTTGCGGCATTATGATAATAAATGATATTTGCATCAATTATCGAGGCATTTAATACTGTTCACATTTTAGTATCAAGTCTATATTATGTAGTAGGCTACATAAACAAATCTATTGTGTAAGAAAACATTTTAGTTATAAAACATTGAAACATTATATTATTTTTATTATTATACACAATTTGTATCATATAATTCAAATACTTGGATGGTATTTTTTACTCATGACGCATGATGCTTGATTGGAAGCAAATGTATATTCCCACAACTAAAAACTTATTCCCACAACTTAATTAAAAGATGTTATTCGCACAACTTAATTTAAAGATTTTATTTCCAAAACTATAGGACACGTCTTTTACAAAACTTAAAAGACTAAGCTTACAGACCTACTTGAAAAAAATTCAAAATGTGATTGAAATTTCTACTTCAAATATAAATGTAGCTTCTTGTTGACGTACATTGTCCATTCAACAGCACGGTCTTGTGATCTAACTTGAAGTTAAAATTTGTGTATAAGAAAAACGCACTATATAGGCTACAAATGATCAAAATGTATAAACATTTAATTTTGTATATTATACTTTGCTTCTATTTATGATTATGTGTGTTTTGTGACAATTATACAAACTTTTATAAAATATTTTTACACACTTTAAAACAATTGTTTATTTTAGGCAATTTACTTATTATATACACAATTGATATTTTTTATTGTGCATTTGTTGATTTCCTTTATTTTGTAACGCATTATTCTAATTTTAATAGTATTGCTTACAACTTATGTATAATTGTTTTATTACTTCAAATCATTAAGCCGTGAAATGGGTTATCCGAATTTGTCAGGAAAACTGAAATAGGTAAAAATGATTTGGGACAACTATCCAAGTGTAAGATGATGACGTAATTCACGGGTAAGCACAAGACGTTATAATCTTCCCTTTAAATTGTTGCGCTCGTTATAAATTATATTTTATGTTTATTTGATTTATAAAGACGTTCATTCTAGTAGGCAGATTATTGCAACCTTCGTCTAAACCTACTGCAGGATGGCAGTGCTGGACTGTGCCAGGATTTGAACCCATAATCGTCACGACAACATTTCGAACTATCAACTTCAGGATCAGCCGGACAATACAAAGTTTTTTCCTATAAACTTTATCAGTAAAAATATCAATATTTGAGAATAGTCTTTTCATTTCGCATGCATATATTATCAGACAATTAAGATAGTAAAGAAATTGTTTGTAAGCATCCATTAGGTATATTTTTATTCTACTATATACGTGACAATAGATTACATAAGAGATAGCCTTAGATTAGTGTACTAGCCCTCAACAACTAGACAATCGCTGCTATGGCAAGTGTAAAAAGGCATACTTTGCATATTTTCGAGTGTAATTTTTATGTCCTTTTTTTCTGCTTAACTTAAGAAATGAAATAAAAACTTGTATTTTTGCAGCTGTTTAATTATTTATTTGTGTGTGTGTTAAATTGTGCACAACAGATGCCCGTATTATGTACTAGCAAAGACTATAATAAGATGGACCGCTTGCTCTATTTTTAAAGCTGAATAGAATCTAGTTAGCATGCGCATGCGCGGCCTTCAATACGTCCTCAAGTTTTCCGGTGTACATCAAAGACTATAATAAGATGAACGACTGGCTCTATTTTTAGAGCTCAACACTTGTTTTTTTCCGTGCGCAGCCAAAAACGCTGTCCTAAATGACTCCTAAACGTGCCTTAAAAGACTTCCGCTGTAAACAACTATAGATTTTAATCTTTATTTTCCATCTTATCTTATCCATTGAGAAAATCATAGCGAATTACTTAACCGGAAGTCTAGAGGACTTAGTGCGATAGGAAATTCCTAAACTAAGTCTTTCAAGGTATCAAAAAAGCAGAAGTATCAAAGCAAACGGTCAATCTTATTATAGTCTTTGGTATTAAAAAAAAGACTATAATAAGATGGACCGTTTGCTCTATTTTTATAGCTGAATAGTTAGTTTGCGCATGCAATACGTCCTCGATACTTCCCGTGTGCACAAATATGAAGGCCTGTAATCTTTATCGAAAGGTAATGTCTATATTAACGAACGCTACACTTTTAAAACCGAAAATGTGTATTAAAAACTAAAATGCCTTGTAACAATAATATTGTTCAATTATTTGATGCTCAGCATGTTAACTCGACAAATGAGGTTGCATTTTTTTTTTATTAGACGCCTTGAAAATGAAGAAAGAAACCAAAGACCACAAAGAGATAGACCACTTGCTCTATTTTTAGAACTTAACACTTGTTGTTGTTGTTTTATCGTGCGCAGCCGATAAAATTTTATTTAATGGTTCATTAAGCCAAGTCTACCAAAGCCCAAAGAAAGGACTAATGGACACTCAGTGTCCTTTATCTTCAAAAGCAACGACCGTTAAAGTTAAGGGATTAGAAAAAAAAAACTTTCCTAAAGAATTCCGCTGTATACAATTTTCGATTTTAATCTTCATTTTCCATTGAGAAAATCATTTCGAATCACTAAACGGAAGTCTAGAGGACGTAGAGCGATCCGAATTTCCGAAACTAAGTATTTCAGGTTATCAAATAGCAGAAATATCAAAGAAAGCGGTCCACCTTACTATAGTCTTTGGTATTAAAGAATTAGATTAGAAGGTATATATGAATAATATATGTATATATCGCGTCTTATATATTAGTATATAATGTTTTAAAGTAAAGTATCCCGTCGGACCAAATTGATCCGTAGGGTCGGTGAAGCAGTGTTCAACAGATTCTTTGACCACAGCATACTAGGTGATTGTGTGACCAGCACTATGCACAGCCACCTTTACTTTACCCCAACAAAGGTCAGATACCCATCGAAACTGGGTAGACTCGGGAACACCCTCTAGACCTGGAAAAAGTCCTAGCCTGCACCAGAATTCGAACCCGGAACCTTCGGTACGCCAGCCGAACGCTGACCATTCTTACTTTAATTAGATGATCTTCTTTTCAAGGGGTTTCAACTCTTTTTCATTTAATGGTAGGTAATAACACTAGTCTTGCTTTCAGTGTCATTCAGACGATGCAATAATTCAACAAAATGTGTAAAACAATGTAGACTTTTTTAAAGTTCAAATAACACATCAACGGACTATGCCGATAAATAAATATATATATATGCAAAAGAAAAAAACTCTAGTTGAAAAAGTACGTTATAATAAGATAACAAGAGGTAAACAAGAACTGACAAAACTAACTAAAGCTAAACCCCTCTCGAATTGGTTTCCCTGATTGAATGATAGTAGAGAATCATGCTTTTTGTACGAGGGTTCAGAAAGCCAATACACAGACCTTTAAACAAGCCAAAACCTCAAATTCCACGAGATGGACGTTACAATTTTAATTTAATTTAAAATTAACATCTTGAAGTTCATACCTCGCCATTCTCCTCGGGCTATAATATAAATCTTGAAGATTCAATTTTCAGTATACTTTTCTATATATAACTTAAATTCGCAACACTATATAAAAGAGGAAAAGAGATGATAGGTAAATAGATGGTAGTTCTATTGATAGATAGATAGAACGAAATATAGAAATAAAGGGATCTATTTCAGAAGGGTTTGTTTATGTTTTTTTTTTTGCTTTGTATTGGTTGTCTTTTCTGAAGCATAATAAATAAAGTAATGGTTGACATAAAGCAATCTTTTTTTTAAAATGCAGACAGACTGAAGACTGATAAAGACTGTTGAGCGATAGATAGCTAGATTGATAAATAGATAGTTCGATTTTTATATTGATAGATACAAGAATGCAAAGATTGGTTGATGGATGAATGGATTGATAGATAGATAAATTGATTGTTAGATTGATAGACGAACAGATAGATAGATAGAGAGATAGATAGATAGATAGATAGATAGATAGATAGATAGAAAGATAGATAGATAGATAGATAGATAGATAGATAGATAGATAGATAGATAGATAGATAGATAGATAGATAGATAGATAGATAGATAGATAGATAGATAGATAGATAGATAGAGAGATAGATAGATAGATAGATAGATAGATAGATAGATAGATAGATAGAAAGATAGATAGATAGATAGATAGATAGATAGATAGATAGATAGATAGATAGATAGATAGATAGATAGATAGATAGATAGATAGATAGATAGATAGATAGATAGATAGATAGATAGATAGATAGATAGATAGATAGATAGATAGATAGATAGATAGATAGATAGATGTATTGATGGATGGATGGATGGATTAATGGATGGATGGATGGGTGGATGGATGGATGGATGGATGGATGGATGGATGGATGGATGGATGGATGGATGGATGGATGGATGGATGGATGGATAAATAGATAGATAAAGTATAAGTCTTTCTTTCATATCCTTTCTGCCAGTTACATTACTTGGTGTAAGTAAATGTCACATCGTTAAACACGTGTCTAGTAAAGTTAGGGTTAAACTAGCGAAGTAGCGCTTACAATAAATTTCCTCTACATGAAATACAACTTAAAAATGAATACCTGCAATTGTACACACTTCTTGAACGTGCGTTAATCACGTTATTATCCCATCTATGCAATAGAATATTGTACTTAGGTAAGCATGTATATAATATTTGTTCTTTGGTATTTTTGTCAACAAGGACGAAGTCCTTACGAAACAATCATTGAAATTTTTTCTTAAACATTAATAGCTCTCATTGACACGTGGCAATGTGTAACGTTTATCTAATCTATAAACTAATATTATAATCTTTGCTCAGTGTTGGATATTTTGGTTTGCATACTTATGGGGAAAAGTGTATACGATAAGGTATTAGATTTTGTTCATACTTTTTTAAAATAACATTCTAATCTATGTAATGAATTTTTTTAACAATAACTAAATAAGATGTACTAATTTTCTCATAAATTTGTTGATAACATTCTTATCAATTAATTGACTTTTTTTTTTTAAAGTATAAAGCATGGGTCTTCAAACTGCGGCCCGCGGGTCGTATACGGCCCGCGAAGCCCTCTCATGCGGCCCGCGAAGACCTTTTCAGCTACGAAAAAAATTACGGAAATGTATCTACGGTATGTTTTATTTTCTTGATAGCATTTTCAACCTCGTCTTTCAATATTGGTGGGCCTTCAATATTTTTGGTTAAGCTTGGTTTTTCTTTCCTGTCATCATCAAATAGTTCCTCAATATATTCTGCCCATCTGCATAGTATGTCTTCTTTGTCTAACAGAATATTTCCTACTTTTGATTTAATGCAGCTTGATTGTGTACCTTTTCTTTTCCCAGATATTGCTCGTATTTTCTCATGTACTAACTAATGAAATATGGTAGGGCCCCAGGGCCGGACAACATTCCAGTGGAAATATATGACGCATTGGGAGAAATAGGCATAAATGAAATAACTCAACTTGTGAACAAAATATATGAAACTGGTAAGATCCCCTCAAGCTTAAGCAGATCAATTTTCATCACAGTACCCAAGAAACCTGGAGCAACAGAGTGTGAATCACACAGAACAATTAGCTTAATGAATCATGTCACAAAAATACTCCTCAGAATAATCATGGAAAGAATAAGAAGTAAAATCCGTCGTGAAATTTCAGAGACCCAGTTTGGATTCATTGCAGATAAAAGCACAAGAAATGCTATTTTCACCTTATCTATGTTAATTGAAAGATGCATCCAGATGCAAAAAGACCTGTATCTATGCTTTATAGATTATTCTAAGGCATTTGACAAAGTCAAACATCAAGATCTATTTAATATATTACAAGATCTGGACATAGATGGTAAAGACCTCAGAATAATAAGAAATCTATACTGGGAGCAAGAAGCTGCCATAAGATATGAAGGGGAGTTAAGTGCATTCAAACCAATAAAGAGAGGAGTAAGACAGGGATGTGTTTTATAACGAGACCTCTTCAACATCTACAGTGAAATAATACTCCGGAATATCGAACACCTAGATGGTATTAAAGTTGGAGGAAAGAATATAAAAAATCTGAGATATGCAGACGACACAGTACTAATAGCAGAATCAGAAAGTGCCCTGCAAACTATTCTAAATAAGGTGGTAGAAGAGAGCCGACTGAAAGGATTAACACTCAATCTCAGTAAGACCGAAGTAATGGTAATCTCTAAGAAAACACAACCTCCAAGATGCTCTTTATCCAGTGAAGGTGAAAACATCAAGCAAATCAGTTCTTTCCAGTATCTAGGCTATACAATAACACAGAAAGGCAAATGCAACAAAGAAATAAAGAGAAGAATCGCAATAGCTAAAAACAGCTTCATGAGCTTAAGCAGTATTATGAAAAACAGGAATATCAGAATATGTACCAAAATGCGCATACTGAAGGGGTATGTTTGGTCTGTTCTTCTATATGGATGTGAATGTTGGACTATTGATAATGAAACAAGGAAAAGATTGGAGGCAGTAGAAATGTGGTTTCTAAGAAGGATGATGAGAATATCATGGACTGAAAAGAAATCTAATGCAGAGGTGTTGAAAACAGCATGTACCTCAAGAGAACTCATTAACACCATTAGGAATAGACAGATGAAATTTCTAGGACACATCTATAGGAAAAATGGTATAGAAAGACTGGCTTTGAGTGGGAAAATATCTGGTAAGAGAGACAGAGGAAGACAAAGGCTAACATATGTAGAAAGCCTGAACGAATGGGCCACGAACAACAACATAAGTGATAATAACTTTCTGCAAAAAGCTAACAACAGGAAAGAATGGAGAGTCATGACCGCCGATGTCTGTTCCAGACCTGGCACGTAAAGAAGAAGAAGAAGAATCTACGGTATATCCTGCCAAGATCAGCCGCCGCCTACGTGGGCGTTGTGTTTTTACCGAATTAAAACAGAGGGGTGTGTTATGTTTTCCAACCGATCACTACATTGTAAAAACCTTATTCGCTGCTTACTTTTTCAACTTCCATCTCCATTCAATGAGATGATATAACGCCATCTAGTGGCGGATTATGGCACTGTTACTGGACAGGATATATTCAATGCAATTTGCTGATTATTACTTGGACTGGACTAGCCTCAGTTGCCTGACTGTTGATGTAGGAAATAAAACACTGGCATATAGACAGGCTTTGTTGGACAAGTGAAGCAGATGTGTAAAGAGAAAAACATTCCACAGCCAATATTTCTACATTGTATAGCTTTGTGTGCTAAATATTTGGACATTAGAAGTGTACTGATACATGTGGTGAAGATAGTGATCTTAAAAAGGTCACACGGGCTATCTCAGCAGTAAGACAGTTCAGAGACATGTTCAAAGATACAGACACAGAATCGCAAGATTTAGATACCATATTACACAGCACTTAGATGGCTAAGTTCAGAGAAGAGTATTCAAGTTAAAAAAAGGAATCATGTTATTTCCTGGAAAGTAAAGGCAAGCCACAGCCATGACTGTCTGTTGAAGAGTGGGTATGGAAATTAGTCTTTACTAGTAATCAACATTTTCTGAGCCTAAAACAACAATGAGAGGAAAATCTAGCTTCTGATCTATACACCGACCTAAGGTCTTTCAGATCCCAACTTGTCTTGTTTTCGGAACATGTACAGGCCAACAACTTGACGCACTTTCAGCAGTCTTCAAAGCTGAAGCAACAGCTGAGTTCCCACGTCATTTTTGCATGCGATATCAGGAGCGGTTTTCTGAATAGGATTCAAAGGCAGAAGAAGTGAGACTGTTTCAAAACCCATTTGTAACAGATGTGGCCAGTTGCCCAGATAAACTG
Source organism: Anisus vortex (assembly GCA_949126835.1). Taxonomy (NCBI): domain Eukaryota; kingdom Metazoa; phylum Mollusca; class Gastropoda; family Planorbidae; genus Anisus; species Anisus vortex. The sequence goes on from OX421499.1 coordinate 22,647,094, forward strand.
CAGTTGGAGGTTATTGAGTTGCAAGTAAATGACCTCCTTAGGGACAAGTTCAAAGAAGTACTGGTGGGTTTTTACCAGTTTTTGCACAAGCAAGACTTTCCTAATGTCAAAACGTATGCATCAATGTACCTTTTAATTTTTGGATTAACATACCTACGGGAGGAACAATTTGAGAGCAAACTTGTCCGATGATAATCTCAGGTCACTGTTGATGTTAGGGACATCAAATCTTAAGCCAGAAATGTCTGCTTTTTTTTTGCATCCAGGAAAAAATCTATCTACATTTCCACTAATACAGGTGTTCATGTGTAGTATAACAATTTGTTATAAAATATTAATGAAACAAAATAATATTAAAACAAATAATTAAAAACAACATCCATGTTTTGATTACATTTTACTCGGACCTCAAGTGTGTGTAGTAGTCGGCCCCCGAACTGCTATTTGATAGTTAATGCGGCCCTCGGGCTGAAAAGTTTGGAGACCCTTGGTATAAAGGGATGTAGTTTTTTTTCTTAGCAACAAAATAAGGGAGGTAAGAAAGCTATAATTACATGTTATGTACACGTAGGTATGTTGATATTATATCCAGTCTAACCCTTTGTCCTACTAATAAAATGTACCAAAGTTTTTTTTAAGTATTATGATATATGTTTGTTCAGCTCTTTAAACCAACTTGAAAAGAGGCCATAAAAAATAATGTTAAACTACAACAAAAAAAAACTCTTTAAGTAAGTGTGTTCAGGTAGACGTAATCGTGTTATAACATGCCTCTTATCTTACAATGTCAATATATAGATGTGAGGCTGTGTACTTGTTTTCCTAGAAATCTGAGCAGTTTTATACAGTGCTCCGAAATCCGTTAGTACGCTAACTTTCGACTATTAAAAAATTGTAACATTTTAAACGCAGGAAAAAAAATTGTAATCAAGCGTAGAAAATATATTGATGAAAACAACAATAGCCAGTTATAACTATCGTTATAATATCTGAGTATTGTTGTATATTGTTGAAAACAACAATAGCCAGTTATAACTATCGTTATAATATCTGAGTATTGTTGTATATTGTTGAAAACAACAATAGCCAGTTATAACTATCGTTATAATATCTCAGTATTGTTGTATATTGTTTAAACAACAATAGCCAGATATAACTATCGTTATAATATCTGAGTATTGTTGTATAATGTTTAAACAACAATAGCCAGTTATAACTATCGTTATAATATCTGAGTATTGTTGTATATTGTTGAAAACAACAATAGCCAGTTATAACTATCGTTATAATATCTGAGTATTGTTGTATATTGTTGAAAACAACAATAGCCAGTTATAACTATCGTTATAATATCTCAGTATTGTTGTATATTGTTTAAACAACAATAGCCAGTTATCACTATCGTTATAATATCTGAGTATTGTTGTATATTATTGTGCTGCATTTTTAAGTTACAATTTGAATATTTTGTTTCTCTTTACTCTATTACTCTACAGCTCATAATAAAAAAGTAAATATAAACAAAAAAGTTTTTATAACCATTTATTATCATTCTATGTTCTAAATGTTACTTTACAAAAGCGTTTGGAAGAGAGAGAATGTGAATATCTTTTTACCACACTGCGTACAATGTTTTCTAGGATTACATTGAAGTGTCTCTTAGTCTTAATACCGGTACTGAAAAAAACTGAGGTCTGAGATTGCGAATTTTTTTTAAAGTTTACTTAGCTATGTTGAAATTACTGTAGATAGATGGGCTATAACCTAGCTATACATAATACATTTATACCTAGACACAACGGTACAGTACAAAAGTAAATAAAGCAGAATAAAATGCAGCAGTCCTTTCAGGTGGGGTCGGGTTCTTTTAACGTTACATTGAAAGGGGATTGTGGGGTTAGGGTTCATCTTTAAACGGAAGTACTTTTTTTTTCTTAAGTGTTAGTGAAAGAGTGGGTGAAGAGAAAGAGAGAAGGAGTGAAAGAGTGGGTGAAGAGAAAGAGAGAAGGAGTGAAAGAGTGGGTGAAGAGAAAGAGAGAAGGAGTGAAAGAGTGGGTGAAGAGAAAGAGAGAAGGAGTGAAAGAGTGGGTGAAGAGAAAGAGAGAAGGAGTGAAAGAGTGGGTGAAGAGAAAGAGAGAAGGAGTGAAAGAGCGGGTGAAGAGAAAGAGAGAAGGAGTGAACCCAATAAATGGTGTGTGTTGGAGTCAAGATTGAAGTTCAATAATATAGAAACAATATACAAATGTGAAACACAAATACAAATGCATATAAGTACTCTTTCTTCTCAAGTCGCATTCTGGCATGGAATGGGTTGCCTGAACAAACCAGGAAAACCAGTTACTTAACATCTTTTAAAACATGAATAGAGATGCAAGACTAGACTCGCACCACGGATGAACGTAGGACGCAATAATCTTCTTTATAGAAGGAGCGTCTGTAATAAATAAGATAAAATACAGCACCCCTGTACATATTGTGAAATGTGAAATTATTGCCGTGAAATTGACTTCTAGTTACTCCTTTAATCTTTTGACATTTTATTTTTATGGTTTTTCAATTTTGACTCATAAAATACTCCTCTATTTTATTTTAAACTGTCAGGTAAAAAACAAAGGAGTTGAAAGTGCCCTACACACTATACAGTAGGTCTAGATATTGATTGGATATTCATTCCATACCAGAGTTGTAACCAGAGTACAGAACCGGAACGGTACTTGTAGGCGTAGGCCGATGTAAAGAAATAAAAACCAACTTGGGCATGATAGTTGCTTACTTTTTGTTTCCACTTTGTTCTTATACAGGTCAGTGCACGTTTATTTATGTTTACAATTCGTTAACGGGATTTCCCGAATTGATTTTGTTGTTATCAAAAATTGTCAAGTTTTCATTCAGTGTTGCATTAGAAATTCAATTGTTTATCTGTGTTTCAGAAACGTGAAAAGTTTTATAGAGTGTAATGTGGTTGTATTTTAAAAAGGTTATTTTCTTTTTGTAAAAATAGATCTATGCTTCTGTGTGTACTTTAGCTCACAGTTTTACGTGTCGACATTATTATTAGTCGCGATAACCTCCCACAGTCCACAGCATTATGATTAACAGATTATAATTGTAGTGTTGTAGTAGGTAAGAATAGAACTGTAAATCAATACGGGTAGGCTAAACTGTACTAGATCTAATCCTTTTTTAGCTTATATTAGGGTGAACGATATCGAATGAAGTAGATATAAGTTGTTTTTTTAATCCATAAATTATCAGGAGATTGTGTGGTATAGACCTACTTAAGCCGCTCCTTAATTATTACCCCGGCAAGGTATTGTATAAGCATTTCGTTCTTTGGCTATAGTGCAAACCGTGTGGTTAAATGATATTCTATAGTTGATAGAACTGTGTCAAGCCTAACAAACAGAGCCCAAATTTAAGTGTTGCGACACAGCTGTATACAGGATTGTAAACTTTACTTCGAACTTTGACTAGCCCAGTCGAACACACCCCATAATCTTAGGGCTTGCACTCGCCCTACATTCTATTATTATATATATGAGGCGGACATGTTTCAACGGATCCATAGCCTTGGCCTTAACGTATAATCGTAAATCGATTGTTGTATGGCTTATTGATCGTACATCGATTACCGTTTTTCGTATCTTGAACCATGACCTATGTGAGTATTGATTTTAAAATATTGTGTAACTATTATTCTTATTCATGTAGCCTAATACTTACTAGACACTAATGGTAATTTTTTTTTAAACTTTTTTTTTTGCTTCTAGTTGTTGTTGATTGATGTTCATGTTTATCTGATAGTTTTTTGTTCTTGCTGTGTGTGTGTGCATGTGTGTGTGTGTGCATGCGTGCGTGCGTGTGTGTGTGTGTGCGTCCGGGGGCATGTATTTGTTTATATTTACATTATTAATATATCCAGTGGCATGTGCATCGGTTTGAAGAAGTCTAAATGTAAAATTTTAGGATCTTTTGTAAGGGGAAATGGCAGATATGCCCAGGCAATGCCCACAGTAAATAATGTAAATATATATTTTCAAGTTGTAGAATTCTGAGTTTATGCAGGTAAAAAGTCAAAGTTAGATTACGTCATTGATGAAAAAATACATGCAGGGATTAATTCAGGGATAGGTGCAAAAATTAATGGAGTGATGCCGAAATGTATTAAGAAATGGATGAGGGAATGAATAAAAATAAAGATACAGAGATCAATAAAATGATTCGATTGATGTAAGGTATAGTTTAAGGATGGATGCAGGAATTGGGGAAATTATTAGTAAAGGGATAGATATAAATGAAGGGGTGGACTCATGGCTTATAAACAGCTGGTTTCTTACTTACTTTCATAAAGACCAAGTGAAGAGCTTTTTATCAAAATCTCCGATTTGTAGGCTTTTAGTATCTTATAATCTGCAATATTTTGCTATTGAGACATTCTTGGTTGTCCTCTCTCTAATTTAGCCCAGCTAAATGTATGTGTGGCATGTATCCGTCAAGGTATCTTTCAAGGAGTATCTTGACAGACAGATAGACAGATAGACAGATAGACTGATAGACCGATAGACAGATAGACAGATAGACAGATAGACAGATAGACAGATAGACAGACAGATAGACAGATAGACAGATAGACAGATAGACTGATAGACTGATAGACAGATAGACAGATAGACAGATAGACAGATAGACTGATAGACTGATAGACAGATAGACAGATAGACAGATAGACAGATAGACTGATAGACAGATAGACAGATAGACTGATAGACAGATAGACAGATAGACATAGACAGATAAACAGATAGACAGATAGACAGATAGACAGACAGACGGAAAGACGGACAGATAGACAAACATATAGACAGATACACAGATAGACAGATAGATATATAGATATAGAGATAGATAGAAAGATAGACAGATAGACAGATAGATAGACAGACAGATAGATATACAGATAGACAGATAGACAGACTGATAGACGGATAGACAGAGAGACAGATGGACAGATAGACGGATAGACGGATAGACAGATAGACAGATAGACGGATAGACAGATAGACAGACAGACGGACAGACGGACAGATAGACAGATGGACAAACAGATAGACAGATAGACTGATAGACAGATAGACAGATAGACTGATAGACAGATAGACAGATAGACAGATAGACAGATAGACAGATAGACGGATAGACGGATAGACAAATAGACGGATAGACAGATAGACAGACAGACGGACAGACGGACAGATAGACAGATGGACAAACAGACAGATACACAGATAGACAGATAGATAGATAGATAGATAGATAGATAGATAGATAGATAGATAGATAGATAGATATAGATAGATAGATAGATAGATAGATAGACATATAGACGAACAGACGGACAGACGGACAGATGGACAGATACACAGATAGGCTGATGGACTGATAAACAGATAGATAGATAGACTGATAAACAGATAGACAGATAGACAGACAGATAGACAGATAAACAGATAGACAGACAGATAGACAGATAGACAGATAGACAGATAGACAAATAGACAGATAGATAGATAGATAGATAGACAGATAGACAGATAGACAGATAGACAGATAGACAGATAGACAGATAGACAGATAGACAGATAGACAGATAGACAGATAGACAGATAGACAGATAGACAGATAGACAGATAGACAGATAGACAGATAGACAGATAGACAGATAGATAGATAGACAGATAGACAGATAGACAGATAGACAGATAGACAGATAGACGGACAGACGGACAGACGGACAGATGTACAGACGGACAAACGGACAGATGGACAGACGGACAGATAGACAGATAGACAGATAGACTGATAAACAGATAGACAGACAGACAGACAGACGGACGGACGGACGGACGGATGGACGGATGGACGGATGGACGGATGGATGGATGGATGGATGGATGGATGGATAGATGGATGGATGGATGGATGGATAAATAGATAGATAAAGTATAAGTCTTTCTTTCATTGCCCTTTCGCCATTTTTTTAGTTTTTTATGCTCTTATCTTCTTGTTTTGTAATTCCCGATTCTAAATAAAGTAGTTGCGATACAAGTTCCGTTTGATTAAATCGCATTTTTTCGACTTTAAATGAATACTTGTTCTACTATTATTCCTATTATCATTGACTATAATAAAATGGACCGCTTGCTCTATTTTTAGAGCTTATAATATATTCTTTTTCCGTGCGCATACAACACTGATCTCTAAATGTTTCCGCTGTATATAACTTTCGATTTAAATTTTACTTCAGAAAATCATAGCGATTAAATAAAACGGAACAAGTATAGAAACTACTTTGTAGCAAATTCTTTATTTAGAATCGGGAATTCAGAAAATCAGTGTTTCGAGTCATCATATAGCAGAAATACTAAAGCAAGCGGTCCATGTATATTATAGTCTATGGTGTAAATGACACATTGTTAAACATAGAAATAAAGAGATCTATTCCAGGAGGGTTTGTTTATGTTGTTTTGTTTTGGTTTGGTTGTCTTTTCTGAAGCATAATAAATAAAGTCATGGTTGACATAAAGCAATCTTTTTTATGCAGGCAGACTGAAGACTGATAAAGACTGTTGATCGATAGATAGATTGATAGATCGTTCGATTGATAGATTGATAGACACAGGAATGGAAAGATTTGTTGATGGATGAATGGGTTGATCGATAGATAAATAGATTGTTAGATTGATAGACGAAAAGATAGATAGATAGATAGATAGATAGATAGATAGATAGATAGATAGATAGATAGATAGATAGATAGATAGATAGTTCGATTGATAGATTGATAGACACAGGAATGCAAAGATTTGTTGATGGATGAATGGGTTGATAGATAGATAGATAGATAGATAGATAGATAGATAGATAGATAGATAGATAGATAGATAGATAGATAGATAGATAGATAGATAGATAGATAGATAGATAGATAGATAGATAGATAGATAGATAGATAGATAGATAGATAGATAGATAGATAGATAGATAGATAGATAGATAGATAGATAGATAGATAGATGGATAGATAGATAGATAGATAGATAGCATGATTTCATGAAATGATTGATTCTGGTTAAATTAAGCGGTGGATGAAGAATGAAGAGAGTCCTGTTGAGATGAATGATGTGAAATATAAAGAAATAGATGGGTGGAGTATTTAAGAGGTGGATGGAGAGCTTAAAAAAGATAGTTGACGGGATTAATGATGAGATCGATGCGGCATGGAATTATAAAAAGACGAATACAGTGATAAATGCAATTACGACAATTACGAATTAATAGACGATTTGATGCAAGGAAGAGATGCAATTGGTTATTAATAATGTGGAAGCAGTAGAATAATTTGTCTAGGGGTTACTGAAGATACGGATGTGTGTATTAATGACGAGATAGATGCAGGAATTAATGTAGAGATATATGAAGCATTATGATAAAGATAGATGCAGGGATTAATGCAAATATAAATTCAGGGATTAGGGGATGCATTCGTTAGTGAAGAGAAAAGGACGTGATTTATTGAAGAGATGCATGTGGAGATTAATGAAGAGATATATTTATAGATTAATGAACAAAACACTGCACAATTGTAGGCGTTGATTATAGCTAGAGATAGATACAGAAATTATTGTTAGTATGATTGCAGGACTCAATGGAAAGATGATTGCAGTTTTGTGAATGAAATAATAATTAAGGAGTGAATCACGAAATATGGGCCGAACAGAAGGGGTGGTCACGGGGATGGATATCTTAATAATAATAAATATATTCATGCAGGATTAATACATTGAGTGTATTTGTAGATAAAGAGATTTCCTGAATATTTTGAAACCATTTAAACCAAACCCCATTGTCCAAGAAAAAGGAATACTGCCACGGAGATTCTAACTTTGATTTTAAACCTATGGGTATAATTGTGTATGTATACTGTTAATATACGAATTTGACATTCTCTCATTATCTGTGTAAGCTTACTTAAAGTTACTTCAACTCGAATTTTTCTGACAGGCCCCACAACCTTACATAAACAGTTGGTACTTTTGAAATGCCCAACCAAATAGAAATGAAATCTTCGGTTATGGCAAAGATGAACGAAACGAATCAGAGCAAAGACACTAGGCAGAGCAACACGGCAGATATCAATGCTTTGAGCCAAGATATTGCACCCGCTACATCTCATAAAAAAGGCAACAAAACAGAGTCTTTTAAGGTAAAGTCTTGGACTTCTCAAACGACAGGTCTTTATCTCTAGAAGAACAGTTTCCCAAACATTTGTTTTTCATGACACAGCTAGATTATTTAATTTGTACACATCTACTTTGTAAACATCCCCTATACTAGCATAAACGTAACATATTACAGATATACATTTAGACAATGTTCCTACATCTTATAAATATATTGCCTATAGATTATAGTAGGGTTCGGCAACCCTCGGCCCACGTGCCACACTTGGCACGCAGAGTGATATTGAACGGCACGCAAAAGACCCATTAAAAGGGCAATTGAAGTTTCTTCTACTAGAAATTGAGTGCTAGAGCAGGATGATTTTTTTGTTTTTTCAATCTGAGTAGGCTATATTTTTTGTCTTGCACTAGATTCTACTTAGCCTATAGACTATGCGAACAAAATATTATTTACCTTACATATTTAAGGGACTAGTATTATACCGTAAATATTTTATTAGATCTTTGTATCTTTGAAATTTAAAAAAAGAGGGATTGGAAGCGTATCATAAACCAATAAGTATGGGGAGGACTAAATGTTGTGATTTTTTAACATTGTTGTAACAGATCAGAATTTGTATGAATATTCGCACACACCAATGCGTAAGGAAAGATGAGTCTTAATAGTATTAAGTATTATGACATAAAAAACACAACAATATCCACGTTTTGTGGAAATAGTGTGCTGAAACAATGGCGTAACTAGGGACTATTGCGCCTGGGGCGGGGTCAAGATTGACGCCTATGTTAAACATTAATTTTCTTTCATTGGTAAGGTAACCTACGTAGAGATTAAGAAAATGTCAGCTTGGCGCCTGTCTAAACTTTGGCGCCTGAGGTCTAAACCACCCTCACTAGTCTTTAGTTACCCTTCTGTGCTGGAATCTACTAAAGATAACTCAAACAAAGGATGGGAGCGAATTACATGCGCGCTAGAAATGTATAGGCCCCCCAAAGACAATTAAATAATCCCATGTGAGCTACAACAATACACAAAAAAGGGGACAGTAATGGACTTATTGTTTAATTCCTTCATCGTGCTATTAAGAACGAAAATGAAGAAACAAAAAAAAAATACACAGGCGCACACACTGCTAAAAATACACACGGAGTAGGAGATTCAATAGCACATATACACACATCGACACACAACACTTGCAGCTTTTGAAGAAGTTGTTTTGAGCACTTTCCCTCGAAGGTCCAACTCTAACCTTGGAAAATTGTGAACACCCCAAGTTACCACAACAACACTCAAAAAACACTGTGTTTTGTTTCCAATTGTTTGACGCAACATTTTAAAATTACCTTGAACATTGAAAACAAAGCTTCTATAAAGATTCTATGAAGGCAGGATACATGGCAGTGGAGATAATATAACACGGACAAACAGAATAAGTTGATGTTTACAGCCAAACGAAGTTCGCGATGGAGGTACCAATAAACTTTATTAGTATAGTTTCAGTCAGCATCTGTTGTTTTTTTTTCAATCTAGAATGGGTTTTAAAAAATTTCATTTAGAGTCTAGGTCAGTAAACAAAAATCTTAAATATGTTGAGAGGAATGTGATTTTCAAGACACAAAAAATCAGTTAGGTTGACTGAATGGACACCTCAGTAGTCAACTTTCTCCACTTTTGCCTAATTTGAGCGGTTGTCAATAGTTGAGTCAACTGCAGCCCTGTCCAATACTTTATATATGTCTATAATATGTCATATATACACTGCTTGTTTTCGTATGTCGTTCTAATAGATCTTCAATGACCCGATCCACGGCCACATAGAGATGAACTCTGCTTGTTTGGCCATCATAGACACGCCAGAGTTTCAGCGACTACGTTACCTCAAACAGCTTGGTTTGGTCTATTTTGTCTACCCAGGGGCTTCTCACAATAGATTTGAACACAGCATAGGGTAAGGTAGTGTGTTGTTGTTTTGCCAATAAAATGCAAATATGCATTCATTCAATTTCTTTTCATTAGTATTCATATAAAGAATTTCGTAACCCTACATAAGATGATAACATATGTTTGTTTGAGAAATGTATTCTCTGATTTATTTCTTAAAATCATTGAACAGCTAGATCTAGTAGTATTTAAATTATGATCTTTAATGTGACAGCACTACAATGGATGTAGTGCTATTGCAGCATATTTTATAAAGATATGTTTTACTCGGACAGCACTACTCTGGATGTAGTGCTATTACAGCATATTTAATAAAGATATGTTTTACTCTGACAGCATTACTGTGGATGTAGTGCTATTACAGCATATTTAATAAAGATATTTTTTACTCTGAATAAGTCCGAGCTGGAATATTTTTGTGTGGTGTGTCCTGGGGCGATACTTTGGGTTTTAATAAGTTCATAAATATCTATTTCTAATTTTCAAACAAATGTTAAGTTATACTAATAAATTATAATAACAAAAAACATGGCCATGGAATACATTATGGATACACTAAGCACTTCAGTAGATAATCTATTAGCTCATGTTTTTAGAGCTCTTTTATAGATCCCCCTTTATCTGGTTCTCAGATCTCTTTTATAGATCACCTTTTATTTGGTTCTTTGATTTCTTTTATATATCACACTTTATCTGGTTCTTTAATCTCTTTTATAGATCACTCTTCATCTGAATCTTTAATCTCCTTTATAGATTATCCATCATCTGGTTCTTTAGTCTCCTCACCTATCATCCGTTCACCCAAAAACTCTTGGATAGCTGTACGAGATCCCGGGCCATCTTCCCTACCGTCAGGTGACCATCGTGTACTAGGGTTTTCTCGTGAGCTCTATCATATTTTTTGTCAGTGTTGCCAAACAAACATTTCTGTCAGTTTCTGGACGTTCCAAGCTAACTTAAAAAAAGACGGGCATGGTCATGGTCCAACACAATATTTATTGACATATAACCTCTTATATATATAGTTTTGGAGAATGTATACAATTTAATAAACATTTTTTTATCTTTGTCGTTAGTACGTGCCATCTGAGTGGACAGTTCGTTAAAAAGCTTAAAGAAAATCAGCCACGTCTTGGCATTGATGATAAAGATATCCTCTGCGTGCAGTTGGCAGGGCTCTGTCATGACTTAGGTAACTGGCGATGCTCAGTTAGTTATTTATGATTTATCAGACTTACACACGAACGATTTATGTCCCTTGCTAATCAGCAGTGTAAGGCTAGTTCAACAAAAGCTATGTCTGTTATCTGGAAGTGATTTTTTTTTACTTTTTATCAATACTTTTTGTTTGTATACACGATATATTTTATTACATTACACGATATTTGAGAGAAAAATTAAAGCGTCGTTTCCATGAATGGCATACCCTTTATTATAGCTATATTAAATAGCAGTTGGATTAGGCCAATGCCTACTTATTTTCTGTTACTTTGCGCGAGACATAGAACTATCTAAACTGTAATTCAGCTTCAATGTAGCTAACTCTTATAACTAATCTAATAATTATAAACACGAGCCTTTTGAGAAAGAAGAAGAGTGTCTTGGCATTAAGTTGGCATAGGCATAAGCCAGGTTTAAGTTTCGTCTTGCCTTTTGATGTTTTTTTAGCTGACAAGTTCAGACAACTCGTTGCATGCTTAAATGACAATGAGGAACAAAGAGAGCTTATAAGAAATAATCCTTCCATGGTAAAATAAAATGTTTTGGCCTCCCGATGTCTTTCTCAGTATTTTATTTTAAAAAATTAAACGTATAAAAATAGGCATACCCTACCCAGGCATATGTCACACATGCGTACTCGTTTACTACGTAAGGCCTTTTATAGTGATTGTGTTAGAGGAAAGACTAAAAGAATATTAAAGATAATTTGGTGGAACACGGTGGTCGATCGGTAGCGCGTTCAGCTAGCATACCGAAGGTCCTGAGCTCGAAACCTTGGTGAAGGCAAAGATTTATTCCCGGTTCTGAAGGGTGTTCTGGGTCCAACTGCTCTGTTGGGTATTTGACTTGAGTTGGGAGTAAAGTAAAGGCGACTGGATGTTGTGCTAGCCACGCATTCCCCTTGCATCCCGCGGCCACAGAAACTGGTGAAGGCTACTTCGCGGGCCCTTTGAATCAATTTGGTTCGATTGGATACATTACTTCTTTTTTTTTTACAGATAATGTGCTTATCTATGCTTTAGTATGTTACGAATAGCGCTCATTTCTTTTTCAGGTCATGGCCCACTTTCTCATTTATTTGATGAAAAATTCATTCCAAGCTACTCAAAACAAACACATTGGAAGGTAAAGTGGACTTAGACTACTTTCATTTCATGTTTTTATATGTGTGAATATTTCTTATTCTTTATTCACTACCAGGAGACAGGTCACTGATCTATACAGGGAATATTTAGAGTTTCCTTAATAAATGTGTATGTCCAAAGTGAGACTAGTGGAAGCTATACTGATTCCGGGCCTAAACTATTCTTTTTACAAATCAGTGAGACAGGCTCATGTATTTCACTTAAGGTGTCAATCCTCCCTATAAGAGGTCTGCCTAATTGTACTGTACTTGATAACCTTTTTTCAATGCCGTACATTTTGCATTACAATATTGAGTGTTTTCCAAAAATTTTTATAAACAATTTTCTCTATGCATCTACTATTAGCTTTGGCTATGTTGATATAGTGTATGCTTGCTGGGTTGTAGTAAAACTTTTAACCCTTCCTGTACCGACCTACTTTCTATCTATGCTATCTTCAGTCTCGCTATATACGCGCCCGGGACTGTAAGGGTTAACTTCAACTTTACACCTGGCAGCGATTTATGAAGATATTACTCTCCACTATGTCGCTCAGTCTAGGACCTAGTGCGAGCCTGTTCACATTTCTCTTTTATAATTCTAGCAGCATTGTATCTCATCTTCTATCATCACTTCGGGGGGGGGGGGGGATAAGGCAGGGGTGTGGGGGGCTTGACTGTCCATAAAACATGTCACGCACCCAGGGAAGGGACGAAAGGTCAAACATTATTTTTGATATGTGACGAATAGATGGGAATGGATAGAAGCGCTTTATAAATATATATTATAATTATTATTGTTGTGCATGTTTAAACAATATGACGTCACATTTTAAAAATATGCATTTTTAAATGAAATTTTCTCTTTAACTTTCATTAAATAATTACTGTAGTTGTACTGTTTATTGTAAAACTTATTCGACAATATAAAGAATTGAAACATGGTTACCTGGTATTATTTTTCAATTGGAAATATGGTGTTGCCTTTTGGAAAGATGCGTGGAGTTTTGTGACGTCATATTGGAAAGAGGGTAATATGACTTTTTGCTACTACTTGTGACGATAGGGCGGAGGGCAAAAAATTTGCCTAAATCGCGTAACGTCATTTATGGACGACCTCAAGACCTCCAATTTACTATGTCCCTGGTGGAGTTTGATGTTAGTCTGAGTGAGACCTCTTCTTCGTTCTCAAAAGTTATGATTTTGAGGATTTAGACTACAAGTCCAATACTTGTGATCCCTCCATCATTTTGATAATTGCGTGCCGACGAGTTTTGCGCCAGTTGGCCTGCCGTGGTCTCCGACTTCAGCCGGCTTTTCTTTCTGGATGTGCTTCCATAGCCTTTGATCAACCAAGATCGACTGCAAGGCAGCAGTTGATTTATTTTCGAAGTTTTCTCTTCTAGATAATTGCTATCCCTAGATAACGGCTTCATCTGTCTGGGTTTAGAGTTCGAACACTCTATGATCACTTTTTTTTGCAGTCATTTCCTTGGATTTATGAGGCATTTTTTAAAGAGTTTCCTTACCACGGGATACCCCACCTCATCCTCCATGACAGCAAACCAGTTGGTCCACGGCCGTTTATTCATTATTCACGGCTAACCCTTATGTCTCAAGGTCATACCCCTTTCCGCCACCTGTGTGTGTGGATTGGTAGGAGATGATAGCTGAGACAAACACCTCCAAGTTTCTTGTTGATTTGACTGTCCTTCATTTGCAAGCATATAAGAACTTATAATTGCTTTTATTTAGTCATAATCATATGTTGTCTTATAATTTCCAGCACGAAGATGCTTCAGTGGCAATGTTCGAACATATAATAGAAAAACACGGGCTGATGAAGACTGGTGGAATATTGAGAAAAACTTACGGACTCGATGATACAGACATTCACTTCATTAAAGAAATGATACAAGGGAAAATTTTTTCTGCAACAGGGGTTAGTATATCTTTTTATGTTAATGTTTTAGGAAAAAAAATAGGCTTGCACTATATCTATTGTGTTTAGAAATAGGGTACTTTTTCTTCAACAATACTGATATCCAAATAATATGTTAAGGAACTCAATAAAACAACGGGATCATTGTCCAACACTCGGTAATGGTGATATATTCTTGTTCAAAACTGTCGTATTAATGTTAAATAGCTCAATATTTCATATTTTGGTATTTAATATTTAAGTATTGTTTTATGTAGTATTGTTTAACATTTACTTAAACTGGTACATGTTTTGTTAAAGCTCACATGTAATTGTAACGTTTTCCAATAATAGACTTTTGCGATACTGTGTTGTTGAGTTTCATCAGTCTTCTATGGTCATACTTATAATGTCAAATGTTATTGATAAAGGATGAGTTACTTTTAATAGTATTATAAACCTATATTAAGTCAATATTAGACTAATAGCACAGGAATATGTCAATATTCTAATATACATGTATAATTGTATATTATTGTACATATACAAACAGCAGTCTCAAATGTTCACATTTATCGTGATTAGGCCTACTCATCTATGCTGCAATGAACTTTTAATGTTATTTTTATTGTACCGAAAGTATTTAATGAATTGAAACTAACTTCTAAGCTTACCTAAAATTTTATCATATCATTATATAGTATTAAGTATAGAAAAGTGTTGCACATATTATCCACAGAAATGGGACTGTAAGGGTCGCAGTTCAGCAAAGGCGTATCTCTATGAGGTGGGTAATAAATAACTGCTTGATATTCTATCAATGTTAGGTTTCAACAAATCTTGTACATAAATTTAAATGTATGAATATTTAATTAACAATAGGATTTGTCACACACGGTTTACTTTATATTTGTATAAGAAATGTATACTATGTAATTGTTGACATTTAATGTTTAAAAATAAACTCATTAAACGGACAAACAATTAATATAGGAAATGTTAATTTACAAGTGTTTAACGTAAATTAATTTTATACCTCTAATTAAACCTTGAAACTATCACCATAATGATGGATTTGTAGAAACATAATGATTTTAGAAGTTAAATTTTTTATATTACAAAACATAGATTTTAACTTGTTTGGCATCAGTATAGAATCAAATTTGGAATTTATAGTTTAATTAAAGGGAAATAATTAGCCGATTTTCTTTGCGTTAATATTTCTATAAAAAAAATTATTTCAAAAAAATATTTTGGCTTATAATTTATAACTTTAAAATGATAAAACTATAAAAAGATAGTTTAAAATTATGTTAATATTATTTTTATATTACTAAAAAGTATATATGTACATTTTTACACATTACATTAACTACCCAGTCAATCTGATTACTACGTATCTCTTCCGATTAAATATTGTTCGCTTATAGAATTTTAAAACCTTAACATTAGTGAATTCTCATTTAGGCTGAGATCATATGATGAATTTAAAACAGTTGCAAGAACCATATCTTGACAACTAAATGAACTTTTTTTTTTACATATTTTTACAAAATTAAAATAAATGTACTTTATAGTAAGAATAAAAAAAAAAAGAAAAAAATGATTATCACAATTTTTGTTATTGAAGGTGAAAAAGATTTAACGATTTTTTCTATAAATCTCCTTTACTTTTAGCCTTGGTCTTGCTTCGACGCTAAAAGAAAATGTCTTACAAAAAGTATAAAGTAGCGCAGGTTGTCTTTGTCTCTATTTAAATCTGTTATCGTGTTTCGATGTGTGAACTAGAGTATCGGTGTCTTCGTTTCTATCTAAATATTATTGTTCTATCTAAATATGATATTGTTCTATCTAAATACGATCATGTTCTATCTAAATATGCCCTTGTGTTTTTATGTGTGAAATAAAGAAACTAGATAAGATACTCATCTTTTATCTGTACTTATTGTATTTTTTGTTTAAACTATCCCTACCCTCAAACAATGCCTGCTGGGTAGGCCTATCTGTTAGCGAAGGTTCCATCAAACTAATTAATGCACGTGTCCTACTGAAGTTCAAATATGATTTGTTACTTTATTTTAATTATGAAACCATGCAATAAATAAATTGTGTTAGTTACCCGTGCATTGACTGAATGAAAATAATGTGTACATCTGTAGAGGGCAAGGGCAAATTATTGTTCTTGCCTTCTTTATGTTGATGTTTTCCAGATAGTTTCCAACAAACGAAACAATATCGATGTGGACAAGTTCGATTACTTCGCCAGGGATTGCCATCATCTTGGCATCAAAAGCAACTTTGACCACACGAGATTCATGGCCTACGCTAGAGTTTGTGAGGTCAATGGTCAGCTGCAGATTTGCTTAAGAGAAAAGGTAATATGTTCAGCTGGTATGCCTAAGAGAAAAAGGTAAAATGTTCAGCTGGTATGCCTCTGAGAAAAAGGTAATGTTTCCAGCTAGTATACCTAAGAGAAAAACGTAATATGTAGGACTGGTATGCCTAAGAGAAAAAGGTAATATGTTCAGCTGGTCTTCCGTGTAAATAGACTAAAGACTACATTAGCTCAGGGGTCGGCAAACTTTTGATAATAGTATGCAAATATAGGATTTCTAATTTATTCAGCGTGCAAGCAGCCTAAAAGTCATCCGGTTCCTCTCTTGTAGAAGAGAAACCCATCGGCTTTTGTTGGTTCTTCCGCCTGCCAAACAAATCTCCAAGTCTGGCACGCTTGAATAGGTTACTGACCACTGGAGTAGCCTTTTATGTAGAGACCCACAAAAGGTCGTTTATTACATGAGTGTGTTGTATTTGTTAGCTCGATTGTAGCACACACTCTAGCATTTCTCTCTTGTATTCCAGGAAGCTGCTAATCTCTATAATATGTTCTACACACGATGGACTCTGCACAGATATGCATATCAACATAAAGTGAAATGTATTATAGAAACAATGTAAGTAACATGAAGCCCATTTTCCTTAATTAGTTACTTACATGATCAAACATGTAGTTTCTATAGCACTATGTATATTGATCTAGTCAGGTGGGACGTGTGTTTTTTTATATATAAGCTGTAGGCCTAAGTAAATGGAAAAAAGTTCAAAGTTCAAAGACATTTGCTGTAATGGCAATGTACATATAAATTACTTATGGTATTATCACCATTTGACTAAATTCGTGTGTTTTATGTGTAGGCCTATAGCATGAATGGAATAATAAAGCTTAGTTTCTATATTGTATTTGAGGTTGTCATGCTAGTTCATGTAGAGTAGTTTATTTAGCCTACATTTGATTTAGGTGTTTTTTTGTGTTTTGATTATTTTTCTTATGCCAACCAGGTTGCAGAGCTGTTTGCTCTCTCACAGTCAGTGCCAGACATGCATATTTGATACGTTTGTTGTATAGTCTTGCTAGCTAGGTGAGGGGTCGGCAACCTATGGCGAGGCCCGGACTTAGAGACACAGGGCCCCTAGGCACTTGATATTTGGGCTCCCCCCCCCCCAACATCTCGAAGCTATTTTGGAAATTTAGCAAATTAAATGCACTATTACAGAACATATAATTTAATTTTTAATCGACTTTGATGACTTTAATAAACATCAGAATAATACAGTCTACGTTACTATAGTTGAGCTTATGTAAAGATTCCTCCACCCTTGCCCATAGGCTGGCTGGGCCCCTAGGCCGGGGCCTTGTATTGTAGGCCTAGGCAGAAATCCAGCACTGCCTATGGCACTCGTGCTAGACTTGGCACTACAGAGCGATTTTCATTTGCTCCCGGAAGACAACCAAAAATGCAATTCAAGTCTCTTGTACAAGAAATTGAGGACTAAAGCGGGATAACCTTTAGGCTTTTGGCAAGCTGCATGAATTAGAAATCCAAAGGTTTATCCAAAGGTTGCCGATCCCTGGGTTACCGTACGCTGTGCAAGTTGCAAGGGCAATAATGCATGACTGGGATTGGTTAGTTTGAGACAATCCTTTGACAACGTAAAAAAATATGTTTTAAATTTAAAAGAAAGTTTATCTTGTTGTTTTCGTCCTAGGGTTCTGGATGCTATGCTTTTGGCGGATAAACATTTAACATTTCGTGGAAGAGATGGGTACGGAATTTATTTCTTTTTCTTTCTTTTTAAGTAATAGGCCCTAATTTGATGTTGCCATCTGATAATAAACTGTACTACAATAATTAACTAAATTCAAATGTTGGTATTTGATCAAACAGAATCAAACTACTAATTAATTTTTCGGCAACGGTGGCCGATCGGCAGCGGTTCGGCTGGCTTACCGAAAGTTCTTGGTTCGAATCCTGATGAATGCTAGGATTTGTTCTCGGGTCTGGAGTGTGCCCCTGAGTCTACTCAAGCTCTGTTGTTGTTTTTTTCAACCTGACTTTAGTTGGGATAAAGTAAAGGCGACTGAGCATTATGCTGCACACAATCGCTTAGCATGCTGTGCCCACGATAACTAATGAACGCTGCTTCACTTTACTTACTAATTAATTCAAATGTTGGTATATTATAATAAAATTAAGGCCTACTAATTAATTCAAATGTTGGTATATGATCAGACATTTAAGGCCTACTAATTAATTCAAATGTTGGTATATGATCAGACATTTAAGGCCTACTAATTAATTCAAATGTTGGTATATGATCATAAAATTAAGGCCTAGCCTACTAATTAATTCAAATGGTGGTATATGATAAAAAAAATTAAGGCCTACTACTAATTAATCCCTATGTTGGTATCTGATAACATTTAAATCTATTATTAAGAGTTGAACAAATGAAATATGTTGACGATTGTTTTTTGTTTATGTTCAAGGAAACGACTACATCTGTCAGAATGCATTTACGACATGGAGGCATACACGCAGGTGACCGATGACGTCATCTCTATGATTCAGCATTCGACAAGCCCACTCCCAGACTTGGTGGAAGCCAGGGCCGTAATCAACAGAGTGTATTGCAGGGACCTCTACACGTGCCTCCATGAGACCAGGCCTTTAAAACCCCATCCAACAAAAGTAGGTCTTGTTTTGTTGTTCTCCTTTAAATATATGGCTTAGAACAGTGTTTTCCAAGTTACAGTCCACACTGACCTATATATTATTATTATATCACGATGGGCAATAGTAATATAGTAATATAAACTAATTGCTTGAATTGTCCCCCTTTTGTAATAAGTACGAAAAAGTTTGCTTCGCTGTTGTATATAGCCTATAGACAATAATATACCGCTTTGTTTTTTTTCTTTGTTGCATACTTCATTGTATTCTTTATTTTTCCTTAGCTAGATGAAGATTTAATACGAGACAAAATTTGTGCCATGGCTCGCGTTACAAAACCAGAGGATAAAAGTTTAATTCGAGTCCATGTAAGTAGACAATAATGCATTTAATATAATAGACTTAGTCTATACATTGTGTTGTTTCTTCAAGTAGTAAGTAGGTCATTGCGAATTTATATAAACGCTCCACAGATTGAAGTTCACACAAAAAGATGAAGGTGAATTTATCAAATATTTATTATAGTATTTCTACCATTGAAATATTTTATTGTGGAGTTGTTTTTTTCATAAGCAGGGATGTTAAGTGTCAGAATTTATGGAATTAAATGTCAAAAACCAAATACACATGATTTTATTAAATATTTGTTCTTTTTTGCATTTAACCATCTTCATCTTCAAACATAAGAAAGTTTATGCTAGTGCCCCCCCCCCCCCTCCTTTTTTAATCCTTGTATTTTTACGTAACTACAAGTTTGTGTTTTGTTAGAAATACTATAAAAAATCTACAGCACTAACGGGCTGATTTATGAAACATGATTCACTGCTAACTACTTTGTTCTGCAGATGTTGGACAAGCAGGCCTTCTGTCCAGTAAATTGCACCACTTTTATAGGTTTATTGTTTTTACAGATAACATATCTTGACTTTGGAATGAAGAACCAGAACCCTGTGGAAAAACTCAACGTGTATTCCAAAGAAGACGTTAACAAAGCCAGGCCGCTCAATAAAGATGAGGTAAAGCCACATTGACGGGGACACGGTGGTTGAGTGGCAGCGCGTTGGACTGGCGATCCGAAAGTTCATGGAGGCTAGGATTTTTTCCCTGGACTTTGAGGGTGTCCCTGAGTTTACCCAGCTCTGGTGGGTAACTGACATTAGTTGGGATAAAGTAAAGGTGGCTGGGCATTGTGCTGGCCACACATCCCCTTGTACGCAGCTTCACCAGACCTAAGGTCAGTTTGGTCCGAAGGGTACTTTACTTATAGCCACAGTTGACTATAATCAAAGGTTTTTGGGGGGAATTATTTGATGCAATTATTTGAGGAAGTTATTTTTTCTATCACTATTTTGATAATTTTGGGAAGCTTGTTTTATCTACTGTCCCTGGTTCAAACAGAGATGCCATGCCAACTTTTTTACACAGAGCAGATGATTATTTTTTACTTCATCGACATCTAAGGGGGTACGCGTCGTATGAAAAAGAAACATTTTTAAGCCTTTTTCTGACCTCACGAGCCCTTTGTGTGCATAATAAAAAAAAAATTTACAAAAATTGTCTTAATATTATATATTTTTTACTTACTTTTATAAAATATCTTAACTACAACAAATAATCATATAATTTAATGTCAAATGAAACCTTACTTTCAAACTGTGCTAAGGAGGATCATTTTTCTGACACTGTTTCTTCCTTTTCTTTGTATTACCGTATTTTATTTGACTTAAAGTTTACAGACACTCCTTCTAGATAGAAGAATATTATATCCTAGGCCCCAAACTTCTACAGGGCCACAGGGATTGGTCGGCGGCAGGGTTAGAACTCTGGACGTATTGTTGAAAGTCCGGTGCACTAACCGCTGGACCAGCCGACCTAGTTTTATGTCTAAGTTTAATGAAACAAAATTGTTTTTTTTTATCTATTTACTTTTCTCTTTTCTTAGGCGAGTAGAATATTGGGCCCTACAATATTCAGTGAGATCATTGTTCGAGTTATGTGCCGCAGCAAGCGGAGAACAACTGAAGACGGGAAATTTTTCGAAGAAAAGATCGAAGAGGCTGCCAAGTGTTGGGAGGAAAGTTTCGGTGAAGAGAAAGTTCAAACCTATATGTCCAAAACAGTTGACTTTGAAAAAGAAAAAGTTGACATCTCCTCCCTTAGTGTCCATGAAGCCAATTCACACTTCAGTTTAGTTCATGATAATGTGTGTGAAACAGAAATCAGAAACAATTAATTAAATAAGCTTATTTGTGTACTATGATTATATGAGGGGCATTAAAATCAAATTGGGCAATTCGTGAATTTGGGCAATAAATGAAAAATTTATACTTTTTTTTCGATCAAATTTTCTGCTACAATAATTATTATGTACATATCTTACCGACAAAGTTTCATTTGAAAGTCCAAGTTAACAATTTTTAGTTGTCTCTGATTTCTGTTTCAAATGCCTGAGTGCTATGAGCCGGTTCTGCGTAGCCTATATATATATTATTTTATTTCTATTTGCCAGCAGTTACAAATTTAATGCATGCTTCCCGTGAATTACAATGAAAACAGTTACAGATTTGTAAGTTTGCTCCTAAAAAAAAACAGTAAATCAAGCTGTATGGGATATTTAAACAAAATTTGAGCAATGCTGCTTTAGCGGGGAAAAAACATTAAGTACAGAACTGACTTGAAAGCCTTTTATATGATGTGTGTATATGTAAGCTTACATTGAAACTTTTATAATTCTATTTTTATACTAAATTTTTACTTGCATTTTAACGTTTAGGTTCGTATAAAAAATCTGTTCTTATTTGAAATATTGTATTTTTAGTCTTTTTTAAAGGTAAATATATGTTAACCATTAACTCTCAAGTGGGCATACTCTCGAAAAGTTGAGTTAATAAGCTACATCTGCACCAGCAATAACAATAAAAATGTGTCCACTTGTATACAATCTGTATAGCGATTGTTGATGGTTATACAGTTATAGGCCTACCTTTCATCCAATTTATCAAATAATCGACTTACAGCATATCAAAAGTATGCATGTCAATCATCATTTTTGTTAGAAAGTCACTGCCCTATAACTACTATGTTTGGTGTTCATTTACCAAAAAAGAATGCTTTTGTTTCAACCACTCAATTACTAAACATTCTTTTTGGTTATTTCATTTTTTTATTTTTGTTATTTATAAAATATATCGTCCCAAATGGCTTTGCATTACAGTGACTTGTTCAAATTGTTACATGCATTTTTATTTTATTTACAAATTTATTTATTTCATTGGAAGAGATTACTTAAAAAAAAATTATCAACAGTTTGATGACATTTTTCCCTTTTATAGTTTTCTTAAGTTAAGTAGTAAATTAAAGTAATTCCGTCGGTCAAAAATAATCCATAGGATTGCTGAATTATTTGTGGCCACAGCATACTAGTGTAGTGTGTGGCTAGCGCAATCTGAAGTTGACATGACGTAATTATATAAGCAGTAAGAAGTATACCCCTTTTCTGAACTAAACACATTTGTTTGTATCACCTTCTTTTGCTTTAAAAAAAACAACACCCTTTGGAAAGATTTTCAACAGAGACAAATTTATCAACCCCCCCTATTCCACCCTTTTAAGTTCACTTTTGTGAAAGAAAAAATTACTTTATTGTGGACAATTTTATTCAAGTAAAATCACTTCAGGAAAGAAGTAAAAAAAAAAAAAGAAACAAATTATTGATAATGCTTGAAGCATTCAATTCTAACATAGCAACAAAATATAATCATCTAACTAAATACTTAGAACGACTAAGATTAAAATAGTATTCGTGTTACCTTGCAAAGATAAATAAATAAAAAAATTAACTCAATTTTTTTAACGTAGCGGCATCGGAACATAGAATGGGATGCCTAAACTCCTGACCGGCCCGAACTAGTCAGGAAGTTCTACAACTTAACTCCATTTCCAACATCATTTCCAACACATGAAACTCACACCTCGAATATGTGTGGGATGAATATGTGTGGGACGCAATATTCAACTGTAGGCATATAGAATGGGCATAACTGATATTTTTTTAAAGTGCATTAGTTATAAAAGTTATAAATGATAAAATTTATTTTTATTGACTAGTTTCATATTATAATATTGTTTCGGGTGTTTTGATTACTAATCTAGCATTTATTTACATGCATTTTTACGTTATTGAAGAAAAAAATATCTAGAAACATTTTCCAATGTTCTTTAAGTTCTTTATTGAAATGCATTGTAATATATTAGTCTATATTTTTGGCACAGTTCTTCCAATGCATTTTTTTTGTATACATTTATTTTACTATCTATGACATTTTGATGATGTATATTTTTTATAACTTAAATTGTCTTAAACTAAGGTTTAGCAATATTCACTTTTTTATTCTCTTATCACATGATGTTATTCCAATCACACTTGAAATTAAATTATATTTCATTATATTATCAAATGCATGTGCATTCCTTATGGGCATTTATGGTGTTATCTATTAAATATTAATATCATAGGCTATTATGTCGCAGTCTTCTTAAATTAAAACAAGAATAAAGTTGAGACCCTAGTTATTGTTTTGTTTTCAAGCTGTGTACATATATGAGCATTTGTTGCAACTATTTTAATTTTGTTTTAACTCGTAGGCTATAGGAAAGAAAAGAACATCTTAAGCCTAAAACATTGTCACACATAACAGTTCCTGTTGATTATTTATCAGTCATAAGTTAAAGAATGTAGGCCTATAGGCCAGAAAAGATTAATTTTATGTGCTGTCAAAATGACTAATGCAGTTTTTAAAACAAACAAAATCATCTTTATACTAAACGAACAAAAAAAGAAGACCTATCGTCTGCTGAGTAGTTGACCGCTTTCTATAAATCATTAATGAAAATCATGTATTCCGACCTGGGCGTCTCCACTTTCTTGTAGGAAAAAAAGGACTAGTGGCGAGGCACCCACGTTCCATAAATCTCTTTAGTGACTTAGCCTCACGCTGCGTGACTTAAGAGTCTCTCTTTCCGGATTAATGGGCTAAATTTAGACACTCATTACATTTCCTTACAATTTTGGTTAAACTTAACTTGTGAACAGATTTTATCGCACATGAAAGCTGTTTTAAGCTTGCAAAGAGGTCACCTACACTTGACCGCTCAATAATTGATACAGACTAATTACATTTAAAAGAGTTTGTATGCTCATCTTCTTTAATTAAACATAAATATAAGTAATTCTAAAATACATTTATTTGTATTAATAATTTAATAAATATAAGAAATGTATTTGATAGCACTGTATTAAGTAATTTCTGTAACTATTAAATGTTTAACATATAAACTCCTTAAATGGATATTATTAAATGAAATGTTTATTTACAACTGTTTAACGCAATTAGTAATTAAATGTTGTAATGAATTCTTTAATGTTAAATTTATATAAAGAAATAATAATTAGTCAATGATATTTGTCATATTACAAAACATATCTTGTTTGGCATCGCTTTTGAACCAAATGTGGACAGCGTTTTTTAATTCAAGGGAGATAATTCACCCCTTTTATTTGCGTTAATGTACTTACATTTATAGCTTTGAAATTATAAAATGGTAAACAAAAAGTATTTGAAAATTATAAAAATACTACATGACAAAGGAATCTATTTGTATATTTTCAAACATTACATTAACTACCCAGTTTGTATGATTACTATGCTTTTATTTTTCTTAACTAACGTTGATGACTTATTCTAGAGTCAGAAAGTTGACAGAAAGTTGAATCACAATAATGGATTTCTCAGTTAATCTGAGATTAATATATTATTAAAATTACCATATGCAGGTGTTAGATCCTCATCTTGACTAACAAATGATTTAAGACAATAATTTTCATAAATTTGAAAGTTTAGTAACAAAATATTGTGTTTGATGTAGATCTAAATGCAAAAAAAAAAGGATGATAATCACAACCACGTTAATTGTGTATTAAATATAACGATTTTCTCTATAAATAATCTCTTTTGCTTTTAGCCTTGGTCTTGCTAAGGCGTTTGATTAATTGACCTATAAAAATACATTTTTTTTAAGTACAATAGAGCAGGTTGACTTTTAGGCTGTTTGCACACTAAATGATTTTCTTTCTCTCTCTCTCTCTCTTTCTTTCTTTAACTCTCTCTATAATTGTCTTTTTCTCTTTTTCTCTATCTCTTTCTCGCTCTTTCTCTCTTTCTCCCTCTCTCTCTCTCTCTTTCTCTCTCTCTCTTTCTCTTTTTCTCTCTTTCTCTCTCTCTTTCTCCCTCTCTCTCTCTTTCTCTCTCTCTCTTTCTCTTTTTCTCTCTTTCTCTCTCTCTCTCTCGCTCTTTCTCTCTTTCTCCCTCTCTCTCTCTTTCTCTCTCTCTCTTTCTCTTTTTCTCTCTTTCTCTCTCTCTCTCTCTTTCTCTCTCTCTCTCTCTCCCAAACAACTGCTGTAAAAAAAATATTAGGACACAAGCATGTGTTAGACACTGTTAGATAGTGGGCGTTTGTTACTGTTTGTGCTCTGATCTGTGGAAATTCTGCAAATGTTATCATTCAGCATTTCGCTTCTCCATTTCGAACAGAAAACATGCCAAAACATGTGTCGACACAGGTTGCAGTTTTGATGGGTTGTGACAATATGTAGTGTCAAGGCCTGTATATATAGTAGCGAGAACAGTGACCTGCACATTCATCATAAATATTGCCCACGTAGACTTTCTATTAAACTAAACATTAGCCTATTTAATTCAGAAGTTGTCCTCATATGTTGTCCAGTTGCGTAACATAATTAATCCAACTCTATTAATGATTCAAAAACATTTTGCATGCGAAATAAACAAGCTAGATCAGGGGTCGCCAAACTTTTGACAATACTGTGACAAAGTAAGATTTCTAATTCATTCATCGTGCCATCGGGATAAAAGTCAACCTGCCCCACCTATCAGTTTCTTGTAGAAGAGATATGAATTGTCTTTTTGGAGGTCTTCCGAGTGCCATAAAAAAAATCGCTCTGCGTGTCATGTCTGGCACGCGTGCCGTAGGCTGCAGATCAGTGGGCTATATAATAATAATCATAAGCAGTCGTAAAGTCGGCTAATTTAGGTAGAAATGCAAATAGAACGGAAAATATACGGTACTGGGATGATGTAATAGGGTCTATATCGGTAACAATGTAGCATGCACGTCACACATGCCTAAGCTTATTATAGCAAACAGGGCCGGTCCTATGCCACTGCAACCTATGCGGCCGCAGTGGGCCCCGCACTTTCATAGGCCCCGCGCTCATTCTAGGTGTATATTGTTAATTTAAACCATCCTTTGTAAATGAAAGATTTGACCAGTGGCAAAACTGTTACACAAGGAACATGAACATGAAAAATCGCAAGGCCATTTAGACGCCATGTCTATATAGTTGCTGTGAAGCTGGAGCAAGACTAAGTAAAAAAACAACAAGCATTGACAAGATTCACCAGGAGATGCTTTATTCTGAGACTAAACGTTGGAGTCAAGTTTTTCACAGATCAATTGCGATTGTAGAATTTCTAGCGGAGCGCAATTTAGCTGTCAGAAGGTCCATTGAAAGAGTTGGAGAGCCAAGTAATGGGAATGTCCTGAGGCTTGTAGAATTAGGCTACTTGCAAAGTTTGATCCAGTAATGGGGGAATATCTTCGACGTGTTTCCATATGCAGAAATTCATTATCATTACCTGGGGAAGAAGACTCAAAAAGAGCTCATTACTGTAGTAGCTGATGCTGTTGTGAATGCAATCCTTCGAGACATCAAGAATGCAAAGTAGGCTATTTTTCAGTAATATTGGAATGTATTCCAGACATAAGTCACAAAGAGCACATGTCATTAACTATCCGGTATGTATCAGATGGGGTTAATGTGGAATAGTCTGTGGTTGTACATGAACGTTTTATCAAGTTTTTTCCTGTGGAAAGTACTACTGGACAGGACGTATGTGATGTACTAGTGAATGAGCTGGAAAAGCTTGAATTAAATGATCAAAATATTCGTGGACAAGGTTGTGATAATGGTGCCGCCAACATGAAAGGCGTCCATTCTGGAGCTCAAAAACGGCTTTTAAATATTAACAGCAAAGCATTTTTTTACTGCCTGGGAGTGTCATAATTACAATCAGCTTGTAGCAGACATGGTCAAAACATGCCCTGATGCGTTAACCTTTTTTGGAAGTGTAAAACGCGTGTACGCCATCTTTTTAACATCTGCAAAGAGATGGTCATTATTCAGAAAGCATGTTTCCAATCTATCTGTAAAACCTCTGTGCGAAAGAGGCTAGTGATGCGATAATGAAAAGCGAAGCAGAAACACTGTAAAAACATTGAAGCAGTACAAATTCTTAGTGTCATTTGTGTTATGGTACGACGTGCTCTTCCAAGTCAATTTTGTGAGTAATGAACTGCAAGGTTAAATAGTAGATTTGAGCACTGCAATGGATTCGTAAAACAACTTGATGACTTGGCTAAGGAAACTGATAGTTGATGGGTTTGTTCAGATTCTTGTTACAGCAAAGGAAGTGGCTGAAAACACGGAAGTTGTTGCAATCTTTCCAGTCAAACGTCAAAGGAAAAGACAGTATGATAAATCTGTGGAAAACTTCACACCTGGAAATGCTGAAAATGTCTACAGGATAAATTGCTTCAATAGAATTGTGGACATTGCAATTCAGTCATTGCAGTCGAGATTTGAACAGCTGAAATCGAACCACAATCTTTTGGGGTTTCTTGTCAGCTTCAAGAGCCTTCAACGTGATGACAAAGTGTACAGAGAACTTCTATACCTATTCTGTGCCTCAAACTAATCAAGAATTACTTGAAATCAACAATTCACGAAGATAGATTGAACAACTTGGCAATTCTTGCTATTGAGCGTGATCTAGATCTATGTAGAAAACAGAATTTTGATGACATGCTTTATGATTTCGCTACACTCAAAGCTCGTAAAGTAAAGTTAATTTGATCGTGATTTTGTACTTGGTAAAGAATTAATAAAATGCAAAGACGAATTTATTTTCTATTACAAAATCTTAATTTTCACTTTTTATCCTTATCCCTACCCAGACTGGGCCCCGCGCAATCCGTTTCGCATATGGCCACGCTATTGCTAGGACCGGCCCTGATAGCAACCTACTCTGACAATGTACCAAAAAGAAGATAAGAGCCTTTTATGAATGCTTAATTATTCCTTTGAATGATATTTTTTAAACTATTGAATTCGGAGGCCCTCTAAATTAAATAAGATAAGATTCCGTTGGCGGACATTGTTTTTTTTTCTGAACCTCTAATAATAATAATGGCCCCTTCTGTGTCGAGAGACAATGGGTGGTCCCATTTGGTTCAATTAGGGAGTGTGGTCCATTTTAACATTTTATTGAATAGTCTACCGAGGCTGAACAAAGCCAATTCTTGAGTCACAGTCTCTGGATCAGCCATTTTATAGTAAATCTGTTGTTGTTTTTTTCTTCATTTTTCTCCTCTTCCTTCTCTCCAGAGTGTTTTAGTTCTCTTCGCCTCAGAGGCTGATGATAATCCAGTATGTACAATCTGACTCCATGCTGTTGAGTCTGCTCCCAGGTTTGCAGATCAATATCGGTGATCCTGAGGTCGCCTTTCTGAACGTCCTTATTTTTAATGAATGGATGATCCCCTTGTTTGACGTAGCTGACGTCGTGCTTAATGAAAATGTATCCGATTTCGCACATTTGACGACACTTATTTTGCACGGTTTTAAACGTTTTTCTTTTTCTTGTCCCATCCAGACGGTTCGGACCATTCCTTTTTTATTTTGGATTTTCTTGAAAAGACCCCCTTTTTTTTCTTCAAAGTAGCCTATCTCACTTTTTTCTTGAATGGGCTGCTCTTTATATTGTTTAAAAATATCCCACTTTTATCACGTAAATTAATGTCCCACTTTTTTGTCAGACACTGTCCATAAAGTATGTCACGCTATTTTTAACCAGTTGTAACCCCTCCCCCCTCCTTGTCACAAACTCTCAGACCCTCCCCCCTAAAGTAGGCTACGCCACACTTTCAAACAATTTTTTTTTAATTAACACCTATTTAAAATTTAATCTAAAACACACTTCACTATTAAACAGTATTAAAATATAAAATTTCCACTTAAAAGAACTATCACATTATTAAAATGACTTTAATAGTAGAATAGTTAATTGTCAACAGCAGTAACTCAATCTATATTGAATTTGAAAAGAAAAATTGCAAAAATAAGACTAAACAATTATATAATACACATCATGTGCATTTATCTGCTTCTTTTTCATTTACAATAGGGGAGTTCAAGTTTTAGATAATCTTCCGATTATGCAATCTTTTTACACATGCAGGATAAGAAGTAAGTAGATAGGGCGTTTGCAATCCCGTGACAAAAAGCACGTGATTTGTGTTTACTTTGAGTAATGGTGTACAATTAAATATGGCCGCTGTATTAATAAAGTTTCATATAGGCTCGAGCTTTTTTTTAATGATGTGTTGTGTTGTAAGTCTTATTAAGATTTAAGCTGTATTATGTATGTTAAATAAAAAAGGCTATTTTATTATTATCATAGACATAGATCATAGACGATGTGAGCCTAATAGTGACTTGACTAGATAGCCTATTCACCAACAATATCAATTGACATCGTAGCCTAGCCTACGAAACATTAAAAGTGTAGGCCTATAAAGTGAAATTGAAAGTGTAAATAGGTCTAGCCGGCCCTAGCCTAATCACATTAATCAATTAATCTACAGTACTACTATTTACCTCCTTATTTTTGAGTAGGATAGCCAATATTCAGATGTGAATTTTGCATGATAAAGAAGTACTTTACTTTCACCACGTTATGTTTGTACCTCAAGTGGGTTCTATATTTACACAAATACGTCACTAAATTTACACAAAAAACTTAAGCTCCACCTACTGAGAACGCCCTATTAGCAAAACTTGACCTCACCCAGTGATTAAATAATAAAAAGGGGAAAAAAATGACTAAAAAAAGACTGGATTGACAAATTATATGACAAACTCTTGTGCAATATTGAATCTGTTTATTATGGGTATGTGATTTAGGGGAGAGTGAGGATGATTGGGCCGAGAAAATGCACATTTCATAAAAATTGATATATTACAAAAACTAAAAAAGATATCACGAAAAGGTTAGTTTTACATGAAAGTATGTTTATTTAGTTGAAAAAAACATCATGAATGCACAGCAATAATATGAACAGAAAAAAAGTTATTAATGTTTTAGTGAGGTATATCAAAGTGGTGATATATGGTCCACTGGTGGTTATAACTGGGCCATCGGGTGGGGATAACTGGGCCGTTTGAGTAACATTTTTAAAAAAGGCCAATAATACATTTTAATTACATGAGGTGGAAGAGTGATGATGTAAATACTATTTTTCTTTGCCAATTCTAGAGCATTGTAGGAAAGATGGCTTTCATGGTTGTCTAAAGTCAGATTTATTGGGAAGTCTTTTGAAGGTCGTACATTTTTTATTATGTGTTCTATGACTTTAATAAAGTTATCTCCAGTCATCCATTCTGATGGATGAGCAAGACCTAAATATCCTTCTGGTGCACCATTCAGCATAAAGTCTTTTAGATTATTGCGTGGAAACACAAATACTGGTGGCAAGCTTTGTCCAACTGCTGAAATAACACAACACATAGTCACCAGCTCACCCCTTTCTCCTGATGTGATTTGTCCAATTTGCTTAATACCACATAGCCCTACTACTTTTGGTACCTTGTGGACTGTAGTAATGCCTTTTTTGCCCAGATTAAATATATGTGCCCCTGATATCTTTAGTTCACGATAAGTTTTCTCAAGCAGGGTAAAAAATATCACCACTGTATGTCCATTGAATGCTGTTGCTCTTGAATATGATGTAGCTTCTGGTTGGCGGATACTTGAGCGAGGATTTCGTCTCATACAACTAGCCATTCTTTGCCTGCTGTTTTATTCTCGTCCCACTGGGACGGGTGTAAAATTTTGAAAGCAACAGCCATCTCTTAAGCTAAGTTTCTCAAGTTTTGGGTAGTCAAGCCATAAAACATTTTTGTACAAGTATCGAGATATTCTGCCAAAATAGCTTCTTCTGCTGGTGAAAATATGTGTCTATTTAATAGTTAGGTCGTAGTTCAGCTCCATACTTTGCCCTTTTCTATGTTGTGCTGTAGTGTGCTCCTTAGTATTCTGTACTGTCTGGCTGCCTCCCTCACCCTCACTCCATTAGCCACTGCCTCTACTGCCTTTTTCATTTCCTCTGGCAAAGTTGTCCCATGTGCTGTTCTTCTACGTTTATAAAACTGAGGCATGATGCACCTAAAATATATAAATATATAAAACAGAATGTATAAGGCTTAAGGCTATATCAAAATATTAATACAATTTCCCTACATGTCATGACCAAAAAAGTCTATATATGGCCTAATATATGACTCATTTTCTATAAAAATTAATCTAATAAATCGCCGAAAAATATATTAAAAAGTATCATTAGCATTTCTATCATATATTTATATGTTTGAATGTAGAATTTAATATGTTTTTTTTTTCGATATTTGAAACATTTAGACAAATTAACATTAAAGTGGCAGCAGTAGGGATAAGTGAGCCACTGCTGGTCCAATCATCCCCACAGGGAGCAGTTGTATAGAAAGTGACCTAGATTAAAAGCTTTAAGCTATATTATTATAAAACTAGTTTCAAAATGCCCTATGAAGAATTAGTTATCATAATCTTGTACTTACCAAAGACTAGTATTCAAATTGTGGTACTTAGAATAAGAAGAATGGGTGTGAAAATCTGGCTTTAGCGGCTTGAAAACATAAACTGCTTGTAAAAAGTTAGTTTTCATTAAAAGTGCGGGAAAACAGCTCATGTGTAGAGAAAACAACTTTAGTGAGTTTTTTCATTATGTGCGGAACTGCACTGGATGTCTTGTTTGGGCTGTAGAGGGGGTGGCCCATATATCCACTATGCCCAATCATCCTCACTCGCCCCTATGTTTAATTCAAAAATATCACTGGACATCATCCATCCATGGCGAAGTGAAGTGTTCACCCATAGTTACGACTGGCATCAATCTTTCACAATCATCGTTTCCTGGAAGGATAATTGCAGACAGATGAACTTCATCCTCATCTAGCCACTCAACATCCTCTGAATTTGCATTTTCTCTTCTGGCAATGAGTTATCTTTGCCTTCTAGCAGCAATAGTAGCGGATGCGTTTTATCTGAGTTTATTCTGCAACATTTTGGGTTGGCACATTCTCCCGAGCCTGAGCTCTGTGCTGTCCTACATGTTTCTTCGAATCAACATTGTTTGTGAGGCAAAGTATAAGTGACATACTTTGCAAATTCGATCAAGTAATTCAAATGTTTCACAAAATTTGTGAAAATTATTTTTAAAGCTATTAAATTCTAAAAAAATAAATAAGAAATAAAATTATAAAAAAATGTGTGACGTCACACATGGCCTGACCCCCTCCCCCCTGTCACAAACTGTCACACTTCCTTACACCCCCTCCCTCCCTCTGGAGCGTGACATACCTTATGGACGGCCCCTCATCTAAAATGTCCCATACATTTAGATCTAGATCTATGTTATCCTGTAAACCGCCATTTTTTTTTAAAATTGACATTTATTTTTATTCTTGAAGCTGGCTACTTTTTGTGATTGAAAAGGAAAAGTCTCTTTAAAAAAAATATATTTTTATATTTAGCCTATAAAGCCCTCTCTATTTTTCAATAACAAAAACAAATCAGTTTGTTCTCTCAAGATTAATTATAAGATATATTATAATTGTAATTATAATTATAATTGTAATGTATAAGATAAGATAAGATAAAAAAAAAGATAATTAAAGCGGCCCCACTTTTCGGAAAATGCTCTGAATCAAGCCTTGTAAGCCCGTTGCCTCCCCCCCCCCCTCTTTTTTTTCACCTCTCGGACCACGTAGGCGTAGCTAGGCCTCGCGTCTATAAAATAAAATTGCAGCCGTTCTTGTTTTGTTGACATACGATAGGCCTACTAGGCCTATAGATTAGGCCTATAGCTAATATAGTTTGCTCTTTTGTGCGGTCAAGGCACCGGGAAGATTTTTAAAAAAAATAATTATCATTTCAAAACAAAACTGATAAAATGAAAATGCCTAGGTTTTTTTTTATCTAATATCTAACGTGTTTTAATGTGAGTTTCTTTCTTCTCCATTATCTTAGTCGAGATTGAAATGTCTGTTAAAAAATTGGATTAATAAAGGTTCTAGCTGTGTTGTTTAGTTTTAGAAACTGTTGATGTTAAAAAAAAAATAAGCCAAAATTAAGACTCCTCCCGTCTCTTGATAAATGGCGATGGAGTAATCAAAATTACTCAGACATCGGATGAGAGCGTAGGACGCAACAATCTTCTTTACAGTGTTTGCAGAAGGACCAGTGAAGGAGCGTCTATTCAAGTCAAAGTGCAAGTCTTAGTCTACTGTTACAGTTACAGTTACAGTCTATTAGTACTATTACTATTAGTAGTATTACTAGTATTACTGACTTACACTTACAGATACACAGTTACAGTCAGTAACATTGGCATTGGCAACATGTTTACATAGCAAAAATGTAAGAAACGATTTTATAAGATAAAGATAAAAAAAAGTAAATAGATTCTAGATTCTAGGCCTAATAAAAATGATTAAAATTCAATATTTCAGAATTCAGTCATTCAAATTCAAGACTTCACGAACCAGCATTTTCTTTCAGAAAGTCTTTTTTCAACTAGAAAACTTATAATTTTAATAAAATAAAAAAAAATATAATTATAAAATAATAAAGGCATTAAATTTGATTAAATTCATTAAAGGTTGGCCACTCAGGCCACTGTCATTTTAGTTTAGGCCTACTACATAGATAGGCATAGGTCTAACTAGTACAACCTACTACAGTTTACTTCACATTAATTTTATAAAAAAGCCTTCGACCTCGAAAAGAAACGGGTAACATCTGGATGGTATGTTTAGTATTTATAATAATATTAATTTTTTTTAAATGTGTTATGTGTAGCGTAGGCTATGTATGTATAATCCTATATTATATATGATATATCAAAATATATAGGCCTATATATTATATGTAAATGTAATATATAGGCTATGTGTCATTTAGTCTACCTACTAAATCGTCTAGTTATTAACTTATTAGGCTACTATGCAGATTTTATCAATTTATCATAATTCATAATTTGTGTGTGAAAGTCATGATGAGTGTAGTGTTGTAAGTTGTACGAATAGGCCTACCGTATGCCAGGGGTTGGCATGCAGACCAATTTCTATTGACACTCTAAAAAATCCCCAAAAATTCAATTCAAATCTTTTGTACAAGAAATTGAGTGCTAGAGCAGAATGACGTTTAGGTTGTTGGCACGCTGAATAAATTAGAAATCTTACTTTGGCACACTATTATCAAAAGGCTGCTGACACCTGCTGCAGGCTATGCTATGAGTAAGTTGCCTAACCATCTATTGTAACCTTACCAGTAACCTATCCTATAAAAAAAAATTAACACCAGTTTGTGGGACTGAAGTAAATAATGAGAACTTATTTGGGTCCATAAAAGGGACCATTAAGAATTTATACCAATTTATTATTTAAAAGCACAACACATTTCTGAAACATTAAGGAGATTTGTTTTAAGAAGAATATTTTGTGAAAGAAACAATATGCATAGCAACATCATAGTTCACGAGTATTCACCTGTACATATATATACATTTTAGTCTGTTCATCGCTGTCTGTACTATGTCTGTAACTGTTGTCAGCGCACAGAACTGTCCTCAAGGGGGTATGCGCTATACAAGAATTATTATTATTGGGGACGTCCATTAATTACGTCAACAATTTTTAGTCGATTTTTACCTCCCCCCCTCCCCCTTGTCAACAACTGTCAAACTTTCAGAGACCCCCCCTATATAATTACGTCAACAATTCTTTACCCCCCCCCCCTCAAAACAAGTAACACAAATTTAGACGCTTGCTTTTATGTTTAAAATAGATTTAAAACGGAAATGTCTTTACTATAATTATTTTTATTGTAATACATTTTAGACCTGGTTAAAATGATTTCTAATTGACTATAATTCTCATATGCTTACTATTGTTCTTTTCATATTCATATTTAATCATGTCTAATTCTACGTTTCACTAAAATAGCTTTTGGTACAATGTTAATTGTCAAACATTTTAGGGGGAAATTGTGCACCAGTTGTAAACTAGCCTTCTATTTTAACCAGGGATGTTAACCGCAAACTGGAATACTGGATTCCGGTTTTAAAACCGAAAACCGGTTTTGATTTCCAAAACCAGATTTTGGTTTCTTGGTTGGGAGGTAGGCCTAATCATTATTTCAAGTAGCGCAGCCTTTTTTTGGGGGGTTTTGATGGAAATATTTTTAATAAATAGGCCTAATGTTGGATTCACACAAAAAAAAATTCTTGAAATGCCTTGCTAACACTATTTAGTCTTAGATATTGTGTTTCATTTTTCCAAATACCAACTATGGCTTGCGATAAAAACAACATCAAACCAAATGCTAAGTTACAGTTACAAATCCTTTGTGTTGGAAAATTTTGAAAAAACGTCTTTAACGATGGCTCGTTGTAAACTATGTTCCCAACAGATAAGCAGGAGCGGTGGCAGTAGCCTACCACTGGATTGCGTACGCATCTGTGTACTAAGCATCCATCGTCATCCTCTTCATATGCTTTTTAATATTATGGTCCACGATAATCGCAAATTTGATTATCACTATTGAAAGCTATTATCGGTTTTAATCAATTAGCCCAGATTTTTTTTTTAATTCTAAAGAATTTTATGGTAAAGTGTACAAAATCATATTGTATTCACACAAATCAACCTCTTGAATGACCTGCAAACACTAAATAAATTATGGCTTATTTTTTTCAAATATACCTACAAAACTACGCATATTTGCCACACACTATATACACACGGTAGTTGCCTTCCCTGTCCCCCTTCCTTGCACTATTTGCCCCCCCCCCCCCCCCACGGAGCCACACCTCTTCCAATACTGGCGACGCCACTGAACTGATACTAATACATTTTTATCTCATTAAATTTTCCCAGAAAATTAGAAATGAAAACGTAAAAATTACTCAATATGTATCCTAATCGACCTAATTTTAATGTTTTACCTATTATAACGTAGTGAGCAATAATATATTAGTTTATATATCAGAATTAGGGATGTTAAAAGGAAATTAGGTAGGCTAAGTATTTTGTACTTCATAAGGTGGGCCAAGAATTTTTTTTTTATGAAGGAAATATTTTAAAAATAACCATGTTGGATTCACAAAATTCACTTCATTCAATGCTTTGCAAACATTAGTTATAGTCTCGGCGAGGGCCTATTATTGTTTTTAGTTCTATTGTCAATCCCAGCCATTGCTTACATGGCTTATAATTATAACGAACGGCAGACTCTGGCGCCTAATTTAAATGTACTGAGCGGCAAAAAAACTGGGTTTCTGAACGTTATCTGCAGACAGTTTGTTAAGTGTGTTTGGTTTACTTTGTTATTTCAGCCACCATGTCTCGCTAGACTAGGGTTGCCAGACGTCCGACAAAAGGAGGACATGTCCTCCTATTTAGACTCTTGTCCTCCTTCCGGCAGGAAAAGCACAATATACCTTTAAAATGTCCAGCTTTTGTAATATTTTATGTTTTGTAGGCATAAGGACAAATAAATTTTAAAATTAGTATTAACATGAATGTTAAGAATATAATTAATAAACAGGTGATCATTTGTGCCAGAAAAGAATTATCCGTTTTTTTAGAAGGCTCTTGCATGAGCTAGTTGCCCAACCAAATGCAATCTGCCTTTCAGCCTACATTGAATTTATATGTTATTTTTAACAAAACTGTTTCTTTCTCAGTTTACCAATACACATTTAAACTTAGTCGCAGCTCTTGTAATAAAATTATAGGCCTACTGATTGCGGGCTAAATGCGAAACTATGCAATTAAAACACAATGGCCTCCTTTTGACACCCATGTGTCTGGCAATCCTACGCTAGACAGCGAAGATGAGGTTTTCTACAATTGGTCGGTCTCTTTGCCTTGCTAACAATTGCATTAGTTTCCACCCATACATAGATCTACACACTAGCAAAATGGACACAAAAAGGACATATCAAATGTAGTTTCCATAATTATTATATTTGTATTAACTTAAAACTATGTTGTTAATGTTATCTATGTAAGTTTAAAAAAAAAATGTAGAATTTAGTACTTGTATCATTATTTACTTCAGGGTTAGGGTTACTTTATAAAAGGTAACATTGTTGACGTCAACTTTTCTTGACCTCCCCCCCCTCCCCCATGTCAACAATTGTCAAACTTTTTCAGACCCCCCCTCCCCCCTATTTTGTTGACGTAATTAATGGACGTCCCCATTATAGTTTCAAAAATTCTGAACAAATAGAATTACTGTTTTTAAGTGCAAAATTTAAGTTTTTAAAAGTTTCCTTTCTTTTTTTTTGTGTAGAATGTTAGAGAGGTTAACTAACTAACTTCAGTTAGATTTCATAAACTTTGTATGAATTTAGATGGCTTGATTTCTGTAAAAATAAAAAATAAAAAATTTATCACATATATATATGACAAACTAAACATCCATTGGCACAGCACTTTAAACTATATTGTTTTTATTTCTAAACATAAATTAACATTATCTATACCACATCATAATTACCTTTGTAAAAAAGCAAATTAAATGCATACTTTAGATATTGATCCATCCTTAATATGCAAAGAATAAAATTCATTAAAAAAAACATTTAGTTTGTGATCATCACAATCAATCACAATAATCACATGATAATCAGTTTCAAAAACATTCTACAGCAGTTTAAAGTCTGTCAGCAACAATGTATCAAACTGAAAAGCGACAGAGGATTGGAACATCTCCTATTGATGAGCCTTCAGCCAGCTTCTTAGCTCACAGTAAAATAAACAAGATAAATGGCACTGATCCTATGTTCTGGATACAGAATGGCAATGATTTTCCAAAATCACTAGAAGGTGATAATTCTATATATCCTATTTTATTGTTTTGTAAAAGCAAATAAACATTTTACTAGCTACATTACTTAGCGTTGACTGAGATACATTATATTACAAACTAAATTTTTCATCATTGAAAATAAAAATTAAATATCGATCTAATGAGTATTTAATAGTTACTTTAAAAGAAAATTAATTGAAATAATTGCAAATATTTTCTATATTAATATGTGGCAATAAAAAAGAACGTGTATGAAACAGGATAGGCAAATAAAAAGATTTAGCAAAAGTACTTATAAAAAATTATTTCACTGGCCTGAAGTTTTATTTATTGTAATAGATCTTAGCATTGCTGGGACATTCTGAAATTATAATTTTATATTATAATTTAATGGTAGATATTTATAATAAACAAATCATTAAAAAAATTATTGGCTCATCTATTATACTATCTCATTGCTACTTTCCAAATGCAAAGATTACTGTATATACTGGCGTATAAATTTTGACAAAAAGTAGGGGTGCGACTTTTATACACCCGACACTGTTTTTGAAAAGTTTGAAAAACATCACTACTCTGTCATAAAGTTTCCTACATAACCCGTATAGTTGACTGTAGTGATGTAGAATTACTAGGATATGTGTAGGCCTACATTTAACATTAAGAAAACTTTTGTAGGTGTAAATATACTATCTTTATGTAACTGAAATTGACAAATATTTTAGGTTTTTCTGACCCCCCCCCTTCTCCCCGTTTCTTTTGAACTTTTGTATTGCCGAAACGTAGTGTAAGCTTAAGGCGGCATTTTTCGAAGGCCTATTGAACGCAAATTACAGTATGGAAAGAATCATGAATGTGTGAAAACACGTCTAGGCCTATAATTTAATGTAGGGATAAGCTTGTAGATTAGTAGCTTGAGATGCGTTTTATTTAGCACCTATGGCCTAGGCTTATAGGCTATATAGTCTACTAATAAGGCAGTGTTTAGCTTTCAGATAAAACCTCACCATGTCTAGGCAATGTTTCCAAAACGTCGATCTTCGGCCGATCGACACAGGACTATTTTTTTTTCAAATCTATTTAGAAATAATGCGAAAATGACAATAGTGTGTTTCGTTTTCCATTAGTTACGTGTAAGAGTTAAAAAAAAAACACAGCTTATTGTTGGCCACACAGTCGCGTTTGAAATCATTACAAATAATGGTAATGGTAATTAGGGCACGTGTATAGCGCTCATCAATACCGGCGCCGTTCAGTTTAGAAAGCCGTCACTTCAAAACATATTTTTTTCTGTCGGCCCACTATAGTGCGACTATAGGGATAGAAACTTGATTAAGGACAGGGACTTAAATGAAGAAACAGATAGGCTACCTTACTTTCTCATATGACTAATGGCCGTATTGATCGCTTGCCAGTTCTTTAAAATAAATGAAGCGCTGCCTTTATTTGATTATTGAAACCATTTTTAAGGAAAGCTTCCAAATAAGGGTGAATATTTAGTAACTTTTATATTTAAAAGGTATGCATTTTGGAGAAGTTAGGGTGCGACTTATACGCGGGTCAATGACAACATGTAAGAAAAATAATCTTCAACTAGGGGTGCAGCTTATCCATCGGTGTGACTTATACGCGAGTATATACGGTAGGCCTATATAATCTATTATGTTTGTGCATTGTTCAAATGTTTCAAATACAAAATTGTTTGAACATGGTAAAATATGATAATCCCTAAAAAGTAATAAAATAAAATTTTTAAATAGTTTTTATACTTAACATTTATATAAAAACAGTTTTCCCAATGAATCTGTGAAAGTGAAAGAAAATTTTAAAATAACTATACACCACATAAATCTTTAGGCTTAGTTCATATATTTTAAAAAACAAAACTACATTGTTTTTTCTTTTATTTGCATAAAAAACTAAACAGCGTGCACCTGTGCCCACTAAGGTTTAAATAGAGTTTTTCTTTTTTAAATAAGTCAAACCACTATTCAAGTATCAAATACCGAAACAGGGTTTCAAAAAGAAGTCTAGTCATTAAATATTATAATTTTCATTGGGGATGTTGAGATTTTAAGACAGAAAAACATACATATATATTACTTCTATATTTATTGATAATGTATATAACTTTACCCTACTTCTTCTTTTTTTTAAAGTGCACCTGCAGGAAACTAAAACATTACCACTAGGCCAATCATCATCCAACTCTGTAGTGGTGGGAAGTCATACTAATGAATCAGCAAATGGAATTGATGATTCTGACCATAAAATTCATGAATCACCTAATAGATTTGAAGGTAATTGCTATTTTGTCAAAGTGTTTGAGTATTACCTGTATATTTACTGTGTATGAATGTCATATTATGATATTAAATATAAATGTATATTAAAACTCCCTTTCACTCCTCTCTTTCTCTCTCTTTCAAATTGTGTACTAATATAAGTAATGGTTAAATAGTAAAGACCATCATGATTTATATGAAATAAGATGCTGACAAGATGAAGAATAGAAAAGTATTGACTGGTTTAATTGTTTGGATTTCACACAGACACCATTTTTAGCAATGATGCCAACCACATTTCAGATTATTAATTTTTGTACTGTAAAGTCATGAATGATACCGGTACCTTAATTTTGATCTTCAAAACCGGTTTTTGGTTTGTTGCTTGGCAGTTAATCATTTACTTAAAGTAGCACACAATTGTTTATTTCTGATGGAAATATTTTCAAAAAAATAATGCTGGATTTGCACAAAATAATTCTTGAAATGCCTTGCTCACACTAATTAGTTGTTTTTTTTCCAAATCCTAACTATGGCTTGCGTTATGGTTAAAACAACATCAAACGAAATGTAAGGTTACAATTATCATGAATGTTTGGCTCATCCTTTTGGTGTGTGCTCCCCTTTGAAGTACGCAAATGAGAAGCAAAACTAAGTTTTCCCTGTGACCCTTAACAATTCGGCTAGACACAGAGTCTGTGCTTTAGGCCTATTATTATCTGTACTGTTAAATACATATTCTTTGATTTGTGCTATGCAAAACATTTTCTGATAGATTAATACATTATTATACAAGTCTTTTGTGTAGCAAAATGTCTTTCATATTAGACTGAAGTTTATTCAAATAGTTTAGTAGAATGTAAACAATTTAAAGTTGACAAGCGTGTGCTTCTTAATATTATGGTCAACAATAATCGGAAATTTGATTATCTCTATTGAAAGCTATTATCGGCTTTGTTGCAAGGTAATCAATTAGCCAACGGTTTTTTAATTCTAAAGAATATTATGGTAAAGTGTAAAAAATTATATTTCATCCCCTTGAATGCCCTGCGAACACTAATATGGTTTTAGCTTTTTTTTCAAATAGACCTTTAAAACTACGCACACTTTGCTTTTCCGGCCTGTGACATCACGCGGTGAGGGGGAGGAGAACCAAAATGCGATTTAAAACCGGATGTATAGAACCAAAAATTGTTTTTTAAAATAAAAACGGTATTAACATTTCTAATCAGGGACCTGCAATAGGCAACACAGGGGCCACAATATGGCCTTTTTGTGGCTCCTTCCCACATAGCTTCTATTCTATTGCCAGTTATTCTAATTCTTTTATTGATTAGATCTATTTTCAGAATGTATGGCCTGTCTAGTTATATCAATGACAAAATGGGTTACTTTTTCCTGACCTATGTACACTTTTTTTTTTAGTTTTGAAGAGAGATACATTGCAAAAAGCAGCAATAAAAAGAAAATATTGAAATCCTTGTTTAAAAAAAAATCTGTATTTATTTACAGCCACTGAAGAGCAAGAGCCACACAATATGACTAATGGTGCACCAGTGCAGATGGAGATAGGGTAACTTTTTGAGCTGCTTAATAAGTCTTTAGTGCTAATGCTCTATAATCATAACATTTTCTAAGGTCATATAAGATATTATTTAATTACTATATTCAATCATTACTTTTATTATGATGTTTATTTTTTCCCATTTTTAAATAATTATTTTTCTACAATTAAAAACTATAACTTTACTAACAGTACTTAGTAGGAAATTATAGAACTTTAATTTATTGATGTTAGTTATAATGTACAAGTTTATAAGTTTAAAAAGTTAGAGGGTCATTAATGTATGTAAACAAATCTTCTTTTATTTTACAGGTATAATCCAGATTGTACAAATCAAATTGAAAAGTATACAAAGGTAAAGGATAAAATTACTGCTTGAAGCAGTTGTCAGTGTTATAAACTATTGTGCAATATATTTTTATATTCTTGTCATTGTTTTTTGTTTTGTTTAATGCTATTTGAATGTTCAAAGTCAGACTGTAAGAAATAAATGTGCACTTAACTAATAATTATTATTATAGTTTTAATGTCTCCAATACAAGCTGGCTATTTATTCTTCTTTTTTTTATTCAGATTTTCAACGATCCCATCCATGGCTTAATCAAGCTACATCCTGTCTGTGTGGCCATAATTGATACAGCCCAGTTCCAGAGGTTAAGATATATCAAGCAACTAGGCATGTGTTACCATGTATATCCAGGGGCATCACACAACCGTTTTGAGCACTCTTTAGGGTAAGTCATTATCATTCTATTAAGGTTCTCTTTAAAACAAAAAACAAGAAAATATTTTTGCATATGTTAAATTTAACTAGCAATGTATGCCAGAAATGCTTCAATTCTTTGACACAAGATCTGTGTAAAAAAATTCTCAGCATACAATTTTAATGATGCTCATCTTTGTTTCATAATGCATGCATCAGAAAGTTCTCTTTACATATTGTAGTCCTTTTTTCTGAAGAAACCTTATGCCGATTTCTAGTTACTGCTCTATTTCCTACAGGAGCTTAGGCAAACTTAATGTGATCTTAACCCTTACAGTCCCTGTCGCGTATATTTTCCTCTAACTATTTCTTTTGTTAAATCCCGGAATCGTATATTTCCCTCCGAAAACGAATTTCCTAGAATCCCGGCGACGTATATTTCCCTCAAAGGAAGGGTGTCTATTTAAAGATCAAAATAAAGGATTTGACCTTTCACCACAGTCTCGGGCAGAATATTTATTCGATAGCTGAATAGCTGAATTTTATTTCACTTTTTAAATTAAGAAAATCGACCAATTACTGAGTTTTTTGTGCAAATCTGTATTTATTGGTATCAAACATGGCTTCCACAAGTAATAATGTCGATGATGACTTAGGTATTGATGAAAGTTTTTGTTCAGAAACAATTATAGACTTACTTTTAGGATTCGATGATTCAGATGCAGATAATAATGATGATGAGGTAGAGGAAATTAGTGAATCATTGACTACAGTTCCAAATTTAAGAGTGTCGGAGTCCGTGGGATTGGCTAGTTTTAGGCCTAGACCTAATGTTGATGTTGACCTAGATGCAGATCAGCTGAGTGGGTGGCATAAAGACGCCCTTATACCTCCTAAAACACTTTTCAATGGTAGATCTGAACTATTAGAATCCATAAATATATCTTTCACCCCTATGGATTTTTTGTCTTAGTTTATAAATGAGGATTTTTGGGATTTAATTACAAATAAAACCAATCAATATCCAACTGTTAAATCAATGGCGTCAGATGTAGGGGGAAAACAAATTTCTTGAAGACTGGACACCAGTCTCTAAAGATGAAATGAAGTCTTTTTTTGCCATTTTATTATGCATGGGATTAGTGGTCAAATCTAGCATTAGAGATTACTGGTGTTCTGGGGGACCAACAGAGACGCCATGGTTTTCAACGGTCATGCAAA
Organism: Anisus vortex; assembly: GCA_949126835.1. Taxonomy (NCBI): domain Eukaryota; kingdom Metazoa; phylum Mollusca; class Gastropoda; family Planorbidae; genus Anisus; species Anisus vortex. The sequence goes on from OX421499.1 coordinate 22,691,435, forward strand.
GAAATCGTTTCCAAGCAATTTTATCCAACTTTCACATTTCTGACATCGAGGAAGAATATGAACAGCCTCATGATGAAAAAGACAAACTATTTAAAATAAAACCCCTAATGAACATGTGCTTAGAGCGTTTCAGATCTGTGTATTCTCCTGACCGAGACTTAGCCATAGATGAAGCTACTTGTCCTTTCAAAGGCCGCTTGTCATTCAAGATATATAATCCAAATAAGCCCAATAAATTTGGTATAAAATTGTATACTCTTGGTGAGAGTAACTCTGGCTGCTGTCTAGGCTTTGACATTTATTCTGCCACAGAGTCATTCCTTGTTGAACATGCAGCTGGTGCAGGACTGGATGGGGCAGCCTCTACCACAGAGACATTCCTTGTTGAACATGCAACTGGTGCAGGACTGGATGGGGCAGCCTCTACCACAGAACACAATTGTTGTTGGATTGATGAATTATGCTGCTTGTTTAGGAAAAAGGCCACCATGTTTATATGGACAATTATTATTCATCTGTGCCTCTTTTTGAATTTTTGGCTACTAAAGACACCTAAGCTTGTGGCACAGTAAGAAGCAACAGAAAAGGTCTTCCTAAGATTTTTAGCCAGGCAAAGCTTAAAGAGCAGCAAATTATTTCAAGGGAAAAAAACCATTTGCTTGCCTTAAAGTTCCAAGACAAGAGAACCGTTCACATGTTGAGCAGTATTCATTCTGATATTGCCAAGATAATGAAAAAAACCAACAGGCCAGATAAAATGAAGCCTGATGCCATAATAGACTATTGCAGCAAAATGGGTGGAGTTGACTTGCTTGACCAAATATCACAATATTATGAGATAACAAGAAGAAGCATGAAATGGTGGAGGAAACTTGCTCTCTTCCTAATGGATATTTGTGTTGTCAATTCGTACATTATGTACAAAAAATTTTCCCCTGATCGCAAAAAAACTCTCCCATTCAGAGTTCAGGATACAGCTGGTCAAGTCGTTAGCCAGCACGATCACCATGAGAGCTGCGCTAAGAAGATACTCTACTGAGAGTAGTGAAGAAAACCCAGCACGCTTAGTCGAGAGGCACTTCTCCAGCTACATTCCCCTTGTTTCTGAGGCATCAAAAAAAAAACATGGGCAGAGAGATTGTGTTGTCTGCAATATGCAAAGAAAGATAGAAAAGGATTTAAGAGAATTCAGACATCCCACTGGTGCTCTGATAGTCAGGTATCTCTCTGTTACCCGCAATGCTTTAATGTCTACCACCAAGTCAAAGACTTCAAAGCTGCTGCCCGCATTCAAAAACTTGGAGCATATGCCAATGAGGATGAAGATGATGACACTGTACCCGTAGCCAATGGAAGTAAAAAGCAAAAGAAATAAATGTTGTGTCTGGTTTTTATTGCATTAAATTTTGTATGTCATATCAATTTTGTTGTTTTTTTTATTTATGAATAATGTTGTTGTTTTTATTGTTGTCCATCATTTCTCCATATACCCATAATCAGTTTTCAATGGTCCTTATTAGGACCAAAACAAACAATTCTCAAATTAGCTTGAGACGAGTTTACAATAGTTTTCTGTATGAAGGTACATTTTTATTTCTGTATTAATCTTCAAACCTGTCTGTCATCGTCTAGTTATTGTGTTGCATTAGTGTATTATACTCCACTATCCTTAAATATCATATAATAAAAACAATAACATCATTCAATTATTATTATTACTTGCTACATATGTCAATAGCAGCAACTGCAGCAACATATACACAAATAAGTGACAAGAAAAAAAAAATTATTGTCTTAGCAATTTTATCCATTAATCCTGTGACACGGTGGCCAAGTGGCAGCGCACTTAACTATTGCACTAAAGGGTCATGGGTTCAAATCCCTGTTAATGTATTATTTGTTCCTGGCTTTTAGGGTGTCCCTGATCCTACCTAGCTCTGGTGAGCACCTGACATTAGTTTGGGCACCATAAAGGTAGCTTGATATTGTGGCGGCCACACCTGACATTAGTTTGGGCACCATAAAGGTAGCTTGATATTGTGGCGGCCACACAATCCCCTAGTATACAATGGCCAAATAAACTTTAAAAAAAAAGAAAAAGGTATATTTAAGATCTTTATCCAATTCTGAACAAATAATGTTCTACATGTTATCATCAATTATGCAAAACAAGAAAGCTACAAATATACTTTGCAACCCTATCAAATTTGGGATCATTCCAAAATAATGTCTGGGACACAGGGAATTATGAGTAAAATAATAGCTGGGACTGAGGGTATATATAACAAAAAAGTAGGTCGGAGCTTTAAGGGTTAAAAGACATTACTCAATGGTCTAGATCAGAGGTCAGCAACCTTTTGATTATATTGTGCCAAAGTAGGATTTATAATTCATTCAGCGTGCCAACAGTCTAAAAATCAACCTGCTCCAGCAATTAATTTCTTGTAGCTGAAACTTGCATTGCCTTTTTTGTGGGTCTTTCTTGTGCCATAGAAAATGTCTCTGCGAGGTAGGTTTGGTACACGTGCCTTTGGTTGCCGACCTCTGGTCTAGGTAAATCTTTTTTAAATGTCAGATAAAAAATATCTTTAGAGGCCGACAGATGTTATTGCTGATTTTAATAAGGCTACAAACTCACCTCTGAGAGTCCTGAGAAAAGTATTCTGTTGGTTTATATTAAATTTTTTGTCATTAGCCATTATGAATATGTTGTTTGAATCACAAAGACTTTTTTGTTATTGCAGAGTTTGTCATCTTGCTGGTCAGTATGCCCGCACTTTGCAGAAAAATCAACCAAATCTTGACATTACAGATAAAGATATTTTGTGTGTAGAAATTGCTGGCCTTTGTCATGACCTTGGTAAGATTTAAGTCTACCTTTCATTTTAACGTGCTGATTTAACGGCGACTCAATCATCAATTAAAGTGTGAAAAAACAAACTATGATGGAATCAATCCTCGTGTTATTATTTATACTTATAACCTTAAAACTTGAAACACACAATATTTATAAAGTATGGTTTTTTAGATACACATACCTGGATGAAAAACCCAGCCAAATAACTCGTTATAAATATTTAAAGCTATTTTTTAGCAAAAACACATTGAAAAATGGATTGGCCTAGGAGAACCCACTCTTTGAACAAATTTACAAACGAGGGAGTTCAATATATATTATTCATTGTTTATTAGGATAATATAATCTGTTACGTGACACTGTATCTATATATTTATGTGCCACTATAAAACCATGTAGTATTATATGTCTATGCAACTATACTAATATATCTTCCCACCCACAGTATTGTATTGAATCTATAAGAGAGTGGGTACTAAAATGCATTCGTAAGCATAGCAGACGATACTTAAAAGATTACATTTTGCTGAAATGTGTTGCACTAGGGCTATTTTTAACTTGCTCGCTAAGAGATGTTACCTCTCATCTCCCCCCAATACTTTCACCATGATCATTAATGTTGCACGCTTTTCCGCATGTCTGCCTTGACATCCGGAAAGGCAATTGAATGTGCGCCGTTCCTGTCAATCTGATTGGTTCAACTGCCTAACCATTTGATTTGCGCCTTTCGTCAGCTCATCTCAATTTCCCAGCCAAAATCAGTCAGCACCAAAAATCTTTGGCATAAAGATGCGTTAAATCTTTGCTCTTAAACTTTGTACATTATCTCCAATTCACATATTTGATGCATGAAGTTTTCAAGTATTTACATTGAAACTATTATTCAAATAAATTGTTGGAACTGTTAAGAATTTGCTTCACTTATTTTATACAAGCTGAATTTTATACTGTTATAATCAAACTGAGGAAAATATTCAATAAACCACCGTCTGAGCAAGTGATGAATCTGCCTGCCTCTGAATCATACCAATAGAACCTAGACTAATGCAGCTTAAATACTGATGATCAACCTTCAAGATATTTATCGAGATGTTCTTCTTTATAACAAATCATATATTAATTAGAGGATTGGAAAGTAAAAGCCATTTTAGCTATGTGAATAGGGAAAATAAGTTTTCTACACTAAGTTTACAAGAATATGTGATAGTCAGATGATTGTCCCTTTGTCAGATTACCTTTTTAGCTAAAACTACATCATACCTTTGTCATACCAAACAAACATGCAGCAAGTGTTTTAATAAATAAAATTAAAATAGATTTTAGAATGCTACCCTTCATGAACAAATCTATAAAAATAAACTGGTTTTGAAAATGAAAAAAAAACGGTCTTAAAGGTCGCTTTTGTTTTCTTTTTTCTTAAGGTCATGGTCCATTTTCTCATTTGTTTGATGGAAAATTTATTCCTGCTGTCTGCCCTGAAAGAAAATGGAAGGTAATAGCAGCCCTTTGTTATAAACTTTGTGCACTGAGCATGCGAAAATGTTAATAGCAAAAGTAGCCATCATTCATTCATTCCTGTGCTTTTCTTAACATAACATTACCAACATATCTTTAAGTCTTTTAATAAAAAAAAGAACTAGTGATTAAAAGTCAGTTTAGTTTGTTATTCCTCTTATTAACATTTCAATGTATCTATTTACTAAACATTTTTTTAGCACGAAAAGGGTTCCTTGGACATGCTGGATTTTCTCTTAGCCGAGAATAAGTTTATGGAGCCTGGTGGAATATTAAACAAGTATGGATTGGATGAAAATGATATACTATTCATTAAAGAACAAATTTACGGACCTTTGGATGTATGTTAATTTTTTTTTTTTATGTTTCTCTTTTTGAACACATAAGATTCATTACGCTATCAATTGTTTCTGATTGTCATTGAGACAGTCTCGGGCTTGAATCCTGGTTACGGCTGTATGCTACCAATTACCCCTTTTTTTTATTAACTAAATAATATTATCTAAATTTTCACCATTTTACCAGTATGGAATATAATTTTTGTGTACCAATTTTCAAAAGATGGAAAATCTTTTGGTTGCCAAGGCAATGTCCGCTATATTTAAAAAGCCTTGTGCATTTCAACCAAAATAATATATATATATATATATAATTAGGTACAATATGTTTAGAAATGGACATGCAACATTATGCATGATTTGGTTTTATCAATTTAGGCACAATTTTTTTTATGAACTTTTTCCTGCCACACTTTTTAATTAATTCATTTTGCCATAAAACTGCTTTGTGACCATTTTGTATTTTTTGTTCAACAGAAAAACAGTGCAAAGAAAGGCAGAGACATAAATAAATACTTTTTGTATGAGGTAACCACATTTTTATTGCTACAGTGTTAGATAAACATTTTTTTTTCTCATAGACTTTTGTGTGTACTAATGAGGTTATTACAATTATGCTGTGAAAGTCAATAATTTCCTCTGTGCAGATTGTCTCCAATAAAAGGAATGGCATTGACGTCGACAAGTGGGACTATTTTGCCAGGGACTGCCACCACCTTGGTGTGAAGAACAACTTTGATCACTCCCGCTTCATGAAATTTGCCAGGGTTATACAGGTCAACGGTGAATGGCAAATATGTACCAGAGACAAAGTAATATTTTGTTTTGTTTATTGACCATTTTGAAATTGAAACAGTTTATAGTTTATGCACAAGTGTCAATATTTTTACCAGCTGACACAACTTTGAAGAAAGTTAAAACAATTTTTTAATGATAGGACACTGTGGCATAGGGGCAGTCTAAGATTATATTCCTGGTGAAGGCTAGGATTAGTTCCTGGGTCTGGATGATGTCTCTGAGTCCACCCAGCTCTGATGGTTACTTGACATTAGATTAGTTGGTGGCTAACTCAAGGTGCCTGAGCATAGCGCTGGCCACACATTCCTCCATTCCATGGAAACTTGTGAATTCTGTTGAAATTAGTTTGAGGAGAGTTACTTTCCTTTTATTTTTTTTAATGGCCATATGCAATAGTCAGTGTAGTACATAGTGGACTAGAATTGAATAGGGCGTTTGCAATCCCGTGACAAAAAGCACGAGATTTGTGTTTACTTTGAGTAATGGTGTACAATTAACAATGGCCGCTGTATTAATAAAGTTTCATATAGGCTCGAGCTTTTTTTAAATGATGTGTTGTGTTTTAAGTCTTATTAAGATTTAAGCTGTATTATGTATGTTAAATAAAATAGGCTATTTTATTATTATCATATACATAGATCATAGACGATGTGAGCCTATTAGTGACTTGACTAGATAGCCTGTTCATCAACACTATCACGTGACATCGTAGCCTAGCCTACGAAACATTAAAAGTGTAGGCCTATAAAGTGAAATTGAAAGTGTAAATTGGTCTAGCCGGCCCTAGCCTAATCACATTAATCAATTAATCTACAGTACTACTATGTACCTCCTTATTTTTGAGTAGGATAGCCAATATTCAGATGTGAATTTTGCATGATAAAGAAGTACTTCACTTTCACCACGTTACATTTGTACCTCAAGTGGGTTCTTTATTTACACAAATACGTCACTAAAAACCTAAGCCACGCCCACTAAGAACGCTCTATAGATATAAAACTAAATTTACATCCATAATGGTTATTGGGTTTTTCTAGTTACCTAGTGATTATTTCTTATTGTTTCTAATTACCTAGTGATTATTTCTTATTGTTTCTAATTACCTAGTGATTCTTTCTTATTGTTTCTAGTTACCTAGTGATTATTTCTTATTGTTTCTACTTACCTAGTGATTATTTCTTGTTATTGTTTTCTTCAGATGGCACATTCTGTTGTTGTTTTCTCTTTTCGTGATATGTTGGTAATTGGTAATTTGTTGTTATTGTTTTAGAGCTTACACTTTCAGGTACATTATTTAATCTAAGTGTTTTTTTTTTTTAAATGTGTTTTCTATGTCTTTTCTTTTTAACTAGGAGATTGGCAATTTGTACAACATGTTCTACACTAGATACACACTCCACAGAACAGCATATCAGCACAAAGTCAGCAATGCTATAGAGACAATGTAATCTACTTCTTTTATCTTTCACTTAGCTCTATGTAATTATACAAGCTGTAGTAATAAGTTCTTAGATTTAAATGGGAAGATTTTTTCTTTCCCTAAACTGTTATGGTCTTTGGGGGAGCTAATGGACACTGCGTATCCATTAGTCCTTTCTGTGGGCTTGGTAGACTTGGTGGCACCCATCTCCTCTCCAAGTCGGTGGATTTTTTATTTCTGGTTGTCTGCACCGTGGGTCAAACCCAGGATGTTGAGCTTTTGACTTTGCTATCTTTGCTTTGATATTGCAAGTGAGATAGCATTACAAACCATTGAATAGTGAGATGATGTATAGGTTAGATGATTACTCCATGTACATGTTTTGTTACATCCTGCATGTTCTAAACTACTGAAAACAATGACTTTCTACATAGAATCTATGTGATTTTCATGAAAGCCACTTGCTTATAAATTAATGTGTTTAAAGGTATTCCCTTTCATGACAACCATCAGTACTACAGGGTCCCACTCTGCTTTCTTTGCATGCGACTTTTTCATTATTGGTATTATATTTATTGTACAGAATTTTATTTATTACATTAGTCTGACTTTTAATCAATTTAACAAACATTTTTTTAATTTATATCTATTGTAGGGTTGTACATGCTTTGATAAAGGCAAATCCTTACCTTCAGTTTGATAGGAAAGATGGGTAAGTTGGCTGTTTGAATCAGTAAAATGTAAAAGCTTAAATATTCGTTCATTGCATTGATTAGCTCCCTTTGTTATTTTTTAGAATTTTTGTTAAACATCAGCAACTCTTTAAGCACCTATAACACTTTCACATGGACTGGGAAAGTTTGGGAAAATTGACCGTGGTTTAAGAAAGTTAATGAAGTTTGCTCAAATGGACCAAGTAGCATTACAAATATTTATTTTCAATGTTTAAATGTGATAACATTTTTCAATGGGTACTTATAAAAACTTCCCCCCAAACTTATTTTTTTATTTGGGCTACCTATGTACACTACCAGATTTCATGATATTTCACAATACCTTATGTAAAGTTGATGAAAAATTCAGAAATTTTTACTTGAGAGCAAAAATCATGCATATACAAATGTGAACAATTAATAAGTAGTGATGTTAAAATACTCTTTTGAGCCAGTAAGAAAATGCCTTTGAAAAATTACAGGAACCCAGGTATAAGAGTGTGCACATTCTATTATTGACATAAACAGAAAGTATACAGAGACAGTGTTCATTCTAACAATGTATGCACCTGTAAATACATCTGACATGCCACTATACCATTATATCCATTAACAACATGATACATTAGCCAGGAGTGAAAAGACAATTGTTTGAATTTTATAACATATGTTTAAGCCACTTGAGATAGTATTATTAAGTACCGTGTACTTTTCTAAGTCTTCACTTTAGACGGCCACCGTCTTTTTTTTTTCCTTCTTCTTTAATTGAATAAATTAACCTCACTTCCCAACAGCACCAAGTGCAGGATGTCCGAGTGTATTGATGACATGCATGCCTACACCCAGCTCACTGACAACGTCCTGTTCAAGTTACTGTACTCGGACATCCAGGCCCAGGACTTGCAGGAGGCTAAAAATATCATACAGCGAGTCTTCGCCAGAGATTTGTATACGTGCGTCTATGAGAGTGTCCCTCTGGAGGCTATACACTTCTGCATGGTAATACTACTTTACTAAACTACATGGATTATCTTACATGATAAATTTACTTTACCACATAGAAACCTTACTTATGCAACATGTTAATCTTGCATTATTTTATTAATGGGATCCTACATTGCATATCTACATGGATATCCTACTTTACTACATATTACTCTTACTGTAGTACATTTGGTGTTCACTTATTGCTAGGCTATTTCTTATTAACTTGTGTGATTCAAGGTTGGCATCTGTAATCAAGTGGAGAAAATTTGAATCTTAAAATATGATAAAGAAATAATCTGAGACAACCTTTGCATTCTATAAGAACCTGTTAGAACTTTGTTTCTTGTCCATTACCAGTTGTCAAATACTTTTTGAAACATTTATTTTCTATTCTTCATCCCCCTTCTTCTTTATAATTGACAAAAGTAATGGTTTGGACTCCACATTCCTGTTTTGCTTAACACTGTGTATACTGTTTACTATTTACTCCTCTTTTTTTTTAATTTACCAAGTATTATTTTTACTTTAACCACAATCCAGTATGTAAAAAATTATTTTGAAATTCTGATTTTTTAAATGTTATAAATGCATTCATTGCCATGGCAATGGCCACAGTATATATATGTACATATATTTTGTTAGATACAATATGTGGTGAAATGTATGCAAAACATTTTCATTCATTTAAATAGGCTATTTTTTTTCCCTGTACTACTTTTAAATATTTAATTTGCCACCAAAATTGCTACAATTTAGCCTTCAAAAAATAAAATACATATACTCCAATATAAATGAGACAAGATGTGGTAACAAATGCCTAGATTAAAATGGCAAAGCTTCAATAGAATTGATAAAGAAATCTTATAGGTTTTGGCGAAATAAGATACAGAAAGATTCTTTTCACAACTATAAATACTATTTAAGTCAGAAAGATTAAAATTGAATGTCCAAATTTGAAACAAATCACATTTTGATTCTAATGGTGTATTATTGTTTTGCTGCATTTGTTTTAAGTGTTAAACATGAGCAATTGTTTAGTTTTCCCAGGCATACATTTGCATATTTTTTATTTTAAAAAAATGTTTTTGGTATCATGAGAGCATCATTTTATGTGTACAGAAAGGATTAAATTGTTCAAATACATCAGATCTAAAATATGATGATTGACACTTTTAGCCTTATATATATTTATTGTCACACTAAGCCTTAATTGTAGGATTCAGTAGATTAATAGGTTGTGGCATTGGTCTCCTGGTTTGAAAAAAATCACTTATTATAATTAACCATAATTAATCTTACTTTTTTTGTATCAATTTACCCATTTATTTTTCATTTACTGTTTATTTATTCCTAAGTAATTAGTAACAAATATTTTTAAAATATATTGCTCATTCTGTGTTGATATTTTATTTGTATAACAGACTGCTGATGAAATACTGAAAGATGTTCTTCAGAAAGCTGAGGAGTTTTCTGGTGTTTCTTATACATTAACTGATGCAGTTGTTCAGGTGAAGAAGTCTTTTTTTTTATTCCTTCATTTCTTGCTTTGTCTGGAGCTTTTTTTGTTGTAGATTTTAGTTACATCATTGGATAATAATATACATCATGCCTTTGCTTGTCATTGTATTGCAGATCACGTACCTAGATTTTGGTATGAAGCATCAGAATCCAGTTGAAAAACTGTTAGTCTATTCAAAACATGAAGGCGACACTGCCAGGCACCTACCCAAGAGTGAGGTAAGTTGTTGAATTATATTTGTATTACATTTCACTTCAAAACCCTAAGCTTTCTGTCAAGTGACAAAGCTTTGCCAACCCTTTTTTTTTTATTCATTTTTTTTTAAATATTTATTCTTTTTTCGATTTCATCAAATCCTTGTCATAGGCAAGCCGCATCTTGGGACCCATGACATTCTCGGAGCTGTTAATTAGAGTCTACAGCTGCAACAGAGACAAAGCCAAGTGTGAAATCTTACGTAGAGCTTCCAAGTGCTGGTTTGATGAAATGCAGGTAAGATTTTGGTTTGTCCGTGTTCATCTGATGAACTCATCTGATCTCATTTTTGCTGTTCTTTTTCCAGCTCCATCATACACAAAAAAAAATAAAATCATTAGTTTGATAAAAATGTTTTTTTCTTCCTTTGCTCATTGTTTCTTAGCTTTGTTCCTGTATACCTTTTTGAGTTATCTTTCTTTACTTCCCACCATGCCCTAGCTGCAGGAAGCTACTGGCATTGTTTGATGTAGTGGATAAAGCTTGACTCGTCCTACACCCCAGTTGCTTTTCCACCACCATGTTTTTTTCAATACTTTATTTCTTATGTTCTGCTTCAGAGAGGCTGGGATCAGACTATGACCACTCCAGAAAAGAAAAGGAAGGAAGAATTAAGTCCCTTGTTGCAACTTACACCTAGTTCTGCTGGGAAACACAGGACAAGATACTCCAACTTGGATATGGAATAATTACCATAAATGATCAACCTTGACAAAATTTTGTTGTCTTTTTATTTAAAAAAAAATTATGGTATGGATGTTTGATGATAAACTATATTTATGCATTTCTAAGACATTTATTACTTTAGACACTACCCATTCAAAGTAAGAAATTATACCTTGTTGTGATACTAGGAATCCATTCCTCCATTTATTTGAACATATTTCTGCACCTACTGTGATTTTGCACACCATTTAATTCTTGCAATTCTTTATTTGCTTTTTTTTAAACATTTATATTTATTGTGGGCCTATTGCTCAACCCAAGCCATTTTTTTGTACAGTGTATTAAATTAAATATTGTTTTTCTTTCATGTTAAATTAGTCCCAATTAAATAATTACTTGTTTTTTTGCGTTTATGTTGATTTTTAAAAAAATAGTTTTTTTGTTAAACGTGTTGAATTTAAGCTTACTCTGTAGCTATAGGCATTATTTTTCAACCAAAAATTTGAGGTAGAAATTGTTGTTGTGTTTGGACATAATTGCCTTAAAAGTTTATAATGTCATTATTTTGTTAGTCTGGATTTGCATTTCAATAAAAAATGTTTTCATAATATATTATAGCATACCTACTTTTGGAAATAAAGCAATTTAAAAAATGAGACTTTTAGAGGGCATTTTAGGCATTATTTTAATCTTTTTAATCAATATTTTACTAGTGATTGCATTTATATATTTTATTGTTATTTCTTTAAAAGCTGGTACCGTAAAAAAAGTCAGAGAATCTTTTTATCTGTAAATTTGTGAGCACTTCTCAGACTCAGAGGGATTCCTGGAGTAATGGAATTTTTTTGTTTGTTTTCTTCAACCATATTTTAGCTTTTAGTAAATTAATCTACTATCTACAATTATGAGCATAATATTATAAGTTTTGGTCCTGGATCTTTTCAGATATGAGTACCCCATTCTAGCCCTGGTTTGGAAAAAATTTACAAAATGTTTATTGAAGGAAAATAAAAAAAACAATATTTAATTTATTTAAAAAAAAACAATTTTAAAAAGTTATGTGAGAAAATTTCCTTGTGTAATTGAATTATTTATCTGTGTTCTACTTAAAGTATAGTCAATAAAACAAGAAAACCAAGCATTTATCGCTTAGCATGTTTATGGCTAAATTGACATTAATTAGAAAAAGCGCTTTAATTTTTAACAGTTGAACTTGAATATTCCTTGCGTAGTATATTAGTAGGATTTTGGCTTTCTAGACATAATGATGATATGTTGACTGTAAATAAATTTAAGCAAATTGTTGGATCATTTAAACAAATAATTTAACACTGTTTATGTTTGTCATTTTCATATTTTATTTTTTTTTACTTTTATATCCAATGCAAAATCATATTACTAAGCTTTTACTACATTTTCTGGTAAATGTCCAACATTTTATAAACAAATTGTCATTTATAGATTTTAAAATTTTTTTTTTATTTGTTGTAAAAGTTTGTTGAAAAATGTGCATCTTACAATTGGAACCGAAACTGGGTTTTGGGGCCTTATAAGAACTGATGTCTCTGATAGCCAGTTTTGCAAGCCTTGCATTACATAATATGTTTAGAAAATAAAATGTATAGCTGGACAACAATCAATAGTTTCATACTTATGTGGCATGGTGTGTTTACTTACCAAGATGTTATGGATCCTCTAAATCTACCCAGCTTTGGATAAGTATCTGATATCAGTTGGGAAAATTCTAGGCAACATTGTTATGGCCACACAGCATTTTGTGGCCACCCAAATGGCATTGTTAAGAACACTTTTATTTTTATGGGTAATTTTTCCTGATTCATATCAATCTTCCATTAACAGTTTATCATGATAACAAAACGCTTCAGGTTAACCTACTTGTGTTGTTACTGAGGAGTTTCAAAGGAGACCAATGTTCTAATGCAAGGATCCCCAACCAATATATGCATGGTCCACGCCCCCTAGGTGTGCTTAACAAAATTTGTGCATTTATCTGGCCTCAGTAATGCAGGACAAGGCATCCATCCTTCTCCTTGTTTAAAAGTTCTAGGGCCCTAAACTTAAGTGTCACATGCTCCTTCAGAGTCTAGATATGATTTCGTTGGCTCCCAAGGTGAGCCCCAAGTGAAAATATTCTAAGAGATTTTTTTCCCAGTAATCTTAACACCAATTTCAGGCCAGACTTGAGCATCATTAGTTCGCTGATATATTTCCTGCAGGTCATACTTCCTGCAGGTCATACTCAACAATAAATCTAGGTATTCTCATTTCACATTTAAAGCTTGGTCTGGCAGAGCCAGCTATTTCAACACATTTAATCCCCATCCTGATCATGGCATGTCATATATGTGTTTTACAGTCAATAACTTTCTCTCCCATTTCATTCTTACCCCAGATTGCCCATTTTCGCAATAATAGCAAGATCAATAATCTACTGTTTTGATGAAACTTTGTCAGTTTTAGAAAAAATTATTCAGTGAACCCACTTTCCATTGATCTATCACTACCCCTGTCAATCTTATCCTTCGTGTTTATATCCAGGGATATAATAGATGGGATGAATAACACCAGCACACATTCAAATGGTTCTAGTGTGCTGAACTTTATTAGCCCTTGTTTGGTCCCTAAAGGTCTTCAAATGAAACTTTTTTTTTTCAACTTTTTACTGTATGCTGAAAAAACTATTTCATATTTTCTAAAACTTGAAAGAAATAAATGGTGAAATATTTCTTTGTACTTACGGACAAAATATTATTTAGTTGTTTTATTTTTGTTTAAATAGCACAATTTATGGAAGTAAATGGTTTCAAAGCATTGTCTTCAAATTCATTGTAAAAGACTGGTAAAGATCATATAAACAATTTATACAATAGAAAATTCATTGTTTACTATTAAAGTGAAATGACTTTTTTTTAAAGTTATTTTACTGCTAACATATTATTGTACTGATGATTTTGCCAAATGAAACTTGTTTCCAGCTTTAGCAGCCCTAATTTCCCTTAAGGACTGAAACAAGGTACTTAATAATTATATACATTATAAAATTATATATGCATAATTTGTATTTTTTGCCCATTGAAGACTTCCCTGAGCTAATGGAACAAAATGTATGTTGAATATTTTTTCATGAACAAAATATTTATTATTTTTGGTTTTAGAATGTTTTTGTTGAGATTATTTTTTTTTTTTTTTTTTTTTGTTGTTTTTCAACAGCACTATGATTTTATATAACATCAGAACTATTTTTTTTTAAAAAGAAGCACATTGTGCAAGCAGGCAGTAGGTGTAAGACACAATAAATATACACAGTGGTACCTCGGGTTACTAATAAAAATTTAGATTTGGTAATACTTAGTAAAGTTTCTATGGGAATGGTGGCAGAGCGGCTACACGTTCAGCTGACGTACTGAAGGTTTCGAGTTCAAATCCTGGTGAAGGCTAGGATTTGTTCCCAGGATTGGAGGGTGTCCCTGGGTCTACCCAGCTCTGTTGGGTACCTGACATTAGTTGGGGCAATGGTAAAGGCAGCTGGGTTTTTATAACAGATCTCAGTTGTTTAAAGACTGTCACTTGGTTTAGTCATCTAGTGACAGCAAGCTCAGTTTGACATGTCCAGGATTCAAATCTTGGAGACAGCTAGGCTTATTGCCAGTATCTGGAGGGTGACCCAGATTTGATGTCCTTATTTGATATCTACGACTAAGATAGGTTTGAGAAAAGTAATGAAACCAAATGAAAAATTAGTTTATAATATAACTAATTCACCAGTACATAAAGAAGCCCTTTTATATAATATATGGTAAATATATTTTATTTATGTAAAAAAATGTTTTATAAAAAACATTGATTTTTTAATTAGGCAGCAAGTATTTAGACAATTTATGCTATGAACTTTATTATTTCAAAATAAATTGTTTAGTGGCATTTATGGATATTTAATCTTCCAGTCTTGACTGACAGTAAATGAGTCATGTTAGGTATTCAATAGTATTGGTTATTGACATTATAATTAGTATTTTTCAAAAATTAAACACAACATTAAATAAAACACAACTATTTTGTCTTATTCAGTTCAAATTGTATTATCAATTGTTGCTTGAATTGTGTGATTATGTGTCATATATTATTATTATACTATATAATAAAGTTCGGCCTGACTGTAAGCCTGAAAAAGACAAACGTCATGGCTCAGGGCACGGAGACCCCTCCAAACATTGTCATCGATGGACACTCTTGGAGGTTGTCGAGAACTTCACATACCTCGGGTCCATTATCTCGAGTTCACAGTCCATCGACTTGGAGATCAACAGCAGGATCGCCAGGGCAGCCACAGTCATGGCCCAACTAAAACAGCGAGTGTGGGACAACTCCAGCCTCACCGAGAGGACCAGACTGCGCGTCTACCACGCCTGCGTATGGCTGTGAGTCATGGACCACCTACGCGAGGCACGGGAAGAAACTCAACAGCTTCCATATGAGGTGCCTACGGAGAATACTGCAGATCAAGTGGCAGGATAGGGTCTCCAACACAGAGGTGCTGGAGAGAGCCAACATGAGCAGCCTTCACGCTGTGCTCAGTGAGAAACGCCTCAGGTGGCTCGGCCATGTGAAAAGGATGAATGCAGGTCGCATTCCTAAAGACCTCCTCTATGGAGAACTGGTCGAAGGCCACCGGAAGATAGGGCGCCCAAAACTGCGATTCAAGGACCTTTGCAAAAGAGACCTGAACGAGAGCTCAATTGACCTTGACACATGGGAATGCCAAGCTTCTGACCGACCAACCTGGAGGCTCGCAGTCAGGCTTGGCACATCCCGCGCAGAAACTGGGCGCATGGAAGCTGCCATCCAGAAAAGAGCGAGGCGGAAGGTTCCTTTACAACAGCCATCCACCTTCAAATGCCTGAAGTGCGGCAGGGATTGCCACTCCCGAGTTGGCCTCCACAGCCATTCTCGGCGGTGCAGCTGGTCACCTTTGCCGTGAAGCTACACCATCGTCTCTTGGAGACGGACGGATGCCGACGGAATATAATAAAATAATCAAAATTAGGTCTCAAAGCAAAGATAAGAAAATACTTATAAAGGAGAAGTCACTCTAGATACATCCATTTTTTTTTAAATGAATTAATTGAATAAAATGTTTACAGTTGTGAAAAAAAACAATGAATTCACTCAAAAACATGATAAAAAGTTTCATATGTCTTGCTCCCTTATATACACAAAATAACAAACATTACATTTCTTTTTTACCTCCCCCCACCCCATGCCATATTACTAACCACCAGTCTTACACAATTCTATATACACCAACATTTCAAATATTAACATAATTTTACAGATTAACTTCAAACTACACCACATATATTTTTACCCATGCTATGCATTCATGAAAAAACAGTTTCTCAGGCAGAGAACAGCTGTGGTGCTAATCATCTTCATCACCTTCTTCAAAAGATAACAATGAATTGTTCTTAGTTTTTGTAGCTGTGGATTCTTTCTTTTTCTTGGATTCTTTTGACTTTTTAACAGTGCTAGAAGAATCTGTGGAGGTTTCTGGTGCTTCTTGGGTCCTCTTGGAGGGTTTTTTAAATGTGATCTTCTCATCGAGCCTTGCTGGTCCTGCACACAGAAGCCAAGAGCATTGAAACATTTGTTTTATTATGTTACAATTATGTAGCAAGCATGCAAGCATTGACAAATCGTAAAAATATAGCTCTCTTTAATGATTGTGCAGTAGTTTAAAAAAGTTTAAATATACTTTGCACAAGTATTTAATCTTTACAGGTGTGGCCATAACATTGTGTATCACCTCTTTTAAAGGGTTTATATCCCCTTGGTGTAAGTAAAGTACCCGTCAGGCCGGATTGATCCATAGGTTGGTGTAGGTGAGATGAATTATACCGGGTATGTGACACAGCTTAAATTAGGCGAGTAGGATGCTAAAACTAAATATGTTGCTTGAACTCTTTCATGGTGAGAGTCAACAAAAGCTGACATTAGGGCCTGAGTGCAGGAGTTGACTTTATTCAGTATGTAGGGGTAGAGGCCTACTAGCAACAGTATTGTGGACAAATATCACCATGCCATGGGCTTTCTAAAACTATAATCCTTTTGTGTCCAATAATCAGATTTACATATTTATTATCAAAGTATATTTTTAAGTTTGGTACCGAATTAATACACATGCTTCTTGAAAACATATAATAAATAAATTTTGTAACATATTTAGTATAGATTGCAAAGCTATTGGCATTATTATGTACCTTCGTCTACAACTTTCTGTTCTTTTTTCACCTCTTCAGCTGTGAGGTCCCCCTCGTTTAACACAACTATTGTAGGCTTTTCATCTTCTTTTTCTGGCACATCCTCATCTTCATCATCTTCAAAATTACTGGTATCCCTCTGGAAATAAAAAGAAAAAAACGACCTATCACAAGTGTTATGTAGGAGTTCACTCCTATGCCCTTTTTCCCCACCTAATTTTTATCATTAGACCTTTATTCTCATTGGTTGGGGCCACTGATAAACTTTGGGTGTTTGTTACCGGTGTTCACTTTAATTTTTAGTCGTGGTTGAGATAAGATGTCTTCTTTGTGTACATGTTTTTTTTGCAAGGGAAGAGTTTTGTGTTATTTTTACCTCTGGTGTTGACAATGATAAATAAGATACAGCTAGAACCCCTAATACAGAAGAAACCATACCCCGACACGCTAGTAACACAAGCAATGTATAGCCTAATTCAAACGGATTTTATAGCCAGTCAGAATAAAAAATGCATAATCTGGCATGTAACATTTTCATTTGGTTGACCATTAATATTTTGTATAAGGCCTACACTACAAATAAAAATGAAGTGTCATCGGAAACTTAAACTCAACTTAGCTTAAACAAACAAAAAATGTATTTGTTTCAACCAAAATACCTATAAAGTCATAGTTCATAACATAGGCCATTTCCAACTGATATATTATAATTATTATATCACACATATTATAATAATACACCATATTTATTTATAAATAATATTGAATTGTTATTACTACAAATTTTAATAATAATTAATATTTTATGATATGGCCAAAATGGCAATACTTTTAAAATGAATTTTGTACAAGGAAAAAATAAAGAATATAATATGGATATATATGATAGTAATTATAGTATATACAATTATATAGAATAGGCCATGGATGACTATTTTTAATTCTTTGTATTAACTTGCAAAATATTGCTTTTAACTTGCAAAATATTGCTTCCGGTTGGCTGCCTGCAAGGCAACCGACGCAATTTTAGAAGACTAACTGAGCCACGGAGCCTATCAATCTGAAACTAAGCACATAGGGATTACGCTCTGAGCAACACATTCTATTAAATTTTCAGCCACATCCCTCTACCCCAACCAACAAAAATCAGTTTTTAACAGTTATTTTGTTTCGGTACATTTTAGTGGTTGGTAGCAAAGGGCAATAAATCTTCAGAAGGTAAATGCATAAAAAGAAAAATGCACAGAAATAAGATAATACTTTAACTACAAATTGTTTCATGCCTTTCTTTCTTTATATAAATATAGTCAACACATTCTATTTATTTATTTTTATTGATTGCATCATATCACTGGGTAATTAAGGTTTTCAGTGATATTTTCATTTATATGCCTAATATAATGCTAATGCCATTATATTTTAAATTTTTTCCTCTTTTTTCATATAATGTGGGTAGCAAAAGGCAAAATCTAAGCAAAAAAGGCTAAACAAAATGAATATAAAGACCATAATTGTGTTGTTCACTTTGACTTAATTGTGGCTTTCTCTTTTATTAAAAATATTGTCAATATTATATATGTATCTTTTCATCTTCAGTTAGGTATATATATTGTCCTTTATAAGACTAATTACGTGCTTTTACATTATCTTTGTATTTAAATTTAAGCAAACTATTTTTGACTAGGCCTATGTCACTATGTGGGTGGCAAATCAAAATCTTTGGAAGGCTAAATAAAAATATATATAAATAATTTATTAAATATAGATATAAAGGATTTATACAAACAATGTTTTTTTAATGGATGGTTTTAATTTCTTTTTCATAGCTTTTAAATAAGTATAGCAGAGTATAGTGTCTAGTTAGGTCAAATTGAAATTGTCTATCAAATGACTATTCAAATGATAAAACTGGCTAACACTATACTTTAACTTAACACTACTCACTACACCATAAAGTAGTAAAAGTATAACACTAAGCATTATGCACAGATTTATTCCCACTGCCCATATTATAACGCAGATAAGAATGAAAAATTATCTGTCATAGATTCATAGGCCTAGTTTTAGTGTCTTTCTTTTATCATGAAGCCGGCTGGCCTAGCGGTTAGATCACCGGACTGTCAACCAAAAACCATCTGACAGGTCGCGGGTTCTAGCCCGGCCGCCGACGGATCCCTGTCGCCCTGCAGGAGTTTTGGGCCTGTAAACATATTTGCGCCAGCAGGCAGCAGTGTGTTTACAGAGCGCACTGAGCATGCTGAAATAGCATGGATAGAAGCGCTATATAAGTAACCAATTTAATTTAATTTAATTTAATTTTTAATATATATAAGACTTTCAGCCTAGCCATTAGCCCTTATTAATTTTAGCCTACACTCAGTCACACAGTAGTAAATAGGCTATGTCTTTTTATTCTTTTTAAAGTTAGAACTATATCTGGCCCTAGCTAAGTAGTCCCTATCAAAAGTAGGCATACACTCGTCACCCGCAATTTTAAAATATTTTACTTACTGAAACAAATTTAAGAATTCTTTAAGTTTAAAATTCTTTACAATCTTTAAAAAAAAAGTAATATAAATAGAAATATTAAAAAGTAGTCTACCTATTTCTATTACAGAAAAAAAGTTTTCAGTGAGGCACAGAACACTCGTCTCTGGCATGACTAAAACAATATACCGTAATTATATAAAATAAAAATTATATTTTACTTATTTATTGAAAACATTTTTGGAAAGCTTTATACTTTAAGTCCTGATATTCTTCACAATTTTTGGAAATGTAAAAAAAAATTAAGTCTACCTATTACTATTACAGAAAAAGAAAAAAAAGGCATCTGTGATGAATAGAACCCAGATCACACGCATGGCAGTCCGGGTCGCTAACCACTAAGCTAAGGAGGACACATGTAAAAAGGAAATAAGATAAATGGTAGTTAAATAAGACACAATAATCATACTTTATAGATAATTAATTAAAATATAATGCGACAAACAGCACACCCCACTCAATTCACTCATCTTTGTATTTTTTAAAAGGACAGCAAGAAAATCTTTGAACGAAGCAAAGCATGATCTTTTCTCAATCGTCTTTTTTTTTAATGCACGCCAGTGGAAAAATATCACCACATAATGCTGAGCTCTCTCCATATAATAAGTATAATCATTCCATAAAATTTGTTTGATGAAAATGTTATGTAATACGACTAATTAATTGACTATGTAGGAATGTAGGCCTACGTAGATCATACTATAGTTATAGGCTATAGGCCTATATAAAAATAAAATTAGCCTTCTAATTGGCCTAAGGCCTAAACTAAAGTCTAAGTCTAAAGTTTACTCTAAAGTCTAAAGAAATAGAATTTCGTCTCAGTCAGTTACTCAGTCTCACTCACTCTCAGTTAACTCAGTTTATCAACGTTCGTCTTGTAGCCTAATGAGTAGACCAATTATTTTAATGATAATGATTCATATAATTATAAATAAATGACAAACAAATCACAACAAATGACATGTTAAAATTAAAAGTATCATTAAAATTTAAATAACAGTAGGCCTATGCCTATGAAAAATGTAAGTTACTCAGACTCAGATGTCATGCTGAACTACCTTGGTATCTACAGTTGGGCCTTCTTTGTGTCCAATCCTTTCTTTGAATTGTTTGATAAAGGATGGATCTTCGTTTTGGACATAATTAACACCGCGCCGTGGCATTTATGGTGGTTGAACGGTAATAATGTATGAAAGAAAAATATAATTATAAATACAGCACTTATCTAAGCCTATATTTTGAATGAATGTTTTTATGAATGTGCTCTCACATACTTAAAGTTACGAAGTTTAAATGTTTTTGTTATAACTTTATTTTATATAGATCAGTGTTTTTAACCTGTAGTTAAAGGTAGGCTACTCTATTAAAATTTTGCTCAGTTATATAAACATACACAATAGAAAAAAAGGCTACATATTAAGTCTTGCTTTAAGTTTATGTAACAATTTAGCGCTTTTTCTTGTAGATACATGAAAGCGAAAAGTTCGGAAAAGGAAGATATGGGGGTAGACAAGCTTAATATATATGCACTAGGTATTTATTTTGTACAATGTGTTAATATTTTCACTATCCAGGCTGTTGACTGTTGAACATCATTTTGTTATTTGAACATGTCACTATTAGTGACTATTCACGTCTATTGTCAGTATTGTCACAATAAGTATCAATTAGGCTAGTTGATGAATAGTATAACAGTCAGAATTAGGCCGGCTACAATTCAATTAATGGTAAAACTTCGGTACACCTACCCCACGAAAAGTAGGGCCTAGAGTTCTAAAATATTCCAACTGAAAATGTGTTCGCGTGGTGCTATTGCTATTGATAAGTGTCTTAAGAAGAATGGCAGTCTATTGAAAATGGAAAAAAAAAAAGTTTAGCCTTATTTATTATTCCGTTCTATTTGCTATTATTTAATAATAATTTTGCACATAGTTACAGTAGACATTTAATAATTAATAGACAATTAATAGAGCAATACTAGTAATAGTTTACAAATAGAGGCATACATTTGCGTAACTTATTATAATTATAGGCAAGTCATATTCATATAGCATAGTTAACATATGCCTACCAACGCCTACTGATACTAACATTCACACATAGGCTACTCATACTACATAAATACTTTTAAAATTCCTACCTTCATAAATTCTTATTGTTTTATATATTGTTATATGTTTTAGATTAATCAGGTACAAAATAGTCCAGATTGACACTTGTCACTAATCTGTTGATTGAAAATACTTTGAGGATGTCGACAGAAAAGAAAATTAAGAAGCTACACACTTTAGGTATATAAATAATACCTTTATTGTTAACTAAATTTTCTCCATTTGAAATAAGCTTTTTAAATTATATTTGCACCATTATAATTCTCGTCATGTTTTTATTTTCAGTAGTGCTAATGAAGTCTTTTATTTTTCAGATATCAGTAGTAACAAATTAACTGTTGATAAAATCGACAAAGCAGCTGTTGTGAAAGGTGGCACAACCAAGAAAAGAAAAAACACAGAAAACAGATCAGAAATCTCTGCCAAGAAAACAAAACAGTCAAAAGATAACAATGAGGCAGAAATTCCAGAAAAAGATGATACAAATGTTAAAACAACTGAATGTAAGATAAGAAAGAGGAATGTTATCAAAATGAATGGAAAACAAAAGAAAATTGCCCAATCAGAAGATAGCAGTTGTGGTAATGAAAGTGTGGAAAAGGTAATAAAGTCTAAAATTAAGACTTGCAACATACCAGCAGAGAATCATTTTGTAAATAGCAATAAAAACAAAGCGAAAATCAAGGAGCCCACAGTGAAAAAAACTAAAATTGAGAAAGAATTAGTAAACGGCAATAATGATAAAGTAAAAAAAAAAAAAGAACTCACAGTAAAAAAACAGAAAAATGAGAATAATTCTAAAATGAAAAAAATCACAAGCAATGTTAACTCTTCACAAACAGACGGTATTAAAAAACAAAAGCTTGTTGACAAAGCCCAGAAGAAAACAAAAAAAGCAGTAGCAAAACAAGATGGAAGAGCTAAACCTCTCTCTTTATCTGCACCTGGGAAACCAATAGATGTGAATGATCCATTAGCGTTGCTGATGATGATGGAAGGTGGCAAGAATCTTGAAATCACACCACCAAAAAACATTTCCTCAGCAGTAGCTGGACCCTCCTCATCTTATGATGAAATAATGCAGGACTCAGATGAAGAAGAAGATGACTCTGAAGAACTGTCGGATTGGGAAGAGGTTCAAAGTAAGTTCAGATCAATTTACTGTAATGGCTTATTGAGATTTTTCAAAAATTATTTGTAAATTGTATGGGTCTAGCAGCAGGGTGCTTGGTGGTCTAACAGTCGGGTGCTTGGTGGTCTAGCAGCAGGGTGCTTGATGGTTTAGCAGTCGGGTGCTTGGTGGTCTAGCAGCAGGGTGCTTGGTGGTCTAGCAGTCGGGTGCTTGGTGGTCTAGCAGCAGGGTGCTTGGTGGTCTAGCAGTCGGGTGCTTGGTGGTCTAGCAGTCGGGTGCGTGGTGGTCTAGCAGTCGGGTGCTTGGTGGTCTAGCAGCAGGGTGCTTGGTGGTCTAGCAGCAGGGTGCTTGGCTTGCTTTACAGAACTTCTCAGGTTTTAATTCCTATTGACACCAAAGTTTTTACCCAAGTGTCGAGGGTGTCTGTGTGTCTTCCCAGCTTCAAAGAGTATCTGACATTAGTTGAGGATAAGTAAAGGTATTTGGTCATTGTTCTCGCAATGAAAACTAGAAAGGTGCTTAACACGCCTCATAAAACCAACATGATCTGAAAACTTACTTTTCTTTAATGTTTTTTCTGAATCGAATCTTTTATCTCAAGCATGATACTTGTGTTTAATGTTGTTGGGCTAAGCAAAAGCATGTTTTCCCCTTTTAATTGATTTCTTCTATCTGTTTATATTTATTTTAAAAATGCAATATTTTGAAAAATTTATTTTCTTAGACCACACTTTGTTTGATGAGAAATCCCAAATTCCAGATAAACCTGTTGAGATTACTTTAGAAATGCCAGATATTTTGAAACATAAAAGGTAAATGTCATGCACATTTTGTTGTTGTTCCATTCAGTAATCGTTTGGTTGAATAGTACTGCTGTTCATTTGGACTGCTTTATTTTTAGCTTGTTTTACAACTATTATTGTTCAAACCCGTTAAAATATATTTAGCCATGAAACAACAATGACATGTGATATTTGCAATTACCTCAAAGAAATATTTCCTATCTTGAAGAAAAAAGAAAACGTTTGATTGGAAGGCCTATCTGAACAGACGAGTCAAACGATTTAAAAAAGAAGTTGCCATGGATATGCATAAGGTTAGTCCTAGCTATCTTTTTTTTTACTTTTTAAGCTTTTTGTCGACATCATGGACTCCAATTATAGTTTCTCATGTGGCTGAACAGACTAGCCCTTGATTTAAAGTCCTTATCATATTTTGTGCTCATAAATTTAGCCTGTTGTAGTTTTCTGTGCTTCTATTTCTTTTTTCAGCAGACCTCTGCTCTTTGTATCTGTACCTGACAAAGGCAAGCCATCGTCTGCTAGGCACTTGGCCCCCTCAGTCATAAGTATCCATGTTGGCTGCCTTCAAGTCTTTATGGCTAACATTTGAGGCAGGGGTGGGTGTACTACTGGCCCGCTAGCCATCTAAAATGTTCTTGGAATTTGACTTGGGTCCATTCTTTTTACTTGGCCAAGCCATCTTAGGTGTCTTGCACTTATAGTTGAACCTTGGTTAACATCTAGACATCACTATTGGGCACTTTATAATGTCATTTAATGTCAAGGATGCAACATAGTCGCCTCATGGAATGTTTAAGTTTTCATTTTCTCTCTATCACGAAGCAGTAGGCTGATTATGCAGGCTTAGTAGATGTGCAGTTTGGTCTTCTCTGTTCCTTTAGCTTGACCCTTACTGCAGTTGCCTTACCAAGCCTGTCATTTCTCTTGTTATTGATTCTAATAGTTTGCATTTTAGCAAATAAAGAAACAAGTGCAACATTAACCCAAATTTAAACTAGTGAAAAAGATTGTTAATATTTTGTTTTATTTGCAGGTTAATTTACTTTGTCTTCTTTCTCTTGGTCTTCAACAAAATGGCTGCCTGAACGACCCGACGCTCATGGCTATGACATTGTCTATTCTGCCAAGCCAACTCACACTTAAAACTAAAGCTAGCCTGGAGACCCACGTAGAGAACCTTAATTCATTCTACAAGAAAAAATTTCCTCTTGACAAAATCAACCATTGTTCTGATATCAAATTAGTAAGTATTGATGCTGCTTGTTTTTATTTAATAAGCTTTTTTTTTGTATTTAGCATTATTCCATGTAATATAAAAAAAAAATGAGAAAAATGTATTTAGTTTACTACAAATTATTATTGAATCTAAAATATATATTATTATTTTAAAATGTTGTTTGTGTAGGATAAAAAATTATTTTTGTGTTATTATAGATCCAGACATCTTATCTCATAACATCAATTTCTAAAGAAGTCATCTCAGATGCCAGAGTTTGGGTTTTGGTCAGTACATGACAACTACCATCATATTTCATTATTTAGTATTTTGCCTTCTTACTTTATCTGATTAAGGTTAACATTTTGTTTTAGCAAGTTGTATTTTGGTTACTAAGATATGTTTTTTTGGTTCCCTATGCCAGGTATTTGTTGTTCTACTCAGATCTTGTGGCCTCACTGTACGGCTTATCCTGTCACTCCAACCTATGCCTTTTAAAGTCACTGATGTAAGTATTAGCCAACCTATGCTTTTGAAAGTCACTGATGTAAGTATTAGCTAACCTATGCTTTTGAAAGTCACTGATGTAAGTATTAGCCAACCTATGCTTTTGAAAGTCACTGATGTAAGTATTAGCCAACCTATGCTTTTGAAAGTCACTGATGTAAGTATTAGCTAACCTATGCTTTTGAAAGTCACTGATGTAAGTATTAGCCAACCTATGCTTTTGAAAGTCACTGATGTAAGTATTAGCCAACCTATGCTTTTGAAAGTCACTGATGTAAGTATTAGCCAACCTATGCTTTTGAAAGTCACTGATGTAAGTATTAGCCAACCTATGCTTTTGAAAGTCACTGATGTAAGTATTAGCCAACCTATGCTTTTGAAAGTCACTGATGTAAGTATTAGCCAACCTATGCTTTTGAAAGTCACTGATGTAAGTATTAGCCAACCTATGCTTTTGAAAGTCACTGATGTAAGTATTAGCCAACCTATGCTTTTGAAAGTCACTGATGTAAGTATTAGCCAACCTATGCTTTTGAAAGTCACTGATGTATATACAAGTATTAGCCAACCTATGCTTTTGAAAGTCACTGATGTAAGTATTAGCCAACCTATGCCTTTTAAAGTCACTGATGTAAGTATTAGCCAACCTATGCTTTTGAAAGTCACTGATGTAAGTATTAGCCAGCCTATGCTTTTGAAAGTCAGTGATTTGAGTATTAGCCATACAGCTTCTATGCACATGCTCAAGCATGGTACTCTGGATCTGCAAAATCCTAATTTTCTATATGTATTAAATTGACTGATTTTATACAATAGTAATTACTCAGCTTTAATATTATTATCTTTTGTTGCATTGTATATTTTGTTGTGATATTTGCCTGATACTTTTTGATTTTTGTTTTCCAGAGCAGTGATAAAAATGTGAAGCAAAAACAGAACGCAGTAAAGAAAAAAGAAAGTAAGTGTCAAAAATAGTTTATGTCTCTTTTGTTTTTCCTCTTAGAGATTTTACTAATTTCTTTTTAAAAGTTTAAGAAGGTAGTTTAAAAATTTTGGGGGGAGAAGGGAATTCAAGACAGGCTTTTATTGACTGTTCCTTATTATTGTGACATGAGTAATGAATTACAGTAACAGTTGAGCGAAAACTAGGGCCATTAATTTTACAACTATTGGCCTCAGCAACTAATACAAACACAAAAAAAAAAAAAAAATATGTATAACACATATGGAAAAATCTCAGTCACATTTGGTTGGCTGTGTTTTTTTTCTGTTTTTGGAATTCTGTGTGGGAAAACCCAGTTGATGTTTGTTTTCTTTTACTTCATTTTTTTCTATTGCATGCATTAAATGGAAATGGAAAATCTCATGAAAATTTATTTTAAATTTGATTTGGAGAGTGTGTACATTTAGATCTTTTGAGTGAAAAATAATAGCAGTGCACTGTCTACACACTCGAATGTGAATGGACTAAAAATAGACCCTCTCACCTGTCTGTTTCTATCTCACACAACCTGCAAGCAATCTCATTTCTCTCTCCCTATTGTATTCTTTACTCTGTTGTTTGAGCAGGTATACAAACTATAAAAATATAACTTTCATCTTTTTCACTCTCCCTCCTGTTTAACATATAATTTGCCTATATTTCATCTACGTGCATTCACTTTTCAGTCCAAATCCCAATTACTGATTTAACACCTAATAACCAGAAACCCTTTCCTTGCTATGTCTAGTTTTCTGTACTACCTCAAATCTTAAACAATGATGTTGATATGAAGGTGTAGAGTGTAGATGCTAACTAATCTTTAACCTCCTAATAGTGATCCTGCAGAATTTTGTCTAAATCTGGATGGTGTCCCTGAACAAAAAATTTTCAGATGAGTACTTGCTATGATGGCAACTGAGCATGTTGCTGGCCACACAACTGGAAAAGCTGCTTCACTTGCCCTCTGGAAAAAAAAGTCCAAAAGTGATATTTTACTTTGGCCCAAAAAACACATGTTTTCTGCTATTATTTTCTAAACCCATGTAGAGCCAAAGAGTGACAAGAATACAGTTGTAGCATCCTCTACCAAAAAGAGCTCCAAGCCCAATGGCAATAAATCTCAGGACACAAGGCGTTCATCAGTGAGGGAATCCGGCAAGAAGGCAGCCAGAAAAAACAAGGAAGCTGTGGAGCTTCTGAGCAAGGACAGCGAGGAGGATGAAGAGGAAGCAAATCAGACCAAAGACAAACCCAACCAAAAACCCAAGTCCAAGAGCACTAAACATAACAAGTCAGAGAATGAAACTCAAAATGAGGACTCAAGGTGAGTTTCTTTTCTCTTCAAACTTTTATGTAAATAACATAAAACAAAAATAAAATAAAACAACTCCTTTTATAGAGAGATGAACAAGTTTTATGCTCATCTGTTGTCCATAGTTATGCTTGCTTATTCTAATAGTTTTAAATACTATGAATTTCATGATGAACTTAGAATATATTCATTCTATCTAACAGTATTTAATACTATGAATTTCATGATGAACTTAGAATATATTCATTCTATGCCCCAATGATGATAGAAAGAACTTCTATTATGAAAAAGTCCTTGAATTTGAAATAGAAAAGTGTTTTTATTTCTGGGTCTTCTCTTAGCATTTTATTGTGTTTTTTCCCTTAGTTCAAATGTAATTGCATCAGTTTTTATAGAAAGATAACCCCTGAAACAAGAATTATCTGTGGCTTTTTTTTTCTTTAAATGATTGTTTTTTGAGCAGTTCAGAAAAAGAATTTGAAGAGAGCAGTTTTTATTTTTCTCCAAGATCATTGAAGAAAGATCTGAAAATTTTATCTAACAGGAAAATATTGTCCCCCTCTACTAGTGATGAAGATGGAAATAAAACTGGTTCTCTTGGTAAGTAAAAAAAAGAAATTCAATTTTATACATTTAAAATCTGACAATGATGCAGTATGTTGCAAGTTTTCAGTGTGATCTGGTGTTATGGTAGCCACCTAGCTATAGTGAAGACACTCAAACTGAAATAGGTACAGCCTTAAAATAAACCCACAAGGTTTTACTTAGATGGTCCTGGTAGTTGATGTATGAAAAGGAAGATAAATAGACAATGAGAGAAAGAGAAATAGATGGAAATCTAGTCAGGATGGAATACACAGTAAGAAATGTAGAATCCGGGGGTGGAGGGAGCCTGTTGCCAGGTTATCTCTTGCAACATCATTTTAACAGGCTAAGGAATCTGTGGAGTTTTTAAAACTAAAATAATCATAATAAATTTGTTATAGGCCATTACATTAAATTTTTTTAAGATGCCTTCAATGAGTGCAAAATAAATTTCATTATCTTGATATCTGTCCTTTTCATGACTTTAATACATTTTAGAATCTAAACACCTTCTTTCTTTTTCTCCTCTTTTTATCTGCATTAATGTATGAAAGAGAAGTTGTTGTTTTTTTCCACACAGGGCATGACTTTTGGTTAGAAATATATTTCCCTCAGAAGAAAAAATGGATCTGTAAGTAAAAGTATCTGTGTAATCATGTGTTATTATTTCTAATATTATGAATTACAGACATACCTTTCTAAGAAGACTATAATTCAGTCTTACGTTTAAATATATGAAGCACAGTGGTAGAGCGGCAGCACATTCAGCTGCCAAACCTTGATTGGAATCCTGGTGAAGACTTAACATGTTTTCTTTTTCTGGAGGGTGTCTCCCCAGCTCTAATGGGTGCCTGATATTAGTTAGAGAAAAGTAAAGGCAGCTGGGCGTTGTGCTTGCCACACAATCCCCTAATATGCCATGGACCAAGTAACTGCAGCAGGCTGCTTCACTAGTCCTATGAATCAATTAAGTCTGAAAGGATTTCTTGGCTACTTTACTTTACATGCAACTGTTAACTTTATTCATATACTGTACAGAATTTAAAGGCTCAATTTTACATTTTATGTCTTAATTTTAGGGTGTACAAAAACAACAGTTTTCATTGTTATATCCATTTTTTTTGTGTACAGGTTTTGATTGCTTCAAATGCCAGTTTGGTAAACCATACTCCCTAGAAAACTCAGCTACTCAACCCCTGAGCTATGTATTAGGATTTAAGAATGGTAGGTGACTAGCATATATTTTTTTATTTGAAGACAAAATAAACATGTTTTGATGTTTATATGAATCAGCCCAAGAAGAGCAGTAAACATAGCTGCCAACCTTCCTGTTTATTCAGGGATTCTAACATTTTTTATATTCTCACCAGGAAATCCGGGAACTTATAAAAAAATCTAGGAAAAACGAGTTTCTAAATAATCACATTTCTAAATAGACCTAATCACGAATTAAAGCCTTAATCCCTATAGCGTGTGGCGCCACGTTCGTGGCTCTGTGTTCAATATACGCATGAGGCATGAAGCCATAATTGTGGCCTCGTTTGTTTCGGCTACAGTGTGTCTTTTCATTTGTTTTTTTTCGTAAAAACGTACATATCAGAAAAGTTTATTGATTTCCGTCTCTTCTGGTAGAGAAAGTCTGACATTTTTTAGCGTTCAATTCTCTCTGATTCACAATCAAATGTGCTTGTGACTATTCCAAAAGCTACGATGGAATTGATGCATAATTTGAATTATATTTTATTAATTTCCATGATATTCTAAAAAGTAAGAAGTGTATTGAAATCATATTTGTTTTATTTTAATGATTTTGTTTTCAAAATACTGAAATAGGTTAAATAGCCGGTGGCTAATTATCGTCTTTTTTTAAGTTATTATCAAAATAAATTTGCATTTAAGTGTGTTTTTTTGCGGGCCTAGGTTTAAACTAGTTTATTTTCAACATAATTGAATGAAAATGTGTTAGTTAAACAACATTTAATATTTATTTTCATTTTTTTTTTTTTTAACTGGGTGGGTTCACTGGGTGCAATGTCACGCAATAATCTTCTTTATAGAAGGAGCGTCTGTACTGTATAAGAATGTCGGACTGTACCCTTACTTACTCACTCAAGTCCAAATATTACAGGAGACTCTAATATTACTAATATGCTTTTTTTTAAATACTTTTCTTTAATTTAATATATATATGTCTAAAATTTAAGTGTTTTTGTTTTAATTTTATTAGATTTTTCCTACTTAGTTTTGTGTGTTTAATTCACTGATTAATTTAATGAAAATATTTTTCCCAAGTTTTTATGAAAAGAAATTGCCCTGTATTTGTTTATTTTTTACATTTTATATTCTAGATATTAAACAATTAATATGGTTTTCCAATTCCCCAAACTATAAGCTTTAATAAAATATATAGGTTTATATATCTAATGTAAAAATATATCTTAAAAGAAAACAAAAGAAAAGGAGAATCCTCTTCATCATTATATATAGATAATATGGGCCTATTGAAATAGTGTTCAGTGACTTTTGCATATGTCTGTCAACCTAGTAGAATCCTCTTCATCATTATATATAGATAATGTGGGCCGATTGAAATAGTGTTCAGTGACTTTTGCATATGTCTGTCAACCTAGTAGAATCCTCTTCATCATTATATATAGATAATATGGGCCTATTGAAATAGTGTTCAGTGACTTTTGCATATGTCTGTCAACCTAGTAGAATCCTCTTCATCATTATATATAGATAATATGGGCCGATTGAAATAGTGTTCAGTGACTTTTGCATATGTCTGTCAACCTAGTAGAATCCTCTTCATCATTATATATAGATAATATGGGCCTATTGAAATAGTGTTCAGTGACTTTTGCATATGTCTGTCAACCTAGTAGAATCCTCTTCATCATTATATATAGATAATATGGGCCGATTGAAATAGTGTTCAGTGACTTTTGCATATGTCTGTCAACCTAGTAGAATCCTCTTCATCATTATATATAGATAATATGGGCCTATTGAAATAGTGTTCAGTGACTTTTGCATATGTCTGTCAACCTAGTAGAATCCTCTTCATCATTATATATAGATAATATGGGCCTATTGAAATAGTGTTCAGTGACTTTTGCATATGTCTGTCAACCTAGTAGAATCCTCTTCATCATTATATATAGATAATATGGGCCTATTGAAATAGTGTTCAGTGACTTTTGCATATGTCTGTCAACCTAGTAGAATCCTCTTCATCATTATATATAGATAATATGGGCCTATTGAAATAGTGTTCAGTGACTTTTGCATATGTCTGTCAACCTAGTAGAATCCTCTTCATCATTATATATAGATAATATGGGCCTATTGAAATAGTGTTCAGTGACTTTTGCATATGTCTGTCAACCTAGTAGAATCCTCTTCATCATTATATATAGATAATATGGGCCTATTGAAATAGTGTTCAGTGACTTTTGCATATGTCTGTCAACCTAGTAGAATCCTCTTCATCATTATATATAGATAATATGGGCCTATTGAAATAGTGTTCAGTGACTTTTGCATATGTCTGTCAACCTAGTAGAATCCTCTTCATCATTATATATAGATAATATGGGCCTATTGAAATAGTGTTCAGTGACTTTTGCATATGTCTGTCAACCTAGTAGAATCCTCTTCATCATTATATATATTGAAATATTTTTCAGTGACTTTTGAATATGTATGGCATAGGCTGGGATTGGTTGAGTTGTCAAAAAAATCTTAATTAATTTATTTCTTTTTAATTATAGTTTTCAAATATGTGTTTATGAATGTAAATTTATGTTTAATTGAACTGGTACAGACCAATATCTTTTTAAAAAATCTGATTAAAGATTTATTTTCTGTGGACTGAAAAATAATTGAATTTGACCTTTAAAATGCACCAGATAGCACCATTTTCAATCCAGCAAAAAAAAAAAACTAGCGGTCTAGGCACTTTGCGGCGTCGAATTGGCGCTTCATGAAAAAAATTTTTCCCATCAGGAAAGTTGGCAGCTATGATTAAAGTAAAATTTTATAGAATTGTATAGGAAAAGCTTTTTTTTTTTAAATTTCACAAGCT
Organism: Anisus vortex; assembly: GCA_949126835.1. Lineage (NCBI taxonomy): Eukaryota > Metazoa > Mollusca > Gastropoda > Planorbidae > Anisus > Anisus vortex. Next base: position 22,724,066 of record OX421499.1, read on the forward strand.
TGGTATAAAAAATGAACTTAAAAATAGAATTTATTGATTAAGCAAATGGGTTAAACTGGAAGAATAAACAAACCAGGAAAACCAGTAACTTAACATCATTTAAAACATTAATAAAGATGCAAGACTAGACTCGGACCATGGATGAGCGTAGGACGCAATAATCTTCTTTATAGAAGGAGCGTCTGTAATATATAAGATAGGATATTTTACAATGACATTGAATTCATCACTGACATATACAAGCGTTAGTATTAGTGTTGCTGCTCATTGTTTAAGCAGTTTGGACAAATATAAAATCAACATCTTACAATACTATGGTTTTACAGACCTTGTTTCTCCATTAGGGTAAGTAAAACAACATTCACCAGTTTCTGTGAAACACATAGAGATTATGTGAACAGAACAATGCCCAGCCACCTTTACTTTAACCAACTAATGTACCCAACAGAGCAGCACAATGCCCAGCCACCTTTACTTTAACCAACTAATGTACCCAACAGAGCAGCACAATGCCCAGCCACCTTTACTTTAACCAACTAATGTACCCAACAGAGCAGCACAATGCCCAGCCACCTTTACTTTAACCAACTAATGTACCCAACAGAGCAGCACAATGCCCAGCCACCTTTACTTTAACCAACAAATGTACCCAACAGAGCAGCACAATGCCCAGCCACCTTTACTTTAACCAACTAATGTACCCAACAGAGCAGCACAATGCCCAGCCACCTTTACTTTAACCAACTAATGTACCCAACAGAGCAGCACAATGCCCAGCCACCTTTACTTTAACCAACTAATGTACCCAACAGAGCAGCACAATGCCCAGCCACCTTTACTTTAACCAACTAATGTACCCAACAGAGCAGCACAATGCCCAGCCACCTTTACTTTAACCAACTAATGTACCCAACAGAGCAGCACAATGCCCAGCCACCTTTACTTTAACCAACTAATGTACCCAACAGAGCAGCACAATGCCCAGCCACCTTTACTTTAACCAACTAATGTACCCAACAGAGCAGCACAATGCCCAGCCACCTTTACTTTAACCAACTAATGTACCCAAAAGAACAGCAGGGTAGACAGAGTCATCCTCCAGACCTCTTTGCAAAATCCTGGCATTTTATGGTCTCAAACCCCATTCCTTCAATATGGCAATCCAAACACGCTGCCACCAGACTGCAGCAGAAACACCTTTAGTATAAGATATTTATCTGAGTTGCTATATTATTAGCATCAATTCAGTTTTTATGCTCCCTGATTAATCTTATAACAACAGTATTTGCTGTAAACATGTCAGCCGCTCAATAAGCCAGAAAGTGACAAATCTGTGAGCTCAGAAATTCTCTCAACTATGCAAAGTTTTTCTAAATGGTCAATATTAATAAAGGATCAAGTTTTTTTTTATCAGGAAAAAAAATTAAATATCGTTTATGTCTCTTTGCGCTTACTTTTTTTTCTTAAAATATGTATTTTCATTTTACCAGACAATAGTGTAAAAGATTTGACTGCCAGATATGCCAAACTCTGGTTGTCTCAAACAAGAAAATTTAGAACAGATGAAAACTGGTGGACACAGACTCTCCTTATGTTCGATCAGACTTCTATAGAGGACAATAGGCTGGAAGATGATGACATTAAAGGTTTACAATTTATTTTCTAAAAATTCAAAACATATTAATTACAAATTTAGTGGATGGGGTTTCTAGTATTGTTTGAGTTAAAGTAAAAAGAAGAGTATCCGCATCAAATCAATTTGATCTATAGGGCCTGTGAAGCACTGTTCACAAATCTCTGTGACATACTAGGGTATTGTGTGCTCAGCACAATGCCTAGCCGCAGTTACATTGCCCCAATGTCAGGTGCCCATCAGAACTGGGTAGACTCAGGACACTCTAAAGTCCAGAAATCTAACCTGGAACTTTTGGTATGTTAGTCAAGGGATGTGACTTTTCCGTTATTTTCAGTGTAATAAAAAAATTTTTCAGCCAGATATCAAATTATCCGCCAAAGTGTTCTGTTCTTTGTTTTTGCCTATGGCAATGTTTTCCAAAAAAGTCAGAGCTTAAAAAAAAAGGAAAACAAGACAAGTGAAAAATAAGTTGGATTAAAAAAGCCCATTGTTATTTTAACATTTTATATTTAGACAAAGGCATTTCTCAATTTCCTGTTAGCATTGAGCTAAAGTATAAACCTAAATATCATTCAAAATGTCTTTTTCTGTCTGTACCAGGATGTCGCTTTGATACAAAACTTCACAGTATATAAAATATGTTTTTATTCAATATGTTACCTTTTATTAACTGAAGAGTTAAGATAGCTTAGGCATGATTATAATTATGGTCAAATCCACAGAGGCCCCCCCCCCCTCTCTAAAATGTGGTGCAGTATTCTTTAAAAATAAACGTTACTAAAATACTAAAAATGCAAACAATTTTGTAATTATTTGAAACTGGAACTTTTAGCCCCCCTCCATAAAAATTCCATCCTTACCCCTGATTATAATGAGCTATGTACTTTGTAATATATACATTATAATATGTGGAATATATCATATAATATATCTATAGATATACAAAAAAACATCTATATAGATATGCCGGTATATCAATAAGCCACAACTATATAATGTATGTGTTGAAAAATATTTTTGTTTGCAGTCTGGTCGCGTTCTTGGTTAATGGTACAATATCAAAACATTTTCTTTTCCTCTCTTTAGGCCATCTGCTAGTTCGACCCATGCCTCAAACCATTGGAGAATTCAAAAATCACCCCCTGTGAGTAGAAGTACTATTGTTGGCTTATGTATAGTGGCTAAAAAAAGGCTTTTCCTGTATATACATATAATTTTGTTTATTTTATTGTTGTTTGTTTTTTCAAGCTATGCCCTGCAGCGCCACCTACTTAAATTTGAAGCCATTTATCCAGAGACTGCTGTTCCCTTAGGCTATATAAGAAAGGAACCAGTCTATGCCAGAGAATGTGTTAGAATTGTAAGTCTTAATTACACTTCCTTAAGACACTGTTCTTGTGAAATATTTTGGTTTTACTGGCCTCTAAACATTAGCAGCAGCTACTATTATTATTATTGCAGTTTTTATTTTAATTTTATTGTTACTATTATTGCAAGGCAATACAGGAAATAATGAACAATCATACAATATAAACTTTTTGGTATATATTATCTGTAAGCAAGATACTTTACATTACTAGTAAGCTCAATATACCAGGGGCTAAATGATGTATTTTAAAAGAATGTTTTTGATTTAAATATTTAAAGTAAAATGTTTTAATCCTTTCATCTACAGCTTCATTCAAGAGTTAATTGGCTAAAAGAAGGTCGCTTGGTTAGGGTTGGTACATTTTGTTTTTATAATAAGTTAGATAAAAATAGTCTTTTCACAATTATTATACTATGATTTTGACTAAGGGACAAATTCACACAAAATAAATGTGTGTAAAAAATTAATCAAGTTAGTTTTAATCATAGGCGGGTAACATTACAGTTTAAGATACACATATGCAGTGAGGCCTTTTTTGCTCTTTGCATTAATGTTGTGTTTATTTCAGCTGAATGAAAAACCTTATAAAATGGTGAAATCTCGACCTAAATGGGTAAGTTTTCAAGTTTTTGAAGTAAATTCATGTTTATTAATTTATTAGTGATTTCAGCAAAGCCATCTTTCATCAGTGGGTTGGTGGTAATCCATAATTAAATCCAAGTAATCTAATGCATAGTAAGCACACAGCATCTGTCATTCTTTGCAAGGCATAAGTTGTAGCAAATTAACTTTTTTTTTCTGACTCTATATGGAAAGGCAGGAAAATAACGCAAAACACACCATTAATAAAGATTTTTTTCAAAGAGTTTTCTAATTGTTTTACATGCAGAATGATCTTTTTGTGAATGTGTTGTTTTATCTGGGTCTTGTAACTTGTGCAAATGTAAACATTTTATTTTAGTTTATTTATGACAAAATCACTTGTGTTCTTGGTGCTATTGCTATCAGAGTTATGAACTCAAGCCTAAATCAGAAGTTTGCTATCTTGATATTCATTGCTATACTGTATGAGAGAAGTCTTAGATATATAAGACAGACATTTCATAGACAGTGAGAGGTTAGGAGCTGACAGCTTTTGAGAAGTTAAATTGACAAAAAAAAAGGTGAAAACTACAGTTTTACAGTTTTTAATCTACCATTCATAACAAATTGTAACCTACTTAAGTCCCAAATTATAATATTTGTTTTGGCACCAACATATTACTGATACCATCCCCTGTGGTGTGTAAAAATAGTTTGCAATATTACCTAATAGAATTCCAACAGTTGTTAAGCTGGGCATGTTGACAATGATGAGTTGGGGTTGTAAGTTTAATCACAGGGTGCAGGTTTTCATAAAATTCCTAATTATTTTAATTCACTTGTTTGGACAGCCCATTTATATTTTGTTTGTGACAAATTTTGCTCTCCTAGACTTTGCTAATTTCACAGTCAACAACACGAATGTGCCATCCCTGACAAGGCAAGGGTTTATAAATTAATGATATCTTTATTAGAGATTTTTTAACTCACTTTATTTAACAGAATAAACCAAAAGAAGATCCTGATGCACTTGACCTTGAACTGTTTGGTGAATGGCAGACAGAGCTGTACATGGCGCCACCTGCTTTTAATGTGAGCTCTTCAGATATTAGCTGTGACATTATAGTACAAACCTTTACATTATGCTTATATAGATATAATATAATGGCATTACACTTGGCTGGTGTTCTAAAGGTCCTGGGTTTGAATCCTGGTGAAGTTATGGTACCAGATAATAGATAGGGGCAAAGTAAAGATGGCTGGCATTGTGCTGACCACACAATCCCCTTGGGTGGTCATGGAAACTTGTGAATTATGCTTCACAGGCATTACAAATCAAATTGGTTTGAAGGGAATACTTTACTTCTTATAATATGTGGATGTCTACAAGCCTTTTATTACATTTTATAAATTTAAAAAAATATTAATTTTAGATTCTATGTTTCTTGTGTTCTGTTTACTAAGAAACAAAATTACAGTCTGTACCTCATCTAACAATATTCTTCAAATATTGCGAAAATATATCAACTGAAATTTACCATATCAATTTACTTGTAACATCAACTTTTATTTACACTAACTGTGATTCTATATTAAATTTAATTGTGTTCAATATATAATTTAATAAAGAATCCGTGTATCATTTTTTTCTAGGGGAAAGTGCCAAAGAATGATTATGGAAATGTGGAACTCTTCAAGCCATGGATGCTACCCAAGGGCACTGTGCATATCAAAGGTAAAAAGAAATAATAAGTTGAAATCACCCTTAAGCTAGACTTGAATAAAAGTTACATGTGATATTTTGAAAAGTTATATTAGAAAAGTATTTACAGCATTCATGCAAAACAGCATGAGTTGCAGTAAATGGCATGAAGTGTATATCAATTTGTTTTTCTTTCTGCTAATTTCTCTAGGTCAGGGCATGCAGAGAGTGGCTAAGAAACTAAATATAGATGTCGCCCCTGCAATGATTGGTTGGGACTACCACGCTCGAAGCTGTGTACCATTGTAAGTTAAATCATGTGACAGTTTTGAATTTTAAATCCTAAACCTTTTTTTGTTTCACTTAAAGCAACACTTCACTTGTAAGTTCGACAATTGATTGATTCATTTTTTTTTCATAAGGATATTTGTTCTATTATTTTCTTATTCACAATTTAGTTTATTTATGATTAAATTTCATTTGTGTAACAAGATATTAACTATTCAAGTGTATTCTAATATACATGCTTAACTTTGGCAACACACACTTTTTAGTATAAAATTTTAGCGCCCAGATTATCAGAAATTATTTTCCACTAGGTGATGTCAGATTTTTTAAGATTACCATTGCACACAAAAAAAATTTAATAAATTATAAGTCAATCAGAGTAAATATGTATCCTATCTTCAATCAAATGAACTTTCTATGAAAGGTACATAAATGCGCTTGGGAATGATTAATGACATTAGAGTATTAAGTATCAATGACATGTGCATCAACAAATAAGTGGCATTTGTATATGACAGACTAGATGGCTGGGTTGTGTGTGAAGAGTTTGCTGACACTCTAATGACTGCTTGGCTAGAAGATCAGGAGATTCAACAACAGAGAGAAGAAGAGGTGAACAATTTTTCCAATGTCATGTTTTTTTATAAGGGCTTTAAAATTGCTTCAAATTAAAATGCCACCTCATATTATTTTTTTTTTATTATAGTGTTTTTAATACTTATTTAAGCATCATAGGAACTAATTTTTTTAAATATTCAGTTTAAAATCTGTAATTAAATAATTATTATTCTGTTGTAATGCTAGTTTACTAGTTTATACTTATTTTCCTTGTTTTAGTATTCTATAATCTGTAAAGAAAAATAAACTATTTTCTCCCAAATTATAAAATGCATATAATCCAACTTATTTCCATTGGTGGTCCCCTTTAGTATTTGAAACAATATGCTTTGCTCAATTCCACCACCATTGAGGCAATGTTAACCCTTCTTGTTCAGCTTACTGTTAGCCATGGTATTTAGCTGAAATGCATTTTTAAAACCCTTAAATAGCGTAAATGTCACATCGACGCCGTCATTTCCGTGCTCTTAAAAACCAAGGATGTCACAACGACATCATAAATAAAGAAAGAAATGGTGAACATATGCAAAGTCAATAGATATTTATAATAAAAACCTGCGGTAGTTTAAGGGTTAACATGACTGAGTGAAAGAATCACTCCAATCCACTGGAAGTGCTGCCCCCGGGCATATGCCCCTCCGCCCCCCTCCCCATGTGAGGGCGCTGGCTCTGACTCGTGATGAACAAAAAAAAACTGGGACAGAAATTTGACTGCTGAATCTGAGCTCATGGTTTATATCTTGATGCCATTTCTTTTTTTTTTTTTTTATTATCCACAGGCCATTGATAAAAGAGTTTATGGAAATTGGAGACGGTTAATCCGTGGACTGTTAATAAAGGAAAGGCTTAAGAGGAAATTTTTAATGGTAAGTAAATCAATTACTACTTTTCATATCATATTCATTTAAACAAAAAAAGTATATCATGTGAATGGTTGGTTTATAAACAAGCTTTGATTTCCCAAATATTTTGATTTGATCAGTATTTATGATATAGAGATTGAATCACATTTTTATAATAATTGTCTTGTTACTTACACAGCAGCGGTGCATTTTATTTTCATTCATTGGGGCAAGTTAAGAGACCTGGCATTGTTGGGAATGCCCATCTCTCCTCCCCCACTCCCCTGTTTAATTAAATGTATCCCAATACCCTTAAAGAAAAAATGATGTCATGAAGGTAATTTTTTCTTTCCACTTGAGCTTGTTGGTGAGTTTTCTAACTCTATGTGTCAGTCTCAACATGTTTTAGCAAAAAAAAATAGTTTATTACTTTACCAGAACTTGTTTATTACTGCCCGGCCATGAAAAAGATATTTCCAAGACGGAACTACTGAAAAAATTAAATTGTTAAATCACCAAAGAATGAAAATATGATCCATGTTTTTTTATCCAACAAAACATTTTTAACTTGTAATAACACTTACATTATGTGTGAATGGTATTTGGTGTTATAATTTTTCAGCATAAATTTCAATATTAAAAACATCTGTGTGTGGCTAAAGAGCACTAACATTGACTAACAATAATTGTTATCACTGTATCAGTGCTAATAAATATTGTTATGGCCCTCTATGATGATTATTATTACGACTCGTTAAATCGGATTCAATGAATATAGTTGTATCTTTATTAGAAGTCTCTAGATTCTGCTAATCTGTAGCCCAAGCTAGGGGTTCCTTGACTGACAGGTCTATGCAGCAATGTAGTTATATTCGTGATAATTATCTTCAACACCTTTCTCAACAACGATAGATCAAACAACTCCAGTTGTTGAATAAACAATTTTATTTAAATTGTAGACTCAATATAAACGATCAATAAACTTCATCAACTGATGGTAACATAAGTTTCAAAAAAATGACATTATATGTACAAGTATTAATATAGCGACTTCTCTCTACAAACGTTTAAACTGAACTGACTTTAAGGAGGTCGGAACTTTACAAAGAAAACTATCATCGAAGATTCTACAGGGTCTTAATACGCATTTTAACCTCTTTCTCTATAATTACTACGATCCAGAATTATCCTCCAATTTCCACGGGGTTGGACGAATTATTTTATTTAAACTGCCCTCAGGGCACAAAGGTCAAACCTTGGTCTCTGATACGCACTTGTTAAGAGGTCAATGCCTTACTACGTCATTCATTTATGACCGAGATTCGTAACACGACCACCCTTAAAAAGTTTTATAATTATTTCTTTTACATTTTAACAATACAAAAAAAATGTTAATTTTAAGGAATAATTATAAAAGAAAATATTCCGGGGAAAAATACAATACAGTTCAATTGGCTATTCCACTAATTCAATCAAACTGATAACAATAACATATAATATATGCAATATAAGTTCATCTTATCAAATGGCTTAACTACAGTCATTCAATCATTCAATTTTTAATTCAAAACAATGGACAATTAAATTGTTTATCTAAATCTTGTATACAAGAAAAATACATAGGGTTAAACATTATACAATCTAATAATTTCCATTCCATTATCATTCCACGTTAATAAAAACTCTCTCGTTCATTTAATTATAAACTTAGCTTTTACATTTGTAATCAAACAACAAAAGAAAAAATCACTTAATGTCTATTCAGACACGACTTATTTTTTTTCATAAGGAGAAAAAACCCAACGTTCTGATAGAACACATGCTAGGCCTAACTCAATTACAAAACAAAAAATACTAGCCCTGCCCTAATTTCACTTTACAACAAAAAATATTATTGCTTGTGTAGACAGTATTTTTTTCAAAGCCTCTAGGCTGACTAACACATTAGACCAAACTGTCTGTGACGCGACCCAAAATGTAGGTCAATTCCGCACTCTCTCTCTCTATTCCTTTTTTCACCCTCTCATTCTCAATTGATTCTAACAATATTGACATCGCTATGCAAATTTTTACCTCATCACCGCTTTGGTAAAAAAAATTGCTACGCGATTAAATAGTTATCGTATTAAATGAGCATTCTTTAACAACTATCATCTCAAAATCAAATTCATTTATGTTATTTTGAGAACATTAAACATAGTCTGTTCACGAATTAAAATAGTTTATAGACAATTTCATTAAAAATATTTCAATCTTTCATTTTACCATGACCTTTCGACGTCATTATTTTCTTTTTAAAAGAGTTCACATTGAAACATTCTATCTTTCATGCAGACATGGATTTACTTGAAACAAATTTGGTTAATTTACTTAATTAACTATCAATCAAAGCAGATTATATTATCTTCATACAATCTTAGTACTACACAGTAAGTTCTTATTTTCTTTAGATTCCATTAAAGACATTTCAAATACAATATTATTTACGTACAAAAGATTAAAGACTTTAAAATTTAAAGAGCATAGACTATATTTTTTTCAGACAGAAATCAATTTAACAACTTTTACAAAACAATTTCTGGTCTGAATGGTTCCATCTCCCAGCTTTTCAGTTATGGTAAGGTTGGAATCCATTGCTCTTTTCCATGTTCCACAAAGGTTTTATTCATTATTCATAGATTCTAGGTTCTCCTGTTCCTCACAGTGTTCAGGTCTACCCAATCTTTTGATTGTCAGTACAATTCATTCAATCTATTTTAACTCATACAGAAAAAAATAGATTAGTTTTACAATCTTGACATGAAATCCTTAATTAATAATACATTAGTTGAACATTGGTGTGTCAACATTATAAATTCTCAACCATGACATTCTCAACCATTCTGGTTTACAGTGTCAAGTCAGTGGCACATATCCTAAATTTATACAAACAAGGATACAAAGTTTTATTAGTTTCTACTTTTGGTCTGCTTTTCATGTAACAGTATCCTAAAAGTGAAAAATCATATATAATACATTTCTTGGAATTCTTGTTAGTCATAGTTCTTTCTGCCTTGCTGCAACTATTTTTTTTTTCCCTTCTTTATCATACATTCAATGATAATAGAACAAATGAATAAATTCACATAGAAGAAATTTGCATCTTGACTCAGTGCAATTATTTCAACAACAGTACATGATAAAATAAATTTCCATAGTACAATAAAAAACATTTCTCAATACTTTAGTGATAGAAAAATTCTCTTTTCTCAAAACCATTTACATCTTTTTCAATCAAATTATCCTCTCTGCCAAATGTTCCAATTATCATTTCCAGAGATTCTCAAACATATCTTATAATCAGTCCACATTTATAATGTCCTCTGATTTAGAAACCAATTCTGCGGATAAAACTGATCTTTTTCTCTTATAGCAATTATTTTAAATGCTCAACCTAACAAGTTTGTTTAGAAATATCACACTATAATGATATTTACTCTAACAATACTTTTACTCATTCCTTTTTCTTCACAAGTAAGGGATTTAGTTTTAAAATAGTAAGTTTGGTAACTAACTATCAGTGAATTTGTCATTCAATTCATCCTGTACTCCAGGCATACATTTTACAATTAAGAGTAACAATGTTAACAACATCAAGCTTATTCCAATTGTTTTCAGAAGGTGAGGCTTTATCATTTTCAAATGATATAATATTTTTGCCTTTCTTTCATCACACAACAATGGCATCTGCATGTGAGCAGTGTACAATTTTTTTCTAACAAAAACAGTTATGTCAGACAAAAAAATTATGTACTTATCTAGGTACTTGATCAGCCCAAGGAGGTCCAATTCGGTCGGCCATTCCTCTTGAAGTATTTTGAGTGGTCCTTGGACAGTGGGTCCAAAGATTGGTCCATAGGCTCCTCGACTTTCCGGATGGGATTCAGTTGACATCTCATGCTCCAGGCATAAGTTCTTTAAGACTGGATTGAAGAGTTCCGAGGTGAAGTTGGTCCTTCGATCTGTCGGTATGGATTGTGGTAACCCATAGCTTTTGGTAGTTTCGGTCCAGCTCTCCGCACTCGTTTCTTCAGTGATGCTCCTCAAATCTTCATCTGTACCGGCAACTGCAGGTTTGCATTGTTGTTTGAGCATGCTGTGGTCTATATGTTCATAGACATCATTAGTAGGACTTTCTTTCTCGTCGACAGCTTTCTCATGCAACTGTAGCAACTCTGGGTCTACTTTCTGCTCAGCAATCAATTCATTTGGTGATGACTTCTTTGATTGTTCATTTCCTTTCGGACAATCATCAATCTTGGAGAAAATAGTAGTATCAAGTTCCACTTCTTCTTCCTCTTTCTTCTCTCGTGGTAGAATTTCTTCTTTCCTTTTCTTTTCTTGTGAGAGAATTTCTTCTTTCTTTTTCTGTGGTGTCATACCATTTATGACATCACCTACAGGATAAAGTTCTTTTTCTTTTCCTGTCTCCACCATAGGACTAGGGTCGGGATTTTCCTTCACAAGCAGTTCAGGTCTCACCCTCCCTTTCGCCAAATCATTTGCTAGGATAACAGATATGCCCTCAACAGGAAGTTTTGATATTACTCCAACTGTCACATATCCTGTCACCAAGCCAGATGCGAGGTATATCCTATGTAGAGGTATTTCTTCTTTCCATTCAAAACCTCTCAATAGGACAGTCTGTCCTGTCAATGTATTCACATTCAATGGTAATACATCTTTAAGCAGCAGTGTTAATGATGCTCCTGTGTCTCGTAATATGTTTACGGACTTTAGTGGTCCTTCCTTTTGTAAGGCCACACAACCTTCACTAATGAACGGTTGAAAACTGCACAGGGTCTCTGTGTCAATTTTATTCTTCCCTTGACCATGACTTTCGGGTGTTGTTTCATCTTTCGATGACTTCAGACTCTTGTTCGAGTCAAAAATACTTTGGTCTACTTTCTCGTCTCTGTGGACTTGGACAATTAATCCAATAGTAGCCATTCTGTATTTATAATCAGGATATTTATCCTCATTATCTTCAGTTGTAGATTTCTCTACCTTCTGACTTTTGCTCTCAGGCAAATCCACCCTCAGTGTTTCTGGTTTAGAAGAATCTTTCTTCGAATTCAGTTCGTTTGTATCTTCGCTTTCTTGTACATTTTGTATTGGTGCATGTCTGACGCACATTACCACTTTATTAGGTCCTTTTTCTTTCCTTATGTTCCAACAGTCCTCGATGCTATGTCCTGTTCTTTTACAAAAAGTACATTGGATGTTTTTGTTGACAGGTCTTTTATTAACATCATTTTGTTTCACAAAATGCTCTTTTTCACGATGTTGTTGTGGTGTGTTTTCTGCTTGCCGTTGTGCCCTATTAAAATTCTTTTCACCAGCTGTTCTATGACACAGTGTATACTGTTCCGCTAAATCAGCAGCCTTATGTGGGTCAGTGATGTCACGCTCGGATAAATACATTCTTATATCCGGCCTCACTTTGTTAATAAAATCTTCTAACAGAATGATATCTTTCATTTCTTTTAATGTGGAGATATTTCTGGATTTTATCCACTGATCCATCAACTTTTCTTCTGCTCCAAGGAAGTCTAAGTGTGTTTCGTAAGGGGACATTGTGTACTGACGGAACCTTTTCCGATAACTTTCCGGTATTTGGTTATAGGCTTTAAGTACAGTGTCTTTAATGACTTCATAATCATTTAATTGCTCCTCTTTTAACAATAGAACACAATCTCTTGCCCTTCCCTGAGTAAAAGCTGTTCTGACTAATATTCCCCATTTATCTTCTGGGAACTTAAAATCTCTGCAAGAAATTTCAAAGGTCTGGAAGAAATTAGCTATTTCACTTTCTTTATCAATGTAGGTAGGGACTAGCTTTTTCCATCTGGCCATCTCTACATCATTATGAGATTCTTTTTTAGTAGCGCCTATCTTCGCCAGTTCTATTCTTTCCTGACTTTCTCTTTGACTTTTCTTATCTTCTATTTCCATCCGTTTCATTTCTAACTGAAATCTAAACTGTTCTGACATAGATTTCGACGTCTGACCTTCAACTTGATATCCCTCCGCGCTTGATTCTACTTTCAACTTTCCACTCGCAATCAACACATCTTTTATCTGCTGTGTCAACACAGTCCTCGATGGTGTAGTCTCCGTAACTTCTATCTTCAAGATCTCAGCGATCTCTTTTAACTTCTTTATGGATAAAGTTTTCAAAACTTCTTCTTCTGGATTTTCAATAAATTCCATTCTTTAGTTAAGAGATTTATAAAATGGTAATTTTTTCCAACTTACGTTTTTCCAATCGGAAGAATGAATTCAGCGTTATTAGGCTTGCTCAGTAGGTCACGGCTTTACACACAACACAACTTGAATATATGCTTCACTATACAACTATCCCGGACGAGCCCCCAAACTGTTATGGCCCTCTATGATGATTATTATTACGACTCGTTAAATCGGATTCAATGAATATAGTTGTATCTTTATTAGAAGTCTCTAGATTCTGCTAATCTGTAGCCCAAGCTAGGGGTTCCTTGACTGACAGGTCTATGCAGCAATGTAGTTATATTCGTGATAATTATCTTCAACACCTTTCTCAACAACGATAGATCAAACAACTCCAGTTGTTGAATAAACAATTTTATTTAAATTGTAGACTCAATATAAACGATCAATAAACTTCATCAACTGATGGTAACATAAGTTTCAAAAAAATGACATTATATGTACAAGTATTAATATAGCGACTTCTCTCTACAAACGTTTAAACTGAACTGACTTTAAGGAGGTCGGAACTTTACAAAGAAAACTATCATCGAAGATTCTACAGGGTCTTAATACGCATTTTAACCTCTTTCTCTATAATTACTACGATCCAGAATTATCCTCCAATTTCCACGGGGTTGGACGAATTATTTTATTTAAACTGCCCTCAGGGCACAAAGGTCAAACCTTGGTCTCTGATACGCACTTGTTAAGAGGTCAATGCCTTACTACGTCATTCATTTATGACCGAGATTCGTAACAATATGTTCTATGTCACAGGATGACAAGCTGATAGTGGCAGATGACAAGAAAGCAGAAACCTTCTCAGATGGGGAGGAGGCTTGTGATGTCCAGCAGTCCTGGCCGTGCAACAGACAAGAGGAAGGGACCGGTAAAAAAACAAAGTTGGACCCGAGGTCCAAAGAAGTCAAAGACCCTGACCCCAGCGAGCCAACAGGAGATGACAAAAGCAAGCCTGGTATTGAGGCTTCGGTAGATATGAAAGATGAAGTAAAGCCAATGGTAAAGGGAAATAATAAAAAAGATAAACATGAATCCCTCCTCTCAACATGTCACCCAGCTCAGAAAAGAAGAAAAACTAATTTCAAACTTAAAAAAGTAAAAACGAATCAGAAAGAGTTAAAGGCAGAGGAAACCAGCTCTGGGGAATCAGAGGATGACAGCGACAGGAAGTTTAGAGGTAAGGGCATCCTTGTTTCCCAGAAAATGGAAGCAAAGGTAAATAAAAACAATACAGGGAGACAATCCAGCGTGGGCGCCACCAGAGCGCAAGGGAGGAAACCTATTAACAAAAATAAAACAGAGGAGGATGTAGATTCTGTGAGTGGCGGCAGTCAAAGGGAGACAGCACCAAGAGGGCGTCCAAGTATAGCCAGAACAGCAAAGGCTAAAATTAAATTTGTGGATGAAAGCCAGGATGACTAAAGTGAAGAGGAAGGGAGATAAGTCTCCTGGATGTTAAAGTACTCACACATTTAGCGCTTCAAGTTTCAGCACACGTTGTGTATTGTTTACTTAACTTACATTTCATTATATGATAGCACATGGTGTTCAGAAAATTTACATTTTGCATTTAGTTTGAAATTCATGACATGTCATGATACTCAAATATTCATATTGCATTTTCCTCAAGATTTGTTACCTGTCATGATCAAGGATATATACACTTAAAATTTCGTTTCAGAACATATGTTACTAAAATAATAATTAATGCAACTGACTGATTATTTAATTAAGAGGAGCACTAGAATCTCAGCACTGGATGTCAATAATTCACTTTCATTGAACAAGTTATATTTTCATTAAGTCTCTGTGGTACACTACCTCGTCATATCAAGTCAATAATTGGGAAGCAAGATGGCTCTGAGTTGCGTGACACTTGAAAAATTCTCAACACATTAAAGAAAATTTCTATGATCTCCTTTTTTTTTGTCATCACTTTTTAAATTGTGCTAGTACATCATTATTTAAGAAGACTAGAACTGTTTTTTTTTGTTAAATGTTAAACTACTTATAGTTGCCAACTTTCTTTTTGTACAGACTTTACTGTTATAATTTGTCATTTTTACTGACATTTGTAAAATTCATAAAATCATTGATAATATTTACTTTATAAAAACATTTTGAATTTGTAAAATCTTCATAAGTTTTGCAAGTTTTGCCTCATTTAATTTTGAACAATTTATCTACGTATTTTTTTTATTTTGTAAATACAAATATTATAAAATGTAATAATTTTCACTTTCTTGTCTGGGAATTAATTGATATTATATTTTCAGCTTAGCTGGGTTGGCAATTGGAACTTTTTTTTTAAAGTATTGAATTACTACACCTGCAAAAATAAAAACCCATTAACATTCTTATGGGCATCATTTTCATTTGCTAAAGTGAATGCATCAAAATAACCATTTGTTGATAGCATTTTCCCTTCTAATTCTAGAAATGTTTTTTTTTTAAACATTTTGTGAATGAAACTAAATAGTTTACTTTCTTATCAGTATTTAATAAGACTTTTTCTTATTCCCTTGTGCAAAGACCAATTCCTTTTAAAGCTCTCTTTCTTTCCTATTGGCATTATGGTATGGAAAAATTAACAGATGAATAGCATTAAACATTTCATGACAAGACTGAATTTAAGGACATGAGTAAGACATGAGTAGAACATGAGTAGGACATGAGTAGAACATGATCTTCTTCCTGGTGGGCACCTCTGTAAATCATAAGATAAGATGAACTAATAAATCATAACCTAATTATTCATGAAAGAAATAAACAAAGCTAAGAAAAAGGTTTTGTAAAAGGTTTGTTTTTTTATGATTTGTTTTTTTGACCCTGTTAATAACATTTAGGTACGATATCATGTGTTATATTATCATATAACTCAAATGCTGTTTTGACTGTTCACATTGTCCTGTTTAAAATCCAAAAGCATACTTGAAGCTGTTGTTAAACAAAGCTGTTTGTAATTTAACATTCAGACATTATAAACAGTACTTTAGTATTTGTTGTATAAATTTGATTTCTCATATCTTCAAGTAGTACAATCCCTAAAGTGCATTTAACAATCAGGCATTTGATACACAATGTTCTCTATGTATCAGCCTATTGAAATTTTTCTTGTCTTTGTGTAGGCTACATGTTTTGGATCAATTTTATTTACAAAATATATATTTGCTCATTTTTTTTTTGTTTTCTAAGTTTGTGTACATATTTAAAATGAAAAGTTGAGTTTGTTGTTTTGAATTTCTTTTTAAGTTTAAGTTGTTACCTTTTTGTGGTTCATAGTTCACTAAATGTTTGAAAAATGAGCACACCAAATAAATTCTATACGTGTGTTGATAAAACAAAAACACCTATGAGGTGCTGCAAATTAGCATTGCCATCAAGTTTATTGTTTTTTACAAATAAATTTATATCTTTTTATCTTGAATGCATTTATCATATAATATTTACATCCCAAATTTTGACATTAGAATAACAAATTTATTTCGTTATTAAACTTTGATGCAAATTGAATTGTTTATTCATTTTTTGCTCTTGTTTATTTTATTTTTGATTCATTTTTGCACTGGCGAGTACTAACCATGGGCCACAGATGCAGTATAGTATAAATTCCTGAGCCATGGATGTAGTATGGAGCCTTGGGTCACATGGAGTATGGAGCCCTGGGCCACAGATATAGGGTCTCGATTAATTGTAACTTAATTTGTTAATTCAACACTAGGCGACATAAATATTTTCTCTTCGCTTGCGCGCTTTCCAATATCTCTATTGTGGGTAGCGCACCGGTAGTTAGCGCTTTAAGCTACTGATGCTCGTTGGAAACAGGTTTTTTTTTTCGTAGAACTTTATTAACATCTTTTTCGAAAATAAAAGTTCTTTAAAAAACTGACAACTTGGCAGTTAAATGTTGAGTTGATAAAGAGTAAGAGTGATTTGGTATCCTAATTAAAAACAGCTTTTTATAAATTATAAATATGCTTAGCCTAATTAGACTAATTTAGTCAATTTAAATTATTGCATTACTATCATTTCCTTTATATTTATGTATCTTACACAAAACGGAATACATGTTGATCTAACGGGCAAGATTGAACTAATTTTGACTATTTTACTTCTTAATTTAATTTTATAAGCAATAGAAATAAAATTGGGAGCTTTATATGCTAAATATATATCATTGACGCTCAAAAGCATAAAAGATTCGTTAAGATATATTTTGTGAACTTGTAGCACTGGCATTCGATCGTCTAAGGGGTTTATAATAGTAGGCCTATAGGCCCACGTGTGAATTGCACACGAGATCCTGTCTGTTAATATGTTTGTAATCGGATATAATAATAATAAAAACTTACCTCCCCTTTTTGTGTGTATAACTTGAAGTGATTCTCACCCCTCCACACTTTTCGCTTCCCCCATCCACTAACGGTAGCGTTCTTTAGTCTGCTTTAAGGATCGATTCACCAAAGCCCATGACCAGCTCGTCATTTTCTAAACTTGTCCACAAACATAACCTATCCCATAATTTGTCCACAACTATAACCTATCCCTAAATTTGTCCACTAACCTATCCCATAACTTATCCACAACTATAGGCCTAACCTATACCTAAATTTGTCCACAAACCTAATTACCTTTTCTATCCCTTAATTTGTCCACAAAACCTATATAAAACATATTCTTTAATTGTATACATAGGTATACATGACTTACTTGACTTAATCCTGTATATCCCCATAGGAGCATAGGGCCGCAACTACACTTTTCCATCGGTCTCGGTCTTGGGAGGCTCCCTTTATTTGTGTCCATGTGAGGCCAACAGCCTTTGCCTCACCTACGACCGATCTCCTCCAAGTTTGTCTGGGTCTGCCTACTTTCCTTTTGCCCTGGGGATTTCAGTCAAGTGCTTGTCTTGCTACATTGTCTTCTGTTCTTCTTAAAGTGTGACCAATCCACTTCCATCTACGGCTTTTGATGCTGTTGTCGATGGGTTTTTGTCTGGTCTTTTCCCATAGGTTGACACATGAAATGGTTTCCGGCCATCGAATTTTCAGCATGCGCCTCAGACATCTGTTAACAAAAGTCTGGAGTCTGCTTGTATTTGCCTTAGTAACTCTCCAGGTCTCTGAGCCGTTTAGGAGGACTGCCTTAACATTTGTGTTAAATAGTCTTACTTTGTTCCTTAAGGACAGCGCACTTGTGCTCCACATGGGGCGCAGGGCATTGAAAGCAAGCCTGGCATTGTTGATCCTGCTCTTTATGTCTTCATCTGTTCCTCCATCACTACTCATCACACTTCCCAGATAAACAAACTTGTCTGTGTCTATTATTTCTTCATCATCTAGCTGTATTGACCTGTCCTGTTCATTATTTATCCTCATGACTTCTGTTTTCCTTTTATTTATTTTTAGGCCAACCTTTCTCGCCTCTTCGGACAGTCGGTTTAGTTTAGATTGTGTGTCTTGCTGTCTGTGTGAGAGGAGGGCGACATCGTCTGCAAAGTCCAAGTCTTCTAGCTTCTTTCTGAAAGTCCATTGAATGCCTGTGCTGTTTCCCGAGGTTGTCTTATTCATGATCCAGTCTATTACAATTAAAAAGATCAGCGGTGACAGCATGCAGCCTTGACGCACACCGGTCTTCACAGCAAATGGACTGGTTAGCTTTCCTTTATGGATGACTTGGCAGCAACAGTCTTCATATAGTTTCTTGGTGATGTTGATGAATTTTGTTGGGATGCCATAGTAGCTCATTAACGTCCAGATGGTTTTTCTATCCACACTGTCGAAAGCCTTTTCAAAGTCTACAAACGTCATGTACAAGGGAGATTGCCATTCTAAAGATTGTTCAATGATTATCCGCAAAGTGGCAATGTGGTCAGTACATGATCGGCCTTGTCGAAAACCTGCTTGTTCTGGCCTAAGTTTTACATCTAGGGCTTCCTTCAGTCTCTCTAAGATAACCCTGGTCAGGACTTTGCCTGGAACTGAGAGAAGCATTATTCCTCTCCAGTTGCTGCATGCAAAGAGATCACATTTCTTCGGTAGCTTGACCATGTAGCCTAGTTTCCATTCATGTGGCACTTGTTACTCTTCCCAAATTTTTTGTAGTAGTGGCTGGAGCATCTCTGCTGATGCTGCTGGGTCTGCTTTTAGTGCCTCTGGTGGGATGCCATCTGGTCCAGCCGCCTTACCGTTTTTGATAGAATGGATGGCTTTGATGATTTCTGCCTTAGAAGGAGGACCTGTGTTGACATTGAGAGGCTCATTTTCTGGTGGGATGTCTGGGGGAGATAGTGGTGGGGGTCGGTTAAGTACCTCCTTAAAGTGTTGGACCCACCTATCTCTCTGTCCTACATCGCTTGTTATGACCTTGCCATTACTGTCCTTGACTGGTTTGTTGGGATTGGAACTTTTGCCAGACAGAGTTCTTGTTATTTCATACAATCTTTTCATGTTTCCTTGTCCAGCTGCTGTTTCTGCCTCTTCTGTCATTTCATGAATGAAACGCCTTTTATCTTCTCTTGCACTCTTCTTCACTGTGCGGTTGGTTTCCCAATATTGTCTTCTCAAGTTTTCTTTGTCTTGTTCACTATGGCATTGTTTTATTTTCTGTTTAATCTCTCTCCTAGCCTCTATCTTGTTCCATGTCTCTGGTGTTATCCATGCTTTTTGCTCTCTTTTCCTCTTCCCTAAGATCTCGGTGCATGTTGTTTTCCAGATTTGTTGGATTTTTTCCCAGTGTTGTTCTATAGTTTCCTCTATTAGTCCTGAAAGGGCTTCGTATCTATTTTTAACAGTGCAGTTAAAAACCTCTTTTGCAGCTTCATTTTTTAGATACTGTGTGTTAAACTTGTGGTGTGGTTTATCAGCAAATTCCTTGAAGGCTTTTAGCTTTGTTTTCAATGTTCCAATCAGAAGCTGGTGGTCTGAAGCTACGTCAGCACCACGTTTCACCCTAACATCCAATAGGCTTCTTCTCCATTTGCGTGAAACTGTAAAATGGTCAATTTGGTTTTCTGTATTTCCATCTGGAGAAGTCCATGTTGTTTTGTGGATGGTCTTGTGTGGAAAGACGGTCCCACCAATGACAAGATCATTAAAAGCACAGAGGTCAGCAAAGAGCTCACCGTTTTCATTCATGTTTCCAACTCCGTTTCTACTCATGATGAGCTCTCTGTCTGTGTTGTCCACGCCCACTTTGGCATTCATATCGCCCATGACTATTATCATGTCTCTTTTTGGTGTGTGGTCAATCACAGCTTGTAGTGACCCATAGAAATTTTCTTTATCTTCTTCCTTCGCTGCATTAGTCGGAGCGTAGCATTGAATGATGGTGCGTTTTCCTGCCCTTTGCCTTGAATCGTGCAGAGATTAGTCTTGGAGAGATTGGTTCCCATGATATTAATGCCTTTGTTGCTTCCGGTGATAGCATCAGTGCTACTCCTTGAGTGTGGTCATGGTTTAGATCCTCATGACCAGAGAAGATGATTGTCTCTCCTGTGTCTAGTCTTGATTGGCCATTACCATTCCACCGAGTCTCACATAATCCCAGGACCTTGATATCATATTTTCTCATTTCTTTTGCTACCTGGGCAGACCTGCTGGCTTCATATAGGGTTTTTATATTCCAGGTCCCTATTCTGGATTTTGCTTTCGTCGTGATGAGGTTTGTCTGCAAGCTAGCTTCCCGAGGGCTTTCACTAGCTTGCGTCATGAATTCTTCGATAGAAGGAGAACCTCCCTGACTAAGCTTGCTTTGGTTTGGTGTAGTTATGGTTTCTGTAGCATTTGTTTTGTTTTTTTTACGGTGTAAGGTCGCTAGCCCCACGACCAACCCTCCTCCTTTACCCGGGCTTGGGACCGGCAGGATACCCCCAAAGGTGATAACCAGGCGGAGTTATAGGTATACATAAATCTAGGATTTGTCCACAAACGTATACCTCTTAAAAGTTCCCATAAACCTAACTAACCCCACTTCCCCCACTATTTTTTTCATTCTTTACCATATTTTAGACAAGAAAACATGATATTTGCAAATGTTTAGGTTAGGGCTACATTTTTAAAAGTTACTTGAAGAAAAAAACAAACAGCTGGTGATTTACAAACATCGGCACGTAACCAGCGCGACGTCACGAATAATCCCGGATCCTTCAACAACTATAATATATTGACCAACATCAAGTATATTTATTACATTTGAGATTAGAGTTTCTGTACAACATCACGAGACTCTTAATGATTGCAGACGACCAGAATGGCTGAATACATAATGGCACAAAAATAATAATTTATGGCCAGAGTACCATGGTAGGGGACTACGAATTGAATGCGTGCACACACACACGCACACACAAATAGCATCTCTCCCTCGTGCCTTGTTTGAGTCACATTGCCCTGCTCCCAGGGCCGTGAGGAGAAACCATTTTTAGCCCCAGGTTGATCCATATTTTTAAAACATTTTTTGTTTTTATTTTAATGACGTCTATGTACCAAGTTTCAGCACGATGGAGTGTTAGAAAGAGGGTCAATTGGCATTCGAAAGATTGGGTCGTCGGTTGGTCGGTTATCGGGGCATTTCGCAAAGTTAATTTAAAGGATTTAAGAAGAATTGATACAGAGCCTTCTTGAATCAATAAAAAATGGGGAAAGTGAGGCTTAAGCTAACGTGAACTAAGTATCCGCCACTTTAATCCATCTTTACTTATCAACATAGCCTAAGCTAGTAATGGGCCTACCATTCAAATATGAAAACACCATCAATATTTAGAACAAACCTATAGGGCAGTGGTTCCCAACCTTTTTAATACCGCGGCCCATTAATGCAGCTTTTCACACTGTGGAAATGAAAGAAGAAGGCGCAACACAGCCTCAGTCAAAATAGTTTATTACTGCCAAAACTTGATCCAGAATTTTGTAATAACAGAGCATTGTTCGGCGTATCTAGCTCATTGCACTATTGCGTAAACAGTGCATTGTTAAAGTGCTCGCTTTACTAAATTAACACAACATATGGCGCTTTTAATTACTAGGCTACTTGTTGTTTTACGACAATAGGCCTATCAATATTATTTGCCGATGAATCATACAGAGAGTTCCCATAACTTTTAGTGAACCATTCAGTGCCAAAAGTATTATTATTATTATTATTATTATTATTCATACTATAACTATAGGCCTAAGTATAATTCTGTGGGTAAGAAACCGAAAATTAGTGCCATATAAACTTATTAAGAACTTTAACTTGAACCATGCAATGCGAGAACACGTTATTAATTTTAAAAGCAAACAAATTGTTATTGTAAACTTTATAAATATTGGCCTACTCTAATGGATAGTGATATGTTTAATAATGTCACCATCGTTCTCCAAGCATAGCCTAAATTTAGCAAATTGCTCATAATGCGGGTGACTTAAATTACGACACAAAAAATAAAAACAGCCTGTACCGATCACGTGAGCTTTTGTATCGAAGCGGCGTTGCTGTAGCTACGAGGCCGAGCGTCCTTTTCCTCGTGGCCCTTTCGCGCTCGCGCGACACTGATCTTTCATTGACACGAGCCAGCCAATCGGCGCGCGTGGAATAATAAAGGATTTCCCGAAAACTCTATAAAGCCGCGGATATCATTGGTTGACAGGGACAAGTATTTATGCTACCTGTGCTTGCAGTCGTACATACACACACTCATGCAACACGTACGGGGAGACTACGTTCACGTTAGTCGTGGGGAACACCTTAGTGCCGCTACCTTCTGAAAGGATTTATATCGCAAACAATATATAATTTATTTCTAAAAATGGGTCTGCCGGACACCAACGGACAGCACCGACCAGTTAAGCTCAGAGTGACCCGCAAAGGCAAACTCTACGACATAACAGAATTTGTTGACAGGCATCCGGGAGGTAGGGAAATACTGGAGAAACACAACGGACAGGACATAGAGGATGCTATGCAGAAGTCATCGCTCCATGCGCACAGTAAGGTGGCTTATTCCATATTAGAGAGATACGTCGTAGACAATGCCTACACATCACACCAGGTGAGTTGTGCAAGTAGATTAAACACTTTCTCCCCCCCCCACCTCTTTTGTGTTACATCACCTGCAACGAGACAACACACCTGACGCTTGACCCATTTTCTTAGTTTAAATTTGTAGACCGCCGCGATTCAAGTGTTTATTTTAAAACGGGCTCAAGGAAATACCATTCTTCATCGCACTCACAATTATAAGTCTTCTTTACCTATAAAAATCGTCTCTGATCACCAAACCAAGTAGCTTAATAATTAAACAAGACGGTACCTATTCGGTTCTAAACAAAGATCATTATTGTGTGCATTGAAAGAAAGAATAATAGTGCAGCTTTTAATCTATACTTTGGAATTCTATTGTAGGCTATCGATGTAATCCTTTTAGCGTTTTAAGAATACAAAGAGAAATATATCTCTTATCTTATAATATATTATAGATGTTCTTACTATAAAGAAGACTCTTGCGTCCTACGGTCAACTGTGTTTTGAGTCTAGTCCTGCATTAGGCCTACTATTAGTGGTTTAAATTATGTTAAGTTGCTGTTTTTCCTGGTTTGTTTAGGCAGCCCATTCGTCTTTTTAAATTAATATTTCTAATCTATTTAATGTAGGCAAACTAATGAGTTAATATCATTTATGTATACAATCTGTGAAATATAGATATGATCTATTTATTTCTATATCTATCTTCAATTACTTTTCTACCTATTTCTATTTCTGTGTATGGGCTATATAGATATATATATATATTGTATATTTTATATTTTAGGGCCTATATATAATGACTACAGGGGTGCGTTTATAGTTTCAATAGTAGGCCTACACTAAATACATTGGAGTCACGTTCACTTGATTCTATAGTCCTACAACCGTCATGTGTAAATCGATTCGATTCTCAAAAACCAATACTTAAGTATACAGAAGACATCTGAGCAAGCGACAATATAAACATTACACATCATATAAACATTACACATCATACCTTCTTAATTCTTAACTATCCGGATTACAATTGCGTGCTGAAAGCTAGTCACTTTTTCTTTAAACGCCAGATCTAATTCTCAATAGGTTTTGTTTTTGTTTTTTGTGGAAATGCATTCGGGAAAAAACAGAACACTAGATTATATAAAACAAAACAATAAAAACAAAAAAGAGGAATCAGATCTAATCGGATTGTTATCTTGCTTTAGCAGATTCACAGATAATCTCGGAACATGTGAACACAGACCGGGTGAGTAACAATTATAGATCTACCGCTGAAAGCTAAACGTGCAAACATCGGTATAAGCTCCTTAATACAGCCTAGCTTTGTAGGAACGTGTTTATGAAACAAATTAATTACTTCCATGACTCCGCCCATTCGTGTGCAAACAAACCATAATTCCTCAAAGATGACCTTTTTTTTCAATGTATATTTTAAAAAAAATATTTAATACTATTTACTAAGTATATGTTTACTGACATTCAGTATTATAGTTACAGAGCGGCGGATAGAGTGGCAGCCCCATGCGCCAAAATGTTGATAGTCGCTAAAGTAATATTTTATTAACATCTGTGTATTAGCTTTAGTGTACTGATAAATGAAAACATTCTAAATTTCGACTACCGCCCCGGGAGCTGTTTTCCCTAGATACGCTCATGCCGTGCCAGTGGTGTAGAAAGGATCTGTGAGTGTTGTGCAATGCACAAGTTGCTAGCGGCATTGGCGTATTTAAGCATGTACCACGTGTTCCACATGTTCCATTGGAACAGGGGCCCCCACAGAAAAGGGGCCCCCACACATGAGAAAAATAAATTTTTAAGTGACATCCTTATTCTTTCGTTGAAAATGTAAAATAAAATTCCTTTAATCCCCTACAATTTTAAGCGCTCCATTCCAACCAAGCTAATAAGCATAACATTAAATTTATTTACGCTTTTACAGAATGTAAAATAAATTAACGGCACTTTTTTAGGTATGTGGAAGGCAGGGGCGAGGCTACGAGGGGCCCCCACATAAATTTGGGAACAGGGCCCCCACAATCCTAAATACGGCCCTGGCTAGCGGTCATCGAAGGTAGTGGGACGGGGAGGCTTGGCAGAGAGCGGGAGTCAATTTTATCTTTGAGGCGTAGAATGTTAGAATGAAAATGGGGGGGGGGGGGGGGAGGCACCATCAAAGTATTGCACAAGGGCATTAAAATACCTTGTTATGCCAAAGTGTATGCCCATGCACACAACTTAGTGCACTTAAACTTTAAAAAATAGGCCTAATGAACAACTCTGTACTAATTATTGGCACAACATCGTAGCATAGGAGCCTCTCGGCGACCAAAGCTTGCTATGGGATCGTGTAGCCCAGGGGTCGGCAACCTACGGTACGCATGCCAGACTTGGCACGCTGGGCGATTTTCAATGGCACGCGTAAGACTCTCAAGAGGGCACTTCGAATCTCTGCTACAAAAATAAAAATGGGTGCTATTTAGGCAGTTGGCACGCAGAATGAATTAGAAATCACTGTTCGCCACACTATTATCAAAAGGTTGTTGACCCCTGGTGTAGCCAAATGTTACAGGATAGCTTTTCGTTATTATTCCACCATTGTGTTTGATTGTTATAGTTATATATCAATGATATTGCGACATAGACGAGATTTTTTTTTTGTATTGTGTATAAAGATAAACTTACATGTCCATTTTAACAAAAATGTTCAAAACCAAATTATTATGATTTTTTTAAATAGTTTTTTTTTTATAAACATCACAAGACCCTTCCCTTCTTAACCAATGCGAGCTTGTGCTCCCACTGTCAAGCATGTTACCAGCCTGGTGGCACGCGTATCAACCCGGGTTGTCAACTTGTCAATGATGGTTGGAAGCGCAACGAACCGGTAAGAGGCAAGCACAAACAACAAAAACAATGGCGGGAGAGATGAGGGAATTTACTTTTAAATTGAATCCATTCTACCTAGCTAGATCCTATTTCTTCTTTAGTAGTTTTTTTTTTATTACCGTTGGACGATATTCTATAACCTAAACTTTATTCTAGTCCATTCCATTCATTTGACTGCATTTCTTCAGGCATGATCCCAGATTTACAACCGTCCATTCCATGATGTTGTCCTCTCATCTTTTACTATGGGAAAGAAATTGTTCAAAGCATATGCTCCACCGGTAGACTCCAATGGCAAAGAAGACTAGACTAGGGTTCATTCATACATGTTTAAAAGAAATATTTTAAAAAATCAAGGGGTATGAGGTATGAGACAGACATTTTTGGGGAACCAAATACGTGCTGGTTGAACGATCAAGTTGCACCAAAAAGCAACTGACCGTAACAAACAAGCAGCTGAAAGCTATCGTCTGCTAATTCGAACCGCGCTTCTGAAACAACGTGTGTAGTCGGTTACTGTGTTAAAAGTTAAATCGTTGTCGCCAAGGCATTCACATTTCAAGCAGTCAAATCCACATTCTGGGTATTTGCATTGTGTATATTGTTGTTCACGCTCGTGCAGAAAGGGCGTAGGAGGTCAAGGCCACCGGGCTTTTCACCCGGGGTGCCCAGCAACTAGGTCATGCGTCGGCCTGAAATAGATATTTTGAAATATTGTATATTGATTTTTTTTTTGTTCATTGCAAGGAAGTCAAATAAATACCTGCATGGCTATATGCCTCTAGATAATACACGCATGGGTGACCGTATACTGGTAAGGAGGAATGGTGTCTCTACGCGGTATGTTTAAAATAAATGCTACCATATAGAGATACTGCGTATTTCTTAACCTCCCACACACACACACCCCTCCCCATTTCGTGAACAAACTACTTCATATAGACTTGGAAAACATTTCTTCCCACACCAGTGTTTTAAATTATAATAATATAGGGTAGACTTGATTGGTTAGAGCCGTGTAACTTGACTGTAACTCACTCTTTACTATCCACTAAAAGTAGTGTATCTTGATTGGTTAGAGCCGTGTAACTTGACTGTAACTCACTCTTTACTATCCACTAAAAGTAATGTATCTTGATTGGTTAGAGCCGTATAACTTGACTGTAACTCACTCTTTACTATCCACTAAAAGTAGTGTATCTTGATTGGTTAGAGCCGTATAACTTGACTGTAACTCACTCTTTACTATCCACTAAAAGTAATGTATCTTGATTGGTTAGAGCCGTGTAACTTGACTGTAACTCACTCTTTACTATCCACTAAAAGTAGTGTATCTTGATTGGTTAGAGCCGTGTAACTTGACTGTAACTCACTCTTTACTATCCACTAAAAGTAATGTATCTTGATTGGTTAGAGCCGTGTAACTTGACTGTAACTCACTCTTTACTATCCACTAAAAGTAATGTATCTTGATTGGTTAGAGCCGTGTAACTTGACTGTAACTCACTCTTTACTATCCACTAAAAGTAATGTATCTTGATTGGTTAGAGCCGTGTAACTTGACTGTAACTCACTCTTTACTATCCACTAAAAGTAATGTATCTTGATTGGTTAGAGCCGTATAACTTGACTGTAACTCACTCTTTACTATCCACTAAAAGTAGTGTATCTTGATTGGTTAGAGCCGTATAACTTGACTGTAACTCACTCTTTACTATCCACTAAAAGTAATGTATCTTGATTGGTTAGAGCCGTGTAACTTGACTGTAACTCACTCTTTACTATCCACTAAAAGTAATGTATCTTGATTGGTTAGAGCCGTGTAACTTGACTGTAACTCACTCTTTACTATCCACTAAAAGTAATGTATCTTGATTGGTTAGAGCCGTGTAACTTGACTGTAACTCACTCTTTACTATCCACTAAAAGTAATGTATCTTGATTGGTTAGAGCCGTGTAACTTGACTGTAACTCACTCTTTACTATCCACTAAAAGTAATGTATCTTGATTGGTTAGAGCCGTGTAACTTGACTGTAACTCACTCTTTACTATCCACTAAAAGTAATGTATCTTGATTGGTTAGAGCCGTGTAACTTGACTGTAACTCACTCTTTACTATCCACTAAAAGTAGCATATCTGAAGTGAAAGGTTGTAGATGAAGAAAGACTAATGCTATAAAATAACACACACACACATTTAAACACAACCCCATACCGTTTCGGTCCCTTTAAAATTGATCATAAATAATATTACAATATAGTTAATGTTTAACGTCTCTTATTTATGGGCTCATAAAATCAGCAACACCAGACTTCAACAGGCCATAACTCCTCCTAACATTGTCAACTCTCTCCCTCTTTACTCTCTCACGCTCTCTCTTTCCGCTTTAGGTTACCCCCCCCCCCCCCCCCCACCTTTTCTCTCTCTCTCTCCCTCTGTTTTTACCCTCTCTATTTCCCTTTCCCTATCTATCTTTCACCAATTTTCTCTCACTCATACTCCCACCCATTGTGCACTTCAACATTCCTTAAGCTTTGGTGACCAACATTTTTAAAATGGCATTTTTTCCTTGTCCTTTAAACCAGTGGTTCCAAAACCTTTTTAATGCCGCGACCCATTAATACAGCTTCTCACGCTGTGGCGACCCCAAACTATATTTGTTTTCGTTGCTACCTTACAAATGTATTTTTGCTATTGTTATGAATTGTAATGTATATATCGGGTATGCAGGATGCATTTTCATTGTTACAAATGGAACATAACTAAAGCATATTGATTATTTTAAACAAATACTTCAAAATACAAACGTCAGTGCTAAGGTTGAGATTGTGTCTTTCTCATCGGATCAGAACTTCTCGGGATAGTCTTTGCAAGAGCACAACGAAGATCGTCTTCCACAACAAGTCTACTTGTGTATTTAGAAAAAAAAATGTTTCACAAATATATTTTGTTGGAAATGAAAGAAGAAGGTGCAACACAGTCTCAGTTAAAATAGTTTATTACTGCCAAAACTTGATCCAGAATTTTGTAATTGGCATTGTAGAGAAATCAGTTTTTGCTGCATCGTTGTTAATAAGTTCATGGAACTTCTCTTGTGTTGTCTCAGGAACATCTTCAACTTTTACTGTGCATTGACTTTAGCAAGCGGAAATGGGGTGTGATATAGATGAGAAAAGTTACGATGAAATCTCGTCTGCATGCATCGGATCTTGTCAGACAAATAAAGGCAAGTTACATTTGGTCCTTGCAGTGATAAATTTAACTCATTCAGGATGGCAAAGATTTCAATCAAGTATGTTTCTATGCAGTTCACCTATATTGCCGAAAAGTGCTTTGAACTGCAGTCTTGTTTTCTTATTAAAAATAAGTTTTAAGCTCACCACGAAGAACTTTCCCTATAGATAACCATCTCACTTCAGTGTGTAATAACAGAGTTTGGCGTCTCTAGCTCATTGCATTATTGCGTAAACAGTGCACTGTTTAAAGTGCTCGCTTTCACTAAATTACAACATATCCATCCATCCATCCCTATGGCGATACAGCCCATGTAGGGCTTTGGCCTGCTCCACCACCTCCTTCCATTCGGGCCTATCTCGGGTCTTCATTCGCCAAGCCCGCACACCAAGATTTTGTAGATCTGACTCTATAGCTTCGAGCCATCTTTGTCTTGGTCTGCCCCTAAACCTCTTTCCTCTTGGTCTCTGGTGATGTACTGCTCTGGCTGCTCTGCCATCTGTCATTCTTTCCACGTGGCCTGCCCACCTCAGTCTGACCTTCTTTATCTCGGCTACCACCGTTGGATCCTCGCACAGGGTGTACAGTTCTTCGTTTGTTCTTGACCTCCAGCCATCTGTGTCTTGCACAGCGCCAAATATCCTCCGCAGCACTTTTCTTTCCCAGGTATTAAGCAAGGTCTCAATGGATTTTGTCATTGTCCATGTTTCACTGCTATACATCACCACTGGTCTTATTACGGCTTTGTACTTTGTACATCACCTCTTTGTTCTTTTTGAGATATTTTTGTTGCGGAATACATTTTGGAGGCAGAAATAGGCACGATTTCCTGCAGCTTTTCTTTCTTTTATTTCAGGTAGTATCTCATTCCTTTTATTAAGGCTTGACCCTAAGTATTTGAAAGTATCTACTCTTTCAAATGTGCAATTCTTGGTTTTGAATTCTTCCTTATCTTCTTCCTTTGTATCATCCATCATCAGTACCATGTACTTTGCTTTGTGGTCATTGATCTCAAGTCCTGCCAGCTTGGAGGCATCTTCCAGTTCTGTAAGAGCTTGTTGAATGGCATTTTTATTCTTTCCAAGTAAGGCTATATCATCAGCATACGCTAGGTACTGTAGAGGTTGGCTATATAGGGTTCCACTGTTATCGTCCCTCTAGTGTCTACATTACGGTAATGTTTCTAATGACTCTCTCTAATACTAGGCTAAATAGCATGCACGATTGTGAGTCTCCTTGTCGTAGTTCTTGTTGAATTGGGAATTCATGCGAGTATTCCCCCTGCGCCTTGACTTTACTCCTAGATTTACATAGTGTCATTATATTAGTCTAGTTAGCTCATTAGGGATTCCAAAGAATTCTAGTGTTTCATATAGATATTTTCTATTAATACTATCATAAGCCATTTTGTAGTCTATGTAGAGCTGATGTAGGCCCTACTGGTATATTAAATTCATAACATTTTTCAAGCAGACATCTAATGGTAAAGATCTGGTCGTTTGTGGATCTATTAGGTCGGAATCCGCATTGGTAATCACATAGTATATTTTCTGTATATTATTGTAGTTATACAACATATGGCGCTTTTAATTAATTCTTGTTGTTCTTACGAAAATATTAATATTATTTGCAGATGAATCATACAGTGAGTTCCGATTACTTTCAGTGAGCCATTCAGTACTAAAAGTTGAAATCCAGACTGAACCGCATCTTATCTTCAATACCTTCCAATATATTCAAGAAATGTCGTTTTACCACCAATACTGCAGCTTTCAATACAGTAGCTGCTTTTAACAGAGAAGATGGGTTATTCACAGAAACTCTTTACACATGTGTGCCTGGTCCGCATACGTACATTATGGAGCCAATACTGTCACATACACCTGTATTTGTATGTAGAGTATGTGATTGGGTTGGCGCGATGATGTCATATCACCTTGAGACGGATAGATCATTGGTGTCTCCCAAGACCATCAAAAATAGATCTATATGTTTTCGGATGGTCCTAGGCGACCCCCGTGAAATGGTCGTTCGACCCTCAAAGGGGTCGCGACCCACAGGCTGGGAACCGCTGCTTTAAACCATTGATCTATAGTAATCTATACAAAGAAAGAATTAGGCCCGGAAACTATATTATTGATGCCGAAATGAATTGAATAGGCTTTAACATGACATTCACTTAACTATAAATTATATTTCCTAGACACTGACCTGTAAATACATCTCAAGCAACTTAGACTTCCTTTTTATCATATTTATTTGCTCAAATTATGGGTGGTTTATTCCTTTTTTCGCTCTTATATGGAATAGTGTAAATAGTGTAATCAATTCTAGATTCAATTTGCGCATAAAAATGTATAATGGGGGCGCTATCCATTCTTTTTACTCCCTTTATTTTAAGTTGCAATGTCTGCAATCGTCAATAATGGTGCAAAAATTGGCTTCGATTTTTCGACCACTTCCCGTGGTCCGATCGAGCTGAGATTTGGACAGCAAATTTGTGGCGCCTAACAATACATCCTATCAAATTTTCAGTTAAAACAACTTAATAATACTACACTTATGACAATATTCATTTCTTAAAAGGAAAGTATAAGAAATATTTTGATTTCGCGTTAAAAATGCCTGTGTAACTTTTTATAGTTTTTCGGCGCAAAGCTAGAAAAAAAAATTATGCGCTAAGGATATTTTTAGAACAATTCATACGGAGTAATGAGATATTTTTGAGATTTGCGACACAGATATTTTTTCTGTACGTTTCATTTGCAGTAGTCAATCAATTATTTAATTACATGATGGTAAACTTAGTTTGCAAATAAAGGGAGTATAATAAAAACTTCGTTTTTACGGTTTTCTTGTTACTCCCTTTATTTTAAGTTGCAATGTCTGCAATCGTCAATGGTGCAAAAATTGGCTTCGATTTTTCGACCACTTCCCATGGTCCGATCGAGCTGAAATTTGGACAGCAAATTTGTGGCGCCTAACAATACATCCTATCAAATTTTCAGTTAAAACAACTTAATAATACTACACTTATGACAATATTCATTTCTTAAAAGGAATGTATAAGAAATATTTTGATTTCGCGTTAAAAATGCCTGTGTAACTTTTATACTTTTTCGGCGCAAAGCTAGAAAAAAAAAATTATGCGCTACGATTATTTTTAGAACAATTCATACGGAGTAAGGAGATATTTTTGAGATTTGCGACACAGATATTTTTTCTGTACGTTTCATTTGCAGTAGTCAATCAATTATTTAATTACATGATGGTAAACTTAGTTTGCAAATAAAGGGAGTATGATAAAAACTGTTTTTATGGTTTTCTTGTTATAGATCAGTTCCTTTAAACAGTGAGTCATAAAATAAATCTTCGCTGAAATGTAAGAGATAACAAAGACTATAATAAGATGGGCCGTTTGCTTTATTATTTCTGCTATTTAATGACTCGAATGACTTCTTTTCGGAAAACCGATTCCCATTTGTATTGTACACTTCCGTTTTATTTAATTGGTATGAGTCGGTATGATTTTCTCAATGAATAATTAAAATCGAAAGTTGTATACAGCGGAAACCTTTAGGCAGACGTAGGAGCGTAGAAGTCATTTAAGAAAAAAATAACAGATAAGCTCTAAAAATAGAGCTAACGGTCCATCTTATTATACTCTTTGGAGATATTAAGATTGTTTTTTTTAAATATAAAATGAAATTTACTTTTTAACATTTGAATACAAAATGCTAAATATTGGTATAGATTGTATTTATGGGTATATCTCCAATAATTAAAAGACCTTTAAGTTCCCCCACTTTAGTTTTCTTCATTACTACGGTGTTAACTGTCAATTGGACGACTATCGATTCTCTTCTTAATAAAGTCTAGTTTACACCTAGCACTACCCCAGCTTAAGATTACTCCGTAACAAAAACAATACCAGCCATTGGAAACAGCATTAACCCTTCCCGTACCGACCGACTTCTATCTATGCTGCCTTCAGTTCCGCTATATACGCGCCCGGGACTGTAAGGGTTAAATACAAACATCATAAGTACAGTAATAGTAAAGTATCACGTCGGACCAAATTTAACAATGGGGCCGGTGAAGCAGCATTCACCAGTTTCTGTAGCCCACGGCATACTATGGGATTGTGTGGCCAGAACAATGACCAGCTGCTTTTACTTTAAGCATGTTCTTAATTGCCCGAACTAGTTTCGGTCGAATCAGGTATTGCTCAATTCGGGCAGTGCTTTCGGCTGGCGTACCTAAGGTCCTGTGTTCACATCTTGGTGAAGGCTAGAATTTGTTTTCGGGTCTGGAGGGTGTTCCTGACAAACGTTATAATAATTATTCATTATTCCCCCCAAAAGTATATCATCTGTGATTATAATGTCTGTTTAAATTACTGAATTAATATTATAGTGAGTTCTATCATTTATTGACAGACTATATCAAAGGTGTGCAACATTTTTCGTGGTTGGGTCGTAAAAAAAAAACAAAGTTAAAAATATTTAAAACGACAAAATAGGCCACAAATAATGAAAATTTATTGAAATGAACTGCCGCTAGAAACTCTGTTGGAGTGTCTGTGTTTGTCTGTCTGTGTGTGTGTGTCTGTGTGTATGTATGTGTGTGTGTATGTGTCTGTGTGTCTCTGTGTGTGTGTCTGTGTGTAAGTTTGTCAGTGTTTGTGTGTCTGTCTGTGTGTGTGTCTGTGTGTGTGTCTGTGTGTCTGTGTGTGTGTGTCTCTGTCTGTGTCTGTGTGTGTATGTGAGTGTGTGTGTGTCTGTGTGTGTATGTGTCTGTGTGTGAGTGTGTCTCTGTGTGTAAGTGTGTGTCTGTGTGTGTCTGTGTGTGTGTGTATGTGTGTGTGTATGTGTGTGTGTATGTGTGTGTGTATGTGTGTCTCTGTGTGTCTCTGTATGTGTGTGCCTGTGTGTGTCTGTGTGTGTTTGTGTGTGTGTCTGTGTGTGTCTATGTGTGAGTGTGTGTCTGTGTGTGTGTGTCTGTGTATGTGTCTGTGTGTGTCTGTGTGTGTCTGTGTGTGTGTCTGTTTGTGTCTGTGTGTGTTTGTCTGTGTGTGTGTGTTTGTCTGTGTGTCTGTGTGTGTCTGTGTGTCAGTGTGTGTCTGTGTGTCATTGTGTGTCTGTGTGTGTCTGTGTGTGTCTGTGTGTGTGTCTGTGTGTCTCTGTATGTGTCTGTATGTGTGTGCCTGTGTGTGTGTCTGTGTGTGTTTGTGTGTGTGTCTTTGTGTGTCTATGTGTGAGTGTGTGTCTGTGTGTGTGTCTGTATGTGTGTGCCTGTGTGTGTGTCTGTGTGTGTTTGTGTGTGTGTCTTTGTGTGTCTATGTGTGAGTGTGTGTCTGTGTGTGTCTGTGTGTGTGTGTGTCTGTCTGTGTGTGTGTGTCTGTGTGTGTGTCTGTGTGTGTCTGTGTGTGTGTCTGTGTGTGTTTGTCTGTGTGTGTGTGTGTCTGTGTGTGTGTGTTTGTCTGTGTGTGTGTGAGTGTCTGTGTGTGTGTCTGTGTGTGTGTGTCTATCTGTGTGTGTCTGTCTGTGTGTGTTTGTCTGTGTGTGTGTGTGTCTCTGTGTGTGTCTGTATGTGTGTGTGTCTGTGTGTGTATCTGTGTGTGTGTCTGTGTGTGTGTGTCTGTGTTTGTATGTCTGTGTGTGTGTGTGTCCGGGGGGGATGGGCTGAAAAGGCCTGGCGGGTCGTTTTTTTTTTCCGCGGGACGCCCTCGGCACACCGTTGGACAATATTTATATTGGCCTATATCATAGTAACATTGTTGGCCAGTTGTTTGTTGTAGCGTTTAGAAAACTAGGTCAACTTTGACATTTTAACAGCTGGTTTTTATTAATCTATAAAAAAAAAATAGGATCTCCCTCCTACATCTGCTTCCTCGACACAAATATTCAAACACAGAGATGCAGGATCAAACAGGGACAAACTGTACCACTGAGATGGAGATCGAGCCGCGGGGAGGGGGGGTGGGGGGGGTATCTAAATCGATGAATTCGATCAACGCCGCGATAATCGATAGAAGTTTGTTGTTATTTTTTCTTGAAAGAGAAAAGCAACAACAAAGAAACGTACGTATGGAAATAGTAGTGACAGCCTGGGGCGAAGCAACGGTGGATGGGGGGGGGGGGGGGGGGGGCAGGAGCTACAAGAGCTGTGGGTTTTGCCTCTACCACAATGCAACAATTTTTCCCAAAGTTTTTGTGACTTGCTACTATGGACAAGTCTTAACGTGTATGCATGCATAAAAGGTCACGTGCAAAAACATTTCCGTTCTTATTCGATCATTTTATTCGAAACAATGTCTGTGTGCTACTTTACTGGTTGTACTCAAATTTGTTGGGGATTAAAATTTATTTCATTTCCAATAGATGTTTACAAAGAAAAACAATGTATTGTGAAAGTCAGAAGGGAATAATCACCTTTTTAAAATATCAAACTTATTGCTTAATGCAAAAGAATTTTTGTTATTCGTTCTTATGAATTTATGCATTTTGTTTTTCAATAACCAAGAAAACGCAACTCTTGACTCATTTATTTTATAAACAAATAAACATTTAACGTCACGCGACTAACACTTGAGTATTAATGATCGCCTGTTCACTTTTGATGTTAAAAACGGATTCCTCATAACTAATATTGTATCCTTTGTATAATTCTAAAAGACTAGAACTGTCCGTCGAGGTTGAAATCAATTGTCAAACACCAGCAAAAGCATGCTTTTTTTGTTATTAGTTTAAAAATAGAACAGGAAGTTCACGATCATTCGGGTTCAAAAGTTCACGCCTCATTAAGACTTGTCCATTTTAAAGCCCATTCTATATTATAAGTAGCCTAACAGTATAAAATTATCCATGTGAATTTTCATAGATTGAAACATAATGACTGTAATACTCGAGGTTTAAAATTCCTCAAAATGTTCCCTTGGGGTAGATTCTGTTATAGGACTATCGCTAGTACATCAGGATAATTCGACCTATATTTTACATTTTTATTGCTCTTTTTATTGCCACCCAGGTAGTGTACTGACCTGCCCCCCCTCCCCGATCACTTTCATTGGTGGTACTTTAGCCACAATTTTTTAATATTGTTTAATCAACCTTCAAAACGTACACGATACAGTAGGGGCGTCATATATAGACGTGTATGTATATCACTCATTAACGATCTCCCCAGTCGTGACTGACCCAGTGCTCTCATTCAAGACCACCGTAAGTATTAACGATGGTCTTGTCTCATTGCACAGGATGTCGGGAGGACAGGATGAAGCGCTCCGAAGCTAGGGTTGGCAGATGCATGGGTACCAAAAAGGAGGACACATTGAGTGTTTCATTTCAATCAGTTTAATTTTTTTCAGTTGAATGCCGATTTGACCAGCAATCAACAACATTTTACTACAATGTTTGCCAATAATTATATATTTGTAAATTAACCAAGGAAAAGTCGTGTAAAAAATTGATACCGGTAATTTAAATTCAATGGACTTTTTTTTTCAAAATGCAACAATAATATATTATTTGTAAATTAAACAGTCGATTCTACAGTTAAAACATTATCTTTCTTAATTATACAATGTCGAGCAGCGTTTTGCAGAATATCTTCGTTAGCGAGCACATATTATGGGATAGGCCTACAGAGCAAAAAAGTTCAAACATTTTTAGTAACTCTTAAAAGCAACTTGCATTTTGGGAACATTGGAAAAAAAAAACTCCTGTGCAATCATTAAACAACTCATTAGACAACACACTCTAATTTATTACATGTCCTGCTAAATACTCAAGTGTTTTGCTTTACCGACCCAGCCATTTATTTACAGTAAATAAGAACATAAAAAGTGCACTAAGGATTTTTAAAACCTTTGGCGTACAAAAGCAGAACATTTTAAGGGTTTTTAGCTTTGCCTGCCGGACGGAGGACAGAGAACGGAGGCTAAAAAGGACGTCTGGCAACACTATGACCGAAGCAAAGCTATCTGTAGCATGAACAGGTTTGTAAGTGTACCCGCTCAAAGTGGATGCATTTCGGATGAAGCTCGGGCGTGGGACCTCAAGTATAGAAGGCATGCACTCATTACCACGTCCCTCTTTACCGCGAATGAGCCAGGCAAGACGGATACCCACTCTGCAAAAGGTGGTCATCCTAACCTGCACATGCTAGCCTGGCGTTCCGCAGACAGGAGAGCATCCTCTATTCTTTAGCGTGGGGGGGGGGGGGCTAAAAACTGGGTTTTAAAACCTGGACTTATAAGAGTCAAAAAAGCTCTTTTGATATTGCGGGACACTTATAAGTGTATCTCCTAGAACCCACGGGATTAGCGTTCCGTGTTACCTTGTTAATTTATAAATAAAATAGATCTATTTATTGAAATATCCAGAAGCTAGGCGGAAGTCGCGTATTCAAGTTCTCATTCCGACTTATGTACAAATAAAAAAAAAGTGCTGTACTTATAATATAGAGAGATTTGATTTTTGGTAGTGAAATAAAAGTAAAACCAAAGACTTAAAAAAAGAGAAGAAAAATGTAGCCTATATACGGCTTGCATGTAACGCAGTAGAATGTTTGTGGACAGAATGTCTAGAATTGCTAGTTTTAGAGTCTATTCCAAGGGTCTGCAACCATTTGATAGTAGTGTGCCAAAATAAGATTTCTAGTTCATTCTTCGTGTCAGAAGAGACTATATTATTGTCTATTCTGGTGCCTTCCTCGTGTCATTGAAAATCACTCTGGGTGCCATGTTTGACATGCATCTCATTGGTTGCCGAACCCTGGCCTATTAGCTGGAGTCCAGCCCACATTTATCAACCAAGAAAAAAAAAATAAAGTAATAAAGTAATAAAACAGATAGCTAATATATTCAAAAGTGGCGCGGGGACGCAGTAGATATTCTTTTCCATCAGTTATGGCTGGTAATGTTAAAATGTTATTTCCCCCCTTCCCCCCTCCCTTTTATTCCCCCCCCCCCCCAATTTTATTCCCCCCTCCCCTTTTATTTCCCTTTCCCTTTTACCCCAGACTGCCCAGACCCTACTTGTTATTTTTAACCTGGAAGTGCTAAATTATTCTTTCACCCCCTTTTTTTTCCAAATTATTTAATCTTTTCAATAGCTTTTATTCGTGTGAGTGTTTATTTTTTTTTTACATTGTTTTATGATGTTATAAACCTTCAATAGCAATGCTGACAAAAAGATAATCGAGCATCCACCCCAAACCCCTATCATGAGAAACACCGGCATACATATCCGGGCATAATAAACGTGTCAGAATTGTTAACTCTGTGTGTTATACATATACACACACAAACACAAACCTACGCACGCATTCACTAATACAGAGTCAGACACAAACTAACATTCCGAAACAAAGAATAAGCTTATTCAATGTAGCAGAAGTTAAGAAATAAAAAGTTCACGTGTTTTTAAGACTTGTGACTTTGGTGCAGTATGTGAAATATTATTATTTGCGGGGAATGTGAACGACTTTGTCAATCTATAATCTATATTTATGCGTCTACTTCCTTTGGTCTCTAAGTGTGTCTAAATCAACTCGTATATTTGTGTCTTGATCAACTGGTCCATTTGTGTGTCTTGATCAACTGGTCCATTTGTGTGTCTTGACCAACTGGTCCATTTGTGTGTCTTGATGAACTCGTCCATTTGTGTGTCTCGACCAACTGGTCCATTAGTATGTCTTGTTCAATAGGTCTATTAGTGTGTCTTGATCAATGGGTCTATTTGTAAAAGACTAGATTAACTCTTCTATTGGTGAATCTAGATTAACTGGACAATTATATGTCAATATCAAACCGATCTATATTAGTTGAGACTATATATTTAATTTTGTAAGCTACTTTTGAAATAAAAAAAAGTAGAAATTTATTGCTGTTGGCTAATTATGGTTGTTTTTATTTAAATAGTATTTTTTTTTACACACAAAAACTCAGCAGTATACAATTATTGTAACAAAAATCATTAGTTTATAGTTTTAATACAATCTAGTGTATGACATTTATAGATCTAGACATAACAAACTATTGATTCCGTTCATCTATTGTATCATAAAAACGTAAAAGCTAAATCCTATCGAAAGGTAAAATTTTTTTTTTTTTCTTTTAAGTCTTTTGTTGTAAATATATCTTTTTTTTTAAATCTCCAGCGTTGCCCCAGTTTATTTTAACCCTTGAATGTAAATGCTGTTTATTGGTGTGAATTTTGATTGACATGTGAACTTTGCGTTATTTTTCACATTAGTAATTTGTATTTTCTTTTTTTTTTTCCTTGCCCTTGATCTCCTTGAGATCAAATTCAGTCGTAAAGATTTGTTTATCATCTGTTCATACTTTCAGGCCAAAAAGAAAAAAGAGTAATCATTGACTGAGTTTTACTTCCATTAAGTAAAGAAGTGAGTTAGCAACATTGTGAGATGAACAGATATGTAGAAATAGTTACATGAGTAGATTAGCGAATGGATTGTGAATATCCCTGCACTGGACAAAGGTCTAACGGTCACGGGGCCCTTAGAAGCAAACGTGGTCAATGTTTCCTTTGAGACTTAGACCAACCATAGAACGTCTGCAGAAAAGCCTAATTGCTACGCCGCTGTCACATATTGATCTAGAAGTTTCGGTATTTTTAGTTAAAATTTATTTGCAAAAGCCTTTAGCAATTTCATTTTAAAATATTTAATAGCTCAAAAGATACCCCCTTGACCGCCTGACAGCAGTAATACTCTTATATGTACATAAGATTGTGGACAACACTGCGGTATCATATCAGCTTTGTTTTGGTCAAAGCTCAACAGTTTATAAATACGTCGTACATATAATTGTCTTCAAGTGTAGACACAAAATATTGGCTTACGGCTCTAGGGAAGCTCTCCGGCACCTATCGACACAGGACTTGTGATGTATCAAGTGCATTAACCACAAAACTCAATGTGATATCTCAATTACCAAACATATAGTCCCCAGATAAGTGTTGTCAGATCTTGAAAGATGTAGCCTAGTTCTGCAAACCCCACTTTGCAATCAGTTTCATAGAATGTATCGACTAAAAAAAGAAACATTAGGCCTACTCGTGGTTAAATATATTTTTTTTAGTTATTATTTTCGTTTACTTAAAGTTATTTTCTCTCGTAATTTAGAATAAGCTAATCCAAGATGTTTGTAAACTTCTTGATTTTTAAACAGTTTTGTAATTGTCACACACATCTCCGTTATCGATCTGCCTTACATATTTATTTCATTATCTGTGCGTAAAGATGCAGGCAATATTTCTATGTGTGGATTCATAATATATGGTGCACATTTTACTTCGCTAAGAATTATGACAGTTTCTGTGGTGATGATGATGATGATGATGATGATGATGATGATGATGATGATGATGATGATGATGATGATGATGATGATGATGATGCATGTCCATTGTTTTCGATGAGGACCATCCTACGTCAGAGTTATGATTTCTTGTGGGTTCGAAGATGGCCGATGAGGCCTATTCTTGCCCCAAAGTATTTGCCACAGTGAATTTGCCACAGACGCGTGGCTTGATGGTCGGTAGTAGCTGGACTGTCTTTGCTGAATTTTCTGAGTTGTCGTTTTTCAGTAACGAACCTTCGCCTTTTATCTTCGCGAGCTGCTGCTCCAGTGGTTTCTGTGGTAAACACTTAAAGTAAAACTAATGAATGCTACCTAAATTCGTTTAGTACTCCATCCTTAAAAGAAAGTAAGCAGAGCATATATGTTTAAAGAGATAAACACGATGCAAACGGTTGAATAAATGCAGTGACGTCAACAATTTATTACACAAAGAATAGTTATGTAAAATGTGGTGGGTTAAAATATTTGTAGTGTCAACACTAATTTTTAACGAAACTCCTCACGGCTCAGTGAACTGATTAAAATAATAGCGGTTATTGAAACAAGCTTACTCAATAATGTGTAGAGCCAGTAGTCGAAATGATGGATTAAGTAGTCGGATGAGTAGTCAAAATAATGGAATAAGTACCGGTAGTCAAAAGGGTGGAACAAGTATTCTTTAATAATGAAACAATTAGTTAATAAAGACGGAAATAGATCTTATCTTATCTTATCTTATACATTACAGACGCTCCTTCTATAAAGAAGATTATTGCGTCCTACGCTCATCCGTGGTCCGAGTCTAGTCTTGCATTTTTATTAATGTTTTAAATGATGTTAAGTTACTGGTTTTCCTGGTTTGTTCAGGCAACCCATTCCATGCCCGAATGCCACTCGGGAAGAAAGAGTACTTATATGCATTTGTTCTCGCATAAGGGACAAGGAAAGTGTTTTTGTCTTTATGTTTATCTGAACTTTGCAACAGGTTGTCATTGTGTTGTATTTCTAAATTAGAGTTTAATGCCTTATGTATTATTACTAGGCCTACTTTACTCTTTGCCCTTCTGTCTTCTAGTGTTTCTAGTATCAATAAAAATAGAAGACGTACTCGATAAGGAAGGAACAATTAGTCGATTATGATTACAGATTCTGGTACTTTAAAAAAAAAATTATAACAGTAAAACAGCTGTTTAAAATCCCCCCCCTCCCCCAAAGAAAAATTGTATTAAAAATAATAATACAGTCAACAGCTGTTTTTTCTGTGTTTATTGGTTGTTGTTTTTTATATTCCAAAACATAAATCAAATTTTGAGTTCGTACACACTTCCTACCTAAAGTATTAGTATAGACAAACTAATATTCTTTCTTATTATAAACAGTTTAAAACTTAGGTCTACTATTGAAAATGAGATTAATTAAATTAATCAAAGTTTTAATTAAATTCTCATTGTTGCAGGCATGTTTTAAAAATTATTCCTATTAATAAAGTTTAAGAAAAAATTAAACAGCACTGACACAGAAGACGAGTCGAAACAATGATGTATCTACAATAAGATTTCTAGGGAATGCCAGAGTTGTCACAAATTAGAACAGCTTAAAAGACCTGGACTTCGCTTACCACATTAGCCTACTAACGCACTCTCATGAACACATGCTGACAAAGATTGCCAAACTTCAAGAAGTGGCCAAATACACTGGGCTGGAAATCAACATAGATAAAACTAAAGCCATGAGAATAAATGTCATGTGGCAACAGACTACTCGATGGTTTGTGAATACAGACTAGCCTGTTTGTGGCTACAGACAAATCTGTTTGTGGCTACAGACTACCCGGTTTGTGGCTACAGACTACCCGATTTGTGCCTAGTCTTGCAATTCGAAAAGGGTTTTAAATAATGTTAAGTTGTGGGTTTTTTCCAACTAGTTCAGACAAACCTTTCAATGTCCAAAATGTTTACCTGGAAATATAAATGATTTAATTCCAGTGAAATCTAGTAGCACATATTATTGTAGGATGATCCTCAGGTTGTTGGAACAGCTGCGTTGCAATTTATTATTGATTTCAGTTTTTCTAGACCAAAAAATAATAATATCTCCTTCACCCAACATGCATTCTATTTCAGTATGTTGGCATAGGATCCTCCTAAATATCGGTTACGTATAAAACTCTCGAGTGTGTTTATTATTCAGAGTGTAAACATTTTGTAGAAGAACTAACCAATTGATTGGCAAAGGTGCGTATTCATGGAATTCGTTCTCAAGGGCTCTAGGAGCTGGTGAACTCTGAAGGATTCTCAGCATTGACTGAAATTGCGATAGATTGGTGACGGTTGACCAAGAAATGGATAGAGAAGACATTATAAGTCGCTGATTAAACCTCAAATCTCTGCTGTGGACATAATAGCCATGTTTTCAACGGAGCTTGGTGGTCTAGTGGCAATGTGCTTGGATTGCCATACCCTGCATGCAGGGCTAGCTAAGCTACAAAGCTTTTTTTATAAGTATAATTGTTATACATCTTGACAGGGAAAACATAAATAATATAGAAACATGTTTATTATAATATACAATATACATGTATTACTATGAGCCTTTTTATATTTCTTAACACGAATTCCCGTTCAACTGCACGAGTTTCCGGTCCCTGGAACAGACATTTGACGTAGTTCATCCATAACTAAACCAGTGTCTTAATAGGATTGTTTTATGTTGCTTATGTTTGAAATTCAATCAAAAGTAATAAACAAGGAAAACAAACACAATACTCCACAAAAAAAAAACTTTTTTTCCCCATTAATAACGTTTATTCTCTTCTTCTTTTTGTC
Organism: Anisus vortex; assembly: GCA_949126835.1. Classification (NCBI taxonomy): domain Eukaryota; kingdom Metazoa; phylum Mollusca; class Gastropoda; family Planorbidae; genus Anisus; species Anisus vortex. The sequence continues at coordinate 22,767,720 of OX421499.1, forward strand.
ATAAACTGTTTTTGTTGTATTGAATGTTATGTTTTTTTCAAATCCTTTTTGTTGCTTTTGTGGTCGTGGCTTTCTTCTTGTTCTGGAACTCACCAGCCCTCCATAATATTGTGTCACTGTATTGAATCGTATTTTATAAAAACTGCATCTGGGGCTGTGAACCATGACACGCGAGTATCGGTAGTATAATTATATAAACTGTCGAGTCATCATTGTGGACTGATTATCGATCTTCAACTTACATTATACCGTATAGAGTATAGAGAAATAATGAAGACTTGAACAGACCGCTGTTCTCTACAGTCTACAGCTGTGACTTGCTCTTAAACTGCCTTATGTTGCCGCACAATTAGAGGACTCGACGGCTGACTCGGCTGATAAGCCTTTACTTGATATAGCTGATATACTAATAAATAGAACACTTAATTTAATCATGTTGATTTGATTGTTGCGGAGATGAGTCGGGGACAAATAATGGGAGGGGGGGTTGAAATGGCGTGGCTGGGTTAATAAGTATCACAATAGTTGTTTATATAACACAGTGAGCAGAAATAGATAAACAGGCGAATAGACGGATAGATGAGCAGACCGATAAATTGGAAGACATTTAGTTCGATCGACAGAAGTATAGAAATATATACAAGACGATGATAGATGGCAGATAGACATATAGATAGTCAAATAGGTAGATCGATAGATTATAGATATAAGTTCTTAGATAGATAGATGGATAAAAGATAGATAGATAGATGATATATTGATATATAGATAGATAGATAGAAGATGGATTACTAAATATATAGATATATTGATTGGTAAATATAGATAGATGGAGCGCCTTGTGTTAAAATATTGCAAAACAAGTAATTATTGTTACTTTAATGTTATCTTACAATGTCGCCAAACAATAACCATTACTGACACTATAAACCAAGTCAACAAAACGATCATAATGGAGCATTCACTAACAATGTCCTCTGTAATGATGTTGTTTTACCACCTTAACCATTCAATAAGGATTAGCACTAAGTAAGTAAACTATCTTCTTGTCCAGGTATCGGTTACATAAATTGTACCTTGTCACAACCATGTACACCCGATATTGCTGACAGTGGGATAATTTTCTCCTTTTTACACTCGAACAAAGAGAGAAAAAAAAACAGCAATCGAAGATACAGCGACTGCCTTGACTTTGTCAATACCTTGACATTTCCAATGACTTAGAAATAGACTAGATCTTTCTTGACATATTTTGTTGTATGCGTGTGTATGTTTGATCTTTGTGTGTTTTGAGTTCACCGTGTCATTGATTTCTTGGCTATTGTTTTTACCTCCCCATTCTTCTATCACCAAGGGCGATAACCGTGCTTATAAACGCAAGTTTGTTAAAGTGTTGGTTTTTCCTGTGTGTGTACTTGTGTCTGTGTGCGAAACTAGAGAAGAGCGAACGGCCATATTGTACACACACACATTCTTTGAGCGCTAGTTTGTTTGCTTTTAAATCTAACTTAGTAAGTTCTAAATGCATCATTTAATTATATGGACTCTTCCTCTAAGTCCTGTCAGTCTCTATATCTCGACTTAGAATTTTCGCTAATCAACAACTTCGGTTTACTTCGGTTCATATGTACTGAAAGAAAGCAGACGACAGAATCAATAAGTAGATCGATTTAAAAATTAATGGAGTAGGCGGTATCAATATTCAGTTACTTGAGGGTTGGGATTGATGGCATGCGTTCACAAAGGTTGATTGTTCTTATTTTTTCTTTCCAGGTCTACATAAATCTTAGCGTGTTCATAGCTCTTTTTTTTAAAATTTATTTTGTTAACACTCAGTGTTAACTTCAACTTGTTATCGAAAACATTTGCGCCCACAATTCAACAGCAAGGTTTACGTTAAAATAAAAACTATCAAGGTTGAGTTTCATTGTGGAGACGACTTCCGTCAAATACTTTCTTTGATCATACATAAATACACGGCACTCTAGATTGTTACATAATATATCAATACTTATACCAATAATTTAGATAACAATACTTATACCAATTTAGATAATGACTTCTATCTTTATTTTTCAACCCACTTCTATCTCTTGCAATAAAAATGACTCGATAACTACAACCTTTCTTGTCAGAAACGCACCAAAAAAAAAAAAAACAACAACACGGCTATGTTCAGGAACATAGAACGTGTCAGAATGACACACACAGACAGCGCATATGTACCGTACGCCAGGCATTGGAACAACCAGTAAAGATTACCTATGTGTAATGTCTCCTGAAAACGCAGGGCGTGCTCTCCGAACCCGAACCTTAATTCAAACAGCTCACATCGTGTTCTGCCCACAGAAGGCAAATTTTAACACATGGAAGTGAGATTTAAAAACCTCAACGCAATTCATCCTAGATATAGACTAGAACTCGATGTTTAAATCCTTCTATTGAGTTACGAAGAAGAAGAGTTTCCCGCATAATGGACTCCCTGCCCCCCTTTCCAACCCACACACAATGTGGCTCTATTTACTAGAACTAGAAGTAGTAGAAAATGCATTGATATAATATAGATCTACAATAAATATTAGTTTAAAAAAAAGGAAAAGTCTTTCGTGAAGCGTTTGGAATAATACCAATTTCTGTTTAATCCGGGATCCACCGTCAACTATCTCCTGACCCTTATCGTCATTGTATAATGCAATATAACCAGTGGAGCGTGACGGGTACTTTTTTTAATCGAAGAGTTTTGTGTATCAAGGACGACAGTTTAATCTATTCAAAGCTATGCTGATTTATATTTCAGCGTCGGGTGAATGGTGTTTGCGTCTCTAAAGTAATACACGTGAAGTGTGGACATGTGGTTATGATTTCCTATGTGTGTGTTTGCATTTTCGATATATAATGAATGGGCCGTTTTTTTTTTCTTAACTTGCACTTGCAAAAAAAAAAAGTGAACCATTATAAAACAGTTACATTACCTGTATTAGTAAAAATAAAAAATCTAATAAACTAGTTAAATCATAATTTATTATTTTGGCTATTTGTTATTTATTTTTTATTGTATATAGGCCTATACCTTTATTTTAAAATACGTTTAATTCTCAAGTATTTCGTAACTAATATTGATATGAATTTATACAATTTGAATGAGAAGTCAATGCCAAATTTTCATCGTTATCCCAGAAAAGTCTTGCCTCGAAAAAAAATGTTTTAGGTGAGTGCTATAGCCTACGTTTGGTCTGATGTTCCAAAACATATAATTTGATGTAACAACAATGTCAATGCATGTAGTGTCACAATTCTGGATTTAATCGTGACTATTAGCACTTAGATAGATAGCAGTGTATAACTAGAACCTTAGATTAGCTTAAGTTTAGCTAGAATAGAGAGAAGGTTAGTCTGACGTCACTATCTTCTCCCTCCCTTACGCAATTACATCTCCCCATCACTCTTTCTCACCTGTTTCTCTACCCTTCACTATACTCTTGTACTACGCCCAAATTCAGAGTCTACTGACTAATACGATCAACTTGGTACTACATCTTGGTTGAATGGGTACGAATGTGTTAGTTAGAATGTATATATTTTATCCTATGCTATATTAATGTATTCATATCATGTCTTAATGTATTTATATCTTGTACTATTTTAACGCATGTGTAGACAGTCATTACTCGATCCCTCACTCACCCCCTCCTCTTCGCGCCCCCGCCACCCCCCCCCCTTTATATCCCCTCAGCTTAGCGGCACGTTATGCAATTGCTTTGAGACGATCGTTCCCTGAGCGAGTCATTACTCGATCCCTCACTCACCCCCTCCTCTTCGCGTCCCCGCCACCCCCACCCCCTTTTATATCCCCTCAGCTTAGCGGCACGTTATGCAATTGCTTTGAGACGGTCGTTCCCTGAGCGTTGACCAGAGAACCCAGTTCGCACACATATAACTAATTCTCGTCCGAAACCCCCCCCCCCCAGCCACTTGAGTTAACTACTTAAAATTCTACCAAAGGGAGATAAATTCCCCCACTCAGCATGACGTCTGTATCAATTGTCTTTCATCTAGACCTCTCTCCCCCCCCTTTCCGCCCTCGTAACCCCGAACCCCAATCCATTTTTGGCTACAATAAGCTTTTCTTATGCAAATGTATATTCAATCTAGCCAATGAGAATAGGATGTAATTAAATGTAAGCCAACCAAATTAACCTTGGGTCAGGTGACTAATGTTCACGAAAAAGCCCGCCCAACTAAACTAAAGCAGATCTCCCCCAGCTCCCGAGCTAGACACATCGTTTTTGGTCTAGCTCCCGAATTGTTACTTGGACTTGCAGATACTTAGCCAGTAATCGTAATTTCCTCCTTATAGTTACGTAGCCTAAACTTGGATTCCGCAACAACACAGTATATTGAGTGATAGACGTTCCTGTGCATATATCTCAAGCATTATATCTCCCCTGCATGTTAGTATGTGTATTTCATCATTGGATATTGAAGTTGAATCATAAATAAACACCTGAAACGTAACCAGAGACTTGCTTGCCTAACTTAGAACTGTCTGTTTGTGTGTGTTTAATAACATCTAAACGAGCCAGTAGAGAACAAATAAATATTCCAGGTCAACTACAGCATCGGCACCTCATACCTCTTAGACAACCAGCCATTATTACCCCCCTCTCAATTGCCACATCGTGACAAAGTGGGACCTCGTGTCCGGGATTATCTGAACTTCAAGCCGTTCAGCGCACTGTCAACAGCAACAACCCGAGGACTACGCCGATTCTGAAACCGACCCTGGATGGGGGCTCATCTCTCTACAACACAAAGACTCTAAGCCAGCAACCAGACCCGTCATCCCAACGCCAGCAACCAGATCCATCAACCCATCAAACCAAGCCTACGCCACCCCAGCCTACGCTTACGCCACCCCAGCCTACGCCTACGACACCCCAGCCTACGCTTACGCCATCCCAGCCTACGCCTACGTCACCCCAGCCTACGCACCCTAGATACGCCAACCTAAGCCACCCCAGATTCGCCACTCCGAGCAATCTACGCCACCCCAGCCAACTCACCCCATTAAGCCAGGCTCGCCACACTACGCCAGCCTACGTCACCCCAGACACACCAGCAACCAAATTTGCCACCCCATTACGCCAGATTTGCCGCCCCAACCGCCAGGTCGCCACCCTCTGGCCCCGCATCAACGTACCGGCACCCGAGACGTCAGCAGAGAGACCCACCGCCGCCGCATCAGCCTGCCCGACAACTAGAGACCGCCGAGAACCCGACAACTGCCCTGTCAACCTCCCCGTAGGAACCCGCCGTAGTTCCCGGTATCCAAACCCGGAAAAATAGACACTAACATTAAACGCTAATCCAGTCCCGGCACGGGGAAAGAGAATTCCTAACCAGCCCGAAGTTATCTGCACCAACAGCGCCGAGCGCCATATAAACGATAACTTTATGATTGGATATACGTGTGTTAGTGTATGTGTGTAAAATTCTGGAATTGCTGTCTGGTGAGTACCATTTTGAGTTGTATTACGTTAGCTAAACTCTGAACCCCAACACCCCTCCTATATTTCCCTTCCTATCTCGCTATATCTCTGTCCGCCTCTAGTATCTTAATCTCGCCTCACTCTGTTACTATGGCGGAAGGTGTACTATTGCGTAAGCAGTTGAGAGAAGAGGCTATAGCTATAGGCTACATTGACTCAGACATCACTAAATACGTAGTAGAGCAGGTAGCGGCCCATGAGGCCAAGACAGAGAGACTTAGATTAGAACAGGTAGCTAGAGAGGAGAGAACAAAGCAATTAGAAAGAGAAGATAGACTTAGATTAGAACAGGTGGCTAGAGAGGAGAGAGCAGAACAATTAGAAAGAGAAGATAGGCTTAGAGTAGAACAATTAGCTAGAGAGGAGAGAGAGAAACATAGGTTAGACGAGGAAGCACGCAGGGCACACGAATTCAGATTAGCTGAATTAGCAGCAAGTGTTAGGGCCCCCGATAACAACGACAACCCGAACTCCCCCTCATCATTTAGTTCAGCCACTCCCAACCATCCCCTCCCCAGACATGCTTCTCTATGGACCGACGTCCACGACCCCCGTTTAGAACAGTTTGACATTTACCTCCGGCGGTTTAGCGACTGCATGGAGTTGAATGAGGTCCCCCCAGAATTGCATTGTAGGATCCTCGTCTCCACTCTGAGAGGAGAGGACTACGAGGCTTACTGTAAACTGTCCTCAGAAGACAGGGAGTCATGCGCTGCACTGAAAAACGCGCTCTTAAACCGGCACCAGTTGCACGCGTCCCACTACCAGAAAAAGTTTCGGTCGTCCACGCTACGACCAGGGGAGAATTACACCCGATTCGCGGAACGAATACAATCCTACCTTCTTAAGTGGGTTGAGTTGGGAAAAATCGAGCAGTCATTCGACGGTATGGTCACCCTCCTAATGACTGAGCAGGTAGAGTCACAAATGACACCTAAACTCAAGGCCTTCCTGATACAACACGGGATCGAAGGGTTACCCTCCTCCCTACAAAGCGCAGATAGATTTCTGCAAGCCAACAAGGTAGAATCGTCCCACCCCCGGGAGAAATCTCTCTCACATCCCGCTTCCCGACAGGAAAATGGGAGGTCGACACGGCCACCGGGCCATCTATCCCGCCCGGGTCACCCACAGTCACCATGGAATAACTGGGACAACCACCGCACCAACCCTCCCCCACTAATCAGTCAAACCAGCTTCCCGTCGTCCCGACCGGGTCCACCCCAACCCAGACCCCCCCCCCCCCCCGCCCCCTCAAGACTCCCGACGTGCGGGCCAACCATACCAACCGACCAGGGCACAAACCGGCACCGGGCAAACCCAATCGACTCGACAAGGTAACTCCACTGGGCAACAGCCTAATGCACATACCGGCCCTAATCACTCCCAGCACCCCCCCCCCCGAGGAGTATACACCATCACCCTTTGCCCTGCGGACACCCCCCGGACACAAGACCCAGAAACCGACACCCCCCCCCCCCCGCTTACACCCTCCGACAAACCGGAAACCAAGACAGAAAGAAATATAGAGATCAACTCTAAAAGAGCCAGGGCCCTTCTCGACTCAGGATGCCAGATCGATGGGTTCGCTAAGACCTCCTTCGTGAGTCCCTCCGATTACACCGGCGAGTCAATCCAATATAGAGTGGTAACGGGAGAAGTTGAGTCCCTCCCAACCGCCAAGGTTCACATCAAGTCACAACCATACACTGGCACGGCTACCTTAGCAGTCCGAGCCAAATTACCCTATGACGTCATCCTGGGGGAACGATACGTCAACCTTGCCGATGTCCCCCTCCCTCCCCTAGCCTCAGTGGCCACACGCGCGCACCCTGACCCCGTTCCCCACCCTCTCGAGGAATCCCCCACGGCCCACGAATTCCTGCGGGCCCAACAGGAAGACTCGACCCTGGCCCCACTGTTCGCTAAGGTCGGTCAAAACCCAGACCCCCCGAAACCCCACTCGTTTATTCAAAAAGGGAAACGACTGTTCCGACGGTCCAGCCTCCCTGACGGATCGGTCAGAGACCAGCTCATCATTCCCGGTCCCTACCGTAGACAAGTAATGGAGGCGGCCCACGACTCAACCCTGGGTGGTCACCAAGGGCAAGGGTCCACAATCAACAAAATCACCCATTATTTCCACTGGCCCGGCATGCACAATGAGATCAAACGATTTGTAGCGTCATGCCACCAATGCCAGCTCATGTCCAAGGCCCACCACACTAAACCAGTACCGTTAGGTAAACACCCGGTGACCGACACACCCTTTCAGCGGTTTTCAGTAGACCTCGTCGGGCCACTTTCCATAACACGTAAGAAGAACAGGTTCATACTCTGCGTGATATGTCAGGCCACCAATTGGCCGGAAGCGGTAGCGTTGCCGAAAGAGGACGCGAAACACGTGGCCGAGGCACTGTTTACCATTTTCACGAGAGTGGGGTTTCCCGAAGTCCTACTCTCCGATAACGGGCCCCAATTCACCGGTACACCGATGAGAGAAGCGCTGCACATAATGAACACCACCCACATCCGATCCTCCCCCTACCACCCTCAATGCAATGGGCTAGTCGAACGTTTTAACCAAACTTTAATCGGGCTGTTAAAGAAAACCGTCGATGGCCCTCTGGATGAGTGGGACACACTCCTCCCCACAGCCTTATTCGCATATCGGTCCACCCCCCATTCTACTCTAGGCTACACCCCCTATGAGATGCTGTTCGGTTCCCAACCCCGTGGGCCTCTAGAACTCCTCAAGCGCGCCTGGACTAATCCTTCCCCGCATCCCGAAGAACTCTCCGTCCACGCCTACATCAACAACTTAAAGGCTAGGCTTAACACTGTCCACACTATCGCCTCAAAACACTTAGCCAAGGAGAGGGAGAAACAGGAGAAACTATACAATCGGCGGGCCAAAGAACGCTCTCTGGCTCCGGGCGATAAGGCACTACTGCTCCTCCCCTCCTCTTACAACAAACTCCAGTTAGCATGGAGGGGCCCCTACCCAGTTACAAAAAAGCTCTCAGGCACTAACTACCTCATCAAAGTCGGAAACAAAGACAAACTGTTCCACATCAACCTGCTAAAACAATACCTCGAACGCCCACTCGACGATACGCCCCTTGTAGCAACCGCCATCGCGGAAGAAACAGAAGCCGATGACTCACTGACCGCGTTTCCCTTACATAAGGGAGAAACCATGGATGACGTAGGAATCTGTCCCCTCTTAACCCCTGAACAGATCAAAACAGTCAAAAACTTACTTTCCTCACACTCAGATGTGCTAACTGACACCCCAGGACGTACTAACTTAGAGACGTTCACCATGAAAGTCACGGACCCGCGACCCATTACGGTCAAGCCATATGCTATGCCCCACGCCAAACTGGACGTCATTGAGAAAGAAATCAATTATCTGTTAGCCCATAACATCATCGCGAGTTCAACCTCCCCATACAATGCGCCGATAGTATTAGTAAAGAAATCAGACGGATCTCACCGCATGTGCGTAGATTTCCGCCGGTTAAACGCAGTCACTGAATTTCAAGTCGAGCCCATGCCAGACCCTGATTTACTATTTTCAAAACTGAGCAACGCTCAATACTTTTCCAAGTTTGACCTTAGCAAGGGGTTCTTCCAAATAGAAGTGGAAGAGAAGTGCCGCCCTTACCTCGCCTTTACCACCGACCAAGGCCACTTCGAATTCCAAACCGTCCCCTTTGGCCTAAACAATTCCCCCTCCGTGTTCACTCGCATGATGCGAAAACTGATCCAGCCAATTGACCGACCTGGGATCACCCACTTCGTGGATGACATCTTGATAGCCACGCCCACCTGGGCAGAACATGTGGAAACGATAACCGCTCTACTAGCTAGACTCCGCGAAACCGGCCTAACCGCCAGGCCGTCGAAATGCATGGTAGGTTTCAATAAACTGAAATTCTTAGGTCACATGATCGAAAAGAACAAAATAATGCCAGACGAAACCAAAGTAGAGCAAATTAAGTTAGCCCCTCAGCCCACCACCAAATCAGGTATAAGGTCCCTCCTAGGATTAACAGGGTATTACCAAAAGTTCATACCGCAATACAATAGCATCGCGGCCCCTTTAACAGACTTGACGCGGAAAAACCTCCCGGAAAAAGTCACCTGGTCAACAGAATGCCAGCTAGCGTTCGACCAGCTGAAGGCTGCTCTCACTAGTAAACCCATACTCCGTCTGCCTGACCCGACCCGCCCCTACGTATTGAAGTGCGACGCTAGTGGACGCGCCGTCGGCGCGGCCCTGCTACAACCCGACCCGGAGCACGATAATATGCTGTTTCCCGTAGCATATGCCTCGCGTAAGCTCAACGCCACCCAGATGAATTACAGTACTTCTGAGCTAGAATGTTGGGCTCTTGTGTTTGGAATTGAGAAGTTCCACGTATACCTATACGGTCGCCATTTTATCCTCCACACAGACCACCAACCCCTCACGTTTCTCGCATGCGCAAAAAACCTAAACAGAAGGTTAATGAGGTACTCCCTCACCCTGTCACAGTACAGCTTCCAGACCATCTACCAGTCCGGGAAGGAACACCATCTCGCAGATTTCCTGTCCCGGTACTCTGACTCAGATCCCGCCCCTGACTCAGGCCCCACCGACACCACTCAAACCCCGGCCTCAGACTTAGTAAATTAGGTATGAATCCACTCTCACGTGTATTCCAAATTGGCCCGGAGGGATGTCACAATTCTGAATTTAATCGTGACTATTAGCACTTAGATAGATAGCAGTGTATAACTAGAACCTTAGATTAGCTAAAGTTTAGCTAGAATAGAGAGAAGGTTAGTCTGACGTCACTATCTTCTCCCTCCCTTACGCAATTACATCTCCCCATCACTCTTTCTCACCTGTTTCTCTACCCTTCACTATACTCTTGTACTACGCCCAAATTCAGAGTCTACTGACTAATACGATCAACTTGGTACTACATCTTGGTTGAATGGGTACGAATGTGTTAGTTAGAATGTATATATTTTATCCTATGCTATATTAATGTATTCATATCATGTCTTAATGTATTTATATCTTGTACTATTTTAACGCATGTGTAGACAGTCATTACTCGATCCCTCACTCACCCCCTCCTCTTCGCGCCCCCTACCCCCCTCTTTATATCCCCTCAGCTTAGCGGCACGTTATGCAATTGCTTTGAGACGGTCGTTCCCTGAGCGAGTCATTACTCGATCCCTCACTCACCCCCTCCTCTTCGCGTCCCCGCCACCCCCACCCCCTTTTATATCCCCTCAGCTTAGCGGCACGTTATGCAATTGCTTTGAGACGGTCGTTCCCTGAGCGTTGACCAGAGAACCCAGTTCGCACACATATAACTAATTCTCGTCCGAAACCCCGCCAGCCACTTGAGTTAACTACTTAAAATTCTACCAAAGGGAGATAAATTCCCCCACTCAGCATGACGTCTGTATCAATTGTCTTTCATCTAGACCTCTCCCCCCCCCCTTTCCGCCCTCGTAACCCCGACCCCCAATCCATTTTTGGCTCCAATAAGCTTTTCTTATGCAAATGTATATTCAATCTAGCCAATGAGAATAGGATGTAATTAAATGTAAGCCAACCAAATTAACCTTGGGTCAGGTGACTAATGTTCACGAAAAAGCCCGCCCAACTAAACTAAAGCAGATCTCCCCCAGCTCCCGAGCTAGACACATCGTTTTTGGTCTAGCTCCCGAATTGTTACTTGGACTTGCAGATACTTAGCCAGTAATCGTAATTTCCTCCTTATAGTTACGTAGCCTAAACTTGGATTCCGCAACAACACAGTATATTGAGTGATAGACGTTCCTGTGCATATATCTCAAGCATTATATCTCCCCTGCATGTTAGTATGTGTATTTCATCATTGGATATTGAAGTTGAATCATAAATAAACACCTGAAACGTAACCAGAGACTTGCTTGCCTAACTTAGAACTGTCTGTTTGTGTGTGTTTAATAACATCTAAACGAGCCAGTAGAGAACAAATAAATATTCCAGGTCAACTACAGCATCGGCACCTCATACCTCTAAGACAACCAGCCATTATTACCCCCCTCTCAATTGCCACATCGTGACATGTAGCATAGTCTATATAGATGCGTGACTTTTGATTATACCCCTGATGTCATTTACATATGAATATGATATGAACCCAAAGAGTGTGCGGTTCTATATTGAACAGACGTAGAAAGAATAGTTTATAAGACAATAATAAGAAGAAATCTAGACGTTGTAATTTGTCAAACAATAAAAGGGCGAACTTTGATAGATCGGTTGTTTTATTGTTTTCTCGGTAATTATACGTACCATCGCCTTTATCTCATTTTGATTTGGTTACCGTATCGATTACTATGTACTAAGTTTTGAGTTGCGTGATAGTAATAATGCTGGAGGGTAAATGATTGCTTTTAAACTGCGAAGAACGGCACAATTCAGTGTTAATATAACACTTTATAGAGTCGAGATTACCTTTCCAATAATATTGAACTTGATCAATAAACTCTGTACGGTATAGCCCTGTCAAGCAATAAAAAAACAACTGCCCCTAGTAAATTAAAGCGAGTCTGTGCATGCATGTTGAAGCCTTTTGTGTGGCCCCATTTAACGATTGCTATGTCACGGTTGACTGATTTACTCAATTTATTCGACGACATCGGAACTGGGCTATCGTTCTTTTCATTGAAATTGGTGGTCGCATGACAAAACCTGTTCAAGATTTATTGAAGTCAAAATCTATATCGATCACTTTATTCTAAATATAGAGAGTTTTTTTCTTTTTGTTTTTTTGCTGTTGAATGGAAAATAATTTATGAAATTTACTTGTGAATGTAAGTAGGTCAATGACCTATATTGAAATCAAGATGCCAGTGTGTGGTCTCGGAGAGTCGATGCGAAACGCGCAATCACTGCATTATTTAATAGACATCTCCTGAGAAAGTCGTCTCACTTGTTTTGCTTTCTTTGTAAGCTTATTTGTTTGTTGGAATTTGTGCTTCGGTTAAGTTTTTTTTTTTCTTATACTTTAACCCTAGTTGTCATTTATATTTTAGGATCTTGCATTATTTGAGTCATTTCTTGTTATCTTTCACCCCTTCCGTTGCTGCTAATATCCAACCCTATTCATTCTTTTTATTAAAACGTCTACTAGGCCAATTTCTACGTAATTTAAACTGTCACTTTACACTAAGATACCAGCTTTCTCTGACGTATATGGTCATAATCTAAAAGTAACATCACTGTTACTTAACCCCAGCCCCTGCCTGTATTCATCACATTATATTAGATATAGAAAGATTTTTCTGGAAATAGTGAAGTGGAATATTGTAAAGCTTGAATGAGTTGTTTTCTTTCTTTCTTTTTTTTTTAAACAAATCTGGCTGCTGTTTGAATATTCATACCATTTTAAATGTAACTTTTGCCATGGTAGTTATACACGTACTTGTATACGTTTTATGAACAAAAACTTGAATCCTAATACAATGCGGCCATGTAGGCTACATGTCTTTTGTTGTTTTTTAAAACGCTTTTTGTCCAATTCATTTCATATAGAAGTTAGTCGTCTTTTGTCTTGAATTAAATTCGAAAGCTAAATTATTAGAAGGAATATTCCAAATATTTGTTTCTAAACTAAAGAATATAGTTGTCTGATTGACAACATACAAGCTGCCAGAGTTGGAGAGTTAAAAGCGCGAGTTTCTTCATCCCCGCCCACCCTCATTTCAATGGTCCAGCTTGCTGCCATTTACATAATATATTGGCTGACATAAAATTGTCACCAAATAGCTTTGTTTCCCTTTGCCTGGACGTATAATAAAGTATACAATGTGAACAACAGCTGGTGTGTGCGACTCTTTGAAGAGCAACTTTTCCTACTTATAATTCGAATTCATGAATTTTTTTTATAGGAGGTTGGGGGGTGTATTAATGTTTCACATCAAGTAATGAATAGTTAAGTTATTTTTCCCTTTATTGAATGAAATAAAATCTATGACAAAAATATTTTTTTTTTAAATGTCTGCGGAGACTGAACCATCGGTCTAGGGAATGAGTCATTCATATTTTCTGTACAATAATGTAGTCTTTAATTTAATCCATAAACTTAACAAATGAACGAAAATAGAACCCACAAAAAATCATTGTGCACGCCTAGGCCCTTGTGTTGCAATTTTATTGTATTCTATAAAAGCTATTTGATGCCCATTTAATGTTTAAAACATGTAAATGAAAAGATTATTGAATCATATCAAGCAGTAAGTATTTACGCCATAATAGACGTAATACTTAACCTTATTTGATTTTGTAAACTTATCCCTTTTACTATAATAATAGATTTATATTTTGCGTTGTATTTAGTTATCTCAACTGTTACATATTTTTTTATGATCTTTAAATAAAATGCCCTAACATTTTGTTAAAATAATAATACAAATAGGCTACTCTTCAGAAGAGCTTTCCAATCTATTAAGAAAAAAGGACACATTTTTAATGTTTCTAAAAATTGAAACGCTAAGCCAATCTTAGACCATAGCCATTGTGAGCCTCTCTTGCAGATTGTAATTGCAAAACACTTCGAAGACCTAAAAAATGAAATAGTGCCCTAAACTTCTAATTTGTCATGAAAGATTTAAATCTAAGCCTCAATTAAGTTCGGACTCTGATTTACTCTGTGCACTGATAATCGAATCAGCACTTTTGATTGGAATTACTTCGATGTTGTTATATAACTCAGAACCATAGATTACACAAGGAAATAAAGTGTCATAATTAAAAAGTAAAATATCCCCCTTAAGACCAATTAAATATATAAGGCATGTGAAGCAGCGTTCGCAAGTGACGATTTACGAGGAGATTGTGTTGAGCTGGGTAGACCACGGGACACCTTCCAGACCAGAAACAATATTAACCTTTCACGGGATTCGAACCCGGTTAGTAAACTTCAAACTGTAAGTCTCTAGAACCATACAATGATTTATTCAAGAACGGTTTGAAACTGTCCAGAAACTATAATATAATTTATGAAAGAAAAAAATATTCTTCCCATTGCATCGAGCAATGATCTATAATGTTCTTCATCGGCTGTCGAAGCAGAATTTATTCCTTTGCTTAGGCCACTATCATTGTACAAACCTTTTATTTAATGTCCTTTTGTTTTGTTCAAATTTTACCAGTTAACTTTTCTAAGTACCATAGTATAAAAAAAAATTATGTAACTATGTATAAGATAAGAAGATAAGATAATTATTTTTTACATGTGATAAATAATACAATTCATTCTTAGATATGGTTAGACTCTTAAGAGCAAATTGCTATTGTATAATTTCTAAATATATTTTTTACAAAACATGCATTGTGTAAATGGACTAACTAGACATTTAAAACAATTTATCTATTGCCATAATATATTTTTGATAAGTTATATTTTTATTAAATATACAAAATATTTTTTTAAATATTTGTGTGTGCAGATTGATTAAATTTAGTACATTGTATGACTAACGGGATATTAATCTATACAAAGATAATACACAAATCACAAATCATTAAATCGAATTATTATTTTTTTGCCCCCAATGATTCGGTTTACCGATAAACGTAATTATTTTTGAATTAACTAAACAGAGTAAGGGGACGTAACCAGTGTTGTTCTCTTTATGAGACCTTTCATTGATTCTATTACTTATTCAATACCAAGGCAGTGTTGGTTAATATTAAATTACAATTATGGTAGCGGTTGCAGACTAGAGTAGAGCAGGCGGGTGCAGCACTGTTAAATCTATCGATCGGTGGGCCTCGTTATTTTTGCTTTTCGTGTACGCTGTAGTATTTAAGATTGGCACTATTAAGTTATTGTAATATATGAGCTCTACTGCTATATGTAGGCTATGTGTGTGTGTGTCCTGTCATGCGTAATGGCATGCCTGATTCATTTGAATTTGGTGAATATACTGTGTGTGGCCATCATTATGCCCATCTGCCATTCAACTTCAACTAGAACAAGATCTGGGTTGTCTTTGGAATTTCGATGATATGCACATGGGAGACCAAAAGCTTTGTTTTAAACCAAGACCACTCTTCGACGATTGATCCCCATTTACTTACCCTCGGAAATAAAAGCTCACACACGCAAACAAATCGCACAGTTTAAAATGTAAAATTATTAATATCGTTTTTTTTCAAATGTCGGCATGTAAGGAATACTGAGACATTAGAGATTCACTATCATTGGCTGAATCTGTGGTTCCTGGACGTTATTACAATTAATTAATAGCCGGTTTTTTTTTTATAGTTTAATAAACATTAGGCTATATCAGCGTTTCCTAATTATATTTGTTTTCAAGACTTCTTTTATACTTCTTTTTTTTTTGTGACACGCCAACTTTTTTCCGACTATGCTCAGCTTATAAGTAGCATATAACACTAATGAATTTGCACATAATTCTCAAATATTATTAATAGGCCTATATTATAAGCTATTACAAATATTTTTTTACAAACAATTATATAATCGGGTTCAAATATCACTAAATATCTGCTTGGGACGAAATATACTTTTACAGGTCTATCGCTAGTAGACCACGACAATCTCTCTTAGAATTGAACCGTCTACCTTTTTTTTTGGCAACCCGGTAATTGTCTTTTCGTTGTCCGGTACCAGTTCGCGACCCGACAAGAGTGAAACTGCGTGCTACTTTATAGTAAAGTGTGCCAAACTAGGATTTCCAAATCATTCAGCGTGCCAACAGCCTTAAAGTCAACCTGCTCTGTTATACTTTTTTTTTTTAATACTATTTTAATAGGACAGTTAATTTAACTCCGTGGGAAGAACAAGGCAAAATAGTGAAAATCGTTCAAGCGTTTTATATTTAATACAAAAATGAACGTGTTTGTGATTATCATCTTTTTTATTTGCATTTATAACAAATACAATATTTTATTACTAGACATTCCCATTTATTGTCTTAAAATCATCTTTTGTTTGTCAAGATGAGGATCTAACACCTAAACATTTTATTTATATTTTGATCTCAGTTTAACTGAGAAGTCCTTTCATTTGTTTCCATATATTTATATTTAAAACTAGCCTTCTGTTCATTGTGGTTTTTTAAATTGTATCAGTAGCTATAGGCGTATGTACTTTTTCCCCCGGGCAATGCTGTGCAATTTAGCTTGTATACAATAATTTGAAGGAGAAAGTATTCTACAGTTTGCATATTGAATTGAGATATTGACCTCTGTTAGGTATGGTTCAATCATTTTGTATTATTGCGTGCTTTTATAAATTGCGTAGTGATTATTGTTAAGCGGAATATATACTCAGTAATCATACGAACTAGGTAGTAAATGTTATGTTTGAAAATATACATTAAAATTCTTTAATCATATAGATCTAATATTTATATTATTTTCAAATACGTTTTACCGTTTGATAAATTTAAAGTTATAAATTGTAAACGATGTGTTCTTTTGAGCTGGCTTTTCCATTGGATAACAGACAGTGTATGGTTATTCTGTTCTTAATTCATTCCATGGCCAGTCTGAAGTTCACCAGGCTCAAGCATCCCAGACAATATCATGAAGCATTTTCTTCTCTTGCTAGATGCAATTGCAATGTTGTAGATGTTTTGAACATGCAGAAAGAACCGGCGGAGTAACTTATTATTCTTTAAAACACCAACAACAACAAGGCTTAGCTTGCGGACCCAGCGGTGGACAAAGGACAAGGGGTTCTTTTCTTTAACTAGAGTATGAAAGCCATTGAAATGTCCAAGTGTGTTTTTTTTATGCGAGATCAAAACTTTGACCCCGAATCATTTGCGGCGAAAATTGTGCTTCAAAAGAGGTTTAATACGGATGTTTTACAAGGTTTAAGGAGAGTATACTTAGCATGATTTATAGTCCAAGAAGTACTTGTGACTTAAATTGTTCATTCGACATCAAGCCATCCAATTTAACAGACAGTTTTCCTCATTCAGAACCGAAAAATGTTGTTTTCTTTTAATCAATAAAAATAAACCTCTTGGAGGTCTCCCTCGTACCATTAAAAATCGATCTGCTAGCCAAGTTTCGAACGCGTGCCTTAGGTTTCTTACCCCTCCCTGGTCTAGTACTTAATGTCTACATAATGACTCAAGGGAGAACACTGACAATATTTAAAAAGCTTTTTTTTTTAGTTTTGTTCATGTGAAATAATTTTTTTTATAATCTATCAACTATATCGATTATCTTCTTTTCGTTTACGCTGTAATATTTAAGGTCTTGAGTTGCTATAATATCTGGCTAATGCTACTATGTGTGTATATTTGTGTGCTGACATATCCTGTCGGCGTAATGACATGTCCGGATCATTTGAATTTGAGAAATTCTCCCCAGGTTTATATTGCATAGCCACCCTTATGCCCATCTGCCAATATTCTTTCTCAACACCAATGTACCAAGATTACTTACTATTCGTGAAAGATAATTCATACGGGTTTTGTATGTGAAACTGGGATTAAGTACCTCTATATCTATTTGTGTAGTCATGAGCTCATCAAAAGATAGGACTTTAATAACGTTGCATTATGTATGTCTCCTATGCATAATATGCATATATATATTTTTTTTTTTTCAAAACTTCGAATTCGCACTTTAAAAATATTGTTTTAAATAAAATAAGTTAAGTATAAGCTTATGTACAAAGAGTATTTAATCAGCAGGCCTACTTATACTTGCCTGCAGACATATCTTTTTTAAAAGCGCCATAAATGCTCTTGTGGATTTAGAATAATCTTCTGTATATAGAAGGAGCGTCTGCATATAGCAATGGGTCTGGCGTGCGTCCTTGAGTCTACCCAGCACTGATCAGTACCAGCCATATTAGTAGTTAGGGACAGTAAAGGTGGCTGGACATTATTATATTTGACCACGTTATCTCTTTGTATTCCATAAAACTTGTGAACGCTGCTTCATAGGCTCTATAGCTCAAAATTGGTCTGACGGAGATAGGGCCTACTTTATTTTTTATTCCGTGGCCATGGAAAGTGGCGAACGCCTGTTTGACTAGCCATGCGGACCAACATAGTGTGAAAGGGTTACTTGACATCGTCCTTATGTTGATCTCTTCGGTGACTGAAAAATTGTGGAGTCGCTGGCCAATTCACAGTTCATTTTGTAAGAAAACAAATTTATGTAAGACTCAAGGAAATTATTTTCAGTTTTAGCCATTTTACTCTTAGATGATGATAATTCTGTATTTGGGATAACAAACAAAATTAGTTGATATTCAAAAACCCGTTCATTAAAAACAAATAATTTATCTGAAGAGTTTGCAATGCTAGACCCCGCCATGTCTAAATGAGTTGACTTTCAATGCTGAACTTGTCATAAAAATAGTTAAGTCGTGTCATGTTAATTTTCATTTGGATCTATGACGGTGTAAACCCTTGGAGGTTTTGAAAGAATATATCTAAAGATAGAGAATCAGATACCCCTTTAAAAGCACATGTTACAAACACGAAATTGGGCTACTGTGTATGTACACAATTCTATATGGCGTATTTGTGTACAGCAGATGTGAAATGTTTGTATGTATGCGACCTTATAATGACATTTAAATTAAAGTGTATTTAAGTGACTTCCCTTGGTGAACAAAAGAGAAAGTTGAAAAACAAACAGACACACACACACACACACACACACACACACACACGTGGAGAACGGCCTCAATAATACATTAGACAAGTAATATTAGTATAATATGCTGGTTAAACAATCCCTTAGCATAGCTTGGCTTAAGTAACTTGTGGACTCTGCTTAACTAGTCTGTGTACCGAACTGGTCAGAGTGGGAAGCCTACACATAATTTTTCAAATTATACTTATCTTATAAGTTTACAGACGTTCCTTCTAGATTCTAGATAGAAGATTATTACGTCCACTAGGCCCAAAACTACTGCAGGGCGACAGGGATCCGCCGGTGGCAGGGCTAGAACCCGCGACCTGTCGGTTTTTGGTTGACAGTCCGGTGATCTAACCACTGGACCAGCCGGCTTCACGATATACTACTTTAAAAACAGCTATTTGAGCCATTCCTTCTCTCTGTTTTTACTGCTTAAAGTACAATCTTCAACATCGCAATTTTATAGATGGCTATTAGCCCGCGGCCAGCTCCACTACAAATATTTTCCAAAATCAAAACTCCAATCTTAATCCTTCGAATTGTTCAATGTCTTTCCTTTCTCATTTCTTCTTGTCATGTTTACATCCCGACATCAATTAGGCAGTCACTCTATCTTTTAAATCTTCTCTACTCCTTTCCACATTTTTTTTTATGTTTTAATTAAATATTTATAAACTATCAAATTTCCAATACCTCAGTCGTCGTAAGTGTAGGCCTGCTATAAAGAGGAGCCCCAAACCAGTTGTTTGTTTTTTTTATATTTCGTTATACCTTATTTTTTAATTAAAATTGGGCTTTATAGCAAAAATCACAAGATATTTAAATTTCATTAAAAACTGAAAATTATAAATACAAATTAAATATAAGCCTGGTTGTGTCATTGATATAAACCAAATAATAAAACCTCGCTTATATGCGGGAACTATAGTAACTAAGCCATGATTTTCTTCCAAGGGGACTGAACTTTCGGGTGACAAATATTTACCTAATTTTTCGCAAATTTATTACAGATTATAAAAAAACTGGTCGAAATTTGTGTGCTTTTATCTCCCACGCTTTTGGTGCAAATAACAAACCGAATGTTCCTTTTAATTATTTCATTTTGTAACATTTTAAAACAATGTAATAATTTATTGCCCTATAAGGTATGTGTGTTACTTCCCTTTTATCTCTTAATTTATGAGTGCGCTGGGTAAAATTGTTACTGCTTTTGACCTTTTTTTTTTGGTCCAGTATTGATATTTAATTAATTTTTTTAAAGCGATATGAAAACAAGAACAGTGAAGAGTCACGTATCTAAAAATATCTACGCGTTTCGCGTCAAAACGAGCACGCATGCTCTGAGTGTCACAACATTCTTGGAAATCTCTTCAGATCAATGTAAGGTACCAGTAGCTACTACCCTACACTTATTGCTGCACACAAAAATAGTGACCACCATAATGTACTTGTTTTATTGTAGTATAAATCTTAGCGTGCACAAACACTCTACTTAAAAGTGCACATTCCGTTCACCCCACTGATCACATGTTAATTTCACTCCGCCAAACCTTACTTCCGTCCTCCAATCCTGGAGTCAGCAACTTTTTTAGTATAGTGTGCCAAAGTAGAATTTCTCATTCATACTACGAGCCAACAGCATAAAGGTTATCCTGCTCTCTTCTTGTAGAATGTAAGGGGGTGGGGGTGTCTTCCGTGTGCCATTGACAATCACTACGTATACCAAGACTTGTACGCGTGTCTTAGGTAGCCGACCCTTGCTCCAGCCTATAATATATATTATATTTTTAGGATTGAAGAGTAATTTTAACGTAATTGTCCAACAACACACAATTAACGAAATCAACGCATGACATACATGTTAATGTATAGGATTGTTTTAAAGACATACAATTAAGATTTTTTCGTATAGATTTTATTGAATTTAAAATAAAATTTACAAGACTTTGGCTTTTCCATCTTGATATTGGTTATTTTGTTCAGTTGATTTTCATTTGTGTGTTTAAAAAAGTATTGCGAAATAGATAAAGTACCCCTTTTAGAGTTGTTTGGTCCCTAGAGTAGGTGAAGCTGAGTTCTTCAATTTTATCTGCTGACGATTTACATCGAGATTATGTGGCCATCCACCTTTTCTTTTCCAAAATACTACCAAGAACCCATTAAAGATGGGCTGACTGGAAGACACACTACAGACCCATTAGAATGCCAGACAATTTTTATTAACCAGTATTAGAACCATATAACACAAGCACCTCTATCGAAGACCTAAATAATAAACCCAAACAAGTCAATGCAATTCTCGATTTTAACGTTCTCGTTGCTATTCTTAATCGATTTTTTTTAAAGATATTTAATAAAAAAAAAAAAGATTTAAAACAAAGTAGCGGTAAATACATTCTAATAACATTCATTTTTCATCACAAGATGATCTGACTCCTACAGAGCTTATTTAGGGGAGGTAATACAGGCTCAGAATTTTTGTAATCAGCGCCGACATGTTAAAGCTTTTCAAATGCTCTCCCTTAATGTGTGCATAATAACTCTGGCAGTATAGCTTAAATACGGGTGTTTTTTTTTTTAATGAGAACGTCTATTTTGTTTTAATTAAATAATTCAATCAAAGTCAAATAATATTAACTGCGAGAGGAAAGTCTGGGACAAAACATCTCCAGGATGGAATATTGAAACGTTACATCTTTCTCTGAACTGACGGGAATAGATGGATAAGAAATGTGGTGGGGGGAGGGGGGGGGAGACAGTTATTAGAATGTAAAGGAGGCTACACTAATTAAAAATACGTGATGTAGGGTATATGTTGTATTGATAAGAAAGTTTTTCAATAACGTAAAACACAGGTATGCATTTAATGGATTAGACAGGGTTGATGCAAGTACCGCCTTTTCCTATTTTCTTATCTTATAAGTATAGCCTAAGTTAGAGACACTCCATCCTTCTTCTGGGGTGTCTAAAGGGTTTTCCTTAAGTGACAGGGGACTAAGACAAGCATAATACGCCCCCGCGCCCTTTGTACCACAGATCTGCAAGTGTGAGTAAAACAAGAAGCCACATTATAATTATATTTGAAGAACAAAACAATAAAATCAGGGGACGTAATTAATGCATTAAATAGACGGTACTGCTAACTGGTGAACGCTGCTTCACCGGCACTATGGATCAATTCGCTCCGACGGGATACTTTACTTTACTTACTGCTAATAATAATAAGCCTATAATAAAATAATAATAATAATGCGAAAAATAACTTCAAGGGTTATGATATTGTTTTTCTAATTGGTTTTTAATTTTATGTATTGTTATCTTTTTTTTTTTCAGAATGCCTTACTTACGGAGATAGCAGATGTGGAACAAAGAAGAGCAGATTATGTAAGTATAGCCTATGGCTAAATGGTGTAGTGTGCTTTTACCTGACACTTTCAAATAGGGCTTAGTGTATAAATATAAATCTCGGTACGAAACGTCCCGCGCCAAATCGGCGGCGTCAAAACGACCGTCACGCCAAAACGGCTGCGCCCAAACCTCCTGCTTCGTATAAATCTATCCCTACATCATTTTATTACAGGTAGGTCTGTGAAAATAGCGGCTCCTGTATCAAACAATGATTGGGTTAAAAATTATTGAACATTTGTTGACAATAAGGAAAGAGTTGAGGTCCAAAAGACAGCAACAAAAAATCTGTATCATAATTTGTAATAGAACTTGTAAAATGTAAACATTTGTTAAAACAATTTACAATTAAAGAAATTGTGAACTTTTTTGACAATTTTATTAGGAGAGTCATAATTTTATGAGCAGAGTCAATTTTATGAGAATAATCAAAGGAATAGCGACTGTTTTTTTACCTAGCTATAATTAACATAGATAAATATGCTCTGGTATTAAAAAAAAGAATTATGCTTTTTAAAAGTAGGCCTAAATGAAAAAGTTTGTGTTTGAAAATAATTCAACAGACTTTTCCTTATCTTCTCTCATACATTTACAGACGCTCCTTCTATAAAGAAGATTATTGCATCCTACGCTCATCCGTGGTCCGAGTCTTATATTAATATTTTAAATGATGTTAAGTTAGTGGTTTTCCTGGTTTGTTCAGGCAACCCATTCCACGCCCGAATGCCACACGGGAAGAAAGAGTACTTATATGCATTTGTTCTCATATAAGGGATAAGGAAAGTGTTTTTGTCTTTATGTTTATCTGAGCTTTGCAACAGGTTGTTATTGGATTGTATTTCTGAATTAGAGTTTAATGCGAAATAATAATGGCAATCTAATATGGAATCCACATGTTGAAAAAGTAATTTTAAAAATCAAACAAACTATGATATATACTATAGGATTCATAAAAAGAAATTTTCCCAAATGTAACAAGAGCATAAAACCAAAATGCTACCTACTGGAATATGCTTCTTCTGTAAGGGATCCATTAACTGACAGTAACATTAAAAATTACTAGAACAAATTCAGAAAAGAGCTATGATGCTCTTTACAAGTGAATATTTACAACTGATCAGTGTAATGAAATAAGCTAAATCACTAAACCAAGAATCAATAGAGGAAAAAAGGGTAAAAAGTAAATAAATGGATTGAGCACTTTAACCCAATGTAAGCTTACATATTACCATGCTAGCTTAGAACATCTTTACTTTATGATACTTTCAGAAAAAGAATGACATTGTCGACTGGTCAAAGCCAATACTTGGACAAGTTGAGTTCCTGGGTGAAAAGTACTTTGACTGGACACATCAACCAGTTGACTGGTCAGTGAGATTGTTTGAGTCTGACTGGGCAGAAATGTTATCGAAAGCCTACTGGTGGTTTGTCCCTGTCACGTGGGTCCCTGTTGTGCTTTATATGATTTGGTCCTCATTTCTGCATCTGTCTCAAGTACCGGAAGTGTGGCCAGAGAATGCATTAGGTACTGTTAACTTATTTAGGCAATAATATTCTTTTGTAATGTTGTTTTGGAAATTTTTAAATTTTAACAATCTTTTTAAATACCGGTACAAAATCTCAATAGTTAACATTGCTTATACTGCATATTGCTTAAAAACCATTGCACATTAATTTAAAATTACATTTCTGATATATTTTATCAAATTGTTGAATTACGATCAACTAAATTGCAATTAGGATTTATTTTATAATGATTTAAAATGTCTACTTTTGACTAATGAAACTTTTAAACTGTCTCTTTTTACAGCTATCCTTCATGGGCCACTGTCTATGCCATTTTTATTTGCCTTTGGTGTCCTGATGTGGACATTCCTAGAATATTTTATCCACAGATGGATATTTCATCTCAGACCACCCCCAAACTGGCCATCTCTGATCAGGATTCATTTCTCTCTGCATGGCCAACATCATAAAGTAAGTCTTTTAAAAAATAGTGATTCAGTTCTTTTTGCTTTTGCTGTGTTTTTTTATGAATTAAATTTGTACCTTCCATTCTGATACAAAAAGCAGATTTCCCTTTATATTTTATATGTGACACATGCTATGTCACATAAACAATTTTGAGGCCAGGTAAATAGCCACCATTGAATTCTGCTGAATGATTTCAAATAACAATGACAGTTATTATTTCTTTTAAACCTTTAATTAAACTTTTCTAGGTTTATATTTGACAGAATCTTTACAGTTTTCATCATCTAAGCCCCAAACAAAAATTATATATTAGATAAAAATGTACATTTAAAATGAAAAAAAAACGGAAATAAAACTTTAAATATTTTTTAAAGGTTTTTTTAAGTCCATGTAAAATTAACTGTTGTGATTATAAGGTAGGGCAACTAGAGATAATCCAATTAACCCAAAAGGTCAAATCGGTTCATAGTTATATGCTCTTTTTCTTCTTCAATTGATTTAATCTTAGAAATCCTACCTGGTTGAACTCAAGGGCTTCCTCCTAAAACTATTCCTAAACTGTGGATTATTAATACCTTAGAGCTTTGTTGTATTGAGAGAAAAATATGATTTTATATGACTAGCTAAAGACTTTAACTATTTAATTTATGCTAACTAAAATGTATGTTGATGTTATATTATGATTGATAAGTTTGGAATGAATTGATGCTTGTATAATATATAATGTTTTGGAAGACTTAATTGATTAGCTTGTTTTATTATTTTTTATTATTTATACAATTTATTCCCCAGTCACCCATGGATCCAATGAGACTCGTTTTCCCGCCACTGCCAGCATCATTCTTTGCAGTGCCATTTTATTTCTTATGCATTTCACTGTTCCCTATTGGCCTGGCACAGATCACCTTTGCTGGAATAATATCAGGATACATGGCCTATGACCTTATACATTATTACTTGCATCATGGAGAAAAGCCATTTATGGCTTACTTTCAACAATTAAAATCTTACCATAACCTACATCATTACAAGTATCAACAGCTAGGTAAATCATTTTTAGGAAACAATTTGTATTTTCTTGACATAAATTTGTATCAATATGTTTGTCTGGTATTGACTACAAGAGAGCTAGCAACTCTACATCCTGATTGAAAGAAAAAGAAGTTCCTAAATTACTTTTTATCAGCCCAGCACAATCAGTTTAAATATTCCAGTTAATTTTAATCAATATGTGTCAAATTCTAATATCCTATAATGGATTGTTCTAAATAAAGTTTTTAAAAAAAGATTCCAAAATTAAAAATTAAAAAAAATGCATGAATAAATTGTTATGACTTTTTTTAATGGTTTTTAACTGTTATTTTTAGATATAAAAAAAATATTTACTATAAATTTACTGAAATATCTTCCTTATCCTTTAGCCATTAACTGATATAAAGATTTTTAACAAGCTCCTAAGTTTGATATTATAATAATAAGCTTAACTATTTATTGTTGCTTTTAATTTTCAATCCAGGTTTTGGAATTTCAACCAAGTTTTGGGACTATCCTTTTGGAACACTCATTCCAGAAAACCTTGACGATAAAGAGAAGTGATATTAAAACAGTGACAAATGAAAAATGGTTTATATTTATTATGCAAGACTGTGAAGATACCAACAATAATAATTCTTCAAACTTTTTTTTTACTTATTTAAGAAATTGATTTTTTTGTTTATGTACTGTTTTTCCTGCCATGGTTATGTTTTACAAATATTTTTAATTAAAGAAAAAATAAACAATGTCCCAGTTTACGTCCAAAGTGAGCATTTATCAGCCTTTAATTTTGTGTTCCTTTGCAGCACATACTATTGTGAAGTGGTTTAATAAATAGTCCTTGTTGATTGTATCAACACAAATTAGTTTCAAAAGTGCAATTTAAAGTAATCACTTATTTTATTACTTCTATTCCATCCATAGCAACAAGCCAAATGCCTTACAAAAATGTCATTTTATGTGTTATACTTTATACTAAAAATATATATTTAAGTGGCCTAGAGTTCAAGTCAAACTAAGTCTTTTTTTAAAGATACTAAAAGAGTAAAGATGGTTGCAAGTGAAAATAGTTTTCCATACTATAGTCCTATAGTGTCAAATGTCCTCTTGGAGGGTAGAAGGACATTTATGATCAGAAGATAAACTATAACTCCGCCAGTGCATAACATAGTGTGCAGTTTTCAATAACTTGTCTGGAACTTGTCAAAGCCTGTATAGAGCATAAACCACTCTCCCAGCAATATCTACCAGTTTATAGTAAATTATAGAGCCCTAAAATAACTTCTTGAAGGCTGGAAATGCAATTGTTTAGATGAATGAAGCAGGCTGTCTTAAAGTGATTTAGTCTAAAAGAAAAATTATTTATGCTGATGCTTTATTTAAATTACTTCAATATCTGTGGTATAATTTAAAAAAAAATAATTTCACTCCCAGGCAGGGGCAAAGCCACATAGATGGGGGGGGGGCTAAAAAAATATATCTTTTTCAACAGATTTTTTTATATGTACTAAAATCGCTAAGATTTTGGTAAATGTTTGTCACAAGAAAGTTCAGCCCCCCCCCCCCTAGAATTTGGTAAATATTTATCATTATCACGTGAAAGTTCAGCCCCCCCGCCTGCCCCTGAAAAAAGTTTCTGGCTACGCCCCTGCTCCCAGGCTTTTGTTCTGTTTTTTATATCTTCAATTAATCACTTCAAGATGACATTACTTGTAAATGAAAATTATTTTAAAGTATTATGCAAGATGTATGATCATTCTTTTTCCATTTAACCTTTACCACACAATAGCTTTTGTTTTAATGTTACTCTTTTCTATTGTTCATTTTTCATCTCAAAATAATAAAATAGGTTATAATTTTGAACAATATGTTCTTTTTTATTATGGGTTGCCTTTGTTGAAAATGTTTATAAAATGTTGTCTAAATGATCTGGCACTGGATATTTAGAACTTGTAAATGTTTGTTTTTCATCTATTATTTAAAAGAAAACTTTCATTGTGCTATTTTGTGTACATGATCTCTCTTTTTCTCCACCTTTACAAAACTAAAGTAGCCTTTATTGTAAACACCTTTTTAAAAAACTTATAACAATTTCATTTCTAAAATAGTAGAAACTGCTATGCTTTTATTTTTGTAAACTTAATCTCTTTAAATAATTATTTTGTTTAGGAGTAGGTTTAACTTTTGAAATTGCTAACATCTGTTTATATTTTTTGTTAAATGTCTGTATTTAGCAGTAAATAAAATTGGAAAATGTGATCTTCAATAAATCTGTTAATTTAATATTGTGTCTTTTTCATTTTCTTCTGCCTCATCTATGCAAAAATGTTTAAATGTGACTGTTTTGTTGACTTGATCAATATGTTGTGCAGAATAATATTTCATAAATTTTTTATAAATAAAAAAGTTTAAGATGTTGTTTTTTTTCATTTAATGGAATTAATTTATTTCTTGAACAAAACTAGAAATCAAGTCCTTTTGGTATTATTTAATTTGTATATATTTTACCTCATATCTTTACAGTCAGTTCCATATCCTTATAGTAGTTATAGTGAAGTCCATTAATTGCAATTTCAATAAACTTCATATATATATATATGATATGATTATTCAATATTTATATTTAAGATTTTTGTAGAGTCATTTTTTGACAGTTTTTAAATTAAAAACTTACATTTAATATTTTTTATTTTAGTAAATTATATTGTTGTAAAAAAAAGTGTTTGGTCACTAGGCTACATTCCAGATGTAAAATGTATGCATTGGTCACTACATTGGACATTCCAGATGTAAACTGTATGCATTGGTCACTACATTGGACATTCCAGATGTAAACTGTATGCATTGGTCACTACATTCCAGATGTAAACTGTATGCATTGGTCACTACATTCCAGATGTAAACTGTATGCATTGGTCACTACATTCCAGATGTAAACTGTATGCATTGGTCACTACATTCCAGATGTAAACTGTATGCATTGGTCACTACATTCCAGATGTAAACTGTATGCATTGGTCACTACATTCCAGATGTAAAATGTATGCATTGGTCACTACATTGGACATTCCAGATGTAAACTGTATGCATTAATCACTACATTGGACATTCCAGATGTAAACTGTATGCATTGGTCACTACATTCCAGATGTAAACTGTATGCATTGGTCACTACATTCCAGATGTAAACTGTATGCATTGGTCACTACATTCCAGATGTAAACTGTATGCATTGGTCACTACATTCCAGATGTAAACTGTATGCATTGGTCACTACATTCCAGATGTAAACTGTATGCATTGGTCACTACATTCCAGATGTAAACTGTATGCATTGGTCACTACATTCCAGATGTAAACTGTATGCATTGATCACTACATTCCAGATGTAAACTGTATGCATTAACTTATTTCACTATTTTTGTTCACTACTATAATCATTATTTTTATTGTTCACAAATATATTTATGAAAGATGTCATCTATGTGACAAGTTGTTTTTTTGGAAATTATATATTATATTGTATATTATATTGTAAATTATATATGTCATGTTTAGCTTGTAAAAATTAATCCTAAATCTAAATTTCATATTATGCCTTTTTATGAAAAGATTCTCAACATTTTATGTTAAAGCGGGGTGGGATACAGTGGTCTACCAGCAGCACATATTGCCATTCTGAAGGTTTCAGATTCCAATCCAGGTTAAATGCTAGGGATTTGTTTTTAAATGATCTTTAGGAATGTCTCTGTCTACCGAACTCTGTGTACCTACAAATTATTAGAGAAAGTCAAAAAGTAAAAACAGCTAGACATTGTGCTGGCCACATGCTCTCCTGGTATAGCAAGTCCACTGAAACTTGACCATAGACCAACATGGTCTTAAAAAAATTCTATGTTAAAGCATTTACTACAGATCAACCCTTTTGAAATTGCTAGATTAAAAAAGAAAAATTTCAATCAATATGAAGCCGGTTGGTCCAGCGGTTAGTTCACCGGAATGTCAACCAAAAACCAACTGACAGGTCGCGGGTTCTATCCCTGCCACCGACAGATCCTTGTCGCCCTGCAGGAGTTTTGGGCCTAGTGGACCTAATAATCTTCTATCTAGAAGGAACGCCTGTAAACTTATAAGAACATATAAGAAATTGAACGTAGGCCTATTGCACCAGAAAATCTCTTGCTTCTTTACCTACCTTGACTAACTGAGATTTTCCCCTTGTGATTAATAAAGTTCACACCATTGTAAAACACACTGGTACAGTGATTTATTTATTTATTTATTTGAATATTAGAAACACTTATTTTTCTTTCTCCCTCTTGGCATTTTGGCATGAAATACTAGATTTGGCTTAATCCACCAATTAGTAGGAAGCAAAACTCAGTACAAAAGAAATGTCTGTAAAATATTAAATGATAAATGTAGACAGATGATAGTAATCAATCAATTTGCAAGCAATATTTAATTTACCAAGATAAAAGTTTATATAAAGATTTCCTTCTTTTTTTTTTAAGCCTGACTATGGTACATTGTCTTGTAGTAAGCAATACTTTCCTATGTTATGACTTAAAAGCAATATGTTTTTATATTACTTTAAATTTACATTTTAAAAATATGAAACATCCCAAATTATATCAATTGTAGAACAAGTTGTACTTTTAACATGCTGAAAAGTATTATTATTTATATTTGTTTTTAAGTGTAAATTCTTTATACGTTTACATATATAATAGCCTAGTATAATAGCGTAATCAGGCAAGCCTTATATAAAATCAATTTTGAAAGTTTATTAGCTATTAAAACATACTTTTCCCAATGCACTCAAAGAAAATTATTGGAAATGAATTTAAACTCTTTTTTAAAACTTTGAAAAACAATACTCTCCAATCAAACTTCACACAATTATAATAATATTACAAACGTTTGTTAATCACAATAAAGACTAATGCACATCTGTAACCTGGTGCTTCACAATAGATTTATAGACTTATGTAAGCTCATAAACATTGATTTTAGAAGAATAGAAAATCTCTTCAAAGAAAATGGCTTCAAATGTTGAACTATAAATGTGTTCATTGAGAAAATGCCAACGTTACTACTATATTATTTAACAGTTACATGTAATTTGTTCCTTTGGTCTTGATGTAAATATACTCTTGTATGTTGTTTTTGTTTTCACTCTGCTGGAAAATATAATGTGAACATGTATTATAGAACTGTGATCACTAAATCATTTTTCTACCTGAAGAATTTCTTGTTGGCAAAAAATAAGATAAAATATATTATTCTTACATTCTTTTCTAGGCTGTTTCAAATATGAATACAAATCATGATAGCTAAACAAAATAATTTATAATGTGCTAGATCTAATTATTTAACAGATGAGTACAAAACCTGGGTTAATGGTGGAAAGATTAGAAATTTAAAAGTTAATTTTTTAGTTTTTAATCAATATATATGTTTAAAAGAGAATGCAAATAATTGTCATTCATAAAAAGGAAATCTAAAAAAAAAAGCCTATAAATGTTAATGGATTTATTACATTCATTTAAATTGATGTGTTCTTATATTTAAAAAAAAATTTTAGGGATAGTGGTTGGGTAAGGTTAAAGCATGGGGTACTAAAAAATGAAAAATGTGTTGCTTTTAAATGTACTGTAATTTTAATAATTATTTAAAAATAACATTTTTTGATGGTTTAAGTTCTTGAAAATAGAGTTGAACTTTATTTTCTTTTTTTCAGTCTACACAAATATATATACAAATATATATACATCTTAATTTAATGCTTCTCCTCCATTGTGGCATATGGGCATGGAATAGATTGCCTGAACTAATAAGAACAACTGACAACTTAACATGGTTTATAACTTTTTTTTAAGTGCAAGACTTAAACCACAAATAATATGCATTAATCTATTAAAATGAAAGTGTTATTGATAATAGTGTTTTAGTCATTTGCTTTCTTTAATACCTTTTTTCTGAATTTAATTTTTTTATTTTTTATTTTATGCCTTTTTCTATCAATTAAGCATAATTTTGTTTCACTTGTTCTTTTTTTCAAATTTGGATATCCAAGTTAAAATGCAAAAATAACTCATTAGACAAAAAGAAAAATATATTTATTTGCTCGAGATTTTGTTTATCAGTGCCGCTGGTATATTTTATTGAGACATATTTGTAAATGTCTGTGTGTTTGTTTAATACACGAGTGCAATCTTTACTACAAAAAACATTCCTTTAACTTTAACAATACTGTGAGATATGTAAAAACAACATTAAAGAAGTATATATATATATATATATATATATATATATATATATATTGTACTAATAAAAATGAATAAATACTTACACAGGTCTAGTAATAAATATGTAATTATATTCCTGTATAAATCTGTGTTAAGTTTGTTCTTGTTTTGTTTTATCTTCATGATAAATGTAATTCTACTATTATTACCTTTTTAAATTATGAATCTATCTGCTCAATGTTACATTTAAAATTGTATTTTTAAACTACACCACAGATCATGCTATAATATGATATTTGTACAACATACCAGTTATACTATACTACATGAAAAAGGACCTAAACCTTACAATGAAAAAAGCAATATAATCACATTTATAAATTAAAATATTTTGACTTTAAAAAACTCAAGTTCTACATTATTCTATAAGATAGTGTTGAGCTTGTTTTGTCTGTTTTGTTTTTGTTGGTTTGTTGTTAATGTGTTTTTTTTATGTGAAAAGTTTAGCATTGAAAGCTTTCAATATATTGTATAAATTATGATTATTTTAAACCTTTTTTGCACTTTTTTTTTCTAAAGTGTAGATCTATCTGATTATAAAATTTAAAGAAAATCTTTTTTTTTCTATTTATTTCATTTATTTTTTTTGCATTATACATCAACCAGTTCACTTTTTTTTTAAATAAAATGTATTTAGGTTGCTTCTTGTATTTTTCTATGTGTTTATGCATTATTGATACATATCTTACTAAAAAATGTAATTTTTACAGGATGGCCTATCCATAATAAAATATTCAACCACTAGGAATACAATATTTTTTTTCTTACAGTTAAAACAAGAAACATATTCATTGGTCTTGCATTATTGAGTTTTATATTACCTCTTTGACCAGAATAAAAGCAAAGATTCTTGATTCTTGATAGATCTAGACTCTATATCCGCTTTTGAGTTTCTTAAATAACTTTGTCCTTTTTATTGGTTTGATCATTGCCCTCAGGTGTTTATATAATGTAACACTATTAGCAGATGATGTATAGAATATTAGATTTTTAAAAAAATAAATGTCTTCTTTGGCTTATGGAGTAGTTTTTTTGTTTTTGTTGTAACATGAAATACCCCGTAGGCCCTAGGCCCTAGAGTAAATCACCTCAGCTCGAACACCAGCACGTTGCGAACACCACTTCTGTTGGCGTGGGTATCTAAAAACTGTCGAAAATGCACCTCAAAGGGATTATTACTAGATTTTTAGATGAGCTGTACTTAGAACAAGACTCGGGAGAGAAGAAGAGCAAAAAAAAAAAAACACTGAATGAGAAGGGTCAAGAAACGTACCTAATTGAAGTAAGCTCTGATAGCAGCTACTACATATATTATATATATGATACGGTACTACAACTAATGGAACTAGAAATGGCTTCAATTTCAATGTTGTTTGTTTGAAAATACAGTAGGCTACAGATATCATGCATTTATCAAAAGGCGCATTTAGACTATAGGAACACTAACTTGTCTTTCTCTTTACTGTTGGTGCAGAGGTTCTCTTGATTCACTCATAAATAGATCTAGAGTAAATCACCCTTTGCGAACACCATAAGGCTAAAAATAGCACCCTACTTAGTTTTTGTGACCTAGTTTCTAAACCGTTAGACATAGGATAAAAACGAAAGTACCAAAAGACAGTACGACAACGTGGCTACTTGGTTGAACAATATTTCATAGCGAACACTTTTTTTTCATTAAACTTCACAGCGAACAATTTAGTTTCAGAGCAAACACTAAGCCAAAGTCATTAAATATTTATTATTATGTTAAGGTAACGAACAGTGGAGATGTCCATACTATTGTATTGCCACATGCCTTTGTCTAGACATTGACAGATCGTTTACATTTTTTTTATAATTTTTTTTTCTAAACCAATCAAATATTTATTTTACAATTTATTTATATCAGTAGAAAATCCCAGTTATAAGGTAGCGATGAAAATAATTTTAGGCCAATGGCTGGGGTTCGCCACAACGTGAGAATCTGTATTAAAGGGTCTCGGCATGAAAAAGGTTGGGAACCACTGCTCTACTTTATATAGGCCCCTACCTATGATTTGAAGAATATAAAATAGACGTACGCTATATCGGCCTAGTATACTATATAGCTATAGCTATTTAACTATGATACGTTAGTCAAAATAATGATGCAACATAGATCCATAAGTAGACGTCCATTAAGTAGGCCTACGTCGTCAACTATTTTTAGGCAATTTCTACCGTCCACGCCTTTCCCATTGTCAACAATTGTCAAACTTTCAGAGACGCGTAGGCTTACCCCTCCCCCCACTATTGGTAAAAATTGTAAATACTTTTTGACCCGTTCGAAGATACGGGTATATTTTACTACTTTTAAAATAATTATTGGCCTAACCTTTAATGCTACATGTAGATGAGTTAAGAATGCTAAATCTAGAGCTAAACTGTATAAATTGGCAGCACGGGCATTTGTCGACAGGTAGCATAAAAAGGACCAAATTCCCAACATATTAGTTGGCTGTTGTGACTGGCTCAGTGGTTGCTGACATGCGCGGTAGTTTTGTTGACTTATATTCCAAAATGGCAGACGTAGACAAGTACGGAGCTGATACCAAAAATGTACAAGACTTAACTGCATTTGTGAGTTCTTTTTTATTATTAAAATATACTCTTTCAATCAATTTAAAAATTGCCAAATAGTTAATTAATATGAACGTCAAAGCGAAAGAAGTTTTAAGGATAATAATTGTAATTTTTTTAACTTTTTACTTAAACTTTACTTTATTATAAAGAAATTAGGCTAATAAAATTAAAAGTAACAAAAATAACTTTAAAAAAGACGGCTACTACTACTATGACTGTAATAATTTAAATAAGAAAAAGCGAACTAAAAATGATCCTTTTTTTTTGTAGCCTTTTGACTATTTCATTAAATAAATAAAATGTACAAGTTTTCCAATTAACGGCAAACCGTGGCAAACGTCTCAAACGATTTAAATTACATGTTTCATGTTGAGACATGATATTTTTAGTCCCTGCTGTGAACAATAGGCTACCTTATTGGCGTATTGACCGGCCCGATATCAAAAATGGATTAGTGACATTGACACTTGAGACCACAATCAATACATTCTAAGGAAAGACTATTATAATATAGAATAGCAGGGGGTAGGCCTAGTGGCAAACTGTATTTCCCTTTCATTTGATTCAATCATTGATTGCTCGCTGCCATTAGAATATCATTACTTTATGACTTTATTAGTAGATTTGTAGGCCTAGTGAGTATGAGTATGCACAAATATATTTTTTTAGCACATGTTTTAAGTGAATGAATGAAGTGATAGACTTTTTTATCATGATTAAAGAGATTATAGCCTATACTATTTATATATGTGAGAAAAAAAAATATAGCCTACACATATCTTTTAATTATTTATTATGTTTTTTCTAGTTAAAACTTTATTATAAGTATTTATAAGTCTAAGTTGCCTGCAAGTAAATGACAAGTCTGAACTTACTTAGTCTTATAGTATTTTAAGTGAATTAGAATAATTAGATGTTTTAGAAATTTAATTTTGCATTGTTTAAAAAGCTGTCTATACAGAATTATTGAATGAAAGAAATTTTAAAATTCTTCCTTTTTTTTTTTTAAACTTAAACATTTACTTTCACAATGCTTATTTTTTTAAAGGTGCTAACCAACTTTATTTGTTTAATCTTCAGGTTCAAACACTGTTGCAGCAAATGCAAGACAAATTCCAAAACATGTCTGACCAGATTATCAATAGAAATATCCTTTTTAAAATTAAATTAGTTAATCTTAAAATGAAAGTATATCACCACTTGAAAAAAACATTGTTCTGTCAAATTTCTTTTCAAACTATTGAGTCAGTAAATAAAAATTGTGTTTCACGCTTAAACATCATCATTTTAAAATTAAAATTTATTGCTTTTATATGATTAAATTATAATTGTAGATCACTTACAATTACATGTTATTCTCAGTGGATGTCTGAATTTTTGGGGGGAATTCAAAAGTTTATCTCTTTTTTTTTATAGTATAGTTTAGATAGAAATAATTGTTTTAAAGTTACAATAGGACCTGTTATATGACAGCATTTTAATAGTTTAACTTTTAGATAAATTGTTGTAAAGGTAATAGTAAATATGGCATATCTGGCCTGTTTGGCTTCCCATGTCTGATTAAAATGTTATTGATATTGTTGGTTACTGGGTATCTCAAATGTCTTCCTTAACCTATGATACTTGATGATATGGGAACACGCATAGATGACCTTGAAAAGAATATAGCAGACCTGATGACTCAGACAGGTGTTAATGATGGTGGCTTGTAATTCCTCACAGGACCAAGAGTTTAGCCTTACAATTAGTCTAGTTTGTCTAAATACTATATTTATATGTGTACATTCGATAGCCCATTACTTTTATTTTTATCATGTCTCAAAAGAAAGGAAATGAAATAAAACAAAGTTTTTTTTTTTTAATTTAGAAAGTTTGTTGCGGGTGTAACTATATGAATGCAACTTGTCTTAATATAAAATATGTTGTAGTTTTTATTTTGTATAAAATAACCCTGTGAATTTTTTGCATTCCTGTTGTATGATAGGGTAAATTGTTTAAAATACTGAGCTATTTCTCATGGTTTCTTGATGTTTAATTAGTTCTTTCCTATTCTCTATTAAACCAATGGTTTTAGTTTTAGTCTTACATTTACATTAGTTTTATTTATTTCATAGTTTTACTTAATTGTAATATATTAGTTCAATTTGTGTCTTTAAAATTGAAATGTGATATTAAAATAATAAAACAATGAAAAATAAAATAACTATTTTTTTTCTTACACTAAGTTACACAATTGTATTTTTTTTAGATAAAAGTTGACTAGATACACTTTTATTAACATTAACAATTATATATTGTCAGAAGTCAACAGTTATACTTAAACAATGGATTATTAACAACTTGTGACAATATGTTTAAAACTACAATTTTATACAAAGGGAGGGGGGGGGGGGGCAAAAAATTTCATGTTTAACTCCATTCAACACAAGTATGATTTATAGACCTAACTGACTTTGAAATATTTCAGGTTTTAATATTAAATTTAAATATCCTGAGTCATTTCAAATAATAATGATGAGAATAAAAATGGGGATTTATTTTAGTGTCATGCCTTGCTTAATTAAATGTAGGCATTAAAATTACTTATACTTTATACCCAACCTATAGCCGTCCAAGTCTTAGTTCATAGAATAATACAGTTACCAACAGAGCTATATATATATACTCAAGCAAGTAAATTGTAAGAGAAAATGCAGACTTTTAACTATACATGGGTATTCAAAAGTCTGCATGTTCTCTTTTTTTTTTGTTCTCCTTCTAATTGCTTGAGCACTCCATATATATATATAGCTCAGTGGTTACACACAATGAAATACAGGATTGGTCTTGAGTCAAATAATATGGTATCTCCGTTTTATTTCATGGATAGGAATAATAACAATTAATGGACAATATTATACAGTCCAACAATGTATAACAAAGCTGAAATCTTGTGTAAACACACAATTTCAATTAAAGCTGTCAAAGTCCACATTTCTTTATTCTGAAAAAAAAAAAAAAACAAATGAGTGAAACTAAATATCTTAAAAAATTTTGTTACAGATACTATGTCAAATATACTATAGACCAGTAACTAACTAAATAGGCACAGAGAATTACACTTTTAAAAAGTTAAACAAGTACTTGTAATATAATTTCTAATGATTTTAATTGTATCAAAATATTCTAATTCTAATCAAATTATTGACACTAAAACATTTAGCTAACCATTTGGCATATTAGTATCAGTCATTTGAAGTGTCACTGTCTGATTCTGTATCTGCTTCATCACCCGACCCAGAATCTTCTCGTTTAACTTTCTTCATTTTGCTGGATTTCTTCTTGTGCTTTTTATGCTTCTTGTTCTTCTTATGCTTTGATTTTTTCTGATAAAAAAGGATATTATGTTACCAATACCTTATGTACAACAGTAGAGAATCAAACAACTAAAAAAGATTTTTTAAGGTGCTCTGAATTTAGTTTCTATTTTTTAACAAAGTGCAAATTACCTATATAATTTTTGAAGCATTCAAAATATTTTTTAAAATATAGATTTTATTGAGTTAAATTCTAAGCACCACGTACTTATTTTTTTGTACAAAAATGAATGCATAATTATGTTTAATGCTGCACAGCAAAATGCATTGACAAGGGATTTGCAAATACACTTCTTTGCTAAGTTAAATGAGGAATCCATAGAATTTAATAGAAAAATCTATTCTTGTTAAAACACATCTTCTTATTACTGCCATTTTTCAATCATCATTTTCTTTCGATACAGTGGCAGAGTGGGATCATGTTTGGCTGGCATACCAAAGGTTCTGGGTTCAAATCTTAGTAGAATTATTTCCTGTGTCTGGAGGGTGTCCCTGAATTTGCCCAGCTCTGACAGGTACCTGACATTAGTTAGGGCAAAGTAAAAGTAAACTGATGAACGTTTCTTCACTGACCCTATGGATCAATTTTGTCCAACAGGATTACTTTATTTTTACATACTTTGCGTTTCTGTCTTGTGTAGAACATTGAACCATATTTCAAAAATTGAACAAGTCTATGGTTGGCTATACAATAAGTCAGAATACAGCTCTCATAGACTTCATGCATGCCCACCCCTAATGTTAATTAAATAATGATTTCTACAGAAGATGGATCTGTAAGTTATAAGACAAGATTTAGGCCTGTGCCTATAGAAGAATTGCCAGGGACTATTTTAAATCAAGACCATAGCAAGTTCTAACACAACTAATATAACCCTACTAAGAAAAAAATGACAATTTCTGAGTACCTACTGATAAAATAAAACTAGCACTCAAAATATATCAAGGTAAATCACTTTGGACAAAGCTGTTTAATATTTCGCCCTTAAGTGAATCAACTAACATGAATCTTTTAACCATATCGAGCAATGTTTTGATTTAGTGCAGTTTAAAATACTTCAAACGGATTGCAAGTTTGTAATCACGAAGCACCCAAGTTAAGCCATTCAGTGTTAAGAGTTTTGCTCTGACATGCACTAGTGTTTACCTTCTTTTCCTTTCTTTGTTTATGTCGTTCCCTATGTGTTTCACTATGTCTGTCTGGGACATGTTTTACTTCTGGTGTGGCAACAGCACTATCTATATTGCAATAGTAGGTTTAGAAGAATTAGTTAAACACGCTAGGAAATGTTTACGTTCTCCTAAAGCATGAACAAAGCAAATTATTCTGCGATAATTTCATTAAAAGGAAGTACAGTACTATTTTGAAATATCCAAGCCTTCGTTGACTGGCTTTGCTCTACATTTTTTAAAATTCCTCACCCCCTTGTTTTTTTTTGGTATATAAAAAGTGAGTTTTAACAAATCTCAAACTAGAATTTACTTCTTTAAAAAAAATGAATCTTTATCAAAACATAAAATATAATTAATAATAGCTTTTCTATATCCTTTTCTTTTATTGATAAGGATGACTTACTATATTTTCTATTTTTCTAAGTCTTCCTAATGGTCAATAAATACATGGCCCTCTATTAATGACATTGAGCTATCATTATTAATGCATCTGCTGTTATGGATTCTTACCTGAAGATAATCTGCTAGACACATCTAAATATGAAGGTAACTTTGGTCCATATTCATCATCTGCTTCTTCATTGGAAACACTTAGTCTGGACAGAACATCTTCTTTCTGAGGATCAACTAAAAGTTGGAAAAGAATTTTAAAGTTTCTGATTTAAACAAAAACTATACATACTACATTCATTAAATCAGCAATCTTATATTTATAATAAGGGTCAGGAAATTACACACATTATAAAATGTTTTTAATGAATATTAATTACTTTAGTTATTTGCTAAATTATATAAAAAATATTTTTAATATTGTATGTTTCTGTTCTGCATTGATATGATTAAACAAGTACTTCCTTTGTAAGGTGTTACAGATAATGTGTACTATAACGTAAATGCCAAAAAGAAAATAGGAGTAAACATTGTTTTATCTTTTAACTTAAAATCCCAACATTTATACAAACATTTTTAATCAGACATTCTTGAGTCAAAGATCAGCAATACTAAAGATAAAATACTAATAATGTTT
This sequence comes from Anisus vortex, assembly GCA_949126835.1. NCBI lineage: Eukaryota > Metazoa > Mollusca > Gastropoda > Planorbidae > Anisus > Anisus vortex. The sequence goes on from OX421499.1 coordinate 22,807,853, forward strand.
TTGAGTTGTTATTTTTTACATTTACTAAATTTCTGCTAATACCATTGTACTGGTAATGACTTACCAGCAGTAGCTTTCAACCCTTCATCAATAATATCTTTTGCCTCCTCAAGTAGGTCACTGAATCTAGATTTTCTTTTGCTCAAAGTTGGTGATCTTGAGCATACAGCAAAGTTAATATTGGCACTCACATTGCTAATTTCCATAGGCTTATCACTGGAGCGCAACTGTTTCTCAGAACTATTAATATCTGCATTGCAAGGAAATGTTGAAACATTTTCAAAGTTATAAAAAGTTGGCAGAATTAAATGAACCCTGAAAGTTCTAAAATTATCAAAATGATTTTATCATTAGCATATAATACATTTAGTTTTTGATTGTGACAAATTTGTATTCAATATTTGGTAATTTTTATTATCAACAAAAGTGACTATTGAGTTTTGAACAACTTACCAGAGTTTGTAAGCTCATCATCAGGAACATTTTCAACCACTTCATTTTCTTCTGATTTTTCATCTTCACTGGATGATGTCCCCTTGTCAATGTCTGCTGTTGCATCCTCACTGGAATCCTCTGAGTCTGAATTTTTAAAAATTGCTCTGAACAAATCCATATCTGGAGGCTTTGACTCTTCATCTTCTGCTGGATTTTCTGAGTCAGATACACTAGCATCTGTGTGTTCCTTTTTATCCTCAACTGCATTCACTCTGGGAGTCTGTAATGGTTTGCATAAGTAATAAATGATAGAAGAAAAAACATTTTGAAATTGGAACAAATAACAAATAATGTTAATCATTGCTTAAAATCATTCTTTTAAAACTAAGATATTTCATGTTTCATTTTAGAAATTTTATAAGAAAACAGTAGAAATTTACAGGCATATTAAAACTTGGATCATCCAGAACTTTAAATACAGATGCCATCGTAGTCTTTTTAACTGGTTTCATAGTTTTCTCTATAGGGATAGGCTCTAAAGACAAATATAAAAAAAAAAGAAACAATTAAAAAAAAGTCTTGTATTATTACATTTAAATAATTTAAAAAGTTTATAAGCAAACACATATTACAAGTTCTCTTCTTATTTTTCCTAGTAACATTCTGGCAGGAATGGGTTGCCTGAACAAACCAGAAAAACCAATAATATAACATCTTTTAAAACACTAATCAAAACAGAAGACTGGATTCAAACTCTGTGTAAGCATAAGACACAATAATCTTCTGTAAAGAAGTTTCTGTAACATATAAGATGAACTCTGCATATGTAGTCTACTTTTACAAATGGAAATGGCTAGAACATGTCAGTCACTTTTTTTTATTAATATTTGTTGGAATGACACTCTTACTATTTGAAATGAGCGTTGCCCTATCAAGCAACCAACTATTATGGAGTGCTGACAGAATAACACATGACAATGTTTTAGGCTCTAATAAAAGACTAACAAGTGAAGTGACATTCTGACCTGAGGATGTTCTACTTAGTCAGTATGTCACAGAAATAAGTCTGAATAATTAACTTTAATTCAAGAAATGAGAACCAAAAAGAGGTCTGTGCTACTGCTATTACCTGATTCTTTCTCTACAGTTGCATCCTGGGACTGAGAGTCATTGAAATTCAAAAAATTGAACACAGAAAATTTATCTCTTTTTACAGATGGAACTCCTGTAACATCTGACCTGCAAAAAAAAAAAAACGCTGTATAGAGTAATATGAAAAAAATTTTGATTTCAAAAAAAGTCTAAGTACAAATATATATTATCAATTGTTACCCTGGGTATGGATTTGGCACATTGAATCGTTTGCACAACAAACTGTTAGGATGCCATTCAAAAACTTCATGTGTTAGCTGTCCAAACATGCCCATCTCAGCAGCTTTTGATTGATCATTGACCACATTTTGCTGGGGAAATATTTCATTATATGTTTAAAAAAATATTCACAACAGTTTGATTGGTAACTTTAATATCTTTAAAGAATGTTCTCCAAAAGTCCCAGTAATTTTGTTACAGTTAATTGTCAAAATGTTACTTACAATAGAATTGGATGGGCCCTGCTCCTGTTCATCATCAATCATTGCTCCGCCGACAAATCTTGAAGACATCATGGCAGACATGGGACGAAATATTTTAGATGCTTTCCCAAACTCTTCTCTCTCTCTTGACTTCTCCCATTCTGTCAAATGACTGCTTGTAACAGCTGTATATGGATCTATACAAAAAAAAATCAATCCAAATTTCTTTATCACTTTTTAACTGCCCATAATACTGACTAAATTTGAATGCTTCATGTAACCTTAAAGCTTACGGGGAGATTTCAAGTCACCAAAGCCACACAAAAAAGCTGTAAGACATTGTTTCTACCACTTGACATGATTAGTAAACAAAGAATGGTAGGGGTGGGGAGAAATTGACAAGTAATTCCAATAGCTACAAAGGAAAAAGTACTATATGACAATAGATAAGACTCTCAGTTAAAAAAACAACACTAATGACAGTTGTTGGAATCAAATTGTCATACCTTTATCGCCTTGTTTTAAATGCATTAGGTATTTATAGTATCTCTCTTGCTTAGCTGGATCTTTCCTGAAAGGCTGAAAATTGAGGCTGCCTTGGAATAGGGGCACATTAGAAGCAGGCTTCTTGGCCTCGGATTCTGTCACAGCTGTGACAGCGGAATCAGCTGGCTTAAACTTGGAAACAAAAGAGCTTTGTTGGTTTCCTTTTGGATGTTCTGTTTGTGCTGTCACACAGACTGGGGGCTAGAGAAACAAACATATAAAAAGTTAACAACAAATCTTAAGTTTAAAAAAGAATTAACTCTTTCACTGTGGCACGATGTGCATTATGTTCAACTGTTGTGCTAAAAGACTGGATCAATGCACTTTGCATTTTTTCAATAAACTGGTTCCTTGCTGTTTGTTTACAAAGAATGGGATTTAATCTCATGCAATTTGAAATATTTTCTTCCCAATGTTTTCCTCAACAATATTGTTCTTATGGCTATCGTGGCCAGACTTCCTAAGGGTTAAATTTTTTTGTTTTAGTAATTTTAATAAAACTAAATACTTAGGTTTAAAAAGGTACAGTTCATCCAATAATCTTTCATTTGATACCACCTGTACCATTATAAACATAAAAATAATATTTTCAATACTTTTGTTAGGTACATTTTTTTACATATATAGCTTGTTTTACAGCAAGAGTTAAGAAAAAAAGATACTTGCATTGTTTGAAGTCTCTTCTGTCTGAAATTTTGATGATAATTGGTGCTTAGCTATATCTTTTAAAGACTGTGTCATAGCAATAGCCTGTTTAGTGGCCTCTATTCTGTCCATATCTTCTTTTTGCACCAAGTCAAATACTGACTCTATAGATATATATAGATATATACTTCATATGAATTTTTTTTTAAAGATAGTTCACAAAGGAGTTATTATTCAATTTTTAGCTCCAAAAAACAAAACAAAAAACTTACTCATGATCGGGGTCTCCCCTAACAAAATACCCCTGTCAACCGCTGTCAATTTCTTTGGCGTCTCTTGGTTAGCCTCATTTTTCAGGTTGTCTGGGAGATGACTGAGTGCTCGTTTCTTGCGGAACCAATGCAGGGGCTTAAAATTGCAATGCAGTGTAGGAGGAGGATATTTCTGGGGAGGCAAATTCAACAAAATCTAAATATTCATTACCAATAAAGCAAGGAGGAATCAATAGATCTTCTTTATTGCTTTTACAGACTGAGCCATCAATAAATAAAAATTAAGCAGACGACATAATCCCAGTATCAGTTAAAGTCATAAAAATCAGATGGACAGTATAAATAGGCATAGCTATGATTGCCACTGAATGTAGTTCAAAACATTTTGCTAAAAGAATGTCTCTAAATATGGGAGATGGTCGAGCAGCAGCACACTCAGGGTCATACCGCAGATCCTGGGTTTGAATCGTAGTTAACGCCAGGGAGATTTTTCCAAGGTGTTCTGGGTATAACCAGTTCTGAGTGCCACCTCACATTAGATGGTAAAAGTAAAGGTGGCTGGGCATTGTGCTGGCCACACACTCCCCTTGTATTCAGTGCTCACAAAAACTTGTGAATGAGGCATCAATTGCCCCGTGAATCACCATGATCTGAAAGGGATACTTTACTTTTTATGTTTGTAAATAAATGCTTTTCGGGGAAAAAACATGAAGTGTGTACAAGTGATTAGTTTTATCTTTATGTTAGCTTTCTTTTTGTTTATATTTGATATAAATACACTAAAATATTGATTCATTAAAAATAATTAATATAATTTGCCTAATGTCCCTAAATTGTACAATGTTATAAGTTATGTTAATAAAGCACACAAAAAAATCAGACATTCATTCATAACTAAAAATTTACAATTTTTTTAGTATTAAACATCCTGCTTGCCATTTATTTTTATAATAGAGATAAAAAAATTCCTAAACAAATCAGAGGCTTGAACCACCAAATGATGTCCATTAAAAGGGTTTTCCAAAATGTGGATTTTAGTTTTAGCATTTTAATTTATTCTAGTCTTATACTCTTTCACATCAATTACCCGGTATTCTGCAGATATCACTTAGTTAGTAAGTGATCAATTTAAATTAAAAAAGAATTATTTTTTTGGATGATTTTGGCAAAAGCAATAAAGTTCACCAATTGATACTATTTATAAGTTAATCTTTATAGTTATGGTTTCTGTAAAAATAATAATGTCCCTTGCATATTGCCAGAAAGTCATTTTTTTTTAAGAGGAACTAAGCAGTTTACTTTTTTGGGTTGCAGTGGTTTAGATGAAAGACAAAATCCTTCCAATAATTTTCCAACATATGTTACCGGAACCTGCTGCTTGCCTGATAAATATAAATAAAATTTTCACATAAACAGCCACATCTTATTGATATAGCTTTGTCTAAATCAATTAAATACTTTTCTAAGCATTCATTCATTCAGCTAGCACACATTTATCACCTTGATTGGACTACTCTAGACTACAGAATGATTACAAAAAGTAATCTTTGATAATGAGAGAGAGTGAGAGAAACAAATAAAACAGCTGCATCTAACCAGTTATACAGTCTATAGTCATTGCAAATAGTATAATTCTATTGTATAATTAAGTGACTTTTTAAGCTTTTATTGCAGTTTTTTTTTATTGAAATGCTATAATTATATTGACTATTTATTGTTGGCAAAATGTATAAACAATTTTTTATGCTATTTACACATGCACTAAGTCTGCATGTGACCAGAGAAGAATGGAAAAAAAAAATTGGCCTCACCATGTTGTCGGGGTGCTGTCCACCCAAATTTATTATCCACCTCTTCATCCAGCTGCATGGTGATATCATAGTTTGAAAGACTGTCCATGGTATATATATTCTCATCCTCCTCTTCAAACACACCTACCCCAAAGGCCTAGAGCAGCAATTTGAAATAAATTCAAAATCAAATATCACAGCATTTATTAAAATGTCACATATTATTTTGACTGTTTAGAAAGTACTATAATCGTAATATTAATTTAAGATCTAAATACTGACCTCTCCTAGAATACCTTTTTTGTTCTTTGAGTACTGAGCAGTGGGTGTCTGAAATAGATTGATGTGAGACCCTGGTAAGGCAAGACTAGAGTCTATACCATGATAACCTAGACCATGGACATCATTTTTCACATCTAAAGATATAGGGCAAACATCTTTTGGTGCAAACTTGATGTCTTTTAAATTCTGTGGAACAAACTCATCTGAATCCTGAAAAGAAAAACAGATCAGATTAACATCAAAATAAAAGCTGTTTTTTTTTAGTTTAAGTGTAGTATGTAACTTTAATGTCAATGTTAACCATTGAATTAATGTAATTTCTTTATTTTGCTTATAAAGCACAAACCCTTGGCCCAAACACACTAAGTCAACTTTGAAAAGCCTTTGTTCCCACTCTTCTTTACTGTCATCTAGTTAAATTAAAATTATTACAAAGCTTACATCTGGAATTTTTGTTTGTCATTTGTCTCCCCAGATATGAACAATATAAATGCACATCGTCATTTCACAATCAAATCAAGCTAATCACATTCATTTTTTCATGTTTTGAGAAAACTAAAAAAAAAATTGAATTACAAAGTATTACTTCTGTTATGCCACTTTGGTACATTTTGTAAAAAAAAAAAAACAGTTTTCTGATTGGTTTAAGATACAGGTGATTAGCCGTATAATAGAAGACTGTGTAAACTATACATTTCAACTCTTAAATCAAAACCACCCAAAAATGACTTAGGCGATTGTGAAATAATCATGACAAGTCATCTATCTGTTCACTGACCAATTTAGAGGACTAAGTTTATATTAGCATTTTAAGATTAAAAATTAAAGGTATTTACTTTACAAAATATTTGTTACATTTGTATGAAAGCAAGTAACTAAAACACATATTCTTTACTTTGATGGATTATATCACATTTAAAATGTTTAAAGGATATGTGAGAGAATCAAGATTTCCAGCTGTTGCTAGAATTGTTTAATTTTATTTTTTTTTAAATGTGACAATTTTTTTTTTGCACACCTAATAAATATTATAAATAGGATATTACATTTTAAAATAGTTTATCTCTATGCTGGACATAAAAGTTTTTACTTCTTCTGAAATATTATTAAATTAGCACATTATTTGGAGAAAAATAACAATGGACACTAAATGTTCAGCACAAATGATCACAAACAGATCCTAATCGAGTTATTTCATTAAAATTAATTAATTAATTAAAATATCTACTATAAAAGTTTTACACCAATCAAGTTAAGATGAGTTATTAATTAAATCTCAAGGTAAACCCAGTTTAAACTTAGTGTCTAAGTTTTCTATGTTCTTGAGATATAAAGCAATTTGTAATAAACTTACACTTTGATCACTGTCTGATGGTGGCATGGCACAGCCATACATTTTTATACTGGGTTCTAAAAAACAAAAAAAATATATACTTTGTTACTCACCAGAAGTTTTAATTTATTGACAATGGCCTAATTTAAACCTAATGTGATACATCTAAAACCAGCCTAATTAAACCTAATGTGACATACCCTAAAACTAGCCTAATTAAGCATGATGTGACACATCTAGCACTAGCCTAATTAAACCTAATGTGAGACATCCAAAACTAGTTAAATTAAGGATGATGTGACACATCTAAAACTAGCCTAATAAAACATAATGCGACACATCTAAAACTAGCCTAATTAAACATAATGTGACACATCTAAAACTAGCCTAATTAAACATAATAAGACACATCTAAAACTAGCCTCATTAAACATTATGTGACACATCTAACACTGGTCTAATAAAATTTAATAAGACTCAGATAACACTAGCCTGATTTTATCTAACACCATCGTAAATAAATAACTTAACGACACAGCAAATACATACTAGGTAGCTTTGATAAATTTTTCTTCTTTCTTTTGCGAGGACCCAAGCCCTGTCCTTCTCGCCACCCCATTTTGTGTAAGAGTTGGATCCCTATAGGTATCCTGAAAATACAGAAATTTTTAGTCCACATTAAAACCTCATGAGGATCAAACTAAACTGCTTATGTCCGTATCACTAGTATTGTATTTTCTTTCTTAATTTTAACTACTTATGTCTGTATCACTAGTATTGTATTTTCTTTCTTTATTTTAACTACTTATGTCTGTATCACTAGTATTGTATTTTCTTTCTTAATTTTAACTACTTATGTCTGTATCACTAGTATTGTATTTTCTTTCTTAATTTTAACTACTTAAGTCTGTATCACTAGTATTGTATTTTCTTTCTTTATTTTAACTACTTATGTCTGTATCACTAGTATTTTCTTAATATTAACTTGTCATTATTGAGTGAGAATTTAAATTTTTGATGAAAGCATTTATAAAAATCAGGTATTAAGATAAAGAGGAAACTATTTAAGTAGCACTCTTGCAAACAGTGATAAAAAAAACAACTTAATTTACAGAAATTGAATTTGTACTTTGCAAGTTTTTTCTATCAAAAATATTTAGATGCTGAAAACTTTTTTATAAATTGAGCTAAAGATCACCAGATAAATAACAAATATCCATGAAGACAATGGTAAGATAACTTACTTTAAAAAAAGGGGGGGGGGGAATTAGAACATCTTGGAAGCAGACTACTCATTTTTAAAATCTCAAAACAGCCTTTATTAAAAATTTCAAATGAAATCTTTACATAAAAGAGAACATGTTTACTTTGTGCCTTTATGAAGCTAACTTTTGCTGACTTTCAACTGGAAAACTATGATACTTAACATTATGACATCTATTTTTTATTTTATTAAAAGTAGGAGTAAAAGTAGGAGTTGTCAGTCAGTTGACTCAGTTGTCCATTCACAAGAATTTAAATTTAAATATACAATCCTTGTTGATTTTGTATTGTTGTTTGTTTTGTTGGAAATAAACAACATCAAAATACAAATGAGACGCACACACTGATCTATAAAAAGAATGGATAGCGCCTCTATATTAAATTTGTATGCGCAAATTGAAGCCAAAATTAATAGTGGGAAAGGGGAGTTCACATATCTATATAAGCGAGTTACAGGAATAAACTTATACTTATGATTAGAAAAAATCCATACCATAAAAAGGAAGTCTAAGTCACTTGAAATGTAAATACAGGTCAGTGTTTAGGAAATATAATTTCATAGATAAGTGCAGATCATGTGAAAGCCTATTTATTTTGTCTTCAAGAATGTTACTTCCGTGCTTAATCCATTCTTTTTAGAGATCAGTGGACGCCCACAACTAATTGTTTCCATGAGGTACTCGTATTTGGAGAAACTAAATGGCTATTACGTTACTGTGTTACACATTTATTCCCATTTAAAAAATCATCAAAGCATTCAAACCTAAAATAGTACTTACTGTTCAGGCACTATCAAGTCAACTAAAGCTGGTGCTATGTCAAGACCTGAGGTGGAGGTCACCTGCTGTAATTCACTAAGCCGTTTTCTTTTCCTCTCTTCTGAGGTGTAACCCATAGCTGTTGCAAATTTACGTGGGGCAATGCCATGCTCCTCAAGGTCCTAAATTAAAAATGGAGATACTGGAACATTAGCAAAAAGAAAAATTTATAAAGACAGAGGCATCATTTAGGACACTTGGATCTTGAAAAACAAATCAATAGTGAGTTAGAAGCCCAAAAGAATTTATGGCTGATGTAAGGGTTTTTTCCCCCTGGTAATGGAGGATATATCTAAATTTATAATGGTACAATTTTAATATTGTCCTAATGGATTAAAAATATAATTAGCAAAAATATGTATTATAAAAGATATTACATAAGAGTGGTCTTCTACTAAGATTAGAATTTACTTAAATTGTTTTGATAAAGCTAGAAATGTGTAAAAAGAATTAATTAAAATATCTGCTAGTACACTTTTCTGATAATGTGATAGAAACATACAGTAATGAACAAATAATTTGTGTACAAAAGACAACAAATAGGCACTTTCCCCAATTAATATGGATATAATTTCAAACCAATATGCTTTTCAGGGTCTAAGACTTGACTTACAATTTGTTCATTTAACCCTAGCACCTCATATATGAACTAACAATTAAGATTTAATTACTAAATTTGTATTATGTGCCTGATTCTCCAAATGGGCTTAACTTAATTTTCAAATTCCATTTCAATAAGTCGTAAATGACATGTATTTCCAGCAATTTTTAAAAACAAATTACATATTTATACAGTGCTATTCATAACAAAATCTTTGAATGCGCTTTACAATTACCATATGTTATTAAAATAAATTAAAAAAGTGTGTATTTAATTTTGTTTTAAAAATGTCTATAAAACATGAATGAAATTTTTTCCCTATATTCACAAAGTTCATTTGCAAAGTTTGATACGTCATAAAAATAATCTCAACACAATTCTTTTTGTCTCATTTTGTGAAGAAAATTTATATTGTTTATTCCGTCAATTTAAACATGAAACAACTCTTTTATTTTTGACTGAAATGACTGATGTGGCTATTTTGGCAGGTTTCACAAAATACTATTATTTATAGTTTTAAACTAAATTTACGCAAACTATTGTGGTTTAAACGTAAAAAATCCTTTTTTTTTTGCTTTTAACACACACGCTTTGTTTAGGTCCACGGCAGCCGCCATTTTGAAAGTATGGCAGCGATTTCGGTAGTCCTAGACTTTAAGACGCCTGAGTGCGAAATCACGTTTTATTGTAAAAAAAAATAATAAAACACAACACAAACACTGATATTTGTACGTTTTGTGAGTTTATTTGTCATAAAAGTATTCATTTCAAAAATATTGTGTGTTTTAATGCTTTTTTGCTGTTGTTTAGTCGAACTAATTTTGTAGCTTCCTGACAGGGCAATTTTTCCGATTTTTTTTATTAATAATTATAAAATATTGGAATATCAGCTGACTTTAAAAATGTCATATTTCGATTCCTGGGCTTGTAGGCTTTAAAATGACATATAATACTATACTATAGCTTAACATTATTTTTTTCCAAAAAGACATAAAAAATGGGAACTCTTGAAATCCTTATTGTGAAACCTGCCTTTTTTAAAAGGTATAACCTTGACAAGGATCTCCGCAATAACACAAGAAGAATATTCGTGGCAAACTTCATGTCAGTATGTCCAGTATTTAAAAAGATTATGCGGCTAGTACACATATACACACACGACTCTTGAGATTTATATATATGATTAAACAATGAAAGTTATAAAAAAAAAAAGATAAACCTCTTCATCCATAAAATCCTCAGGTCTATAAGCAGTCCTTTCTGCATCGTCAGACTTTTGTTTTCTTGATGATAAGAAAGTAGATGGGGTGAATCCTGAAAAAGAAAGTAATTTCAATGTGAACATTTAACTTTTTATCTAAGTAAGTGGTCAAATTGTAGAAGACACTAAAATAGTTCAATAAACACACACAAAAAAAACACCAACAATACAAGAATTGGTGGCTTGGCATAGGTGCAGAAAAACAAACCTGTATTTTTTTTATCTAATGTAAAATGATGGAGGTATTGTTTTTACTTCAAATTTCATTTTTACACATTTTGGTTTCTTGTATTTGTAAACACTTTATAAGTAAAGTACCCTTCGGACCAAACTGATTATATTTAGAAATAATCCTGTTGAAAAACTGAATTAAGCACATGTGTTTCAGGCTTTGATAAAATCTATACCATCTATTTATTCAAATTATTTTAGATTCATTTCATATTTTAGAGCCTTACCTTCTTTAGAGCCAACAGTGTTAAAATAACCAGCAGAGAATCCCCCAGTAAAAGCTCCATGAAACCTACGCCTGCCTTGCTTATCTCGAGCTGTCAAATCCTGGATAGTTGTAGGCTTTTGTAGAGGCTGATCTAGAATTGGACAAGAATGGTGATTATCTTTTATAAAATGATTGCAGATACTGCAGAGACAATTTATTACTTTTGTTACCATTACAAAAAAAATGGCAATCAATCTAAACCTAATCTAAACCTAATATGGCTAGATCTAACTCTAACTATAATATTGATCATTTTATGAATGGCCTGAATCAACTGAATCTGAATGCCAGAATGGGCATAGCAATTAAATTTTACCGAGTGGTTATCCGCACGGTTTTGGTTGTGAGGATAACGCTCGCACGTCTACCAGAGCATGCGCATAATGCATAAATAATAGTTTATCTTTCCCTATTTCTTTAATTACTATTTTGTATTCATTCTGAACAAGATTTCCTGGTACAGTGGCTAGTACTGCGTTCTAGCAACCAGGGTCACGCAGGTTCTACCCCAACATCATCCCTCCCTTTTTTATATTTTTCATATTTAATTTTAGTTTTAGTAAAACGAGATAACCATTTGTCAAAGTCAGCCAGAAAATACAATAGCTGACTCCTAAATAATACTTTTTCTGGTATAATAAATAAATGGTATGATAGTGAAAATAGTGTTGTGCGCTAATGTCTATTGTGCTTGAGTATAAATGGTTCTTTATACTGTTTTAAGTAAGCTATATTGAAAGACGAAATTTATGTATCGTAATCAAGTCAAATTTCCATTTGTTTGGATCAATAAAGTAATCGTATCTTATAATTAATTCAAACAAAAAGGTTATTTAGCCTGACTCTTAACTCTTAGGTCTTATCACAATTAGAAATTGATGTTAGTCTTAGAGTTATAAGCCTACTGATGTAGCTATTGTTAGGGTTAGACCAAGACCACCGTGTATTTACGATGGTCTTGGTTAGGCCCGGTTAGAGCTAGGAATATGATCCTAAATAATAGTCTACACCTATAGGCCAAATAGTTAATATAAGTCATAAGTATAGCCTAACTCTCACAATTTTTTTTAAATTTGGGTCTGTTGAAACTGCTAGGCATTATAGATAACGTTTGGCGTTATTCTCTTTGGCCAAAACCGTGCGGATAACGCTTCCCTAAATTTTATTAAACAAATTAAATAATTAAAGACTTAGACTATTACTATTAGTATTACTAAGTATCAGGCTACTTAGAAAATATCACTCAGGAATTTGCTGGCTAAGGCAAAAAGTAAACAAATATTTCAAATAACAAACATTGCATTTCAACAAGATATTTGATAAATTTAAATAAATAGAAAGTCAAATAATTTGTAATTGTATCTATATATATATTAATAATATTAAATAATATTTATTATAATAAAAATACACCCGTGTACGGATAGTAGCCTACACTCCGCATCGGAGTGTGCTATTCGTACACGGCACGCGCACTAATAATTAAATTCGACTGCGCATTTCTTTTGCGCATTAAAAATATTTGACTGAGGATCTTAAATATATAGACTGCTGTTTTTAACGAAGTATTCCTGGCCTAGTGGTTAGAACTGTGCGCTCTTTTAAGAGGGAGAGGTTCTAACCCGTGATCAGCCGTTGTAATTTTTTTTTTCAATTATAGTATATCCTGTTGAACGCGAATGTTTTTTTTTTTTAATTTACTCTTTTCTAATATTGTTAGTCCTGGTTAAACTTGTAGTTTTGTTAAGTTAATTTCTTTGGCTTTTCTTTATGTATCATAATCTAATCCTATATACTTATACTTATATTATAGATACCTTTGTTTATAAATGATAATATAGGCCTATATAAGCCTATATATATATATATAATATATATATATATATTTATATATATATAGCCTATATATATGCCTATATATACCGGTACCGGTAGGTTATATATATGATTGATTGATGTTCTGTTTTTGAGACTGAATAAAGTGTTGTGAAGAGATTTTACTGGTTTTGTTGTATGTTATTGTCTTGGGTGGAGCATTGAGCAATATCATTAAGTATTAAGTCCGTATTAGCCTACTATTCTATTTGTGTGTGTATAGTTGGAATTTGGAATTCTTATCCTATAACCAAGGCAACTAGCAATTATATCTTGGCTTTTTTTTTTGGTTTAGTAAGCTAGGCTGTAGAACATACACTAAACACTAAACAAAACATATTTTTTTTACATATTAAAAAGACCCGTCTGAATTATTTATAAATATAATGATAAACTATTACTTAAAAAAAAACAGTAAAAGTAATTTGCTAATTATAAAAAAAAATAAAAAAAAATCGCGTTCAACTGGATAGGCTATACTATAATTATAATTGAATTTAAACAAAATTAACTATTATAACTAGGCCTATTATACGACTGACAGCAGGGTAGAACCTGTCCCCTCTTTATACAACACACATCAAATAGTAATTCAGCGCTGGTTTTGAGGCACAGTCAATTATAATCATCACTGCGCATGTCGTGTACGGATAGACCAGTGTAGTCTATTCGTACACTGAGTGTACGCATCAGTGTACGAATAGCCACGGCCATAAAAATTATTAATATTACTACGCAAAACCTTAACCTGCCTTACTTTTACACTTAACCTTATCTTATCTTATATTATACATTACAGACGCTCCTTCTATAGCAGGGGTCGGGAACCCATGGCTCGCGAGCCAGATATTTGGCTCTTTTGATGGCTGCATCTGGCTCGCAGACAAATGTTCGATTAGTAAAGAAATGTTTTTTTTAGACTTTTTGATCTACATATTAATTGCATATCAATATTTCATTCTACAAATGAGCTAAAGTCTACACTGAAACTCAGCAACAGAAGAATTCAGAGATATAAATACTGTAACTGTAGCCTTCTTTTACTGTTTTAGTGTTGAAATTACACAAAATGCGCACATTTACTTGAATTTTTAGTTTTAAACATAATGTATGGCTCTCACAGAATTACTTTTCAAAATATGTGGTGTCCATGGCTCTCTAAGATAAAAAAGTTCCGGACCCCTGTTCTATAGAGAAGATTATTGCGTCCTACTCCTACTACACTACTACACTCATCCGTGGTCCGAGTCTACTGTCTAGTCTAGACTAGTACAGTCTAGTCTTGCATTTTTATTAGCCTTAAAAGTAAAGTTGCTTAAGCTTTAATGTCAATAATATTAATTAGAATCTAAACTATTGATAATTAACTAAGTTGTAAGCAAATCTTTTATTGTATTTTAAACTGTACCGTCAGATAACTCTGGTACTGGTGTGCCAATTAATACGAAGTCATCATCTTCGGAATCGTCACTGGGAGTCGCCATTTTGTATGCTAGGTTTCTCAAAAATTAAACCCAACTCACTGAACTATATAATAGAACGCCTTTCTTTATAACTTAAAAAAAAATATGTATTTATTTATCAAATTAAAACCAGGTATAAATATGCAGGCTGGTGGTCTAAATATTTTTATTTCATTTTTTTGTTTTATTCAGTCTGTAATTATTGTCTAACATATAGCTGTTGGCCTTGTCTATTTCATCGTCATTTATCCTTTGGGTTCCTTATATGGAACATATAAGGAATATAAGGCCTACTCCGTCAACGTGACTCAAAGCACGCCACTCTACAACGATCTCTTGTTAGTCGTTTTGGTTCTTCTCAGCTCTTTTCTGTTTGCCAGCCTCACCCAACACGCTGTGTCTCCATTTACGCTTGGGTCTTACCGTCTTTCTCTGTGTCGTTTGCCCTGGGGGTTCCACTCTAAACCTGCTGTCTAACAAGAATATAGCTTGTTATTAATATTTCCTGAGGGTTTGTCCAATCCTTCTACTCTTTCTTTCCAGGAATTGTTGTTCTATTGTTCTCTGTCCACACCTCTCCCACAGCTTGGGGTTTTCTATATCTTATCGTACCACTGTAGGCCCTATATTATTATCAATACATGTTATTTCTGTTGTTCTCTATGTTTCAGACGTGAATTTAAGTAGGGTCGCGCTTTCACATTTGTGTTGAAAATTCTTATTTTTGTTTTGACAGAGTTGTGCATGGATCTCCAGACTGGTTTCAGATGGGCAAATAAAATATATAATAGACTATTTTGCCTGTCGTGACAAATTTATTCGACGTTTAATGTCCTCGTCCGTTCCTCCTGACAAACTGACCATACTTCCAATTAAAGGTATATATAGGCTATAAACTTCCAAACGACGTCTTCGGTGGCTTGGCCATGTTTCCAGGATGGAGGATGGGCGAATCCCAAAAGACCTGCTATATGCTGAGCTCGCGGAAGGCAAGAGAGCTACCGCCCCCCCCCCCAACTCAGGTTCAAGGACGTCTGCAAACGTGATCTAAAGGCTATATATAGATGTAGAGGTCGGGAACTGGGAGAACCTTGCTCAGCACAGAAATATTTGGAGAGGCACCTTACACACCGGCAGAGGGCAAACTTCGCCTTATGGCAGAGGCTAAACGAGCAGCGAAGAAAAGTAGGCTGCCCCTAACAATCTCCAACGGTCCAGTTTTCAAGTGCCAGAGATGCGATAGAGCATATATAGGTTCTCAACCTTTTTCCGCTCACCGCCCCCTTTGGGGACGTCCATTAATTACGTCAACAATTTTTTGGCGATTTCCCCCCCCCTCCCCCTTGTCAACAACTGTCAAACTTTCAGAGACCCCCCCTATATAATTACGTCAACAATTCGTTACCCCCCCCCCTATAACAAGTTTAAAAAAAATTAAACGCTAGCTTTTATGTTTAAAATAGATTTGAAACGGAAAGGTCTAGATCTTTACTATAATTAATTGTAATACATTTGAAGACTTGTTTTAAAGATTTTATATTGACTAGATAGAACTCTCATAGGCGTTTTCCACAAAAGGGGTGTAACATGCTTACTATCCCCCATCGCCCCTCCCAATTTGTTTTTCCAATCCGAGGATTTTAACAATATTTCTTTCCTTTTTATTTACTATTGTTCTTTACATATAGAAATATTGAATACTTTCTGATTGTACGTTTCACTAATGAGATTTTAGTACAATGTTAATTGTTAAATAGCTTAGGGGGAATCTGTGCACCAGTTGTAAATTAATCTGCTATTTTAACCATATGCTCACTATTCCTTCTTGCATTATTGCCCCCCTCCCCACACACACGCATTATACACACGGTAGTTGGCTTCCTTGCCCCTAACGCTCCAACCTTGCACTATTTGCCACCCACACCTTGCAATCTGGCTACGCCACTATAGGCCTACTAATACATTTTTATCTCATAAATATTTTTTTTACAAAATTAGAAATTAAAACTAAAAAATTACTATATTTAGCCTAATCACCAAATTTTAATGTTTCATCCATTATAACGTGTCAGCAAAAATATATTAGTTTATATATCAGAATTAAGGAATGGTAGGCTAAGTATTCATGGGCCACGAATTATTTTTCTGAAGGAAATATTTTAAAATAACCATGTTGGATTCACACAATACACTTCATTCAATGCAATTCAAACATAGTCTCAGAGAGGGCCTATTGTTGTTTTTAGTTCTATTGCCCATCCCAGCTATCGCTTACATGGTATATATAACGAACGCCAGTCTCTGGCGCCTAATTTCACTTCTGTACCTATGAGCCCCAAAGCTGGCGAAGTGTGTAAACCGCCGATACGTTCCCATTAAGAATACACCAGCGGGCGAACGCATGGGGGAGAGCTCCCGCAGCGGGTCCGGACAGAGCTGATCTCAACCCTAAACGTTACGCCCTGGACACAAGACGGGCTCGTCCGATTTTTTTATTTTTTTTAGACCTTTAAACTTGGTTCCCCGAGTCTGACCAGTGAGCTAATGCATGGGACAAGCGGTCGCCGAGATACTTTTACTCCCATCTCTGTAAGTGACGGAGAGAGGCGTGGTATCCCGAGCTGCAAGTCTGGAGATTAATCGGCTTGTTCTGTTCTTCCATTAGAGGGGGCCTGTGAGGTAGGCCTACCCCACTGTCCGATTTCTGGCGTCTCCGGGGTGGGGGCTGGTGCGACGTACGGAAAGGTATACAAAACGTCCTGTAAAGACGGCTGCTTTCAACGGTGGCCTTGAGGGGATGACATCTCCGTGTCAGACAAAATCCGCTTGGCCAACACACCGTCAGCCCACATAACAGGAATACGAGGCAGGCCATGGATGGCTCGAGCAAATGTAAGTTCGAACAGAGCAAGCCGACCCAACAAGCGACGGCCTTGTAGGACAACGCCTGCCTACTCATATCTTTCCATGTCGGAGTGGATGGCCTGCTAACGCTGATCCAAACATGGTTTCAAGGGTTGGAACTTGGAAAAGACTCAACCATGGGCGTTGAATTAAAGCAGTCGACTCTCGGACGGTGTTCATTGTCCTTTCAGGACTCAATAACAGAACGGCGCCTAATTTAGATGTAGGCCTACTGAGCGGCAAAAAAACTAGGTTTCTGTTTCTGAACGTACTCTGCAGAATGTTTGTTGGTGTGTTTATGTTCTTTTGTTATTCCAGTCACAATGGCTCGCTAGACTACAGGGAAGGTGACGTTTTTTACAATTGGTCGGTCATTTTGCCGTGCTAACAATTGCATTAGTTTCCACTTTCCACTCATACATAGATCTACAAACTAACAAGATGAACACAAAAAGAACATGTCAAATGTCCGTAATTTTAATTAATATATTTGTATTAACGTAAAACCATGTTTATATATTATGTCTGCTATGTAAGTGGCACATGACAAATGTAGCCTAGAATTTTGTAATAAATTTGTATCATTATTTATTTTAAAAAAGTAACATTGTTGACGTAAACTTTTCTTGACCTCCCCCCCTCCCCCTTGTCAACAATTGTCAAACTTTTTCAGACCCCCCCTCCCCCCTATTTTGTTGACGTAATTAATGGACGTCCCCTTTTACAATTTTTTTCCGCTCACCGCCCCCCACCCCCAACTTTCATTTAGCGCCCCCCCCCCTCTTCCGCAATTTCTTTAGGCGGACTAGACTTTTTGTGTGATTAATTATCTTAAAAAAAAAACTGAAAAGGAAACATATTGTAAGAATTAATAGATAATTTTTTTTTTAAATTGCCTTAACAAAAGGTTTAAATAAATCAACGCGAATCGTTTGCCTGGTGTGTTGCTAGCAATTTGTCTACTTTTGTTTCAATTTTGGTTGCAAAAGCCTATTAGGTCTAATAATCAGTAATATTTGTTATATTACAAAACAGAACTTGTTCGGCATCACTATTGAATTAAATGTGGAAACATTTTTTTGTTAAAGGGAGATAATTAGCCCGTTTTATTTAAGGTAATATTTCTTTTTTTTTTATTTTATAAAAAATAAATGGCTTACTATTTATTAATTTGAAATGATTAAACTGTAAATAGTATTTGAAAATTATATAAATATTACATGACTAAAAGTTTATATGTATATTTTCAAACATTACAATAACTACCCAGTTTGTATGATTACTTATTATCTATACCGCTTAACAATTGATTACTTTGTCCCTTGCCCTTTAAAATACATTAAGGACATCTCGGTTATTATCAATTTGTGCTCATATTTTACTGGAATAACTTGATAACTTGATTTTCGCACCAAGATGGCGGTGATGCTATTTTTTTGTTGTGTAATTCTTGAGTATTAAGGTATTTATTTAAGTTATAATTCTTGGAACTAAATCTCATAACGGTGTTCGGAGAATATTGATTGAGTGTAGTTTCAACGACTGCGGAGTCGGGCTGCGCCGTAAACAAGTTCCCGGTGGATAATACAAAACATTCAACGGTTGTGATATTCTATTTATGCTAGTGTATGCAAAGTGTAAATATTCATTCTGTGTGGAGAACTCTTATTGAGTTACAATATCCGGACATCAGTATTTGACATTTTGTGTGGATGTACAGCTCCTGTATGCACTGTGTACAGTTGTGATAACCAGTCATCTGTTTTGACGACTGCATAGACGGGCTGCTGCAAATAGTTGATCATAACATTTAAATTTACCGGTGGGGTCTTATAACCATATTTTCTTCCCTTTTGTGCACGATGGCAACTGTGTCCTTCGCGGTGGGCAAAAAAGACCTGGAGGGTGGTTTGGTGCATGCACCTGACACCCTTGGTCTTAATCTAAGTGGCCTTGAGGCCAGAAGAGTGTCGTTGGCTACGCTGATGGCCACTCTAAAGTTAAGTGGCCAATCGGCGTTGGCTATATATCGGTTTGAAAACCCTTTGTTGTGGTTCTTAAAAACCACACAACAGGAGTACGATAGGCTAGTTAACAAGACTTTTGGGACGGATCAGACTTTCACCGTATCGGTACTCCCGCTGGAGACCGAGAAGGTGAAGGTCATCTTTCATTGGCTATCTGCCAACATAACCGTTACTAAGGTGACAGAAATGTTTCAGGCTCTGTCTGAGCCGGGGACAACTCCCCAAGTCCAAAGACTGTCAGGGGCGGCAGACAAGTGGGGTGGTTTCATAACCCCCAAAAAGGGAGTGGAGTTACCCCACTATTTAAACCTGACGTACGAGGGAGACCCTCGTACGTATAAAGTTCTGGTCACAGTGCCCGGACGTCGACAAAACTGTTACAAGTGTGGGCTGAACACACACTGGCCCAATCAGTGTAAGAAAACAATAAGGTCTTATGCGGCGGTGGTAACAGCGGCTACGGTCACATCTAAGCCGGCACCAGTTTCAACACCACCACTAGCAGCGGCTAAAGGTGCGCCAGGGAAAACCATCGTAGATGATGATGGTTATACCCTGGTGACTGGCAAAAGTAAGAATAATAATACTAATAGCCTTCCCCTTTCCCTATTGGAAACGGGTATTGTACCCAAATCTCCCTCCATGAATAAAACTGTGGGAAGTCCTAAAATGCCTCCAAATGAAGAGAGTCAAAATACAACCCCTTTATCGAGTACTCCTTCAACCCCTTTATCCCCCAATAAAACACCCACTAAATCTCCAAACAAAATACCTCCCCTTATGTCGGTGTGGGAAGTACCTCAGGCCAAAAAACGGCAATATGAGGAGAGTGATGAAAGCCCCAAATCTCTTCCTAGTTCTCCCTCAAAACGCTCTGCTGAGTCAAGCAGGAAAAAACTGTTCCACTTCTCAGCAGAGTCCCCAATAAGCTCACTGAACAGTGAAACTTATATCAATGACCAGACAGAGGAGATGGATTTGATAAAATCGCCACTTCCTCTGGTTATAGACGAAGACGATAAGGATGACAAACAGTAGGTTAATAATCAAACACTCTATAATTGAAGAATGGCGGACATAACAATAGTCACGTTAAACATACATAGCCTTAGGAACAAACAGAAATACTTAGTTCACCTTGCAAGGAAACATAAACCCGATTTTATCTTCTTGCAAGAAACCAACATAAACAAACAATTTACTGCAGACAGATACATAACAGAAATGGGTTTCAGAGATAGCATTTTTAGTTTAGGTACATTCGCTAGAGGAACAGCCATAATTCAAACGTCAGATAAATACAAAGTCACACACAAGCATAAAGATAACCAGGGTAGACTCACTATAATTAGAATAGAAAACAGTAACAATAAATATACACTAGTTAACATCTACGCTCCTACACAAAACACAGAAAAACCTCCCTTCTTTGATAATTTAAATGACATTTTAAATACAACATATCAACACGATAAACTTATAATAGGTGGAGACTTTAATTATACACATGACGAACTTGACAGAGTGAACACACTTAACAAAAACAAACAAAGTAGTCACTGGTTAGATAATACATTTACAACATTTTCACTTGTCGACGCTTACAGGAAAATATACCCACTTGGACAGGACACGACGTTTGCCTACAACGCTCACCCAGTTAAGTCCCGGCTAGATAGGGTTTATGTACCGGATGGGGATACGGTTGCCAGAGTGTCTCATTTGGGGGAAACATTGGAGTATACGGATCATAAAGCGGTGCTAGTGTCGGTGACCACAGCAGCGTGGAGCCGACACAGGCATACCGGGTCGCCCCACTGGAAATTTAATAACTCACTTTTAAAGAGTGAGTTTTACACAAAAACAATTCAAACTCTCATTGAAAACACAATAGACATTAGTACCTTAGACCAACAGACTGACATGGGAGAGACGTGGACAGTACTTAAGCATAGCATCAAACACTTAACACAAATAATATCCAAATACATTAATACGCAGCTAAGGGAGACGGAACAACACTTAAAACAGCAATTAGATACACTTCCAGAAGATACATTAGAGGCACATACAATAAAAGCACAATTAACAGAAATACAAGAGCATAAGTATATGGGTGCACAAACAAGATGTAGGACACGAGGTATGTTAGAGGGCCCAAACAAGGTTTTTCTCACACTAGAACAAAACACACAAAGAAGACGCATGATTGCACGGATACAAGACTCATTAGGAACAATACATACAGGAAACGTAGCAATTGCAAACACTTTTAAAGAGCACTTTATACACATCTATTCTAAGGAACACACTGACGACAGGGAACAAGATGATATACTGACCTATTGTAAACACCTACCAGACGAAGATAAAACTCTTTTAGAAACACCCATTACAGTACAGGACATTAAATTAGCAATTGACAAATTGAAATTGGACAATTCTCTAGGACCAGACGGTTTGACATCAGAATTTTACAAATTTTTTTCACCCCAGTTAGTTCCCTTACTATCACTCATGTACACACATGCATATACTAAGGGAGCCCTTCCACAGATGTTCAGTGAAGCATATATCACCGTCCTGGAGAAAAACCCGGACGACAGAATATCTGTGGGGGGCTACCGACCCATTTCATTATTAAATACAGACTATAAAATTCTCACTAAGATACTGGTAAACAAACTTCAACCATACCTGCATACACTTTTACACGAAAATCAATTCTGCGGCATACCAGGCCGAAACATAGAAACTCTCAATCACACTATTAGGGACATTATCATATACACACACATCAAAAACACGCAAGCAGCCCTGTTATCGATAGACCAGGAAAAAGCCTTTGATAGAGTGGACCACGGCTATCTATTCAAAGTGCTGCGGAAAAACAACGTAGGAAGTCAGATCGAAGGCTGGGTCAGGCTGCTCTACGCTTCTCCATGTAGCAGAATTCTTGTAAACCATACGCTGACCTCACCCTTCCCAATTGAAAGATCTGTCAGGCAGGGCTGTCCGCTCTCACCGCTTTTATATGCCCTGTGTCTGGAGCCGCTCCTGGAAAAAGTAAGAACGGATGCTGGTATAACGGGCATATCAATGCCTGGAGGACAGGTGTTGAAGGTACAGGCATATGCCGACGATACCACGTTTACAGTAACATCAGAAAAAGACATTAAAAAAATTCTGGAACATTTTAAAACTTTCAATGCCGCATCTGGAGGGAAAATTAACATAAATAAATCGAATATAATGGGCCTTGGTGCCTGGAAACGAAAAGAACATTTTCCGTCGAATATTCAAAATAAAACAAAAATTAAAATTACAGGTATCGTTTGGCACAACAATCCACACACTTACAATACAGAACAGTACAATGGATTGTTACAAACAACAGATAACATAATAAATATGTACACACATGTCTCACACACGATTTTTGGTCGTTCAGCAATCGTTAACACTCTCATTATACCGAAAATCATTTATATAGCTTCAGTTACAGAACCTCCACCACATTTCATAACCAATATGAATAAAAAAATTAGAGCCTTTTTATTTAAATCTACCATTCGCTCCATTCATCATAACACACTGATACAAAATAAACGGGATGGCGGGATAGGTTTGCAAGATATAAAAACAAAGATACAAGCACTGAGATTAAAATATATAGGCCAAATTGTACGTACACCTGATAAATTGCCTTTAGCTATGTATTTTTATGGTCTAAAGCTAAACAAACTTATTCCAATTCAAAACAATACACCTCATTATTTTGGCAACTTTTCCTCTTCATTTTACAAGTCAGTTACACGCATTTTACATAACAATGAACACTTGATACATAGCAAAACAAAGAACATTTACATATCTCTCATTACACGGGTCCAGATCCCACTTTGTACACGGATTAAATGGGGGAGACAGTTAGGGATTACCGACTTTCATGACACATTCATCAGTTTACATAACAAACACATTGCACCACAATCAAAAGAGATATCGTACAGACTCCTTTTTAACATGACACCAACATTAGATAGGAAGAAACAAAATACACGCAACACACCTATATGCAAGATGTGTACCTCACATACACAAGAAAATGAGGAACATATCTATCTAACATGCCCCGCAATCATACCAACAAAACAAACATTAAAATTAATCATTGACACAACAACACAGTCAGACATAGACATAGATTTAGCCATTACACTCTTCAAAATACCTAGACTTAGAAACAAAACAAAACACACATTAAACCTCATCACACTAGCAGAATACAAACAACACATATGGAAAACATATCTTAAAACACGGTTTGACCAAAAACACTACCCCCCACACATCATAGAAGACATATTCAGACAAAAACTTGAAACACATTTAGATAAACATCAACCGCCCACTCTGTAATTTCATTTAATAGTTTGCTTTTATAACTGTTTTATGTATTATAATGTATTTCATAGATGAGATTCTTATGTATTTTATTATTTGGTTCATTTGTTTAATTGGTAGAGTAATTACATGCATATGTTATTAATGCGTTGTTTTAAATACGGAGATGACCTTGTATTGTAAGTTTCACGTTGTTAACTATTCATCAAGGGCAATTTTTATTTTCATTTCCGGTGCGATGTCTCTTTCAGTGAATGTAAAATTTCGTGTTGTTTTGTTTGTGTGTGGTGTGTTTTTTTTTGTTTTTTTACGCACCACTATGTACATATTATTTTTATATAAGTTTACGGGTGTATTTTGTTAAAACTGTTGAAAGGTTTAGGAGACGATATTTTAATTTCATGGCTTATGGCACATGAAATAACGAGGAGAGAGACTTGGCCTTTCTGGGTCCGTCTTCACCGATTTTGCCTCCTTTATTACTTTTAGCTTCACTGCCTTCCACGGAATGGAAGTAAGGTTCACTGTTTTCCTCCCGTTATTCCTTACCCTTCTTTTCAAATTTTTTCTTCGTTACCTATCTAATACAAAAACTTATGTCTAATATTAATCTTTTTTCTTCAAATTATTTTTATCAGAGTGACATCAATGTATAGTAAAAGAAGAAGGACCGATATACAAATACCGGCCCAACTTCCCCTTTTTTTGGCACATTCGCCAGGGTGTTAACTGGTGCAGGCCGGTCATCCGGCGACGCTGGCTTGGGAAGGTGGGAGGGCCAGGAAAGTCGGGCCTTCCAAACTTTATGTCACTACTACCAAACAAATTGCATTTAGTTCCCTATCTCTCTTTCAATAGTTCATGCCGATGGGAACGGCTAAACGCTATTTGAAACCTAAAGACAACTTGGGAGTTTCCTAATTTTTTTAGAGAACTGCACAGATTTTTTTCTCACTTGTGAAGGTTCCCGTTGTGGGATTACCCGTGAATGACACCTTTCGTCACCCGTCTTCTATGGGTGTTTCACTTTTCTTTGTCATCTGTGACCCTTTCTTTGTTTTTTTTTTATATATATATATACATTTAAGACCGCGCTTGTTGGTTAAAATTAAAGATATACTCCGAAAGGGATATAACAATTGAAGCTAGATGTACATAATTTCTACCAAACTTTGGTTCATTTATCTTCCTATTATGTTGTTTTAAATATCTTACAGTTAATAATGGATTGTTACGTTTATTATATGTTTAAATTAATTAAAATATGTATGGATGCTAAGCAAGAATATCAAATAAAAAAGAATGAATGAATTTAAATTTAAAGTTAGTTACACTATTAGCGTAAATTAAATCTTGCCTATCTCCCCCCCCCCTCATTTCTCGCCAATCTAAATAATTGTAGAGGTACCCACTTGGTTACAATCATCCTATTTTCGAAAGCCCCCCCCCCCCCACCCACCCCTCACAAAGACTCCCGAACATAAATGAATTTCTATTGCTCTACTCCTTTTTCTCTGGTTTTGTTGTAATAAAATTAATAACATAAAATTAAAATTTCCTCTATTCCTTCCCCAATGTAAACTTGTATAATTTCTACTTTATACAATCAGATATATATATGTTATGTATAAGATGCATGTACACTATTGAAGTATGATACGAAAGTAACGAATGAATGGAAAACTATGTCAAATAAACAGAATGAATGGATGTGAAAGTCTAAACCTAACTACAACAACTACATAAATTATCTAAATTTGTTTAAATACTCTATGTTGTCTTCTATCCTTTAGAATTGTAAAAATTGCAATTAATGTCTTCTATCCTTCCTCTTAATGTACAAATATATGAATATTATTGTACATGTAAAAAGTGTCAATAAACATTGTTGAAAACAAAAAAAAGGACATCTCGGTTAAACTGAGATCAAACTATCATTGATATTAGCAGTTGTTAGGGCGACAGTGATCGGTCAGCAGGGTTGACAGTCCAACCACAAGACAAGCCGGCCGCACACTATATTTGCCAAATACGTCATCGAAAAGTCACTGTGATTCCTTTTTCTTATTAATATAATAATATGTAGGCATACTGTTGGGTGATATCAGATATTTAGCAGCACTTGCGTTTACATCACATTTCATCCTCCAAAAACTAATCGATTCAAATAGCTGAGGTGTTAAAATATATCAGGTACTTTTGTACAGCCCAAATGCCCTTCACCGCCCCCCAATCGCCCACGGGAATGTCAGCGCCCCCCTAAAGCTTCTCACCGCCCCCCGGGGGCGATATCGCCCCCGTTGAGAACCTATGAGCCTGTCTCTCAAGGATAGGTCTCCACAGGCACAGTCAATTTTGCAGGGCTGGCCAAATCACAGACGCGCAAATCTAATCGTCTTTCGAGACTATGGAGCCAATGATGATGATGAGGCTATAAACTATAAAGTATAAAGCTATAGATCAAATATTATATCAAGGCCGACTTGGTATAATCTTTAATTTGGTCCGAAGATCGCTATTATATATATACTGTAGACCTATATTAAATAGATCTACAAAGTTGTAGAATATATTTTAGCACCACTTTTTTCCCAGTCTCTCTCGAATTTAAAGCTGGATCTTCTCTTGCATATCTTTTGTTGTTTGTTGGCGTCGACAGACCATCCGCAAACCTAGACTATAATAGATAGGCCTAGGCTATCTACTTGGCAGTTACAGTTTTTATAGAGATTTTTAAGATGATTATTATTTTGTTTTGTATTCCATATCATTATGCCTTATTCATGGTTGATTTTTTGTTTCTTTAAAAATGCTATCAAAATTAAGCCTTTTTAAAAGCATAGAGTGGGGATTGTCATTCGATATATAAAGTTTGTTCCATATATATATAGCCTAACGATCTGGAGTAGGCTACGTGTTGCTATCTGGTCAATGCATGATCTTCCTCTTCTGAACCCGGTCTGTTTTTCTATTCTATAGGTGTTCGTCGCATTTTATAATAACTTATTTCATTCTATTGTTCTGCTGAAGACCTTGCAGCTTGGTACAGACAGCTAGGGTGATTCCTCGCCATTTCTCATAACTGATAATATTGCCTAGGCTAAGCCTTTTTTCCCATTCTGTAGGAGGCGCCGGGGTTTTAGTTGACCAAATTTTATTAAAGATATTGTGAAGCAGTTGATTACCAATTTCGGCTCCTCAAATGCTTTATTTAGAAACTCAGGGGAACGGTACGATATAGTTTAATTTTTTTTTTTGGTTTGTTTGTTAAATAGGCCTAATAATATCCATAATTATTTTTTTTAAGGTTTGATAATTATATAGGCTATAATGCCTGCTTATGATGGTGGCAGTGCGGCAGCCGGTTCGGCTGGTGTACCGAACGTCCTGGGTTCGAATCCTGGTGCAGGCTAGGATTTGTTTCCGGGTCTGGAGTCTGGAGGGTGTCCGTGTATAGGCAGGATATGCTACCTGCGACTTTGGGGTAAAGGCGGATGTGCAGAGTGCTGGCCACACAATCACCTAGTATACCGTGGCCACAGAAACTGGTGACCGCTGCTTTACCGGTCCTATGGATCATTTTGGTCCGACGGGATACTTAAAAATACTTTACTGCTTATAATTTGTATGAAGTGCTAGCCGCTTGTGTATGCGTTTCCATGGCAACTGAGTTATAGCTTGTTTCTATTCTTATCACATCTTATAATTTTACTAAATAGTTTAAGTAGCTTAAAATTTGTTTAATTATTTTAAAGTATCAACTATTTCATAGTTTGTATTTATTAACCTTTTAAACATTTTTTCACAAGCCGTTTTAGAATGGGTTTGCCCGTGACTTAGGCGGAAGTTAAAATTCCAATGCGCATGCGTAATGGGAAATAACGTAGAATTGCTTTTATAGTAAACTGTTCAGAATCACAACAAATCGTTCAAATGTCACTCGCTGTAAAGTATGCGATGTTTTTCATAGTCTTCAAGTGTTTGATATGACGATGAAAAAGTCAAATATAAAGGCTATAAAAGTAGCATCGCTAAGTCATCGTACCGAAAGTTCAGTTCAAGGTGAGACAGCAAGTGGTGAAAGAGCAACATCAACATTTACATCAACAAACCGAGGACATTTTCAACTGCAAATTCACCATAATTTGCCTTCCTATCAAAACATATCACCAGTCAGTTTAGATAATTCTCAAAATATAGAATTTTCTAACAATGCTCGAACTCGTATTAGGAATGAACAGCAATCTTTTTTATACCCAAACAGTTCGGTTAACAGTTTAATATCCGAAGAGTGCAATCACAGAAAAAGAGAAAAGATGGGACTTTTTCGTAACTTGAGACGCAAATTTTCGTCTCTATCAATTCGAAAATCGGAAGGAGCAGAGTACAATGGGCATGTAAGTGATAGTCAGTCTCCAAACATTACTTGTTCTAGATTAAAAGATAAAAATATGCACACGTGTAATAGTGACTCGCGTTTAAGCTCAGTCTCTCAAAGTTGTGACAATCTGAACTCTCCTCTAAAAACTTATATGTCTCCTAAACTGAATGAATGGCATTCAAATACAGATCATCATGATATGAATGCACCTAGAGATAAACCAGGTTGTTTTTCAAAAGATATTTCTCGGTTCAATCCAGCATCTTCATACTGTGATGATTGTTCATCTGAAGAGACTGTGTCTGATGGTGCTGATGTAACTATAAATACAAACAAAGATAGAGATGATGAAAAAAAGTCTCACTCAGAGCCAGTCTATGAATTAGCAGATTGTGTTGAGTACGATCCTATCAAAGATCAAACAAAAATTTGGAGCCCAAAAGTATGGAGCCTAACACAGGAACTGTTTCGTTTATCTAAATTTGGTTGGTACTGGGGGCCCATAACACGAAATGAAGCTGAGGATAAATTGACAAACCAACCTGATGGTGCTTTTCTTGTTCGTGACAGCTCAGATGAACGATACCTTCTCAGCCTCTCATTTCGCTCGTATGGCCGCACATTACATACTCGTATAGAACATTGCAATGGAATGTTCAGTTTCTATGCACAGCCTGACACAGAGGGCTATCCCTCCATAGTAGACTTAATTGAACACTCCATGAATGACTCACAGACTAGCATATTTTATTACTCCAGATCCCGTTCCCCCGGTGCTCCACAATTTCCAGTGCGTTTAACAAAACCTGTCTCTCGTTTCACACAAGTACGTTCAT
Organism: Anisus vortex; assembly: GCA_949126835.1. NCBI lineage: Eukaryota > Metazoa > Mollusca > Gastropoda > Planorbidae > Anisus > Anisus vortex. The sequence continues at coordinate 22,837,065 of OX421499.1, forward strand.
TACAGTATTTGTGCCGCTTTGTCATTCGGCAGTACACTAGATATGACCATATTCAACAACTGCCCTTACCAACAACTCTTAAAGGATGGATTGAAGAGAATCAATATTAAGCAAGCTGCATATATTGGATGTATACATGTTTTTGCAAGTTACACTGGAAAGATTGTGTTCAGGTCATATTTACATTAATCCATAAATCATCATGTTCTGTTATTTTTGTTTTTGGCATATTTTTTTTGTTTCTAGTTCCTTGTGAGATTTGTTTGCTGCCTTAACACTATAAAGTCTATATTTAAAATTAGACTAATTGTCCAGAAAAAAACTTATTGTGATAGACCAGAATGTACCCAATGTTTACCCTGAATTTTACCCCATTTTTTCCCACACTTTTTTTTACTTTGTAATAATAATTTGCTAAGTGATCAATTTGAACTCGTGATTAAAAACATGAAATCTACACATTTTATTTAAAACTTCAGTGCTAGACCTTTTCAGTGATTTTCACATTGCAAATATTCAGCCTGCCTTTTGATTGTTCTCTATAATTATTTTTTTTGTTACATATAAACAGTTCTTGTTTCCTTAACAGTTAATCTATTTACTTTTGTTAATTAAGGTTATTCAAAGTGTTATATATATAAAATATAAACAAGTAAAGCCTAGCTAAGGTTATTGAATAATATTTCAAATATGTGATACAAACCCTGCTACATTAGTTTTGTTTAAACACATACATAAAATTTGAACCCATTAGGCCCTATGTATTTTATTTAATGGGCTTTTTAATATAGCTATATATCTAACAAAGTATCCAGTGGTTTATATTTTGTGTGTTTTCCTGAAAGACAATATATAGGTTTTCTTTGCTTAGAGTCTCTCATAATTAAATATACATTTGCCTACAGTAAATTTAAACTTTATTAAAAAATGGCATAGCATGCTAGATTAAATTTTTTTTCTAAACTGCCTCTTTTTTTTTCAATTATGTTTGCCTGCCTTGTTAAGGTTTTCATTCACCGCCTCGCCCCCACCCCCTTCCATTACAAAATTATTTTTTTTCTTCACCAATTAAGAGAAATGAATTGTTTTTTTAATAAAAGCAAAAAAAAAGAAGTATTTACCTCAGTTCTAAAAAAAGTTTTTTTTTAGTAAAAAACACATTTGTTTATTGTCAATATATTTAATTAGTTTATGCAGTGTTTTAAATTGTCAATCTATTTTTAGTGTGTTCTGCTCAATTATTTAGCTATTGTGTGTATGAGAAAGATTTGATTGTTTGACACTAAAATGTACAGATTGCTTCTGAGTGTGTATGTAAAAAATCAAATAGCATTCATGCATCCTCATTTTGGTCACCAGTAAATCTATGTTTAATGTGTATGTTTTGGCTAAGGATTTATGTGCAATGAGCAGGGTACCATATTAAATAAATCATTTCCAACTCTTTTTTTTTTAAATTATATAAGTAAATAGTTCTAAAGGAGAAGGTAAAGTCCTTTTAACAATCCTTCCTTAAACTACTATTTATTACAGGGTTCTCACACAGTCTGGAAAAGTCTGGAATTTCAAAAAAAGAAATCAAGGCCTGAACAACCTTGAATATTGGCATTTTAGCCTGGAAAAATAGCCTGTCAGCCTGGAAATTTATCTAAATCTATATTTATATATAAATTTATTATAAAAATGAAGGTCAGACAAAAAACGCCAATCCCATTTTTATACGCCATAAACGCCCACTGACAGAGCCTTAGATTAATACCTCATTCACGCAATATTTAGGTCACTTAGGGGGAGGAGGCGTGTGACCATTTTCCAAATAACGTGTTCCAGCAGCCTGGAATTTGACTGTTATAGCCTTGAAATAGTCTGGAAACAGCCTTGAATTTTTTTAAAGAAAAAATGTGAGAACCCTGTTATTAGCGATATGTTATTGGTGACTTTTTATAACAAAATTGTTGTTGCATGATGTAATCAAAGATAGGTAAGATAGGACATTTTCATTTGATTATAAAATTCCTTCATTAAATATTAATTTGTAGTTGTCATTTTTTATTCCAAAATATTTTCACTTGAACAATCTCTTTTGAAGTACCGCACAAATGGTATCTCTCATTTTCAAAAGTTATAACAGTAAACTTAAAGTGCAATTAGTAAACATTTTTGTTTTATTACAATAGAAAATCAGTTGCTGTCCAGTTTTAATCTTTATTTAAAGTTTTTTTTTTGTAGGATGTTTCTGGTAAAAATTGTACTTGAATAAAATTCACTGTACCTATGTAATATTTTTCCTGGCTTGGATGGGGGGGGGGGGGGGGGGGATACCCATTGCATATGTGGTACATGTCAATGAATAAATGATTTACTATTCCAAGGCATATTAATGGCTTTAGGCTGGCAGTCTTGTGCTAAAACTTGATATGTTGCTCCATAAACAAGGAGCCTTTCTCAAGAAACAAATCTAGAGATGTTTTTAGTAATGTAGATGAGATTATTGGTTTTATAGATATTAGAGTAATGCTAAATTAATTTTAAAAACATTATAGTTTTGTAAATCTGATAGAAAAAAGTAATTATAAACATTGAATCTATTTTGTTGTTACATTCTATTCCTTATTTAGTGGTATGCATTAAATACAAGGTTTTAAATTGCAACAAAAAATGAAAATAATACAGAATTTTTGTGTGTGGTAAATTGCTACAAGTGTTCTTTATCATAGTACCGGTACCTGTTTTAAGTCAAAGCTATAGAAAGATCTTAAAACCTTTATATAGTGTTTCATTGTCATCTTATTTACGACTTATGAAAGTTTGCATATACATCTCTAAATGAAATCCCCCATAACGTAGCATCATAGTTGACCTCACTGTTACAGGTACACAAGTATGGAACAAACACCTTTTTTTTTATTTTCTCTCTACTTGGTGCTATGCTACACATGTTATATGAATGATGTTGTGATCCACTCAATTGATGTGTTAATAATCTTAACAGGCACATTAAAATTCATCTTTGTTTGCTTGTTTCTTTCAGTACCGGTATAGGGAATAAAAAAAGTGTTTTTAATCTCACTAAAACTAAAATAACAAAACTAGTTTTTTTGTGCCTGCCTTGTAAACAAGCTTTTTTTTTTATATTGAAGTTTCAAATTTGTTTTTTATGTTTGTTTTTCAAAAATATGAATACTTGAAAATTTGATCTCCTGTAACTTTTTTTTTTGCACTGGTAATGATTGCTCATGGTGTTGGACTCAATCACCCCATTAGTTTATTATGAAGCAAATTTTTTGTAGTTTGTGAATACTGCCTGATACAGATAGAGCTAAACATTTAAAGTGCACAGCCTAATTTATCTTAAAATGTCAATGAAAGTAAAGTAGTATGCCTAAACAAAATTTTTCTTTTATGCTGTGTTTTGCATATAATAATACAAAAAGCTTAATAAAATGGTGGTATATTTAATTCTTTTCTGATTTATGATTAGAAAATGTGTACATAAATATTAATATAGTTTTGGGGACCTCTCATGAACTCACATGTTAATTAATAGCAGGTTTTAAAATTATTTGAGTAATAAATAATAATTAAATGCCTGAAGTTGAGCTCATGCTCTGCATATTATTTTTGTAAAGACCGGTTCATTTGTGTGCATTTACATGCTTATTGATTGGGCTATCTTTAGCCATACTTTGTTTCTAATTCTGCCTTAAACTATCTTCACATATTTTCTCAGAAAAAAACAACCTAGATGCCTTTTTTTATTTGCTCTTCAGACTTTACTTAAGTCCAAATGTTTTCACCCTTGAGGTGAAGCAATTTATTAGTGGGTGGAAAATTTAGATCACTCTTTTTAAAGGAAATTTCTAGACATTTCACAAATTTATTTTAAGAATGGAAAATGGGAAAATTTGGCAAGCTATATAAATATAAGTTAAAGTACAAGATAGTGACATCTGTGTACCACAAACTAAAGCCATAATTTTGGGAATCTGAGAAGGAGTAACACTACATTAGAGGAATCAACCTAGGAGTTTAATAATTAAAGTTTTACTTCCAACACTGGGTCTCTAATTTTTTTTTTTTTTAATGTTTGTGTATGTATGTAGACATTTTCACATTAGTGTTGTTGTTTTCTGTCAAACCCTGCACCGGTTCATAATACATTGATGCCTTGTGTACTATAATTAATTACATTTTTGAAGTACATAAAAGCTCACTGGAGTAAGTTTGCTTTCTTCCTGAGACTTTTACTTTATTTTGAAAAATGATTGGTTCCCTCCATAACAACTAATTGTGATGTGACTAAAACCTGTATATGTCAATGATACAAGTGTTAATTTGTTGTGCACAGCTGTGTTGAATGTCAAATGTGGGGCTCACATGTCCTCTGTGCACCTGTATGAGTATGAGAAAATATACATTTTTTAAATTGTAATTACATTTTTGTACAGAGTGGAGTGTTATAATTGTAACTTTTAAAATTGGCTTTCATGTTGTTGTTTTTTCTAATTATGCTATCTTTGTTCAAAAATAGTGTGTGTTTGTGATTTTTTTTTTAATCTTGGTAAATTATGAAGAAATGAAAACATAGTTTTGTTTGGTACTGTTAATTAAAATGTGTTTCTGATAAATCTAGAAGTCATTGGAAAATTTCAAATTTTATATTTCAATGGATGTTTTTCTTTAGTATTTAGTTCCTCTATTTCTGACTGAATAGATGTTTTGACATGTGGGTTGTAAAAATTGGCATAATGCTGTTATTTAAAATATCCCAAGATTATTTTTGAAAGCATATGTAAGAGGTTTTCTTGAGTTGTTTACATATTTCATTATTTATATTACACTTTATTGTGTCTAGCCTTCATCTTGTGTTCTTTTATTGTTTTATTAGTTTTTGCACTCTACAGACTACAACAGTAGTTTACTTTAACTTTAAGGCACCAGTAGACATTTAAAATAAATAATTGAAAAATACATTTAACAGAAGATGTATCATGATAAAAATCATTCCAATAAATAATTAGTCTATTACTATTTGTCAATAAGTTAATTCAACCATTTTTATACAGTTTTAATAATCCATGTTCTTACTTACACTTACATCTTAGCTCAACATTTTACAAGCCTGTGAACACAAGATTAATTTATAAAGATAATTTCATCTTATTATTATTACAAGAAATCAACCATTTAAAAAGCAACCTCTGCACTTTTAAACATTAATCAAATCATTTTGGTTTGCTTTGTCTATAAACTGTAACATGCTGCTACAATGGTCCGATTCAGTCAGACAGGATTACTTTTTCTACTTCAATGATACTATATTCTCATTTTTTTAATATGGGCTGACTGCCATTAACATAGAAATGCAGGACTAGACTCCACCAATGTGCGTAGGACGCAATAATCTTCTTTAAAGGAAGGAGCGTCTGTAATGTATAAGATAAGATAACATGTTTGTATGGCACCCAAATAGGACCAACTTACTTAATGTATGCAAATTACATGTTACATTTTCTAAAAGTGTATTAATTATGGTAACTATCAGGTAAAAACAAATAACACTATCAATGTGTTGTAAAAAAAACATAATTTTATTTCCATATACCTTATAACAAATAAATGTAAAAAAAAATAAATACAAAGCCTACCTCTCTAACTATCAGCAATGTAGACTTTTATTTACAAATAATAGATTTCCTATTCTATTGTGATTCTATTGCAGTCATTTTTTAACTCTGAAAGCACTAAAATTAATATAAGGGCCAAATACCAAAATAAATATAAGGACCAATACCAAAAATATTAGTATAAAAAATTCCATTAAAAAAAATAATTTAAAAAATACTTTTTTGCTTCAATAAACTATCTGTTCCTTGCATTCATGCCAAGTACATTGCTCCCCTGAAAATTATATTTAAAAATATAAATACAATTATAAGTTAAAAATAATTATATGCATATATTATATACAATTGACAAGTCTTAATGAAGCGAGACCTTTTCAAATGGAAGAGATCTTTAACTTACGGTTCTATTTTAATTTTTAAAAATTATTTTATTTTAGGCATTTCCGTAAACAAAAAAGCATGCTTTTGCTGGTGTTTGATAATTGATTTCAATTTCGACAGCCAGTTCTAGTCTTTTAGAAATATACAAGGGCTACAATATTTGTTATGAGGAATCCGCTTTTAACATCGAAAGTGAGTAGGCGATAATTAATACTCAAAGTGTTGGTTGCGTTAAGTTAAATTTAGCTTTGTTTATAAAATAAATTAGTCGAGTTGCGTCCTTGGTTATTAAAAAAACCATTAGTAGATTCATAAACATATACAACAAAAATTCTTTTGCATCAAGTAATACGTTTGAGGTTATAAATAGGTGATTCTTCACGCTAGACATTCACAATCCATTGTTTTCTTTTGGCAACATCTTTTGGAAATGAAATAACATTTAATCTCTTAAATCTTTTGGTACAACCAGTAATGTAGCACACAGACATGCTTTTTTAATTAAATGATCGAATAAGACCGGAAATTTTTTCTTGTCGACCTTTTATGCATGCATAATCGTTAAGACTTGTCAATTTAGAATGCCAGTAACAAAAATATAAAGAAAAAATGGTCTAGCCTGTAGAAAATAGATGATTGCAATATTTACTCAAGTTGAAACAAATTTTTTTTTAAATATATTTAATTGTGAAAATACTAGTGTGTAATATTCATATAAATACTTGGACTTGTATGATTAATTTTTTAATATAAGAAAGTGATTGATTGATATTTAAATAACTTTCTTTTCACACTGATATATTTTTAAACTAATATTTAATTTAAATTATGAGGAAACATACTAGTATTTCATAGACTTATATTTCTTATATGGAACATTCAGTCTACAACTACAACTAAAAATTCTCACTGTTATTTTTTTTGTACACAGCTATTTCTTTTTTCATTTATGCTATCTTGCTTTCTTATAACCGTACTTAGACAAACATAACATTACCTTGGAATTCAAATACAGAGTAATAAAATTACCTCATAGTTTTTATTTGTTTAGTTGCATTGTTACAAACTTATCAACATTAGCATCTTCTTTTTTTGCATACCCGGGTAGGTAGAATTCAAGATAATTGTTACTAGTTTGAAGTAAAAACCAAACATTTGTCCCCTTATAAAAAACAAATAATTCAGGGAGTCTAATTAGTAATACTCAAGGAGCTTTGATTACCTCTTGCAGGTTTTTTTTAACTTTGCAACTTACCATGATACAGAAACCTTTGAATGCTTCTTTTAAAACATCACAGCTCTGCTCACACTGAAAATAAATGTATAGATATTCTAGTCTGACTACTGATTGCTCAATTAGACTACAATAAAAACTAGCCTGAATCTTTTTATTAATCTTACCAGTAATTATCAAGGAATCATGAATATGATAACTGTTTCATCAAGTGAGAAATAAATGTATAAAAAGGTATTACAAAATACTTTTAAAAGCTATTAAGAGTTTCCCACATTTTTATTTTAAAACTATCGCTATAAATAATAAATATATTGCACACCATTTTAACACATGATGTGGTATAGAATCATGCTGTAGTGTGGGGGCTTTTGAGAGCTTTTTGGGTACCTTTGAAAATGTAATTCTTGTCATGCAAATACTATTGCTAGGCCCCATATAGTATACATTTTTTGAAAGTAGACTGAATGGGTAATTAAACGGACTATTTTGGTTGAAAAAAAAATTCTTTGACCATGACCTTGGAGTGGTCAAGAATTAGGGGGAAAAAAATTTCCTCTTACCAAGTACCTCAAACTCCATTTTTTCATAGGCACCCTATTAAAATTCTTAAGGAATATAATAGCCATTTTATTTATCTTATAGAAAATGTTCTATTTATATAGGTTTTAGTTACTAATAGTTTTTTGAAAAAATAATGCTCCCGATATGTCAATACTATGTCAAAACAACAAAGTATGAAGTAATGAACATAACAATAACAAGGTAGAAATCAACACACAAAAAGTCAAAAGCCACAATCATCTACAATCAACAATAGGTACTATTAAGTACTGATTTTGGGGCGCCTCCAATTACTTCTAGGCCTAAGCCTAAAGCTTTGGACTTCAGATTTCCCACTCACCAGAAGATGAACCTAACCTAATACTAATATTATTTTCATGTGTAGTTGAAAAATCATCTTCTGAATTACTTATATCAGCACTTATTCATAAATGATTTATTATGTAAGCAAGAAAGTCCAACTATAGTTTCTTCCATTTAACTAAAATGGCTAATGACAAATTGCGACAACTATAATTGTAAAAATAACTCCAAAGTTATAAAAATAACACAGAAGAGCAAAGAAAAAACTATTTTATTGTAATTTTTATCGGTCGTCACACTACAGAATGCGTCAATCGGCCGATTGTTTCAGTCGACCACAGTTGGAAGTGCTTGAATAATGGTCTTTAATATTAAAAATAAAATGTTTACTACTCAGTAGAACTACCTTTTTCTTATTTGCACCAAAAGATTGCAAGTCACCAAGCCTTCGATCTAGGAAATACCAAGTGTCTTGAAGATCGGGTGATTTGTCTTGAATCATGTATATTTCAGTGGTCTTGTAAACTCCAGCCACAGCTAACCTCTTAGTGTACCAATTGAACTGGAAAAAAAAGGTACGGTAATCAATGCAAGAAATGTTACATATATAAATACTATACATATAGAGCATCAAATCTTTACATAGTGGAGAGCAACTGTCCAAATAGTGCTAGCACACTAGATCTTGAGAAAAAAATAGAGCTGGATGTGGAACCAGGTTTGCCTAAGGGAGACCAAAACAGAACTAGTCAGACATTGGCTGGAACCATCACAATAGCACTAACAATGCTGAGGATACCCAAACCAGACATAAGGTGGGTAAAGTAACTGAAGAAGCCAATGGAGGGATAAGGACAGCCATGTGCAAATCCATTTCTCATTTGACCAATTTATTTCATCACATTGATTAAAGGTCACAGCTGTTTTGGCAACTCACGAGCTAAATTAAGACCTAATTAAAAGCATTCGCAGTTTGGTTTCTGTAAGCTCTGACAAATGCAAATAAAAAAATCAGATTGTTACCCGATTAGAATTTTGTTAAAATAGACAGTAACGGTACTATTTAGTTCTAATATAATTTTTGAAGTCTTGGACTTACAGTTACAGTTGTATTTGATAAAAATTAAGCAAGGTTATAATAATAAATACAAAAAAATTGGGGTAAAGTAAAGGCGGCTGGGCATTGTACTGACCACACAACCCTAGTATGCCGTGGCAACACAAACTGGCAAGCACTGCTTCATCAGCCCTATGGTCCGACTGGTACTTACTTTTATTTATAAATATGCTATGAGTCTAAGTGATGTGGACATTAAATTATTAAGACCCACTAATTTCTTGTGGTTGGATGAACTTGTATTGTGAGAGATTATGTGCTAATTGCAATTAAACTATTCACAGTAAATTAAACTATTTTACTTAAATTTAAACTTTCACAGGCATTTTAAATTTGAAGTATGGCAATGGCAGTAAATTTAATTTAATACTCAACATATTTATTTTTTAAACATAATCACAACTCACATCAACAGATCTATCCCCAGCATGATACCAGATTTCATCAGAAAGATTCAACAAATTTTTCCAAGACTCCACAGCATTTTGTGGCATTGCCTGAATAGCCATGGCCTAAAATAGTAGTTGTATGAATTAGTTGATACAGGGGTAAATGGGAAAAATGTCCATAATGGTAAAAAAAAAATCAAATCACTACAAAACACAACAAAGATGTGGCTATTTATAGTAATAGTAGAGCTAACAGAAAACAACTGCATTTCTAAATTACATACCTGTGGCCATTTATCTAAATAGGGCAGAATCATCTTTAACCTTACTTCTATAGCATTTCGAATCAGTGGTTTTGTAGCTGGTTTTCTGAAGAAAAAAGAAGTTAAAGTACAGAATTTTTTTATTTTTTTTTATAAAAGTGAAAAGATTTCAAAGTTCAAACCATTGAGACTTTCCCCCTTCCCCCCCAAAAAATTTCAAGAACTGGCAGGTGCTCTAGAAATGAAATCCAAAAGCTTGGTCACTGTTAACACTTGCCACAGTGCAGGAAGTGGAGTGATCCACACACTCATTTAGATTTTAATTAATTATATTATATGGGCAATGTGGACATAGTCAATTTTAGCAACGTAACCAAACATACAGATTTAAGAACGTTAAATAGGTTGAGACAAAAAATGTGTGAATCTAATATTAATATATATACAATACACATTTTAGTAAGGTACTTATAAAGGTCATGTAAATAGATTACGAAAGAAAGGATTATTTAAGAACACAGTTAAACATACCAGGCCGTTTTAAGACTTACTCTATTTTTTTTAAAGATATTTTCTGCAATTTAAAAAAAAAAAGCACAACAACTTATAACATTCCAATTCTAATCACCTTAACTCAAGGAGCAAAGCTAAGAAGCAAGGTTAACAATCAATTTGGTTTTAAATATAAAACGATCACTTAGATATGATAGAATGGTCATATATTTAGCGCATCTTTTAATGCTATCGCATAGCATGCTCAGTGCCCTCTAGTCATACAACTTAGTTAATGAAGAAAGCACAAAAACACCCATTGAAAAAAATAAATCTTTAAACTCTTTATATCACAAAATAACCTCACTGTTCCATAGTGAAGGCAATGCGATAAGGTACAAGATATTTGTTCTCACTGCAGGATGTGACAAATTCAAAATTTTATACTGTGCGCTTTAGGAAAAAGTTACCGGTAATCTTCAAATATGTGCTACATTAATAACACTATTGTTTTAAAAATATTTTTTTTTAAAGAATGTTTTCAATTATTATTTGAAACTGTCAATAGTGTCTGCCTGCAAAGCTGTGATATTGTTTTTTTACTTTGAGTTTATATAATTTATTTGAACGTAGCCCTGTTCTCTCACATGGGTAAAGTTCAACCATGCACTTAATGTATTTTAGAGAATGTCCTCAAAGGCTTTTATTAACCATGGTCATTATCCTCAGTGTAACAGGAGGCAATGTAGTTTCTTTAGGCAGGTGATTCAATTTTCTATGTTGCTTAGCACAATATTTTGCAGCAATGATTAGAATTCTTAGCACAGGTAGTTTTTTAAGATCACAACCTGCTATTTCAATATATAGGCAGTTTGCATAACAAGGCTTATTACTAATGTCTAGCATGCCTCTTTTGTTCAGATGTTTCTTATACTCTTATTTGCTGTAGACTCCACATTGCAGATTTACATTTATATTCAATTTGATCTTTGATACAAATAGCTCAAGCCAATGATAACTAGAAGTGATAAGTATAACAATCTTTCCAATTAACAAAAAGAACTGATGTGGATAATGAAATTTTAAATGACATATACCTAATCAATATCTCAACAGTTAGCAAGCCTAGCACATAACCTGACACTAGTTCATTTCAGATTACAGATTACAATCATCCGCAAACTTTAACACTAACTAAAACCATCACTGTATATAAGTAGTCTAGTTGCAAAAGGTAATAAGTCTTTTTTGGGGGAAAAAAATGAGTAAAACCCACCGTCTTCAAAAATGTAATTCAAACAATAATCCTTATTAGTACAACCTGTGACAGTAATAGTGACTGTGTAACTGTGAGTGTGTAAAGGACGACGTAATTATAAACAGACTGAGACTTAGTGACACAGTGGACTGTATTATTGTAATGTGTTGACCGTACTTAGTGACCTGAGAGCTCTGTGTTATTGTTTATGTGATTGGCTGGACATAGTTGTGCTCACAAAGGTCTTGTTTGAGTCTGTGAATATTGAGTGAATGGCTAGAGTAATGGGCTATAAAAGGATTATAGACTGAGAATAAAAGTTCGTTGATACACCAACCAGTGTGTTGTCAAGTCATACTTTTACACAAACTTTAAAAATTTCTCAGTACTCTAGAATAGATATGGGTCACTGTGGGGTCGCTGACTCTACCCAGCTCTGACTCTGATGGTTACCTGACATTAATTGGGGTAAAGCGGCTGAGCATTGTGCTGACCACACATCCCCTAGTATGCCATGGCAGCGAATCGGTGAATGCTGCTTCACCGGCCCTATGATCAATTTGGTCCGACAATACTCTACTACTAATATAGCTGATAGAAAGTATTTATCAAAACATTATAAATAGCGATGTAAAAGGTGGACTACTCATATGGTCGTTAACCATAGCACTAGAGCTTATTTAATGAAACAAACTTACTCCAGACCCTCTGCTTTGGCCTTTTCAACTTCCTTTTCTAAATATTCTTTGAGCTCTGAATTACTTGTAACATAAAAATAGTTGATCAACTCAGCCCCACCTCTAGGGAACATTCCTTGGGCCACAGGTGGCAAACCTTCATCTCTGGCCCCTGTATGAAAACAAAAGAACATGAGGTTTCTATGTCTCTTCCTAATGTTATAATGAGCAACTCTAACATACTAATTTAACAAGCACAAAATGAAAGTTGTCTCAAAAGTTATGAAAGATATTTGCTGCCATAAATTGATGAAAATAATACTTGCCAGCTTCTAGTGCCTTTTTTGTCCACCCAAATTCATTTACATATTGAAGTGAAGCTTTTAAAATTCTCTGCTTAATGCCATGTTCATATTCAGCTTCATCTGTTGTATTCTCAGATGTGTGCTTGCTTGATTCGGATTTATTTTCAGAGCTGTTTTTTTTTAAATTAAAAAAGAAATAATTTAGGTAAGAACTCTGATTAAAAATATTCATTTTATTAAGTTACTTGATTATGTTGGTAAAAAAAAAATTAAAACAGTAACCATATTATGTTATAAACCTCAAATGCATTAGAAGAATTTACCGAAACGGATGGAAGAATATTTTTTTCATGACCATGACATTAAATTAGCGTATCTAGAAACAAAATTAGATATGGTCATGACCTTCAGACGCCTATCAACCCAAATTACCTGGTTGTTTGTTCTCCACTCTCATTTGATTTTCTTTGCGCTGATGTGACTAATGTGCGACAAAAGAAACAAGATGATTTGCCTGGGGTACCTTGTGAAAAAGATGCAATGAACCAAATTTAGATATGAAAAACAAAAACAACAACAGCTTTAATTTACAGTATAGGCCTACAGTATTACAGTATTATTAAACTTCAAGATTTTAAAAATGATGCATTTTTTATTAGAATAATAATAAAATAGTCATTAGTAGTTACCAAGTGACCCATTTTACAATGTTAAATTTTATGTCCTTTGATTTAGTAAAACCTCATTAATAATATTATTTTCCTGTTATTTAAATGTGGGTTGAAATATAAAACTAGAAAAAAAGAGGTAAAAATGAATCTAATCTTTTTTCAAAAAGCACAAAACAAAACCACAAGCATATTTGAAAAGGAAGTCAAATAATATATCAAGTTTTACCTATTTATTTTTAAATATTATATTACTGTATGTGCAACATGAACATGACAAGAGAGAGAAACTATAATTCAATTATGTAACAAATTTCAAGGAATGATTTTCCAACATTGTAACTAATGCTTTGAATATAACTTTAATTATTTGTTTTGTGTTTATGTGTCATCAATTAACACTGTAAAATATGTATTCTGTCAGAAATATCAATCTCTGTTCTATCCTTACAGCTAGTGAATTTTTTCAAAATAGTTGAAAATGTACACAGTACAATTTGTTTTTGGCATAAGCACTGGTAGTACAAGGGGTAGACTTATGAGAAAGGTTGAATTTCATCACAGAGTATCAAAACTCAACACCCCGTTTTCAGTATTGAGGTATAATATTTGAGATTTTACTCCTTGTTTCCCTGAGCAGAAGTGCGTTCGACTGGCGTACTGAAGGTCCTGGGTTCGAATCCTGGTAAAGGCTAGGATTTTTCCCGGGTCTGGAGGATGTCCCTGAGTCTACCTAACTCTGATGGGTACCTGACCTTAGTTGGGGTAAAGTGCATTGTGCTGGCCACACAGTCACGTAGTATGCCCATCGCCACAGAAACTGGTGAACGCTGCTTCACCGGCCCTATGATCCATTTCATCCGAAGTCTAGTTTACTTTTTTTTCCACCCCACAAAACATCTAGAGTTTCACTTGAAAATTTGTCAGTTTCACTCATATTTTCTGACAGTTGTCTATGTCTTATCTTACCGGTATATATTACAGATGCTCCTTCTCTAAAGAAGATTATTGGGTCCGTGGTCCAAGTCTAGTATCTTTATTAATGTTTTAAATGATGTTACCTACTGTTTTTCCTGGTTTGTTCTGGCAACCCATTCCATTCTCAAATGCCACTCTCTAAGAATGAGTACTTGTATGCATTTGTTCTCGCATAAGGAAAGTGTTTTTGTCTTTAAGTTTATCTGATCATTGTAACAGGTTGTTATTGGGTTGCATTTCTACATTACACTTTAATGCCTTATGTCAAATGAGAAACCTGTGGATCTCAATTTCTAAGGTAGGTCACCTGAGTGTTTAAATTTAAAGTAATTCTTAGAGCAGAAGAGAAATAGTCTCTACTTTTACCTTGTGGTTAAAACTATTAAGAAATGTTAGGTCTACAAAAAGCATTTTACAGGACAAATCAAATGTGTAATTTTTCATTGAATTTATATATTAAGGCCATTGTGGACTTGTCGTCAATAGCGAATACATCATACAGCAATGAAGAAATAATGTACAAGTAATTTTATGTTTATCTGCATTCAGAGTTATTATTCTGCAATAAACTTAAGCCAACAAATACCATTAGGAATAAGTGTCAAACAACAAAATAGGGCTTGCAAGCACTTATTTCTTTGTAGCAAAATTTCTTTAAATCTATTATGAAATGCTCTTTTTAAATTCAAAAAATTATTTGAATTTTATACATTATTTTTAAATAGTTTATATGCTGACTGATAGAAAATATATCTTATGCATATCTTCTTGTGTTTTTAGAAAACATTAGATTTGATGGGTATATAATAACAACATTCTAAACAAATAAAAACATTTTGAATAGTGTAGATAATAATACAAAAAGTTATTTAAAAAAAAAAACAAAGCAAAAAAGAAACATTATTAACTGTAAATACAACTTTAATAAAAATTGAAAAAATTGATCAAATCTAACATTCTTTCTTATAAAACAGTATGCAATGTAATTAGTCAATTAGAAAAGTGCACAATTTAACCAGCCAATTAGAATTGTGAACAGTTGAACTAGTCAATTAAAACTGTGCAGTTTAATTAGAAGCGGTTCTCTGTTGATCAATAAGCTCTCCAACTCGACACAAAAGACTGAAAATTATATGGTGAGTATTTAATGCTCTTTCTAACAATGCAAGTTTCTCTTGTCTCCCCAGTCCTGGCAATGTCACCCCGCCCACTGAGACAGATACATCGGCACCTCTGTTGGTGTTACTGTCCACATCTTTACCACTCTGAATGTTGCTCAGCTCTAGCTGGTAATGAGCTTTACTAAGGTCAAGCCCTAGCCGGAGAGGGCAAAGGAAGTCATTTTCAATAGCTGACAGCACATCCCAGAAGCCAGCCAAATTTCCAGCCTTAGGATCAGCAATGACCAAAAAGCGTAGAAGGTTTAAGCAGGATATGATCTGATCTGAGTGTTCAAGCATATCTGTAGTTTCTTTTTCCGGCAATGCTAGAGCCAGTTTTAATATTCTATGAAGTCTCTTTCCAGTAAAATAATTCTCTGAGGAATTAACTCCCATTTCTTTGTTTTTCAACTTTCTCAGCTGTTCTGCAATGTCATTTTTCAAGAGAGTCACTGTGTATCCCTTCATGCCCGAATGGGAAATAGTTGAGAGAATAGTCTGATAAATTTGATATCGTCCAGACCCATTAAATCTGCAGACAAACATTGGGAGAATTTTTGTGGCTAGGGTCCTGTGATCTCTCACAGGACAGTTTATCATGATGTTAATGATATCATTGAGAACGCTCATATACAATGAATTGTCCAGATGTTCTGCAGTAAAGCAGTTTATCTCCACCAAGCTGACTAGCCTGTCACACAACAAAAGGCCCTTGAAGTTGATAGGATAGTTAGTGTTCTGTAGCAAGAGACTTATGACATCTAAATGATGATCCAAAATGTATTCATGTCTGTAGATAA
The DNA here is from genome assembly GCA_949126835.1 of Anisus vortex. NCBI lineage: Eukaryota > Metazoa > Mollusca > Gastropoda > Planorbidae > Anisus > Anisus vortex. The sequence continues at coordinate 22,853,281 of OX421499.1, forward strand.
AAGGCAATTTGTCTATGCCCAGTTGTTCAACATATACAAGGTATACAAGGCAAGCTGAAGCAAGGGGTGTTACCTCCATTTTAAAATCCCATACCTCACAAACATCAGTCACCTTTTTGCTCATCTGTGATTGGTTGTCAGTTTTTCCAACCGGGGGTACATCAGCTTTTTTCATCTGAAGCTTGGCATTTTGTACAAAGCGAAAGAAATTGAATTCCAATTTACACAAAAGTTTAACAGCATATTCTGCACAGGCTCTACTGTCTGATTTAACCTTGTCAATCAAAGGGTCATAGGTAAGGATGAGATAACAAAGAGGTTGGTCAAAAATTGTTATTAAATGCTTTTTGAGCACCAATGCTTCCTGCCTTGCTGCTTCCGATAAACTTAGTAAACCAAAGTCTACTTTCTCAATGAAAGGTTCCAAAAATTCCAAAAAAGGTTGCAGGTTATCAGCCAAACGCACAACAGTTTTATCAAGATGGAAAACCTTAATTTCTTTCCCTTCCAGCTGGACATTATCAGGAAGAGGCAGAGACTTTATGTGAGAGGAAACTGTCCCTAAAGTTATGTCCAAAGAATGAAATAGTTTTGATGGTATTCTCAGTATGGTTATCTGGATAAGCGGGAGAAAGCACTTAAACTTTGTATCATCAATAAAGTTGTCTATCTGTTCGAGCAGGGCCAAGAGAATTTCCTTTGGGTTGCCAACCTTCACAATGTAAAGAAGGCAACGACTACAGACATCAAAGAACCCTGGGTCACTTTCATTCATGTCTGATGATATACATGATCCCAACTTTAAAATCAGCTCCCAGAATATACTGTCCTCTTTAAGCTTATGCTCAAGGATGTATGTTTTCAAACTCTTAGAATCTCTTTGTTGAATGCATTCTATTATTTGTGCCAAAAGTTTCTCTGGGTCTGTAATTTTTTCTATAATTGGAGGCTCCAGCTCAGCATTTTCAGGAGCCCACATTTTAAATATATTTTGTGTTACTCTGATAGAATAGAATATTTCTTTCTTGACTTCCTTTCAGAAAATACCTAAAAGAAAGTAATAAAAAGGGAATAAAATGTTTATGATTGCTAGATTTTACCTTTTTTTTAAAATAATTGCGCTATTAAAATAAAACAAATTAACTACCCTAAGCAGCTGGGAGACGCAAAGGGATTCATTCATTCCGAACCGCAAGCCGCTGAAAGCGCCAAGTTTATTTCGCGGTGTTTCTGCATTAGTTCTTTAAATTTTAGTCCAAAATTTATAGTAATCGACAGAAAGTTTATTTACAAAATTGCTTTAGATTTCAAAGCATAAAATTCTTAGTTTCTGTGCTAAATTTCGGTAAAAATAAGCAGACAAATAATCATTTTCTTCCCGTTTTCGGAAAATGTTTCGATTGCAAACATTATCTTGTTTGAATAAATACTACTCAATTTCATCTTGGATTTATTATGTTCGTTTTTGGATATACTTTATAATAATTATGAGTGAAAGCTATAAATTCATTTAGAGAAAATAGAAATAGACGTAAATTTCAATTTTTTTTCTCGTCAATTTTTTTTAAAAAAATCATATTTCAACATACATTATTGTCTAAACCAACAAACCAAGAAATTAACTAACTTTCGATTCTATTTATCTTATACAAAATTCATTTCCCTACAAAATGGTAAAATTGTTTTAAAATCTATCAACACACACTCGCATGCAAAAAACAGAACACACTTTAAATTTGGCCACAGCTGTTTTTTTTACTGCTTTCAATTCGGTAGTTAATCAGTTAAAATGCAAACATAAAAATTGTAAAAAAATTATTTTATGTTTTATAATTTTAAATTTTTTTTTATTAAAATTACATTTTAAGCAATCATAAAATATTTTTATTCCCTCCATTGACATAGACTCAAAGACAAATAAAAAGGTAGTTTCAAATAGCAAGAGCCCTTAAACAAGAGATTTTATTTCTAAAAATACTACAGATAACAAACAATCAGTTTAATAAAAGAATATTTTTAAATATGGCCCTTTCTTTTACATTACAAGTTCACAATATATAATTGGATCTTTACTATCAACAGTTGGCTTTTTGAAAGACAACTAATGTAAACATTTAGTTCTTCGTGTCAGTAACTATAAAGAGAGCCCTTTTTATGGCAATTAATGTTAGGTATAAAGTCTATAAAAAGACCAAGAGTAGTTAATATCCAGTAAAGCGCCCATATTACTGAGTTAGACTATTTATTACATGACTGTATTCAATTAGTGTATCTACAGTTACTTTTTTATATATTGCACTTTTTGTGAAATTCTTTATTTTTCAATAGAAGTGTGCCATTTGTAGGTATTTTTATTAAATTAAAATTAAATTAAAAATTGGTTACTTATATAGCGCTTCTATCCATGCTATTTTAGCATGCTCAGTGCGCTCTGTAAACACAATGCTGCCTGCTGGCGCAAATATGTTTACAGGCCCAAAACTCCTGCAGGGCGACAGGGATCCGTCGGCGGCCGGGCTAGAACCCGCGACCTGTCAGATGGTTTTGGTTGACAGTCCGGTGATCTAACCGCTAGGCCAGCCGGCTTCAACATTATACACTAGACTATAGTAAAAATTTCAATTATATTTCCTTAAATAAGCCTTTGTAAAGCTGATATTCAATTTTGAACCTAATATAGGCTACTTGGCTAACATTACAATTTTTGTTTAACATTTTGCTTAAACGTTCTAAATATAGACCCAGTTCTGTGTAACCTTGATATTCTCTGCTTTAGAAAATGGAAAGATAACAGGGTTGGTGACCCTGGCTTATAATTAATTTTAACCTTTTTTTAAAAAAATGTTATCTTTGAGGTCTTTTTGTTTTATGTTCCTATCTAGGCCAATATATTATTTATTCAGTCTGAATTTTTATGTCACATAGCAAACATACTCAATTACTTTTTAATGCATAATCATAATCTATTTGATATTTGAAAACTTCATGTCTAATTACAATTCTGGCAAATGGCGCCTCCCAATAGATAGTGACTTCTAACATCCTTTTCTCCAGGAAAATTTGTTTCGCGTGGAGCTTTTGATTACCGGTAATGTCTTGAAAAGAGCGGCAGACCATTTTCCTTGAGAATTTTTTTTTTTTAAGAGTCATTTTTCCTGTGTTTACATTTGGATCGTGACATCACACCCCTCTCCAACTAGATACATTACACAATTGCAGCTCCACCGACGTAAATTTTCAGTCGGAATTTCTTAGAACTGATACCGAAAAAATAACAAGGGACGAAAGAGCACAAAATATAATACAAAATCTAAATTGTTACCATATTTCATACAAAATAGCAAAAAAAAAAAACAAATGCTATTCAAGACTAATTTAGAACCACTGAGAAACATGTTGAAGTGTACCTTAAGCTTGCGCCACATCACTACCTGTTCAAAGTCATGTGATATGTCAAAAAGAGACAAATTGCCAAGTTGACTTTCTACAGCCAACTAAAAGATGGGTTCTTCAAAAAACTACAAACCTATCCTAATATAGAAACTAACCAATACTAACCATTAAAAAAACTAAAAAGCTTACTAACCGATACTAGCTAAAAACCACCAGTAAAACTACAAAACTAATCCTACCATATTGACCATAGACTAGCCTATCATATCTATGGAAAAAATCTGGTCCGGGAAATGTTGGAGCAAGGAGTGTGTGTGAAGTTTGTGTATGTGCGTTTGATATTATGGCATGGGATAAAAATAAATTTAAAAAACAAACAGACGTAACACTGCTTTTATTTACAACACAAAGTTCTCAAGGGAAGTAACAATATTTCATTAAAACATGCAAAACTACCGGCTATACTTTGGTTTAACTGCCTCACGGAGTTTTTCTAAGTGCCATATATCAATTTAAAGATCTTTTTGTCCTGAATACAACAATCTAGGTTTTATTGAGCGGTTCCATTTGTGTGATTTTTATTTAATGTTGAAAATTTTGTAATTTTGCACGTTTTATTAAAAATTGTTACTTCCCTTGAGCTTTTTGTGTTCAATTTTGTTACGTCCCTTTGATTTGTTTATTTTTATTTATTTTTTCTTTTATCCCTATACTATAATATCAAACGCACACACTCCATGTACCACGCGCTTCTCGGACCAGATTTTTCCCCACTATCGGTTAGTTTCTAAGCTTTCTAAGTATTTGTTAATGATTACTATCTGTTAGTTTCCAAGCTTTCTAAGTATTTGTTAATCATTATTATAGGTTAGTTTCTAAGCTTTCTAAGTATTTGTTAATGATTACTATCGGTTAGTTTCTAAGCTTTCTAAGTATTTGTTAATGAGTAGTATCGGCCAACCTGGCCATATCTTGGGACAGGAAGTAGTAATCTAGAAAAGCACATGGCACGCATGCGCAAAAAGAGACGAGGACACGATGTGGTCTCAACAAGTAACAATAGGATTTTGTGTCGTTTTGTGTTATTTCATATGATATACGGTAAGAATAATTTTATTTTTGTATTCATTTTGTGCTATTTTGCCCCTTTTCCCTTTTTGGTATCGGTTCTAAGAAATTCCCACTGTAAATTTGAGTAGCGGAGCTATTGATCATTCTGTCTTAGGAAATCGCCAGACATGGTGTTTCATGGCTGTGTGACGTCACAAGCCTTTGGTAAACACAATGGAAATGAATTTTTTTTTCGATGAAAAAATTTTTTTTTTCCATTTTCAATAGTCTGCCGCTCTTCCTATGACACTTATCAATAGATCCAAGCGAAAAAAATTTCAGTTGGAATTTTTTAGAACCCTACTTTTCGTGAGGCAGCTGAACCAAAGTATTACCAAATTACCAAATAATCATTAAATATAAAATCACAGCAATGGAATCGCTTAACAAAACTTAGATTTTCGTATTCAGGACAAAAAGATCTTAAAGGCGATTTAGAAAAATACCTTGAACCAGTAACCCTTTTAGCCTCTTTTATTTTTGTCATTGAAAATGGTCTGCGGTTTTTCCTTTGACTTTGACACTAATTTCACTAATCAATAATCAATAATAGCTCCACGCGAAATATTATCAGTTCAGTTGGAATTTTTTTTAGAACCCTACTTTAACTTAATAAGAGTTAAAGAATTACCAAATTGTATATATTATATAGACTAATATGAACATGTAAATAAATGCCATTATTATTTATTAATAATAATAAACATAATACCTCCGGAAATTACTTGAGATGAAATCTTAACGAAATTACGAGTTATCAAACAAACTGCCATGTTGTTTTCTTTCAGTTTTCTGTTTTGCAGTTGTTTAACAGCATAGCAGTAAGTTGTAACCACTGATCTATAAAAAGAAAAAAAGATCAGTGGTTGGAAAAAAAAAATGCAACGGTAATATATTTCTTTTCGCATAAGCTAATCAAAGGCCAAATTATCTTAATTATTCATTGGTCTCAGTCTGGAATCTAATTATTTTAGTAATTTTAAATAATACATTTTTTTTTTAATTAGGCTTTCCGTTCTAAAATTAATATATATTAAGCTATTTTTAGTAACAACTCAAGTTGATGCAGGGCTATCATTTTAATAGTGAGCCTGCTTTGTTTGAAAATGGCGATCTACGAGATATTTTCTCACCCCGAGTTACGGCGTTATAAGACTTCAATTATCTCAAAAGCTACGCTTTTGATGTTTTTGATACTAATAGTGACATTTATTCCACCTTTGATCATCGTGTATAGAAGCTATGGTTTGTTCAATTATAGGAAGAAAAAAGCCTCTACTAAATAAAATCGAATTCAACATGTTAAATCTTGCACTATTTATTTTTATAATTTATCACTAGATTAGATACTAGATCTAGATCTAGATCTAGGCCAATTTAAATATTATTAGCCTACTCTGCTATTAGATTAGACTATTTGCATGATTTTTTAAAAACTCCTTCTATATGTTAGGTTTTATTAACCCAACTGAGAGAGAGAAATTTTTTTTAAATAAAATGTAGGCCTATAGGCTATACTATAGGATAGGCCCTACTTACACAGTAGGCGAGTAGGAGGCCTATTAAATTTAGATTTTAGAGCAATGCATTTAACTCAGGATAAAAGGAGTAGGGCCTGGGCCTATCCTATATCATGTATATCCATTACAAAAAAAAACACACAAGCGTTTTACAAACGCAAATCTAGTTGCAAGACACTTTTTTCATAAAAAATGTTTTAAAGAGGAAATTTAACAAAAAAAAATGTGCTTTTTATTCCATAGAAAATTTTAAATTAAAAAAAAATTGCATTCATTACTGCTTTTCCCCTGTTCCATTTTTAAATATCCCTTTACGGCTTAGACTGACAGTCTCATATCTGTGATTAAACGGAATGTCTTATTGAGACTTGGTTCTGGGCCCCAGAGTTTTTAACTTGCTGGGTGACACCACCTATACCTCATTTCAGGCTTCTATGTGGAGTGGCACAGTTGCAGGATGTAGTCTGGCTTTTGCAGTCCATTTCCGATTAAGGGGGTCAAAAAAACATTGAACAATGCAAAATACAAAACAATTTAAAACTCTATGCACAGCTAAGCATAGGACACAATGCATTTTTGTGTAGAAGAAGCCTATCTAACATAAAAGATGTAATGCTAATTTGTAGCAGTATGGTAATTTGAGAGCATATATATCTGTCACATAAAAAGAAAATTATCAAAGTATTTATCCCAAAAGCACATTGATTATATTTTCTATTTTTATTGCCATATTTAGGATTTTGGTTGAGAGATGGAACATACAGAGAGCAGCCAAACGTAGCATTCAAAAAAGAGTTCATTTTGCAAATAGATTTAGGGAATCAAGTTAGCCCAGCTGTGTACAGTACATTTCATCAATATAATCAGCTTATGCAAAGTCAGCTGCGTATTCCAATAGTTAAAGTAAGTGCCAGCCTATCAACTCCAACCAAAATCTTTTAGGAATGCAAGTTATTGACCAAACAGATTCTGTGAAGGTTTTTCATTGTCTAACTATGATAGTCATTTATTTATTTTTTCTAGGCAAGAGAGGATGACACAAATGGGGATGGTAAATATGATGTGCTCAATTTAGATTTGGAGATTCCTATGGATGGAGCAGATCAAGTTAATGGAGTCAAGCTTTTACTTTTCTTCTATTACAAATTAAGAGTAAGACATAAACTAATGTTTGTAAAAAAAAAAGGTTTGATAAAAAATACCTAGCAATTTACTATCCTTATCTAAAGTTTCCTATATATGAACTCTAACTTGTTTGTTGCTGTAATATTTTTTTTTTATGTTTTAGTACCCATTGTTAAACTATAATGAAAGATATGAGTACCTTTGATCTATCTATAAGGCATGGTCTGTTAATCTTTGGTAATTATTTACTTTGATCACACAGAAATTTTCACAATTCCATATGGAATCTCTTGGGTATATTGAGTATGTTTCTCCCACTCCTGGTGCTAGTCTCCACGTTTTCAGCGACTTGAGACTGAGACAGAAACAGCTACTTGGACATAAAGGCACTGATACCAGATATAATGTAAGTTGAAGTGGTTAAAAATAATAATAATATTTATATAGCGCTGCCAACAAACATAATGTAAGCTCAGAGCGTGTTTAGCATACAACAAAGAACACGGATATTACTCTAGGCTAGGTGACAGAGCTAATTGATGATTTAAAAAAAAGAGAAATCAAATAAATGTAGCATTAACTGACCCAACCCATAAGTAAGACAGTAAAGGTCTAAAGCATGTTAAATGTTATCTAAATTAAATATTGAAATAATGAGTTTTTAAGTTCTTTTTGAAAGTAACAGTAGAGCTTGTTTGCCTGAGTTGAAAGGGACCGGATACTGAGAAGGCTCTAAGGCCAACGGCCGTCAGAGAGAAACGGGGCTCTTCCAGAAGCGATGAGTTGGCAGAATGAAGTGTTCTCTGCGGGACATATGGTGTGATTAGTTCCTTGAGATAGGATGGAAACTCATTTTAAAAAATGCACTGATGGCCACATTATACTCAATTCTGGCTTTCACGGGGAGCCAATGGTTGTAGTAATAGTGAAGAAGGAATTTGATTCTGATTCAAATTAGGATTTCTAATTCATTCAGTGTGTCACCAGCTTAAAAGTCATCCTGCTTTAGCACTAAATTTCTTGTAGAAGATACTTGAATTGGCTTTTGGGGGGGGGGGGTCTTCTGCATGCAATTGAATATCTCTATGGTCTGGCACAGACCCTTGGTGTAGACATATCCTCCCAAGAACTGAATAAAAAATAAATTATTTTTAAAACTAATACCCAATCTTTTTCTTTTACTCTAGATCATAACATTTAAATATTTTTGTACCATTTATTAAAAAAAAAAGATTAAGATACTATTCAAAACATTTTAAATATTTCTAGTAATAAATCATTTATTTTTTCTTAGTTTAATCTAGTGAATACAAATAATTGCTTTTGCTTAAATTAATAGTTTGTTCTAAACCTAAATTTTCCTATCTAATAAAAAAAAATGGAATAGTTGACATTATTTAGGGGGTGTTTAGCTTGAATCTTTGATGATTTTTAAAAGATATCAATTTTGAAAAGGTTTGAATATAAATGCTTTTTGCTATCAGTATTTTCATTAAACATTTCTCCTAAAAGGTCTGAAGATTTACTTTTGTTTAATTTTAGGCAAGCTTGGTAACCATAGCAAGTCCATATGTTGAGACATACTCTTTTGCAAAAATCTTCAAGAACTACACTGAAAGAAATGGTGAGCAAGCACAATTATTGTTCTTATATATTTATTTTTTTAGAATACTATTACTATATTTATGTACACTTTCAGAGAGAGAGAGACAATTAGATAAAAAACATGGGTTACACTTCAGAATGGTCTTTTTTTCTTAATGTTATCTTTACATTAAAATAAAACATTACGATTATTAATAAAGGCATGATACTTTTAGGAAGAAACTTATTACATCCTGCACCTTTTTGTGCTATATGTGATATTGTGCATGTTGATAAGGGTTTTAAATTTAAGTAAAATTTTAGTTTTTTTCTCACTAGTGTAGGTAATCCATTGTGTCTAAGTGTCATTCTGTGTTTTCATTATATTTAAGTAGTTGTACAACATCCCTTCTTAGTTCCATTTACACTCTTCATCATAGTCCAGAATGTCATTAGCTTCTAGCATCAGTGGCCAGGATGTCAATGGTCTCTAGCATCATTGGCCAGGATGTCAATGGTCTCTAGCATCATTGGCCAGGATGTCAATGGTCTCTAACATCATTTGCCAGGATGTCATTAGCCTCTAACATCATTTGCCAGGATGTCAATAGCCTTTAACATCATTTGCCAGGATGTCAATAGCCTTTAACATCATTTGCCAGGATGTCAATAGCCTCTTACATCAATTGCCAGGATGTCAATAGCCTCTAACATCATTTGCCAGGATGTCAATAGCCTCAAACATCATTTGCCAGGATGTCAGGGGCTCCTTTTCCCAAATAAAAAATGCTAGCTAAGTCTAGCTCATTCAGTAGCAATTCTAGTCTACTAAAAATATCTTTACGCTAGGCGTTAATAATTTCAATACCTTCTTAAATGAGATTATCTTGGATAAGATAGAAAGTATTGATTTTTAAATGCATTAATATTATTTCCAGTCAACAGATTCGATGTAGATAAATTATATTTACTTTTTTGATATTATTTAGTGACAACTGTTTTACAAGAGCCTAGCAAAATTTGGACCTCAGGTCGAGCTGCTACCAGCCCATTCAAAATTTCTGTAGTGATCTATTATCCAGAAGAAGTAATCCAGTATCCTTTTTTTTCAATTTGTCATTCATAGTAAATGTCATTTATTTAAATTAAGAAATTTGAAAAAAAATCTCCGGTAGTATCAGATCTTTGCTAGCCTTTTGAACTGTCCTAGAAATGTTCTGAATGTTGAAAGAATTACAAAAAGCTGAGCATTCCATTACAAAATGCATACATTTTGACCTGGGATGGCATCTGAAGCTATTTTTTAGCAATGCCGTTCTGAGAGCCTATTTAAATGAAAAATGTTATGGGGAAAGTCTTGCAACATTTACTAAATGTTCAAATTTAGTAATTTAAATAAAACAACATGACTAGCCGATTTCTTGCATGGCCAATGCACACTCACAATATAATTACTCTGGGTTACAAAAAAAACAAACAACGTATGTCTAGAATGTTTGTTTTACGGGACTGGGAGAAATGTATAAACCTGAAGTAAATATTATACTTTAAAATAATTTTTTTGTACTCAGTGCATTATGATAACATTTGATTGCCTTTGATCATAATTATGAAGGTTTTTATCTCCCAGCTAAGAAGAGCAGTGAGAGTGAACTCCTGCCTGATGCAAATCTCCCATGCATTAGCACATTAGTCAACTCACCAATGGTTTGCACACCCCAGTTTTCATGCCCTTGGGTAAAAAAAATATTCCTTTTCACAATCATGTACTTCTTTTTTTGTGTATTTATATTATGCCAAGAAGATGAGATACTGATTTTCTTAAAAATTATCATCAGGATAATTATAATTATTGTCTTATAATTATTAATAGCTTATTTAAAAAAAAAAAATTGCATTCCCTTAACAAAACCACTAGCTACACACCAGGATTTTGGAATCTGATTAAATGGGGCTGGGTTCAATATGTCTCGGTGCTCCTGATATTTCTCTACATCTTCAACAAAGTCAAAATATTCATCTTTCAGCATCAGCTTGTGCCAACTATTGTAGAAAGCCCACTGACTGTGCGGGAAGGACGCAAGGACAAAGTTTTATAAAATCAAAGAAAGAGTGATAAAGTTAATTATTGTTTGAATGGAATGTAGGATATTAAACCTTTTTTAATGTGCATAATTCATATGATCTGTTTTCCGACATCTTACAATAAAATGGAGGTTATCTTTTAAATGTTAACACAATCTGGGTTGATGTATATATTATTCAAGTCTTTAAGAAACCTGAATGCTAAAAAGTACTTTTATGTTTAAACACAACAATTACATTAAAAATATTGCTATCTCTTTGTCTGATGAAGATAAAAAAAGCCTTTCTGTGCATTATGCAATAGTTCATTTAAGAAGAACTATCTGCCTTACATTTTGTCAATGACGATAGCATGTGTAAATGTGACTGTAATACATTCCATTTAGACATGTGCCTTTCATTTTCCCAGATTGAGGAAAATGCTAGATTGAAGGTAATGCAAATGTGTTAAATCTGTGTTTATTTCATGACATGTATGTTTTCATGTTTAGGCTACTAGATTTATTTTATGACATGTATGTTTTCATATATAGGCTACTAGATTTATTTCATCACATGTATTTTTTCATATTTAGGCTACTAGATTTATTTCATATATTTCATTACATTATTGACTTCTAACATTTTATAATATTTATTCATTTTGTATTTATAGTAAGCCAAATCTTTCAAGTAATAAACATTGCTATACATATTTTTTATTGCTTGAAAGTTATTCAATTTAATCTTATGAATTATGTCTTCTAGTTTTGATACAGTTGAAAATATTGATTTTTTTAAACCTATTGTAAAAATTTTGATGTAGGCCTACCCTACTACACAACTCAGATTTTTATTAAATACAGTATTTTTCTAGAATTATTCTACCATATAAATCATATTTAGAGACTGTTTGTGTCAGTTTGCATCCCAACATCATTATGGGACACAGATTAAGCCTGATTAAGGTAGCTGGTTTCTTGGGACACAGGCTATAAATCTGGTATCCACAAATGGAGATTAAAATATTGTCACTGAAAAATTAATACAACCTAACTAGAGAGGCCCAAATAATATGGATCTGATCAGCACCTAAGAATCTTCAGCTGTAAGTGCTTATATTCTTAGATTAGATAATAGACTAGAAAGCATTTGCTGTTCAATTTCAATCAATAGTTGTTTTTAAGTCAAACACAACCATCCTGTACATGTACATTTGGAAACCAAAAAATACTCCAGTAATGTTGAATTAGCCTGAATACAACATTGAATTCCAGTAGATGTTGAAAAAACACTTTTCTTGGTCCTGAGGAATCCCCACATTCAACCCATCATTTAATGGGTTACCTTTATAAGAGCACTCAGCATTCTGCTGACTACACAGTTTCTTTAAACTAGTAAACTCAGCATCTTCAGTCCTTCAAGATCTGTATAAAGGACTTTCACTATAAGTAATTTAGCAACTTTTCACCACGCCAACATGCTTTTGTTAATAATACTATGCCATGATCTGTTAATTTTTTTAATGTCATTGTTATTTCATAGAAATATTGAAAAAAAAAAAATCCGTCCTTAGTTATATAGATCTGATATTTATGTTAGCAAATGTTTAAATTAATAAAATAAAAATCATGAAAGTATTTTTCACACTTTTATTCGCTCTTCATATTTATAGAGTATTTTGTTTCTATTAAATTGAATTATAATGAAATGTTCATTTATTAGATATGACAACAGTAAAGTTGGTTAACATCATCATATTAATCTTGATTGCCTTAAGTTTTCATGTTAAGAAACTTAATTTTAGATATAGTGAAAATAAAATTATCCAATCAATTATTAACAAACCAAAAAATAATATTAATATACTTATATTATTTTGTAACATAAGTTAAAGTTGTATCATATAAAACAAATCAATTATTACTGAAATCCATTATTGACTATACTTTTTTTTAAAAAAAGCTTATCTATTCGGAACACCTGGCTGGTAAACATATAATAAGAATACAATTATTCAATGACAATTATTCATTGACAATTATTCAAGGACAATTATTTACACAATTTCTAACCAAAGACCAAAAAAAAATGTGTTTAATGTTTAAATAGGATATCCTATATTTGAACTATTAGGCTGTGGGTTGAGCAGAACTTGGTTGATGTCCTAACTATTCATTTCTTTCTATGTTCTATGTCTGCCTGGTTGTATATTTACTAAGCTAAAAACTTCATGTGAACTTCAGTAGCATATTTGTAGTGATATTATAGAAAATGGTGAATCTGTATATATATATTATCTAAGCTTACTTCAGAATTGCAAATTAGATATAAAAAAAAGGCCATATGTATAGCAATGGACATAATACAGCCTTGGAATTCTCAGCTGGTGTTTATATTTATTACAACATTTGTGTTATATTTAGAGCCTGGGCTATAATTAATAAAAAAACAAAAATCGAGCTAAATACATTAGTTTAAAAGAGTGAGAACCGCATACAGAATTATCAGGAGAAGAAGCCGTGGTTCTGTCTTGACATCTACAAAATCAACTTCTGAAAATGATTCCAGGAATCGGTCTTAATTTCAACTGTTTTCTTTCAAAATTTGAGCATGGTTTAAATTTAAAGTGTCATTTCTTGTCTAGTCAGTCACACGGAAGCAATGTCAATGACTAACACTATATTATGTCCATGTCTAAATTAAAAACTGGTCAAATGGCGTGAAAGTGTAGGCCTACTGCTTTTAACACATTTTATTTAGTGTTTGTAAATTCACCAGCAAGAGTTAATAAATCGCCCTTTATTTTATATAGGAATCTAATGGCCTATTCATTTGAAAGACAAAAGTTGCGCTGACATAAATTAGTAATATATGTTAAAATTTTACCAATATCACAGAAATAGACCTGGCTCCTAAAAGTAAAAGACCACGGTTGTGCTACTAAGAAGCGTGTTAACAGTGCGTAAGCATTTTTTGCTATTGTTATTTTTTGTTAACTGTCATCCAAGTACTGGCGACCTTTCAATCAGAAGATATTCTACAAACTTCAATGCTGTGTTTGTGAAGGTAGCGTTTCTGTGAAAAGGTTCGCCCACATTTGGGACATGGGTAGCTGCGTGCCGCAACGGAATGTATCAGCATGTGTGAGCGGAGGTTAGAACGGTCTGCAAATGCTTTACCGCAACTCGGGTGTGAGCAGAGATAGGGTCGTTCACCTGTATGCGTGCGCATGTGACCTTTCAGCAACCAGGAGCGCGTGAATATCCGACAGCACAGCGGACACATGTTCTCGTTCTTTGCGTTTTTGGAAACCATTGACTGGAGATTTGCAGAGACCGAAGTGTGTTCATTTGAGGTTTCACCGCATTCATTTGTCGCTGTAGTGCTGAGAACTTTTCTTTTACGCCCCCTTTTCTTTACGGGTGGGTTTGCTTGAGGGGCATCTGCACTTCTTACGGCGTTTGCTGCAACTGGAGAAATGTGGTTTTCCGGAAAACACTTCACAGGACAACACTTTGTAGTTGTGCACAGTTGGGAAGGGTTGAGCTCATTAGCACAGTCTCTGTCATAGTTATCTGGGCGTATGGCTGCACTGTTTCCATGCTTCTCAACTGCCTCTTGCATTTCAACATTTGGGTGTGATGCTTTGTCGCTCGGGCTTGAGTGTTTCAAATATGGAAATAAAGTTTCCGAATTAGATTCATTTAGATTTGAACTGCACATATTGTCTTGCCTTAGTAAGATAGGTGGTGCATTAGCGACGTTGCTGAGCAAATCGGAAGCAGGCGTGGGAAAAGACTGGTTTTTATTTAGCAGGTGAAAATTAGTGGACAAACTGTTGTAAGCAGCGAAAGCAGGTACGCTAAATCCGCTATGTGTGAGCAACTGAACTCCACACTTCTGGCCAACGGTACTAGAGCCTGTACACTTGCCGCCATCTTCTGATACCGCTAGATTATTGTCCACAAAGGCCAGTTGAAAGTTGAGAGAGCATTTGGGCTTGTGATTGAGTACTGGTTGGACTGCCGTCGGACGCAGGGCCGTGTAGTCGAAGAGGATGCCTGGTGATAACATGACATTATGTGATAAGGTAGTTTGAATGGACGGAGAAATACAATCGGTTGTCAACATCGCTTTTCCATCTGAAGCAGCGTAGTAAAGCTCAAATTTATCTTTCTGGTTGACTGACATTTCATATTGACTGCTATAACTAAAAGCCATGTCTTTGAAATTGTGTTTTTCTTGTGTCTTCACTGGCAAATCGTTACTCAGCTGTATGGGGATAGTTCTAAAAAGATGAGTCACTGGGCTGAGCCTGAGGTTGCTTTCTCTGATATTGCCGGCACAGACTTGTGAACAGTGCACAACTGGTTGAGAGAAATATGCCGTATGTGTAATTCCAGACGACATCTGTGACGGTTTATGTTCTTGATATGCATTGCGTGGCTGCCCTAGGATAGCCAATTCATCCGTGTGTTTTTTCGGATCACGAGTTTTACCAACCCAAATCTGATCCTCGGTGGTTGATGTCTTCGCATTTTTTACCGGCGCGCTTCTGTTTTGCCTTTTAGGGCCGTTTTTAAAGACAGAAGCGTTGTCATTGATAATCTCGTTATCAAAGATTCCTATCGCACTGCTATTCCGGACACTTTCGCTGGCTGGAGCATCCCGAACACAATCTGACACGTCCGTCGTCATTTCATTACTAGAAGGTCCTGGAGGGTTTTTCTCGCGTATACTTCCTTGCAGAGGGCCAGTAGAAACAAAGACCGGAGTGTTATGTCCGAAAGTAGCGACGCGAATCTGTCGTATCATTGGGCTTACAGGTACACAGTCTGCACAGTTCAATGATTTCTTCTGAGCGCCAACCTCGGCGGCGTTTGCGAAAGAATTTACTGACGACCCGGGTCCATCCCCAATAAGCGGATTAATGTGTTTACTGAAAGATGACACGTTAGAACTACAAGCCGCATTCATACCATTGGGATTATGGGACCTAAAACCTGAAAGCGCTTTCATAACAGCCGGGTTCTGAGGGTCAGAACCTGAAAAGACGAGCTGATCTCTGGACTTGTTACAGGCTTCGGCGACGTCCGCAACAGAGAGCTGAAAGCAGTGCAGTGTTGCTTGAGGATTGGTCGATTGCAGCAAAATACTTTTCCCCAGTTGAATACCAGAAGAGATGGCCGAAGAATAGTGATCAGATTCAGACACATTTGTATTGTTTCGTAAAATTTGACTATTTGTAAAAACGTGCATTCCGTTGGTCTTCACAAAACTACTATCCACACTGTTTGCATTGAAACTGCCTTTCGCGTTTTGCGCGCGCAGTTCCGGGCAGAAAGAAGAAAACTGCAAACCGCCTTGAGCTGAACTGTGCTGCAAGTTTGCATGTAATTCTCGATCAATCTCTGTAGTGGTTTCAGGTTGGCATTTTTCCCTGAGGCACCTACTCGAGAGAGTCTGTGCAACTTTATCCTGCAACTTTGACAGGGTGACAGAGCATTTGTTAAGTTTCGGCACCCTTCTTTCCGCTGGGCTCGCCATCTGTCCGTTATTGAGTGCGTGGTGCTTCTCGTTCAAGTCTACTCTCACGGGTTTGGCGCTCGACAGGCTCGTTTTCATTCTCACCTCTATCCCGCCTACAACTTGTACGCTGACGTCTTTCGCGTCAGAAACATCCTTGTTCGAGGCTTCGGCGATTTCTCCGTGTCCGCCGCCGAGGAGGGCGGATTTCTGTTGCGTTGTACAAAACGGCGTGGAAGGGTCGATGTTCTGCTCCTTGCTGGCCGGAATCTTCTTTTTACGACCAACGGGGACGTAAGGGTTATTTTCTTTCCCGCGCTTGCACTTCCTTGACAGTCTTTTGACTGGGACGACGTTCAGCGTGTGGTGACGGACCTGTTTTGCCTTGGCCGACCTCGTGGTGACTTGATTTGTATCACCGACAACGAAAACGTGGCTTTCTTCTGAAACACAATAAAGCGTTTGATACACCATTGCTTGATTCATAGAGCGAAAAGAGAGTGAAAGAAAGAGAGAGGGAGGGAGTGAGACGGGATGAGAGAGGGGACGAGAGATGGGATAGAGAGTAGGCCTAAGTTGAGAATGTGACAAAGAGAAATAAAAATCAAGACTTAAACAAACCACGCCCTGAGACTTTGTAATCTAAGAAGTAGCCTACATTTTTTAAATGTTTCATCCAATTATCACCACATTTGATCAAATACTAGCTTAATAATACTATAGGCTAGACCTATATCTATTAGCATACCTATAAAGAAATCAAATATAGAATTAGAGTAGATCTATACAAAAACTATAACAGACTCATTTGTTATCAAAGTGTATACCTGAGAGGTTGGTTAATTTAGTTTCACATTTCACCTTAGGTGAATCTAAATTAAATCTCAGGCCATCCACTGGACATAGTGGCTTGAGCACTTCCTGCTTGGCCTGCACGCCGATGTTGGTATGGGCAGACGGAACTGCGCTCTCGCTGTGGCTCAAAGCTACTGTCCGAGTTGTGGTCAGTTTTGACGGGCCTTTAGCAGAGCGTATTCTTGACATCTGATTGTATGGCAATAGAAAAGAAGGGCAAAGCGCTATTGTGGTCTCTCATCATAATCAATCAAATGAATAAAATATTAACGAATAGACAAAAATGGACAAAATAGAGAGATAGATGGATAGATAGATAGATAGATAGATAGATAGATAGATAGAGAGATAGATAGATAGATAGATAGATAGATAGAGAGATAGATGGATAGATAGATAGAGAGATAGATAGAGAGATAGATGGATAGATGGATAGATAGATAGATAGATAGATAGATAGATGGATAGATTGATAGATAGAGAGATAGATGGATAGATAGATAGATAGATAGATAGATAGATAGATAGATAGATAGAGAGATAGATGGATAGATAGATAGATAGATAGATAGATGGATAGATTGATAGATAGAGAGATAGATGGATAGATAGATAGATAGATAGATAGATAGAGAGATAGATGGATAGATAGATAGATAGATAGATAGATAGATGGATAGATTGATAGATAGAGAGATAGATGGATAGATAGATAGATAGATAGATATATAGATAGAGAGATAGATAAAGAGATAGATAGATAGATAGATAGATAGAGAGAGAGAGATGGATAGATAGATAGATAGATAGATTGATAGATAGATAGATAGATAGATAGATAGATAAATAGATAGATAGATAGATAGATAGAGAGAGATGGATAGATAGATAGATAGATAGATAGATAGATAGATAAATAGATAGATAGATAGATAGATAGATAAATAGATAGATAGATAGATAGATAGATAGATAGATAGATAGATAGATAAATAGATAGATAGATAGATAGATAGATAGATAGATAGATAGATAGATAGATAGATATATCGATAGATAGATAGATAGATAGATAGATAGATAGATAGATAGATAGATAGATAAATAGATAAATAGATATGGTATTTTTATAGAAAGTCGAGAGAGAGAGACAGAACAAGAGATATTTTTTTTCGGTTTTCTTTAATTGACCAATTTATTGTTTCAGGTATTTCGCCATGAGGAGAAAATGAAAGTTTTTTTGTTTGTGGCATATTTATCAAGCCAGGGTTAATATTGGTTGCTGTATGTAGTGGCGTAGCCAGGATTGTAGGCCTACCATTGGGTGTGTAAGATAAAGGAGAGCAAAAAATGTAAGATAAGGAAAGGGCACAAAGGGTATCGTAAAAGCTGAGGGGGGGGGGCAATATCAGGCTTACTCTGAACAAGTGCACAATGTCATCTAATATATATGTGAAGCCGGCTGGCCGTGTGGTTAGCTCACCAAAAAAACACCTGACACGTCGCGGGTTATATCCCCGCCACCGGCAGATCCCTGTCGCCCTACAGGAGTTTTGGGACTAGACGTTAATATTGAGTTGTTATCACGAGCGCTTAACCGGCAGCAGTGAAACCTCTCACAGATTAATAGTCTTCTAGAGCGCACTGAGCATGCTAAAATAGCATGGATAGATGCGCTATATAAATTACCATTACCATATACCATACCATTACCATATTGACTGGCTGGCGCCATATGCGCGCTGAATTTCGGTGCCCATTTTTATAGTATAATTATACCTCTTACCGCCCCAGATATCACCAGCGGATATATTTTGAACGCCCCATTGGGTGGGCGGTGATAACACCCTTTTGGAAAACTTATGTGCTAAAGATTTGACAACCGAACCTCTCTGTGTGTCATTTAAATAAAAGTGACTCTATCTCTCTCTCTCTCCCTGTCTATCTATCTTATTGAGTATAAGAAAATATTCTGCATAGAAAAAGGGTCTGTAGTGTAGATCTATACGAATCATACGATACAACATCATGTACCCTTAGTCCAAGATAGAATCTTGTGACCAGAGACAGGTGGTGGTACGACCGCGGCTTTGTTTCCTTCCGTTTCACCACGACATTTCCACGAGTAGATCCGGGTATTTTCCACGGCAGCTGCCACTGGAGGAGGTAGTCCTGGAGGGCTCTACTTCCAGGTTGAGTCTTGGATCGGGTGGCCATTTTGGTTGGACCTTCTGGCAAATCGAAACCTGGCGTAGAGAGAAATCGTAAATTATTATTAAAGAAGGCGCCAGTTTATATTGTCAAGGCCGACCCTAAGGTTGCTGGCACGCTGTGCAAAAAACAACAGAAAACATCGGCGGTAACACCCCTCGTTGGGAACCTAGGTTCTATAGACTTAGCAACCGGTTATCTTTGAGTGTGGTTATAAGTGACTCTCGCTATCATTCATTTTAAAACGTCGTATTGAACAAAAAATGTGTTTACTACGTTCACTTTATTAATCTTCATTTGGAAAATCCCTGATGGCGCCTGGAGCCTCTGTTAACGTTATCCTGTTAAAGCATCCAAAGAGTTAGGCCTATATAACTATTCGTTATTGTCAATGTTATTCTTAGAAAAAAAATATTTTTGAATAGGCGTGAGTATAATAAACTATATAAGATGAAACACAGTGTCTTAGCAATATTTTAGGGAGCTCGCAGACCTAATATGGTGTAGATGCCCTTAATAATATAAAATACCAGTAGGCCTATCTTTTTAATTTACTTTATCATTCACACGTTGCACATACGACATAACAAACAATCTTTGGACACTATTTTACTACGAGATATTAGGACACAATCCAACTCATCGAGTACCGTGCTCATTGATAATCATACAAAGTGTAACAAAGAAAACCAATAGTAAATTTGATCTAATAATTGAGTTGAATACGGGATTAACAAACACTTACATTAGGCGACACATGTGAATCGTGGTGTGCAAAAGAGAACACGATAATGCAGATAAAAAGTGTACATACGGTTGTCAAGGCGAGTTTTTATTTAAAATAAATACAAAATTCATTTTGGAAACATTAAAAAGTTAACATTTTTATCTTACTTTGATCTGAAAAATCATCTTCTGGTAGTTTGCGTGAACCATAATTTCGAACAGCGTAAATGAAAGATTTCGGCATCTCTCTCTAGCTTGATATCCTCAAATCTAGTATAGCATCACCATTGGAGAGCACTGCCTATTTGTATGACGTCAGAGTTTGGTTTGTCCGTATCTTGAGAGTGCTTGCGATCATTTTTCGCGGAGTAATTCTTTTTTCTAAAGGTTCGATTTAGTGTTTGTTCATGGGAGTGCGCCGTAAATTTGTTGGGGGAATTTCCGTTCGTGAATAGGCAAGTGGTAATAAAGGAGAGAAAAAAACACACACTATTTTAGAGTGCATATTCTATAAGTAAAGTACCCGTCGTACCGAATTGATCCATAGGTCCGGTGAAGCAGCGTTCACCAGTTTATATGGCCACGTCATACTGTGTGATTGTGGGCCAGCACTGTGCGCCAGGATTCGAACTCGGGACCTTCGGTACGCCAGGAGAACGCGCTGCCGCACGACCATCGTGCTCTCTTGTAATCTATAGTCTAAGCTTATTTAAAGGAATGTGTGATATTCGCTTGTCTGTCTATGAAAGTAATAAATGACGCAGCCCCTTAATCACGTTGTTGGTTCCTTCCGTCTCAGAAGACAATCGATGCGTCCCTGGATCTAGACGCAGCTTAGACTATTGCGGGGGTATTGTTAGATGCGCTGTAGGGCCTATAACTGGGAGTGCATATAACAGAAAACCTCAACTGGGGCACACATGTCCAATCCATTGTTGCCAAAGCTAACAGAGCTTGCGCATTCGTCCATAGGAACCTTAATGGGATGCTCCACAAGGATCCAGACTAGGGATGTTAAACGAAAACCGGAATACCGGATTCCGGTTTTGAATCTGAAAACCGGTTTTGATTTTTAAAACCGGATTTCGGTTTGTTGGTTGGAATGTAGTCAAGTAGCACACGCTTTATTATTATTTTTTATTGGTTCTGATGGTAATGGTAATGGTAATTTATATAGCGCTTCTATCCATGCTATTTTAGCATGCTCAGTGCGCTCTAGAAGACTATTAATCTGTGAGAGGTTTCACTGCTGCCGGTTAAGCGCATGTGATAACAACTCAATATTAACGTCATCTAGTCCCAAAACTCCTGTAGGGCGACAGGGATCTGCCGGTGGCGGGGCTCGAACCCGCGACATGTCAAGTGGTTTTTTGGTTGACAGTCTGGTGAGCTAACCGCTAGGCTACGTGATCCTATTCAATGCACTATTTTACAAGTCTAAGTCCACGGTGCACAAATTATCACTATTGAAAGCTATTATCGGTTTTAATCAATTAGCCCATATTTTTTTTTAGTTCTAAAGAATGTTATGGTAAATTGTACAAAATCATAATGTATTCACACAAATCAACCTCTTGAATGCTCTGCGAACAGTTAATAAGTTTGAACTATTTTTCAAATACACCTACAAAAATACGCACATTGGTCTTTTTTGGCCTGTGACTTGTGACATTGCCGGGGGGGTGGTGAAATCGAAATCCGGTTTTAAACCGGTTTTATAGAACCGAAAACCGGTTTTGAAAACAAACCGGTTTTAACATCCCTAATCCAGACCCATTGCTATAATAGTTTAGCTCGACCCACCCTGGATTACGCATCGGCGGTGTGGGATCCCCACAAACAACACCTGGTATCTACGCTGGAAATGACCCAACGACGCGCAGCACGTCGTATCCTATAGGTCTACGGCCTCAAAACAAGCGCCACTGCTTTGGTGGCTAAACTCCATCTTGAACCCCTACAACACCGCAGAGCGGAAGACAAAGCCATACGGTAATGTACAAGAGGAGTCGGCAACCTACGGCACGCGTGCCAAACTTGGCACGCAGAGCAATTTTCAATGGCAAGCGGAAGAACCCTGAAAAGGCACCTGAAAAGATATAAGAAATGATGTGCTAAAGCAGGATGACTTTTAGACTGTTGGCACGCTGAATGAATTAAGAATCCTACTTTGGCACATGATTGTTAAAACGTTGCCGACCTCTGATGTACAAGATCATGAATGGCCACGTGGACATGCCCACACATACATGTCGCATCCAACAAGTGTCCCGCTCTTCCGGAGGTCATCAGCTCAAAAAGCGCGCCATTAGACTGTGGAACTCATTAAATTAAGCCTCCTTCACTGCCCCTTCTGTGTCGACTTTCAAGTCATCTCTGAAGGGTTGGACTAGCAAATGAAACTTCGCCCTGGGCAAAATTAGTAGTAGCGGAAACTGAAGTAGTATCAACAGTTACACATTTGGTGTAGCCTACTATAATTTATATTGTGTCAAACTTAGTTAGACATTTTAATTTTAAATACAAGGGTATCATCAAACTACAATATATTGACACGCCATTATTCTAAAATATTTTACAAACAACATAAACAGGAAAATAAGCTTTTAACTAGCACGGCAATGTGGTCATTTTTTATATGTTAACTAAATTTAGAAACAACAAAAACCATATGAGTCCTTATAACATATACTTTACATCTGTAGGCATATAAATAATTGCTTAGTGTTTAGGAAATGCTGGTTAGGCCTATAGTTTTTGAAAAATTTAACTGGTCGCCGAAATATAAAGAAACTTGAAATAGATTAAGCTTATTAAAGTTATATAAGCTATCTTGGAACGTTGTAGCCACAGGTCAATTTTTAATGTTAACTAAATTTAGAAATTAAAAAAAATAAGTTTCCTTAACATAGCCTACACTTTGCATATTATATTATATAGGTTAAGCCTATACATATAAGCTTAGATGCCCAGTGTGTGTTATAATATAAAGATAGATAAAGTTGTATACTTTATACGGTTATATTTTGAACTGTGTAGCCAGGTCAATAAACGCTTAACGTATTTGACAGTTTAACGGGAATTCATATAGCTTCTGGCTATATTGTTAAATGTTAGCCTACTCCCCCCCCCCCACATTTTTTCACTATGTATTTTTTTTCGTCCATCACGGTTGGTGACATGTGAAATGTGTAGCGTTTAAAAGCTTAGGCCTTATACATTTGGTTGAATTTGGGGAAGGGACGGTATGGATTGCTCATGACCACCTTAGACTTTTTATGCCCTAATCCATTTCGGCTCACCGCCCCCTTTTACAATTTTTTCCGCTCACCGCCCCCCCCCCCCCCAACTTTTTTTGCGCCTATTCCCCCCACCCCCTGGAAGTTAAAGGGTCAATATAGTTTACGCAATTTATTTTAGACCAATTAGATTTGTGCGCTTTTTTTTATTATTAAAAAAAAAACAACTGAAAAAGAAACTTATTGTAAGAATTAATTTAAAAAAAACCTAAACAAGAGGCTAAATAAAAATCAATATTAATGTGAACCATTTGCCTGGTGTGTTGCTAGTAGTTTATCTATATTTGTTTCATTTTTGGTGGCAAAAGCCTCAGGTCTCCACAAACAATTAATGCACGAAATGTTTATTTACAGCTGTTTAACGTAAATTATTTTAATCCTCTAATAATTAAATCTTGTTATGAATACCATAATGCTAAATTTATATAAAGAAATAATAATTAGTCTGTAATATTTGTTATATTACAAAACAGAACTTGTTTGGGATCACTATTGGTTCCTGATTCACGAGCTATCTTCAGAATCGCTTCCAGACCGTCATGACCGAGTCCTTATCATCCCAGCCTGATCATGTCTGCTACGGTGTGCCAGAGGGGTCTGTCCTCGTCCCAGTTCTTTTCACCCGTTACACCCAACCCCTCTCCTTTGTCATCGAACGCAACAACCTAAAATATCATTTTTTTTGCCGATGACACCCAGCTCTATAACAGTGCTAAGCCTGAACTACTTCGATGGGCTCCTTTCTTCCATCTCCATCTGTTTTCCGGACATAAAGAACTGGATGACGGAAAACAAGTTGAAGTTGAACAGTGAGAAGACTGAAGCTCTTATCGTCGGTACGAGACAGAGGGTTGTGTCCCTCACTGCGTCGGATCTCCAACTGGCCGACGCAATAGTACCTTTCTCCTCAACTGTCAAGAGCCTTGGCGTCTATCTCGACTCCACGCTGTCCATGCAGCCCCACATCTCCTTTCTCACCAAAATCTGCTTTTTCCATCCGCGTCGCATTGCCGCCATCCGTCGCTATCTGACCAAGGAAGCGTGTGTTAAGCTTGTCATCTCTCTCCTTTTTTCCCGCTTGGATTACTGCAATTCGCTCTTGGCTGGCCTCTCCACCTCCTCCCTTCAGGGCCTCCAACGTGTTCAGAACTGTCCTGCCCGACTGGTCCCGAAGAAGAAGAATTCGACGCATACTACTCCTCTGCTCCGATCTCTGCACTGGCTACCCATTAACCACCGGATCTACAACAAGCTAGCGTCTCTATGTTACAAGTGCCTGAATGACTCTGCCCCCAACTACCTTCGCTCCTGTCTCGAGCTCTATACTCAATCCCGTTCACTCCGCTCGGCTTCTGATACACTTACACTTCAGATCCCTCGCGTGAAACTGGTGTCCGCTAGCGATCGGGCATTCTCATATGTGGGCCCGTCCGCATGGAATGCCCTCCCACTACAACTTCGACAGGCCCTAGCTTTGACACCTTCAGAAGCCGGCTGAAGACCTAGGCCTACCTATTCAACTAGCAGTTTATTATTTCATTATTTATACATTTTTGTCTTTTATTCGTTGTCTGTACTTTGTCTGTAACTGTTGAAAGCGCATAGAATTGTTTCCAACGGGATATGCGCTATACAATTCTTCTTCTTATTATTATTATTACTATTGAATCAAATGTGGAAACATTTTTTTTAATTAAATTAACCCGTTTCATTTTAACTAATATTTCTAATGTTTTTTTCTTTTATAAAACTTTGAAATGATCAAACTGTAAAAAGTATGGAAAATTATATAAATATTATACGACTAAAGAAGTTATTTGTATATTTTCAAACATTACATTAACTACCTAGTTTGTGTGATTACTACGTATCTATTCCACTAAACGATAGTTATGAGATAATACATAAATTGTCAAACACACTAAAGGACATCTCAGTATTAAGACTGAGATCAAAATATCATTATTATTAGAACCTTATAACATCACAATTTTCTTTATAACTACGCTACGCTACCAGACATTCAAACTTTACATTTAGCTTACGTTTATTGAGAACGGGGATCGGTCGGTGGCAGGGATAGAACCGTCGACATGTCGGTTGACGTGTCGGTTGCACCAGCCGTCTAATACTGACCCCTACTTCTTGGAAAAGTCATTGCGATTCCTATTTCCTATTAGTATAATAATTTGTAGGCCTACTATTGGGGGATATCACATATTTAGCAGCACTTGTGTTTACAGTTTACATCACATTTCATCCAAAAACTAATCGATTGAAATAGCTGAAGTGTTTAAAGTATATCAGGTACAGTTGTACCGCTCACTTGCCATTCACCGCCCCCCCCAAATCGCCCCCCCCCCAGGAACGTCAGCGCCCCCCTAAAGTCTCCCACCGCCCCCCACCCGGGGGGGGGGGGCGATAACGCCCTCGTTGAGAACCTATGCTAATATTTCACGTGAACTTTTCATGTGATCGATTGAGTGGGAAAAAAATGTCTGCTGCCTACTCCATCTCTATCCCTTTGAAAAGAAATGTGAGAAATGAATTGTCACCATGGACGGACACGGCGTATAGTACGCGACATGCAAGCATAATAATAATTGCATGAATCCTATAGAGCATAGGTTCTCAATCTTTTTCGGCTCACCGCCCCCTTTTACATTTTTTTTCCGCTCACCGCCCCCCAACTTAATTTTAGCGGAAACATTTGTTAATTAAAGGGAGATAATTAACCCTTTTCATTTGAGGTAATATTTCAATTTGTTTTTCTTTTATAAAAAACTGAATGGCTTGCATTTATAACTTTGAAATGATATGATAGAACTGTAAAAAATTATTTAAAAATTGTATAAATATTATATGACTAAAGAATTTATATGAATATTTTTAAGCATTTCAATAACTACCCAGTTTGTATAATTACTACGTATCTATACCGCTCAGTTATTGTGGTTACCTCTTTACAAAAGATTCAAACGCATTAAAGGACATCTCGGTAAAACGAGTAAAATTAGTAATATTAGCCGATATTAGGGCGACAGTGCGGTGAACCAACCATATGACAAGACGGCCGCATAACATATTTGCCAAGTAGGCCTACTAACCCCTACTTCATCGAAAAGTCATTGCGATTCTTATTTGTTCAATAATATGTATGCCTACTGTTGGGGGATATCAGATATTTAGTAGCACTTGCGTTTACATCATATTTCATCCAAAAACTAATCGATTCAAATAGCTGAGTTGTTGAAATTATAGCAGGTACGTATGTACCGCCCACTTGCCCTTCATCGCCCCCCAATCGCCCCCGGGAATGTTATCGCCCCCCTAAAGCTTCTCATCGCCCCCTGGGGGGCGATATCGCCCCCGTTGAGAACTTATGCTATAGAGCAAGCGTCGGCAACCTTTTGCTAATAGTGTGCCAAACTAGGATTTCTAAATCAATCAGCGTGCCAACAGCTTAAAAGTCAACCTGCTCTATTGCACTTAAAAATATTTTTACATGACAATTAATTTAACTCTGTAGCAAGACCAAGGCCAAAAGCAAAAGAAATTTATAGAGAAAATAGTTAAAGCGTTGTATATATATATATATATATATATATATATGTATAGAAAGCTCTGTGGGTGTATTCAACCAATCATATTTATTAATTTAAAGACACTTGATCTTATTGCATAGTTTTGCGATTTCATATCGAGCACGTGTCTTCGCTAGCTGAGTGGATAACGTATCGGACTGCCATGCGGGCGACCCGGGTGCGAACCTCCAAATAGTCTATACCTTTTTTCTACATTTTTTTTTCAAATAATGTTAAATTAATATTAAAATTGTAAGTCTACGAGCAACACCGGGCAATTAAGATTTTTGTTAAATAAAAAGACGTGCCTATTTTTTACTCGATTACAATAGTCTATATAAATGTCTTTAGTAAAAAAATATATTAAATTTTTTTTTTAAATCATCGTTGTCATTGTAGTTGATTTAGCTTGTAATTAATAAAAACAATTAACGTGTTTGTGATTATCATGCTTTTTATTTGCATATATATATATAATAGATACAATAATTTATTGGTCTACTAAACTTTCACAATTATGGTAATTATTGTCTAAACATTATCATTTGGTACACAAGAAAAAGATCTAGCCACTGATCAGTGGATCTAACTAACAGTTACTAATATTAATTTATTGTTATCTCAGTTATGTGTTTAAGTTTTTACCATATAATTTTTACACCACCTTTTTAAGCGGCACAGATACGTAGTAATCAAACAAACTGGGTAGTTAATGTAATGTTTGTAAATATACACATAGATCTTTTAGTCATAGAATAGGCCCTATTTATATAATTTAAAATTTAAATAAAAAATAACAGTTTAATCATTTCAAAAATATTAGCGCAAATAAAATGCGTTAATTATCTCCCTTTAATTAAAAAAAAGGTTTCTACATTTTATTCTTTTGACATAGATCTAGTGATGCCAAACAAGTTATGTTACTGTTTGGTAAGATAAAAAATATTACTGACTAATTTGTATTTCTTTATAAGTGTAAGTTAAACCAAAAGCTGAAAGTAGAAGAGCGAATGACTATCAGTTGAGAATAGCAGATTACTTAATACTTTCCCAAGCTAAGCAGCTTCCTTCCAGATTTTTCTGCAAATAGGCACGTTTGGATGCCCATTTTTTAAATGTTTAAAATTCAACTTGCTGCATTTTAAAATCGCAAATAACCACCCACTTGAAAGACGATCCACCTCAAGAAGGTTGTAGTAAGATCAAGCTAGTGAGGCTTGATGAGGTAGGAGTCCATGCATTTGAGTAGGCCCTACTTCGATCAAGTTCGATGTACATGTACTTTTGAAAAAGTCTGTCTATCTAAATATATGCCTTAATAGTTAAATTTAAAGTTAGCCTACGCTTCGTCAATAGAGGTTCGGTGGGGATGGGAATAGCCTTCAGCGACTTGGTTCAATTTAGTTTGGCATTCCCCCATCATTTATGAAATAAAGTTAATTGTTCTAATTGTTCAAACGATTCCAGCTGTAGATAAAGTTAAAACATTTGTGTAATTAAAAATGTGGTCTATCGATTATGCCAAGTAAGTTCTACTTGTGAAACACAGACAGATGACTTCGGGACGTAGTTTACAGTAAGAGACAGTCAATTTAATTTTTGGAAAATTTTCTGGGAAAAGTAAACGACCCTCGGGGTCACCCTGGAACCGCTTCGAACGCCGTCTTCTGGTAGGACTTATAATAGGACCGCGGACCCCGGTTTGAGAACCACTGGGTCTTGACCCCGATTGCCGAAGAAAAAAAAATTCAATACTACAGTGTTACGTAAAGCAGTTTAGCTAAGACTCCATAATCACCTGCATAGCCTATTGATCTACGCTGCCTCTCATTAAACTATCTATTTCTTTTTTTAAGTCAACTTGAACGCCTCCAATATAAATCTAACAGGTCGGAGTAGCCTAAGCTTACGAGGGTATAAATGTCAACCAATGGTGCTGTTCAATATGTTTTTAAACATAAATCTGTTATATTCTTTTTTTTTGTCCACTGTGCTTTCTCTGCGCTGCCCTTTCGTGCACATTTGTTCTGGGTTACCGTCCTCGGAGTCCTCGTGCCATTGTTTAAGACAAAGTGTTTGTAGCCTATATAACAGGTCTAGATTCTATTCCATAAACGTTTATTTCATTTAACATTAGGCCTACCATATGCAGCCATGTTTTCCTTAATTGCTATATCTTATCTTATCTTATACATTACAGACGCTCCTTCTATAAAGAAGATTATTGCGTCCTACGCAACTTAAGGCCTATAGTATGCAGCATACATGATATCTATGCATGCCGGCCCTGTTTGTAGTGTTTGTAGAGACTATAGCGGTCACTAGACCAAGGCCAAGGCCTAGGGCAGGGGTCGGGAACCCATGGCTCGCGAGACAGATGTGGCTCTTTTGATTGCTGCATCTGGCTCGCAGACAAATGTTCGATTATTTAAAAAATGTTTTTTTTATACTTTTTGATCTACATATTAATTGCATATTAATATTTCATTCTACAAATGAGCTAAGGTCTACTGCAGCTCAGCATCAGAAGAATTCAGAGACATAATTATTGTAGGCCTACTTTTAGTGTTGAAAATACACAAAATGTACACATTTACTTGAATTTTTAGTTTTAAACAAAATGTATGGCTCTCACAGAATTACTTTTCAAAATATGTGGTGTACAGACTCTCTCAGACAAAAAGGTTCCCGACACCTGGCCTAGGGCCTACATAACAATAATTAAGTCTCCAAAACTAGCCTAGTAGCCTATACAAATTTTATTGTAGGCATAATATATAAAAACTCATATAATTATATATAATTCTAAACGTTCACATAATATATAAGCTATATATATATATATATAATAGCCTATATATAGGCCTATATATAGGCCTAGTGTCTTATATATTACAAACGCTCCTTCTATAAAAGATTATTGCGTCATTTGCGTCTTAGTTCATCCGTGGTCCGAGTCTAGTCTTGCATTTTTAAATATGTTTTAAATGATGTTAATAAAGTAACTGGTTTTCCTGGTTTGTTCAGGCAACCCATTCCATGCCCGAATGTCACTCGGGAAGAAAGAGTAGGGGAGAGTGGGGAGAAATGACCCACCAAATAGTCTTTCTTGATAAACTGTGTCTAATTTATACAAATATGTATATTTAACTATGAAATTGTAATAGATGTTAGTCTAGCCAATAATACAAGTTAATATACCTTGTTTATCCCTTAATTATATATAGATTTATAGATAATAAATAACAATTGATGTACATATAGGTGGGGAGAAATGGCCATAGCATGGGGAGAAATGGCCCACTAGGTGGGGAGAAATGGCCCTGAATGCTTTTTTTGCTATTTCCTACCATTTAGCTTTTGAAAAGTAGGCTATATGTAAACTGTATCTTAGCATGAACATTTTACATATTTAGTAATATAAAAAAAAATGTATTTAGTCCACTTTTTCATCCCGTTGAATGCTATGGTATTTGGAGTCCTTTTAAAATCTTGACATTTGAATAGAAAAATTATAATTTCATAATTAGACATTTAGAAATAACATGTTGGTAAAGTCTATTTAATATTCATAGTTGTTATAATCATATTAATCATATTTTAATAAGCAATAGATTGCATATGCTTACTATAAACTATATATAGGGCTACATTCACTATTATTGGCTATTGAATTTGTAATAATAAAAAAACAATCTTTAAAAAACACAATAGTTTCTAATATCAAAATATATTTAATTAGTAATTTAAATTATTATCAATATTAGTGGTAAATTTAAATTAATTTACTATAAAACAGTTGTTTTAAAAGGATAGTTTGCTAAAAAAGTTAGTTTTATGGGTGGCCATTTATCCCCACAAATTGTGGGCCATTTCTCCCCATAGGGGGGTTGTGATATAAAAATATTTTTTAAAAAATTACAGGATATAAAAGATAATTTAAAATATCATATTGTTATATCTAAATAATTGATATATTAAGAAAATGACTTTCCAATTATTAAGACAAAAAAAGCTTAATTTTGATTAAAAAATGTCAAAGTTCAAAAAGTATATTTTGTTAACATAAAATTTCAAACATATCCAGTCCAACAATTATTGAACATTTCGCCCGGAAATTGATGGAGGACCATAAAAAGAATGTACTTAATACATTCATTTACATCCTAAACATTAAGGTCCAGCTTTTTTGGATATAATAGGGGTGGGCCATTTCTCCCACCTGGCCATTTCTCCCCACTCTCCCCTATATATGCTACTTAGGCTATATGCATTTGTTCTCGCATAAGGGATAGTTGTCTATAACCATACTAGCAAACTTAATAATATTGTAAAAGTAACCACATAGACATAACAGGTGTATAGGTCTACATTTAGCCTATCTACAATAACCAATAACCCCGTAGCGCGAATGAAGTATAAATAGTTGTCGGTGTTCTAGGTTTTTTCTAGGTATTTCTCCGTGGTAGATATATGTGGATCTGAATCGTGCTCTTAAAGTGTACTCCGCACTCGCTGTGTACTACACAGTAGCGTATAGCGGTGCGAGGCTCGGTATGGTGTTTTTTTTATGCTGTGTATTTTCATGTTAATCTGCATTCTAATCAACTAGGATTTATAAATGTGCATTTTGTTCATGTGATAGTTTCTAGACCAATGGTGTTTTTAAATGATAAAATAAAGAGTTAAATATAAATAGGCATTTAGCCTATATATATATTTATACCTTTAGCCTACATATCGAATATCGTGTTTACGCTATGTTTAAAAAAAAACTAGAATCTACGTCTCACGTATAAACTTATAAATTAATAATAAAAACACGATCCGATATCATATTCATATTATATGAATAAATTTTAAATAGGCTAATAAAATATGTCTACGCTAGGTCCATAGGTCATTTCCAAATTTCGAAAATCATTCATCATTACTAGGATTAGAAGGCTACTAGGCTATTCGTTAATCTTTTTTTTTTTGTCGTTAGCCTGGCCTAGCCTAGTCGATTTAAATTTGAAATACAGGCTATACCAGAGTACGACTATTTTTCATTCGCATCCTTGTTTCGTTTTTTCAGCATATCGACACGCGTGAAATGGAAGCATCTTACTGTTACTAATAAAGTAATAAAGCGAAGGATTTACTATAGGCCTACATTTCCTATAACTTACACAATGGTAAAGAAAAGCGTAGACTTGGAGGTAAGTTAATTTTATACGATTGTCACAAACACAGTTGCCTAGGGCTATTCGTTTAGTTAATGAAATAATGATGTAATATTTAACTAAATTCGGTAATAACGTAATAATAAGTGTTTTATTTACACTCGTGTTTCCGCTAAAATTAACTCTTTTCCAGGGGCCTTTGCCACGGTAGGTCATAATTATTAGAACGTTAACCCTGAATTAAACTTTAATTTAGACTTGCAGTTTGATATAGCTTTTTAATAAAAGACAATTTAAAGGTCTGCATTTGTTTATATTATCCTTATGACACGCGCTAGCATTATAATATATATATTATATTTGTGAAATGATCGATTAGTCTGTGCTGTTATTTACAACTTGACCTAGTTTCCTTTTTTTTTGCGTATCTAGTTAGGCCCACAGAATAGGTATACCGTATACCTATTCTGTTGTTAGGCCCACCTGAGGTTAGGCCTATACTAGTATAGTATAGTATTGTCATAGACATAGTTTAGTCAAATAGGCTAGTCTAAAATATATCTAAATGCAATCATGATATATAATAGCCTATATCCTATATCCATATATAAGCATATATAATATTTATATAGTATAGGCTATACTATAGGATAAAAGTTTATATTTATATCTATATTATAATGATATTATAATATATCTATAATATATTTATAATGAATAATAATGGCATTATAGTTGTTTACATTTTATGTTTTGTGTGTGTGTATGTTTTTTTTCCCTTCTTCTTCTTCATTGTACTGTTAGACTGTTAGACCTGAGGAAAAAGTCCACAATTTAAGGGTAATTTGATTGCCAATGCTCTGGTATCAAATAAAATTTAAAATAAAAAATTACTACATTTTAAGTAAAAAGATATTCATAGACTGGAAAAAATGTACAATAGCAAATAAAAATATAGGCCTACTGCTAGATATATTTCTTTACTCAAATTCTAAATGTGCACCTGAAAATAAGAGATGTAGTGTAATGTTTCTCTTCAAACATACATGTTCACATCTTATCTTTTCTGTGACAAAGACTAGTTCTATATAGTCTACTAAGTCTGGTCTTGCATTTTGAATAAAACTATTTAATAAAATCTTATGGTTGCTGGAGTTTTGCTGACTGTATCTGTGGCAATCCCACCCTTATCTTATTCTCTTTGATTACTACTTCCTCCCCCCCCCCCCCCCCCCCATCAATCCAATTTAAAGTATTTCTGTTTTACACTTTTTTCTTTTCTTTTATTTAAAGGATCACAAACAGACTATTCTCTGTAATTACTAAAATATGCATACTGTGACTTTAAATCTCATTGCATAGTATTTCCATTGCAAGCTTGCATAAATTAGAAGAAACAAATCATGAAAGCTGTTCAGAATAAAAAACAACAACATTTGCATGTTAATTGGACATGTGAAGCTATCTAAGCAATTGCAATTCATGAATTGAAGGCACAGTGTCATTATCACTATGTGTGCAAAACAATCTGGGCATTGTGCTTGCCTTCATAAGCTTAGTATTTCTATAATTTTTTGAGGTTTTCAACTTGTGGCCCTTAACAAATTTCTAATACATGTAAAATGTACCAAGGAGGGTTGATTAAACTTAAGGCTCTATAGTTTTCAAAAGTATATCCACTGTTTCAGACCAAGGCATCTTCATTCATCAGTGTGGTGTAACAGCCTGGCTTATCATAGCCTTCTACTCAGATATATATCAGCTGTTTTTTGTTTTTTCTCCATGCTTGGTCCTCAAGCTGTCAGTCAGTTTCCTCACTGTCCACCTAAGTCTAGACCTTCCTTTTCACATTTAACACCACTAGGGTCTAGGAGATATGAACTTTCACCTCTCTATGTTAAACATCTTCTCTATATAGCCTAACCCTTTAAAAATTAATAGAACGAAAAGCTGAAGACTTGATCATGGACATTCATGTTGTTAACACGTTTTAATTAAAAGTTTTTAAAAGTTTATTTAAGAGCAAAAGTTGTTTTGTCTTTTAAGTATTTTTTGGTGCATGTAATTACTTAGCAGACTGTGGTGTAGCAGCAGCAAATTCTCATGCACTTCCAAATATATTCGGTTCAATTGGGGCTAAGCAGACATGTTTTTCTTGGGTCTGGTGTCTATAGGATGTCTACCCGCCTCTGATGACATTCATTTCCAAAAAGCTAGGCTTTGTGCTGGCCACACAATCCCCTTGTACGCCATGATCACAGAAACTGTTGAACTTTTTTAATGATCATTATGCTATATTATATTGTTCAAATATTTTAACATTTCATGAGTTGAACTTGAAAATGATTAAGGGCTGAGGGGGACATTCTTACCCACCCTTTGATATCGCATTACTCATTAAAGGTAGGCCTACTTGTCATTGCCATGTTGACTGGAACATTACACTCTACTCTAACCTACGTCCATTAGTGCATGCATACAATTTATGAATCTCTTGCAATAAAAAATAATTGTTCTCAGAAGAAAAAAAAACGTTACAAGACGTCATAATCTGAAGTTATTAAATCCCATATTGTCTCTCTCTTTCTCTCTCTCTCTCTCTCTCTCTCACTGAGATAATTTGTCTCCCTTGGCCAACAAGAGGAAAGTTACCGAATACCACTTCCTCTTGTGCCAGTGCTACTAGGCAATACGCTGACGTTGGAAGATAAACTGCGGTCAAGTGTTGATAAAAACTCCCTTGAACAGTTTTTTTTAACTTATCTTTCTAGTTTGTACGCTTGCACCAAGAGTTAAACCATTGCGAGTAGTTATACTTTTTTTTTTTTTATAAAAGAAGTTTAAATGGCAGTTTCGTAACTAGAAGGGGGAGGTGCGGGTGCCCGATTTTCCGATTGGCGATAAATCGACACTTTAAATAAGTATACACACTCTCTAGATCTATACCCCAAAAAAATAAAAATAAGCTGATAAAAATTGATTTGTTAGGATTAAAATTATAATGTTGGAAAAACAATAATTTCAACACACTAATCTGCCTTACCCTCTATGTTCATTTCCTAAGAACCAAAAACATTTTTTTAAATAGGCGCCAATTTTAGCCACGTCCCCCCAGGCCCAGGCGCCATTTTCTCTAGTTGCCACTGGTTAAACTGTCGGAGTTTATCCCAACTAAGTTTAAATTACAAAATAGAGAATTCAAAGGCTGCACAATATTTTTTTAACACATTCAAAATGGAATCATTCCTAGAACGAGGCTGTTTCGTTTGTTACGTATTCTGTGTTCATTTGAAATAAACAAGTTCTTTGATTTATACGAAGAGTCCTGACCAGCTTAGTAAGGTTACGTCTGATGCAAGAGCTGAGAAATTATGGACGTCAGCATAAAATTATATTACCTCTAAAAAAAATAATTATAAAAACCAAGTTTGTCTACCACGCGAAGACAACATGGTAAAATGATGTAATGCTCAGTCGTTA
The DNA here is from genome assembly GCA_949126835.1 of Anisus vortex. NCBI lineage: Eukaryota > Metazoa > Mollusca > Gastropoda > Planorbidae > Anisus > Anisus vortex. The sequence continues at coordinate 22,888,926 of OX421499.1, forward strand.
GATCAGACGTGGCTATCTGTATCTGCTTTGTGATTTAATTTGTATAATACATTTCGACCTTATATATTGACATGAAGTGATGTATGTATCTTTAGTCCTAGTGTCTAAATGATGTAATGCAAGGGAGCGAATCCCAACAATTTTTTTTACACTACTCATTGAATGTCATTGATTATGCTTAGGTCAATAATATCGATGATAATAATATATATACTCTTTGCACTGCAGGCCTATCCAAAGTAAGTCAAAAGTCATTGCATTTGGATGCCTATCAGGACCTTATGGCTTATTCAGTACAAATAGAGAAACTTTCTTACCCTTTAAAAATGGGAACATAGTTTTTAAGAGTTGTCCCGATTCCTTGGTTCACTCTGACACTTGCAACTTACTTGCAAGATAGACCAGACTTTCGTTTTGTTTATGCCCTGACAGCAGTCATCTCCCCCCCCCCCCCCCCCCCCCCCAAACCACCTTTCTTTCATATCAACAGTACCACAAAACTGGTGTTTGCTGAACCTTTATTTACAAGTCCACAAAACAAATCTGATTCGGCGCCGCTAGGTCGGCCCGAAGTCAGCGTCCGGCTTGCCGGTGTTGTTGTTTTTATCAGTACATGGTTAGGATTAGGGCAAGTTTGTGCTTTGCACGATGTTATTACATAGTATGAAAGCACTGACAACTGGCAAGGGTGTCCGACGCTTGTGACCAAAGAATAGAGATCGTCTTAGCAGTGAAACTGGGGGAGGGGGGGGGGGGAAAGCATGGAGGTCTAGTAGCAAGGAATTGTCGAACCAAAGGTTCGAGTCTTGTGAAGGCTAGGATTTTTTTACCACTGAGTCTACCCAGGTCTGACGGGTACCCGGCATTCAGTGAGATAGAATAGAACGCGGCTAGCCGTTGTGCCGGCCACACAATCCCTTTGTATGCCGTGGCCCCAAAATGTATGTACACTGGTCTGAATGGGATACTTATTTCTTTTACAGTGGAACTAGTTTAACAGTCAACATTATATTACATGTACCGTCATTATTGCATACATTTTCTTACCCGCGTAAGCGCACTTTTTATCTTAATAATCTTGTAATGAGCACAGTATGTTTTAAAATGTCCTTTTAATATACCCTAGTCGATTTTCTCAATCCTCGACTCTCATAAACTATACGCTAAAAACAAAACTATGTATGGTAAGAATGTAAATGATAACGTTTAGTTTAAATGATACGGCTCTTTTAGGTAGAACATTCGGATGAATGTGATGTGATGAGCAGGGGCGAAGCCAGCATTTTTTCCAAGGGGGGGGGGGCTGAACTTTCGCGCAACAAACATTTACCAAATTTTTAGCGAATTAGGTACTTATTTTTGCACACATGTCTGCTCTGACTGATTTGGTAGCAACTCGAAGTTGACTTGTTAGATGTTAATCTGTGAGCTGACTTCGGTATCAACTTATAGTGAATTTCATCCTGGTAAAAAATTGCTCACAACAATATGTGCTGCCAAAAAAGTGAGATCATTTTCCTGGTATGTTGGTCTAAATTTGGGTGCTTTCTACATACATAGTTTTTGTTAAAAGTTACCAAGTCATTGATATCATATCGTCGTTGCCAGTGCAAAACCGGCCAAGTCGGAAATAGCTAATTTTTCAGGAGAAGCAAAAAACTGCACAGATCGAGTTAACGAATCAACGTCGCCGTTATTTTTAGAAATAAAATTGGAGAAAATCTATTGGACAAAACTACAAGATATTTTTTAGACATCATGGAAGATGTCCCAAGGAACATTTTGGTACAAAAAATATGAAAATTTCCGACTTGGCCGGTTTTGCACTGGCAACGACGATATGCTTTTCTCAAGTCCACATCAGACTACAAGTAATCAACTCCATTAGACAGCTATTAGGACTGTCCTCGGGTACAAAATCAAGTGGTTGAGGAAACAGCTTAAAATCCTTTTCACATTTTCTGAAATTATCAAATCTGTTTGTAAATTCAGTACACAACTTGTCAACATTTTCAGCATATTTGGAGCCATCAAAATCTGCTAGTCCTGCTTTTCTGAGAGCCAGAGTAGGAAAACGAGTGAGTGTTTTTTTATTCAACTGGGTCTTAAAAAATTGTAATTTATTCTCAAATGAAGAAATATGCTCATATATCTTGTTTACCAACTGATGTTTACCTTGTAGTTTCACATTTAAAGCTAACAGATGTGTGTATGATGTCAGTTAGCAAAGCAAGGTCATTTAACCAGTCATCATTGCTTAAATATGCAACACCTTGTTGCTTATTTATCTTGAACTTTTCAATGTCCTTTATTAAGTTCCAAAACCTTTTCAAAGTTGCAGCTCTACCGAGCCAACGAACTGCAGTGAAATATGGAATATCGGGGTAATGGGAGTCCAGTTCTTCTAAATAGGACTTCAATTGCCCTTTGTTCAGTCCATGAGCGCGAATGTAATTTACACACTGAATCACATCTTTCATATTCATGATATCAGTGAAACCAAGTACCTTTGTGCACAAGTTTTCCTGGTGTATAATGCAGTGATTAACCACACAGCCCCTTCAGTACAAATGGTGTTTAAAAACTTCTTCAAACATTCAAAATTCGTGTGCAAAATAATAAAACAAACACTATTAGCTGGGGCCAAACCGACTGTGTTTAAATAAACTGGTTTCAAATAAATAAGCAAATACCGTATTTAAATTTGTAAGGTTTTGATTTTCGTTCAGTGTGTGTTGAAGAATTATTATTAGCACTTCAATTTAAAACTTATCTAAATCGTACAGTGTACTTTTGGTGTTAACAAAATGAAAATCGCTGTTTTCACCTTGCTTTATATTTAAATGACGCAAATTTCTTTTCATTTGGTATGTGGTCAATTCAAAACTTTAAATTTTTTTTCACGATAATGAAAAAAATTCGAAATTCGTGTGCAAAATAATAAAAACAAACACTATTAGCTGGGGCCACACCAACTGGGCTGGTGGGCCGGGTTGCGGGCCGCCTGTTGCACACCCCTGATCTGTATCATAGCCTATAATCTATATCGTGTATTTTGATAACAGTGTACAAAATAGGCATACCGTATTACTGTAACGGTCTCATGTTGGGACCATGTTATTGTTAACCTTCACACAAATGAACCATCACGCTAACCCTAATCTTCACAATATATAGGGACCAGGTACAGGTACTACAGGTACCCATGCTGTTACCGTAATCTCCACTTACGGGTGCTCGCTAGGTCTTGTTGGCTATCTTATATATCTGCAGACACAAGGTTGTGGGAAAAGTTAGCATCCACACAACTATTGACCTTGGGTTGGGGGGTGGTGGAAAATAACAGTTTTCACAATAGTTTAACTACTTGAACATACTCAAGAGAATCAGACAAGAAATCAACTTGATTGTCCTTGCAACTACGATAATGAATTAAACTCAAGGACACGATAAAAAAAAATCTCAACAATGGTGTGTGATTAGCATTGACATAATAGACAACTAACTTTTTTTTGCTCTTAAGGATCATGATAAAGTGACACCAATGTTAGTCTATTTTTTTTTTCCTCCCTATTTTCAAATTGTCATAGCTAATCGGCTAAATGTATGCGCCGGCAGTTCACGCTAGAAAGTGTCGGACGGTGCCGTCACGCGACTGTCATATAAATTTGGCGGGCCCTGTGGACCGTGTAGGATAGACGCACATGTTCATAGAAGCGGATACTGCAAAATTATCATATTGATTAAGGCGACCGTTGGTCTTGTGGAAGGTGAAATACGCTGGAAGTTGTTTTATTGGGGGGGGGGGGGCGTTCGTCATTTGGACGGAAGAACAATCCCACGTTTGTATGTACAATACAATTGTATGTATAGCTTTTACAATAAATCTAAAATATTTCAAATCCTTCTTTATCATCTCGCTCTCTTTGTCACTCTTTGACCGCAGCTGAGCCCCTCCCCCTTTCCCGCGTTATATTATTATATTATATTATTTTGTGTCTCTCCTATTCTATCAAATGTAGCACACCTGTTACATCTTGTCACTTACGATCTCTCACTTTCGCGCAGCTTTCAGATTGCATAGACCAGTGACAGTGAGCCCCCCATCCCCCTTTTCCAAACTTTTAACGCAACGCGATTACTTATTACTTGTGCGATCACTCGCTCGCCAAGGGGAGCAGTTGTTAAACATATGCCTTATAAATAAAATAGTAATTTTTTAATATACTTTAAAAAAATCATAAATCTAACGCTCAGATTTGCAGATCTAACTAAACTTTACTTAATGGAGCGAAAATACATATGGGCAAACTTAATTAAAATAGTACCGTATTAATGATACTTATGCCACAAATTTTAACCACTCTATCACTTAAGAAATATATCTACTCTAGTTATAACGTAGTTGTATATTACTTTATATACATCAGGCCCCACGAGAGGGGGGTACAGCCAGTACGCCGTACCGGGGCCCATAAGAGCTTAGGGGGCCCATGAATATTAAATTTTAAAATTGAATTGGCAATTACTTCAGTAATAGCTTTAAAATCTTTATTATTTGATCTCAGAATAATTGAGATTTATGTTAATATATTATTTTATCCCAAATGAAAATCAGAGATGTCTTTGTAATGACGTTAAGAGGAAGTGATACGTAGTAAACATACAAACTGGGTAGTTATTGTAATGTTTTAAAATATACATATACATTCTTTAGTCATAAAATATTTATATAATTTTTATCTATCTTGTGTAATTTGATCATTTTAGAGTTGTAAGCCATTTTATTTCCAAAAGGAAACAAATAAGAAACATATTATAAATATTAATGTAAAGAAAATGTGTTAATTATCTCCCTTCAATTAAATTATCCAAAATTGATGATAATAATACCAAACGAGTTAATTGTTTTAATATAACTATTTTACTTCTGAAAATGCTCATCTATCTTAATTGGCCTTAAATTAGGGAAAGAGTTTAATGTTTTGAAATTGATTTCACGGAAAGATATGTCCAGTTTCAATGCAAATCCATTCCAGTGGCCCAACACTTCAAGTGCTTTTGGACCAAGTCCTGTAAATGTAAGTTTACCTCACTAAAACGTTGTCGCCATGTCATTCAGAAAAATTGGCTTCACCAGTCAGTTCTCCTCATTCAATAATGGATTTTTTCTTTCTTTAATATACATCTTAATTGACGAAACGAATCTATCCAAGACTTTACCTATACTCCGTGTGACTTTATTCTAGAAGGGACTTGAGAAACAATACAATTGACAATCTAAACTTAAACAATAGATTCAATCACAGATCGCAATTCCAATGATGGGAGCTTTGCATACAAACATTCCTGAACTAAAACAGTTGACGTCCAGTGTGATTCCCATGTAGTTCGCCATGCAGCACCCACTTAATTACGCTGACATACGTTGTTTTTACAATATTCTTGGAGGTCTCTCGCGTGCCACTGAAAATCGTTCTGCCTGCCAAGTCTGGCACGCGTGCCTTAGGTTGCCGACCCCTAGTGTACTTGAAAAATTAGTTAAATATTCAAATAAGCCTCTAGTTGTAATGTACGGCCTAATTATTTTCGATAGCATTTAGGATATATTTTTATTATTTTTCTTATCTTATCTTGTCTCCATAGACACTTACAAATATAGACCTATGAGCCTTACAGGCTTACAGTTCTCCCTGTTAGCTTAGTAGCATAGACCTAAATACTCTATGTCGCTGCATACTGTATACTAGTATGGCAGTCAAAGCTAGTTAGTCGATCCTTTTACACTTTAATGATTTCCTATGCGGTAGCCAAGACGGGAGATTGAAGGTATCATAATTTTAGACAAATGTATTGAACTGTACACTCTGTACGAGGATCCAACGGTGGTAGCTGAGATAAAGAAGGGCAGATTGAGGTGAGCAGGCCACTTGGAAAGAATGACAGACGACAGAGCAGCCAGAACAAGTACATCACCAGAGACCAAGAGGCTTAGGGGCAGACCAAGACAAAGATGGCTCGAAGCTATAGAGTCAGATCTACAAAATCTTGGTGTGCGGGCTTGTCGAAGGAAAGCCCGGGATAGGCCCGAATGGAAGGAGGTGGTGGAGCAGGCGAAGGCCCTGCATGGGCTGTAGCGCCTTAGGGATGGATGGATGGTATTGAAAATTTAAAACACATTTTTCTTTGTAATTTAATAAAATGTATTTCGGGAAGAGTCTGTAAAAAAAAATAATTATGTCTCAACTGTATTGCCACATCAGATCTAACCTTACATTTGACTACACAACATACATTACTGGTGAATGTTTACAACTGACAAGAGTAACACCAATAGTAAAATCACTAAACCTAGAAACACTAGAGGACATAAATTATATCTTTGTAATATTTTTTGCAAGATCAATAGGCTTACTGAAGCGGGGGAACAATTACAATAATTTAAACTAAGAACTATAATATGTACTTGATTAAAGTATTTTCGTAAAAGACCTGTAAGGCTGTGATTGAAATGATTACTCTAATGGTAAATGGTAACACTAATGACAGTTTCACAAAATGGTCGCCAGACCTTTTAAAAAGATTCCTGATGTTTCAAACGTATGTAATACAAATACATCATCTAGATATGACTAGTGTTAGAAAAAAAAAGTGGGGCGGGGGTGGGGGCCCAGAAAAGATCTTGTACCGGCATCTATTTTTTCTCTCGAGGGCCCTGATATACATATATTAATTAGTTAAACTATAATGTGTGGTACATTTTCTTAAATGTAGATTTTAACGTCTTAAGGTATTTTTATATAGTCTCAATGGATTTTAACATATCAACAGTATATCGCCTCAAGGGATTTTTATATAGTCTCAATGGATTATGACATATCAATATTATATCGTCTCAATGGATTTTAACATATCACCAATACATCGTCTCAAGGGATTTTTATATAGTCTCAATGGATTTTAACATATCAACAGTATATCGCCTCAAGGGATTTTTATATAGTCTCAATGGATTTTAACATATCAACAGTATATCGCCTCAAGGGATTTTTATATAGTCTCAATGGATTATGACATATCAATATTATATCGTCTCAATGGATTTTAACATATCACCAATACATCGTCTCAAGGCCAAGTTGTCTATAGGCCTATATTTTACTCAATCAAATAACCGCCGTTTTTGTTTACTAAATATTTGAAAACATTTTTCAAACTCAACGATTCGACAAGTCTGGATATTTGAATTTTTTAATTTTTTTTTATACTTCTTGCCTATTATGCACAATTTTATTTAGATAATGTGAAAAGTGGCATTTGACATTTATAATTTATGATGCAATTTTTTTTCGCGACGCTTCGGAATTTTTTTTTTTACAATTTATGTAATTGGAAGAAAGCTTACAGGTAAGCATGGGTTTACATTCGCATTTTATTTTCAAAGTCGGACTTGGATTTTCAATGAATGTTTTGTTTAGTTTATGCACTGGATGGAATTAAAAAATTGCATAAAAAGGGATGTTGGGGGGGGGGAGGGGCGATCGTAAAGAATCTGTAATTTATGGGCTGAGCTTTATCTCAAACTTAGAGTTGAAGCGCACTGATAGACTATGACTATGCTAAACTGCGGCAAAAAAAATTGCGGTTTCTTTAAAGTCGGTTTTTGTTTACTTAATAAATCAGTTTTGTTAACTTAGAACATTTTACAAGTGAATTAGGCCTGGTTAAATATACTCTCCTTAAAAACGTAGACCTATATTTTTTTAACCCCTAAAATATTTTAATCGTTATTTTTCCTTTGTATAAACACATGGAGCGTACACATTAAACATTGCGTGAGAGAACTAAGCTTAATATATTTTGAACCCCCCCACCCGAAGTTTTTAATCTATTATATCCGATTTTTTCAGACATGAAAACGAACATTTTTTTAGCGATAGTCGATAAACAGTGATAATAAATGGCTCTAAGTCATCACCAATAACAGTAAACTCAGGAGTTCCACAAGGAACTGTTCTAGGGCCCCTACTATTTCTAATTTACATTAATGATCTGCCAAATTGCATCAACACAGGCACAAAAGTAAGATTATTTGCTGATGATTGCATAATTTATAGAATAATAAAGACAGGAAAAGATAGTGAACTTTTACAAAAAGGCCTAGATGAACTACAAAAATGGGAATCAAACTGGAGTATGTCTTTTCACCCAGAAAAATGCCAACTAATAAGGGTATCCAAGAAAAAGAAACAAATAATAACAAACTACTTCATTCATGGTAAAGAACTAACTCAAACTAGCAACGCTAAGTATCTAGGAGTAATAATAAATGATAAGTTATCTTGGAACCCTCACATTGATGAAGTAATTAAAAAATCAAACAAAACATTAGGATTCATAAAAAGGAACTTTTACAAATGTAATAAGAATATAAAACTAAAATGCTATCTCACATTAGTTAGGCCTATACTAGAATATGCAGGATCTGTATGGGACCCATCAACTAAAGAAAACATTAAAAAATTAGAACAAATTCAAAAAAGAGCTGCAAGGTTTATAACTAGTGAATATTCCCAATTGACAAGAGTAACACCATTAGTCAAATCACTAAACCTAGAAACACTAGAGGACAGAAGGGCAAAGAGTAAAGTAGTAATAATACATAAGGCATTAAACTCTAATTTAGAAATACAACCCAATAACAATCTGTTGCAAAGCTCAGATAAACATAAAGACAAAAACACCTTCCTTGTCCCTTATGCGAGAACAAATGCATATAAGTACTCTTTCTTCCCGAGTGGCATTCGGGCATGGAATGGGTTGCCTGAACAAACCAGGAAAACCAATAACCTAACATCATTTAAAACATTAATAAAAATGCAAGACTAGACTCGGACCACGGATGAGCGTAGGACGCAATAATCTTCTTTATAGAAGGAGCGTCTGTAATGTATAAGATAAGATAAGATAAGAAGATACGAAATTCACTAGACGCTCTTCGAAGCACAAAAAGTGATTACCAGTATTATTTTTTTTACAAACTGGATTTTCAATAGATATTGTTTTGGTTGTTAGACTAGTGTGTATCGGACGCATTCAAACAGTTTAAGTGTAATGAATATATTTTAACTTTACATGGCTCGACTTGAGCTTCTGGGATTGTCTGGTGTCATTTACTGATATTCATTCTAGCAGGATGATTATAAGCTATGGCTTTCAAACTCTTTTGCGCAAAGTTGGGGGGGGGGGGCACAAATCTAATCACACCGAAGATTAAATGGATAAGTATTCATTGATCCAATGGATAATGAAAACTTTTTATAACAATAATATGGATTCTCTCACGACCCGGCTGTAACTATACACCCGGATGCATTTAGTCATTAAACCTTGAGTTTGACTCTCCCCCCTCTCCCCCCCCCCCCCCCTTGTTTATGCTATTATGTCTATTGATCACAAACACGTTTTACTAGAGACGCATAAAAGGCTAATCGTAATTCTACGACTTACACGTTACGCATAATCACCAAAAAAAAAAAAACACCACCAACTGCACCCCACATGGAATCAACCTTATCTTTTTATGTGCCGGGCTTGTATATCTATAGATTGATCAATCTAGTCTACTTTTTAATATTGCTTTATCATAATGATTAGGTACAAATGGGTTCATTGGCACACATACACACACATCGATATGTTTTTGTATGTAAGCACGCGTTATAAACTTTCCTTATAAACAATGATTCAGCGCGCCATTTATGAACCGAGCATTACGGCGTCGCCAGACTGAATTCAGAGGGTTTCTTATTCTTACACTGAACGATGACTCGTCAACTTTTAACAAGTTATAAATGCTTACATAAGGCCTATAGTAGTTAAGTAGAGACGCGCATGTTGTGTTTGCTGTGTTTTAAATAATCCGGAAAGTAAATATATTATATTGGCGTTTCTTACAATCTTTGTTCTACCATTGCATTTGCGTGTTTAGATAAAGTTACGATACCAATATATTAATTAGTAATTGCGTTACCATTTTCTATTCTTGTTTTTCTAAGTAATAGTTTTATGATTAATGTATTATTAGGCCTACTACATTGTTTGTTTGTTGGTTTATTAATCTTCATGAATGCTTTCGGAATCGTGTCTAAAAAAGTGTTTTTACTAATGGTGCCACACTTCTTAGGTTTAAATATTCACTAGTAATAACTACTATTGTGTGTTTAAATAGGCTAGGTCTCTGAAATTGATTACACTGTTAAGAAGCCCTTGTTAATAATTAGATTTCTTTTAATTCCCCTTTCTCTCATTTATTTATTTGGTTTACTCCCTTGAGTTACTATAAAACAAGGTTTATGTGGTTTTGGATAGACCTAATTTTTTGAAGTTTATAAAAGTTTGTGCATTCTCAGAATTCTGACCAATGTATGGGAAAGTTTGTGAATTTCACTAAAATGGATAATTTTTATTTTAAAAGTGAATAACAATATTGTTGAGTTAAGGAATCCTCAAGCACCATCATGATTTTTTCTAAAATCTTTATAAAAGGACTTTCAAAATGTCTATAAACATTTGTAATAATTGGGACTACATATATTATTTATTATACAATCAGACATTAACATATATTTCGCACAAAAAACATAATTTGATTTGTGAAATTTGGGTACATTTTGTCAAAAGTTGGGGATTTAAAAAAATTATTTTAGAGCAAGAATCCTGTAAAATAAAGTGATAACCACAGTATTCAGTGAAACCAAATTGATGGCAAAGTATTGATGTTACTTGTCTAAAAGTTTTTTGCTGTATTGAGCCCCTTAATGGCTGATTTAAGCCCATTTAAAAACTGATGACTGCATAAGATCACTGCATCAATGACCCTTTGAATAAAATATATGATTAAATGATTGAATATAAATCTATATATTATTTCCACAGGGTGCTAGACGAAGCATGGACAAAGAGCCCCTTGAGGTAGCTGATGGCGCCTCCTCTGGTGCCAATGAGCAGGTTGGACTTAAGAGAGATGTGGGCCTGATCTCTGGTATTGCTCTAATTATCGGCACTATGATTGGTGAGTGTGTTCATGTGCTTTTTGACAACAATCATGTCTTAATACTGTGCTTACAGACATAATGATTTTTTAACTCTTCACTGTCCAGTCTGTCAGGATATCTCAATGGCTGTACATCTGTTTAATAAAAGGCATACAATTATCAAATCACATTTCTATATATTACTAATCTATATTTATATTGGGTATCTTTTTAGAAAACTGATGTTTTAGATTTGTTTAATTTTTTTTTCTCAAGGTTCTGGTATATTCATAAGTCCTAAGGGTATGCTTGAAGGATGTGGCTCAGTCGGCTTGACATTGATCTTGTGGTGTTTATGTGGCCTGCTAACCACAATGGGTGTGTATATCAATTTTATTTAAAGTAAAAAGTAAAACAGAAAAAACAACTACTAATCATTGACTGTTCAGCCATTGTCCCCAAATTTATTTAGTTTAATTTATCCATATTTTTTTAGGAACACCTGATTTAAAAACAACTTTTTGGGAGCCATGCACTAACTCTCTGTAGTTTTTTTACTTATACCCTTTTCCTATGTAGTAAGTAGTAGTAGTTAGGTAGTAATCCCGTAGGACCAAATGGTGAAGGAGCATTCATCAGTTTTATGAGGCTTAGTGGCCTAGCAGCGGCACGTTTGGCTGGCTTACAGATAGTCTCCTGTGTTTGAATCCTGTGAAGGCTAGTATTTGTTCTCCGGTCCTGAGGGTTTCCCTGAGTCTCATCAGCTCTGATGGGTACCTGACATTAGTTGGGGCAAAGTAAAGATGGCTGGGGACTGGTGAATGTTCATTTTTTTCAAAAGCTAATTATAATAACCAAACATCATCAAATTGTGCAATGAATTTCTCTTATTTGACTTATTTAATTTTAACTAATTTAATGTTAAATGCCATATTTAAATTCTTCTAATATTTCTTAATAAAAAAACAAGAAATTTTAAAAGTCAATTTTTTTACAAGATCAAGTAGACTTCTACCATAACTCAACTAAGTACACCTTTGGTTAAATTTGTAATAGCATCTTGATAGTACGTAATGACATGGTATCTTTCTTTGAATAAACTTAATTTTTAAACGTTTTTAGCAAGTATCTTTAAAAAAACAGATGACAATTTTCAAATTTCAGAACTAAATACGGTAGTTGAAAAGAACACCAGAATAGTTATTAAATGTTTGTGTTTGTCTTTCTTTTCTTCCTTACCAGGTGCTCTGTCCTATGCAGAGTTAGGTACTATGATTCCAGAATCAGGGGGAGAGCATGCCTATCTCATGTACACATTTAACAAAGTAAGGAAACCAAAGAGACCAATCTACAAACTAATGAGCAGCCACGGCACCAGGACCTTCGCCAGGGTGCCTGCCTTTTTGTACGACTGGGTGGCGCTGTTCATCATTCGACCCACTATGTACGCCATCATGGCCATGGCTCTAGGGACCTACGCTGTTAAACCTTTTTACCCAGACTGCCCGCCTCCTGACATAGCGGTGAAGCTGGTCACTGCTGTAGCTATGTGTAAGTTCTGTTTTGTTAGTTGCAAATACAATTTTTTTTTCTAGTTTGATTGCCAGTGCTTGTGGCCAGGAGTAAATTTTTTTGTTGTGAATTATGTACAATAGCTATTTCTTTTATTATTTACTTTAGTTTTTTAAACTACTTAGGCAAAAGTATTTTTTCGAATGTAATTTTGTCCTTTTCAGAATTGAATAAATTGTTTTTTTAACTAATTTTTATCTTATCTTATACATTACAGACGCTCCTTCTATAAAAAAGATTATTGCGTCCTACGCTTATACGTACTTATAATCAATTTTTATAAATCATACTACCTTCAAAACCATGAGACATAACTCAACAATGACAAAAAACATAAATGTTTTCTTTTCAGAGAGATTAGTTTACTTCTTGATTCATTTCTAGAAGATAAAAAATTTAAATATAAATGAGTAATTAAAAATATTATTATGAAAAAATACTTTAATATATCCATCACAAAATATTTTGTTTGCATTTAATAATAAAAGCCTGTAGTAATTTTTTTTTAATCCTAAGCTATCTACTAAATTTACTTAGTCAATATTTCTTTTGATTATTTTTTCTACAATTTTTTTTTTTAATGTTTGGTTGTAAAAAACTTTAATTTATTTTTTACATCATTTTAAACCTTTATCTTTTGCAGGTACTATTGCATTAATCAACAGTGTATCAGTAAAAGCAGCTACAATAGTTCAGAATGTCACAACATTTACAAAATTAATAGCATTGGCCATCATCTCTATAGGAGGCATTGTTATGATTTTCAAAGGTAATTTGTGTAAAAAGAAATCTTGTATATGTTATGACTGTGAAAACAAATGTATTCTAACTACTGCAGAAAAAGGTTATGTGGATGTTACAAAATAGAAGAAGATACAGTGGTCTAGTGGCAGCATGCTCAAATTGTCATATGGCTTGGGGTACTGGGCATTGTGCTTGCAGAAACATGTAAATGCTGCTTCTCTTGTCACTTATATGCGACCACTGTGTGGGTATCAGGTTCCTGGAAACGACCAGATGAAAGAATAACCCCACTGCTAAATCCCACTTGCATGTCATAAAAGGTGACTAATAGTGGGCTGTATATTTGGTATAATCCCGGCACATAAAACTTGTACCCCCTTTGTTCGACAGAGGTCCAGAGTGCACTACCCTGGATAGAGGTTTTGCGCAGCTCCTGCTGGGGGGCTCTGGTGTTGGCAGCATGGAGATGGGTGGGTGTAAAGTAAAATTATGAAGGGGCCTGGATCCAGGATGTGACAATTCCACAGAGTATTCCCAGAATCTAAAAAACTAAATGGCACAACTGAGTGTCATAACCATATGGAGAGCTCTGTAAATGGTGTAGATTGGACCATAGGCTAGCCCCACCTCAGCACAACTCAGCCCTGACTCAATGCAGCCCTGACTCAATGCAGCCCTGACTCAATGCAGCCCTGACTCAATGCAGCCCTGACTCAATGCAGCCCTGACTCAATGCAGCCCTGACTCAATGCAGCCCTGACTCAAAGCAACCCTGACTCAATGCAGCCCTGACTCAATGCAGCCCTGACTCAATGCAGCCCTGACTCATGCAGCCCGATCCCAGAGAACCACTCACATGGGCTGGGCGCTGAAACAAAAACTCTCTTGAACTGCGGGGTTTGAAAAAAGCCACAAAGGAAAACCCAGAATAACAATGCTAGTGTATCTGACATTGACTGCAAGGGAGCAAACTGCTCTGCAGACTGACTAATAGAAGGAGAAGTCACATATGCTAACATGGTCTAAAAGGAATCCTCACTTACTACTTTACAAGAGATATCATAAAAAAAAATAATTGTATAATTTATATTGTGAAAGAAATTACTAATAAAAACAAACATGTTATGGTTTAAAAAAAATAATTTTTTAATCATTCCTTTTCCTTATGCTAACAATTAGGTAACACAGAAAATCTAGCAGAAGGATTTGAAGGCACCAGAAATGATCCACAGAAAGTTGCAATAGCATTTTACAATGGACTCTGGGCATTTGATGGTTGGTAAGTGGCGTGTGTAATTTGCTCACTTTGAATCAGTTAAGATACAAGTTATTTCAATATTGCAGCCCCTTAGATAAGCCTACTTCATTTATTAAATCTCAAGCTAAATGTGTTAACTTTCTGAGAAACGTAAAAGAATTTTGTTACAAAAACTTTTTGTGCTGGACACTTGGTTACTGTCCAATAATTGGAATAATTTTTGTATTAAGTGTAGTGTTTACTCAGGCTTAATATGAGCTGGGATAGATAGAGAACATTTTGACTTTATATATGAGCTCACTTATAGATTTCTTCAGTTTTGCATCCTGGCTTTTTTATGGCACCACCACGGCTTCCTTGCAAATACTCAGAGTTGAAAGAATGTTTTGGCAAAAGATTGACCAAGGCTGGGGATAGTTTGAATTTTGCAAAAAGTTAATAAAATGTCAGTTGCTTCAAAATGTTAATTTCAAATTTAAACAAAATTAAGAACTTTGTAATTGTAAATAGTCCTATCGTCCTTTTTTTCTAAAATTATTCTAAAGGGACTTTAATAAAAAAAAATAACACCCAAAACAATTCGGTCAACCTCTATGCACTGCCATTAAGATATTTCACATATTGTAATAAATTAGTTTGTGAATTTTGGGAAAAGTTTGGTGGGGGTAGGGGAATCTTAAAATGGTCATAGAGTAAAATCCCTGTTACTGCAAAAGCAATATTTCTATCTCTTGGACAATGCTGGTGTCAAATCTCTAGTGGATAAATTAATATATTTACGAACTCTAATATCTACACAAGGTGGGCTAGGTTAAAGTGGGCTAATATTAGAAACCCTTACAGTCTGGATCTGTTCAACAGGCTTTAGTTTGAGGAACCTTGGTATGCTGGGATGCTGTTTTTTTTTTTGTATATTAGCATTAGTTTTCTCTCTCTATATATTTTTTTTTATATTTTTCATAGGAATAGTTTAAACTTTATCACAGAAGAACTGAAAAATCCAACAAAGTAAGTCTTTGTGTTTAAAAAATATATAATTAAACAATGACTGCTTCTTTTGAAAAAAAGAAAGAACACTAAGAACTATCAATACAGACAAACATAATTTGTTGTGCCCAATAATTATTACAATTACATTTCCAAATCTTATGTTGTCAAGTGAATTAGGATTCTACTGATTATTATTTTGTTGAGAAATAAACCTTTAATTATTTAACTTTTTTTTAAATATATCTCTTGTGTAGAAACCTTCCAAAAGCTATTATGATTGGCATTCCCCTGACAACTGTGTGCTATGTTCTGGCTAATGTTGGTTATTTGGCTGTCATGTCTAAAGAAGAGATCATGATTTCACATGCTGTTGCAGTGGTAAGAAAAATTTAAACTTATTGAAATATATAGTTATAATGAATTGAAATATATAGTTATAATGTATTGAAATATATAGTTATAATGAATTGAAATATATAGTTATAATGAATTGAAATATATAGTTATAATGAATTGAAATATATAGTTATAATGTATTGAAATATATAGTTATAATGAATTGAAATATATAGTTATAATGAATTGAAATATATAGTTATAATGAATTGAAATATATAGTTATAATGTATTGAAATATATAGTTATAATGAATTGAAATATATAGTTATAATGAATTAAAATATATAGTTATAATTATAATGATTGTCATTTTCACTTCCAGTACAAATTATATTAAATTTGAGTCAATCTCTAAATTAGAGGATTTTTGTTTTACATCTTCATTGATTATTTTTATTCAAGAACTGGTCTAACAATTGGTGAAAATATTGAGAAACTAATAAATACACACTAGAAAATACTATTGTAACAAAAATGCATTTCTTGTAAAATCATAAAGAGCAATGCTTTTATTTTCAAAAATGTTCTAAAAGAAACTAAAAAGAAAACTTTTTTAACACAAATTGGTTTTGAAATGATCACCTACATTTCTCTTACTCCATTTTATTACATATAGTATTTAGTTCTTGTTTTTTTTTTAAATAAAAGCTTCTTTTCAATGTTTTGTTCCAGACATGGGGTGAAAGAATGCTTGGTGTGATGTCTTGGATGATTCCATGTTTTGTTGTAGCCTCTACCTTTGGTTCTGCCAATGGTTGTTTGTTTTCATCTGGAAGGTAAAATGAGCCTTTCCATTAGTTAAGACTTGTCCCAATGACAATTTTTATTCATTGTCTGATTCATTGCCTGATGTTGTTTGTTGTTATTTTTGTTTTTTTAGGTTAAGTTTTTCAGCTGGGAGAGATGGTCATTTCCCAAGAGTTTTGTCATTCTTACAATTTGATAGAAACACACCAATGCCAGCAGTCATGTTTACGGTAAAACAAAAATATTTTAAAAAACATATTTTGTCAAAAAATATTTTGCACCAGCTAGAATATATGTGCACATTTTTTTTTTTATTTGAAAATCTTAATCATGTTCACAAGAACAGATCAGAAGGAACACGATGTGTTAACAATATTAATTAATATTTATGTCTTTAAGGAGTCATATAAGAAATGTTCCTTTTTTTTTTTTTGAAAGAATATTATTCAAGTGCAGTTAAAATACAATCTATGAGTACTAAAAAAAACTTCTCAAAATATCTTGTTTGGACTAGCAATCTAAACTAGTTTAGATGCTGTACACATACTTAAAAAAATGTTTGTCTGCTTTAAATTTTTTTTAACAGTTCTCAAAATTTGTTTGAACAGTCTGTAAATTTTGTAATAATTTTAGAGTAAGAATCCTGTAGAATATATTTAATGTCTAAATATGCTCAATATTTTACTATTTTTCCTAAAAAGCTTATAAACTTTTAATGTTCTCTTTCTATCAGTTGATTATTTCCCTTTGCCTTATAATACCCGGAGACCTAAGCTCACTTATAGATTTCTTCAGTTTTGCATCCTGGCTTTTTTATGGCATCACCACGGCTTCCTTGCTAATACTCAGAGTTGTTGAACCTAAAACACCAAGGCCTTATAAGGTAAGAGGATGGCACAATATTCACTTAAACAATTGCTTGTGGGTTTCTTAAGGAATACTTCATAACAAAACACTCCCTTAATGAGAAATATTCATTTGTGATCTTGTATTAGAACTAGGGATGTTAAAACCGGTTTGTTTTAAAAACCCATTTTTGGTTCTATAGAACCGGATTTACGTTTCCCCCCCCCCCCCCCCCCCCCCCCCCCGGGGCCAGAAAAGCCAAGTGTGCGTAGTTTTGTAGGTTTATTTGAAAAATAGTTCAAACTTAATTATTGTTTGCAGGGCATTCAAGGGTTGATTTGTTTGAATAAATATATTTGTGTACACTTTACCATTAATTTCTTTAGAACTAAAAAAATCTGGGCTAATTGATTAAAACAGATAATAGTTTTCAATAGTGATAATCTAATTTCCGATTATCCTTGACCATAATATTTAGAAGCATATGAAGAGGATGACGATATTAATCCAGGATGCTTCGAATGCACAAAGCGTACGCAATCCAGTGGTACTTCCACCGCTCAGGCTTATCTGTTGGGAACATAGTTTACACTGAGCCAGCGTTAAAGAATTTTTTTCAAAGATGAGCCGAAAAGTAAAAAGATTTATGTTAATTGTAACTGTAACTTAACATTTGGTTTGATGTTGTTTTTGTCGCAATTAACCATAGGCCTAGTTGGTATTTGGAAAAACAGATACACAATATTTAAGACAAAATAGTGTTAGCAAGGCATTTAAAGAATTGTTTTGTGCGAATCCAATATTATTTATTATAAATATTTCCATCAGAACAAAAAGAAAAGGGTTGCTACCAACAAACCGAAATCCAGTTTTGAAAATCAAAACCTGTTTTCATTTTCAAAACCGGAATCCGGTATTCCGGTTTTCGTTTAACATCCCTAATTAGAACATAAAATAATTATTTTAAAAGTATGGAGTAAAACCCATGTAAATACAGGGGATTTGGCCATGGGTCTACTCCTCTCTGATATCTCGGATATTTATGTTTATACATCTATTCATCTCTAGTCAAACCATATTGACCAAGTTATGTTTAAACTCAGCTATTTCTTATTCCTTTACTGAACTATATATACTCTGTGTTTTACTTTCTTGAGAAATTTTTGTAGTAAGTACAAATAAATTTTAAAGCACATCCAACTTCTCCATGGGTCATTGCTAGTGATTGATAGAATTGTAGTAGGGCCAATACATAAAATGCAGAATAATGTGTGGTATACTTATTTTACTAGTGTACTGCCTGTTAGTCTTATCTTATGAAAATTTAGATACAAGCATCTGTTGTGATATGTTGTATGTCTTTAAGCATGAATTCCTACCAGCATCCATTTTAATTGACAACTTAGTGCTTGATAGGCTTTCTTAACCACCTCTTCTAAAGTTTTTTTTTGTCCAATAAATAAGTTAAATTTTCTTGCCTAGAGGGGATCTTAACTGCTCTAAAGGAGCTTGTTCTTTTGAGAGTGCTAACAGAAGAATCGTTGAGTTGGAGATGAATTTATGGAAAAAGTGCTAGGATAAGATTAACAAGGAGCAAGTTGTGTGACAGCAAGACCAAAGACCAATTGAGCGTACTAATAATAGAAGGTCTGCAGAAGGGAACAAGCTACACTAGCCCAATTTTAAACTGAGCATAGCTACAAATGCTAGCTTGACTCACCATATTAAAAAGAACTCTCCATATTTTGCAGTCCTTATTAGCACTCAATTCCAATGAATCTTGCTGTACTAGAAATAAAATAATACATAAAAGTTTACCAACTTACAACTTTCTAAAATTAGCAGAGTTAAAAGACCATAAACTTTGTATTATAAAATACCCGTATTTTAAAATCATTTGAAAATCCATTTTTCATTAATGGCAATTTATTATAAATAAATTTTTGTTTTATTTGTATTGACAGGTTCCTCTGCCAGTTCCCATTATTGTTCTTCTGGCCTCCATTTACCTAGTCATTGCCCCTATCATTCAAAATCCTGGAATACAGTTTGTCTATGCTGTCCTGTTCATTCTGGCTGGATTGATCATCTACATTCCCTTTATATACATGGGAATTCACTTCAAATTTATGGGTAAGTCCTAATGAGTATATTAGGTGTGTAGGCTCTAATAAGGGAATACTTTTTTTTTAGCTCATGGATAGTCTTAACAAGATAGCATTGTTTATGTAATGATCAAAATGAAGTATAGGTTTTGTAAATGGAGTCTGAAAATTATTAATATAACATAATTGATACAAATTTTTTTATGTATTTGCGTTTTCTTAATTTAATTCAAAGTAATGCTTAAGACTTCATAATAATGTAGATATTATTGACTATCTTTATAATGCTGTAATGGGCCTACAATTTTTTCATCATCTTATTGTATATTTCAGACAAGCTAACAATCATTTTGCAAAAACTGCTGCGAATTGCCCCTGCGGACAAAAAGAGTTGATTTCAAAGTTTAGCCATTTCTACCCTTTCGGAGTTGAATGTTCATGGTTCATAAATTGCCTCATTAAGAGTCATTAGCATATCAGTTTTCCCCTCTCTTGTTTATTTACCATTTGACCTACTGAACAAGTAATGCATTTTTATTTTCTTGGGTAATTTTATTTTCTTTGGCATTGAGATCTTGTTTGATTTTTTTTCTATTTTAATATGTATATGTATGATTGGTAATTTATTATATATAGTTATATATATAGAATATAAATTATAATATTAATGGTTATTAACATATCACAGAAATATTTAAGAAACAAGACCATTATTTAAAGCCTTTATAGTATTTTGTGTAAAATCTTGATTTTACTGATGAAAGTCTGTATATAAGTGGGGGAATTGATCTTTTATGAAAAAAAAAGTTGTGAATTTATAAGCTAGAGAAAGGTTCCAGACTTTAATTGTTACATCACATTGAATGTATTTGAATAATTTACATATTATTAGCTGGTGTAGTGCTTGCTATTGCAGCTTTTAGGGGAGTTTGTAAGGACTAAGGGAAGTAGTAAACTTTTGGACTTTTGAGTGAAGTCCCCTTACTTTTGACCATAGCCTAATTTGCTTTCAGTAAGTAGGCCTATGGCTATTTAGTGGCTAGTAAGTTTTAATGCTAACTGTACCTGTTTAAGAACAATTATTCAAATGCAAAGATACAATTCAAATCAAAGCCATTGAAATTGCAGTTGTTGTTTTTCTTAAACTTTTATTATTTATTTTAAAAAAAAGTTAATATGTATTTATTTTATAAACTAAAGATCTACTTTTGTAGTTAGTTGATTTAAAATGTATACCTACGACTGTGTAGTGTGATTTTTTTTTTATTTATTTATTTTTCTTTGAAACTGCATGCCATACCCTTTTTAAAAAAATGTTTTTACTGTTTCTAAAGTGCTTTATGTCAACTGAAATACTTAAAGCTTACAAATGAGTTTTAATGATTGATGCTTTTGTATTATTTGTGATGTTATTATTCTAAGCTAAATGTTTTATTTTACTGTAATTGAAGGTCTACTTTTATGTCTGAGATATTTTGAGTTGGATGATTTAAAGTCTGATTTCATGGCCCAATTGCACCCACTGGTCGTTAGGTTCTCCAGATCTATAAAGGCTTCATTCAAGACTTAAAATACAATGCTTCTGGATTATTTTGGGATTGCTTAACTGTAGGTCAACTTTTTGCATTGTTGTGTTTTACAACTTTAAAAAACAGTTCACAAGTTATGTTTATCCCAGGGGCATGACATATTAGGGTGTTTTACCAATTAACTTGTTGGTCTATTTTACTGAGATGGATCCTCAGTCCTAATCCTGTTTGGTATATTGGGTAATCCAGAAGGGTATATCCTGCCTTTGAGGGAACCTCACAAGGGTACATATCACTTATCTGCTCTTCTTGAGCTTAGTGCTCCCTTATTAGTCTGGTTATGTTCGTGCGGTGCAAGGTATTGGTCATTGTCAAGATGTCGGGCTAATAAAACTATGGTTAGCCTACCTAACTTTTTTTTACACTTTAAATGATGAAAGTGAAGTATCATCCTTTTAAGATAAACAACTGTTGTTATTAAAAAATAGAATTCATCTATGTAAGCAAGTCTTCTAATACTGGCCATTGTGTATGCTAACATTTGACTTTGAGGGCTTCAGGTTCCACTGTATACTGGTCACAAAATCTAAAGCAAAATATATTTTTTTCTGACCAAATTGTATACCAAACATTTTTTTTTATTTTTTTATTTTTGGTCTTTCTCAAATGAAAAGTGTAGTTTTCATAAATGTATCTTTGTACTTGTACACTTATAATTTTATGTCACAGATGCTCCTATTATTTTTTCAAATTAATAAGCTTTACATTAGTTCACTAGATGCATTTATGCTATTTTTTCCCATTGTTAGATTATTTAGTTTATATTAATTCTTGTTTGTTTTTATATACCGGTAGTTAGTAGTTTTGCAATTTTACACACATATTTTGTTGAAAACCTTACTTTTCAAAGTACTTTCACAAAATCAGCATTTAATTTTCACAATTTAGTTCTTAATTTATTAGAAACTATTATAGTATGTAATATAAAAAAAAAATATTTTTGTTATGTTGATGCTGGAAGTAAAATATGTGAGTGCATGAAATTGACATGTTTGGCAAAACTAAACTTTTAATGTAAACCGAGGAAACTCAAGCTTCTCATTTCTTTATGGTATTATATTGTATGGCTCGTTATATATTTTAGGGCATTATTGTAAATAGAATAACTAAACCTGAATTTTAAAAATAATTTTGATTACTTTTTTTAAGGACAATTTTTGCAAGAGAAAGAAACTTCACTTTAAAAATAGTTTCAAAGATTTCTTTTCATTATTTTCATCCTTCAAATGTCAAGTTTTTTTTAATAAAACCACACAAATAGTTTTTAATTATAGGATGTCCATGTTTTTAATTTAACCACACAAATAGTGACAACTGAAAAAAACTGAATGTTTTTATTTATCCATTCCATCATTGCAGCAGCTAAAGAAACCACGTCTAGCAGTAGTCATTGACATTTATCCAGTATCTTAAACACAGTTGTAGGCTTAATATTTTAGGAAGGCTATGGTGTGTTAATCGCTGTTTATAATACTTTAACTGCTGTGTTATTTTCCACCCAACTTAGCTAATATACCATCAAAAAACTAACTTTGTTAATTCACCTTCAAAACTAACAAATTCTAATAATCTTGAAACTTCTATATGTCACAGATTTGTTTTATCTCTTGTTTTTCTGCTAGTTAGTGAGCAGTACAAATACTTAGTAGCTAGAAATACTTAGTAGCTAGAAATACTTAGTAGCTAGAAATACTTAGTAGCTAGAAATACTTAGTAGCTAGAAATACTTAGTAGCTAGAAATACTTAGTAGCTAGAAATACTTAGCTAGAAATACTTAGTAGCTAGAAATACTTAGTAGCTAGAAATACTTAGTAGCTAGAAATACTTAGTAGCTAGAAATACTTAGTAGCTGTAATACTTAGTAGCTAGAAATACTTAGTAGCTAGAAATACTTAGTAGCTACAAATACTTAGTAGCTAGAAATACTTAGTAGCTAGAAATACTTAGTAGCTACAAATACTTAGTAGCTAGAAATACTTAGTAGCTAGAAATACTTAGTAGCTAGAAATGCTTCCTATTTTATTGTAATGGTAATAAAGCTAATTAGTTGTTTTTTTCATGCCATGTAGCCAGTTGCATATTTTAATTTCTTACATTCTTTGCTTCAAGCTTTTGTTCTTTTTTTTTTAAACTAGTGCAATTTTTGTTTTAAAATATTATAATGTAAATTTGTTTCTGATTTTTTGTGTCTAATTTAGAATACATTTTTCTAGAGTTTAGTTTTTGTCACATATTCATATGTGAAAGAAAAAATATTTTTTTGTTTTGCATTTAGTGCCAAACACATGATCTTCCTTAATTAAAAAACTAACACAAAAATAAGTGCATTTTGTACTGACCAATGTTTTATGGGTCAGTAAAGCAAAATGGATATGTGATTTTATGTGCCACAGCTATTGAAACAAAACTGTATAGAGTGTTCAATGCTTATACTTCATTCATCTACATGTCAGGGCTGTCAAACAATTATAGTAAAGGACTGCACTAATGACTTGGAGAAATGACGTTTGAAATAAAAACATTTGTTTTATCATCAATACTTTTTTTTAATGCAGGTTTACTTTTAATAAGGACTTTATTTTTACTGCCAATTTATTGTTCTCTGTGCCACAACATAAAATATATATTTTATGAAGTTCTATATTTTACAAACCTGTTGTTTTTTTTTTGTTTTTTTTTGGTGATTTGGTCATAAAAATAAAAAAGTATTACCCAAAATCCTGGTATAATCCATTTTTTTTGTTTTTATTTTTTCTGTAAGTTTTTTCACAACTAAGTTAAGACATTTCTTTTTTAATGTAACAGAAAGAAAAAAATCAGTACTGAAATTTTTAGAATGAAAATGAAAAAAGAAACATTTTAGAACATACATTTACAGTTTGAAAACAGTAAATGTTTTTTATTATGTTAAAGAAAGTTTATTTGAGATTAGGATCAACAATCAGTTTTTGAAACGGTCAAGTCAAGATCATAGATGTAAAACTTGAAGTGGATTACAATAGGATAGTCAGACTGTACCAGTACAAGGTGTAGGTTACAAAGATTTCAAAGATTAGACCAATGTAAAATAGACAGTGTTGACTTGAAGTTGGACAGGTTCAGTGACATCGTTGTACATCACACATCTTGATGTATTATTGCTCAGTGTGGAGGAAGAGAAGGCCAGACAGCCATTGACGCGTAAACACAGGCGTGAGCATAGCTAAAATTAGATTGTTAGAGTATTGATTATATAAAAGAGCAATATACTAAAGACATTCATTTAATGACTTATTGGTGGAAACAAGTATCCGTGAAAGCCAAAACTGGCTTAGCTACATGTTAATATTGTTAGCAAATAGCCTCGATAGTCTATTCAGATTATCTACAAATAACAAAAGCCATTGGAACAAAAAATAAATAAAGCTAAATAATAATATAGACAACCCAATAGCATTACACTATTACTGTGCATGTACAAGATGAGAATTAATTGGCACTGGTGTTAGTTGAGCCTCACCTGTGCTGCTTGATTCAAGTAACTATTAAACTTAAATATTCCTTCTATTCAAATATTATTTTAGAGAAAGTATGGGGAAAATAGTTACAGCTCTCATTCTTTACCCTTCACATAGTCCAATTTGGAAATTTCTACACCCGTGACATCAAACCATAAGGAACCTAACTAAAAGGATCGCCTAAAAGTCTACCTTTCTGTCAGCCACTAGAATATCACCAATGATAAGTCCTTCTGCTTTCGATGGGATTCTGTCTCGACCAATCAAATGAAAGTAAGCACTGTCTCTCATACTCGATGTCCATTTAAATTTGTGCAAGAGGCTGTCCCAGTTGTGCCCTATATACAAAATAGAAACCAATCTTTTTTCTTTGGGACTCAATATAAGCTTACTACGCCTAGGGTTCGATTTCACACCGTAGACTTTATACAGTTACCACATAATAAAAATAGCCTATAACAAAATAGGCAACGCAATCTTTAGGCATATATTCACAGTCACTAAAAGGGAAGCTCAGCATGGGCCATTTTATTTTGACCAAATTAGGCAACGGACACAATCTTTAGGCTACTCTTTTAATTTCTGTGTTCAAAGTTACTTTTTGTTTGCTGAAAATGTTCAAGTAACAATGTGCTGTAATAATACATGAAATTTAGGCCTAGTTAACTGGCGCTTGTTTGATTATAATTGATTTTTTCTAGTATGTTCATACCACACAGCTGCTCTTCAGAGCCTCTTCAACGCCCCACCCGCTCACCGCTGCATATCATATAGTCTATATAGGGCATCTGCACTCGACTCCAGAGATCTCACTACTCACTCAGGGGGGGGGGGCACCCGTGAGAAATTGCCCTCAGTTTGAGTCTATGACTCTACATCAATTATCTAGAATGTATTATGTGTCCATGGACGTATAAATATATATATGCTAAAGTAGGACGTGTGTGTGGATTCCGATTACCATTGGTTAATCGGAAGACACGTGACCTTATTGCCTCATATTATTGTACTTTTGCGATCTCGTTATCTCCATGTGTCCTCCCTAGCTGAGTGGTTAGCGTCCCGAACTGCTATGCAGGTGACCTGGGTTCTATTCCCCACTGAACACTTTTTTGTTCTAATTTTCTGTAATAGCAATAGGCCTGTAGGTAGGCTACTTTTTTACATTTGCATTAATATTACTTTTCTTTTCAAGATTGTAAAGAATTTCGTGACTTAAAGCTTCCCTAAAATGTTTTCAGTAGCCTAAGTAAAATAATTATCTTTTAAACATGCAGGCGACGATCCGTGTGTTCTAACTTTAAAAAAAAAAGACATAGGCCTAGGGCTACCTATTTTTTTTAACCCGATTACAATATTTATTTTAAATTAGGCTATTATACTTACAAAAATGTTTTAGTAAACCATTAGTCTATATTTTATTAAAAAATTATTAGATCTATAGGCCTATGTATTTTTCCCCCGGCAACGCCAAGGAAAAATTATTTAGCTTGTTTCAAATATTTACTAATTATTCGGTTTTATAGAGTTACTCCCCTCTAGCTCCTGAAGGCTACTGAAATATTCTCTCTACTATAAGCTTTTCGATTCAATTAATTATGCTTGCATATTTATATGTGTAACTGTTTTGCTCTTAGATATATAGAGATTGTGTACGTGGTATTTATGCTTCATACAAATACACACGGCTGGTCGTGCGGTTAGTTCACCTGACTGTCAACCGACACGTCGCGGGTTCTATCCCTGCCACCATGTGGGTGTTTTGGGCCTAGTCGACGTAATAATCTTCTATCTAGAAAGAACGTCTGTAAAACTTATGAGGTTAGTCCACCGGACTGTCAGCATGATGATCCGTGGTTCTAGCCCTGCCTCCGACTAATCCCTGCCGCCCTGCGGGAGTTTTGGGCTTAGGACGTCAAAATCTTCTATCTAGAAGGAACGTTTATAAAATTTATAAAGTCACATAAAGTGTAATTTCGATATGTAGGCCTATAAGCTCGGGCTCCTAACCTCTATTAGACAATGTGATTATTATTTATTATAAATAGGGATCGGATTTAGGAATATAAAAGTTATAAAACAGGACGGAACTAATGCCCAAAACGATAAATAGTAAGTAGGCCTAGATATAGACCTAAGCTGTAATTTAGTTGAGGCCATGTAGGCCTAATATATAGGTTTGAAAGTTTCACAATAGTTCTATACCAGGCTGTGTTATAAAATGTTAATAATGTATTTAAAAATCCATATTTCCTGAACACTGCCTCATTTTTCTTTTCTTTTTGAATGTTGGTGGCTTTATGTAGCATGCACAATAACCATCACACACAATAAACTAATATATAATAGACTATATCTAGGCTAGGTATCGTCTATGTCTAGAGTCTAGACGACATATTAGACTAAATAGAGCTAGAAACTTGCTTAACTAATCTTATTTTGCTAGAAAGAGACTATAGGGCCCTACACCTGCGTTTTATTTTATAAATTATACATTTATGCTAGCATACATTACGATGTGACTCACCAGACGTTAGGCATGCCATGTCCAGAATGTCACATGACTTTGGCTCCGGTTCCCCATCTTCTCTTGGTGCTACATAATCCGTCACACACATTTTCTCTACACCATCCATGGACTTGGCTTCCAACGCAACTATATTTTCCATCAATCAGAGATACTACATTTAGTACCTTATTGTTTGTTTTATTTTTAAACCTATCAGTAAATGAACATGTAAGATCTAGTTGTAAGCAGAAGAAAAAATAAAAGAGTCTTATGCTACATATTAGCATTATTGTATACATGTTGAAATAAGCTTATAGTTTACAATTATACATGAAAAAATAGTAAACAAACGCCAATTATCGAACACCGTTTGGCCCAATAAACATTTTAAAGGATCTGTAATTTTGGTCTTGTCCAAAATGATAATCTAATATGCGCATAGATCTAAGTGGTTTCATTATTTACATTATTTATGCCTACAGATGGTCCAGTGGCAATGCGATGCCATTCATAAGGCTCAAGTCTATGTTTTAACAAAAAGCGTGAGCACTTTATCTGGAAGGTGAACTTAGTCTGCCAAAGCTCTCACGAATACCTGGCATTAGTTGGCTAAAGCTACGGGGTCTATAGGTTGCTGGATATTGTCTAACTGCACAAGCACGGACACTTTTAGACGCCGCTACAGGACATATAGGTGGTTGGAGTTTGACTAACTACACAAGCACAGAAACTTTTAGACGCTGCTACAGGACATATAGGTGGTTGGAGTTTGACTAACTACACAAGCACAGAAACTTTTAGACGCTGCTACAGGACATATATAGGCGGCTGAACATTGTCAAGCTAAACAAGCATATAACTGTTTAGAGTTTAGATGCTGCTACAGGACAAATTAAAAGTGGCTGGAAATTGTCTAACTACACAAGCACGGACACTTTTAGATGCTGCTTAAGGACATATATAGGCGGCTGAACATTGTCAAGCCAAACAAGCACATAATTGTTTAGATGCTGCTACAGGACATATAGGTGGCTGGAAATTATTGTCTAACTACACAAGCACGGACACTTTTAGACGTTGCTACATGACATATAGGCGGCTGGACATTGTCTAACCAAACCAGCACGAAATATTTTAGATGCTGCTGCCGTAGCTCCCTGAAAGGGATATTTTACTTTCTTATAATGGTCTTAGTTATGAGTATTCCTGCTATCTCTATATGTACACAAGTTAAATGATTTCGTGTTTTGTGGAATAACATGACAATAACAAGAAACTTGTATAAAGATAAATAAAGGAATTTTGAATGAAGCTGCCACAAGCTAAATACACTCACTCTGAGGGGTGATCTTCCAAAGTCCAGGCTTGCAAAACTCTACACTGGACTTGACGTCATAGTCTGTTGGTAAATGAGTGTACAATTGAAAGCACGAGAACCTGCCACTAAATCCATCATCAGCCTCTTTCTGAGAACTTCCGAGACGTATGGAGCCTTTTGAAGGTAGTCGGATTTTGTTGGGAAAGTCATCGTCAAGGTCATCAATGAGGTGGCCATTATGATACACCTAAATTGTGATTTTGTAGTAGTGGCGAGGCAAATATGAGGCATATACATGATGATAAAAATATTAGATAACTATGCCTTAACCTATCATAATCATGGAAACTTATACCCGTAGACGTAACATAATATGTAGCCTAAGTTATGTTTCTTTTTCCTTAAAGCAAGATTTCACTCAATCGTTTTTTTGTACATGTGGCATTCGGGCATTGAAAAGGTTGCCTGAACTAGACAGGAAAACAAGCAATCTAAATCCAATAGAAAGTTACTTTTAAAATAAAAAGGTTTAACGTACTAAAATGAATCTAAAAAATGTGTTACATAAGTAGGCCTACACATTTTTATTGCAGTTATTTACTTTAAAAAATTATGATAGAAATAATATTAACATTTTTGAAATGCAGTGATGATAGATTTGGTTATTGGGGCTCTACATTGTAGGCCTACATCCAAACGAGGAACACAATAAATCAGTCAATTCAGGATTTGAAATAAATGCGATCCTTTTTTTAATTTCTTGTTAGTTATATAGGTCCACTAGGTCTAGGGCTGTCAGATACATGGGTACCAAAATGAGGACACAGAGAGACAAAAAGGAGGACAAAGGAGGACACATGGGTACCAAAAGGAGGACACATTGAGTGTTTCATTTAAATCATAACAAAAAATTCAATTGAATGCGGATTTAACCAGCAATAAGTATAGATCGAATATAATTTTAATACAGTGGTTGCCAATAATTCTCTATTAGTAATTAAACCAAGAAAATGTGTTGTAAAAAAAATGAAATAAAAAATTTATTGACTTTGTTTTTCAAAATACAACAATACTATAGACTCTATTATTTTAAAATTAAACAGTCAATTCTACAGTTAACACATTATTATCTTTCTTAATTATACAACTTATTAAAATTTCTCTGACGAGACAACTTTTTGCAAAAGATCCTCGATAGCAAGCACAAATGTATAAAACTGTTCACATGTGAGATTTTTCAAGTTGTATATTGTAAGAATTAACTGAGAGTCTGTTTCTTTACTTTGTCCATTTAGGCCACTTTTGTAAGGCAGGCTGGTCCCGCGGTTAGTTCACCGGACTGTCAACTACGACAGCCCGGGTTCTAGCCCTGCCGCCGACCGATCCATGCCGCCCTAAAGGAGTTTTTTGGCCTAGTGGACGTAGACTAATAATCTTCTATCTACAAGGAACTTATAAGATAATTGAGCGTTTATCAATGAGAACACTCTTTCCTCCTTGCCATTGTGTCCAGGGATACAGAAAAAGTTTACTAATTGTTAGTAACTCTGAAAAGCAACTTCCCTTTGGGGAACTTTGAAAAAACAAAACTCCACTGCTCATGCAATAGTCTTTGAAAAAACTGTTCATTCTTTTATTTTGTGTAAAAGGGATTTGAAATTGCAATATTGGTCAAACAATTTCACGGCAAAAAAATTACAAGGAAATTTAATAAACTTCTCAATGGTTAGCGTAATATTATCACCTTCTCAATGGGCCGTATTGCTGCTGAGAGTTAACACCCTTGCCCCTTATACAAGTCAATATTTTACGACTGACTTGTAATTTACAAGTCAGTCATAAATTATTGACTTGTATAAGGGGCAAGGGTGTTAACTCTCAGCAGCAATACGGCCCATTAATTGAACCATCTTACTTGAAAAGTAAAGTATATCGTCAGACCAAATTAATCCATAGGGCCGGTGAAGCAACTAGGACAAAAGTTTCCCAATATGGCTGAATAGTTATTGTAATTAGTTGAAATAGGACCTTCACTCCAGAACGTGCATCCTTTGTCTTAATGTCCATTGTGAGCCACTAACTTAAAATATATCCCCTGTTATTTTTTGTAACAATATAGCTGTTACTTTAGGTAAATTTGAATGTATGTGTGCAAGGGGAGGTGAGGTGGGAAAAGAGAAGATCGGTGGGCAATTAACCAAACAACACATTAGATAAGACAATCGAATACATTCCACTTTTACTGCTAAATACGCCGATGTTTTGCTTTACCCAACCCAGGCAGTAGCCAGGCACTTAGTGACAGTAAATAAGAACATAAAAAGTGAAAAAAAAGGATTCTTGAAACCTTTGGCGTACAAAAGCCGGACATTTTAAGTGTTTTTAGCTTTTCCTGCCGGACGGAGGACATTGGGGCTAAAAAGGAGGACATGTCCTCCTTTTGCCGGACGTCTGGCAAACCTATCTAGGTCTGAACAATTATATAAACACACACACAATCGCACATACCCACAAATCAAATAAGCTAATAAAATAACCAGACAGACATAGAGAATAACAATTTTCTTGTTTCATACAAAAGGACAAGCTCATATAAATAAAAAAACATAAATGACATTTTTTTCAGAGTTGCATCCGGGTATAGAATAGGTTTACATAACAAACCAACTTTACATAATTTCTAATCCTTATCGAAATAGTAGAGAAACGTAGGACCTCATATTATTGTTATGTGTAGAACTAGCGTCTGTAGCATAATATAACATATAAGAAAAACAACAACCATTATTGACAACAAATTGATCTACACTCACTTTAATTCTGCCCGTACTATATTTTCGAGACACCACTAAATGATGCCACCTGTCAGCTGTCAGTAGTTCTGGCACTGCCGTTGCTCCCACTGACACACCGTATTCATCCCAGAAGGATATCAACAGCAAACCTTCTAAAACTGATATCTTGATGACATTACCTGAAGATTAAAAACTCCCTTTAGAGAAGTGTTAAAAAATCTAAACCAGTATTAAAAAAATGAATCTGTATTTTTTTTTACTTGAGGGTTGGGAGGGGAGCGTTTGCCTCAACAACACTATTTTTGTTTATTTCATAAAAAACGCTATTAACTAATAGCTAAGTATATATTAGGCCTACAACATCTACATCTGCATTGAAAACTATGAACGTTATATACACCTAATATGTTAAGTTAATGAATAAAAAGGGGAGGAAACTTGTGTATACAACACTGATCTATAAAAATAATGGATAGGGCCTAAATATTACATTTGTATACGCTAGAACTCAAACCATTCACTTATCCATACAAGCGAATTTTAAGAATAAACTAAATAAACCACTCATTAGAGGAAATCTATACAATAAAAAGGAATTTTAACTCACTTGAAATGTAGGCCTAGTCTAAGGCCTATTTACATGTCAGTGTTTATAAAATATAATTTTATAGGTAAGTGAAAGTCACGCGAAAGCCTATTAATTTAGGTTTAAAAAATTTTAGTTTCCGTGTCCAATCCATTCTTTTTAGTATAGATCAGTGGTACTCGTCGGCATTTTACGTCTCGCGAGACGATCTATTTCCCTTGCAGGCCTTCATGTGGCTAAAGAGGCCAATCCTGGATGTACATGCACGGTCACACTTGCTGCAGTTGAATGTAGTGGAGGGGACCACATTTTTCACCACCGTCTTTTTCCTGGCGTGCTCCTCTCCCGCAAGCTTTGAACCTTCTTTCATTCCTGCTCTCCAAGTGGGCCTATCTTGCGTCATGATCTCCCAACTGTTTGGGTCAATCTGGAGGTGTTTCATATCTCTTTTGCAGACATCCGCAAATCTCAGTTTTGGACGTCCAGCAGGCCTCTGTCCCTTAGCAAACGTTCCATATAGAATGTCCTGTGAAAGTCGACCCTGTGGCATTCGTGGTACATGACCTAGCCAGCTGAGACGTCTGTTACTGAGAGTAATACGGATGTCTTGACACTCTGCTCTTCGTAGGACCTCTGCGTTTGAAACCCTGTCCTGCCATCTTATATCTAGAATGCGTCTGAGACACCTGAGATGAAATGTATTCAATTTTCTCTCCTGCCAGGAATATGTGCTCCATGTCTCACAGCCGTACAGCAGGGTACTCAAAACGCATGTTCGATAAACTAGTGACTTAGTGGAGCGTGTGAGTAGTGAGTTCATCCAGACTCGTTTTTTTAATCTTGCCATAGTGCCCATGGCTTTAGCTATTCTGCTATTGATCTCCCCATCTAGGAGCACATTGCTTGAGATTTTGGCCCCAAGGTAGCAGAACTCTTCAACTACTTCTAGTGGATGGCCACCAATAGTGATGCATGGCACAGTTGCAGCGTTTTGAGCCAGTACCTTGGTTTTGTTTTTACTAATGCTGAGGCCGAATTTTCGGCATGCATCATCAAGTTTATCAATGAGCGTCTGGAGCTCGTTTGCAGATTCGGCCACAACAGTACATAATAAAGGTCCTAATTTAAACTAGTTACCTGTGTTGCATAGATAGTTCAATAGTGTCCCTTTAGTCTCACCAACCGGATATACCATAAGTGAAAACGCCATGTCCAACAACTCTTCTTTACCATCAAGGTAGAAATCCACATAGTTTTCTTGGTTACCGGTAAGGGTTATTGCCCTTTAAAATGGTGGTGGGAATAAAAACAGAATACAAAATCACGTTTAAAAGATGTAAATTCAAGGGGTTATTACCGTTAGGCATTAGAAAAAGAAACATCATTACTCGTTAACCAACTTTATTCCAACCGTGACAAACATAATTACCATCTCCTTATAAATACTCTGACTGACCCCGAAATGCTGTACCAAAAATGCATGTTATGGTTGTTTTTTTAAAAATAATTTAACTAATATTGTAAGAGAGCATATTTTTATAATGCAAATTAAGTTCCATACAGTGATAATAGTTATATTTGTGGCAATTATCAGTATTTATAATTTAATCCAATATATTAACTTCACAAAACATTGTTTCTGGCTGACCATTTAGAACTGTTATAGAACTGAAACATGTCACATTGACGTTAAGCCCTGAGCATTACAGTTTATCAAAATTAGTAAATCCCGTATGACGGCGTATGAACTCACCCTTACGCCCATATGCCCATGTTAAAATTATTTTACGGCATGTTCTTAATATCAATTAACTTCACTTTGTTTTTTGTATTTTTTTTTAGAAGAATGGAGAAAAATCTTTATAAGGCTAAGTCATAACTAAAATGTAAAAAATGGATTTTTACTAAAAACATTGTTTTGATGAGTTAGTTTGATTTTAACTTACGTAATTATTTATTTTGGCATTATCATAACTTTTGAAATGTATTCTAATAACTAAATAAGCGGCGAATCTAAAAACCGATAACCCACAAATACACATTCGTTACCGTATTTTAATGTGTATAAACGGATTACCCCAATGAGTGAAATCTATTAAAGTTATTCGCGTGTGTGCCAATAACACTTTGCTTTTCTATTGATATGTGTAGTGTTTCAAGATTAGATAACTTATATTGAACAATCATATTTGTACATCAAACATTATTAGAGTCGCCTGTCCTTGTATTACATACGGATACTATTACTATTACTTTTAGTAGTCAAACAAGATGGCAGTCAGCCATGTTTAGTTATTAAACCAGATCATGTCTATTCTTATTCAGTGTTGTTCAATAATTTGTCCTGTTACTTATATAACTAATAACCCATGCACCTACATAGCATAAGACCACCACATTAGAAACACTATAATATGGAGCTATCTAATTATGAAAACACAATTATCTGAATACTTATAAGGTAGTCCTGGGTATCCATCGGAGAAAACCAAACACTGACTTCTGCGAGGTAGATGAGCATCTTTCCCAAGCATAACCTCTTTATGGGCCGTAGTATTTCCAAGTGGCCAAACATACTTTGGTGGAATGTTGCATTTACCACAGCTTACTATTTAAAGTGAAATACAAGATTTAGCATTGTCATGAATGCACTAGTCCAGGGGTCGGCAACCTAAGCGTGCCAAACTTAACACGCAGAGTGATTTTCAATGCCACGCGAGAGACTTCCATAAGGGGCTTTCTATTGATAAAAACACAAGACTTTCCGGTTCTGAATAAGGAAAACTGAATGTTGAAGCCAATGTTTCTGAATGACATAGCGACACATTTAAATGAATTGACCTTGCATTTACAAGAACCACTGGGATGGGTTTTCATTGAAACTAGACATATCTTGCCGTGAAATCAAATTCCAAACATTTAACTATATGTACATACCTATAGCCTATTAAAGCATATATTTTAAGATAGATAGTTGGGTTTTTTTCAGAACTATACTTAGAAGCACTCGAAGCGGATGTTTCTAATTAAAAGCAAGACTTTGAAATTGATGGACTCATTTTTTTTATTCCACATCAAGCCTAACTGGTTTCATAATTTTACAATCATCTTAGATGTATATATTTTTTTAAGTGGAGGGATATTGGCGATTTTAAAATGCAGCAAGTTACATTTTAAACATTACAAAAATCGGCATCCAAATGTGCACATTTGCGGGGAAAATCCTGAAGGAAGCTGCTTAGTAAAGTCACCTGCTTTTCTCGACTGCTAGGCATTCGCTCTTTTATTTTCAGCCTTTGGTTCAACTTAGACTTGTGAACAGATTTTATTGCACATGAAAGCTGTTTTGAGTATACGAAGAGGTTGTTCAGAAGTGACTAAATATGTATCTAACATTATACAATTAGCGACTTGCGTTCAAGACAAGGCGCTCATTAATTGATACAGACTAATTACATTAAAACGAGTTATTATGAGCTAATCTTCTCTAAAAAAAAACATAAATAAAAGCAAATCTAAAAAAAATTATTTGTATTATTAATTTAATAAATATAAGAGACTTATTTAATAGCACAATATCAAAAAATTTCTGTAATCATTAATGTTTAAAATATAAACTCCTTAAATGGACAAACAATTTTTGCAGGAAATGCTTATTTACAACTGTTTAACGTAAATTATTTTAGTCCTCGAATAATTAAATCTTATAATGAATACCATACTGTTGGATTTATATAAAGAAAAAAAATGAGTCTTATAAGTTTACAGACGTTCTTTCTCGATAGAAGTAATATTTGTTACATAACTTGTTTGGCATCACATTAAAGGGAGATAAGTAACAACCCGTTTTATTTGAGCTAATATTTCTAATATGTTTCTTTTTTCTCTTTTATAAAACAATAAATGGCTTATTATTTATAACTTTGAAATAATAAAACTGTAAAAAAAATATTTGAAAATTTTATAAATATTATATGACCAAAGAATGTATATGTATATTTTTCAAACACGACATTAACTACGCAGTTTGTATGATTACAGCGTATCTTTTCCGCTTAACTATAGTATAAAGGTTGCATTCCGGTAGCAACGTTAAACACATTATAGGACTACTCAGTTAAACTGAGATCAAAATACAATTAACATTTGCTGGTGTTAGATCCCCATCTTCACTCACAAATGATAATGCTTAGAGTTAATACAATAGTTACCATAAATATGAAGGTTTAGTAATACAATATTGTACTTGATATAGGCCTAAACGCAGAGAAAAAGGATGATAAACACAAACAGGTTAATTTGTATTAAATATAAGAGTTTTTAAGTATATTCTCCCTAAATAAGCTCTTATGCTTTTGGCCTTGGACTTGCTACGGAGTTAAATTAATTATAAAAATAATTTTAAAAATATAATAGAGCAGATTGACTTTTAGGCTGTTGGTACGCTGAATGATTTAACAATCCTAGTTTGGCACACTGTTAGCAAAAGGTTGCCGACCACTGCACTAGTCTATGTATCTAAATATCTACATGTCTAAGTATCTATGTATCCACTGTATCTTTATCTATATATCTAATCTGTCTATCTGTCTGTCTATCTATCTTTCTATGTATCTGTCTAAAGGTCTATCTGATTGCTTGTCTACCTGTCTATTCGTCTATCTGCCTGTCTGTCTGTCTTTCAATCTATATATCTGTCTGTTTGTCTGAACTCTAATCTACTTTACTCTTTTCTACTCTACTTCACTCTACTCTTTTCTACTCTACTCTACTCAACCATAAGACAAAACTATAAATTATAGCACTGTATACTTGCCTAGAAAAACAAAAAGTGTGAATCGAAAAATATGGTCTACCATGTTTTGGTACAAAAACCTTTTACCAGAATCTGACGCCTTCAATGCGCTGTTATAAAGGGACAGGTCAATAAAGGGAAAAAACTCTAAGATGAGCTTAGTGTCAATTGGGAAAAATACAAACCAGGGGAAGTAATTCGCCATGCTATTGATTTTATAAACGATAAACATTCCTGCAATAAAGTTGAGCTACTCTAAAAATGCTATAAGAATAATACGTGGGTTAAAATAATAGTAGAATTCTTACAATAAGTCTTTGTGAAGGTCATTAGCCATATTACAATTATTTTTATTAAATACCGGTACTCCCTGAATATTTTAACATATAATTATATATTACATATATATATATATATATATATATATATATATATATATATATATATATATATATATATATAATATATATATTCATTTGTGTGTCGTCATTTAAACTTATCTGTTACAGATTATCATTTTCGCATTTCCGTGGTTTAATTATGTCTAGTTTATCATTTTGATTAGTGCCTTAAATGGTGTTATGATGCCCAAGTTTCAGCTCGATTGGACGACGGGAAGTGATCGAAAAATCGATGCTAAGTTTTATAAGCAAGCAAGCAATCAAGCAAGCAAGCAGACAGACAGTACGAGTTAATAGAAAGGGAGTAAAAAGAAAAGTGTTTTTACCTTACAATACTTACATCTATGAGCATTGTAACAGGTTGCTATTGTGTTGTATTTCTAAGTTAAAACCTAATGCTTTTTGTGTTATTACTACTTTGCTCTTTGCCCTAATTTTCTCTAGAGTTTTGTCAGTTGTGCATGAGCCTTGCAGATTTTTCTGGATTTGTTCTAGTTTTGTAATGTTTTCTTTAGTTGGTGAGTCTCACACAGAAGATGCATAGACATATTCTTGTTTAGATCTAACTAACATGAGATAGCATTTTAGCTTTATGTTATTGTTGCATTTGTAATAGTTCTTTATATGAAGCCTAAGCATTTTTTTTCTTGATACAATAAAATGTGAATAGTTTGTTTTTTACAACTAAGCTTTTTATTTTATTTTTAGAGACTGTCTTTGAACGGTTTAGAATGGCTATTACTGAATCTTCGATAGCTGGCAACAGATCATTGCTTAAATAAAACAGAGACTAGAACCTAGCCACCGTAACTAGTCATCCTAAATACATAAATAAATAAAATAACAAACACATAGATATAATCTAATTTATTAATAGACCTAAACAAAGTATAAGTAGTCTCTCCTCCTACTGAGCCACTATATACTTTTTGTACTTTTTCCTTGTTCACTCGTTTGCTGTTGTTGTTTAATTTGTAAGATATATTTTAAACCATGACCTATATTTATTGCAAAACAAAAAAGAATGTTGGATATCTGAAAAATGATAAGGAGTTTATAGAAGCCTTTTCTTTTTTTTTTTTTTTTTTTTTTTTTTTTTTTTTTTTTTTTAAATAAGTGCATACATCCTTGCTATCAGAGACACCTTGATTAGCCTATAGATACAATTCTTTCAAATGAAACAGCAATATTAGAAAATCACTTTACATAAAATGTCACTTGGTGTCTTCGTGTTTTGATTTGTTGTTTCTTCGGTAGTGTATGGCTACTAATGGCTAGACATATGTTTTGACAGCAAAAACATTATACATTAGATGTTTGCTAATAAAAACTTTTTTACTGTGTGCAAACGTTATATTATGATAAAAAAGCTTAGACATTGAGAAAGAAGTTTAGTATTATTGTTATGTCACACGGGTGTCAATCACGTGGGCTAGCGTTTATCAAATGCCGGGGCGCTACCAGCACCAGTACCGGGCCAAGATAGTAAAATTATCGGGTCTGTGGCCAGCTACCGGGTTGCAAAAAGAAAAAGTCAAATCTAGGTCAAACTACCGGGATATACACCTATAACAGTAGGTCCTATAACAGTAGGCCATATAACAGTGGGCCCTATAACATTAGACCCTATAACAGTAGGCCCTATAACAGTAGGCCCTATAAATGTAGATCCTATAAAAGTAGGTCCTATAACAGTAGGCCCTATAACAGTAGGCCATATAACAGTAGGCCATAAAACAGTAAACCCTATAACAGTAGGCCATATAACAGTAGGCCCTATAAAAGTAGGCCCTATAAAAGTAGGCCATATAACAGTAGGCCCTATAACAGTAGGCCCTATAACTGTAGGCCCTATAACAGTAGGCCCTATAACAGCAGACCCTATATCAGTAGGCCCTATAACAGTAGACCCTATAACAGTAAGCCCTTTAACAGTAGGCCCTATAACAGTAGGTCATATAACAGTAGGCCCTATAACAGTAGGCCCTATAAAAGTAGGCCCGATAACAGTAGGCCCTATAACAGTAGGCCCTATAACAGTAGGCCCTATAACAGTAGGCCCTATAACAGTCGGCCCTATAACTGTAAGCCCTATAACAGTAGACCCTATAACAGTAGGCCATATAACAGTAGGCCATATAACAGTAGGCCCTTTAACAGTAGGCCCTATAACAGTAGGCCCTATAACAGTAGGCCCTATAACAGTAGGCCCTATAAAAGTAGGCCCTATAACAGTAGGCCCTATAACAGTAGGCCCTATAACAGTAGGCCCTATAAATGTAGATCCTATAACAGTAGGCCCTATAACAGTAGGCCCTATAACAGTAGGCCATATAACAGTAGGCCATAAAACAGTAAACCCTATAACAGTAGGCCCTATAAAAGTAGGCCCTATAAAAGTAGGCCCTATAAAAGTAGGCCATATAACAGTAGGCCCTATAACAGTAGACCCTATAACAGTACGCCCTATAACTGTAGGCCCTATAACAGTAGGCCCTATAACAGTAGGCCCTATATCAGTAGGCCCTATAACAGTAGGCCCTATAACAGTAAGCCCTATAACAGTAGGCCCTATAACAGTAGGTCATATAACAGTAGGCCCTATAACAGTAGGCCCTATAAAAGTAGGCCCGATAACAGTAGGCCCTATAACAGTAGGCCCTATAACAGTAGGCCCTATAACAGTAGGCCCTATAACAGTCGGCCCTATAACTGTAAGCCCTATAACAGTAGGCCCTATAGCAGTAGGCCCTATAGCAGTAGGCCCTTTAACAGTAGGCCCTTTAACAGTAGGCCCTATAAAAGTAGGCCATATAACAGTAGACCCTATAACAGTAGGCCATATAACAGTAGGCCATATAACAGTAGGCCATATAACAGTAGGCCCTATAACAGTAGGCCCTATACCAGTAGGCCCTATAACAGTAGGCCCTATAAAAGTAGGCCCTATAACAGTAGGCCCTATAAAAGTAGGCCCTATAACATTAGGCCCTATAACAGTAGGCCCGATAACAGTAGGCCGTATAACAGTATATTTGATATCAAGTTTACAATTTGTAATAGTTTAACCTAACTCTAGCCACAGCTCTTGAGTCACTAGTTTTGTTTATTATTTTTTTTTACTCCCTTTTTTTTTTAAGTTGTAATTTCTGTCTGGATGGTTGTAATCATCGTGCAAGAATTGGCTTCGATTTTTCGACCACTTCCCGTGGTCCAATCGAGCTGAAATTTGGACAGCAGACTTGCCCCGACTAACAATTCATTCTATCAAATTTTCAGTTAAAACAACTTAATTATACTATACTTATGACAATATTCATTTCTTAAAAGGAAAGTATAAGTAAAATTTTGGTTTCACTTTAAAAATGCCTCTGCAACATTTATAGTTTTTCGGTGCAAAGCTAGAAAAAAAATTATGCGCTAAGATTATTTTTAGAACAATTCATACGGAGTAAGGAGATATTTTTGAGATTTGCGACACAGATATTTAATTACATGTTGGTAAACTTAGTTTGCAAATAAAGGGAGTATAATAAAAACTTCGTTTTTATGGGTTTCTTGTTATTAAGATGAGATGTCACCACCTATGAATACAATAAAAAGTAGAAGAAAACCTTCTACTGTAACATGTTACATTCAAAGTATAAAATAAAATAAAAAGTTATACTGTAACATGTTACATTCAAACGGATTTAGACTTGATGGGGCCCTAAGCTGTTTGAGCTATGGGGCCCTTTATAAGCTTGTATGTCAGTGCCAAATATGATTTTCTGATACCTCGAGTGTTAAACTGAAATACAATTAAGAAGTAGGCTATAGACCTATAGATAGTGAAATAATAAATCAAAGTCTATAATAAGATGGACCGCTTGCTTTGATATTTCGAGATTTGATATTTAGAGTTATTTGATAACTTGACTCTAGACTTCCGGTTTAGAAATTCGCTATGATTTTCTCAATGGAAAATTAAGATTTAAATCGAAAGTTTTATGTAGCGGAAACCTATAATGCAATCGTATGAGCTAGAAGTTATTCATGACAGACTTATTGGAAAAAAAACACATAAGCTCATCAAATAGAGCTTTTGCAAGAAATAATATTGAAGATTACTTGTTAATCTTCAATATTATTTCTTGCATATCCTTGTATTAACCAGACATATTGGCAGCATTATCATATGACTGGACTCGACACTTACTAAAATCTATTTTGCACTCATTTGTAAGGTACTTGTGCACCATCTTAGCCATAATTTCCATTCCTAGGAAAATTAGAAAACATCCTATTGGGAGCCCATCATCTGGTGAAACATACCTCACATTAACAATATGGGACCGGTCTGGAGTGGAATCTACAGATAAACTGAAGTATCCTGCAGTTTTTAAATAATCGAATCTCTTACGTCATGTGCCATAATTTGGATAAAGTCATCACATATTGTTAAGAAAGATAGATGTGACACCTGATCCTATATTCCCATTTTTTTTATAGAAAAAAAAATGTGTCTATAAGTTCCAGTAATCCAAGGAAATGCCCATTGTGAGGAGAACCAATTTGCTTATCTCCTCTAAAAGGTAGACCACCCTCTGCCATAGTAAGCTTAATTATGACTGCCACAACTCGTTCAAGAACATTTTTCCAGCTATGCCGTTTATTATTTATATTTATTTATATAATAATGATGCAGTATATTTAAGTATATATGACATTTGTTCACTCGAACAATTGTGTTTGGGGCCCCTAAGAAAGTGGGGGCCCTAAGCTATAACTTATTTAGCTTATAGGTAAATCCGGCCCTGCATTCAAAGTATAAAACAAAATAAAAAGTTATACTGTAACATGTTACATTCAAAGTATAAAACAAAAGAATAGTTCTACTGTAACATGTTACATTCAAAGTATATAACAAAACAAAAGTTCTACTGTAACATGTTACATTCAAAGTATAAAATAAACAGATACTATTGGTCACTGTCTGGAGTAGTGGAAAATAATCTTCTTAACATTCTTGATAGGATTTTTTGGACACTCTCTCTCCATCTCTTCCCCCCCCTTCCCCCTGTATACCACTCTCTTTCTCTATCAATACTCCTTCTATATCTATCCCCACTTTCTCTCTCACTTTCTCTTTTCTCACAAACATACACACACAATAATTGTGAACTTTTAATGTAGAATGTAGATAGATAATAAAGACTTATTCGTTTATGGACTTTTCTTCTAAATAGAATGAGTATGTCCTAGGCTAAAAACTCCTGCAGAGCGACAGGGGTATGACGGCCGCAGGGCTAGAGCCTGAGTCGTCATAGTTTTCGGGCTATATTATATATTGGCATTAAAAATGTCTGCCCAGTCGGCTAGTGCACACAGAGAATAAGGGCGACCCCAAAAACTAAGCCCTGTGGATGAATGGAGAATGTTTGCAATATTAGCGAATTAACTGCATGTAGGGTCTATCAACAGTAGTTTGATAATATTGATCGTTGATAGCATATATCAACCGATGTTACAATATTTGCTAATAATCAGCGTATATCAACAATAGATGGACTAGCGTTGTTCAACAACAAATAGGCCTACTTCGATTAATAGAAAACAACATAGAACTTTACTTGTATTTAAAGTGCGCTTATAGCCGGGAAAATAAGCACACATGTTAATATACAGAGCAGATGTAAACTACAGTCACAGATAAGAAACTCAAGACTTCAATTAATTAATTTTAACACACCAATAGACTTAGGTCACCGATGTATGTATTATATAGAGATAGTATATAGCTCCGTGGTCAAGGTCTATATTTGTGAGTGTGTGTGCATATAAAGAAAGTTTAGCAGTCTGTATCCAGAGCATTGTTTTAGAAAGGTTCTTTGTGAAGAAGTTAATAATAATTCACTGCATCATTCGGAGCAGCCCAGATGGTTTAAAGGTATATACTCGGGTAATAAACTACAACCATAACGGTGATTATATCAGTTGTCAAGGAGTTGTTTTATTCGAGGCTTGGTCTCAAGGCATCACAATATCATAACAGAAACATAGTTCGACTTAGGAATATTTGGCAAGGACGATCTATAGGTTTAGAGACAAGTTTAGTGTGTAGGTGTAGGCTAGTACGGACTGTAAACACCGAGACTGGAGCTAGTGATACTTGATACTGGTGCGACAGTGAGGGGGACTCTGCATGGACAAAGAGAGACAGAATCCAGCA
This sequence comes from Anisus vortex, assembly GCA_949126835.1. NCBI lineage: Eukaryota > Metazoa > Mollusca > Gastropoda > Planorbidae > Anisus > Anisus vortex. Next base: position 22,932,325 of record OX421499.1, read on the forward strand.
CGCTAATAAATCTAGTTAGACACTGACAGGAGCGGGACTTGGTAGGTTCGATGCAAAACTATTTAACGCAGAGACACTGAGGGTTTGGGTACAGAACTTGGACTTGTGGTCTGATGTTTGGATCACACCCAAGCCAAGTCAGCTGTCCACAGACAGATGAGTGTTTTCTGACACGGGTGAGTTGAGTTTTGCATCGATACCTTCCAATAGACAATATATAGGTATATAGATATAGTTTAGGACAACATTAAGGGTTTTTATTGACTATTATTATGTAGGTGACGGCCCGTACCCAGTACCGTGCTGAGGCTGGGGATCCATAGTTTGATAGCGGTGGTGACCGTAGCAACATGGCCGAGAGCGGTGGCCAGCTGGTGGCAAAGTGGCTGACTACTGGTGGCAAAAGGCCGGTGGCTGGCGGTGGTTGACGTGGCAGTGGCTAGTAGTGACGTGTAGACGGCCGCGGTGTAGACTGGTTGCTGATGGCAGTTTGGTGCATTAGTACGTCAGTAGTGCGTCCGGTGGTGCGTCAGAGGAGAGGCAGTGTGATGCCGTTGAGGACCAAGCCAGTAGAGACGTGTGGCGTAGGCTATGATAATGTAACGGTTGTGTTTTGATAACATTCTTTTATATATTACGTTTCATATGCTTGTAATAACCATTTAGTATAGATATAATGTTTTCCTTTGTGTTTACTATATATCAGTTTGATATTATTTAATTTTATATTATCTCTATCCTTAAAATCACTATTAATAAAAGTAGAATAGTTTATAGTTCTCTTAATCAAACATCATGTGTTTGTTGTTTCATTTACGTATGTGTAAATGTTTTAATTACATTGTTTTTCTATGTAATTATTAAGATCTGGGACCTTCCTAATTAAGCGAGCCCATGACTATAGGAGTAAATTAGTCATTTAAATGTTATTGTAATTAAGTATAGGAAGGTCCTGACATCAGTAAGTGTCGTGTCTATACATTTCTCGATTACAGTTATGTCAAGAATGTTATTTTTTTTTTGTCTTTTCTGGTAGAGGGTGAGGTAGGCTATCCGTGGGTCTCGGGTTCAATTCCTGGTCCAAACTGTGTTGCATGTTTTTATCCGGGTCTCAATGACATTGCAGTCTACCTAGTTCTGATGGGTGTCTGGCAACTATTTATAAGTGTCTAAAAATAACAGACGATCAAGGGGGAGAACACCAAGATCATGTCTGAGACTAGCCTCTCCGCTTTTCCCCGATTAGGCACAAAATAGGCACTACACTTCTCTCCCCCACCTGCGGAATTCCCCTCGTATCATTATCGTTTTGGCTAGCTCGTATACCTGCTTTGTCGCCCGGTAGCACAAATCCTATACTATAGATCTGGACAACCTGACACCACGGCGTGGTTGAGATGGGCTATTCTACTCACTGCATCCTCCCCAACGAGTCTCGGAGCATATCGGCAGTGCAATGATCCTCGGACGCGCAACAGGGGCTGTCCCTCATGCGTTAGCCCACTGACGTGATCTTAATTTAATATAAGCGCATCGGTGGTTTCCACACTACGCTAGCGATGAGGCCCATCGGTACAGAAGTGGATGCCTGGCACCAGTTCTTGGAAGACGAACAAATCAGAGCTGTGAAAGCCAGACAATTTTATTGGATGCCGTTGATACAGTCGTCCCGAGTTAAAGTGAAAAGAAAGGTGTGCCGACCCCTCACCCTACCCCCGATAGGCAAGATGGTGTATCTCAAACTGAATCTTTCAATGTGATGTGGATAGCCCCATCCCTCCCCCACCCACAGTACATTTTGTTATGAATTTAGGTAAAAAAAAGGCCTGAAAATAATTTGCTTTAATAAAATATGTTTTTCAGGTTTGTAAAATGATACCTAGCTGCATTCTTTTTTGGATAGACCTATGTTTTCTGTTTATGCTCGTTTCAGACAAGCCACAAAATGAAGCCAAACGCACTGACACAGCTGGCTTCCTATCTATGCTTTGCCTTCCTAATGGCCCAGACTTTGGTATCCGTAACATCCTCTGAACTGGATGGGATCGACCTTGACATTGGTCTCCAAGATGGTGACAGGGAGTTCCTGTTTGACACCTTCCCGGATGGCTTTGCGTGGGCGGCAGCTACTGCGGCTCACCAGGTTGAAGGGGCGTGGAATGAAGATGGTAGGTCTATTAGATAAACAAAGTAGTGGACTCAGTGGAGTATAGAATGCAATTTCGTGTGTTATTGTACAGAGACTATTCTTTATATAAGTCATCATCATTGGCTCCATAGTCTCGAAAGACGATTAGATTTGCGCTCCTGTGATTTGGCCAGCTCTGCAGAATTGACCGTGTCTGTGGAGACCTATCTTTGAGAGACAGGCTCTGTCGCATCTCTGGCACTTGAAAGCGGGACCGTTGGAGTTGAAGTTTGTCAGGGGCAGCCTGTGTTCTTTACTTTTCTTCGCTGCTCTTTTAGCCGCCGCGATAAGGCGAAGTTTGCTTCTGCAGCATTTATACCGGTGTGTAGGGTGCCTCTCCAACTACTTCTGTGCTGAGCAAGGTTCTCCCAGTTTCCGACCACTACATCTATAGCCTTTAGGTCAAGTTTGCAAACGTCCTTGAACCTGAGTTGGGGGCGGTCAGTAGCTCTCTTGCCTTCAGCGAGCTCAGCATATAGCAGGTCTTTTGGGATTCGCCCATCCTCCATCCTGGAAACATGGCCAAGCCACCGAAGACGTCGTTGGCGAAGGAGAGTGATCATGCTAAGCATGTTAGCCCGTTGCAAGACCTCCTTGTTTGTTATGCGGTCCTTCCAAGATATCCCAAGTATGCGTCTGAGACAGCGCATATGGAAAGAAGAGAGTCTCTTTTCTTGCGATGCGTACAGGGTCCAAGTTTCGCTGGCGTACAGGAGAGTGCTGATCACACATGCACGATAGACAGCTATTTTTGTATTAATAGTCAGCATCTTGTTGGCCCATACTCTTTTTGTTAGCATGGATAAAGTCGCGGACGCCTTGCCAATTCTCTTACTGATTTCTGTATCCAGTGATAGATCGGTGGTGATGGTGGAGCCAAGGTATGTGAACTGATCAACAACATCTAATTTGGTACCGTTGACGTATATGTTGGGTGGGTCAGCGCCTTGAACCATCACGTTGGTCTTTCTTATACTAAATTATTGTTAGACCAAAATCTTGGCAGGTCTTGGAGAAGTGATCCATCAAGGATTGTAGCTCCTCCTCAGTGTGTGTGACAAAGGCGACGTCATCCGCGAACAGCAAGTCTTTGACTGTTCTTCTGAGGATTTTTTGCCTTGCCCTCAGCCTGGACAATCTGAAAAGCCCTCCGTCTGACCGGGAGTGCAAGTAAATCCTCTCCCTGAATTCTCTAAAGGCATAATATCATAACCTTGTACAAAAACAAGGGGGTCAGAAGCGACTGCAATAATTAATGGGGTATATCACTCCTTAGCATTGTCGGTAAGATCTTTGCACGCGTGATCCTGGCCAGGCTACAGAAGCTAGCAGACAGAATATATCCAGAGTCGCAGTGCGGGTTTCGCTCAGAAAGGTCAACTATCGACATGATATTCTCAGTCAGGCAGTTGCAGGAAAAGTGCAGAGAACAACAGAAACCCCTTTTTATCGCGTTCATAGACCTGACTAAGGCATTGACCTTGTTAGTAGAGATGGACTATTCTCCATTCTGCCAAAAATTGGTTACCCGCCCAAACTTCTGAACCTGATCCAGTCATTCTACGACAACATGAAGGGCACTGTACAATATGATGGCGAAAATTCTAGCGCTTTCGCCATACGCACAGGAGTGAAACAAGGATGCGTTCTTGCCTCAACTCTCTTTGAGATCTTCTTCTCAACCTTGCTAAACAATGCCTTTAGAGAATCTATATAAGTACAATAACCTTAAGCACATCTTAGACACGCAACCAATAATATTAATAATAATCATTCAAATATTGAAGATTTGCAAAAGTCTAAAAGGCAAATTAAATGGGAGACTGGTGGCAGCGCGTTCGGATCGCCATTCCAAAGGGCTGATTATACAATCCCTTGTGTATGTCCTTGTTAAAAGGAAACGTGTGACCCCCCCCCCCCATGCACCAACGGGTGTGTCTGAAATGGATACCTGATCTTATCTTATAGCCCAGGGGTTAGCAACCTTTGGATTTTAGTGTGCCAAAATAAGATTTCTAATTCATTCAGCTTGACAACATCCTAAATGGCAACCTGCCATAGCACTTAATTTTCTGTTGAAAAAATAGAAAAGCCTTGATATGTCTTTATGTCGGCTCTTTTGTTTGCCATTGAAACTTGCTCTGCGTGCCAAGTATGGCACGCGTGTCGTAGGTTGCTGACACCTGTTATAGCATACTTGCATTTTACAGACGCTCCTTCTATACATAAGATTATCTAGGCTTATCCGTGATTTGAGCCTGGTTCTGCATTTGAGTAAATCTTTAAAAAGCTTTAAATAATGTTAATTTGTTGGTTTTCGTAATCTGTCCAGAGAACCCATTCCCTGTCCGGATGCCACTCAGGAAGAAATATATGGTGTAAGACAAGTGTTTATATCCCTGTGCCTTTTATTTTGCAAATGTTAGGCCTACATCAAAGTGTAGTTCTACGTGTATTTTGAATAGCCTATATATTTTTCAATTTATCCATAGGGCCTATGCTGTTGCCTAAGCATCAACTGGTGTACTTTTCTTAACTAGCTCTGTAGGCTAAATTGTCAAAAAAATCATCTTTTTTTTCAAATTTAGTTTGATTTCTATATAAAAGGCTCAGAAATACAAGATTCAGGTGAATGTTTGCTTCACTCTCCTATACAGGCAAAGGTCCTAGTATATGGGATGTGTATAGCAGTGAACCAGGTCGCATACACAACAACGAAAACGCCAAAGTGGCTTGCGACAGTTATCACAAGTACCATGAAGACGTTCAGATGCTTAAACAGCTTGGGGTATGTTGAAGTAAAATGTTGTGGCTAAAATGTTTACGATACGGGCGTGTGTGTGTTGGGGTCAGGGAGGGGTTCAAATCACATGTGCATTGGTACCTACAGGCCTGGATTAACCATTAGGCAAACAAGGCACGTGCCTAGGGCACCAAGCGTTTGGGAGGCACTACAAGGCATCAAGAAAAATGTATATATTGTTAAAGCTAAGAGCAGAAAATTAACGAATTATTTAGTTTCAGTTAAGCAACAGGTGAAACAGGATTTTACTGACACCATCAATCCTCTTGATAAATCTACTAAAGGCAGAGGCGTATTTAGGCATGTTCCACATGTTCCTATGGTACAGGGGCACCCACGCAAAATTGGCCCCCACACATTCCATAATAAAAAAAATAGTCTTTTCTTTCGGCAATTAGAATAGTGTTGTTGTAAAAGCGCAAAATGAACAAATACTGTGAATTGGAAATCACATTTGATTGTTAAGTGACACTGGCAGGGTCGACTCCACGAGGGGGCCCCCACATAAATTTGGCCCTTGGGATCAGGGCCCCCACAATACTAAATACGGCCTGCAAATCCAGACACCGTAAGTGCTTGAAAATGAAATTAGTTGTGACCCATTTCAGTCTGCTGAAGATGATGATAAAGATGAAGATGATAAAGATGAAGATGATAAAATAAATCAAGCAGTAGATCCAGGACTGTGACGTCTCCGCTGATGATGTGGCTTACTGGGTTGACTGTGGACCCACTAACTGTCAGCATCATTATGGTCCCTTTGATAAATCTTGCCGTATTTATACTGGAGGAAAAATAACAAGATATTATTCTAAAAAACTCTTCTATGGCACAAAAGCAAATGGTGAGCAGTACAGGAGAGAATGCTTATTGTATTCACCATCCACGGGATCTGTGTACTGCTTTGTTTGTAAACTTTTTGCGTCTAAAGGTTCCACAAGTTGGCTGATAAAAATGGGTTCAGTGACTGGAAAAATAACATTCAAGTTGATAATCATGACCAAAGTCTACTCATGAAGACTGCATGTTATATGCATAGCTCGTCGACAAGGCTCGGGTCTACTACAAAATAAGCTAGAAGAGCAAAAAATGAAGAGTACAGTTACAGTTACTGGGAACATGTTTTGAGGCTAGCAGTAGCGGTTTTTTGTACTATAGCTGAGATTGGTCTGGCTTTTAGAGGGACAAATGAAAAATGTGGATCTTTACAAAATGGAAATTATCTAGGGCTGCTAGAGTTGGTCAGTAATTTTTAGCATCACACATTGCAAAATATGGAAATTCTGGAAAAGGAAATCCTTCTTATTTATCCAAAACTATATGTGAAGAACTGATTGAAATAATGTCTCAAAAAGTCCATGAAGCAATTGTAGATGAAGTATTGGCTTCCGGTTATTTAAGCTTGTCAGTAGACTCAACACCCGATGGTTCACATATAGATCAGTTAAGCATTGTTCTTCGATATGTGATAGATGGAGAGCCCATTGAGCGCTTTTTTACTTTCTTGAACCTGCAAAGTCACACCGGTGAAGGTATATATATGGCTAAGCAAGTGTTGCAGTACTTACGTGAAGTTTGCAATATTGATTTTGCGAAATGCAGAAGTCAGTCCTACGATAACGCAGCTAATATGTCTGTGTGCATGCAGAAAAACATTCTAGAGGAAAATTAGTTTCGTTTATACATACCCTGTGCTGCCCATTCACTAAATCTGGTATGCAAAAGTGCCGTTGACTTTTGTTTAGAGGCAGTAAACTTCTTCCATACAGTGCAACTGATCTATACTTTTTGCTCAGCTTCAACCAACAGATGGAAGATTCTGAAAGGATGCCTTGTGAATGAAATGCTGGTAAAGTCTCTTTCCGATACCAGATGGGAAGCACATGTTGTTGCAACTGCAACTATTCTAAAGTTTCGTCTTCAGATTATAGAAGCGTTAGAATGCTTACAAGAAGACCAGTCACAGAAGGGGGACACCAGAAGAGAATCAGAAAACATTGAAAAGAAGATGCAAGAATTAGAATTTCACAGGGTCAGTCCAAACGTGAGTTCACAAAGACACAAAAAAAAAGCACAAACATGCAACCTTAAAGACCGAGATCACTCTATATCATAGGTTCGCAACCTTTTTCGGCTCACCGCCCCCTTTAACAAATTTTTTTCCGCTCACCGCCCCCCCCCCAACTTAATTATAGCGCCCACTCCCCCCCCCCTCTGTACTATAGTTTACGCAATTTTTTTTAGGCGGACTAGACTTTTTGTGTGATTTATTATCTTTAAAATAACTGAAAGGAAACATATTGCAAGAATTAATAAATAAAAAAATTACCTAAACAAGAGGCTTAAATAAATCAATATTAATGTGAATCGTTTGCCTTGTGTGTTGCTAGTAGTTTGTCTATATGAAGTATATGTGTTTCAATTATTGTTGCAAAAGCCTAGGTCTCCACGCTAATGTATATAAAGAAATAGTAATAATCAGTAATATTTGTTACATTACAAAACAGAACTTGTTTGGCATCACTATTGAATCAAATGTGGAAACAGTTGTTAATTAAAGGGAGATAATTAACCCGTTTCATTTTGGGCTAATCTAATATTTCTAATGTTCTTTTCTTTTAAAAAAAAAATTAAATAGCTTACATTTATAACTTTAAAATGATCAAACTGTAAAAAGTATTTCAAAATTTTCTATATATTATATGACTAAAGAGTTTATATGCATACTTTTAAGCATTACAATAACTACTTAGTTTGTATGATTACTACGTATTTATACCACGGAACGATAATTTTGCTTGTTGAGCGTTCTGAAAACGATTGAAACGCATTAAAGGACAATTCGGTAAAACTGCGATCAAAATAATAATATTAGCAAATTTTAATGTTAAGGCGACAGTCCGGTGAATAGGACCAGACGGCCGCATATTATATTAACTGATCCCTAGTTCATCGAAAAGCCACAGTGATTCCCATTTCTTGTTAGTTTAATACTTTAAATAATATGTATGCCTACTGTTGGGGGATGTCAGATATTTAGCAGCACTTGCGTTTACATCATATTTCATACAAAAACTAATGGATTTAAATAGCTGAGGTGTTAAAATTATATCAGGTACTCTTGTACCGCCCACTTGCCCTTCACCGCCCCCCAATCGCCCCCGGGAATGTCAGCGTTCCCCTAAAGCCTCTCACCGACCCCGGGGGGGCGATAACGCCCACGTTGAGAACCTATGCTCTATATAGTCTAAGATTGGTCGCTTATAATTTGTTGTGTTTATTTAATCATGTTTCCTTTTTCTGTGTATGCAGAAGACTGGTTTGCATGGGAATGTAAGCGTTCCCCTAAAGCCTCTCACCGACCCCGGGGGGCGATAACGCCCACGTTGAGAACCCATGCTCTATATAGTCTAAGATTGGTCGCTTATAATTTGTTGTGTTTATTTAATCATGTTTCCTTTTTCTGTGTAATTGAATTGAATTGAATTGTTGAATTTCCGGCCCATCAACATCGAAGGTTATATAGGGCCTTTTTGATAACGTTGTTGTCATTTTTCTCTTGTATCCATTTTATTGTTCTTATATCTTTAGATTCTGTTGTACAGTTGTATGTCTTTAATATAGTTTATTATATGTTTTGGTTTAATTTTGCTGAAAAGTTCATGAAGAGTTCTACAGTAATAGAATTTACGTCGAATGTCATCAAATGTATTACATTCCAACAAAATGTGAGACACTGTTAAGTTGGCATTGCAGAAAGCACACATTGGGGCCATTTCTCGTTTTAAGATATACGAATGTGTTAGTTTCGTATGTCCTGTATGTAGTCTGCAGATAATAACTGCGTCCTTTCGAACAAGTTGGCCTGTATCATGCCAGGTTTTTTAATTTTCCAAATACTGCAGTTTATTGCATTCGGTTTTCAAGAAGTTAGTCCATTTTTGTCTTTCATGTTTAATTATTAAAGGTTTCAAGTCTCGAAATGGTATTGGGATAATACTCTCTGATAACAACAGGGCGGCTTTAGCCTCTCTGTCAGCTTTTTCATTTCCATCTATCCCTGCTTGACCAGGAACCCAACAGAAAACGACACGTTTGCCTCTTTCATATATTGATTGGTATTTTGTCAAAATGTTCAAGGCAGATATATTCCTGGTATTACAGTTTCCAATAGCAGTAAGACACGATAACGAATCGGATAAAATAACAAAATTTTGGTTTTCTGATTCCTCTGCAATGTCTAATGCCAGGCATATTGCTAAAGCCTCTGCAGTATTTATTGAGATACTGGAATTATATTTTCTTTTTTTACTTTTATTTGAGGTAAGAGCAACAGAAGATGTCGCTGTATCATTTTTCGATCCGTCTGTGTATATTTGTACATAATTTGGGTATTTTTGTAGCACTTCTTGGAACATATCCATGCAAGGATCCTTCTGTGTAATTAATGCAGGCGACTGGTTTGCCTTTTTGAAACTTACCATGCTTATATACTTTTTGGTTTAAAGCTCCACATGAATCTTTTCTAGATTTATCACAAAAGGCTTTTTATAATTGTAGGTTACTCATTATAGATTCTCCATTGCTTGGAGTCGTGTACTACCAGATGGAACCAACAAAACTGTCAACAGGCCAGGCGTCGACTATTATCGCAAGTAATAATAAACCAGGGCTGTGGAGTCGGTAGATAAATGTTCCGACTCCAACTCCGACTCCGACTCCTCATTTTTTTGTACTTCCGACTCCAACTCCGACTCCGACTCCAGGTACCAAAATTTCCACCGACTCCGACTCTTCGACTCCGACTGATAAATGGTAGATAAATGTTCCGACTCCAACTCCGACTCCTCTTTTTTTTGTTTTTCCGACTCCAGGTACCCCAAATTCCTCCGACTCCGACTCATCGAATCCGACTACACAGCCCTGTAATAAACTCTAATATTATGATAACTTTTTTGGAAAAAATACCATTATCTCAAATTAAAAGGATTTGTGTGTGCCTATGTCACAGTGTGTGTTGTGTGTGTGAGGCATACAATTTTTGGCCAGTAGGCTATAGCCTATATTAATTATAAATTATGCTCTATTTCTTTCTTTTTTTTATTAATCATTATTCAGGTTAATTGCTGAACTGAAAGCCAATAATATAGAGCCGATGGTCACCTTGTACCATTGGGACTTGCCTCAAGCATTAGAGTCTAAAGGGGGCTGGCTAAATGAGGAAATAGTAGGGCATTTTAGAAATTATGCTGACCTCATGTTCAAAGAGTTCGGAGCAGACGTGAGTGAAATTTGTCGATAGACTAGAAATCGTTTTATGTATGTCAGTGGGAAAAGTATAACCACTGTATATTCAGTGTATATATAGCTCAGTGAGTATAACTCTTTCAGGCTAAAGCTAAAACTAAACTTGTAAAGATCAGTGATAGGGATGCTTAAAATTTGTTAGAGTTAATAGTCTACAACTAGGTACAATAGCTAAGCGTTACATGATATGTCTATGTCAGACTATGTCTATGATTAAAATATATCAACTTCTTATTAAAATAATAAATGCAAAAGTCAATAGTTATATATTTTAAAAAGGCCAGGATAAGATCATTGAAATTAAAATTGAGAAAATAATTATGAATTATGGTCCATATAATTATAATTTATTATAATTCATGGCTTATTATAATGATATTTGATATATAATATTATTTAATATATAGGCTAGACCCTTAAACTTAGTTATTAGGCAGGCATTAGTGCATTGCCATTAGGTATCATGCTAATCATTTTCATTATTATTATTATTTAATATTTTATAAGTGTCTATCAAGTCGCCAAGTTAGAGTTAGACTCATAGACTCTTGACAGAGTTAGATTTGATTTAGGCCATTTAGGCCTATCAATTTTGTGTTATGATATTAATTTATTACTACATCTCCACTAGATAAACTAGGTAATATATTTACTAGTAATACTAGGCTATATCATTTATTATAATTATAATATGACTATCATTTGTTTACCAGGTGAACTATTGGATAACTATAAACGAGCCTTGGGTAGTGTCCTACTTGGGATATGGCGTTGACCAGATGGCCCCAGGCAAGTGGGGGCCTGGAACAAATGTCTATATTGTTTCACATAATATCATCAAGGCTCACGTTGCTGCATACAAACTTTATAACAGCACCTATAGAGCACAGAGCCATGGTGGCAAAGGTTAGTATATAGTATATGGCATATGGATCAATGGAGTAGCCAGGGTGGCAAGTTAAAAGGGGTGGATTGTCAAGTTGGTGGGTGGGTGGGGAAGAGGGGAGGCAAGAGAAACCACAGAATAGATATAGAACAGAATAAGCCAGCCTTATATGCACAGTCACAAATAGTGATGGGGCATGGTGGTCCAGCAGCAGCATGAATTGCTGGTGTAGCCTACTGAAGATCCTGGGTTTGAATGCTGGTGAAGACTAGGACTTTTTCCCAGGTCTGAAAAATGTCCCTGAGTCTACCCAGCTCTAATGGGTACCTGAAATAAGTTTGGGCAAAGTAAAGGTTGTCTGGGCACTGTGCTGGACACACAATCCCTTAGAATGTTTTGACAGAAGAAACCATGGCAGAGCTAGTTTACTTTACTTAGGCAGAGTTAAAATAAAATTGTGGACAGATGCCAAGCTTCGACAATCCTAGTTTAATGACTGTGCATAAAATGGATTATATTTCCTAATATTTATTTCAAATAGCTTCAATTATATATTTCTTAAAATATCTTTACTTGAATAAGTAATTTAAATTGCGAAATAAAAATGTGTCTAAGGGATTATATAACCATCGTCCACTGGTGCATTGACCAAGCAATAGTAGCTATAAAGCCAAGGTCTTAAGTTTTCTCTTACTGAATTTTAGGACTAATTAATAATTAAATTTCAATAACTTCAATAAGGAAACACTAAATACTAAAATGCAATTTTAAAAGATAAGCCAGCAGTAAAGTATCAAAGTTGTTTTGTACATAGTACATATGATCTTGCTATGGTATATATGGGGCCTGCATGTGTGTTTTTTCCTTTTGTTATGGTGTAAAAAAAGGATTTGGGATGGGGGGGGGGGATAAGACACTGAGAACAAAAATAAGCTTGTGTGACAGCTAACTTTATGTGATTGTGTGAAACTTTTATTAGGATCATGTGGTAAAACAAATAAATACAAATCTGGGCAGTGAACCTAAGGAAAGGTTTTGTTTATTACGTTTAATGTAACCATGATTTGTTTCAGTCATTTTAAAATAAGTTCACTTTTTTATTTGACAATAGTCAAAACAATGACATGAATCTGCATGTTCAAAAACATTTCTATGGAAAGCCACAGCGATAACAATTTAGAACAATATAAAATGGCATTCAAATGAATATTTAGAAAATATATAGAAAATGTAAAAGAATTTGTCAAAGGTATACCAATGTGAATGCTAAGAAAATGTACAAAACATTAACAAATGTGTTTAGAATTATTTTAATTTCACAAAATAATATGTTAAAAAACCCTTGGTTGTGGTTGTGAGGGAAAAAAGGCGGCTTCAGGAATAGTTTAAGGGAGGGGCAGCACATATCCCATTCCCTGCTCCTTACTAATGGCTACTCCTATTAATACTATTAAAAAGATAATATATGTTACTTATACCAAATTGTCTTTAAATGTTAAACAATTTTGAAAAATCCAGTGTAAGGCAAAATGTTCAAAAGCTCACAAAAATGCTTGTAAAATTTCCGTGCCACAGGTAGAATTGGTATCACTCTGGACATCCACAATGACATCCCTAAGAATAGTTCAGATCCTACTCACGTGGAAGCGGCGGAAAGAGGAAAACTCTTTCGATTTGGTTGGTTTGCTCATCCGATTCTTAAAACAGGTAGACCTATTGTTTTGTTTAAAAATTATAATCTTAATGTTATGTCTAATTCTTAATTAAGTTAAGCTTTAAATTTTAATTATTATCTTTCAAATTATATATATATTGCATATATAACAAAATATATATTCCTTATAGCCTATGTTAAAACATCTTACTGTGGTAAGGGCTTGTTTCTTTCATCTACGCGCCCTTGGTCAGCTGCGTCCTCAACTTAATAAGAGAACAGCTAATGCCGTAGCAGTCTCTCTAATTCAATCAAGGCTGGATTACTGTAATAGCTGTCTGTGGGGTCTGCCCCAGAACCAGCTTCAGAGACTCCAATAAGTACAAAACACTGCGGCACGCATTGTATCAGGGATTAAGAAGTCGGACCACATAACCCCAGTTCTTAAGGATCTCCACTGGCTCCCTGTGACCAAGCGCATTGACCATAAAATTCTGTCACTTGCCTATAGCTGTATGGAAGGCACTGCCCCTCTTCAAGAACTTGTTCCCAAGCATGTGTCCACTAAGGGGCTGCGCTCTTCATCACAGTCACTACTCAAAGTTCCCAGTGTGGATGGACATAAAAAGAAGTCATTTGGTGTACGCTCTTTCGAGTCAGCAGCGTCTTATTTATGGAATAAATTGCCTCAGACATTGAGGGATTCTGGAAAAAAAGAGTCATTCAAGAGGAGTTTAAAGACCTTCCTCTTCAACTAAGCTTATATTATAGTTTTTTGTTTTGTTTTTATAGCACATTCACAACTGAAATGTGGAACCACTGAGCATGCTAACATAGCATGGATAGGCGCGCTATATAAATCATCATCATCATCATCTTCTTGTACAAATACAGATGATTATATATTATTATGCAAATTTTATTTAAATTCATTGCAATGTCAAACATATATTCATTTTTAATGTTTTATTATAATTTATTCCTATATTATATCTCTAATTTAACATTTTCAGGAGACTACCCTGAAGTTATGAAGACCAAGATTATGGAAAAAAGTCTTCAAATGGGTCAAACATCAAGACTACCATCTTTTACACCAGAAGAAATACTGGAAAATAAAGGTGTGCTTTTCTTTTGTTGTAGGCCCTAACAAATAAACTCATAAATAGAAACATTGGCATATTAATTTTCATGTAGTAAAAAAAAATATAAAAAAATGGATTTGTTTTTACAAACAAATTCACAAATTAAATAATATAATATGTTAGGAATAAATTTATATTGTCAATGTTGTACCAAAGATAATATTTAACAATGAAATAAGATCATATCTCCAGTTTATTTTTAGTTTAACACTATTGACCTTAAAGTGCAATACAGAAAGCTAAGTAATAAAATGCTGTTGTTTTTTTTGTTTGTTTTTTTAAACTACAAAAAATAATTTCAAAATTATATAGGCCAGAGGTGGGCGATTCTGAGACAGTTAAAAATACTAAAAGTGTTCTGTGGGTTGAGATTCACAGCTTTTACCAACATTCACACATAGTTTTTATTTTTGTTCAATCCAGGTTCATCTGATTTTGTTGGAGTGAATTACTATACATCAATTTATGCAAGTCCAGCTAATCTGTCCTATGACCCTCCTAGTTTTGACAATGACCAGGACATAGTCAGAGAAATAGATCCTTCATGGACAGGGTAAGTAACTAAATCTATACATATAGAGTGTACAACAAATGTCCTGAACTGAACTGATAGGTCAGAAGAACTCATGGCCAATCAACAGTTTATCCCAGTATTTTAAAATGTAAATCAAAACTCAAGCTTAATCTTTCAACAGTTCTGGCTCATCCTGGCTGTTCAGTGTTCCTACTGGATTCAGAGAGCTTCTCAACTGGGTCAGAAGAACCTACAACAACACTCCAGTGTACATAACAGAAAATGGCATCTCTGACAAAAACGGGACCCTGAGAGATGCACACAGAATTACTTATTACAGACAACATATCAACCAAATGCTTAAAGGTAAGAAATACTCTTTAATAATTATTCACTCCTAATTTAATCATTTTTCAATATTAATTGTGTAACCAGTTGTGATTTATGAGATTTTGGTTAGTTCATTATTCTGTTATGGAAGTTTTTATTTTACTTGAAGCTATAAAACTTGATGGATGTGATGTCAGAGGCTACACAGCTTGGTCACTGATGGACAATTTTGAGTGGGCCAGGGGTTATGCTGAGAGGTTTGGGCTCTACTATGTTGACTTTACTGACCCAAACAGAACTAGGACACCAAAAGCATCAGCTCAGTTTTATTCTAATCTTATCAGGGACAATGGTTTTAAAAAAGGATATAGGTAAGTGAAAGCCTAACCCTGGAAACCAAAAGTAAAATTATTACATATTAAGCTCTGAGCTATTTGTGAACTGTGCCTGGCATCTTGTTATTAAAAGAAAAAGTGTCATCTTATGTTGTTGAATGTTTTATCTTTTTTTAACTCAGTTATAGCTAGATAGTTAAGCTGCAACCAATGTTATTATGCTGCGTGCTTTACTGCTCAACTGGGAAACTTAAAAATAGTTCCATTGTAGCATTAAAATTTGTGTGTATAATGAACGCAATTCAAACTAGACTAGTTGACTACTTTGTAGATCTTAACCAATAAAGGTAAAGAGCTCCTGGGTTACGAACTTCAACTCATATAGATCAGTGCCAATTGCTTAATTTACATGTACTTCTCACGATGGCACTTTTTCTTCCCATGGTTTCTTAGCACCACAGTGGGAATGCAAACTCCAGTTTATGAGACTTTGTTTCATGCTTTACAGTGGTAAGGGAGGTCAAGCCACAGGCATAGTTTATCAAGAGGATGACTTTGAAGTGCTCTATGACCAGTTTCCTGATGACTTTGCTTGGTCCACTGCTACAGCTTCTTATCAGATAGAAGGTGGATGGAACGCTGATGGTAAGACATCTAACAAATCAGTGAATTGATTAAGTTAATATTTGCTGGTAACACAATAGTTCTTTAAGTTGTTATGATAGTTAAATTAATCTTTTTTTCATTAGTTAAAAAATAGGGAAGTAAAATTGAATTATCTAAGTATGTTTAATATGTCATTGTATTTTTTTGGTGCTATGTCCCTATGTACAGGCATCTGCCCTGTAATTAGCCATAAGTTGGTTAGGCCATGATGGTAGGAAATCTTGTTTGTATTTTCCAGGTAAAGGACCCAGCATCTGGGACACTTGGGCCCACTCTGGACTGATTGCTCACAATGAAACAGGAGATGTTGCTTGTGATAGTTACCACAAATACAAGGAAGATATTCAACTGCTGAAAAATCTTGGAGTAAGAAACCATCTTTCTATTTTCACAGCCTTATGAAAATATGATGTTCCTTCCTGCATTCAAAATCCACTTTTTTATGGATTTAATTCAAGGGTATTTATTTGTGACATTTAGATAATGTAGACATTTCAATTTAGTTCCATGCATGTAAGAATCATTTAAAAGTTACTGATATCATGGCTTTTATTTTCCAAGTTCATTTGAAATTTATTTTTTATAAAAAAAAATATATCATTAAAAAAAAAAAAAAAAATGTTTGTAAATATACACAAACTAACTCTGCTTTCAACTAGCTAATGATTTTATAATCTAATGTTTCAGGTGAATCATTATTGTTTTTCAAAAAATATTATTAAATAAATAACAAATTGTTGTAAATATACACAAACTAACCCTGTTTTCAACTAGCTAATGATTTTATAATCTAATGTTTCAGGTGAATCATTATCGTTTTTCAATAAATAATATTAAATAAATAACAAATTACTGTAAATATACACAAACTAACCCTGTTTTCAACTAGCTAATGATTTTATAATCTAATTTTTAAGGTGAATCATTATCGTTTTTCAATAAATAATATCAAATAAATTACAAATTGTTGTAAATATACACAAACTAACCCTGTTTTCCAATAGCTAATCATTTGATAATGTAATGTTTCAGGTGAATCATTATCGTTTCTCTATCTCCTGGTCACGAGTCATGGCTGATGGAACACCAAGAACAATAAATGAGCCTGGAATACAATACTATAATAATGTTATCAATGAGCTTCTTGCTAATAACATACAGTAAGTGGTTTTTGATTCTATCTAAAGTGAATATGAAGAAAATAATGACTTGATTACATTTAATACTCCAATTTAGTATTCTTTTTATTGTCCTGTTAGTTAAAGACATGAGTAAATGTCCTTATAAAATCATACAAAGTAGCAAGTATTTACGCATAAATATAACTTAAAAAACTGGAAATGAAACAGTTGTTTTTTTATATTATTGATACTAATATGGTAAAAGTAGTTTTTAAGAAAAACTTTTGTATGTGATGTATCCATGTCACTTAAAATTATTTCAGCTGAAAGACTTACAATCTTTCAGTTTATATTAGTTTCCCCTCATAATTGTATAGGTAACTGAAAATATTTCTTTATTCCTATTAATTATTCCACAGTTTGTACTTGACTTGCTTCAGCTTCTTCAGTGCTTCAGACTTTTCCCTTTTGCAATTTTTCTTCATCATTATTGAACATTAGACAATAGTTTTCAATTTGATCATTTCCATTTAAATGATTCTGTCTCATAATTGATTTGTTGAAACGAAATAATATTGAATGTTATCCTACAGACCCATGGTGACACTCTACCACTGGGATCTACCCCAAGCTCTGGAAGACAAAGGTGGCTGGCTGAATGCCAGCATACAGGATGACTTTGTGGAGTACAGCAGGCTGTGTTTCCAGAGATTTGGAGACAGGGTGAGTATCAATGTTTACAGGTTATTAGAGGGAAAAAAAGCACATAATTGGGTTTTAGTATTTCGGTTGCACGTTTCAATTGTCAGAGTATTACATACTATTTGCATATCATTCTTTGTCTATTCCATCTATGCACATTAGAAGAAGACTTTTATTTTTTTGTTTGTTTATTGTTTGGCTTTGTTTATGATTTTATTTATATACATATTTTTTTTTATCTCTTAATAGTAGAATTTAATCTTGATATATTTATACCACTTTCCCTTATACAACTCATTTATTATATGAACTGGAACAATAGTTTTGCTTATCATTGTTCACCATTAGAGCTCTAAGGCAAATATAAAAAATTCATGTTTGAAAACAAAACAGGTAAAAAAGTGGATCACTTTTAATGAGCCGCCGATCGTCACAATAATGGGTTATGGAGATGGTAATTCAGCACCAGGGCGCAAAGATCCTGGCAGTGGAGCCTACAGAAGTGGATACAATTTGATTTTAGCACATGCAAAAGCCTACAGGATGTATGAGCGTGATTTCAAGGCCACCCAGAAAGGCAATTTTTTTTCTTTATAAGCATTAAAATTATTTCTTTCAACACTTGTATTTTAAACATCTGAAAGACATTCTTTTATGATTTTTTTTAAAGATAGATTAGTAAAAAAAAGATATACATAAATTATCGTATTGTTGCACACGTCAAAAAAACTTTCGCAAGATTAATTAAAACCTCAACTAAGAAAAAAGGCTAAATAAAACCTTTAAAAAAAGTACTAACATGTCACTGTTATATATAAAATATATTAGTAGCAATATGTATTTATACTTGGATAGTAAGATTACAAACACTGCTAATTCCAATAGACTGAAAGATTATTCACCTGCCGCACTTACCAGCTGTTATACCTTTTAAAGACTAGTTTCATTAATGCTTCAGGCGAAGTAGGCATCACAATAAATCAAGGCTGGCCACAGCCACTGGATCCGTTAAAGATTGAGGATGTGGAAGCTTGCGAGCGTAGCATTGACTTTTACGGTGGATGGTTTGCTCACCCGATTTTCATCAACGGCGATTACCCAGAGGTGAGACTAACCAAAGTCCAACGTAATATACAATCTGAATAATTGTAAAGGTTTTCCAATATCACCTGCCAATAAATTGTAAATACAAGCCAACTATTTAATGGCCAAATTATTAAAACATATGTGATGCAACCCCACAGAATGGTACTGAAGTCGGTAAAAATCCATTAATTAGTTCAAAAGTTATTAAAAATTACATAAGTAAATGTAAGGGAAGTCCATTTGGAGATAACTGAAAAATATAACAGTACCGATTTTTTAAAATTTAACATTGCAACAGATAATTAATTATTTTCAGAAGAAACAAATATTTACCAATCGTCATGAAATTTAACAAACATAATCATAATGAATTAATAAACAAGCTGTTAAAGTTTTCAATGTTTTAAGTAATATTTATTATATTTTTAAACAATTTAATGTTTAGTGGACATTTTGTAGGATTTTAAACAAAAGCTGCATAAAAACATATTTTTGAGTAATTTCTAAAAATCATTTAGCTTGAAAATTTCACAGCTATAAGTTAAGGCATTCAACACTACAAATCAATAATAATCTAAAAAACTACCTAGGATCCTTTTCTTCACATTTTTTGCATTTATTGAAAAATCAGTTTTACCGACTTCCGTACCGGTTCGTGGGGTAATATATAATTATTATAATAGATATTTATGATAGAAATGTATTATTAAATGATAAAATTGCATTTGCTTGAAGGTAATGAAGCAGCAGGTAGCAGATAGAAGCAGAGCTCAGGGATTGTCACAGAGTCGTCTCCCTGCTTTTACAGAGGATGAGAAGAAAATTATTAATGGTAAAACGGAATATTTCATGTTTCAATTTAAAAGTCTAGCATGTTTTAATTCTTTTTCAAAGTTAATAGTACAGTTCTACACAATAGGACTTACAGTTGTTCTTATAGCTAGAAAGATTATAAGAAAAAAATAGATACATTCTATAGTTTGGTAGAAGCTTTAATATTATTAGACTATTTCTTAATAGTATTCAGAGAAAAGGTGTGAGAAAGGAATATTAATATTAGCAAAAAAAAAAAAACTTTTGTTGTAACTCAGAGAATTATCAAATTTAATTACTTTAATCTATAAAATTTACAAGAGAGTTTCTCAAAGTTTGATTTTAATTGACAATTTTTTAATAATTTTAATTATATGAAATGAAGTTAGTGATTCTTATAAGTTTTACAGATGTTCCTTCTAGATAGAAGATGATTATGTCCACTATGCCCAAAACTCCTGCAGGGCGACAGGGATCCGTCGGTGGCAGGGATAGAACCCGCGACGTGTCAGTTGGTTTTCAGTTGACAGTCCGGTGAACTAACCGCTAGACCAGCCAGCTTAAGCCATAAGAGATTCTGTACAGAAGACAAAAATAAATATAAAAAAAACACATTTTCACCACTTCAATTAAGAATTTAAATAGCTACTGTGTGTCAAACTATCATAAGCCAATAACAAGTAACAGTGTCCCCTTTGATTGATAGAGCCTGTGAAGCAGTATTCACAAGTTTCAGTGGCCAGAACAATTCCCAGCTGCCTTTACTTTGCCCCTTCCTATGTCAGGTACTCATCAAAGCTAGCTCAGAGACTCCCAGGAACGATTCCTAGCCTTCACCAAGATTTGACCCCAGGACTTTTGGTACACAATCCAAATGTGTTGCTGCTAGGCCAACCTACCCCATCTAAAATGATAACAATGACCTGAAATGCATAAAGCTGGTCATGATGAATGGGTTGCCTTATCTAGTCAGTGAAACCAACAACTCAACATCATTTACAACCCTTATCTAGACAAAAGACTAAATCAGATCACTGTTAAGTGTAGGATGTAAAAATTTTATGCATAGAAAAATTATAAGTAAGATATAAGATTGTAAGTTTAATTTAGTTTCAAATGATGTAGGCTCTACAGTGATAAATTATCTTTACAGTGTATTGTTTTATCAAGAAATGATTGTGTATAAATTTCTCTTTCCAAACAGGCTCATCTGATTTCTTTGGCATAAATTTTTACTCTGCTAATTATGTGGCCAATGATCCTCAGCCACCATCTTTCCCACCAAGCTACTACAATGATCAGGAAACTAGAGGGGAAACAGATCCTAAATGGGTTGGGTGAGTATGGTATTCTTAAAAGGGCCAGTGCTTGCCATCTATAAGTGTTCAGAAATCAAAAGTCACTTATGATAATGCACATTGATACTTGAAAAACAAAAGGTTTGTGAATATTTAATTGAAGGTTTCTAGGGAAGAAATCAGTAAGCTGATAACTCATCATAGCCTGATGAGATAAAAAATCCTTAAATTAAACATAAACAGCCAAGGCATATTTTTCTAAGCTACATTAACAAATTTCTGTTTTTTTGTTTACTTTTATTAGATCTGGGTCATCCTGGTTAAAGGTGACGCCATTTGGCATACGTAAAGTGTTGAATTGGCTGAAGTACAACTATAACGACGTTCCTGTGTACATCACGGAGAATGGAATCAGTGACCGTAACGGTACCCTGCATGACTGGCATAGGATACATTATTACAGACTTTATCTCAGTGAAATACTGAAAGGTACTTTCACTTTGATGGCTACAGTAAAAGGCACCGCTCTAGTCAGCATATTATTTGGCTAGTTATTGATACATTTTGAAAATGAGACCTATATTTTATACCAATGTTGGTCTAATTTAATACTCCAACAAGATTAAGGAAGCAACTATCTTGGTTTAAGTGTTTCCTATCTCCTAAGATACTCATTGTAATCAGGAAAAAAAGGGAATTCAAACTGAAAATAAAATAGAAGTATCTAATCTTGATGAGAGTTTAACTGGGTAATTAAAGTCTCACATACTGCCAGTACCATACTATTGTGCTGGCCACACAAGACCATTGTATTTTGTGGTTATGAAAAGCTGCTCCACTAGTTGTAATGACCAAGACAGTCTGAAAGAGACACTTTATTTTTTTACCTTTTCCAGCCCAAAGTATGGCTTGTATTTTCCAGCTCAAAGTATGGCTTGTATTTTCCAGCCCAAAGTTTGGCTTGTATTTTCCAGCCCAAAGTATGGCTTGTTTTTAAATCTTGGCCAAATAGTAATCCACTGTTGGGCTAATACTCTGTTCTGACTAGCCCATGAACTAATATGCACAAAATAATGCACATCCACATAATATTTTTGCATTTCTTAATTGATTGTCAATGTTTCAAATATTTGTAAATAACTATTTTTACAGAGTTAAATTTTTAATGAATAAAATTTAAACTCCAAAAACAAGAAAAAAAATTTATAGTTTTCGTATTCTTATTTGATAATTTGAAAATTTGTTTGAAGTAAAACTTAATTTTTTAAATTCCTTGTTTGCATAAAGCTATAAAGTTGGATGGTTGTAATGTGAAAGGCTATACTGCTTGGTCTCTCATGGACAACTTGGAGTGGAACATGGCCTACGATGAAAGATTTGGGCTGCACTACGTTAACTTTAGTGATCCTGCTAGACCAAGAACACCTAAAGCATCAGCTGTCTTCTTCAAAACTCTTATTGCTGACAAAGGGTAAAGATGTATTTAAGTACCATAACATAAATGCTTGCATGCTTTTCTATAGTTCTCGCTGATAAATGTCTTACACTGAATTCTAATTTTAATGCTGAAAAACCAGGTTCAAACATGGATATACTCAGAGTGGAGGCTGGGGAACCGCTGTACAATCCACCAATGATTTTTACTATGGAAAGTTTCCAGAGAAGTTCAGCTGGGGATTGGCTACTGCTTCTTACCAGATAGAGGGTGCCTGGGATCTTGATGGTTAGTATACAAACTTGTATTTGTCATCTCTGCCATTCATTATAACTGCTTCTTTTCCTAATGCTTGTACAAATTTACAAACTTTATAGAAATGTTAAGAACATCATGTTTAGCCCAATTTCATAATTAATTTAATTAAACTTTCCATTTATAAAATGCACATACCATTTTGTAGGTAAAGGCCCAAACATCTGGGATACATTTAGCCACACCCCTGGAAATGTTGATGATAATTATAATGGTGATGTTGCTTGTGATAGTTATCATAAACTAGATGATGATATCAGAATTATCAAAGATATGAATGTAAGTAATTTCATGTCTCTCGCATGTTAAGTTGTCAAAACATGAATGATTTAGTTGGTTTTTTTGTATGCAGTACTGTGAAGGGAAAACTTTATTATTTTGGATAGCTCACTGGGCACCTAGCTGTTCTCTAAGCTAATTCAAATACTGTTATAATAAAACTATAGTTTTGTGAGCTATGAAGTAATAAAACAGCTTAAATTTGCACAATGGATGCTTACTAGCAATTTAGAGAGTAAAATCTAGACATATTTATTTTCATGTCACTAAAGCAAAACAAACAAAAAATGTGACAAAAAATAATTTTACATTTCATAATTGTTCGGTATTTTTTGGAGCCTGGAGCAGTAAGAATTCTCCTCATAAATGTACTCCCCCATAGAAATAGCTCTAAGTTCCACAATACAACTCTGTTAGTATGTGAACTTTCTCCAACAATGCATTGAGTGTAATGATCAAGATAATTGTACTGTTTACTAATTCTAGTGTTAACATTAGCCCAACATAGACTTAATACTGAGTCCATATTTAAAAAAAAAAATTAATCTTATATCAATGTAATCTTAGGCCAGCGTATTGACATGGAAAATAAATATATTTTTCCTTCTCAGATGACTCATTATAGATTTTCAATCTCCTGGTCTCGTGTCATGCCAAATGGAACAGAACCTTCCAATCCTGCAGGGATAGACTACTACAATCGTCTGCTAACAAAACTGAACGAAATAGGTCATTCATTTTAACAATATATATCTTGACATTTTAATACACCAACCTGCTTGATTGAAATTTAAGTTTTCGTTAAAATATTTCCATTTTCTTTCAAATGAAATATAATGTTTGGCATTTAATTTAACCCTTACAGTCCCGGGCGCGTATATAGCGGAACTGAAGGCAGCATAGATAGAAGTAGGTCGGTACGGGAATGGTTAATTTGCATTTAATTTTCATGGTGAATCTTTTTTTTATTTCTTCTTTATGGGCTAAATCAGGAGTGGTGCCCATAGTGACAATGTATCATTGGGATCTTCCACAAGCTCTTCAAGATCAAGGAGGCTGGTTCAATCCTAAAATTGTTGACTGGTTCAAAGATTATGCTGACCTTTGCTTCTCTGCATTCGGTGGCAAAGTAAAAGAAATTTCAGACATTTTCAGATTCATTTTTATTTTAATAAAGCAAATGCTGTTATAAACTCATTAAGAAAAAAAAAGGAAATTATAGAGCAAGTATTTGATAACAGTATTCTTAAAGTAAATGTAAACTCTGAACTTTCAGGTAAAAAGATGGATAACCTTCAATGAGCCTTGGGTGATTAGCGTCCAAGGTCACGGAAAAGGAGACTACGCGCCTGGTATCAAGGACATCAAAAATGGCCCTTACAAGGCAGCCCACAACATAATCAAGGCCCACGCTGAGGCTTATCATTTGTATCAGGACAAATACAAGGCAACCCAACAAGGTGAAACTCAAATACAGACTTAATGAAAAAAAAAAAAATACTATTTACATTCTTGTAGTACCTAAATAGGACATCATTTAGCGCAATAATAATTTCACTTATGATGTATTTTGTAGAAATGTCTTCAAATTAAATACTATGATGCTTCACAATGTTTCATGTCTATAAAAGATATTCTTGTGAATTATTTATACTTAAGCATTTCAAAGTGCAGAATTTTAATAAAACGTTTTTTGTTTTAAAACATGTTTTTTTAAGTTTCTGTTTATACAGACATAGAGATGTTAAGTAATAATTTGTTTAAATCTTTTGCAATGAAAATATTTTAAATTTTTTTTAACACAACAAAAAAAGGTGAAGTTGGAATTACTTTGAACTGTGACTGGCTTGAACCTGAAGATATTGCCAATGAAAATGATATTCAGGCTTCAGAGCGAGGCTTGCAGTTTTTCATGGGCTGGTTTGCCCATCCTGTGCTCATCAATGGAGATTACCCAGAAGTCATGAAAGAGTATGTGAGAAATGTCAGTCTTGAGGAAGGCTTGGCCCTATCCAGGCTTCCAGAATTTACAGCAGATGAGAAGAAAAGGATTGTGGGTAAAGTCATATTTGTTTTATCTTGAATGTTTTGAAATAAAAATTTTGTTTGAAAATGATTCAGATTGGAATTGGGCTTGCACAGGTAAGGAATAATAATTTAAATTTTACTTGCAAGAATATTATGAATGACCATATTTCTTAAATTAAATATTAGCATTGTCATAGTCATATTAGTGTATTGGTGCATTATTTGTGCAAATCTCTTCAAGGAATTTTTAATAGAACATATATTATTCCAAAAGTATAGAGAACATTTCAAACTTAATGGACCATAAAGCAATCTGTCTTGTTCAACATAATAAGCTGACAATTTCCTAGAGCCTAACTGAGTAGATGATTGCCACCTTGTACCCATTTTGAGAATTTGGAAGCAGTATTAGCCAAATCATGGTACAAACTAAGTAGTAGTGTCAAATATGGATATTTGCTATCATATGTATAGCTTATACTCTAAACAATCTCCCCACACCTCTCATGTCTCCTTACAATATTTTTACAACAACATGACTGGCCAAACTCATCAGACAGGATTAGGTATTTAAAAGTTTTATATTTATTGAAATCTATATTTTTTTAAAATCTTCTAATTTTTAACTTTTTGTGTGTGTGTGTGTGTTATTTGCTATGGCATATATTGTGGGAAAATAGAATATGCGGCCGAGGCCATATTAAATTGTAATTGACAATATTTCCTGTAGACTATGAGTAATGATGATGCTTCATTGAGAAATCTGGAACCTTTATTGGACTCGTCAAAGGCAATGTGTGTAGACTGAGTTTTTTTTATATGAATCTAAGTTATCAAAGTATTGTTCATTATATTTTCGATTTAAAACCTAATATTTGTGTTCTTTCCATACATTTTACAGGTACTTCTGACTTCTTGGGCTTAAATCATTACAGCAGCAACCTGGCTTATGAAGGTTATGCTGGAGATGGATATTGGAGAGACCAAAAGGTTGTTACACACAGGGATCCAGCATGGCTTCAGCAAGTGCTCTCTTAAACATTTTTTGTTGTATTCTTATTTCTCTAACCTGTTGGGCAGCTATATTTATATATTAATTTAGTCTTAGCTATTATGATTGTACACAATTTTAACTTCACAGCAGAGTATTTTGCTGTATTTCTATTTACTATTTAGGCAAAACTTTTGTAAAAAAGTCCTGTTTCTAGTTTACTTACTTTCTTTTTCTCCTTTTTCTGTTAAAGCAATAATTTTGCACCTACATTTGTCCAGATTATTATGCTAATAACTTTTTAGATGCCTATTAGTTTTATCATAGTAAACATTTTATATTTTCCTCTTTCAACTTGCAAGATTGTCTGTGTTATCAAGTTCATTGACAATATTTAATCTCAGGTCGGTTTCTTACTGGCTTAATATCAATCCCATTGGAATCCGTAAACTTCTCAACTGGATGAGGAAAGAGTATGGGCAAATTCCAATCTACATCACAGAGAATGGGCTTTCTGATAGAAATGGCACTCTGGATGACTATCATAGAATCAATTATTTCAGAGACTACATCAATAACCTGCTCAAAGGTGCCACAGGGAAATAGTTACAATACATTTCAGTTCATTATGAAGCTTGAATTTAGAATACATGTTACAATAGTTTATTTTTTAAAGGTTTACATTAGATTTTTAAAAGAATGTTTTTTCAAATAAATTTAGAGAATTTCAGTACTTCTATAGTTCCTGGACTTTATTATATTTTTTTTTTACTTTAAATGGCAGCCGTTGTACTGGACAGAGTGAATGTGAAAGGCTACACGGCCTGGTCCCTCATGGACAACTTTGAATGGGCCAGAGGGTACGGTGAGAAACTGGGAGTCTACTTTGTAGACTTCAACGACACCAACAGACCCAGAACGCCTAAGGCTTCGGCCAGATATCTTTATGAATTGTTCAGGTATTTACCACTTCACCTTTAAATCTAGACCTACATGTGTCGTACTGTTTATCATATAATCTAAGCATTAAATAATGACATGAAATCAATTAGTAAAACATAAGTATTACTAGTAGTGTCATTTTAATGTCATTAACATTATTTGAAGGTCCCAACCACATATGAAACTTAATCTTTTCTTCACAGGCTGGTTTTCTATGACATTTTGACTACTTAAATCACACTTTCACTTTCTAAAATCATCTGAAACAATTTTTTGTCAAATTGAAATATTATACACAAATTATGAATTCTCCATAACTCTTCTTACTTTACACGAAACATGGGAACCTTTCAACTTATAATTACAGTAGTTAGAACTACCTATTTGTGTATGGTCAATGTACATGTCAATCAATCCCAATTTATCAGGTAGATGATTTTGCTGATCAGTCTAACCAACAGTCTATTTATTTTTGTATTTCTTGTTTTGTAAATATATCAGTAACTTTATAGAGGGAGAGATTTAGGAACTCTTTTGTTCCACTATCAATGAGACTCTTTCAAAAGAACCATCTTTCAGCCAGGAAATACAATGGCTCAATAGCTGACTACTAAATGATAGGCCTACTTTTTTCTTGTATGATAAATGGTATGATAGTTTGCACGAATGTCTATTGTGTTTGAGTAGAAATGGTTCTTTAATATTGTTTTAAGTATGCTGAAAGACGGAAATTAGGTAATCAAATCATATTTCCATTTATTTGGATCAATAAAGCAATCTTATCTTATCTTAATTCTACATTGGATTTATTCTAATTATAATGAACTATTTACCTTTTGTCTCTAATTAAATTTGAAGCAAATGTAAATAAATTATTATTTGACATTCACTTATGTTATTTAAAAATGTATAAATGCACATTTGTTCCTTATTGTATTATCTTTTTTTTCCCCTTAAATGTCTATTGTGTTTGAGTAGAAATGGTTCTTTAATATTGTTTTAAGTATGCTGAAAGACGGAAATTAGGTAATCAAATCATATTTCCATTTATTTGGATCAATAAAGCAATCTTATCTTATCTTAATTCTACATTGGATTTATTCTAATTATAATGAACTATTTACCTTTTGTCTCTAATTAAATTTGAAGCAAATGTAAATAAATTATTATTTGACATTCACTTATGTTATTTAAAAATGTATAAATGCACATTTGTTCCTTATTGTATTATCTTTTTTTTCCCCTTAAATGTCTATTGTGTTTGAGTAGAAATGGTTCTTTAATATTGTTTTAAGTATGCTGAAAGACGGAAATTAGGTAATCAAATCATATTTCCATTTATTTGGATCAATAAAGCAATCTTATCTTATCTTAATTCTACATTGGATTTATTCTAATTATAATGAACTATTTACCTTTTGTCTCTAATTAAATTTGAAGCAAATGTAAATAAATTATTATTTGACATTCACTTAAGTTATTTAAAAATGTATAAATGCACATTTGTTCCTTATTGTATTATCTTTTTTTTCCCCTTAAAAAAAAGACACAATGGATTCATTGAGGGCTCTTACAATGATCCAAAGTCATCTCAAAGTCCTGCCTATGAAAATGATGTTTATTATGGACAATTTCCAACAAACTTTTCTTTTGGTGTATCTTCAGTAGGATTGGATATCCCAAGTAACATTAATGAGAATGGTAGGTACATTGATTGTATTAGATATGTTTTTTTTTAATTTTCAAATAATTATAGCCATAGCAGATATATTTTCTCTTTAAATTAACGACTATTTAGAACAAAGCTAAAATATTGTTATTAATAATTTCATTTAAAAAAAAAAAAAACACTTTTATGAATAGATCGAGGCAAGAGTGTCTGGGACATTATTGCACAAACATCAAACATTTCCAAACAATATGACAGTCTAACAGATGTAACAAAAGATATTGCTGATCTTCGCACCATTAAGGTAAAGTTCCATACAATTTATCTCCCTTTGTTAAGGCAGGAGTGAACTTAAATACATCTGTTAATTGTTAAATTTAATTGAAATATTTTGGTCTTTACGTTACTTTACTTTGCATTATTTTACTATGATTAACTTTATTTTACTTTACTTGTCATTACTTTAGTATGATTGACATGATTTTACTATGATTGACATGGTTTTAATATGAATGTAATTGTTTTACTATAATTGACATCATTTTACTATAATGGTTATTATTTTACTATGATTGATACTATTTTACTATGATTTACATTAGTTTACCATGGTTGGCATTGTTTTTCTATTCAGGCTGAGCATTATTACTTTACCATCACTTGGACACGTGTGCTGCCCACAGGCAGTGCTGGAGGTGTGAGCCAAACTGGCATTAACTACTACACTACTCTCATTGACGAGCTGATGGACTCAGGCATTGTACCTGCGGTTGTTATCAACCAATGGGATTATCCCAATGCTCTACCGGTACAGTTTACATTTAACACCCAGAGAATAATCATGTATAATTAACATGCATTCTTGCTTAAGATGAAATAATAAAAGATTTTTAATGAATAATTTTCCAAATGTAATCCTAGATACTTTTTTTTACCTAACTGGTTCTTCTAAAACTGCTTGTAAGTTTACAGACGTTCCTTCTAGAGATAGAAGATTTTTACATACTTAGCCCAAAACTCCTTCAGGGGGACAGGGATCTGACGGCTTTGGGGCTAGAACTGGGTCGTCATGTTGACACTTCAGTGGTATTGACACCTATTAAGGATGAAGTAGACTTTAAACTGAATTGATGTGATTTTTAAGGTAGTCCTGTATACTTATGCCATAGATGAAATAGCACAAACAAGCAAACACAATTTTTTTAATAAAAATTTTTTATTATCTTTTGAAAAAAACTGCTTTAGGCTGGCGGATGGTTAGACAGCAGGATGGTTGATGAATATATTTTCCTTGCAAGAACATGCTTTGAACATTTTGGCACCAAGGTAACAAATGCATTTAGTTGGAACAAGAGATAATTTGTTTCTAGACATTCTTTTTTTAGAAAGCAAGGGAAAATCATGCATAAACAGGTGCCTCATTATTATCTTAGAGACCATGGAGCAGTTCCACACTAGGCTCGGAGCAGCTCTAAAAAATTATAACGCATAGAAAGGCACCACGAAGTCCTGTGACACAAATGCAAAAGAGGATGTGACAAAATGTATCGATGTCACATGGTTTCACCTTCGCAAAATCATATACATTTCTCTCCTTAAGGAGAAGTTAAATGACACCACTTAAAAAATATTTTTTTTCTTTAAATGACGTTGCGCACCTTGGTGAGGGTGGGGCTTCAAACTACTTGTGATGAGAGTGATGGGGTTTTTAAACTATGCGACATCATGTCAAAAAATGTGCATTTTAAAATGAAATTTTCACTTAAACAAGTTTAAGGTAATTAACTACTGTAATTGTTTATTGTAACACTTATGCAACAATGACAATAAAAGTGAATTGAAATATTCTTTTTTTGAAATTGGAAATAAGGTGTGATGGGGGTGGGTTCTGGGGGATGTCAAGCTTTAAGAAGTCATATTGTAAGAGTGGGTTTGACATTTTTTGACAATGGGGGTTTGAGGGTAAAACATGCCAAATTGTGTGACCTCATTTATAGACGCTTGGAAAAATGCTGTCAAAAAAAAGTTTTGATGAAAATATAGATAAGTCATAAATATAAACATTGCATGTATTCTTCTCATGCACTGAAAACTTGTTCACTCTATGCAAATATATTTTGGTGACCTCTCCAGCACTAAAAAAGTATTTATTCAGTTATCTCCCTTTGATAAATTTTACCACAGACACTTAACTATTGTGCATTCTTTTAATATATTATATAAATCTTTTCTATTTGATCCTAATTCAGGTGAAATTTTGGGTGACTTTCTCATTACCAGAGAATACTACTTTCACAGAACAGCTAACATCTCCTGGACAAATATTCACTGTATACAGAAACATTCTTTTGGCCCATTCTAAAGCATATAGACTTTATAAGGATGAGTTCAAATCATTACAAAAAGGTAGCCTACATGTATGTGCTTGTATATAAACATACATAGATTGTACATGTATTCTTTCCTGAATTGAAACATAGGTTAGGTTTACAGAGACTTCCAAATTAGGCTTAGTTTATTGTGCTGTTTTTCTTTTACGAAAATATTTAAAGCCAGTTTCTGATTTATTGCATTGGTAGGCCTATATAGGATATTTTGATTAGGCTTGAATTTCTTCATTGGAGACTTAAACATTACCAGTATCTATTTTGTAAAATTGTACATTTCTAGGTGAGAAGATACTCTTTAATATATTCTATTAGGTACTGAGTATAAGCAATATAATTTTTAAATATTTTTGCCCTGTTTGGTTGCAAAAGCCTATACTCTGACATAGTTAATGAGATATTTGTCTTAGTTACAACATTCTTCAGAACTTTTTTGATGAGTAAAATTATCTCTTTAAGACCAATTTGATCAATATGGCATAAGGCAATGTTCAAAAGCTTCTGGGACAACAGCATACAAGGGTATTTATGGTTAATACAACGCCTATTTGTCTTACTATCTCCAATTACTTGTAGAGTACCCATCATAGATGGTTAGACTCATGCACACCCTCCCTCAAACCAAAAACGAATATATCCTAGCCTTAATCAAGTTTTGATCCGGGACCTTAAGTACACCAGCCAAGCACGCTGCTGCTAGGCCACCTGCTCCTTCTTTGTTGATCAATTGTAATAATTCAATTATTTTGTTTTAAACTTACGGCTTACAATAACAGTCTACACTAACATCAGTATCGCTTTAAATTCTTGGTTTGAATAATAATCTAAATATTACAAGAATTAGTAGTTTGTCTAATTTTCAGGCTAAACAGTATTTTTTATGCTTTTTGTATATCTTATCATTTTACTATTAGTATGTCTATTAGCAAAAATATTTGAACTGCAATGAGTTAACAAAATATGTATCCATCATCCTCAGGCAATGTGGGCATTTCCCTTGCCCCAGTGCTAGCAGTGCCTAGCAATTATCGTGATCCAAGCCATGCAGCTGCAGCGGAAACTTTGACTGAATACAGCTTTGGTTTGTTTGCGGACCCCATTTATTTACATGGTGATTTCTCAGATGTTGTCAAGAAGATTGCAGGGTCCAACCTGACACCATTATCTGAACTTGAAAAACAATTGATAAAAGGCAAGCTATACATTTTTATTTCAACTAGACTTTTAGTATTGATTATTATCATTATTATTTGTTTTAAGTGCAACACTAGCTCAAAACACATCAATAGCTTTATACCAGGCTGAGGATCTTTAAAACTATTTAAAATATGCCTCTGTGCTCATGAATAATGGAAGTTGCCAACTGCAACTGTCGTAAGCTATCTAAAAAATATTATGGGAGTTACTAATAGCACTAGTAGGAATTAACCTAGACAAGTAAATGGTTTGTATACATTCAGAATGCTAATGATATGCAAATGTGTGTCCTTAGGTAGTGCTGATTATTTTGGTCTGGACTATTACAACACAATAACAGTTGAGAGGACTGTGGATGTGGTTAAGGCAGCAAGAATTGACTTCAGCAACTACGCCAGCATCAACAGTTCAAATCCCAAAGGTCTTCGCTCCATCCTTGGATTCATA
This sequence comes from Anisus vortex, assembly GCA_949126835.1. Lineage (NCBI taxonomy): Eukaryota > Metazoa > Mollusca > Gastropoda > Planorbidae > Anisus > Anisus vortex. The sequence continues at coordinate 22,964,863 of OX421499.1, forward strand.
CGGAAACGATACTCCAATGTTCCTGTCATGATTACTGGAAATGGATTGTGGGATGAAAGCGGAGATGCAGATGATAGCTTGAGGGCTAAGTTTATTCAGGATCATGTTGATGAAGTTTTGAAAGGTAATTCTGGTTCTTATCTTTTAGAACAACTCAGTTGCTTCTTATCACTCGCTATTCTATATCATGTGTGTTTAAAAAAATGCTTTTACTCAAATAAAATTAAGACAAGGCTATTAACTATAAACTGAACAAACTATTTTATCTCAAAATTTTCTAGTAAGGGGTTGGGCAATTATTTTCTTTGGTGGGGCCACATTGTCACAGTGGTCATGGCAACTAGACCACTTAATTACAAAGACATAGGTTATGTAGCGTCATTGTTATTTATTGATTATCATTAAATGCAATGTAAATGTATCATTTGACTTTATTATTTAGTTTTGATTAGCTTACTGCTGGAATTTTTTCAATTATTAGGTGACATATTTTATTAAAATTTAAAAAATCTAACAATGTGGGATAAATTGAATTTTTATTATAAAACTCCCTCAATCCAGATGCAACAAAGTGGCGAGTTGTATACTACCCCGGGCCGCTACGTGCCCACCTTTTTCATGCATAGTCTTTGTCCCTCTTGGTTTAGCTTGAGATTGTATAGGTGTCTAATTAAGAGGTATCTGGGCAATTATTGGGATTCGTTTTTTTTTACTTATACGCTATTCAAGTAGCAAGAGGGAATTATTAAATTGAAGATAAGAATAAATTTTGTCAAGAAAAGGAAATTTTGTTTAATTATTTAAATTAATAAAAGCTATCAATAGTAATTGTTTAACCAAGATTAAGTCTACCTGTTGAACATGTTCTCCTTGCAGCTGTACGGATTGATGGAAGTGATGTCCATGCATTCACATATCGCTCCCTGAAGGATAGCTATGAATGGGCATCTTCCTATAGACTGAAGTTCGGATTGTACAAAGTAAACTATGATGATCCTGCACAACCAAGAACACTTAGGAACTCGGGACAAACATACATCAAAATTGTTGAGAATCATGGGATACTCAGAGACAACTAAATATATGTATTGTTGTGAAATTAACTTGAACCTAAACCAAACTACGTACATGTAAACTTTTTTTTTATAAAGTCATGAAGTGACTAAATTTGTTTTTATTTCATCAAAAATAAATGTTTAAACACTTAATATATATTCCCTTTTCATTTTTGTCTGTATGATGTCCTTTATATAGCTAATACATTTTTAACCCACTGAGCCAATTAATATTAATTCTACCTGAAAATTGTTTTAATTTACTCCTTATCACTAAAACTAGATATATTGTCAATTTTTTCTCCCAAAATATTTATCCGATTTGTGTGTAAATATTGATTGATTAAGAAATAATAAGTTTTCTGAATCAAACGAATTTGTATTGGTGTATTCTATTATAGATTTTTTTCTAAACAGCTCTAAATGAAAATTAATAGTACACTTAAAACAAATGAAATCAAGTCCCCGCTTCCATCCTAGTAGGACATGGCATAGTACAGACTCTCATCTCAGACAATAAATTTTTTCTCAGACAAAAAATGTTGTCATAACAATGAGAAAAAAAATTAAATAATATAAATATAAAAAACTAATAGTTAGAATAGTTAATATCTCACCCAATTGATAATACTAGAAACTGCATTAAAAAAATATAACAACAATAAAAAATCATTTTGAACCATCTAAAAGTTTTTGAAAAATGATAGATCAATAGCAAATCACAAAAAAAAAATATTTTTAAACAAAAGACAATTTACATGACATGTTTCAATCACCAATAAATGTGCTCTGAAAATTTGGGACACTGTAGGCTAGCGACAGCGGGTACTTAGGCCTTGAGTCCAAGTTAAAGAGAGGGTTTTTTTTTTTTTGGGGGGGGGGGGGGTTTGGGGGAGATGTCCATGAGTCTAATCACCAGTGATGGGTGTTGACATTAGTTGGAAGAAGTAGAGTTGCTGGGCATTGTCAAACAATCCCCTTTGTATGCAGTGGCCACAGAAACTTGTTAATGCTATTGCACTTGCCCCATGGAACAACATGTCTGAAAATGATATCCTTTTATCTACTTCAACTATAAGTCTGTACTAGTTTTGGATATTGACTTAAGTCATATCAACCTCTGTTGATTTTTTAAAATACATTTTGCCACACGTTATGTCTACTTCTCCCAGTGTGGGGTAACTTGGCACAATTCTAACCCAACCAATTTTTATTTTATTTTTCATATTTATGAAAATAAAAACATTAAGATTATTGGACTTTTCTACTTGTTGTACGGATGTATGGGTTTCATTATGTTCATATTGGTGAGGATTCATTAACTTTGAAGGGGGTTAGTCTATAAAATATACACAATTGTGACTTTAAGCCCCACAGTCCCATTGACATTGGAAGAAAAGCCACCTCCTCGAAATGCCGCGGCATAATAATGCTTCTCTCTTCCCAGTAAAGTGCCAGCCTGCACAGTGGCGTAGCCAGTTTTTGATGCCAGGTGGAGCAAAAACGTTCACATTATGGTCTTTTTACCAGATTATTAGAAGAACTAATATTGCTGTACGATTATAATTGTTGCAAGAATACCCCGCGCCGCAGCCAACTGTGTAATAGTGCAGTTTTTATTTCACCATCCAAGATTTTTTGCAGAGCAACTATAGAGTAAATCACCCTTTGCGAACACCTTAAGGCTAAAAATAGCACCCTACTTAGTTTTTGTGACCTAGTTTCTAAACCGTTAGACATAGAATAAAAACGAAAGTACCAAAAGATAGTACAACAACGAGGCAAATGTTGCCTTGATTGATCATACATTATTGTATTACTATGCAGGGTTAGTGTGTAGATTGCTTTCTCAGACGACCATGTTTGCTGCTTCATAGCGAACACTTTTTTTCCATTAAACTTTACAGTGAACACTTTAATTTCAGAGCAAACACTAAGCCATAGTCATCAAATATTTATTATTTTGTTAATGTAACGAACACTGGAGATGCCCATGCTATTGTATTGCCACATGCATTTGTCTAGACTTTGACAGATTGTTGACATTTTTTTTAAATACATTTTTTTCTAAACCAATGAGTTTTATGTCTAAGTGCTAGAAAACTCTGCAAGATTGATTGCATATATTGCTCATTTACTGGATGTAGGCCTACATCTAGAATCTCAAAATATTTAGCGTTTGCTTCTATAAGTATAAGACTGTATTGTTCTTCTTTTAATACCAAAAGACAAGAAAAAATGCCAGAAAAACAAATGTCAACAACATTTAATTTAGCAACATTTAAAGCAATTGTTTGTGTCTCTGTTGTCCCAATTGGCTTACAAAATAGCCTCAAGTGTACGTGTTAAAAACATTTTCATTCTTTTCTTATTATTTCATTTCAGTTGTCTTAAAACAAGACCTGGCAGTTATGTCATTAAACAAAAGGAATCATAGTTTTTGTCAATGCTCTAATGAAGACTTAAGCTACTATATGTGTCCACTTCGTTCTCCATATGAGATTCTGTTGAAGTGATCCGAATTTCTGTAGAAGCTGGCTCCACTTCCTGAGTATTCCCAGAAGTTAGAACCGGAATGTTGTTATCAGAGCCGTTGCAAGGGATTTGGGGGCCCCGGGGGGGGGGGGGCTTGGCCTCTTTAGGGGCTCCTGCATTTTGACATTCGACATTATGACATAAGAAAAAAACAATTCGGACACTCCTTTGGGGGCTTCCCTCAAGTAGGGGCCCGGGGGGGATTTTCGAATTTAGACCCCCCCTCCCCTCCCCCTCCCCTAGCTACGCCACTGGTTGTTATTAGCTTTTGGGTTCATGTAGTCTAATAATAATAAGCTTAATGGTTGTTAATACGCTCTACTTTCCATGCTATTACATTTACACGCACAGTGCGCTCTATATAGTGCAGGGGAAGATATAATGTTACGCAAGGAAAAAAGCCAATAAGTCTTTTTAAAAGACTCTTTTGTCTCGGAATCTCTCAGTGACTGAGGCAAGCTGTTCCATATAGGTTTAGAAGGTGCCACTGATTCAAACAAGCGCACTCATAATGAATTATTTTGTGTCCATCCACACTGGGAATTATAAATTACAGTGACTGTGATGCGAAGCGCAGTATGCCTACCTTTGATGGCGCATGCTTTGGTATGAGTTCTTGAACGTAGGAGGATGCAATGGCATCCATGCATTCGTAGGTAAAGGACATAATATTGTGATTAATAGCCTACGCTTCATCACATGGAGCGAGTGGAGATCTTGTAGAACTGGCGAAATAGGCCTATAATCATGCTTCTTCACAATACTGCTGCAGTGTTTTGTACTCTCTGGAGTCTCTATGTGTGGTTCTGGGACAAACCCTACAGGCAAAAGTTGCAGTAATATTGACTGGATTAGATATATTGATAGGGCATATTGGCCGTTCTCATATTGATTTGAGGCCGCCGCTGACCCAGGTCGCGGAGATGAAAAGAACATGCCTTAACCTGCAGGGCACAGTGCAGGATGGAAGATAGAGAGGCAGGCAGAAGTAGAAGAGACGATGACATCAGGGAGTGGACCGGTTTGTTTCTTGCGGATTCTGATTCTCAGAGGGCTGCACAGGCTGGAGACGAGAGGCACACAATCGTTTAACAGTCAAAAAATGGTGCCCCAACAACCTTCACTCAGGTTATGGGATAGGTGAAGGTGAGGCCATATTTCAGAAGCATCCAGGAATGCTATAGAGGAGGCAGCAATAGGCATATCCGCGCGGTCACAACATCTAAGCAGTAGGCCTACATGCTTTAATTTGCGCTTTACTTCTATTCGAACATCACCTCCTCTAGTTGTTTTTTTCTTTCTTAAAATGCCCCCCCCCCACCTTTATTTTAGATGGCCCAACTGTTTTCTTAAAAGGACCCCACTTTCCAGTTTTGAAAAGGTTTTAGTAGGCTATGTAGGCCTATCATTTAGGCTAAATATCCCACTTTTTTAAAATTCTTACTTATGACTTAGGTCACACTTTTTTAAAATTAAAAAGCAATACTCTTGTGTGTTTTTTTTTACTTGAAAAGAGGCCAGTTTTTTATTATTCAAAATTTAAAATTAAATGACACAGGTTTTATCATTAGGCCTACAATGCAACAATTTTTATGATAGAAAAAGCCCCACTTTTCGGAAAGTGGGCTTAGGGGGAGTGCCGCTCAAGCTAAGCGAATGTCTACAACATCTGCCAATAGCAAGTTCGGTTCTTTCATTGCAAAAGTTATTTTATTTTCTATAAACAGTCACTCCCAACTTGGCTTTTCTGAAATTATAGAGCGGTAAAACTGACCGGAAGTGCAAAACGAAAAATCTCAAAGATGGCGGCTAACTTGAAATCAGCTATACTATTCGGACTTTCCCCATTATTATATAGACATATAGAAGATTTCCGTCCTAGAATATTTTTTGCAACCAATCCAAATGACGACTTGAAGCTTCTAATATCGGTAGGTATTTGTTTAGGTTAGATAATTTGGTATAATTCAATTCTTCAACAAAAAATAAATGATAATTTTTCAGATAAATTAATAATTAATATAGAATTAAAGAATATATAGTATATAGAGTCTAGACTAGATCTAGTTTATATTTATACTATAATTATAGCCAGGGGCGAAGCCAGAAATTTTTTCCAGGGGGGCGCTGAACTTTCGCGTGACAAATATTTACCAAATACCGGGGATGGGGGGGGGGCTGAACTTTCGCGTAATAAACATTTACCAAATTTGTAGCGAATTTAGTAATTATTTAAAAAAAAATCTATTGAAAAATTATTATTTTTTAAATTCCAGGGGGGGGGGGGGGGGGCTAAACCCCAGCCCCCCCTGTGGCTTTGCCCCTGATTATAGTAATGTCACTTTAATGTGGCATTCGATGAAGTGGGAAAGTCGGAAACTCGGAGGTTCCGAGTAGGAATAGAATAGTGAATAGCCAAATGTTCCGTTTTCTGACACTGACGTCACTGACACTGACACTATGCATTTTAAAACTGTTGGTTTTATCGATGCGTCATTAGCAACCTTGCAATTATTTTTATTTTTTAAAGATTTGTTAAAAGTTATAAATAAAGAAAAATATTATGTACATTGCTCTTTTAAATTAAAAATACCATTTTAAATAAAATTATGTTTCAAAATAGAGTAAAAAATATGTTTACATTGTATGCACTGATCTATATATTATTGTGAAATATAAGTTCTTCGGCTTATATTCATATTGGCTTATAACATTTAGGGTAAAATAACTTATCTATATGAGTTGAAAAGCCGTAACTAAGTGGACGTCCATTAATTACGTCAACTAACTAGGGGGGGGGGGTCTGAAACAGTTTGACAATTGTCGACATATGTCATAGGGGAGGTCAAGAAAATTTTACGTCAACAATGTTACTTTTTATTACCTAAAAAATGATACAAATTTATTACAAAATTCTACTTGTGTCCTGGGCCACGTAGCCTACATAGCAAACATGTAAAAACATGGTTTTACGTTAATAAAAATATATCAATTAGGCCTATGGATTTGACATGTACTTTTGGTGTTCATCTTGTTAGTTTGTAGATCTGTGTATGGACAGTGCAGTATTTACTTATAAGCTACACAAGAAATAACTTGGGGTTCCCAAAAATAAATTTTACGAGTGAATAATTGTCATATATAGCCTACTTAAATATACAAAATTTATCAAAATTATGGCACACTAAGTAAGATACTCAATCTTGGATGATTTAAGAGCTGCAGGGTACTTCAGTTTATCTGTAGATTCCACTACATTTGGTCCCATATTGATCAGCTCACTGTTATTGTGAGGTAGGCCTATATATATGTTTCACAAGATAATGGGCTCCATATTGAAAGTTTTCTAACTTTCCTATATATGGGTAGCCACACAGGGGAAAATATGGCTAATATTGTGCACAACCATCATAAAATGAGTGCAAAATAGAATTACTTGCTGGATGAATTTCACAAGACTAGTCAATCGCTGCCAGACCCCCAAATTAGTCTATAGGCAGTGCTTTTTTTGTGTCAGTACGCACCGGTACGGCGTACCGGCACTTTTTTCAATGTGAGGAAAAAATTATTACTTTTCTTGTATTTTAACGTTTATTATTAATTTATTATATTATTAATTTGTTAAAATTGAATTATTTTAAAATTGCGCGCAATAAGAATTAAAATATAAAATGCGAAACTGCTTTAAAAGTTAGGCAATCCATCACTGAGTACCGGCACCTATTTTTTTTACAAAAAAAGCACTGTCTATATGTAGGCTATGTAGGGAATTGTAGGTCTAGGCCTATGCTTCACTTTTGCATTTTGTTAAAGGTTCCAGGGATATGTTCGATCATTTTGAAGAAAAAGCAAAGGAAAAATTGTCTGTAGAAGAAGGCATATCAATGATGATGAAAAAGTCTATTGAACAATTAACATTGTACCAAAAGCTCATTTAGTGAAACGTAAAATTGGAAAAGATTAAATATTTCTATGAAAAGAACAATAGTAAACATAAAGAAAGCATATTGTTAAAATCCTCGGATTGGAAAAAAATGTGGGAGGGGCGAGTTGGGGGGGGGGGGAGGGATGGTAGGAAACCACTGACCATTTCTAAAAATAGTTCTTAAATTGGGTTAAAAGAAAAAAAAAGCATGTCATTGGATTCCCCATCTAGCGCCATCGCGTTCAATACAACTCTTTTGACGTCATAGTCAAGATGACTTTCATTTTTTATAGGCGTTAGGGTAATTCCCGTTTTAAAGCATTAAAATTGTTACCAGTTAAATATAATTAGCATGACATTGTGTCATCAATAAAAAAAAAAAGAAAAGCATTCTTCTACATGCACAGATTATCATTTGTATTCATGGATACACTTGATAGTTTATGTTTCTGAGATGGGTAAGAGTCAAGCGCAACTTCTTTGGTGACTGTTGTTTACATTGTCAAGTAAACATAGAGCCATCAGTGTTTTCAAATGAGTTGGCCTGCCTCTTTTTTAAATGTTATTTGCTCGCAGAACAATACCACAAGAGGAAACTTAAATTCATGTTTCTCACTGGCTTCGTTTGACATAGACGACGATCGGACAATCAATAGCCACGAAATGTACAGCTTCACATAGCAGCAAGACAAGTCTACCATAAGATGAGTATGGCAGTACATTAGACACAAAATATTTAGGGTGAATTTGAAAGTCCACAATATCGACAGATGTAGCCTACTTCTTAGATTCCGATGCCTGAAACATCCACTAAATTATGAAATCAGTCAATCTCTAATCAATTTATTGGAACAAATCATTAGATCAAGCAACCATTTTGCACAGGCTTTCATGATGATGAGAGAATTGGAAGAAGAGTTCAACCTTCGTGCTACTGAAGAAGGAAATGCACCACCATATGTGCGGCTTATTTTAAATGGACCTTTATCCAACAGCTCGGCAACCGGCATTTATTAAATTATATCACTAAGTAATTGTGTTTTTTTTTAAAGCCCTAAAAGCACATTAGGCTACAATATCTTAAGCAAAAATATTGAAATGGAAAAGAAGAGATGACTACAAAATACATGTGTAGGCCTACACCTGATTTAATATCCCCCCCCCCCTTCCGTAAATAGTAACGCATATACATATATCTTATTGTTTACAATTTCACTATTGTTTTAAAGTTCTTTGATATTAAATCAATATATCTTATAGGCCTATTCTAACAATATTATTATGCCATTTCTATTATTAATTTCAGCCTATAAAGACCGATCTCAGATAGGTCACCCCGATATTATTATAGTGATTTGTAACAGATTGTTTTAGTGTTGTATTTTAAATTAGATTTTAATGTTTTTTGTATTATTACCACTTTACCTTTATCTTTACCCTTCTGTCCTTTTTAAATGTTTCTAGGTTTAGTGATTTAACTATTGGTGTTACTCTTGTCAGTTGTGAATATTTGCCAGTAATGAAACTTGCTACTCTTTTCTGAATTTGTTCTAATTTTTTAATGCTCTCTTTAGACTTTAGTTTATAGGTCCCATACAGAAGATGCATATTCTAGTATAGGGTTTAACTAATGTGAGATAGCATTTTAGTTTTATTGTTTTATGTTCCTATTACATTTGTAGAAGTTTCTTTTTATGAAGCCTAATATTTTGTTAGATGCATGACTGCATGACGCAATGATTAACAAATAAAAGTTATGCTTCATTTATTTTTATTGACTAGGCTAATAAACAAAGCCATTAGGCCCAGGGACACATTTTTGGAATGCATCTTTTTCTTCTAATAATCCCTACCGGTGCTCGAGTTTCTAGGGTGGGTGGAGACAAAAAATTGGAATGCACTCTTTCCAATTGACAGCGCCTAAATTATGGAAAGTTTTGATTAAGACATTGAAAGCATCTGAAAAAAGCAGTCAATTACACTAAGGGATATTTTCTCGTTCTGACAAAATGGCGCCATAACTCAAAACAGTTTCACAATTTAATCAGCTGATTAGCAAATTTCAGAAACAATATGAGCATATATATAGAAAACTATGTGGGAAATTTCAATATTGTATGTATGAGTTGAAAAGAATCACAACTTATTGCTGGTCGCGAAGAGAACTAGAGAAAAAGCTAACTCTTCCTGCTTATTTGCTTGCAGTCACATTTGAAATCATTACAAACAATGTTAATGGTAATTAGTGCACTTTTATAGTGCTTCTATCCATGGTATTTAGGCTACCATTTTACCATGCTCATTGCGTTCTGGTTCCATGTTTCAGTCGTGGAGTTTATGGCTTGGAAAAGGTATAAAAATAATTTAGTTTAAAATGAAATTCTAAGGCCAATTAGTCTATGTATGACTTGCTAATTTTGTTCCATATAAGCATTGTAACTGGTAGGTTATCTGGTCCAGAATGGGAATGTTAATATAATTTTTTTTTTAAACCCAAGTTTCAATTCTAGACTTCAGATTTCATACCGATGCAGCCATCTGCATGTAATGACTTTGTTTCTAAATATAATTCATCTTATTATTCATTACATGTGAACATTTTATTTTAAAGTTGTTCAATATTACAGGAAGGTGGTGGCCACCTTATAGAAAATAAGGAAGAGGCAGAAATTCTGTAAGTTGAACTATTTATGGAATTTTTAATATTTATAAAGGCTGATGTTATTTCTGTTAGAGACATCAGTCTTGTATCATAAATAATTAGGCTCTATGTTTTAACATTTTTTGGTTTAAATTTAACATTTAAAACTATGTGGTATGGTATCAATTTTAACTGTTCACACAAATAATTTTATCCAACTAATAACTCTATAACATTTTCTATGAATGCAAAGAAAATATCTGTTTAAATTACTTGATCAGTAGGGGTAACAGAATGGGAACCATAGACATTACCATTAGTTCACAACCCTATAGCTTATTGTATGATTTCATTGTAGACCTTATCACCTTATCATGACTGATCATTTCTTCTTTTGGCTAAAAATAGTTAAGGCATGGCCACCCAAGACAGAATTTATTCAGATATGCAATTGCTAATTATCTTTTTTTGTAAAACATTATTTTTAGATATTTATTTATGTTAAACTAGTTCATAACCCTGGTACAAATGTTTTTTATTTTTAGCTATTTATTTATGTTAAACTAGTTCATAACCCTGGTACAAATGGTTTTTATTTTTAGCTATTTATTTATGTTAAACTAGTTCATAACCCTGGTACAAATGGTTTTTATTTTTAGCTATTTATTTATGTTAAACTAGTTCATAACCCTGGTACTGGTACAAATGGTTTTTATTTTTAGATTGTGTGAGAACAAAACGGATCCTGAAATCAATGATGGTTACTTACCATATGATTTCCTTGTAGACTGTGTCATGCAAAATATATTTCTTTCTATTCAAAAATATAGGTAAGGGATGGCATTTCTTGTTGCACAACTTTAAGTTTCATTTCAACCTGTTACTGTAAATTAATACCGGTACTTTATTTTACTTGTATATATTCTTTTGCCTTGACCAGGGCCGATATTCTTAGGCTGAATCAGCCCACATCAATTGATATCACTGAGGAGAGTGACTTTGTTGTGAATGAATCTGGGCCGACTGAATCATCTCGAGTCATGGTGGAAAACAAGGCTTGGACAGGGTTAGTTTGAAGGTTCAGTACTTTCAGGGGAAATATTTTTTTAGTACTGTAATTCTTTTTTTTTTCAGTTAAGAGATATTTTACATTTCTGTTTTTTTCCTTAATGCTGTGGCCAATCTATCTTGTGACTAGATATTGGGTCTTACCTTGTACACGGTTCATATGGTGTGGGAAAGTTTATGATAAAAATTACTTGATTTTTTCAAGTTTGAGAAAACTAACCATGTTGTGGGAAAGATTGTGAATTTCACCCAAATAAACAAAACAGCTTGAAATATACTTCTTTTTATTTTGACTACCTATATAATACTATACACCAGTGGTGGGCAACCTGTTTATATCTGTGCTGAAATTGGCAATATCTTGGACCAAAATTCTCTCCTTTGCCAAGCCAACCAAATTTTTTTTAATATTATATTTTAAAGAACCAGAAAAAATGACAGAAATTCACTTAAGGCTGGGTACTGCACCCCATTTTAGGGGTATTCAACTCTGGTACTGATTTTTAGGTTTTACTTAATTAAATAAGTTCAACCATTTCTGTATACAAAAATGCCATTCTTATAGTAAAAAGCGCAATAGTTTTTTTTAAATATTTTTTTGAAATGGTATGTAGCTAAGCGGTGAAAAAATGTAAAATTTTCACATGTTTGACACCTCGAAACTCAAAGTAAAAAAGCAAAATGATAATAGTTCTTTACACTAATAGATATGTAGGTTTATCCTACGCAATAATCAACTACATTTGGTAGAGAGAAAAAACAAGCGATTTTTTTTTTTTATTAAAAAAAAATAAATTATTTTCATGTTTTTCTGACTTTTTGCGTTTTACAAAAAATATTCATTTTTACTTCTTCTTCTTGCACGTTTCACATTTCTTAACATATTCTATTTAAATTTTGCCATTTTTATCTTGATACTAATTACAATAACTTGAACTACCTAAATTTAAGTATTAGTTGTTTAATTTTATATTGTAGACAAAAATGCTGAGTTTTATTATTTTATTGTTTTTATAGGTATAGTATGTATTTTTTTTCAAAAAATTATTTTTTTACGAACGAATCAAAATGAAATTTTGTTTCAATATTCCTTATACTATTGCTAATAAATTTCATGTTGATTGTCATATTAAGTACTTTTCTTGTTTTTCACATTTTTCTTCCTTTATTTCATTTTACTCAAAATAATTATTTTATACTATATTTTTACTACTCCTCTAACATTTCTTTACCGATTGTTATGAGACTTTGTAATTTTTATTTAAGCACCTATTACAATAGCAAGGTGCACTTAGATTTTGGAATTTTCGTTTTATTTTAATTTTATGGGCGCAAACGTTGAACTTTTTTGCAAAAAATTAACTATTGAAAAAGTGCCTTATGAAAAAATGTATACAAAATTAAATATCTTAAATTTAAAAAAAGTGGGTGGACCTTGTTGTTGTAAATTCATTTCTTTACCAAATGTATCAAATATTGTATTTGTAGGTATAAAGGTTATAAAGTTATAGAGGAAATAGATTTAAAAACACCTTTAAAATCCCGGCGTCCATTGCCATGGCAACCAATGCATTAAAAAAAATTAAACTGCCCTGTATAATATTCCATTAAAGGTTAAAGTTTCAGACCTTTTGGTCCGTAAATTCAAAAAAGTGCCTAAAACGTGCCCCTCAGCCTTAAGCAGATGCATGATTCATGTTTTGTACAACTGCCAGTAATTGATCCATAAACTCAAAAAAACAACTAGAAAATAAAAACACTTTAGATTGTTCATTAGCTTTTTATTGCTTCAACAAGAACAACAAAAACCCATTGATCTTCTTTATTTCCAAAAATAGCTGTAGGGATATTTTTTTGTAGTGGTAATAGTTATTTTAGTACTTAAGACTAGAATCTAATCCAGAAAAGTACCAGTATTTGTTTGAAAGTTAAAGGATATGAAAAATTCATTCTTCCATTTCTGAACCTGTCTTTGTTTCAATTGTCAAGTTTTGTATTTTTTAAATTTAATTTTGCAGAAAAGAGAAGTACAAATCCAGTGAAGATTTAGATATCATAACATACCTAATCAGGAATGACTTGTGTGATGACACCAGCGGTTATTATGTTTGGAAAAAGATGGAGGCAGAGAAAGTAATCTTTATGTGATTTTTTTTTAAAGTTTTTTTTTAGTATTTCAACAAATTTGTTGTTCTGTGCTCACGTGTATATTATTAGGATATACTATTGCAACAATAGCAATTTGGACACACTATTGCAACACTAACATAAGGACACACGATTGCAAAAATAAAAGTAGGACACACTATTGCAATAATAAAAGTACAGTAGGACACACTATTTCAACTTAACTTTAGAACAAACTATTGCAACATAGCATTGCAAGCTATTAGGTCAACCTTTTGCAACAATAAAAGTAGGACATACTATTACACAAAAGCATTAGGACATACTAATTGCTACAATAAAATTAGGATTGCAACAACTTTTAAAGAAACACTCAATAATGAAGCATAAATTGTTTCATTCAAAGGTTTACTTAGATACAGTATAGGCTGACCACTTCCAATCAACTGCCTTGTCTCTTAATAGGCTTATAATACACCCATCCATGTATTCCATTACTGATCATCGTTTATCTTTTTAAAACTATTTTCTTGATTATCTTTGTCCAAACATATCTACACTTCATATTATTTTATATCTGTGCTTAATATGCAGAGGCGTTTTGCAAACACTCAATATGTTACTTCAACTGTTTGCTATTGTTTGTGTTTTGCATCTACAATCTACAGTAGGCCTACAAATATAATGCAAAGCCAGAAAATCTATTTAACAGCACAAGTATTGTATAGACATAATCTTAAAAGAAATTTTTTTAAACATATTGTCAGTAACAAACAGTGTATTTAAATGTTCAATTGCTTTAAGTTGTAGTGACAATAGTTAGGGTATTTATCTACATTGCTAGGAATCTTTTCCTGTTCTTTAGTCTTTAGCTTTATTAGAATGTGTTCTGTAATTCTTTTTTTTCTTAAACAAAGTTGACATCACATTCCTATCAAAGCCTGAAAGCAAGATTTAAATTCATCATGGGACACATTGACACATATAGTGTGCCTGAAGAATGGATAGCTAAACTGAAAAATTCAAAAGCTGGTGAAACTCAAGGTAAATGCATTAATCTCTTTATATTGTTTAAGTAAATACATGCATTCATGATTTTTATATTGTATAAGTAAATACATGCATTCATCACATTTTTTATTGTTTAAGTAAATACATGCATTCATCACATTTTTTATTGTTTAAGTAAATACATGCATTCATCACATTTTTTATTGTTTAAGTAAATACATGCATTCATCACTTTATATTGTTTAAGAATCTATAGATAAGATAAATGTAGTCTGTAGCCAGAGACAGATCTTGTGAAAACATAGAAGCCAATGTCATGAATTAGGTTTTAATCATAAATTTAAGTGTTTAACTTTAACAAAAACCAAAACCTAAGTAAAGAAAACGACTAGATAGAACATTGTTTTATGAAATGAAAAAATGACTGCTTAATTTTCTTTTTGAGTTGTTCTAGATGTAAAACCACTTTTTTTTATCATTAAAAGCATGGTGGAAGGAATGGGTCATACGTTTGGGGGGGGGGGGGGGGGATACACCAAGATCTTGTTCAAGGCATGTTATTATGTTGATAGGACACAACACATACAGGCACATGCACTATCCTTTTGCCCCCCTGAGGAATTCCCCTTGGGTTATAAACGAGGTGGCAATGCTCGTTCGTATACCTACACTGTCACCAGGTCATCCAGGCACTGGGCGGCACAACAGGTATTGTTAATGTTATGCCTATATGTCCTCCTGTCGGGTCTCTGGCTCTTCGACGTGTAATGGCGGATGTCCCCCCTGCTTTAGCTCAAAGGTTTTTTCCTTAAGGGAGTGTGGTTTACACACTTACCGTAACCAGCTTTGAGGCCCATGGGTATTGAAGTGTGTTAACATGATGCCAATTGAAATGTATCTTTTTAAGCTGTGCTTCTGGCACTTTCATTTTTGTTTACATTATATGCATATCCACCAATGGGCCGTATTGCTGCTGAGAGTTAACACCCTTGCCCATTTTAAAATTACGGTATATAAGATTGACTTGTATAAGGGGCAAGGGTGTTAACTCTCAGCAGCCATACGGCCCATTGTCCTAGCTTATGATTAAGTCTTTATAAATTGGTACACAAAATATGGTGGCTTTC
Organism: Anisus vortex; assembly: GCA_949126835.1. NCBI lineage: Eukaryota > Metazoa > Mollusca > Gastropoda > Planorbidae > Anisus > Anisus vortex. Next base: position 22,980,352 of record OX421499.1, read on the forward strand.
ATCTAATTTTAATCAAATTTCAATATTTTGTTGATTAATTTTTTATTTTTTTTATTTTTACACTCCCACTTTTAAGGAGAAGAAGAAGATGATGCAACTTGTTCATTTGGTCAAATTGATGAATGGGAAAGGAAAGATCCAGAATGTAAGTCTTTATGACATTCAATAAGTATTTATTAAAATTTAATATAACAAAAAAACATTCTGGTGGCCATCTATAGTTTATTATAAGTTATTGTCAAATATAGGACGCAATAATCTTCTGTATAGAAGGAGCGTCTGTAATGTATAAGATAGTAGGCTTATAATTTTATTTTCAGCCTGAATTTCACTAATATTTTTAATTTTAGGCTTTTTAAAAAAAAGTTATTTTTTTTAACAAATAAATCTTTAATGATTTTTATTCATTTGTTATTTCTTAAGAGAGACATCACACACATTATACAGTTGTTATAATTTTTCCATTACCAGATAAGAAAGGTGATGAGCGCTTCAAAACATCTAATGGGGACAATCTGCAGGAAGCTCAATGCTCTGATGATGACCTATATACAACAGATATTTCTCCAATTAAAAAACAAAACATGGTAAATGACTCACAGCCATCTGAATCTATTTCACCTGTCATTATCCCATCTAGTCAAAATGATTCAATGTTAAGTGGATGTGGCACACTGACAATAGTATCACCTGGACACAAGGCACCACTTGATGATTCATCACCCTCTGGATGTAATAAACCTAGATGTAACAAACGCAAAAATGATTTATCACCATCTCAATCCATTGCATCTGCGAAAAGACAACTAAATGGTTCATCACCATCAATATGTATTACACCCACTATAGCATCACCTGGACTCAATGCACCACACGATTCATCGCCATCTCAGTCAATTACTACTGCGAAATTATCACCCACACATAACGAACACCAAAATGGCTCATCATCATCAGAATGTATTACTGGTACATCTACAAGAATATCTGAATCAACTTCACATGCAGCAAAGACAACAAGACAGATTGAAGATTTAATCAATTCTGGTGCATCTGCATCATCATCAAGGAAACAACTACAAAATATCTTGCCACCTGAGCAATCCACCAGCCCTCCTTTTGAAATGCAACTCTGTTACCCAGAAAGAGAGAGCTGTGCACTTCAATTGTCTTTTGAAATAAACCCAACAGACAGTGAAGACGAAGACTCCAATAGAATGCCTACACACAGTGAAGAAGAAGACTCCAATAGAAACCTTACAAACAGTGAAGAAGAAGACTCCAATAGAAACCTTACAAACAGTGAAGAAGAAGACTCCAATAGAAACCTTACAAACAGTGAAGAAGAAGACTCCAATAGAAACCTTACAAACAGTGAAGAAGAAGACTCCAATAGAAACCTTACAAACAGTGAAGAAGAAGACTCCAATAGAAACCTTACAAACAGTGAAGAAGAAGACTCCAATAGAAACCTTACAAACAGTGAAGAAGAAGACTCCAATAGAAACCTTACAAACAGTGAAGAAGAAAACTCCAATAGAAACCTTACAAACAGTGAAGAAGAAGACTCCAATAGAAATCTTACAAACAGTGAAGAAGAAGAATCCAATAGAAACCTTACAAACAGTGAAGAAGAAGACTCCAATAGAAACCCTACAATTAGTGAAGAAGAAGACCCCAATAATCTCTCTAAAGAAATAGATCTTATTAATGAAGGCATAATCCCAGACTCCCAAACAGCTCCACAAGAAGGTACTTGTTTCTTTCTGCAAGATAATTAAAGTTAATTTCCTTGACTGTGTCTATTGCTTTATATAAAATGGAGCTTCAGAAAATTTTTTTAGATTAGTTTTTACATGTTTTTTGGGGGTAATTTTTTTGTGAATATTGTTATGTAAGTGATTTGTTAGTATAAAAATGGTAATTGTTATGACTAAAGGGCGACAACAGTTTCAATCTCTCAATAATTTCATAGGTGCTAACTGTGAAGCTGCTAAAGAAATTCTGGAAAGAAAAATAAAGGTGAATTCTGCCACATTTGTTAAACAGTGAAAACAGTAGTCTTTACTTAGGAAAAAAAACATTTAGCTTAAAAGATAAGATTCTTTTCTTTAATTATTTCTTCAAATGTGTCTTTCCATATTGAGATTCTGAGATTTTATTTCTTTCACTTTTGATCAAACGCCAGGTCTTCTTTTTATATCTTGAATGAGTCTGCTTTCTGCACTGTGATTGTTGTCTGCTGTATTACACATATTGTCAGCTGTATTTATTACACATTGTCAGCTGTATTACACATATTGTCAGCTGTATTACACATATTGTCAGCTGTATTACACAGTAACACATATTGTCTGCATGGAATTCTAGTGCCGTGCAGACTTAACTGTACAACTTATAGTTTGGGCATTTAACTTTTTTTTGTGTGGTTTTATTATGAAAAGCATACAGGCATAAAGTATATATACCATACTTCTTTTGTAATGGGAAAATGGTTGAATTTTGTTTAATACTAATACATTTAAAAAAAAAAGAAAAATTGTTTTTCACATGCTGCATACTGCATAAATTAAACAAATACATGTTCTCCTTCTTTAGTCTAGGTATAAACATTAATTTGACTTTATCATTTTTTTGTTTCAGTATCTGACTCAAAACCTGAAACTGGAGAGACTGGAAGCTTTATATCTTCTGAAAGCATTTCAAGGCAATTTGATGGGTGTGCTCAAATATTTGCACTGTAAAAAATAAAAAATTTAGTTGTTTATTGCACATCTAAAAACACTAAAAGACTATACATTTACTAATGAGTTAAAGAAATTTTTTCTCAATTCTTTGTTTTCTTATCAGTAATAAATATTACGGTATTTATTGTTATACTTGTGTACCTTTTTCATTAATTAATATTATTGTTTTTGTACATATATGTTATACTTAAAAACATTTGCATTGTTTTACAATCTTAGACTTTTAAGATTATATGGCTCATTCTGCCATCAAACTGAACAATAGAATTAGAATAAAAGTTGATAGACTCAAAGTTTATATGGCTCACTCTTGTCATCAAATCTCCACTTAAAGAAACATTTAGTTTCAGAAATACTTTAAAAAAATTTATTATAGATTGCTGGTGACATTTATATTATATACAAGCTACATTGCCCGGCGTTGCCCGGGTGAAAAAAAAAAATAGGACTGTCTGGGGTGCAGATAACAAATTTATATATACTAAACTTACTGAATACTTTTAGGAAAGTAAATAAATATTGTAATAGGGTAAAAAAAATTATCAAATATTTTTATTTAACAAAATCTATATTGCCTATAGATTTACAATGTCTTTTGTTTTTAAAAGTTTGAAAAAAAAGTATAGTCTAAGTCTAACTGGAGAATCAAACCCTGGTCGCCCGTATAGCAGTCCACTACGTTTACCACTAAGCTATCGAAGACACATGTCCGATGTGAAAAATTATTAGACACGTGTTTTCAAATTGACCAAAGGGGATCCTCGCGGGGCTTAACACTGTCTTTTTATATATATAGATATAATTTCTTTTTAAAGTTTAAACGTTTTAAAATTCTGTCTTTGTTTTTTGTACAATTATTTTAACTTTGTACCCCATGACATGATTTCCTTGAAATAGGTAGAAATTTGTAAATGTGCCAATTTGTATAGGCTCACGTTTTAATATGAAAGATGCATCATTTAAACATTTACTTTATTGGCAATCTCAAATGCCTGCTTATAGCAAAATATAAGAATTGCATTTTCTACTTAGCTTATTTTTATAGCCATTCACATCATCACAAGAATGTTTTTCTTTTTTAAACAGGGCACTAATTTAAAAAACAATTACTACATCTGAATATGAGTCAACAACAATTTCTTTAGCTTTTATATTTATTACCAGGGGAAGGTGGGTGTGTGGAAATAATAAACAGTTCAACACTTGCATTGGGGTTTATATTTTAATACACTTAGGTCTGTTTTAAAGTAATCATTATAAGCACTTAGAGCTTTTGGCAAAAATGTCAACACTATTATATTATTAATACTTAAAATATATAATTATGTAAGTAAAGGCTATAATAGGCTAGGTGTAACAAATGAGAATTTTAACTATAACAGTATAAGCAGTGGCCTGGTAGGCTATATGGCTGTAGTGAGCTCAAATTGCTGTAACAATAAAGGTTTGGGGTGATTCCTGCTATAAACTCTAGTATAGGCCTACATCGGCAACAGAAACCTAGGCTATGAGTGCTTCTTTATTTGCCTTATATTTAGGAAAATATGGTATGAAAGGTAAAAAAACTACTGGTACTTAAGTAGGCCCTATATCAAATAAGGAAATAAAAACAAAATTACGCTGGCTTTTATGTTAAAAATAGAATTTAGATTGAAAAGACTACCGGCATAATTAATTTTATCATAACTTTAAAAATAAGCTAAATACTTTATACCAATGAAAAAAAAATCAAAACCAAATCAGAGAAACCAAATCAAATCATATGTACAAGTAATATATTAAACAGTTTTAAGTTTATATTGTAATTATATTTTTTGTTTCTAGTTATGGGATAAAACTGATTATTATTATTATTGTTACTACTAACAATAGGATAAATGGTTTTAGCCTAAACAAAAGTCAATAGTTGTTATTTTAAACCTTACTAACATTTGAAACTTTCTCTTGAAAATAAAACACGTATAACTGTTACCTTAAAATTTAAAATGTGTATTATTAAATAATGTACTAACTTGCCTTATTTAATGTTTTATGCTCGAGTCTTACACTATATAGAAACTGCTTTTGTTTGTTTTACTTTCAAGTACATGATTGTCAATCATTGTCCGTATACCTACTTATACAGTACATTTTGTAACATTTTTTACTATAAAAGTTGTGTACTTTAAATGAACTTCAAATTGGTGTAATATTTTTACATTTACAAAGATTCGTTAAATTTTCGCGAATATTTATAAATGGCTAAATCAGTGGTTCTTAACCGGTGCTCCGCGGAGCACTGGTGCTCCGCGAGGTAGTTGCAAGTGCTCCGCGAAATTATGAAACTCAAAATTTAATGTTCACTCACTTACTATATCTGATTGGGCTGAACAAATGCTTATAATAGGTAGTCCAAACTGGTAAAAATCAGACTTTTTGCCTATTTTTACTGTTTTTGTAACGAAGTTTTGACTCACTTATACTAATGCTACATAAATAAAATTTATATGTGATTAAAGTTGAAGCCTTTATCTAACAAAATATTTAACTTTTAAACTCATTAATTGTATTTAAAAAAGTGTTTTGTCTGTTTGAATAGTGGGGGGTTGGGTCGTTTTGGCAGCGGCTTTCAAAACGGGTCAGCAAATTTCCGTTCCGAAATATATTGTGAATCAATTTCTATGCTGTCTTGAGCTTACGGAACGTTCGACAGGACAAGATGTCTTTGATTCTATTTCTTCCTATTTCGAACAATTCAAAATATCATGGGAGTTGTGTGTGGGAATTTGTACGGACGGTGCTCCATCAATGGTAGGCTCATTAAAAGGGTTTGTGACTCTCGCCAAGAAAGAAACGCCAATATTATATCTACTCACTGTTTTTTTGCACAGAGAATCTCTGGTGTCCAAAACATTACCAGTAGCATTAAAACCTGTGCTAGACAAAGTTGTAAATATGGTAAACTTCATAAAATCGAGACCTTTGAAAACAGGTCTTTAAAAATCTTTGCATCTCTATGGAAGCCAAGTACGAATCTTGGCTTTTGCATTCTGAAGTGAGATGGTTATCCAGGGGAAAAGTGTTACGTCGTTTCTTAGAACTGAAGGATGAATTGATGACCTTTTTCCAAAATGAAAATATGGATGATTTTGTGGAATATCTTCAAAATGACATTTGGTGTGCTAAATTGGCATATTTAGCTGATATTTTTGATTATTTAAATTGTGTTAATACCAGTCTTTTTTTTACATCGACCGACAAATTGACAGCCTTTCGGAAAAAAAGTTATTTTTTTGAAAAATCGTTTGTTGGAGAAAAAGAAAGTAGATATCTTTCCTTCTCTTAATGATAACACTACTGACGAAATTATTTCAGCAGTAACAGAGCATTTAACTTTATTAGAAGAAAAGATTGAATTTTATTTTCCATCAATAAACGTAGAAACATATGACTGGATACGTAATCCCTTTGCCACGGTTGATACATCAAATAGTAAGTTGTCATACCAAGAAGAAGAAGAATTAATCAACCTATCATCGGATCGTACACTTAAAATAAAATTTTCCGAAATGGTTCTGGAGGAATTTTGGATCTTTGTGCAAGAAGAATACTCAGCTCTCTCCATGAAGGCACTTAAAATCTTGTTGCAATTTTCAACATCATATTTGTGTGAACCCGGTTTCTCGATAGTCACCAACATAAAAACTAAAAAACGAGCAACACTTACTAATTGGGATGAAGAATTGAGGGTAGCTATTTATAAAATGAGGCCTAATATCAGTGAAATTTGTAAAACCGTCAAGCTCAGGTTTCACATTAAATCTTTTTATTTTTCTGAATTAAATTTTGCTCAATGTTATTTTTTTACTTATTAAATTTATGTCTATTACAAATTTGTTTGTCATGTTATAATTTTAAACTCTTATGTTATAATCTTTTATTTTCAATAAAAGTCGTACTTATGTGCATTTGTTTGTTTTTTTTACTCCTTGATTTTGGTGCTCCCAAAATTTTGTCATGATCAAAAGTGCTCCCCGACTTCAAAAGGTTAAGAACCACTGGGCTAAATAAACGAAAAATTTTGCTAGAATACTTTGTTTCAATTAAAATAATTAAATTTGGATAATTTGAAACAGTGCCAATTTAGTAGGTCTCTATAGAGCATTGAATTCCCTTCAATTTGATATATAACATAAGCTTCTACTAAAATTAGGTTATTATAGTGATTTTTTAAAAATAGGTCGGATTTGCGTTTTTTGTCTCCCTTGAAAAAAACTGTAAAAAGTATGAAAAATGATTTTTACATCGATATTATTATATTTTTCAAATGTACCACATTCATGAAAAAAATTGGGTCTCTTCTCTACAAACTTTTGTGTTTGTAAACAAAGTAACTTAGCTATAGCCAATGTACTTTTTGAGATAATGACTTCTAAAAATAGGACTTTGTGAGGTGGCTAAAGGTAACCAACTTGTAAAATTTCATAACTTTCTTAAAAATTAACATACAGTCATAAAATTGGTATCAAAGTTCTTAGAATCATTTTGTCTTTCTATTAAACATAAAAAAAGCTCAATAGTTTGAAAAATTAAAATCAGTTTTGAGTACCTATTAGAAGCTAGCTTTAGTTTTCGTATGCTATATAGCCTATATTACTGTAGGCTATTTAATAATAATTAAAATTAGCCGTGTTATTACATGTGCCCCCATTGACTCTTTGATTAAATTGCTATGTGAATGTATGAATTTAGACATGGACATGTAGGCGTACGTTAGAATACCGTCAATAAGTCAATACGGTTGGGCACACATCCACTAGTTAAAGAGAAATATAATTAAACTATTTTCATATAATATTCATAATAATAATAACGGTGCTTATATAGCGCATATCCCGTTGGTGACAGTTCTATCTATGCGCAGACGACAGTTACAGAATACAGACAGACAACGAAATATGTAGTGATACGCTAATTCTGCTGACGAAATAGGTGAGTCTTCAGCCGGCTCCTGAAGGTGTCATAGCTAGGGCTCTGGCGAAGGTGTAGTGGGAGGAGATTCCAAGCGGACGGTCCTGCGTAGGAAAATATTATTATGTAGGCCTATAGTCTAGTAGTAGGCCTACCGGGTATCCATAATATTATATTATTAGACTTAGAGAACAGAGATAGTTTGATATATATAGATCAGTGACCGTACCCAATCTATTATTTGTATAGATCAGTGATGATGCATAAGTCACCTGCCTATATATGATTTTATTATATGTCTAGCTATTTAGTATACAATTTGTATACAAATAGTTCGGTATTTAGTCTACCAATTTGTTGTTATTGTTTACTTCGACCATGTTGACTCCCAAGTTTTCGCTAACACAAGATGCGGAGTTTGTTTATATTCACATACATGCTCCATATATTAAATTATCCGCGACTGAATGTTATGTTGAAGATGACGAGTTTCGATTTTATTCTCAACCTTACTACTTACGCTTACATTTTCCCGGTAAAATTCAAGAAGACCAGAAATCGTCCTCACACTACGATGTCGACTCTGGTCAACTGACTGTTCGACTTGTCAAAGAAACCAAATCGGAACATTTCGAAGGACTCAATTTGTTAACTGAGCTGCTGACCCCCAAAAAGTCTATTCAAACTAATCCAAACATTGAAGTTGTAAGTAAAGACAAAGATAACTCAGATGACCCAGTAGTAGAAGAAGAAGAAAGTTGGTTTATTGAACAGAATGTTTATGAAGACGATTTAACTTTGCTTAATGGTCCTACTTATGGTTTTGCCAGCAGAAAATCTAATTGCCTGAACCTTATTACTTCAGAGATTACAGACATGATAGACTTACCCGATCCTGATCATACTTCTCAGACAGATAGGAAAAAGCTACGAGAACAGCAAGAATACAATCTTTTTAACTGTGAGCATTATCTGGCTGATTTTTTTGATGATGTGGTAATTCAAGCCTTGATTGAACCTGATTATAAAGAGCTCACAGGTACAATAGGTGAAGAAGTCTTTTTTACAGACAAAGAGAATGAAAAACTGTTACAATTACCTAGGAGAGAATACATTATAGATAAAATGAACTTGGAAGCCGCTTATCTGGGACTTGTTGATTTAATGCTTGCCTATGCTTTTAATTTTCGTTTCACACATGGAGAAAATGGTATTGAATCTGATTGGACTATATGTAAGCTAAGCAGTACACTTTCATGGCTCGATTCATTTCAGAGTGTAGAGGATGTTGTGATTAGCTTTGCACGTCGCTCTCTAACATTTCCTCTATACCGCAGCTGGAACCTTTTTAAAAAAGTTTTTTCAGATGTCAAAACAATATTTCATGTTGGGAAACCACAAATTCTTAAGTGTTTGTTAGGTATCCACTCTGTACTGTCTGAGAGTGAGGTAAAATATCCTCTCAATGACATTTACATTACTGATTACTGTGTATGGATACAGAGCTCAGATATTGATAAGATTAAAACTATTGCTGATGCATTGGACAATGCTGTTGTCAAGAAATCAGACTTGGGTTTTAACCTCGTTGAAATGGAGGCAGATGCTAAAAAGTTTTTGGCAGAAGACAATGATGAAGAAACAGAGGAAGAGAAATTTTCTGGTTTAATGAAAGCATTTGATGAAGTAGTGACTCTGAAAACAAATGACACATTAGACAGTGATGACTGTAGCAGTGAGAGTCAGGAAGAAAGTGAGGACAGTAGTTCTGAATATTCTTCTGACGATAGCACAGAAGAAACAGTTGCTTGATACCACGGCTTTTAAATAACAAATTTGATGCTTGTTATTTTTAAGTATAGACATTCACATATATCATCATTAATTTTACTACTTAAAAAATTGTTTACCATGCTGTAATATATTATTATTTTTTCATATTCTATCATTTTAATACATATTTTTAAAGTTTTAAATGAGTTTTATTATTTGTATTTTTTTTTACAAGCACATTTTCCATTGAGATAATATTATAATAAAAATGCTTTTTAGAAGCAAATGTATTGTAGTATAAATTAGATAGGCAATTGTCCTCCTTTGTTTCACAAGTTAAATTAAAAGACACACAAAAAAACATTATAAAAAGAATAAGACAAAAAAAAAATAATGGAGCTGAAAATTTTAATACATTCACAACATTCAATGTCTTGTATCATGCAATGATAATTTGTCACAAATAACATGGATACACTATGTGCAAAGTAAAACTACAGGCAAAGAAAACATTGTCATGATGCTGTATGGGTGACCAAGGAATACACTCATCTTAATAAGTACACAAATTGAAATAGACTTCCCCAGTGGAGGGAAAGGAATGATAGGCACACCTCTAATAGAATAGAATTTATTGCTTTTAACAATAATGACATATCATGAAAGCCTTAAAGTAATGACAAGGTCCTGTGACAATTCAGTTTCGATGTCAGTAAATGAGTAAGATTAAGTCATATCTGTTTGTATTTGTAGTAAGTTATACTTTATATATGCCACTCTAATAACTTGCTTTAGCCAGAACATACTTTTTTTTTTTGGGATTAAATCAGCATCATTGGGAATGAATGATATATGAAAACAAAAACATTGAATAAATAAAAACAACAAACTAATCTACAAACAACACACAATCCCAAATCTACATTTTAAAATTATAACAAAAAATGCATCAGTGCATGACAAAGGGCTTAGAAAATGAGTTGTTTTTTTTTGGTTGGTCTATTTAAATGAGCAAAGTAGCATGCAAATCTGCTGTGAATTACTGCTATTGGTGCTAACCAGGGTTATTTCAGCAGACTGTTTAGTATGAAATAAAAGGCATGTATAACGTTATAGAAGGGAGGAGTATGGTTGGGAGGTATTTTCTGGAAAGGTATTGGACAACCCTAGTGCTAAACACGCTCTCTTTGCCAGCATCACAGATTGCGTGCTTTATTTGAAACAAAAGTTTAAATCATCACTAAGATTCTAAGTATCAATAGTATCAAACCATTTTGATTGAATACTAAGTGGTACATGACTTACATTATGGTCAGAACTTTCTGCTTTCCATGTTAGTTCTTCTCTTGAAATACTTCAAAGTAAAACTGATTTATGACTACTGGTATATACCTATATAGTATATAGTGTAAAGTGACTAGATTTTAAAATATAATCACTCCTTAGTCAAATTAATTTTCACTCAAATATCGTGTACCATAACTAGTCACTAAATTGAAAATGTTTCTCTAGGTAATTAGTATCAGCCAATGAAAGCAGATAATGCTAATCATAAAAGTGAATGTATCATGCAATTTATTTAATGAATTCTTTAATACACTAACTCATTATCGTTGAAAAGATAAGTACAAATTATATATTTAAAAATTTCTTTTTCATAATAGGAAATACAATTATTGTGGAATTATTTATAATAGCAAAATAAACAAGACTTACCAAATTACAATTCAACTAAAATGTATTATGACTATAAAATACATAATTTCATAAAACAAATATTGATGCAAGTGTTAAATATGTACAGGACACACAAGTATGTTAGTTTATAAGAGCCATATGGTAATTTATCAATTCACATGGCATCATTGCTTTAGTAATAAAGAAGGCAATGCTGCAGTTAAGCTTGAAAAACAACTAATAAAAAAATGTTTGTACAAAATATAGAATTAATGAACTCTGCACTGACAATCTAGCTTTTGGCAAGATTTTGCTAATATTTATTATGTATTACATCTTCTAAAAAACAGAAAATGATATTATTTAACAAAGGGAAGTGGGGGGGGGGCAGATTTAGCAACATCAAAAATGTGAAGATTTTTGAAGTCAATGAAGGAAAATTTAAAAATAATATTTCAACTGTCAATTCTCATAAAAAAAATTCGTAATATCCAAGTGCTTTTGAAAATCCTTGCAAAGACAGTTATTTGAGGTTTTCTTTCAGAAGATAAAAAGAGTGTCCCCCCAACAAACAAAAAACCAAAGCTTACTTGTGTGTGGACCAAAGTCATGCATCATATACTGTTCCAATTTCTCTGGCTTTACAATTATTGTAGAAGAAAACAAGGAAATGGAAATCTAAAAAAAATGTGAGATCCGAGTTAAGTAACAAAGAGAAAAAAAAAGGGAGTTAACTTAGAATGTAAAAAAAGTAAAACAACAAGGCACAGTAGAAAGAATTTTGTCCATTTAAAACACGCATTCCCTAAAATTGTAAAACCATAATGACAAGGAAAAAAAAAGATGTGTCTACTTCTTTTTGGCTAATACTCAAATAAGGTCTAGGTATAGAAACAAGAAAAGGTATAATGTCTAAATCCTTTGTATCAAAGTGAATGTTCCTCCATTCTAATAATAATTCTGTGAATGAATATATGGTCATTAAATTTATAAAACTAAACACAAAATTGTGATAAAACCAGAGTTCTCTTTCCTAATTTCTTTTTTACCATCTCATCTACTGGTAGTTATAAGCTACCTAGTTATTAGCTATCTAGTTGTAATAGTAAACAGTATGTTCAATGCAGCCATTATCTTCAACAAGTATAATGTTAAATAAACATAAATCTATGTTTTCATTTGTATTAAAATGCTCTAATTTGTACCGGTAATTGTAAAGAGATATGTTTCTTTGCTCATTTAAATAAATAGTTCCCTGTTTAAGAGTATAAATAAACTAGCCTCAAATCAAGGGACTACTTTTTATCTTTATATAATTGAAAAAAAAAAGAGAAACATAGGCCTACAACTTTAGTAGAAACGTTAGCCAATATGAAATAAACACAACTTTTGAGTTGTTAAAATGAAAGATAAAAAAAAGGAATGCTAAATATACAAAGGTATTGCACTTAATATAGACACAGAATACAAGAAAGATTAAGCTAATGTAATATAGTAATAAGCTTTTTAAAAATCTCTGGCAAAAAAAGGGATACCTGGTAAAGGAGAAAAAAATAATTTACCATTAAAAAAGTATGAGGTTAAAAATTCAATTTCTGGATTTAAAAAAAAAAGATTAAGAAATGTAATATTATCCGGTTAAAAATTAACAAAATTCATTTTATAGTAGCAATATAAATTATGGTTGAAATTTCATTAATTATTTATTAATAACATTTCATTAAGGGAAAGGATTAAGCAAAAAAAAAAAAGCAACAACTTCTAAATTAAAATATATGAATGTATTTCAAGCATATCAACATTACCATCATTTCACTTCAGACTTCAAATGTACAGAAAAATAACAATAGCTAAACCAGGTACCAATCAATAATGCTAGTCAGTCTTAGGTTTTGTTGAGGAATTTAAGGTACCTATAAAACCTGTTGGAACAAAAGGTATGTTACTTAAATACGTTTGCATTATGCTTTTCTTCGGTGTGTCTCTTGGTGTCTCTGAGCGAACTTGTAGGATTTCAGCCACTGAAGGCTTTTTAGTCATATTTGACTTCAGGGTGATAATGGTGCGGATTCTCGTCATGTAAAACAGCACCTCAGGGCAGCGGAGTATGAAAATGAGTTTGGCGAAAAGCTCTTCCTCCAACCAGAAATCTTTGAGCTCCCTGGCCAGGTAGATCTGGTCCAGGAGCTCCATTAGCCTGTCCAGGTCGGGAGCTTCGTTTAAATGTATGTAAAGTATTCGCCCTAAAGTAAAAGATGACCGTATATACTTGAAGATTACAAATACAAAAGATAGATACATTACGGTGATGCCACCTCTAACAAACCTGTAGAATGAAAACAAAGAGTACATTAAAAGTTATTGGTAAACCAAATTGACTTACAAAGGAATAATTAGCAGAACAAAGAAATCAAATTGAAAACAGACACCTGTGTGAAATGTAGACACCTGTGTGAAATGTTATATCCTATAATACTTTTTTTTTTAAACATTGTTCAGTGATTTTCAATATAAAAATTTCATAACAGGATAGACTTTCCTCAATATCTGTTAGTTAAATGTTGTAGTCAAAGTTTGATAATTAAAAGGGACTATTGGAAATAAATCACACATATGAATAAAAGCCTGAAATATATTTTATAGCATTTTTATTCATTAATTAGTTTTTCAAGGTGAACCTACTTCAGCAAAACAAACATAAAAGTGCATAAATAATGCTTAAATCTCTTGTTTCAGTGAGCTGTTGAAATAGTAAACCTTACAACTGTGACATCCCATGAATGTACTCAGAAGGAATTGTATGTGTTTTTACAAATAAATGACAAAAAAAAAAACATGACAAAAAGCACCAAAAAATGCAGTGAAAGACTGCTGTCAAGACTAGGACTGTTTCAAAAAGTTAATAGCAGTTTATTCACAACCAGCCTTTAAAAAAAACAAAACAATAAAGAGATACCATCTGAGTTACACATCAGTTTCAAAAACTATTATTTCCAATGCACAGCAAAAAAGGATAGAGCATAACTAGCCTTATTATAGAAGAACAAAAACAATTTAATGGGTTGCCTGATTTAGTGAAAGAAAAAAACCAACAACTTAACATCTTTTAAACACTTGTATCAAAATGCAAGACTAGACTTAAATGGAACAGAGAAGCCTAAAGGGCAATAATCTTTCTACAGAAGGAGTGAAGTGTTAAGTGTAAGATGTGTAGCTCCTAGACAGGAATGAGCATATGCTATAAATAAAAATACAAAAAAGAGTAGAGAAACAATTGTATTGCACTGTGAACTTTCACAAGTCTTTAAAGTAGTTTTCATACAAGGAAATACATTTTGTTGTGTAAATTATAGACTATGGTAAAAATGGCACCGAATAAAAAAATGGAATTGTGATAAATATATAAGGGGAGAAAAGAACTGGATAGAATTTTTGTATATAAGAGAGCAGAAACGCTGGGATGAAAAAAAGAACTTCAATCAACAGATTCACCCATTGAACTAAGTACTAGTTAAAAAGCAGTATAGTTTAAGCAGATTAATATCATATGACAGAATTAAAAGAATCAATGTAAAAGTGCTATATAAAACATGCCATTGACCAAATTATAAATTGCCAACAATGTTATTAACAAATCAAGAATGTCCATTATATTTATTTGTCTGAATGACAGGGAAATGAAGAGGCCAATTGGAAATTCTTTAATAAAAGTGAATAAAAATATGATTAAATAAAGTATAATGAAAAAATTAATATCATTTTTTTTTTATATTTGTACTGCTTTATATTTATTGTAATCACAGGCTTCAAGCCCACCTTTTATATATTCAAAACTATTTAAAATCTGTAGCAGTTATGTAAAGTTTGCCTTCAAGGATGACTAGTGTATGAAGACTGCAGATAATATTTGATTTATTATGTTGGCCAAACATATAAGCTACTAGTTTATGGAGACATAAATTACATCATAACATTGTTTTCTATTTAAATTTTCATTAAACAAACAAAATAGAGCATGAGCCTAAAAGTATAATGAGTAAAAGTTAATATTCTTTTTTAGTTCATCAATACTGCTCTAATACATAACAGTGAAGGTTATCTAGTAAGCAGGGATTAGCATAACTATGTCATTACAAGTATACAAATTGAAGAGCATATATAAAACAACATAACATATGGTTTAAATGGAAATTCCCTATGAAGTTGTGATTGAGAATACTTTTCTTGTTTCTCTACAAATATTGGCAGATTTAACTGACAACAATGTTTAATAGTAAGGCTTTTCTGATGTGTATACAATATACATGAGTATAAACTGATCCTCTGAGAGAGAAGGCTATGTATCAACAAAAGAAACCATGTATACATCTATATATATCATGAATGAATAATAAGTCATTGAGCACAACACTGAGGTAACAGTTTCACAAGATGACAATAAAATGAAGTCTGAAAAAGATAAACAAACAAATACAACAAATACAAACAACAAACAGACAACAACAATACAACAGCAGTGACAATGAATGAAACATGAACACCCCATCAATAGACCCTGTATACATAAATATATATATGTGGTTCATTCTTATTTACAATCTCACATAACTTTATAATCTACTCCCTCAAAAACAAAAAAGTCCACCTTATCTTCTACAGCACATGCAGTATTTTAACAAATGGGAATAAGAAAAAGCACGTCTGAAATGAAATATTTGTGTTGTAGGTGGCGCTGCACCCGCTAATCCTCTTTCTCCTTATCCTTGTCTCCTCCCTCCAGCTTCTTGATGTTGCCCTGCCTCACAGTCTGCCTGGTGAAGCTGATCATTGTCTCTGGGCTGCGGTACAGGAAGATTATCTTGGCATAGATCTCTTCCTCTAGCTGGAACTCCTTCATCTCCCTCACCAGGTATAGGTCCAGGCACAGCTGAAGAAGTCTGTCCACGTCGGGAAGTTCTCGGAACATTATCGTCAGGTACTGATTGGTTGTGCTCAGGCGCATCAATCGACCAATCAAAAGGATGAAGGAGATATAAAGTCCAATAATCCTAAGAAAAAAAAAAGATACAAAAGTTAATAATGTCATGGATGTTATAAATCCAATAATTTCTACTATTTTGTATAATTTCATTATGTAAAAAAAAGTTTAAAACATTAAAATTTTACTTGCAGTAGGATAGCCTATATTCATTGAACATTGTATGATGTTTTATTACATTTAACCAAATATCTAACAGTAAATTTTACACTGTATAACTTGAATGTGTAAGGCCGGTTTACTAATGCCAGTTTTAGGGTAAGAAAATACTTAGATCTATAGTTCATATAAAGTTCTCTAATTTCTCTATCTATCATGTATAGTATAGTTATAGTGAAGGAAAGTTTTAACCCAAGTAAATTAATTGCAAAATACAACAAACAACAAAGTTCAAATTAAAATTGTTTTTAAAATTCCAAAATCTCAGTTCTTGTCACAAATCTATAAAAAAAAAACTACTTAAAAAAGCTAAATATGTCTGAAGGTTTCTTCAATGTGAAATTATCTCTCTATATATAAAGTAGACTGTGTGTGTGTGTTCAACCAATCATATTAGGTAATTCAAAGACACGTCAGCTTATTATCTCATACTATACTTTTGCGATTTCACTTTGGACATTAGTCTTCGCTAGCTAAGTGGTTAATGTATCGGACTGCCTTGCAGGCGACACAGGTTAGATTCTCCAGTTAGTCTATACTTTTTTTTTCTACAATTTTTTAAATTTCAATTAAAATTTCTTTTTAAAGAAACGATGGTAAATCTACGAGCAACCGGGCAATTTAGTAAAAATTTAGTCTTCAGTAAAAAAATATTTTTGTTTTAATTTTTAGATCTGTAGCTTTCTGTTCAGTTGAGTTTATAAAATTTTTCTCTGTAGCTTTTACAGGCCTGTTTTATTTTCCCCGGGGGAATTTAGCTTGCTATTAAACACAGTAAACAGTAAAAAAAACAAAACAACAAAAATTCATAAAAATTCATTAAAGGAACATAACTTGATATAGTTAAATGATTACCACAAAATATATTAGATCTCAGCCAGTTAGAATGGGCCAGTCAAGGGCAGACACTCATATTTGATATAAAAAAAATGTCAATGAAATATGAGAAAAGAAGATGAGATGATTTTATTGGATAAGAAATGTGGACGAAGTGGAAAAGTTGAGTGTTTATTATGCACTAAAAATTAACCACAGCCACACATCAACCCAATGGTACAAAACTATTTATGTGAATACTAAATGTGTGCATCTTTAGGTATTAATATTGAGGGGGGGGGGGGTTATCTACAATGGATGAAACAAAAAACAATCTCAATAGCTGAAAGAATAGAACTAGGGAAGGTAAAAAAATTACCTTCTCAATCAACAATTAATTAGCAGGTGTTATTGTTATTACCATAGGTAGGTGTTAATACAATGGACAGGTGTTATTACCTAAGGCAGGTGTTTCCATGAATAGGTGTTAATAGCGTGGATAGGTGTTACCTTAGGCAGGTGTTTACAAGAACAGGTCTTATTACCACGGATGGGTACTATTACCATGAACAGATGTCATTACCATGAATTGGTTTGAATTGTTATTCTGAACTTACGCACATTATCTGTGCTGGCCACACAATCCCCTAGTATGCTGTGGCCACAGAAACTGGTGAACACTGCTTCACCGGCCCCATGGATCCCCATCTGGTTCGACGGGATACTTTACTTTACTACAGAATTTATAAAAACACTTTACACCCATTTCAACCTACCCGTATCCAGACAGGAAGGATAGCGCCTCCGGAGCTTTCCTGTCGTTGAACGTTATAAAATATGCTTTGCTCTCAGACTTGTTATTGTCTGATTTGTACGCAAATGGGTTGAGGCCAGACACAGTCTCGTTCAGGTTCCACCACTGACTCAAGGTGTTGGACTCATCACGGATCAACTGCATCGTTATGTTGCTCAAGCTGATACCACTGGAACCTGTGTTTGGATAGAAAAAACAAAAACAAAGGCACTTTCAAATTTCCAGTAACAATCAATAAAATTTATTTAGAGAGAACAGAATTTTTCTTTTTAGCGTATAAAATAATAAGAAATATGAGACAATTATAAATTATAAATCTCCTCATTAGACAACTTACAAGCATGTTATGTTAATGTTAAGAGTATTTTATTCGTTTGAAAATAGACCTTACCAAAGATAAGGGAATCCACAACCAGAGCTTTTGTTATGCTACCAAGACGAAGAAATCTTGGGAAAAGTCTCAGTATTTCCCTGTTCAGGACACAAAGATGAAGGTGTATAGAGTTTGTAATACATTTTAAGCACAGAAATTAAATTTAGCAGCCTTTCAGCACAAGGACAAAAAAAAAATACAAACACACCATTCACAATATGAGATACTTACACAGAGTCGTTGGTGGAGTTATTCTCCTTGCGTATGACTTGTGCAAACTTGTGCCGCACCTGAAGGTATTCTGGGTCTCTGAGGTTTATTTCGAACAGATTACTGACTTCACTGGGCAGAGTTTTGTCTGGCTCCCTGAGAATTAACAAAAGCACTGAGACAGTGAGTTGTTTATACAGGCTAGTGTAGGTTGTATATACCTTTAAAAACTTGACTGCTACTCCAACTTCAAGTGGTATTTCTTCCTTAAAACGAGGAACTGAATTAAACAAATTTTTAGCCTGTCTGCTGATGTAAGCTTTGAACAATATACAACTAATATCAATTAACCTAAACCTAACCTACAAAACAAACAACTCTTTCAATAACAGAGATCAATTAGTATTGACTTCAGAGTTTAAAAAACAACTATCAGCTGCATCAGATAATACCAACCTCTTGAACTTGGTCTCCACAGACATAGTCAGCTTGTGTGTGGAGTTGTCATTGATTAGATCTGCCACCATTGCATTCTGGCTTGTTGGACTGATGCCCCAGATGGCTAATGATTTACCATCAAATGCAACCAGAGACAAATCAGAAGCTTGGTAGCCACTTAGAAAACTGGAAGCTTTCTGGTGAAGTTGGCCAAGAGGAAAACAAAAAAATATACTCCATATCATAAAGAACATTAAAAACAAAAAATATACTCCATATCATAGTGAACATTTAAAACAAAAAATCACTTTTTTAAGAAAATTGTTTTGAAAGGAAATTAGCAATCAGCTTAAATTATTTTAGGGACGCAATTTATTGGTACCAAAGTGGAAAACTATAAGGTAACTAAAAATTTGGAAACAATGTTTAAATGACTATTAGTGAAAAACAGTCTACATAAAATTTGTTTTTTGTGAGCCACAGATTATATGTAACATCACATTTATCTCTGGAATTTTTTTTCACTAGTCTGAAATCACCATCCCCTGTTACTGTGCACCACCATGCTAATTCTAAACTTGCAGAAACTCTTTAATGATTGGTAAAGGAATTCAAGAAGAAATCATGCTAATTAATCCTAAATACAAATATTTTGATCATAAATTAATTTTTTATAATGCAGAATTCCAACATAAAAATATACAGCATTGACCAAATGCTTCTGTTAGGTTAATTCCAAGTGACACAGATACACTTTTTTTTTAAAGTAATAGATTTCTGAAATATATTTATTTTTGTCAATGCAAAAAAATATTGCTATATGCATATTATATAATAAATTTCCAATGTCACAAACACTAAATAAAAATTTTGGACAATACAAAATTGAAATGAGCAAATATCTAATACTTTGCAAAGGGAAATCATTTAGGATTTCCTTAAAATAATATTAAACCAGTAGCAATCAAAAGAAATAAACTGATTTTAAGGAGGACATTTTGATTCAACTCTAGGGTCATGAACCCGCCAACAAAGGCCCTTAGGGATTGGTGATGGGAATGTTGACCTGACAATAAAAGATCATTTAAAAAAAGACAAAGGAATTGACCAAATGCTATAATGAATAGAGGATGGATTGGCAAACTAGAGACAAAGAGTTAAAAGTCTGATAAAAAACATGATGGAAACAAAAAAGAATACATAGTTGGTAAGTGATGTTTCTTCTGAAACAGTTATCTTATTACTATGTGAAGTGAAAAATCCCACTAGGACTGATGGCACTTACCCTGTCTTTGGAATAGTGTGTCTTCAAGGTGCTGAACTGAGTCTCCGTCACTGTCTGAATGCCGTTGCCAAGGGTGGTGGTCATGAACAGGGGCTGGTATCCTGCTATGCTAACAGACATGGTGGCCTCATAGGGCGGGTTGGAGATGAACACAGCGTTGAAGAATGAGAAGAACACGAGTGGGAACCAGATGATGAAGACCACAATAATGAGAAGGATTCCACCTGAGATGTACTTTACTAGGGATCTCTTCTTCACGGCTCTCTCTGTTGGATAGGCCTTGAAATATAAAATACATTCATTTACTTATTGTTGCTCAATGGGACAATGACATTTTTTTATTATAAGAGTATTTAATAATAACAATTTGAAGACCATTTTATTCAAACTTTATTATTTTAACCCTTACCCTTATAACACCGACCTTTTTAGCTATAGATACCCTCACTACAAGCTATCATTTTACTAAATACTTCCCATTGCCCAGACTTTTTTTTTGAATGGCTGAAACATCAATAGTGTTTCAAAATATAATTACCTTTTTATTTGTAAACAGTGATAATAATATGTAGAGAGTAAAGTGTTTGAAACTTGAAAACGTACCATATTAGAATTCTTAAAATAATTGGATTTATTTGTAATCTAAATTCATAAGAATGAGTTTCAACCCCCCCCCCCCCCCCCCCCCCAGTTCATAATATTGGAAGATAACTTGGTATTGGCTATTAGAACCACACTTTTAATTTTGCTAATAAATATATGCACTACGCACTTGGGATGGAGTGAAAGAAATAGGTCAGTGGAAATATATGCACCTGTGGCTTTAAGGGTTAAGTATTTCTTTATAATTAATTCCTGAACCTTGCCTTCAAGTTTAAATCCTGAATTCATACCTTTTCTATTGCCCTCCAGCATTTCAGTACAAATATGTTGGCGTAAATATCCTCCATCTGTAGCCAATTACCAATGGCTAGTGTTGAATCAGTCCAGATCCAGTCCATAAGGGCACGTAACTCTAATAAAAATGGCACAGCTAAGAATCTGAGAAAGTTATCAAGAAACACAATTATTTGTCCGGTTTTCAATTTTGTAGTCGTCACATGTAATACTCAAGTGATAGATGACCAATACAAGAAGTATTTTTTTATAAATAATGACATCTGCTTACCCTTTGAATAGGAACAAGTTTGTGTAGGCATATTTCTTAGTCAAGAAATTGCCTAAAATACGATTTGGATAACCGCATCTAATCTGGTATGCTGACAGGCCAAAATAAATGCACTTGATAAAATACCAAATTTGTGCAGCAACGTTATTGAAGAAACTCCTGAAAAGCAAAGTTTTTATTTAATTCAAGTATGGTAAATTAAAAATATCATTGAAGTAATGCAAGTAAACTTTCATTTAATAAAGTTAAACAAGTAAAAGCCGTTTTATTTTGTAAGACAATGTTGGTCCCATGGGGCTAGTGAAGCAGTGTTCACCAGTTTCCATGGTCACAGCATACAAGGAGATTGTGTTGCCAGCTTGTTATAGCCCCTTATATTACCTAACTCTTCAACGAGAGTTCAAATAAGCTTCTGGCATTTTTACCTGGCTTAGAGCAAGAGACTCCGAGTAACTCAGAAGGCCATGCAAAGCCCTACCTGTGTCATTGTGTCCAATATTCATTCCTTTTTTTTGATTTGTAAAATCCTTTTATTTAAAATTAAAATTGCAAAACTTTTTTTGTATGTAGGCCTATGTATATATATATCTTTCATCCTATTGAGCTGAAATTCGGCTCATAGATGTAAAGTCAATAATCACACACTCTCTCTCTCAGTTCAGCTCCATTCCCCCACCTAACCCCTAAAATCAGTTTTTACTAGTATGAACTCTGCTTTAATGAAAATTACTACAATTCAGAAGGCAACATCCTCTTACCTCTTGGTGATGTACGGCAAGATGAAAAACATCCACCCATGGATCGCGATAACCAGAAATATGAGGAAGATAAACTTCCCTAGGACAAATTTCCTCAGGAAAAGTGCCCTGTCAATAATGATGGCTATGAACTGCAAAATCAGCATGATCAGGAAGGGCACAGGAATCTTGTTGTCCTTGATGTAGCTGGTAACATCCCCATCACCTGTTGTCTCCTGGTGAAAAATTAAAAAGTTCCAAATTGGTTAACAATGCAATGTTTAAGATGTTTTTTCTTATATGTTGTCATTGACCCGCGCATAAGTCGCACTATTACGATTCTTTCCATACTGTAATTTGCGTTCAATAAGCCTACAAAAAAATGCCGCCTTTAAACGTACGCTACGTTTCAGCATTACAAAATCGGTCCAAAAGTTCAAAAGAAAAGCGGAGGGGGGGGGGGGGGGTCTGAAAAACCTAAAATATTTGTCGATTTCAATTTCAGTTATATAAAGATAGTAATATGTACACCAACGAAAGTTTTCTAAATGTAAAATTTATGCCTACACATATCCTAGTAATTCTACATAACTCCAATCAACTATACGGGTTATGTAGGAAACTGTATGACAGAGTAGTGATGTTTTTCAAACTTTTCAAAAACAGTGTTGGGTGAATAACAATGATCCCTACTTTTTGTCGAAATTTTCGGTAAAAAAATTGTGACTTATACGCGAGTATATACGGTATTTTAAATTAAAAACTTAGAATTTTTTTTTTAAAAACCTACCATTCTGATTAGTTTTCTTGTTTTGAGTTACTCTTGAAAAAAACAAACAAACATTGGGATGTGCATTTCTATAAAGACTGGCACACATGCACTTAATGTACTTACGGCTGGCCCAAATGAGTTGAAGCTGAGCACCAGAACCAAAAAGAGGATAAAGTCACAGAAGAACATCGGAGCATAGACGTCAGCAGTTGCATTGTAAGATGACTGAGTCACCTGGGCAAAGAACTTTGTGAAAGGATTCAATATGTAGGACAACCTGCAATAAAATTACAAAACAAATTTTACATGAAGGTGGGGTCAAAGGCAAAGATTGAAAATTGAAGAAAGCTAGTTCAAGTTTTCTGAAATTGATAAAGTCAACAACGACGACAAATTATCTATAGAATATTAACTGATTGCTTACACCTAAAACCAATGATTCTCAACAAATAATTTGTCTAAAATAAGATTGCTTACCCTTGGCCTATTTTAGATTTCTTTTGGGCTGGTACAAAAGCCTCACCTAAAGTCATATCTTTCTGGACAGACTCATTTGGCTTAGAAAGGAAAAACAAACAAAAAACTGTTCAAAACAGACTTAGTACTTCATGTAAAAGTATAAACTTGCTGAGAATAAATTCATAGAGTAATAAATAAAGGAAAATTGAAAGCTCTTTTTAAAAAAAGTATTACAAAATGGGACTGTAAATTAAACTGAAACAAACTGTTTGGATATTTATCAATATACAAATTGTTGTCCATATGAAATATAACAATATCACATTGTCAGTGACAGCAATACTACATGACAATGACAAATCTATCAGAATCATTACCTTGGTGGGGGAGTTGGGAGAGCTCTTCTCTTTCAATCCAGCAGCTTCTAAGTCAGCTGTAATGTCAGCAGCATCTCTCCATAGTCCGTATTTCTGTACATTATAAAGTGAATAAACCATTCAATAATCAGACAATCAGGTCATGGCATAAAATTTCATACTAACTCTCACCATTTAACAATTAATAATCATTTTTTTTTAATTTGGGGTTTAAATAGTTTAAAAAGTGACTAGTTTTGTTATAATAAAAAGAGGTTATTGGGAGAACCAAAAGCAGAAATAACAGAGCTATAGTGTATTTAGCAATATATTTATATATATATATATATGTATTAAAAGCCACATCCCTACTTACGCATGTACGCTTGTACATACATATATATATATTTGTGGGTACATGCACGTGTGTGGCTTTTTATAATCAGGAAAAGCCCAGAAGTTATCTCTCATTGACCTCCTATGTGTCCCTGATATATAACAATTAATAAAAAGTTAAGTCTCACCCTCAGAATGGATCGGTGTAGAAAGAGTGCCAGTAATAATGCAATGTCCACATTAGCATAGTTTGAGTTCTTCTCAATGCCAATGATGCGTGGTGGGAAGAAAGGGTTGTCGTTATAGTTGCCATCATTCCAAGGGAAGAAACCAAACTGGAACATGTACTTGCACACCACTACAGCCTGGGGAATACAAAACACAATTCCACATTTATCAAAATGATAACAATATTTTCACAACTGGCCTTCCCCTAAAAATTATGACAAAAAATTTTCTGCCCTCAACAGCACAAAAAGAATTGTCGTCGCACACTTTTATCATAAGTATACCATATAATATGCATAATTTTTATATTTTCTCAAACGGAAAATATTGAATTTCGCCAAATTTTGCTTTAGTGTTCTTCATATTAATTATTTTACTATTTACTTTTATAGAGCTGTCAGGATCAGCTGCAGATATTTTTTTATTACCACCCTACAGAAAAGATTTTTAAAATCTACATGTTTAAATATGTCAACAAAAAAGTTTGATTGTCAAATACCTCAGTGTATGTTATCACTGTGATCCAAAATGTCTTTGACGGACGCGGCACAGACAGCATCCCCCACAGGAAGACCATGAGCGGGAGCGGCAAAGAGAGCAGGCTCCCATACACCATCTGGTTCAGGATCATCAGGAAGTAGCACAGCAGCTCTGAACGTGAGGCCAAGAGGAGACCCAAGGCCATTGTCAGCCGGCTTAGACGTTCCTTGCTTTCCTCAAACTGCTGTTGAATTTCTTCTTCATCCTCCTGTTCCAGCTTATCCAAACTGTGAACATTTATGACAGTAAAGATTAAAAGGAAATTTGGAAATCTCCATTTATTATTGTAAACATTTCTTTATTCTGTAATAATTACAAGCATTTTTAGGTTCTTTTAAAAAGTTCCCCTTGAATAAAGTAACAATGAAAATAGTCTGGCTTTGTCATAAATGTGTCTGGATGAACTTTAGCTATGAACCTCCTGTGTCTCCAATGTCTCTTTGTGGATCTGGTGGGAATGTGAACCATAAAGAAAAAATCCCAAGCATAGAAAATCGACCTAGAGGTAATTGTGCCTTCTCTAAGTGGCCATATAATTGATACTAACTTGGCAACATTATAGGTATGCCCCCTGTTTATGATCTGGTGCCAAGCCAGGGGTTCCCGTTAATGCACACAAGGGGAATGCACTAGGGGGACTCAGAGTGTCCCAGCCAAACCTGACATGACCCATTCTTAGTACATGCTACATGGCTATAATGAACTCTTCATTTGTAAATTATTTATGGTACAACATTATGTAGATGCACACAACACCATTGTGATGACGTTAAGAAAAAAGTGCGACACTTGTGCATAACAATAAAATAATGTATATTATGAAACTATTGAGAAAACAAAGTATAGTTTAGAAAAAAAAATGTAGCTAAAACAAATATTTTAAATAAGTTCAAAATAATGAAATTTAAAAAAAAATATTTTCCTAAAGCTATACTAGAATATGCTTTTTCTGTATGTGACCCATCAACTAAAGAAAACATAATAATAATAATAATGCTTGTATAGCGAATACAACAATTAGAACAAATTCAGAAAAGAGCTGCAGGGTATATTACTAGTGTGTATTCAGAACTAAAAAGAGCATAGCACCAATAGTTAAATCACTAAACCTAGAAACACTAGAGGACAGAAGGACAAAAAGTAAAGAAAAGTGGTAATAATATAAAAGGCATTAAATTCCAACTCTGAAATACAGAACCAATAACAGTATTTTACAATGTTCTGATAAACATAAGTACAAAAACACTTTTCTAATCCTTTATGCGATAACAGATGCATATAAGTACTCTTTCTTCCTGAGTGGCATCCGGGCATGGAATAGGTTGTCTAAACAAAGCAGGAAAACAAGTAACTTAACATCATATACAACAGAGGTCAGCAAAATTTTGATAACAGTATGCAAAAGTAGGATTTATAATTCACTAAGCGTGCCAAAAGCCTAAAGATCATTCTGCTTTAGCAGTCAACTTCTTGTAGAAGTACTTGAATTGTCTTTTTTGGTAGTCTTTCAGGTGCCATTGAAAAACGCTCTGTGTACCAAGGCTGGCACGCTTGCCGTAGGTTGCCGACCCCTTATATAAAACACTAATCAAATGCAGGACAGGAATAAAACAATAGATGAGCGAAGGATGCAATAATCTTCCTTATAGAAAGAGCATCTGTAATATATAAGATTAAGTTAGTAAGTATACAAAGTATACTCTCTCATTATTATCTCTTGTTGGGCCGATGTACCATTGGTTGCATGAGTGAAAAGGCTGTTTATATGAAGAACTACCTGGAAATTGATGGATCCAGAAGATGGCAGAGAAAGAGCAGTATTTTGACAAATGCAAACACAAATGTTTTAAGCAAATACAAAAATTAATACAAAGAGAACACAGAGATGCCAAAATTAATTATTGATTATAAAAAATGCTGATATTATATAAAATAGTTATAAAATCTCCAGCCCATGAAAAGAAATACATTGTTAAACCATTACCTCACACTTGGTGCACTTGATCTGCCCTCAATGCTTGCAATATCATTAATATATGTATTAATAGAGCAGGATTAAAAGCAAGAGATGCTACATTGCTAATATCTAAGGCTGGCCTAGTGGGAGTTTCATTAGTTGTTTTTTTTTACTCGACTAATTCTTTTAACAGTCTTTGAGTAACAGTTTAATTGTACTTTGAAACAACAGAGACTAGAATTATCAGCCTGTCATAATTTTGAGAAGTCATTTAAATGTGACCTGTCTTGACAAAATGGTACTTAAGATGCAGGAGTTGAGCTGAGATAAAAGATCATAAAAGTGTTGTTTTTTTTTAAATTAATGCCCTTCTGGTTGAAAATCACTTTTAATCATAATAGATATATAATGCATCAAAATCACTGTTTTTTTTATTTTTTATTAAGAAATATAAAATAATTATTTTAAAAGCATGTTTACAAATAATATGAATACATAAAAACACTTTAAACATTGTTTTCTCCAAAGTAATGAAGATAAGTTTATTTTTAAATTTGGTATCAAATTAAAGTATGCTCAAATACCTTTCTAGCAAAATAAAGATAAAACTAAAAATGTTAAAATAAATGCTTCAGTACCATTCAGTAAGAACTGGTTACTTGTAAGTGTTCAATCAATGGGTTATTACGTTTTACATTATTTACATTTGAAAATGATTTGATAATGCTAATTATACTAGTGTATTAAAAAATAAAACAAAAGAGATGTGGTCTAGAAGAAAGGGTCTAATGTTTTTATTAAGCAGATATGAAAAAGAAACAGTTTGGGTAATTCTCAGTTCTTTTAACACAAATATTAAATATCTATACACAATTTATACACATATATAAAGTAAGGTATCTAATTTAGAGCATAAAAGTCCTTTCTGTGATAGAAACATTCATCAAATAAAGGTGGCTAAGCATTGTGTTCGCCAAACAATTCTTTTCTATGCCAAGACCATGTACATTTATACATATATACCGGTATATGTATATAGAAATGTATTATTGTTCATCATTATAGCTGTAAGTATGGTCAATTGACTTTTAAGGATCATTTTTAACATAGAAGATAAGATACATTAAAAACTAAGTTTTGGCAAGATTTGTTCTGATTGGAAGACCGATTTCCGGAACTGTAAAGGTTAATAAAGTGAAAACACACATATGCTGTAAAACAATCAAAATACAGCTACAGACTATTACCTTAACAAGCTGTCGGTTTTTATGGTGGGGAAAGCTGATGATGTTCCTGGCAGTTCTAGTGGGATGTTTTCTATTTCAAGATGGACTTCATCAAGTCGACTGAAAGGGTTTATAAATAAGTGTATTTGTAGAAAAGAACAAGTATAATTGTTTCACAGGGAAAAAGCAACAACAAAGTATATTTACAGCCTCTCAGTAAAATCTGTTTGATGGATACACAATTTAAAACCAGAATAAAAAGTTTACCAAGTTTATCTATCTATCTATCTATATAATATATTTATCCAATCGATACTAATAAATAAAACAACTTGTTATGTATCATATTAAAATAATTACTCATTGTTTTAATATTGCTAAATGTTGTCATACTAACATTTAAGAAAAATCAACAATGATTTTCTACTAAATCCAAACAAATATGAAGACAATTGCTTGACCTGTTAGTTAAATTATAACCTTGACCTATTAGTTATGTTATAACTAAGTGAAGACAATTGCTTGAACTGTAAGTTACATTAAAACTAAAATAAAGACAATTTCGTGAGTAAAAGTAAAAAGACAAGATTTATCCATAAGGCTGGTGAAGCAGCGTTCACCAGTTTCTGTGACCACTGCATACCAGGGGATTTTACCCCAACTAAAGTCAGGTACGCATGAGAGCTGGGGAGACTTAAGGACACCCTCCAGACCAGGGAATAAATGTTAGCCTTCACCAAGAGTTGAACCCTGGACCTTCGGTATACCAGCTGAACGCGCTACCTATTGGCCATTGTGCCCAATTACAATTTCTTGACCTGTAAGCTAAATTTTGACTATTGGATTTTACAATATTTCCTCTATAAAAATTCCACTTAAAACAAACATGTGACTAGACTGTATTTACTTCCCTTCACCACTGAACTCCTCTATCAGCTACAACATGATGATATATAATAGTGAAAAGAACATACCTTTGCCTCTCGTCATCCTTTCTTTTGATTTTAAGTTCTTGCGCCAGCTTTCATGAAAACAAAACAAAATTTTAAGTTTTAACATTGCATTTTTCATGAGCTTAATACACATCTCATATTAGTGAAATTAATCTATTCAGAAATAAAGTATAATGAATATCTATAGTGATATAATTATTATCAAGTGAGTACTATGAATTTATACTCGAAGAAAAATGGTTCCCTAAAATTCAATCCGAATACAAATTACTTTAAAAAAAAAAAAAATTACCAGAATTTTCTGCTTTTCAGATATCATTTCTTTGGCCAGTTTTTTGGCCACCAGACGGTAGTTGCGAGAGAAGCTATTGCAGAATCCAATGAGCCAGTCCACCACACTAAACCACAGTACGGTGAAGAAGTTACAAATCACCCAAAATTTACTGACTGCTGGATATTTAAGAATGAGTAAAGAGAATATTTTATTTTCAAAATCAAAACATTACAACTATAACTAAGAGACAAGCCAAAAGGCAAGATTTTTTTTAAAAACTATATTCATAATTTTAAAACAATATACAACAACAATCACAAAATGAACATTTCTTAGCCATCTTTAACAAAAAGGTTTTTTTTAAACACCGTAAGATGGGGTGAACGTGGCCATCTGGGGTGACTTTGGGCCATTAAGTAAGGAAAAAATGTTTTAGAGTGCCATAAATCCTAAAATATTATCATTTCAGGTCTTTCATTGTATATAATACAGAATAAAGATATAGGTTACTATTTAGTTGTTTTGCACGGTGAACAGAGTATTTTCTGAGGTACAGATATCTTTTCAAGATGGCCGTCTGACATGCGATTTTAAGCATAGCTAAGTCTACCTGTAAAATTCTTACTACCCAGAACTTTTTAAGGTGATTCTATTTATTTAACTTATGTTTTCTATCTTTCTAAAACTTATTTAACGGGACTATTATTGAAATAAAAACTATCACCGCTATTTTTCTTAGAATAAGGGTGACCATAGTCACCCCTTATAATGGTAGCATTGACGGGGTGACTATGGCCATGGCGAGAAGTGTTTTATTCTTGGATTTATTGCACACAATTAACCTTTTTTGGTGTATTATTCATTATCGTGTTCACTTATATAAATACAAATTTGCATTGAGAAAAAAAAAAGGCATCCGATTTTTAAAGCAACAAATAAACTTTTTTTATATTAGAAAACAATGTCTGTAAAAAAGTTGGCAATGACATTTTTTTCACACAATAAAACAATTTTATAGAACCATTATAAATACCAAACCATTAAATATACCAAATTAAACAAATTTTGTTTTTTTTTAACTCACAGAACAAGTCACCATGCTCAGGACTTACCAATCGGCGCTACAATTAATCATCCATTGAGACGTGCATTAGTAGATCAAAATAAAATAAACATTTTTCAACTTTTTAAAGTTTTTTTTTATTATTTCAGTTTTCTATTTCAATTTGTAATACCATATTTTCATAATTGGTCTGCACTTTTTTGTCTGGATGTTTCACAAATTTTGCGAAGTAACTGTTATATACTGTTGTTTTATGTTTTATACGGCACAGTCAAAAGGTTATCAATAAGTTCTAAATACATGCATTGACACATAAATGTATTTAATTCCTGAACCAATAATACCCGTCAAAATAAACCCTGTAAAAATTGGAAATTGGCTAAATTAAAAAAAAAATAATAGCTGGCCATAATCACCCGAGGCCGGTGTGACTCTGGCCACCCTACAAAATATGTCTAAATTAAAATTTAAAAAAAGAATATGAAATATATTCAGGTCTTTATCTTGAGTACTTGCCAGTCCCCAGGATTTACAACAAATTTTAGGTTGGTTTATAAGGTGATATCTGTTTAAGATATATAGAAACAAAGCTTAAAAGTGGACCATAGTCACCCCATCTTACTGTAAGATCTCTTGTGGGGGGGGGGGGGGGGCATTTTTTTAGGTTATTAGTATACTTGATTTTTTTATTTAAAATAATTTCCATCAGTGGGGTTTACCAGCTTCAGCTGTAATAGTAAAGAAAGGGAATGTGTGGCCAGAACATTCCCCAGCTACCCTTTCTTTTATAATGTATGTGGTGGCTGTAGTTGTTAGCCATGAAAAACGAATAATTAATTAGACTCCTAAGTTAAGGTAAATGTCGGGGTTTATATCAGGATTTGGCACAATTATGACAACAGATCACTCTGAGAACAAAACAAAGAAATGAAGAACAACACAATAACAACATTCTAACTCTATGCGTTAGTCTCTGCACACCATAAAAGTAGAATAAAGAAGCAATTACCTGGAGGCTCTCCAGCTTCTGAAGGATCAACATGTGATGAGTGCCTCTCAATGGTTGGCTCCACCTGAAAATATTACATCCACCCAGATGGTCAGGACAAAGACTAGACTAAAAACAAAATAGTCAAATAAAATATGAACACACAAAATAGATGAACTTTTTTTTTTGCTGTATTTGATATGGAAATACAGAAATAGATAACCAATGTGTTGAAGTATTGATTTGTTTATTTAAGTGAAAACCAATTATAATTTTTATATGAGTTGTTAGTAATTTGATTAGAAAATGAATGAAGCAAATGTATAACTGAACAATGGTTTTTAATTATATAATTTTTTAAAAAAATTAAAAAAATTAATTATAAAATTCTTTGAATTCTTTGAAAGAAAAACAAAAGTTTTAAAAGTTTGACTCATAAAATGTTCAGTTTAAAGTTCAAATGCTCAGAAACTGAATTCTGTTTTACTATACTTGAGGAAAGCCTTCAGCTAACATTTAATAATTAAATGTTCACCCCAAGAATCATTAATTAGATATGGGGAAAGAACAACTCTTGCAAATTGTGTAGCATTAATTACAAAATGAAGAATAAATCACAAGCAGGTAGTGCTTGCAGTCACACTTACAATCTCCACCACAATTTCATCATCCTTATTAGAAACAGGGTCAATGCCGTCATTATCATATGTTTCTACTGCTGCTTCCATGCCTTGATCAATAGCTGTATTGATCATCTGTTGGGAAAGAGGGTCAATTTCAATTCCTTCTAAGCATTTGGAGAGAAAGAGAGAAGTTTACAAGGAAGAAAAAAGGCAGATATTTTTTTAAACTTTCCGTTGCCTAATCGATTTCCTTGCCTGACAAAAATCATTCAGCCAGAAAAACAACAACAACAAAAAAAAAAGCCCAACCAAAACTAGATTTTAAATAGTCTATGTGCCAAAAAATTTCAGTTGCCAAAAATTATTATGTCTCGCACTAAAAAGTCATTTTTCTTGAAATAAACAAATGCTAGATTCTTCTATTATAAATTTTATATCAAAAGATTAAACCATACAAATAATTGAAAATATCACACTGGTGCCTGTTATGATTTAACAGAAAAATAAATCTACAGATCACAGATTTTAGAAGTAATATGCAAGTTTGAGAAAATCTCAGTTGGAATATTTTTTTAGCCCAGCACTAAGAGAACTGGTAGTAAAGTTGATTAACAGTACTTCATCTACAAAGAATAATAGGCCTGTATGTTTCTTACATCATCATTTAATACAGCACACAAAAATAACATTCGCAAAAGTTATGGATGAATATAGGAAAATTCCTGTGATAACCTAAATACTACTCAAAGAAAACAACTAAAATGGAAAGCCTCAGAGTATTTATTCTATGGCTTTGTAAATATTTTTTAACAATGCCAACATTTGAACATTCTTTATTAAAACTCTCAGATGAAAGCAACCTAGACAGTTCTCACAAGCCACTCTGAGCCGCAGGACGAGATAATTAAATAATAACAATGAAAAAAAAAGGCTTTCCTTGAAAAGAAATAAGCCATCGAGTACTAATTCAAAGTTTGAACAATTCCTTTCTTCTGTGATTAGATCAACTATTGCAAAGTCCACTGGAAAGGGAACAAAGTTTGAATAGATCAACTGTTGGAAATACTTTCCGACACTAATAGGGCTAATATGTATATAGTGAAAAAATATATATGCATATAGATATATATACACATATATTTCAACAAAACGAAGTTTTGAAATATCCTTATATAGATTAATTGTTTTCATGTTTATATATTTTAGAAGGCACTTCAATTATTTCTTATTGATTTTGTTACTTTTGTAACTCTATTATACTAGTGATTTCCTCAAGTAAAGTTTAATTGAACATTAATTAATAAAAGAGAAACTTGAAAATGTCAACTGTCAAAGGAACAAATGATCTATCAGTGATGAAGTGCCACTGAGCTAACAATAATTTTTTTATGTTGAAAATCAAGAAAATTAAATTAGAAAAAATTAAACAACAGCGTAGCAGAAAAATATACCAATTCAGAACTGTGGGGAACTTCCAACTTATGAGAAACAAATACACTTTGCCAATCACTAATTGAAACTATAAAAACCTAAATTTACAACCGAAATATAATGCAAATAAAAAGACGGACAATAAAAAAACCCAGGCCCACTCGTTTTATTTTTTTCATTCATTCACAACTTGATCTTTTTTTTTTTGGCCAAACTAACATATAAAAAACTATGAATTTTAGAAAGTCACAAGAAAACAATAAAAGCGAATAAAAATGCAACAAGTATTAGATATACAATAATAATTATTAAAAAAAAATCAACTTTTGTATTCATTTGTTTTTATAAATGAATGTTTGGTTAAAATAAGAAAAGAAGTTGTAACGCTGAACCAGTTTTTACCTGAGTGGGCGTGGGCTTGGCATTTGGATCTTCAGGCTCGGTTCCGTATGTGAGTGATGTAACTGGCGGTGGGCCAGAAAATTTGATTTCGTCCTCGTCCCCTTCAAACAGATAGTAGTCCCCAGCTCTGATGGCTGCAAAAGAAAGAACAAAAAAAAAAGAGACCCCTTTGACATAATTTTCTTTAAAGGTAGTCACTGACAAGATGGGTCCAGCATCCATTACAAGCCAACAGCCAGCTTTTTTTTTTCCCTTTCTTTAAAGCAAAATTATTATTGAATTTTGAATAGTTAATGAATTATAGGTGAATCAACTTTGTTGACTTTCTTGCAGATCAGACTAAATGTCATGGAAAGAGTTATGGTCTATTTACTCAGTACAAATTGTGGAAAGATTTCAAGCTGAAATAAAGTTTATTGTATTGGATAGAGAAGAAGTTTGTGTTATCAGAAGCACTTACAGGTATAAAAAGATAGAACGATGAACAGGCATTAGAAGCATTAAGATACAACAAAATTAAAATATGGACTGAAACATAATATTATTAAAATAAGTACGACAGCAGAAAAAAAGGAATAAAAGTCTTCAAGAAAACAAAAATAAAAAAAAACAACATTAATGTTGAGGGGAGATAATTTGCTTCACACAAATTATTGATTCAATTGTATATTCATAAAAAAATGATTAAGGAAAGGGAGATTGGTGCCTTACAGTTTAGTTTTTGTTTCAATTACTATTATATTATGTCAAATTAATGTGCATAAATTAATTGTTATTTCCTATAATGTTTATAATAGGTCAGTTTGGCAATACTTACAAAATAAAGCTCTAAGGGTGATTGAACAAAGTACTTGCAATAAAATAAAACCCATATTAAAAAAAAAAAGAAAAAGAGAAAATACCCTGAAAATGTTCTTCCGGCTCTTTGAAATCTTTCTTCAGCTTGGCCTGCCTCTTTTTTAAAGCTTTCATTTGTTTCTTTATGTTGACAAGTATCTCACGCTCTTGCTCATTCTGTTTGTTCACTTCACGGATCATGATTCGGTTGATGAGCTCAGCACCACTGCAAAGATAGTGGGAGAAGTTGGTTTTTTGAAATGAAAACTTTTGTCTTATTTTATTTGATTTACTTCATCCAAAGCTAATTGGTCATGAGAAAATAAAGAAACAAGAAACCAGATGATGACAGGATTTGGGCAAGGGAGATAATAAGGGCACATATAAAGGAAGATAAAATTAGTGTTGTGAACAAAGTGTTATAGAAAGTGTGATTTCTAAAATTATTTCAGAATCTCTAAGCTTTTAACAAACTTGAAAAAAAAACACCTTTATACAAAAAATCCCATACCAATCAGGGTTCTCACATTTTTTCTGAAACAAAATTCAAGGCTGTTTCCAGACTATTTCAAGGCTATAAGAGCCATATTCCAGGCTGCTGGGACACCTTTTTTTGGAAAATGGTCACACGCCTCCTCCCCCTAAGTGACCTAAATATTGCGTGAATGAAGTATTAATCTAAGACTCGGTCAGTGGGCGTTTATGGCGTATAAAAATGGGATTGGTGTTTTTTGTCTGACCTTGATTTCTATAATAAATTTAGATATAAATATAGATTTAGATAAATTTCCAGGCTGACAGGCTATTTTTCCAGGCTGAAATGCCAATATTCAAGGTTGTCCAGGCCTTGATTTGTTTTTTTGAAACTCCAGACTTTTCCAGACTGTGTGAGAACCCTGACCAATATACATTGAGATGTCAAAAATGTATAAATATTAACCATTAGTATATATCAGTGGTCCAAATTGAAATTTTATTTGTAGATTTTTTAAACTGCATTTAAATAATTTTACTAGAAACATAGTTATGAACTCTTTAACAAAATAGTTATTAATATTTCTTTTAAATAAACCATTTTCATATTGCCTTGTCTATTATTGCCAAATTAACAAATTTTGGTCAATTAGCCCACACTTTCACAACACCTGTGAACTCTGGACAGGGTCCTTACTCTAAAATCATTTTAAAATTCAAAAACTTTTTATAAGCTTTTCCCAAAAATGAAAAAAAAAAGGAATTCACATACCAATGTTCACCCGCATGTGTGAAATTTCTAACTGGCAGCGAATTAAGGTTGTCCAAAATACAAACATATTTGAGGATGTTTTAAAGTACTTTATTTATTTAAGAAAAAAAATCCAGTCAGTTTCTCTTTACAACTTCTTAACTAAATGATTATTCACTTTTTATTTTTTTTTAATTTGAAGTATTTTTCATGCATTTGAGTGAAATTTATAAACTTTCCCAGTTTTCCCAAACCTAAAAAAATGAAGTCAGTTATTCCCAAACTTTACCAAACAGTATCATGCTAGAGATACAGTAGAATTTTAAAAATCAGAAACATATATAAATTTATTGCAAAATTAAACTGTCTTTGGTTAAAAATGATAAATGCGCAACATTACAGATAGGACAATAAGATGTGCGAAATGTAAGAAAAATGCAAAATAATTTTTTGGTTGCCTTATGTATTTATCAGTACCCACCGTGAGACTAAGTTATTCTGGGCTTGCAGAGTTATGACCAAATGTCTGAAGTAATGGGAAGAATAGATGCGACGCTGAAACAACAAGAAGGTAAGGCACACAACGTCCCAGGCAAGCCCTGCATCATCTTTCTCCACTGGGCAGCTGGCAGCAACTAGGTGGAAAAAGTGATTAGACATTGTTTCTTAGACATTTGCTAACCAGAGATCTTATGGAGATTTTATTGATCAGCAAGATAGTCACAGCTGCATTCATTATAGATTATTTCACACTAGTGTGACAATACGTTGATAGGTTTACTTTACACACACAGCACAGGAGAATGATTACCTTGTATATCAGTCCCAGAGAGAAGGCAGTTGATTCCAAACAATTGCACCAGCCAGCACTGGTGGTTTTGAACCAGGTCATTTAAATAGACACAACCTACAAGCTGAGAGATGGAACAAATGGCTTTCATTAAAATAGCATTTCTATCTGAAGGGTCATACAAGTACATCCAAGGGTTTAAGTCTGATCTTCAATTTTGAAAAGAACTCATGTTAACTATTTTGGTTTTCCTGATTTCATGCCTTAAAGTATAAATTTGTTGTTCCAATGAGTTTTAGTAAAGTTTCTTGACTATTTTATAAAGTTGTTTCTGTTGTATTTATAAGTCAAAATTTAAAGTTTTGGAGAAAAAAAAAGGCCAACATTCACCAAAAGATGTAATTAATGACATATTTTTTTTAAATGTTGATAGTAAATTTTAGTAATATTTAATTAGGTCTAAACAATTCTTATATAGACATATCCTACCTGTAAAACAGTCTTCAGAAACAGAACAAGTATGCAGTAAGCAATCAAGAAGTTCCACCTAATAAAAAAAAAAGAAATTGTTATAAAATACATTTTTATGAAAATATATTACATAGAGGCTTTAATCTAGTAAGACTGAGAACATAAGAAGGAAAAAAAACTCCCACCGATTCCTTACATTGAAGAAAAGATACAAATGCACATTGGTGTCTGCTGATGTGGGGTAAAGGGCAGCAATCCAAATTCTTAGTTTAGTTATATGATAAATCAAACAGAAATTAGCCAAACAATACAATTACACAGCAATTTAACAGTAAAACATTTCTGTGAAAGATGACGATAATGTGCTATTTTACAAGCAGCCTTTTTCTTAACCCTATAAATAACATTTTCTTATAACTGACTTAAAAACAAAAAAGGTATAACAACTAAAAAAAACTTAGAAAAAAAAATTTAAAAATACAACAAAAAACCAAGATGAAGACTGAAAAGGTTTTTGTCCCTACCATCGTAACATTGCTCTCAGTGGCTTGAGGAAAAACTCTTTGCCATACCACATGAAGCAGAACACTGCGATGACATAAATAAGTGAGAATATGTTGATTCTTGTGGCGCCAGTGATAAAAATTATGGCCATCGTAACCCAGAACATGTTCTCAAAAACCAGATATTTCAACAGGTTGATGCCTCGTCTGAAATAATAATTTTTAAAAATATATTTCACAAGAATATGAGACATAAGTGTGAAGATAATAATTAATATTGAGGGCAGCGCATCAAGCTGCTTTAGCACAGGTAGTAATGGGAACTGGGATTCTATCTAGAGCAGAGCCAGAGATGACAGTCTGTGTTGCATAGAGTTCACGTAGTACTCAGTCCTGAGCTGCATCTGCCTATCTTGTGTAGTGATCACCTCACCTTTGAGATGAGGGGTCCAGTGTCCTTTTTTTGTTATGCCTTCATTACATTTTTTAGCAGCAGCCTGATTTACAGCAGATTGAATGCTTCTGCAATGATCTACCAAATAGGTGTTGACACGAAAACGTGCAGTCCTCTGTTCTGTATTTGTGACATTTCTGAGTGTTTGATGCATATCAGAGCCTGGGATAGCTTTGTAGGCTTCCCTCTTTGTTCTCCATGACACTTTGAGAGTCTTTTTGCAGTTGAAGAAGGTATTAGTTACACAAAAGTTATGAGTGTTGACGTTGCCATCATTTTTCCAATGCTATTATAACAAAAGTAATAAAGTCATTTCATCAAAAATAATCTTCTTATAAAAATATTTCAAGAATTCAAAAGTATATTTTTAAAAATGCTAACGATATATCCAGTGTAAAATCTTCCACTAATATGGGCATGTTCTTTTCTACGTCTTTTAGTATGTCTGAGTTGTCTCCACCACCATAGAGTATCATGGATGCTGGGATACTCTCAATGTTGAACACAAAAGACTGGAGGCTTACAAAAAGAAGCTGCATGAAATCAGCTGGAAAAAATAAAAAATAAATATTGATTAGTAAATCAACTAAGTTCTTTTTCTTTGATATGTTACAAGGAGGTTTATAGTAAATCAACTAATTTCTTTTTCTTTGATATGTTACAAGGAGGTTTATAGTAAATCAACTAATTTCTTTTTCTTTGATATGTTACAAGGAGGTTTATAGTAAATCAACTAATTTCTTTTTCTTTGATATGTTACAAGGAGGTTTATAGTAAATCAACTAATTTCTTTTTCTTTGATATGTTACAAGAAGGTTTATAGTAAATCAACTAATTTCTTTTTCTTTGATATGTTACAAGGAGGTTTATAGTAAATCAACTAATTTCTTTTTCTTTGATATGTTACAAGGAGGTTTATAGTAAATCAACTAATTTCTTTTTCTTTGATATGTTACAAGGAGGTTTATAGTAAATCAACTAATTTCTTTTTCTTTGATATGTTACAAGGAGGTTTATAGTAAATCAACTAATTTCTTTTTCTTTGATATGTTACAAGGAGGTTTATAGTAAATCAACTAATTTCTTTTTCTTTGATATGTTACAAGGAGGTTTATAGTAAATCAACTAATTTCTTTTTCTTTGATATGTTACAAGGAGGTTTATAGTAAATCAACTAATTTCTTTTTCTTTGATATGTTACAAGAAGGTTTATAGTAAATCAACTAATTTCTTTTTCTTTGATATGTTACAAGGAGGTTTATAGTAAATCAACTAATTTCTTTTTCTTTGATATGTTACAAGGAGGTTTATAGTAAATCAACTAATTTCTATTTCTTTGATATGTTACAAGGAGGTTTATAGTAAATCAACTAATTTCTTTTTCTTTGATATGTTACAAGAAGGTTTATAGTAAATCAACTAATTTCTTTTTCTTTGATATGTTACAAGGAGGTTTATAGTAAATCAACTAATTTCTTTTTCTTTGATATGTTACAAGGAGGTTTATAGTAAATCAACTAATTTCTTTTTCTTTGATATGTTACAAGGAGGTTTATAGTAAATCAACTAATTTCTTTTTCTTTGATATGTTATAAGGAGGTTTATAGTAAATCAACTAATTTCTTTTTCTTTGATATGTTACAAGAAGGTTTATAGTAAATCAACTAATTTCTTTTTCTTTGATATGTTACAAGGAGGTTTATAGTAAATCAACTAATTTCTTTTTCTTTGATATGTTACAAGGAGGTTTATAGTAAATCAACTAATTTCTTTTTCTTTGATATGTTACAAGGAGGTTTATAGTAAATCAACTAATTTCTTTTTCTTTGATATGTTACAAGGAGGTTTATAGTAAATCAACTAATTTCTTTTTCTTTGATATGTTACAAGAAGGTTTATAGTAAATCAACTAATTTCTTTTTCTTTGATATGTTACAAGGAGGTTTATAGTAAATCAACTAATTTCTTTTTCTTTGATATGTTACAAGGAGGTTTATAGTAAATCAACTAATTTCTTTTTCTTTGATATGTTACAAGGAGGTTTATAGTAAATCAACTAATTTCTTTTTCTTTGATATGTTACAAGAGGGTTTATAGTAAATCAACTAAGTTCTTTTTCTTTGATATGTTACAGGGGATTTATAGTAAATCAACACATTCCTTTTTCTTGGATATGTTAAAGTGGATTTAAACAACGTTAAGTTATGGGTTTTCTGGACTAGTTCAGACAGATCCAATCCATGTCACTTAGAAAAAGAGATACCTTGTATTAATTTATAAGGAATAACAAAATATTTTAAATATCTCCATGTCTATCACATACTCTTAGAATTATTTAGATTATTTTTTTTATCTCTGATAATGGATGGAAAAAATATTTTTTTAAATATATAAAAGTAAAAATGTTCATAATGTGTGAGAATGAATGATAGTTTGAACAATAATGTTAAAAATAGAAACTGGGAGACTCATTCTGAAGCAAGCCATGATCATTATTAACAGTTGAAAAAAGCTGATTTAAATAGATAGAAAGACAGTAGATAAAAATGACAAATTTGTAAATAATTCTTATAATCTAGACACTGAATGAAAACTAAGAAAAACTATGACTCATGAGGGATGATAAGATAGTTTTGTGACGGCAACCTTGATAGTTATGATGAGATCAATAAGTTTATGACACTACTTTAACACTACTTTTAAAGTCTATACGGAACTACATTACACTAACCTATAAGTTTATGGCTCATTTGTCTGTCTTGATAGTCTGGTAAGTCCAGCCACTGATTCAGATTTTTAGTCATTATTTTGTTCATCAACCAGGGATACTCTGTGGACAAACAGAACACCATTAGTCAAGCATACATCTTGTAGTCTTCACTGGCCACTGGGATTTGAAACCCAGAACCTTCGATAAGCTAGCTGAGCGTGCCACTGCTAGGCCCTGTTTCCAATTTAATAAAATAGCCTATTAAGTATAAGAATGATTAATATATAAGCTGAAGTGTAATGAATAGAAATAAAGATCTAATAACTACCAGAGACAAGGTTATTCTTCTCATTATCCAAACAACAAACAAAAAAGGTCATAGACCTAAACAAAACAAATTCTGGTCTTATTTTTGTTATAGTTTAATATGTTATACCTTTGTCAATGGCTGCCTCCGCAACATATTAAAGTAAATAGTAAAGCACATTCACTTGTGACGGCAAACAAATCAGGATCCCCTTGAACAGCAGATCGCCAGGCGAAAGTGGCGGTGGATTGGGCACACCCTATGGAAACCCCCACACAATATCAACAGGCTCTGCAGTGGTTCCCCCCAGGGAAAAAGACAGGTCGGTCGCCCGAAGACCACCTGGAGACGCTCCTGCGAAGAGGAAATGACAAGATGCAACCTTTCATGGGGTGAACTAAAAAAGGCTGCCCAAAATTGAGTGCGCTGGAAAGCTGTTGCGGAGGCCCTATGTTCCACAAGGAACCAAAGGAACTAAGTCAAGTCAAGATAATATGTTATCATTTAATTTTTCCAGTAGTAAAATTTTTTATTTATTTTACATGTACAAAGTCATCTGTTTTTTTACCTGTAAAAATTTAAACAGTTGGTTGAAAAAAAAAAAAAAAAAAAAATTTTTTTAAAACACTAGACCCACCTATGCAAGAGCCTTTGGGGAAGCCCAGCTGCATGACAAACTGGCCCACTAGTAAAATGGCCAAAATCATTTTGTAGAAAGGCCAAACCCTGCCTATGGTGCGCCTGGAAAGCATCATGAGTACAGCCACTATCAGGATGTAGATAACGGCAATGCTGTCCAGGCGAATGCTGACTGTCACTGCCGTCATTATGTAACAACACTAGAACATGAGAAGGAGGTAAATCATCAGAAGCAATACCTTCAATTTATTATTTATACAAATAAATACATGGAATGTTGGTCTTTTGGGACTAGTTAAGAAGAAGCCTTCATCAGTTTCCATAGCCAAAGTATACAAGGGGATTGCATGATCAGCACAATGCCCGGTTGAACTTTCCCCAACTAATGTCAAGTACCCCACCTTTCTTTCTTAACTCCTGAAAAGGACTCCATGACGATGCCTATGAGACATCGTCAGAGCGTCAACTGCTATTTCCGCCCCAGACTGAGAATGCTCTCTTGGAACTAGGTTTAAAGTAAGAGGTAGCATTAAATTAAAAAATGCAGGGCAA
The DNA here is from genome assembly GCA_949126835.1 of Anisus vortex. Classification (NCBI taxonomy): domain Eukaryota; kingdom Metazoa; phylum Mollusca; class Gastropoda; family Planorbidae; genus Anisus; species Anisus vortex. Next base: position 23,022,633 of record OX421499.1, read on the forward strand.
GGGTTGAATAAGTCAGGTACCCCAACAGAGCTGAGTTGACTCAGAAGCCTCCTCCAGCACCTATAACTAGTGTCAAGCCTGTATTTAAACCAAAGGCCTTCAGAATGTCATCCTGAATGATGCCCCTGGACAACCATATCCTTTATAGATCAGCTAGTAAATGAAGGGGCATGAGCACATTACCTCTAGACCAAACTTGTAAAAGAAGTAGTTTGCAAAGAATTTCAGGCATTGAACAATTCCTTTGTCTGCTTCCTGCCGAGTGACTGTCACAAACAAGATCCCAGTGGCCGGTATTAGTGCACTTGGCCGTTTGTAGTGCTGTCTTTGGTGGTAACGGACGATACTCTCAAAGGCTACCAGTACAAAGATAAGTATGTACAGCTGAAATCAACAAATGCTGTTAAATTTAGTCATTGTAAGTCACACAGTTATATTATACACACATACATACACTATATATATATGACTACAGCCTAAATTGAAAATAATAAAATACTAGTTTTAAGTATAAAACAATGCCCTAATTTAATTTTTTTTTAATCTTGCCCCATTGCAAAAGAAATAAAATGATTTTATATGAAATGAAAGCATTGTAAGACAATTAATTTTATTGGACATAAAAAAAACACAAAACAAAATGCATACCCTGCTATAGTAGGCCAAAGACATTGTATTGTTAATTTTCTGCAGACCAAACCACTCTGCATTGTCAACTTCTGTTGCATTGTTGATCTTTGTCATATTATTCAATGTTGAGTTCTGAATGGGGGAAAACAAATAGTGGTAATGTGTTAATCATAAACCTAAAGACCCTTTAAAGAATCAGATTTACCATATTAGTGTCATGAAAGGCTTCTACAGCAAGAGGTTTAAACTATCATCTCCATAAGTACAACTGTTGATAGGAAGGCTGTGTGAGGATTGATCTTATCAGTTTGATTATAACATAAAAATTTCCCTTAGACTATATATTAAACCTTGATAATTACAGACGCTCCTTCTATAAAGAAGATTATTGTGTCCTACGCTCATCCGTGGTCCAAGTCTAGTCTTGCATTTTTATTAATGTTTTAAATGATGTTAAGTTACTGGTTTTCCTGGTTTGTTCAGGCAACCCATTCCATGCCCGAATGTCACTCGGGAAGAAAGATTAATTATATGTATTTGTTCTTGCATAAGGGATAAGGAAAGTGTTTTTGTCTTTATGTTTATCTGAGCTCTGCAACCGATTGTGTTTGGGTTGTACTTCTAAATTAGAGTTTAATGCCTTATGTATTATTACTACTTTACTCTTTGCCCTTCTGCCCTCTAGTGTTTCTTGGTTTAGTGATTTGATCAATGTAGATCAAAGAACCAAAGAGTGGGGGAACAGTATTAACTACTTGCTGAACAAGATTTAACTACTTGCTTAAATATATTAACTACCTGCTTACCAAGATAAAAGATAAACTGCTTCAGATTGAATGAGATGAACAAAAATAATAGTTTATCAAAAATTAACTACATACTTAACAAGTTTAGCTCCAAGTCTTACCTAGTTTATCTACCTGCTGAGCTATTTCAATTAGCTGCCTACCAGATTAGATTACTTTGCTTACCGCACAACTGGTCTTCCAGTACATGGCCTCCACAAGGTTCAGCTGGAAGATCATCTTAGCAAGAATGATGATAACTGTCCATAGTTGAATCAGATGAGAGAGTAACAGGCGACCTCTCGGGATCGGCACCAAAACTGATAGGAACACAATGTACATAACAGTAAGGGCTGACACCTGAAATTTAAAATAAGAAAGAAAAAAAACTTTTTTACTTATCAACATTAACACAATAAAAAAAATGTCTACTTTTTGCTACATTCATCATTATTATTGCTAACAAAAAATAAAACAACTTATTTTTTTCAAGACTGGAAAAGATGGTAGAAGCAGTTTCACATTTTTTGTTATCATTCATTAAAAAAAAAAAAATTTGTTAAAATATTTATAATGAACGTTAGTTACCAAATTAAAGTGAAATAACTGAAGGCTATGTGTAAATGAATATAAATCAATACAATACTGAAATTGAACAATAAGCTATGGGTGATCTACAAATGTATGAAAAAATCTTGTACTAAGACTAAATGAGATGTTAAATGCTGTCCACGACAATATGAAGGACCAATCCAGTAAAGTCTGTTACAAATATGAAATGTAGAACCTATAGTCAAGCAGCAGGATTTCTAGTTTTAAACAAATCCAAATTGAAATCAAGACTAAAAATTGCGTTGAAGTTGACCTAGAGTTATGGGTTTATTAGTAATGGTGTTTTTAAAGAAACTTTTGTGATGCTGCCCCTAGGAACTGGGAGTCGCCAAAGCTAATTTTTCACTTGACCTAGATACTCAAATTCAGATTTTTTTCCCAATTTATAAAATAGATAAATTTACTACCCTAAAACCAATAACTTAACATCTTATTTGGCCTACTTCATGACTGTTTCGTAACACATTTAAACTTTTATGTTACAGACACTCCTTTTATTCAGAAGATTATTGCGTAGTACGCTTATCCGTGGTCTCAGTCTAGTCTTGCATTTTGATTAGTTTTTAAAATGATGTTACGTTCCTGATCTTCCTGGTTTGTTCAGGCAATCCATCCCATGCACGGATGCCACTCAGGAATTCATCTTCTTTAAATATGCGATTTGTATCACAAAACTTGATTTTTTTTCTAGATACAAATGGTAACTAAGAAACCAAAGCTGAAGCATTATATGCTAGATACAGAACATAGACTGAACTTCTGAATAGGGCCGTTTAGTCAAATGGTTTAGACTAATTCATATAATAAATAAAAAAAAAAAAAATCCACCTTATTCAAAATTGTGTGCTCAAGATTCCAATTTTTTTTTAAGCTGGTACACTTAGGATTTTCTCACCTCCCTAACAGCCACAATGATAACCGTCAAAGTGACAATTTTAAAAATGTGAATCTCTGCAAGTCTCCACATCAAGACAGTCAGCTTCTGCCACACAGACAGAGCATCAACAACAATTCTTTTAATCCAGTTCCTTGTGCTGGGGGGTTCTAAAGAAAAAACAAACAAAACAAAGATTGTGTAAATGTTGTTTTGTTTTTTTTCTTGTTCAGCTTTATGAAAAAATTCCTTTTTTTATTTTTGGTGTCATAGAGGGGAAAAAAGAAATTTCCTTGCAGAGTTTTAGGGGCAGATGAAGCAGAGTTCACCACTTGTGACATATGAGCAGATTGTGTAGCCCACAAACCTTTACTTCAGCCAGATGACGTCAGGTGCCAGCATCACCTACATAAGCTAAGTAGACTCAGGGACACACCCACCAAGCCAGGGACAATAAAAAATATTTATTTTTTTACCTTGATTTAAACCTAAGACTTGATTGAGATCAGTAGTTCAACAAGCCCCATTGTCATTGAATTAAACATTTATTTTATTTTAATGATTAAATAAGAAAAAAGACGTGCATTTGCTAATACACAAAATATATGAGAAAGCCCATAGATACATTGTCTGTTTCTCTTACAGTAAAGACAGCTATCTGTACAACCTTAACTAATAAACAAATATAGATTCAGTTTTTTACTAAATACAATTTGTATTTTCTTTAGTTTTGTTTTTGTTGTAGTTTGCTTCTATTCTAAATTCAACTTTGTTTTTTTAGTAGTTTTCAATAAGCACCTGAAGCAAGTTTTCCTGAAAACCAATATGGACTTACTGGGTTGCTGATTAGACTCATTTGAGCTGTTCTGATTATCGTTGTTATCTTCATCCTCTGTCATGTTTTGTGCCAACCTCTCATCCTCACTGTGGTTGTTCAGGGTGATATTCTCTGAAGGGCGCCTATAATTTGTTTTCAGAACATTACCAAAATATATTTTTATTTTATTATAATATATATGTCAATAGAAAAAATGATTTAAAAAAAAAGCAACAAAGAAAATGGTTAATAGAAGATTGGCCACAGCTAATAATACTTTAATAAAATAAAGATTTCATACCATTATACTAATAAATGGTAGAAAGGAAAACAAATACTAAACTGCTTGAAGCGAGTACAAGAAAGTTCACATATAAAGTTTTATAGGAATGTAAGGCCAAATAGAGGAAGACAGTGAAAAAGATGGGAGGATAACATCATGGCATGGAAAAATATGGGTAATGCCATAGGAAGTGAAAAAAAGAAGAAGAGAGGAATGGAAGAGGATAGACTTGGTGTTATCTGTGGTGTACCATTGGTTGTAAAGGATATGCTGTAGATAGGATAGGAATATATTAAAAAAAAGAAAATTTATGACAAATCTTCTTACAGTGTTAGAAAATATACAATTATAGTAAATATATTTTATAACAAAACTATTTCTATTTCCCAACTACTTCATGTTTGAACAACCTACATGTAACGATCCACAGCACTGAGTTTCAGGAAAGGTGTGTGGAAGTAACGGAGCTGCAGAATGACAATAACCAGGAAACTTGTGGGCGTCAGCAGTTTCACAAAGAGGCCAGTGGTGTCATATCGTTCAAGCCCAATATCTTTTAGTCTTAAAAAAAAACAAAAAAACACAATGCGTTATTTAATTTAAAAAAAAAATAATTCAGTCTGAGCTACGTTACATGATAAAAGAATTCAGCCTCAAGAACAAAACATGATAAAAGCATTCAGTCTCAGCTACATAACATGATAAAAGAATTCAGCCTCAAGAACAAAACATGATAAAAGCATTCAGTCTCAGCTACATAACATGATAAAAGAATTCAGCCTCAAGAACATATCATGATAAAAGCATTCAGTCTCAGCTACATAACTTGATAAAAGAATTCTACCACAAGAACAAATCATGATAAAAGCATTCAGTCTCAGCTACATAACATGATAAAAGCACAAATCATGATAAAAGCATTCAGTCTCAGCTACATAACATGATAAAAGAATTCAGCCTCAAGAACAAAACATGATAAAAGCATTCAGTCTCAGCTACATAACATGATAAAAGAATTCAGCCTCAAGAACAAAACATGATAAAAGCATTCAGTCTCAGCTACATAACATGATAAAAGAATTCAGCCTCAAGAACATATCATGATAAAAGCATTCAGTCTCAGCTACATAACTTGATAAAAGAATTCTACCACAAGAACAAATCATGATAAAAGCATTCAGTCTCAGCTACATAACATGATAAAAGCACAAATCATGATAAAAGCATTCAGTCTCAGCTACATAACATGATAAAAGAATTCAGCCTCAAGAACAAAACATGATAAAAGCATTCAGTCTCAGCTACATAACATGATAAAAGAATTCAGCCTCAAGAACAAAACATGATAAAAGCATTCAGTCTCAGCTACAAAACATGATAAAAGAATTCAGCCTCAAGAACAAAACATGATAAAAGCATTCAGTCTCAGCTACATAACATGATAAAAGAATTCAGCCTCAAGAACAAAACATGATAAAAGCATTCAGTCTCAGCTACATAACATGATAAAAGAATTCAGCCTCAAGAACAAAACATGATAAAAGCATTCAGTCTCAGCTACAAAACATGATAAAAGCATTCAGTCTCAGCTACATAACATGATAAAAGAATTCAGCCTCAAGAACAAAACATGATAAAAGCATTCAGTCTCAGCTACATAACATGATAAAAGAACAAATCATGATAAAAGCATTCAGTCTCAGCTACATAACATGATAAAAGAATTCAGCCTCAAGAACAAAACATGATAAAAGAATTCAGTCTCAGCTACAAAACATGATAAAAGAATTCAGCCTCAAGAACAAAACATGATAAAAGCATTCAGTCTCAGCTACATAACATGATAAAAGAATTCAGCCTCAAGAACAAAACATGATAAAAGCATTCAGTCTCAGCTACATAACATGATAAAAGAATTCAGCCTCAAGAACAAAACATGATAAAAGCATTCAGTCTCAGCTACATAACATGATAAAAGAATTCAGCCTCAAGAACAAAACATGATAAAAGCATTCAGTCTCAGCTACATAACATGATAAAAGAATTCAGCCTCAAGAACAAAACATGATAAAAGCATTCAGTCTCAGCTACAAAACATGATAAAAGCATTCAGTCTCAGCTACAAAACATGATAAAAGAATTCAGCCTCAAGAACAAAACATGATAAAAGCATTCAGTCTCAGCTACAAAACATGATAAAAGAATTCAGCCTCAAGAACAAAACATGATAAAAGCATTCAGTCTCAGCTACATAACATGATAAAAGAATTCAGCCTCAAGAACAAAACATGATAAAAGCATTCAGTCTCAGCTACAAAACATGATAAAAGCATTCAGTCTCAGCTACAAAACATGATAAAAGAATTCAGCCTCAAGAACAAAACATGATAAAAGCATTCAGTCTCAGCTACAAAACATGATAAAAGAATTCAGCCTCAAGAACAAAACATGATAAAAGCATTCAGTCTCAGCTACATAACATGATAAAAGAATTCAGCCTCAAGAACAAAACATGATAAAAGCATTCAGTCTCAGCTACATAACATGATAAAAGCATTCAGTCTCAGCTACATAACATGATAAAAGAACAAATCATGATAAAAGCATTCAGTCTCAGCTACATAACATGATAAAAGAACAAATCATGATAAAAGCATTCAGTCTCAGCTACATAACATGATAAAAGAACAAATCATGATAAAAGCATTCAGTCTCAGCTACATAACATGATAAAAGAACAAAACATGATAAAAGAATTCAGCCTCAAGAACAAAACATGATAAAAGCATTCAGTCTCAGCTACATAACATGATAAAAGCATTCAGTCTCAGCTACATAACATGATAAAAGAACAAATCATGATAAAAGCATTCAGTCTCAGCTACATAACATGATAAAAGAACAAATCATGATAAAAGCATTCAGTCTCAGCTACATAACATGATAAAAGAATTCAGCCTCAAGAACAAAACATGATAAAAGCATTCAGTCTCAGCTACATAACATGATAAAAGAATTCAGCCTCAAGAACAAAACATGATAAAAGCATTCAGTCTCAGCTACATAACATGATAAAAGAATTCAGCCTCAAGAACAAAACATGATAAAAGCATTCAATCTCAGCTACATAACATGATAAAAGCATTCAGTATCAGCTTTATAACATGATAAAAGCATTCAGTCTCAAGAACAAAACATGATAAAAGCATTCAGTCTCAGCTACATAACATGATAAAAGAATTCAGCCTCAAGAACAAATCATGATAAAAGCATTCAGTCTCAGCTACATAACATGATAAAAGAATTCAGCCTCAAGAACAAAACATGATAAAAGCATTCAGTCTCAGCTACATAACATGATAAAAGCATTCAGTCTCAGCTACATAACATGATAAAAGAATTCAGCCTCAAGAACAAAACATGATAAAAGCATTCAGTCCCAGCTACATAACATGATAAAAGCATTCAGTCTCAGCTACATAACATGATAAAAGAATTCAGCCTCAAGAACAAAACATGATAAAAGCATTCAGTCCCAGCTACATAACATGATAAAAGAACAAATCATGATAAAAGCATTCAGTCTCAGCTACATAACATGATAAAAGAATTCAGCCTCAAGAACAAAACATGATAAAAGCATTCAGTCTCAGCTACATAACATGATAAAAGCATTCAGTCTCAGCTACATAACATGATAAAAGAATTCAGCCTCAAGAACAAATCATGATAAAAGCATTCAGTCTCAGCTACATAACATGATAAAAGAACAAATCATGATAAAAGCATTCAGTCTCAGCTACATAACATGATAAAAGAACAAATCATGATAAAAGCATTCAGTCTCAGCTACATAACATGATAAAAGAACAAATCATGATAAAAGCATTCAGTCTCAGCTACATAACATGATAAAAGAATTCAGCCTCAAGAACAAAACATGATAAAAGCATTCAGTCTCAGCTACATAACATGATAAAAGAATTCAGCCTCAAGAACAAAACATGATAAAAGCATTCAGTCTCAGCTACATAACATGATAAAAGAATTCAGCCTCAAGAAAAAAACATGATAAAAGCATTCAGTCTCAGCTACATGACATGATAAAAGCATTCAGTCTCAGCTACATAACATGATAAAAGAACAAATCATGATAAAAGCATTCAGTCTCAGCTACATAACATGATAAAAGCATTCAGTCTCAGCTACATAACATGATAAAAGAATTCAGCCTCAAGAACAAATCATGATAAAAGCATTCAGTCTCAGCTACATAACATGATAAAAGCATTCAGTCTCAGCTACATAACATGATAAAAGAATTCAGCCTCAAGAACAAAACATGATAAAAGCATTCAGTCTCAGCTACATAACATGATAAAAGAATTCAGCCTCAAGAACAAAACATGATAAAAGCATTCAGTCTCAGCTACATAACATGATAAAAGAATTCAGCCTCAAGAACAAAACATGATAAAAGCATTCAGTCTCAGCTACATAACATGATAAAAGCATTCAGTCTCAGCTACATAACATGATAAAAGAACAAATCATGATAAAAGCATTCAGTCTCAGCTACATAACATGATAAAAGTATTCAGCCTCAAGAACAAAACATGATAAAAGCATTCAGTCTCAGCTACATAACATGATAAAAGCATTCAGTCTCAGCTACATAACATGATAAAAGAATTCAGCCTCAAGAACAAAACATGATAAAAGCATTCAGTCTCAGCTACATAACATGATAAAAGCATTCAGTCTCAGCTACAAAACATGATAAAAGAATTCAGCCTCAAGAACAAAACATGATAAAAGAACAAATCATGATAAAAGCATTCAGTCTCAGCTACATAACATGATAAAAGAATTCAGCCTCAAGAACAAAACATGATAAAAGCATTCAGTCTCAGCTACATAACATGATAAAAGAATTCAGCCTCAAGAACAAATCATGATAAAAGCATTCAGTCTCAGCTACATAACATGATAAAAGCATTCAGTCTCAGCTACATAACATGATAAAAGAATTCAGCCTCAAGAACAAAACATGATAAAAGCATTCAGTCTCAGCTACATAACATGATAAAAGAATTCAGCCTCAAGAACAAAACATGATAAAAGCATTCAGTCTCAGCTACATAACATGATAAAAGCATTCAGTCTCAGCTACATAACATGATAAAAGAACAAATCATGATAAAAGCATTCAGTCTCAACTACATAACATGATAAAAGTATTCAGCCTCAAGAACAAAACATGATAAAAGCATTCAGTCTCAGCTACATAACATGATAAAAGCATTCAGTCTCAGCTACATAACATGATAAAAGAATTCAGCCTCAAGAACAAAACATGATAAAAGCATTCAGTCTCAGCTACATAACATGATAAAAGCATTCAGTCTCAGCTACATAACATGATAAAAGAATTCAGCCTCAAGAACAAAACATGATAAAAGCATTCAGTCTCAGCTACATAACATGATAAAAGAATTCAGCCTCAAGAACAAATCATGATAAAAGCATTCAGTCTCAGCTACATAACATGATAAAAGAATTCAGCCTCAAGAACAAAACATGATAAAAGCATTCAGTCTCAGCTACATAACATGATAAAAGAATTCAGCCTCAAGAACAAATCATGATAAAAGCATTCAGTCTCAGCTACATAACATGATAAAAGAATTCAGCCTCAAGAACAAATCATGATAAAAGCATTCAGTCTCAGCTACATAACATGATAAAAGAATTCAGCCTAAAGAACAAATCATGATAAAAGCATTCAGTCTCAGCTACATAACATGATAAAAGCATTCAGTCTCAGCTACATAACATGATAAAAGAATTCAGCCTCAAGAACAAAACATGATAAAAGCATTCAGTCTCAGCTACATAACATGATAAAAGCATTCAGTCTCAGCTACATAACATGATAAAAGAATTCAGCCTCAAGAACAAATCATGATAAAAGCATTCAGTCTCAGCTACATAACATGATAAAAGAACAAATCATGATAAAAGCATTCAGTCTCAGCTACATAACATGATAAAAGAATTCAGCCTCAAGAACAAAACATGATAAAAGCATTCAGTCTCAGCTACATAACATGATAAAAGAATTCAGTCTCAGCTACAAAACATGATAAAAGAATTCAGCCTCAAGAACAAAACATGATAAAAGCATTCAGTCTCAGCTACAAAACATGATAAAAGCATTCAGTCTCAGCTACAAAACATGATAAAAGAATTCAGCCTCAAGAACAAAACATGATAAAAGCATTCAGTCTCAGCTACAAAACATGATAAAAGAATTCAGCCTCAAGAACAAAACATGATAAAAGCATTCAGTCTCAGCTACATAACATGATAAAAGAATTCAGCCTCAAGAACAAAACATGATAAAAGCATTCAGTCTCAGCTACATAACATGATAAAAGAATTCAGCCTCAAGAACAAAACATGATAAAAGCATTCAGTCTCAGCTACATAACATGATAAAAGAACAAATCATGATAAAAGCATTCAGTCTCAGCTACATAACATGATAAAAGCATTCAGTCTCAGCTACATAACATGATAAAAGCACAAATCATGATAAAAGCATTCAGTCTCAGCTACATAACATGATAAAAGCATTCAGTCTCAGCTACATAACATGATAAAAGAACAAATCATGATAAAAGCATTCAGTCTCAGCTACATAACATGATAAAAGCACAAATCATGATAAAAGCATTCAGTCTCAGCTACATAACATGATAAAAGAACAAATCATGATAAAAGCATTCAGTCTCAGCTACATAACATGATAAAAGAATTCAGCCTCAAGAACAAAACATGATAAAAGCATTCAGTCTCAGCTACATAACATGATAAAAGCACAAATCATGATAAAAGCATTCAGTCTCAGCTACATAACATGATAAAAGCACAAATCATGATAAAAGCATTCAGTCTCAGCTACATAACATGATAAAAGAACAAATCATGATAAAAGCATTCAGTCTCAGCTACATAACATGATAAAAGAATTCAGCCTCAAGAACAAAACATGATAAAAGCATTCAGTCTCAGCTACATAACATGATAAAAGAACAAATCATGATAAAAGCATTCAGTCTCAGCTACATAACATGATAAAAGAATTCAGCCTCAAGAACAAAACATGATAAAAGCATTCAGTCTCAGCTACATAACATGATAAAAGAATTCAGCCTCAAGAACAAAACATGATAAAAGCATTCAGTCTCAGCTACATAAAATGATAAAAGAATTCAGTCTCAAGAACAAAACATGATAAAAGCATTCAGTCTCAGCTATATAACATGATAAAAGAATTCAGTCTCAGCTACATAACATGATAAAAGAACAAATCATGATAAAAGCATTCAGTCTCAGCTACATAACATGATAAAAGAACAAATCATGATAAAAGCATTCAGTCTCAGCTACATAACATGATAAAAGAATTCAGCCTCAAGAACAAAACATGATAAAAGCATTCAGTCTCAGCTACATAACATGATAAAAGAACAAATCATGATAAAAGCATTCAGTCTCAGCTACATAACATGATAAAAGAATTCAGCCTCAAGAACAAAACATGATAAAAGCATTCAGTCTCAGCTACATAACATGATAAAAGAATTCAGTGTCATCAACAAAACAATATAATGGCATTTATTCTGTAAAAATTCATACACTATATAACATAGCATTCATTCAACCTAGATTAATTGACAGAAAGAAAAAAAGATATTGTCTTACAAAACATCGTCAAATCCAGTGAAGTTTGTCCAGTAAGTATGGAATTGCTCAAACTGATAAGTGTAGATGAGGATGAGTACCAGTATGGAATAGATGATAACAAACCACCAGAAGATGAAGTTAATTCTCCTCCATACACTAAAACTAAACTGATAAATATAAACAACAATAATAGTGATTAATTGGTCATGCAAAAGATTTACACATTTTAACAATTATTTTCATGATTCTATAATACAAATGTTTTAAAGTTTGGTAAATTAGTCTTTCGGATATGTTAGGAAAAGTTTGTGGCTATTAAACAAAGCAGTACTTTAAAAACCTAAGAAACCGAATGTATAAACAAAAATAATTTATGAATTGGGTAAGATCTGATTTAGAGATAATTCTTATAATTCTTTCAAGAAGTATTAACACATTTGATCTCTGAGTGTAGTCAAGGCAAGCAATTAATTAGTTGATATTATTAATTTGGGCTATGTCATGAGAGTCTTTATGTTGAAGCACATTTTTATAAGGTTTCCTGTTTTTCAATTGATGTTATGGTATTAACACAAACATATGGGTAAGTATGGGTGAGTACTCACGTATTGCTTTTTGAAAATATAAAATGGTGCAATGTGCCATTGTGGGATGTACTACGTCCAGTTATAATAAAAAGAACTTGGTGTGTACTAAGTGAGTTTTCACCAAGTTTTACATGTAGGAGAAAGTAACTGAAAGTAGGGAGTGGCTTCCCCTTGCCCAAGGATATTTTGTTTACTGAAGCCTTAAGAGAATGGATCATCAAAGTTTATTAAATGCTCTTCAGTTTTAAAATGGAGTTGTGCTGATAGTGTGAGGGTCTTGACATGCCAAGTAGATATGGTTAAACATATATTACATTAAAAAAATATATCTGTCTTTAAGTGATATTATTACTTGACATAGTCATAACAAAGCAATATGCACATTGACTGTATGATGGTGTCCAGACAAACATCCTGATTTTCATCATGTGTTTGAAAGAGCTCTTAGTTTTTATCTTTCAACCATTGCTACTAGAGAGTAATTTTTTCTAATGTATTATCTTTGTGCCACTGACACCAGCAAGAGCAAAAGAAATGCTTTGGTTTCAATTTAAAACCAAAAACTAATCATCACACTTGATGCATGTAGACCAATGGATTGATGAATGGAAGTGAAATAAAAAAAGGTCACGCACCTGGAACACAAGGACAAACAGAAGGAAGAGGACCATGTATATGATTCTGTAGATGACCACGTCCTGCAGGGAGATGATGGCCATCATGATAGCGCAGAATAGAATCCAGTACTTGCACAGGAGCACCCAGAAAAAATGGCCTATAAAACATGGCATACAAGCCAAACAAACAAAATTATAATCAATGAAGTGGGAAAGTTTCAATTTCCTTATTTTCTTGATACACAAAATATGCAATCTATAAAGACAACTAGAAAAATCTATGGTACAAACGTCACACACATACAGACACAAACTCACTAAGACCTAATCATGCAATAACTACATATTTATTTAACACACATATGCCAGGTGCATTGTGAACTAGCTAAGATAACAGCATATCAGTCACATATAAATATATATACATATCTTTATTTTAAAAAAAAACATAGCAGAGTCCATGCATTGATTAGTCGCCATTTATTATTGAATAAAAAAAAGGTAATTAGATTCCATTATGTAATAGTTATATAAATATGGTCCGCTTAAATTATATATATATATTGTTTCATGCTGATGAACCCTTGAACAAATTATGAAGAACTGACAGCAGTGTGTTTTTATTTTGTGAGTGAACAATGCATGATGTAAAATGACTAGCAACAGCCAATAGCAGGTGCATATAATCTGTGCCCAAAAATAAAATTTTACTTTAAAAAAATAGATATCGTAAAATAGGTCAATACTGCCATCAAAGACCTATATTGGGATAATGCACTTTTCCCAAGGGTAAAAATGTTAAATAGTTTTAAGCCGAGGTTATATTCTCAAAAAGAAAAATCAGTTACAAATATCCATGGTAGTTTAAGAAGAAGCTAGCTTTAGAAATTCTTGCATGGAGATACATTAGATAAATAAGCAAACCAGACCCCTAGACTGGAATGTACCTGAAGGCAGGAATGAGTTTTCCTTTTACTATTAAATAATGGCAGCTAATATTCGTTAAATATATCTTAGTAACAGAAATACAAGTAAGGTAAATATATCTGTTAAATTTTATTTTTTATATTTAAGACAACAAACTATACATTTAAAATATACATATAAAGCTGGCCCAAATGAAAATCATGTTACTTTTCACTTACACAATGAGACTAACAGAAAAAAAATCATATAGTTTTTTCATACTAAAAAAAAGTGTTTTTTTTCTATTTAGTTTGTGTGATTTTAGGTTTCTAAAGTTCCTTTCTTTGTGTGTTACAATATAAAGAGTACACATACAAACATCACATATAATAGAGTACTGTACAACAAAGTATAACCATCCTACCTATGAAGACTATCGTCTTGCTGTCGCGCATATTGCCTTGCAGGTCCAAAGGTACTGGTGGTGACAATTGTTTTAAAAAAAGATACACAATATCAAGAAACAACAGAGAAAACAACAAAATAAAAAGCACAGCCAGCTACTGGGGCACTGAAAAATACACTAAGAAGATTACACAGTCAGTGAACTATGATAAATACAACTCAAAAAGTAATAGCCTAGAACCTAGCAAATGGTATGTTCAAACTTATCATTAAATTAAAAATTCATATTTTATGCAGATGCCTGATTGGCAAGAGAAATAAAATTGTTGATGCAACTATTATGCAAACAATTAGCTGACATAAATTCTTCTGCTCAAAATTGTTGTGTTCAATTAGCTGACTTGGTTAGCATGCATTATATAAAACAAAGTTGGTAACACTATAAAGTTATTGAAACATTGACTTTATGGGTTTTGGAGGTGTAGAGAAGGTGTGTGAATTAAAAATGAATGACACATTAGGTAATGTGAATTATCAAACAGTTCAATTCTTTATAACAACAATATTCAAACAGCAGCATTTAGTTGTTTTTTCGTGTTATTTTTTGTCACGTGTCTTGGTATGGTTTCATTAGGGAAATAGGAAGGGTGGGGGGATTAAGATTTAGTTAAAATATTCTTCATGTTATTTTCAAAACATAAATATACTTATGATTGATTAAACAAAAAAATGCATACATAAAAATTGGGGAAGAAAAAAGGGAAGAACTAACTTTATTTCAAATGAAACCATATCTGCTAAAGGAAGCTCTCTTTTCATTATTTGTTTTAACATTTTTAACTTAATTATCAACTGTTACAGTTTTACTGTATATATTATAAATATCTCTGAGCAAACTTATTGACACACTGATCTTTAATCAAAAAGTTTTTCATGTAAAAATTAAATCTCTTTTTTTTTTTTAAAGTACACAGTTAAGCTGCAATTTGTAAATTTAATTATAAACTTAAAAGGGTATAGATATAAACAAAAAAGTTGGATAATGCCGTTTTTGTTGCTCACAGTAAAAAAAAGCTCTGAGCTTATATTTGTTGGCAGCGCTAAATAAATATACTTATTATTATTACTGTATGCCTAACTCAGGCATAATCTCAAAACTAATCTGCAGCCTTTCTCAACTATAGGCTCAATATTGGTAAAACAGTTATTTTTTCATAGACTTTTAAATTGATTGCTTTATCAAAAGCTATAAAAATATCGTATCACTTTGCTATTTCACTGCCACTTCAAGAATGCAGCAGCCAGTAATCTGGTCACAGTGAAGATTCAATATCATAAAGTTTAAACATAATGTTTGGCATTCTCTTCTACTTTTCTATAAATTTGTTTTAGGTCAAAGTAAATTCAGGAAACTAATTCATTTCAAAGAAAATTTCTTTGCTTGAATCTCAATGGAAAAAAGAACTAATTTAACTAAATAGTTTTGTTTTTTCTTTCATTTTGAATAAAATAAAATTTTAGGAAATTGAACTAACTAAACCTAAACAAATTCCACTCCCTTCACCAGCTGACCTAAACAAAAAAAAACAGAAACTAAATAGACTACTTAAAGAGGTCAGGATCTAATGGGAAAAAACTATCAGACTGCCTTCACCATTGGATTCCTCAATCTTACAAAAGTCAAAGTAACTTAACACACTTAGTGAAGATTTGGACTTATGCCTAATAGTTATGAAAAAAAAAACAGGGTGACATTCTTCAATCGAGAAAAAAAAAAGGAAACTTTCAAGGATTTCAAACTTGGTAGAAATTACCTTCCGAGTCTAGATCTTCTATCGGTACCATAAAAAACAAAAAAACAAAAACACAATTATTTAGGTCATTGATTGCTGTGTAGTAAGATGAAAGAAGTTATTTGACTATAAAACCAGCCTGGGCAGCTGGCATGCAAAAACTCAAGTCATATAATTGAAAACAAGGGTTGCTAATTGTGGGGCAATACAGTGTTATTTGCAAACATCTGTCGTCACATGTAAGTGTGAGTCATGGAGTCACACCCGTGGCTGGTTGTCAAGGGGTACGATAGACGTACAGACCCTTCATCAGTCTTACAAATTTATTTTTGTCCACTCTGCCTTTGGAATCTAGCGCTTGGCGTGGGGGGAAAATACCAGTGTCACAATCAAGCTGCTAGACTAATTGGCTTACAGCACACCGCGAATACACAACAATAGATATTTATGTATATCAACACACAAGTTTGAAGAAATAGTTTTACGTATAACACAAGTCTTTAATACTAGAAAATGTATGTATATATATCTGGATGAACTGGAAGAATTCAATAATAATGTAAACAATTCTATAAGGCGATAATGTCATACACAATGTTAACCATTGGTGAATATACTATGAAAACTTTCACTGCACAGTGAACGATATTAGTAATAATACGTGACTTCTGTATCACGGAGTAAACCACGTTTCTGTTCCACAGAACAAGCTCAACTAACTAAATCTGGGAAGATGGGGTCTTTAAATACACACGGGCAGTGAATTAATAGAACTAAATTAAACATGTGTCTAGAAGATAAATCTCTTTCTAAGGAAAGGGCGTGGGTATTTACCGAAGGGGTAGGGGAACAATTTACGGCTGAGACGTGTAGTATCACTATTAGCCTCCATTTTACAAGCAATAATTATCGGGAATTCCCAATGGGGCTTGTTAATGTATTTTTAAAGTAAATTAAAGCCATGGCATTGTTGTGGGCCAGAGGCGGAGAAATGGGGGGGGGGGCTGAGGCAAGAGAGAATACAAAGAAGACACGACATTGATTTACATGCGAAATCCCTATTCTAGCGACAACAAGTGATTAACTCTAACCTATCTTCCTTCCATTCATATCATTCAACCCTAGACTACGTGCTAAAGGCAGTGCCGTCTCACATCCATTCTCCATGACACCACACGGCCATGTCAACCTTCCTACGCTTGGCTGGGAAATACTATCTCTCCTTTTGTTAGAGCGGCGCTGTATAGTTTCTTTTTTCCTAATTAGCGATTAAAATGGCCGGAACGATCCAACTGGCCGGGTCTTTGTTATAGCGTTGCCGAGTATTTTTAAGGTTAAAACGGCCGAGCCGAGCTACATTGTTACACTAATAATAACTTCATTGATATGATGGTGCCTTGTTTATGGGCAAGATTTCAATCACATTTAATGACATCAAAACAAGCAGGCTAGAGACTGGAGACAGCAAACATTAACAAAGCTGTCAATAAAACTATCATGCAATGAAACCCTCATTAAGAAATGTTAAAATGGAATCTACCAATTAAAACTAAAATCTTCATCAATAAATAAGCTTGATCAAGATGCAAGAGAAATTTGTCATGTTTACTATTTCTTTAAGTATGCTTGATGTATTACTTGATGATACTATTGAAAAATAAATTTAAAAAATATTTTCCATCTTTAACGAGCGACATATTTTTTTAAAAAAGCCTTTTTCAATAGTTTCTTTTACTATTAAACTGGATAATCTGAATGGGCCTTCTTTATTTTTTTTACATTGTTTTTTTTTGTGTCCAACAAGCACTACATGTGTGCTTGAATTAAATACAATTATAATAAAAATTGTTTATGAGTATACAGTTTACAGAAACTGCCATGCAGAGAAAAGAATCAAAAGCCAAATAGTCTGAACAAAGCACAGTGAAAGAAACAAAAATATAATTATGATGCTTTGGTAGTTAAAAGATTTTAATAGCTTTTTGCATTGCAAAATTGTGACCCTCCACGACGAAATGAGTCGCTTCTCACCTGATGGCCATTTTGAGATTTTTATCGATTCCTATATATCTTTTAATTCTGAGTACAATGGTGAAAACCGATTGAAAATCGGGCAGTAACTTTTTTAGTTATGAATATTTTATCGGAGCCACTATCCAAGACCTGATTTTGAGAAAAAATGATTTTACTTAATAAATTTTTCGGGCTAAGAATTTCCTTAGCAACCATTAATGGATTTTGATGAAATTAGGCACACTTGTTAAACACTTTATACGCAAGATATGTGGCAAATTTGAAAAGAAAATGTTATATACTGTTTTTGTTATGCGTAAAAAACGAAAAGATAAAAATTTAGATTTTAGTTAAAAAAATAGTATTTAGGTGTATTAGTAGGTACCACAAACTGATTTTTCAAAATGGTTTTACAGCTTTCATTTTGATGATTTAGTGAGATCTAATGATTCTAAGAATGTGGATACCAAATTTGTTCATATATCCCCCATAGTTATTTAAATATGATTTTTAAAAAATCTTGATATTCTGTTGTTTTTTTTAAACACAGTATAAAGTACCATTTTTGCAAAGCCATATCTGTAGAAGTAAATGACTTAAACACAATCACTTGCACTCATTACAATCTCATATACATAGAGAACAAACTCAATTTTTTGTCATGGGTTAAAATTGTAACATTTTAAACTTTTATTGAAATGAAAATGGTGTTTTGTCAAGTTTGGAAATGTTTCCAAAAGGCGGTAAAAATACACAATTTACTGAATTTTCAAACTTCTACCACCCCACTTCTTTTCTGGAATACTTCCTGTATCTTTCCAGGCCCTGAATCTTTTCTGGACATTGGTCAGCTTGTTTTGGCTAATTCTGAAACATTAAAAAATACATTAAAATTAAAATAACATTGGTTTTAATAATGATTTTTACTACCTGGTATCCAAAATGTTTTTAACATTAAATCAAATGTGTTTTACTTTTTGAGCATCACAGTTAAAAAAATATCAATCATCCACATGACTTACCCATATATAAACTTGAATGCCTCCCTGCAAACATTCTTGTTATTGACTGTGTAGGTGGTTCTCTCCAACTTTCTTACTTTTCGTCGACAAGAATTATCAATTAAATTGTCAACTCACTGCTGTTTATAGAGCTACCAGCCAGTATGCCTATCATGTCCATTTCAGCTGAAGAGATATAATATAAACTTTCTATAGTCTTTAAATAACATAGCTTACATCTGTTCATTCTATGACATAATATTTAGGCAACTGCACATAAGCCTAAAGTCTAGCTCTAAGTAATTCATTTAGTATTAGTAACTGTTTAAATAGTAGGCTAGTAGTAATATAAGCGTAGTGGTTTAGGCGTAGTAAATTTATTAATACTATTACTATTAGGCCTAAATTAGCCTATTTTTTATTGTTTAATATCTATAATAGTTATAGTTATAAGTGTTAGCATAATCAATTCCATAGGCCTAGCCCTAAAATATTAGGAATAACACTTAAAGGCTGAATAATATATTTACCTTCTGTTAATTCCTGCATGTCCAGCCTTCACCCTAAAATCTCATCAGTCATCAGCTGTGAACTGTCCAATGCACCCTTTTTTTTATTGAGATCGAGGCAGAGCTATATTATGCGATGAAATTAGCGAGCACCGGCAATCAAAAAATGCCACCTTATTCTTTTCTTCGTGCGGCTGCATAACGCCACTATAGCTTTGATTGTTTATAGAAACATCTTCGATCAAAGGTGGGTCGTTTTCTTCTTCATCACTAGATTCAAGTTGATAAAGTGTAGGCCTACACAGAGCAAATGCATTTTCTTCGTCGTCACTCGCTTCAGACTCACCACTAGAGTTAGATCCGTCAGTGTCATCAAATGCTGGTGTTGTAAAATACTCTTGTATAATATTTTCAACACTTTCCAAATCTTTTTCATCATTAATATTTCCATTTCTTGCCGAATTAAGTGCTTTAGCGATAGTAGTTTTTTTCGTAATGGAAGCAGCCATGTTGAAAAGTTAAGCATAAACACTCGCTCGGGTTGGTTAGAAAAAGTCACGTGCTAGTATCGTTCAATGAAAAACGGCTTTCCCTTCCTAGTGACGGCATTATTTACATTTTTTCCCGAAAACACCTTTATTAATTTAAGCCTTTTGGTTGGTTGATATTTTTAAAGTATACGTGTACGCTAGACAATAATAATAAAAGGGAGAATTCTCTTTCCAATGATGCCAAACATGGCGAGTTAGCTCGAAAGGATTATGAAGAAAAGAGCGTTCAAAATATGCTCAATTTTACGCAGATTTCACATGAAATTCATACAGGGTTTTATGTTTAAAATAATTTTTAAATAAGTTATAGTTTTAATTTAAAAAAACCAATATTACTGATGTGTGAAGAAATGAATAAATAATTAGAAATAATCGAAATCCCAAAATCGATCCTTTTCACCCCAAACACATATTTTTGACTCTAGCTCAAAATAGGCCGAGGTGAGAAGCGACTCATTTCGTCGTGGAGGGTCACAATTGACTCTGATGAAAAGTCAACATTAAAAATATAGATAATAAGATCTTTTAACAAAATAGTCTACAATGTCTAAGACGTAGTTTTAATTTAGTGAAATGTTTTTGTTTTTTCAACTTTTACAATTGTAAATTTAACTTGAAACAGTTCTAGTCTGTGTATATCAAATCATTACTTTATTAACATTATGATTCCATGATACATTTTCTTTTCTTATTAACCCTATGTACTTGATATCTTTATTTTCAACTGCAACTTTCCCAGAGAAACAAAAACATAGCAAACATGGTGTCAATGAAATCTCTTCAGTGTATAGCAATAACAACAGCATCTTTTAGGTAACTTACGAATGTTTTCCAGAATGGATTGTCTGTTGGTTGCGCGCCGTTCCATGGTCATACCTTCATTGGCCTTTTGAC
The DNA here is from genome assembly GCA_949126835.1 of Anisus vortex. Lineage (NCBI taxonomy): Eukaryota > Metazoa > Mollusca > Gastropoda > Planorbidae > Anisus > Anisus vortex. Next base: position 23,043,662 of record OX421499.1, read on the forward strand.
ACTTCTCATTGAAAAACTGTCTCAGAGTCAGCACCATGAAAAATGTGTAGATGCACTGAAGATTTCAAATATTAAATACACACATTAATAACGTCATCATAGCTACTAATATCATTAACATAATAAGCTGCTCATACATTAAGCACATGAAAAGATACGCTTATTTTCACTGTATATGCATTATCATAGACCTGCAGTGCTAAGTTGAGTCCTGGATCAGTGAACCTTTTCAATCCTATTTCATCAAGCTTGTAGCTGCCTGCATCTTTGGGTAGCTCATTATCCAGGTCCATACTAAAGACATACTGGGCCACAAGCAAGGCCTCTGCATACAGGAGAACGAATGGTGATGTTCTCAAGCACCAGGCTCTTGAGTTGGGCAACATCCAAAGAAGGCATGCAGTCAGGAGGAAAACAAAAGTCAGCCAGGAATGGTAGGTGATGCTCCATGCCTAGAAAAGCAAATATTTTTAATGGCATTTTAAAACATTATATCTTTTTGCAAAATATTTGATCTGGCTTTCATTTTCTGAGTAGAAAAATAAAGATAGACTAGGTTAAAAGTCCCCATATCCAACCTAACCAAGATCCTTTACCCAGTTTGCCAGTGATAACGTTAAGATATATGCAGTACGCAATTATGTATTTTTTCATTACTTTTTAGCTATTGACAAGTCTTAACGATTATGCATGCATAAAAGGTCTCAAAGAAGAACATTTCTGGTCTTATTTGATAATTTTCTTCAAAACATGTCTGTGTGCTACGTTACTGGTTGTACGAAAATATGTATAGAATAAAATTTTATTTCATTTCCAAAAGATGGCGCCAAAAGAAAACGATGGATTGTGAATGTCAGATTTGAAGAATCACCTATTTATAATCCCAAACTAATTTCTTGATGCAATAGAATTTTTGTGTTGTTGTTTTTTATAAATCTCCGCATTGTGTTTTTTATTTACCAAGGATGCAACTCTTGACTAACTTATTTTAAAAACAAAAGCTAAATTTAACCAAACGCGACTAACACTTTGAGTATTAATTATCGCAGACTCAATTTTGATGTTAAAAACGGATTCCTCATAACTAATCTTGTAGAAAATGGCGGTAAATTTCACCGGAAGTTCACGATCATTACAGTTCAAAAAGTCACACCTCATTAAGACTTGTCAATAGTTTGACCCAAATAAGTGTATAAACAACCTTACCTTTAAGTTAAACTATTAACCATAACCTTTTATTATCACCATGTTTTACTCTGTGATAAATGTCTTTACTAAGCCATCAAATACGAATACAAATTTAGTTTTTTTACAGCTCTTGACACTTGATGTTGGCAGAAAATATGGCTTCATACCAATAATTTTAATTGTCCCATAGGATGACTTTAGACGATTTCATTGGACAATGTGTTAGAATTCTGTTAGGAATAGACAGCTCTGCTGGGTACCTGACACTAGCTGGACGTGAGTAAAGGTGGATGTCATTGTACTAGTCAAAGAGCCAACATACATGTTTCTATGGTCCTATAGACCAACATAGTCTTTTATAAAAGGGAGATAATTGTGGACAATCATTTTGAACCCTATCAGCAAGCAAGATGTAGTTGTACAGAGGATTGTTCAGCCGACATAGCATTTAGACAATGGACTTCCTATGCTGATGGCAAATACCACAAATCTAGCAACACCATTTCCCGTCTTTGCAAGATGTAGCTTTTATAGACAATCTGCACTGAGTGTTATCTTAGGAGAATTAGTGTTGAACGTTTTTGACCACAAATAACAATACATGGAAAAATACGCTTAATTAACTTTGCCAAAAACTGTCTTAAATTGTTTTCATCGGGACACGGAAAAGAAATTATGTTTGGTTATATTCAGGGGCAAAAATTATTTTTTTATAAACTGTTTTATTATTCCAATTTGTATTAAACTTGCTAAAAACTTTTTGGGTAAATGTTTGTCAAATGTAACTTCCCCCCCCTCCCCCCCCCCCCAATCCTGGAAAAAATCCTGGGTTCACTCCTAGTTGTATTAATAATATTTTAATTACGGTAGGCTTATTTTAAGAATTTATTTTTGTTTTTCAATTTAAAGGATTATTATGCATGACTGCTAAATGGTTTACCCTCAAATCGTACTTGCTATTGAATTATAGTATGGCTACATTTTTATGGGTGTCCTAGAGTCTACCCAGCTCTGATGGGTGCCTATAATTAGTTGGGGCAAAGTAAATGCGGCTGGGCATTGTTCTTGCCACACATTAATCCCTAGTATGCAGCGGCCACAGAAACTTCTAAACACTGCTTCACAGGTCCTATAGATCAAAATGTGATACTTATTTTTTTCAAATTTTTATCTGACAAAAAAATAAAATAACCCACCATCATGGCGATGAGAGACAGGACGTAGCTCTGCTTCAGGATGAGGAAGACAACTGACACCCATGGCCTACGCTTGCCTCTTTCATCGGCGGATGCGAGGGAGCTCTTTTTGCGCTCCAGTTCATTTGTTTCTGCAACGCCCCCGTACCGACCTCCAAGAGGCTCCTCATTCTCCACCAGACGCTAGTTGAGGAAAAATTTTCAATTTCATTTTCTGTCATCAAAACTAAATAATAGACAAAGCTTGAGTAAAAATGCTAAAGAGGAAAAAGAGACAAAAAAAAAACAATTTTGTTCCTTTTTTTTTTGTTGTTGTTGAAAAAATTAATTTTAAATTACATTTAATATATAATCTAAAATATAGCAATAAATAAGTTCAAACAGAGATAATTTTATATATGAAGTGTTCAGATTCATTAGTAATTGTATTTTTAAATAGATTTTAAATAGATTGAGAAGAAAAGATTGCAATATTAGATACACAAGTATGCATAGAATTTTATAGATTAATATAAATATAATAATAATAATTTTGTTAAATACTTACTTACAGTAAATTATTTAAATATCATTATTATATACAACAATTTCAATCTCATTTATCTTGCTGCTAAAAAAAACAATTGAAGTTTGCAGGAGAATCAAATCAACAACAAAGAAATTTTTAGAGTTAATAGTAAAAATTTAGTTGTTGCCCTCTGGTTTACATAAGATCCAACTATACTTAATATATTACCGGAAAATACTTTATCACCGCTTAAGGCTAAAGTTTATAACGGCATGGGTAGTTACAGTGTATTTGAATATTATTTTAGCCAGTACGGAGAACTGGGCACCTTTGCTAGTACTTTATATATCTTGCAGCTTACCAGAAAGGTGAAGGGAGTGGACTACTAAAATTAATTTCTTTTCAAGTCGCAAGGTCCTTCTATAGATTAATGTCATGTGAATGTGTTGTATATTCCACTCACAAACCAACTACGCTGACGCCAAGTATACAGTACCTTGATCATCTGAACCAGAGTTATAGGAGAACCCGTGCAAATCATTTACATATGGCTATAGGGTATTTAACTTTATACAAAAGAAAAAGACAAAATAGGCTCCTCGCCAAATGTTTTCATCTTGCTGTAGATACTTGTAACAAGGCCTATACAATATATCTACACAGCTTTAGAAACAAATACTTTAAAATAAATATGGCTAGTGGTGGGTCAGAATATAGCAAACACACACACTGAGAAACCACTTCAAGCAAACTGAAAAGGCGTGTCAACAGCTTTCCTGTGTTGTTGTATAGTTTTTAGAAGAACTCTCTCTATATGTCAAGCGTGGTAGAAAATAAACAAACAATAACAATGCTGTCAAGACCTAACTAAAACTATTCTCATCTCTGTTCAGTGTTAAAACAAGAAATACATTCACAATTAAGAATGACTAATGTTTTTTTATTTCAGATTTTTCAATTAAAAACTATTCAAAACAAATTTTTCATATGTATTCAATTCAATAATAATAAAGAGGCTTACTCTACTCATAGAGAAATGTCTGAAATCTAACACAAACACTAAACAGATTAAGTTCAGCTCTTTGGCATGCAAACTAATCTTATACAGTTTTTTTTGTAGAGATTGGCTTGGGTCACATTTTTGTAATCCCCAATTATTTTGTATTTTTTATATAAATGTCTATGGTTTATGAAAATAGTGACATCAAAGAAATTGAAAAGATAAAGAAATAGACCATTGAAAAGATAAAGAAATAGACCTGTTTCCATGTGTCTGCAAAAGGTTATAATAATTTAACTAAAATACTGTATGATAAAAAGAGATCTAGATTAGTTCTGTACAAAGTTAAGATAATTGGAGGCTCATTTCAAGCCATACATGCAGTTAACATGCTAGTGAAAACTAGTTAGTACAAGACTTGTCATGCTGAAGAATATATTTTCATGCAGGCTGTAAAAGAGAATTGTTATTAGGCACATATTACATTTTGAATTTGTGTGGTCTTAAATGCTGTGTTCTCATGAACAGAAAACAGATTGGCACACTTACTGGAACATTACGTCAACAAATATTTTATCAATATAAACAGCTTGTTTACAATTAGGTAGTAATGACATCATAACTCAGCAAGAGTGAGTTTACTTAAACAAAATCATAATGACATAGCATATTGAAATTGAGTTGAAATGCCATTAGGAGAGAACATGTTTCTGGAAAGATTTATAAAAAAAAAACTATAGTTAAAACATGCCATAGTTTCTGGCATTCCATGCATTACCATGCATAACTCCATGCCACTTGAAGTAACAACTCAATTATTGCATTGAGAACAGAGAGGACTGATGGAACCCTTCATCATACCATAAATTACTTATACAAGTGGCTGTTTCTCTCAGAGATATTGCAAAGGCAACCACCAACCACCACTTCACAAAGAGAGCAACTTTAGTCATTCTTATAAGTGACTAGAGTGCCTCGTTGTGCCGCCTAGAAGGTAAAGGAGGTAATATCCATCATTTGTGGTCACACACAAGCAATAATTGCCCACACATATTTTTAAAACACACAATAAAGAAGCAGATATCAAGTTAATGCTAATAAGCATGACAGTATATCTAGTGATCTTCACCTCTGGAGTAGAAGGGCGGCCTGGCTGTGAAGGTAATTGGGTAAATATTGAAATTAAAAGAAAACAATTATTTACAATATGTACATTTTGAGGTTACATTTTTAAAAAAAATTAAAATCTAGAAAACTTACACCTAACACAGAACTTTATAAAATTACATTTGTATTTGTACCTTGATTTGTTGGAGAAAATTTGCATATCATACAAGATATACAGGCCTGGCTTTTGCCAACCATTCCTCAGAAAAGGCTATCCCACTAAATAAGGTTAATTTTTTTTTATTCATGTTAGCTTTAGCTCCATACCTATTATTGAAGTACAACAATACCTTTGGCATGCATATATTAAAGGGTCTACTTAAGATATAAGCTTCCTAAAAAGACAATGTTTTAAAAATGTGTCTATATACTTATAAAAAAATATATACCATATTTTCAATTTGTCTCAGCAGACAATGCAAGAGATTCTAGCCTAGTAGGCAAACTATTTTTTTAATTGTTTTAGATAAAGGTAATGTAATGTCAGTGAGATTAATTACAACATCAACATGCTGATGCTTAGAAAACACTGGATGTTCACCAGCAATGCTAGAGAAAACTATAGAAATATTATTTTTATCAACTTTAAAGCATGCAGAGACTTACCTTGGTCTTTACAATAATAAACAAAACCAAAAATGTAAAGTTTCATGTAGAAATGTGAGCTCTACAAAATGAAAACAGTGAAGACATGCACAGCAACAAAAAATATCAGACTGAAGCTGGCTAAATTTTTTTTCAATTTTTAACAACATTGAAAAAGCTTCTTGCCTATTCCATTAGCCTCGTGTAGGCTACAGTTTAACTGAGTTTCTTTCATCAGCTTTTTTTTTTTACTGTCAATTTCAGATCAATTTTTAAATAGAACAACACTGGACAATATGTTGTTGAAGGATTGAATCCCAATTACAATTTAACAAGAGTTAAAAATAAATGTTATTCATTTTTAAATGTTAGGAAGGAAAAAAGCTATCCTAGAAAAATTTAGCTCAATCATAGATCTATATCTAAATGAAGTCAAATTAAAATAAATAAAAATTGTAACAGAAATTTGAATGTGAAAAAAAAAAACAAAAAAAAAAACAAATTTCTTGTGACCAGTGCTTCAAATGTTTTTCAAGTAATTAAACATACATGCACAGGGCGCACAAATCTTCTCTTTGGAAGGAACAACTGTAAATTATAAGGTAAGATAAGATCCAATTTACTTAAATGATGGCAGCAAGTTTTTTTCTTGAAAGTTGTGAACTCACTAAATATCATGTCTTTAAAATAAAAATTAAAAAAACTTTATTACTTTCATAAACTTTAAAACTTTATACTGACATATTGCCAAATGAAATTGTCAAACATAGCTAGTTGGTGAGACTAACACATTTTTTTTTTTCAAAATATGAATACAAGGACCACATTATTACTCTCATTTTAACAAAGAGAACTAGATTTATATAATTTGAAATTTGCTATTTTCTTACTACATTATTGTAACCAAAAGAACAAAAGTATTAACTTTAAAGAGATCCCTTTACAAATGTCTAGAGTAGCAGATTTAAATACAGACAAAAATAGACTAAAACATACTATAGTCATGAACTTTTGAACTTTTAGAAAGGTGATTTCTGGATAAAGAAAATGCTTCAGGAATTATTTAGCAATGAATAACATAGAAGCTTAGAAGTAAAAAAAATATAATCTAAAGATGCTCTTTTCCTTTTCCATATGCAAGGACAAATTCATGTAAGTTATGTCGTCCAAAGTAGCATTTACAACAACTTAACATCTTTTACAAGCCTTATCAAACTGCAAGACTGAACTTAAACCATGGATAACGGTACCGTGTAATGATATTCTGTTCATAAAATGCCTTGGTAAGGATAAGACATGAACATTTATTATTAATGACTTTTATTTTCTACAACTGGAATTTAGAGCACTACACAAAAACAGATGAAAATTCTTCTTTTAAAGAAGTACATAGCTCAAGTCAGTTTGAACCTATTAACTGAAATTAAATTTGAAAAAAAGAGTAAAAATATAACTTCTATACCGATACTATTGAAAACATAAAAATGTAAAAAGCTGGTGTTATTGTATAGAATAAAGACTACATAATATAACAAAAAATCAAGCTTAAAAAAAAAACTACAACAGTGTTACTGGGCACCAAAAGAAAAGTTATTGGAAAAAAAAACACAACAAAGACACACAAAATTAGCTGTACAAATATATAGCTTTCTATCTAAGCTTTAGACTAGTTATTTATTAACATGCATACATAAAAAAAAAGTCGAGTAAACGTTTAGAGGCCTTGTTAGTTGTCTAAATTTGTATTTAAAAAAAACCTAGCACTATATTGTGAGTGACAATAGCACGATGTCTACAACGGCAAGACACCAGTCTACAATGGCAAGATAAGAGATATAAGAAAATTACAGAAACAGACTACAGATGCAAAAAAATAATAATTGTCAGTTAAAGCTCATCAACCTCACCTCGTCTTCACCTGGGTCCATTTCTCCAGTGAATGATCCAGTAAACACCATACTCCCTGTCTGTGTGTTATAAGATGAGGCAAAAGAGTTTTTTTTTTTTAAAAAAAGGACGACCAGTAGGAATAATTGCAAAGACACACACACACACAATGAAACCCACTGAAACTTTAACACAAAATAATTCTATCTGCCTGAGTTGCATTCCTCACAGTTCATCAGTGGTTTGGGACAGAAAGATAAAACCAAGAAATAAAACTAAAAATCAAGGGTGTGATGTAAGTTAAATTAAAATTATTAGTCTAAGTATTTTGTAAACTATGTTCTGTATTTGTATTTCATTTTTATCAAATTTTTTGGTGTCTATTTTCTAGTAAAGACATTTCTGTCTCTCTCTCTTTAGTTTTAGTTGTGACTGTGGTTTTTACAGAAATGTCAGGTGGGGGAGGAGGGGAGCCCTGATAAAAAAAAAAGTCAAGTATCCTGTCAGACCAACTTGATCCATGGGGCTGTTGAAGCAGTATACACCAGTTACTGTGACCATTGCTTACTAGAGGATTGTATGGCCAGCACAATGCTCAGCCGCCTTTACTTTAAACATCAGGTACCCATCAGAGATGGGTAGACTCAGCGACACCCTCCAGACCCTGGTGTATTTCAGATACTTCTATACGTAAATTTTCCAGTACGACACAAACAGCATCAAATTATGCTACAGATGATTATGCTACAGTCTATTGCTAACGATGTACCGGTAATAATGTTCCTTTCCAGCAAACAAAGGACATTCATAATAACAAATATGCCTGATAACTAAATGATTGACCAATTTTTTTAGCTGTACATATTATACACATTCATTAGTAAACAAACCTATGTTATACAAGACCATGATGCAGACCTAACTATTTCAAGGGAAATTAAATAATCAACAGCTAATTAATCTCAAGTATTTCTGAGTCAAACTATAAAGGTTTTAAAGTCTAGGACTTAAAGGCAGCAGTCATTATTTTTATTTTTTTACCTATATCTAAATATAGTGTAAGGGCTCAAGTCAAATGCTTTAGTGAAATGGGATTAGCTGATACTATCTAAACACCATCTTAGGCATTGGCATTTCAGATTATAAAAAGAAATAATGCATTTCATTGTACAAGCGTTACATTAAAAAACAACAACTTTACATTTTTAAAAAACTTTGACGGTATTATCATGTTTGAAAGTCATAAGAAGGAATTTACAAAAAACATAACAGCATTGAATCCTATTGACATAAACAGAAAAACAAATGAAATATCCCAGATCATGAAACAAAGCAGCCATGTCCTAGGAAGGATCACAGACGCCAATAATCGGCGCCTGTTCCTCAAGAACAAGAAGGCAGAAGCAGCAAAGCCTATGTTAAATGATAGCAAAAAGAAAGAAACATTCAAATATCAGATCTATAATTCTATCCCAATCATTGCATATCTAATGTATCCCAGGAGTCTCCTAAATTTAAGTTGAAAAGTAGTAGTACATGAATGAAAAAATTGCTTCAAGTTGCCAGATAGCTATTTGAATAAGAACTAAAATTGCAAAGAAAATAAAGTGTATGGTTTTTTAAAAAAAACAAGAAATGTTTTACAGATAAACTAAACAAAAACTCAAACATGAGCACAATAAAAAATTTTTTTTTTATACTATCATCTGCCAATCATAAGTGAGAGGGAGTACATACAATTAAAGTAGAAAAATAAATGAGCAGCAGAATAGAGCAGTTTAAATAAATAAAATGTGGCTGGAGAAATATTTTGGAATCGTTTCTAATGAAGAAAATTTCAACAAGGAAACAGAAAACAACACAAGATGTAAGTTTACTATTAGAACATCAATTTTAGTTACTTTGTACTCATAAAACTATATTTTGTTCATCTCTTGTTAACACTCTGTCCAATGATTTAGTAACATGCTACTTGTTGAGGGTATACACAGGGTGGTGGGCGGTTAACAAAACCAACCAAGGTGGTGAGGGGGTTAACAAAACCAATCAAAAAAAGATTGTTAGAGAAGACTGTTTTTTTTTAAATGGGCAAGATTAAAACCTGGGTGAAAGTATTATTATAAGACATAACCAGTCTGGCCTATAGGGTTGAAGAATTATATAAAAACAAAAATAAAACTTAATGAAATGCTAAAAGTCATTCTCAGTACTCTACCTCGCTGTCTATACAGCGCTTCGGCTCCTCCCACTGTGGACATGGTTTTAATTGTATTATACTTTGGCTAAATCAATCACTAACTCAATTTAAAAAAAAAAAATCTTTTTTTTTTTTTGAAACTATATAACAAATTAAGAACGACTTGATAATTTAAACAAAACATATCTGACAATGAAATCATACTTAAATACAAGGACAAAAAAAAATTGCTTTATTCTATTTCCAAAACCCAAAAAAAAAAAGGGATATGGCTAAAAAGAATGGTTTATTTTACTGGTACAACTATGCATTGAATTTTTGTTTAAATTTTGATTTATTGTTTTAAAACTAAAATTTTGGTAGTAAATGTAAGTGGATAGAGGATGTAAAATTAGAACATTCAAAATCATTTCCAAGTTAGGTTCACACAAAAAATCTAAGCCCAGTACCTCAGTGTCAAAATGTTGCTTCTCTTCACTCCAGTGAATCTGACAAGTGAGATAAGACAGAGGGAGATAAAAAACAAACAACTTTGAGACAAACGAACAGAGAAGTTTTAATTGAATAAATTGTATGCTAAACTGAACATAGTAGTTTCCCTTGGCAACAATCAGACAGTTTCATGGAATAAATAAAATTCACGGGATCATAAACAGCACTTATGAAATTCACTGCAAAAGCATATTCTTATTTCTTAAAATATATAAAAACCAATGTAAAAACTCAATAATTTCCTTGGATTGCAAACAACAGTCATGAAATGAACTTCCTCTATAATATATTCACTTTAGAGAGTATTGAAAGCGTGTCACTTGGATATATGTTTCATTTCTTGAGCTAGATGAAACCAGAGTCACCATGAACCCACACCAATACATATATGCCAGCAAAAGACTTTATGCAACAGTGACATAGAACAATTGATCCATACATTACCCTACATTCAATAATGTCTGCATTCAGATGTCAGCTTTACAATTATATCAACATCTAAATTTACTCTACCCAATACATAATGCTTTAAAAAAAAAGAACTGAGAGGAACTGTATCATAATGTCAAAAGGTTTTCTTTTCTGTCACTAATATGCACCTAATATGCATGGGACTATTTTGGAGGACAATACTTGGACATAACATGAACAATAACATAAACAAAAGGGAGGCTATGAATGAAAAAAACTAGAGAAAAAAAAGAAAATTGTTTTGAAGAGAAATATGTATCATATAAATAACAAATAACCAGGCAAAAAAGTGATTTTTAAAAAGGCTTAGATTGAATATATATCTTGAACTGAAACATAACATCCACAATAAGAGTTACGTAAAATAATAAAAAATGTACGTTGCCAAATATTTTATTTGCATTTGTCGACTGAGCCAAACAATGTTCCTTCTATCAAATTAGAGTTCAGGATTAGTTTTGTGCAAATTTCAAATTCACGTATTCAATTGAGGTCGGAGGCTGAGTGAGGGGAGGGGGCAAAAGAAGGGAGATAACTCAAGGCCTTTCACACACTTAAATACACACTAAACAAATAAAAACATAATATAAGCTTTCAATTATTATTGCCAAACTTCATCTTTCAAAAGTGATAACAACACTTCAAATTGCAGGTGAATGCCTTGCAAAAAAAAAAAAAAAAACATTTTAATTTCCTATTCGATACACAATGTGTTGAATATAGGTTGGTGCAAAGAGGCCATTAAAAAAAAAGGATTCATTGAGACAATCATCAGATGGCAATTAGTATCTGAAACTCAAGAAATTTACTAACAGAAACACACATACAGAGACATTAAGGCAATCTTGGACATTCAATATGATGCTGAAAAAACTTTCATTAAATGTAATTGTATATTTATGTAATGGAATGTTCTAGACAAATACACTGGTCACAGTAATTTGTTTACTTTTTAAAAAACCAAAAAATTTGAGAACATTTTAACAAATCTCTATTTTCATATAATTGTTTCAAAGTAGAACATTTTAGAATTAGTACTTTTATGTAATTTTTTTTTTACTACTGTAACTTATTCTTACAAAAATAAACAACTAATAGATGAATTTAGTATTATTTAAATCAAAAAAGGAGAGTGCTTTAATTTTTTCCTGAACCATATTACATGTATTTGATATTATGGACCATTACTTAATTAGAAATTTTTTTTTTCTTATGTTTACGCTTTATACTTTAACCTAGATTTGTTGTAAAAAATTTAAATGACAACATTTAAAGGCTGATGAACGATATTGAACAATATAACAAAAAAAAAATGGGAAATAAATTCTAGCCAACCTCAGTCTGATTCTGAAGGAATACCTGTCGCTCAGGATTTGATGGGATGTACGTGGAGGCTCTCAATTCCTCGTGATTCGACTAAAACATAGTATAGAAAAAAATACAATTAAGAAAAAATATGAAATGAAGCTATATATAATATTGTTTCATTTAACAAAAAAAATATATATATGGCATGTTTCTTATAGTTGTTTTTGTTTTAAAATATCAATTCAAATAGAAATAAATAGTATGAAAATCAACGGCAAATTATAGTGAGTTTAATGTCTAATGAAAAAACATTGACTGTTAGTAAAGATGCAATATTTGAATCAGCTTTTCACTATATTGACACTTTGACATAAATAGTTTAATGAAATTGAATTTATAAAAAGCTCAACACTAATTCTATATTTGTTACAGTTAGAAAGAGTAAAGTGAAACTTCAATTATTATTTTTTCATTCATCAAGCATCACTTTCAACATACTTGTGTAAACAAAACTTTTCTTGAAAAAAAATTTAAAAAAAGATATTTAAAAAAAACAACAACAGTTTCTCCTCACTCTGTGTTTGGTGCCAGTATGCCTGGAGTTTGTGGCCATGACCCAGTACAGTACCAGGAGTACACCAGGATTGAGGAAAACTGACCACCTCAAGTTGGGATGGAAGAATATTGTATTCACATTGCTGCAGTCTGTATAAATTATACCTGTGAATCCTAGTAGTCTAACAAAAAGGAAAAAAAATATATCAAGAAAATGTTTGACAAGTGTACAGCTTTACATAGAACAATATTATGATTGCAATAGATAATTTATACTGGCTGTAACCAAAAACAAAAACAGACAAATGATGAATTTTTTTTAAATGAAATGTAATGAAACACAAATTCTATATTTTTATTTTTTCCTGCATATGGTAACACTGAACTTTAATTTTAAAAAATGTTAGACAATTAGAAGAAAAAAACAAAACTAAAAAAGTATGCAAGTTGAACTGTTATTTTTATGAGAAAATGTGTGTAGAACGATTTATTTTCAAACGAAGACTTTAATTCTTAACTCAATAGCTACCATGGCATTTTCCCCCGTATGGCCAACCCGTTTTCATGACCTTCTTTTTTTACCTAGGCCCAACGCAATCAAAGCTTTTTTACAGCTTTTATTATGAATGAAGCCCTAAGTGTTACATATCAAAATAAGCAGAAATAAAAGCGTATCTAGAATATGCTAAAGGAACATTTTAAAATTCTAGAAAGTGTGAAAGTAAAGGTGAAAGTAAGAATGTTGTTTTAGAAGCAAAGACAAACAAATAAGAAATATTCAACTTACAGTCTAATATCTCCGAAAATAATAATCCGAATAAAAAAGAAACGTTACCATCCTATTCAGAATTCTATTAGAAAAACTCGCTTCAAATTTCATTAATTTTTGTTAACAAATAACAAAGATACACACAAAAAACTAAACACAAGTACAGTAACAATACTGAGGGAAAAAAATGGAAAATTAAAGCAGACATCGCAAAAAAATCACTTTTAAACACAAAAAACATGTTTTCCAGTTAATATTTACATTTGAAAAGAACAAATACGGAAAAAGACGATTCAAAACAAGGCAGTTAGTTTATTATTTCTAAATCTTGGATTGGATTTGGACAAAATAAAATAATAAGATTTTCTCTCCCAGTTTTTCGAAGTGTAGTAAACGACCTGTTTCAATGTCGGCGATGAAGAGTTCTAGCTTGTTTTCAAATGCCTGCCTGTTGCAGGGATAAGATTGTATTTCCAACGCCTTGCATTTTCACATTGAGCTGATTTAGATGTTCAGTCATGTCTACGAGATAATAGAACTTCAGGAGCCACTCAGTGTCAGCTAACTCGGGATGCTCGACATTCTTCATTTCAAGAAAAGTCAGGATTTCGCTCAGACAAGCCGCAAATCGGCTGAGCACCTTCCCTCTTGACAACCAACGCACGTTGCTGTGCAGAAGCAGACCAGGATAATTATTCCCAACCTCATCAAGCAGTGTTTTAAACTGGCGATCATTTAATGCTCGGGCAACAATAAAGTTGACTACCCGAACCACTAGCGACATCACCTCACCAAGCTGGTTGCCACACATCTGAGCACAAAGCGCCTCCTGGTGTAGGATGCAATGAAAGCTGATGATGCGTCTGTTTTCATGCTCACAAAGAAGAGCGACAAATCCTCTGTTTTTCCCCACCATGCACGGAGCACTATCAGTGCACTCCGAAACAAGTTTATCCATCGGTAGATTTTTTTCTTTAGCGAACTCAGTGAAGGACTCAAATAAATCCTGCCCTCTTGTTGTGCCTTTCATACACAGAACAGCAAGACTTTCCTCATGTAGTGTATCACCGACAACATACCTTGCGACCACGCTGAACTGGGATAAATTACTAACGTCTGTTGACTCATCCAAAGCGAGAGAGAAAAACGGTGCCACATTTATGTCCTTCACTTGCATTGCCTCAATTTGATTTGACATCATGATGCTACGATCGTGAACAGTTCTTGCCGACAGAGGCATGTCTTTTATCCGTTTAATTATTTTGTCCTTATCCGAAAAGTCATCAAAAAGTTCAGCGGCAACATCAAGCATGAATGCTTTGGCACACTCCCCATCTGTGAATGGCTTTCCGTTTCTCACAATAGCTAAAGCGCCAGCAAAGCTAGCCGCATTCCAGTCACTTTGTTGGTTCCAAACACGGAATTGCTGCTGACTAGCTTGCACTTTTGATAGCAGTTCTTGACATGCTTTCTTCCTGCTGTCTCCCGCAGGATATTTTGATGCAAATGTAGAATGGTGTGTCTCGAAGTGTCGCTTTACATTTGACCGTTTCATAGATGCAATTTTATTACTGCATATTAGACACATGGCAAAACACGTTCTCTCCACAAAGGCAAATTCCTCTGTCCATTCCTGCTTAAAAGTATGATACTCATCGTCTTTCTTTCTTTTAGCCATCTTGTCAAAAGGGTTTCTAAAATTAGTTAGCTGACAACGCGATTAAAACGAACGTTTACTTTCTGATCTCACGACAATCTGTTGTGCGAACAGCCGCTATTTTCAAAAGCAATATACGGCAGCCCCACTTAAACAAGGTCAGATTTAGACACAACTACATGTATTGTTGCCACTTTTCCAAAGAAATCAATGCGAATCGGCTTTCTTGTTTCTAGTTCTCGGAATTTTCGGTCATGTGAGGGAGTTAAGAGAAGGCTACTCTTGCAGCATCAAATGCATTTGAACGTAAGGCAATAATTATTTCCCTTTAATTACAAGGTCAGCGGAGTTTATCTCCTTTACCACTTCTGATGCTGAGCTGCCATAGACTTTAGTTCATTTGTAGAATGAAATATTGATATGTAATTAATATGTAGATCAAAGAAGTCTAAAGAAACCTTTTTTTTTAATAATCGAACATTTGTCTGCGAGCCAGATGCAACCATCAAAGAGCCACAGGTTCCCCACCCCTGCTGTAGGCCTATCTAGGTATGGTTTACAGTAGGCTGTAGGCCTACTAGGTCTAAGTAAACTTATAAAGTCTATTTATAGGCCTAGCTGATCCGAGTCTTACGGAACCGGGTTTCGTACCGCGATTTCGGAACCGCATTTTTTTTTGTTAACCCATGAATCCGGAACCAAAAGTAAATTAAATCTTGCGAATCCGGAGCCAAAAAATATTTAGCCCCGCGAATCCGGTTTTCCGGGATAATCCATGGTCCTATTTATAAATGTGATTTTTTTTAGAAACTTGATTTTCCGGGATTTTTGTATAAATTTCGGGACTTCCTGGTGAGAATATAAAAAAACGGGAGAATCCCGGAATAAACGGGAGGGTAGGCAGCTATGCTATTTGAAATTGTAAAAATTAGTATTAAGAAGAAAAACAAATGATTAATTTGGTCTGAAAATTTTCAATAGGAAACTCAAGAAAAACTGCAATAATTGACAAGGAACTCTGCAAACTAAATGTCACTAGGGATCAGACAGATATATAAAATCAAAAATCAATTGCAGTTCTTAGATTGAATTTCTTTCAAGTGCTGAGGACTCCTACCAAAATATGATGCAACAAAAAAGCAAACATTTTAAGGTTTTCAAAGTCAAACATGGTATACTGATTATATAGTAAGATCTTCAACTTGAGAAATCGTATTGGTTGGTTAAAACTTAAAAACTAAATGTTTACTATCTAGATCTAGTGTAAGCGCTCATAGTCTTATGAAAACCTTGAGATGTCACACAGAGCCCTAGGGTTCATCTGAACCCTGTTTGGGGAAACACTGATGTAAACTAACTAAACAAAAGAGAAAGTAGAGATTTACCTTGCTATCAAGGATTCGGGGGGTAACTGTTCTTGGAAAAATTGAAACTGGTACAGGTGAAGGAGGAGGATGTGGGAGCCTGTGTACACGAGTAGCACGCGCTGGAAATAGCTGAACTTTCTACCCATCGGCCTGTAGCATCCCCACAAGGTCATGATGACCAGAAATGTAATAAAGTATACCTGAGGAGACAAAAAAGGGTCATAATGAGGAGAATTTATTAATTAAACACACAAACAGAATGTCTTGGGGGGAAAAAAGGCTACGTTGTCATAATTCATTTTTTTCTCAAACTATTAAAGAGTGATGACAATTCAAACATCTGATCATAAAGCAGACAATGAAAAATAATAATATTGCTTAATTATGTTTTGTACATGGGGCATGGTAGCAGAGCTGCATCCATTTTGGGTACTTATCATTTTTGCCCCCAAAAAGTTCTTTCCCCAAAAGTAAAATATTAATGAGCATTTTAGTACAGCGATGTACTATGTATTCAAGAGTGATAATACCTGATCCAATTTTATCCGAATAAATATACATTTGGCCTTTTTTAAAAGTTTATAACCATTTTTCAGACCTTTGTGGCAATTTTTTAACACAACAAATTTACCATATCAGACATTAAAAAGTAAAAATGCTTTTAACAGTATCTTAACATCATGGCTTGGCTATCTAGATATTAAAGTACGGTGCGAAGAATTAAAGCAATCAGCCCGCAATGCGCTCTCAATAACGGAAGAAGAAAACAAAAAAGAAAGTGGCATAAATGTTCCACGTCCTGCTTCTTTATTTTTGGATTTTTACGGCGGATAAAACAAAATTTAAATGTTCTGACAATCAAGAGTTGTAAGGGTTTTGACGGAAGGTCAGAATGAGGGGTAAGAAATCTGTAAAACTCGGAAGGGTTGGCAGATCTTTAAAAAGCTATTACCTCTAACGATAAATAAGGGTGTAACGTTGCACCGCATTCTTTAGCAGAAGGTTTACTCGATTAAGAGTACCTAATTTTTTTTTAATGCTTTTTAAAACCAACCAATTACTGTTTTTTTTTTAAATGTGAAATTGTAATTGTTGTCAAGCAGGTGATCTCCTCCACTACGCCCTATGTAAAAGCCACCCAACATCACTAGTCAAGTGAAACCTCAAAGGCAAGCAAAAAAAGGCTTGTTTAGAAACAGCCTGTGATATGATGTATAATCTCATACAACAAAGACGGGATACATTTGGAATGAATTAGCAATTAAAACAAACCCTAAAATAACAAAGAAGGATTTTGTAAAAATCATTAATATGCATTTTCATATTTTTAAATGAAATTTTTCTAATTTACCCCAAAAACTATTATTAGCCATCAGACAATTTGTTTCACACGAACACAAGTGAAGTTAATAATATAAACTATTAAAAAATGTGTAAAATAATTTGTCGGGGTGGTGGATGGGGCTGAAAATTTCATAGCCAAGAGTTGTCATTGGAAATGATTCTGTGTGCCAGGTTTCAGTTCACCAGTTCAATAAGATGATGCCTGCCTGTACGTTACCCTATCTTTCTTCTCGAGTGGTATTTGGGCATAGAACGGGTTTCCTGAACAAACCAGGAAAACCAGCAACTTCACATTATTTAAAACACTGACCAAAATAAAGACTAGACTCAAACCATGGATACCCGTAGGACGCAACAAACTTCTGTATAGAAAGAGTGTCTGTAACAGATAAGATGGGTCATTTAACCATGCAACAATTATAAGTGATATTTTAGGACTCCATCAAACCAGGTTTTTAATTAATATGTAAATAGATGACCATCATTCATCAAGGTCTCTAGAGGTAAAAAGATGCAAAAATCTTTTATGATTTGCATTGAAAGCATACATTTTGAGCATTTTAAAGCACAGAAATCACATAATGAGAAGAAAGCACCAAGTAATTTGTATGTTACTATATCTAATCATGTTATTAAATATGATCATGAATGTTAAAAGCTAAAATGGTTACCCCTGCAAAAATTGAAGGCCAGATAACAGCAGCCACCAAGAGAGCAGCGTTGATGAACAGCTGGGTCACGATCTTCCAGTAAGCATGGGAATGCTTGGGCTTGACCTGAAGTATAATGGGCACCTCAGTTCCGCCAACAGTCGCCTGCCTGTTAATCCTTAGGGATGTCACTAGCGTCGCAATAGCCATTAGTAACACTGCCACATCTGGTACTATCAATCTGATTACTGCTGGTATACTGGCTTTATCCAACCTGTGAAGGGTAGATTTTAAATGCATCTTAGTTGTTTATTCATCTAGTATTAGTTTTTTTTCTGAAATACTAACTTTTACTAAACTTAAATTTGTCCAAAAACTGGTATGGTTATGGTTTATATTTAAATGAAAGCTTTTCCAAAAAATGAACTGTGGTATATTTTTTTCTAAAGATAAAAAATTACCAGAATTACACTTTTTGCTAATATTTAAATTTACGTTAATTAAAAAATATATGACCTGAAAATGGATTTTTAATGTGTTTTTAAATAAACAAATACAGTATATTGTACCTTTGAAAACCTATTTGGCGAACCAGGCTTTCCTTAACAGTACCTGCAAAGGTTTATAATATTAACATGAATGAAAAGTCACTTTAAGTATGTTTTTGGTTGTATCAAATAGCAAGAGCTCAGACAGCTTAAAGTTATTGAGGAAAATAATTATCCACATGTAGTATGGATCACATTTTACTATCTTACTTAATATTCTTTTTAAAATATTAGAGTAGACTCTAAAAAGAAAAAGTACACAAATTTGGCATAAACACTTTTATATCAAATAATAATTGCAAACATTATTTGTTTAAAAAAGCCAAATGAACATTGGACTTACAGTTGGTAAACATGCTGCCATAAGGAGCCTCATTTGATGCTATGGCTACTAGAGTCACATGAAAAATAATATGTCCCAGTATAGGCAGCATACTAATTGGTATTAACAGTTTGAGAAACAAGCCAGTAGCCCCTGAAAATAATGATAGAAATATAGGTTAATGGCAATGAGTTCTTTAGAAAGATTTAAATACCGGGTACTATATATATCATTTAGTTTTCACATTGTTTTCACACAAAAAAAAAGACATAAAGTAAACTTGCTTTTACAGACTACAGTGGCCATAGGCTAGTGAAGCAGTGTTAACTAGTTTCCAAGGTAATGGCAAACAAAGTAGATTGTGTGGCCAGTACAATGTTCAGCCACATTTACTTCTCCCCAACTAATGTCAGGAACCCATGTGATTTGGGTAGACTCATGGAAAAACCATCCAGAAATTGTAGTGTTTTCACTAGGACCTAATTGAGTAGACGATTTCCAGAGTAACTAATGCAGGTTTGGTTGTAATATTTGCCAAATCCAGACTGTGTGTAAATATGTGCTTTCTTACAATAGTAGTAGTAAGGATTTTGGCAAAACCAGGGCCGTCACAAGCCTATGTAGCGCCCCATGGCAAAAGTTTCAGCTACGCCTTTGCTTCCTGTAACTATTTTGTTTAGTGCTATATTTAGACTATATTTGCCGCACCCTCGAAGTGTCCCCCCCCCCCCCCGGGCATATGACCCCCCTTTGTGAGAGCACTGGGCAAAACTGACCAATTCTGAATTATGTAATGAAACACTTGACATTTATTACAATTTGCAATTTTATTATTTGTATCTTTTACAGCGCATATTATTTGCAGAGGCAAATATTCTGAACAACAAGAATGTACAAAGTGATTTCCGGTTAGGGCTTTGTTTTAAACCTAAACGTTTATATTGTGGCTACTGTTATTATAAAAACATCCCTGGAACAATTTCTTTTAAAGCTCTTAAGGAATTTTATGTTTTTAATGGGTACATTAATAAAAACTGAATATATTCAGTCTTTTCATAAAAAAAGCCAAATTTTTTAAATAAAGGTTTACTTATAGCTGGGTGAGGTTGAAGGTAGATTACCCTAATCCCTTTAATATTGATCTATGTACCTTCTATACATAAGCTCCATAACAACCAAAATTTCACAGATTTTCATATGTATACAAACAACAATATGTAATGGTAATGGTAATTTATATAGCGCTTCTATCCATGCTATTTTAGCATGCTCAGTGCGCTCTAGAAGACTATTAATCTGTGAGAGGTTTCACTGCTGCCGGTTAAGCGCATGTGATAACAACTCAATATTAACGTCATCTAGTCCCAAAACTCCTGTAGGGCGACAGGGATCTGCCGGTGGCGGGGCTCGAACCCGCGACGTGTCAAGTGGTTTTTTGGTTGACAGTCTGGTGAGCTAACCGCTAGGCCAGCCGGCTTCACTTATGATGTACACTTTTGAATCATTTACTATTTATATTTTCTTCTTTTTTTCTTTCAAATCAACCTGCAAAGTTTCATTCTGTTCACCCTAAAGGTGGTACACCATTCCAAAAAAGGTTTATTTTTGGGTGTTTTCTCCCTACGCATCAATGGTCCTCTACCCTGGTATATAGTTACGGACATATATTTTTCATATTATGGCCTATGCTCGATGAGGCTTGAAGTGTGTGTCCCCCACCACAGCAGGATGATAAAGAACAACTCTATGACGACTATACAAATGGCATAGTTTTTAGAGTACAGTCTGTGTGTCATACATATCCTCTTTCACAATCTCTGTGAAACTGAGGAGACACCCGACACCACTCCACTATTTGTCAGCCTCCCCCATAAAGTATATAGAAAGGTTTATTCATATTTATTTTTAAACAAACTCTACTTCATATTATAGGTATGTTGTTTTTAATGCAATAATATAAGTATTACTACACTGTATTCATAATTTCATTTACTTAACTTATAGATACTTTTTGCAATGAATTTTTAAAAATTGACAAACCTATCATAAAAAAACACTACTAAAATACAATTACATGTATCTACATAGCTAGGTGAAAAGGGAAAGGGAAGGGGGGGGGCGGTACAGCAACACCAAGGAAGGAAAATATTTTGCCTAGCACCATAGTCTAATAGAGGAGCATAATAATGATTGGGTCTTAGAGTGGATTTTGCTCTTTCTTCTTTCCACACTAAGGTTTACCCAAGAGATCTAATCTTACAGCTAACACACTGTGTAATTTTTATATAACCCATTGCCTCTACTCATTGATATTGATGTTTCTTTTCACAATGGGGCATGCTACTACTTCTAATTCCTTTTTCTTTTCTTCTTTTTGGCAACATGTGGACTGCACTTCAGAGAGGAGGGCAGCATGCTTAGACAGGGAACACACTTAATTACTAGGCATGTTATAGAGCATTTTTGGGGGGAGAGAGGGTTGTGTAGCCAGCACAATGCTGATCTCACCTTTAATATCGGCAACAGTTGGAGTAAAAATAGTCTGTGCATGCTAACTCACACATTATCATTACATCATATCACATTGTAAGTAACATTATTGTGAGTGAGGATTGTGTAGCCAGCACAATGCTGATCTCACATTTAGACCACTATCAGTAATGGTTGGAGAAAAAATACCTTGTGCATGCTAATGCACAGATACAGTGCATGTAACATTAATGTGAATGAGGATTGTGTGTCCAGAACAACGTTGGTCTACATTTCACCATCAGGGCTGTTATCTTCCAGAACCATCTTTGTAGCTTAGTGAACCAAATGACACCATGAGACCCCCTGGACTGACCTAGATTCAAAACGTTTTGTTTACCCCCCCCCCCCCCCCTTTTCCCCAGCCACCAAATATGCTTTATTTTTCTTTCTACTGTATATGCATAATATAATAATATATTACTATAATATTACTGCAAAAGAGGGCTTGACTATAATTTCTCAATGGAAGTTTTTTGGAGACATTTGCAATGCGCCTGTATGCTCTATTCCTATTATATTAAATTTTTTTTTTTTTGTAAAGTAAAGAATGTAAAGCTATTTATAGTGAACTCATTTTTCTTTGTCATGAATATATAATATACACATGTCTTTTTTTAAAGCATAAATGTCAACAACAACTTCTATCTCTTCTTTTTCTTTTTAACTCAATACAAATGACACAATATGAATATTTATTTTTGAATGTCCTCAATTTAATTTTTTCAATAGAAAGATTAAAGTGTCTCTTAGAAAGAAACCCATTTCCACCATCCTCGTTCAATCATCAACTATGTAAATATAATACAACTTGAGGGGCTAGCACCCCAAGCTATAAGGATATGTTAATGTTTGCAGTGTGACATTTAGCAGAATATTTTAAATAGTTGGTCAATGAAAAAGACCTTCAATACAAATAGCTACTCCATTAGCAGCTGCTATCGGGGATTCATTCATATACACATTTACATTCTGGGTTTTAAACACACTCTCGTATATGCCCAACCAGTAGAGGGGAGAAGCTAGTGACACACATCAGCATTACCAAACCATTGGAGATATAAAAAAATGTAGCTCTTAGAATATAATATTTAGAAAATATAACGTGTATGCTGTATGACAATAGACCGAAATGGTGACAGAAGACTTTTTATGTGGTGACTGAAGACCAGAGTGGTGACAGGTAATACTCCGGCACAAAATGTATAATGTACATGGACATACGAAAAATCCATAATGCTACTGATAACTTCAAGCGGGGATCTCTTCCTTACCAAAACAAAACATTCATTTACAAATATACCCTGAAACGATGAAAAAAGTAAAATGGGCAGGTGGGAACAAGTTCTTGATTTAGTATCTCCAACTAAAAGGCCCCCCCCTCCCTCTCTTTTTTTCCTTCCTCCCGTGATGCAATTTATCAATAATTCAGTCTCACTTATTGCTTCATCAATAAGTTATATCCCGACTGACAAATAAACAAACAACGGCAATAAAAAAAAAACAGCAACATAAAGAAACGTTGCGTACAAAGTATCGGTTGTCAAACACATGAATACACAAAATGGCCTTGTATTAAATGTCACGTTGGTGAGGTAAACGGGTCGACAATTAAGTGCGACATTCGTCAATTTCCCGTTAACGAGCGGAATGGTAACGGTTAAATGGGAGGAGGCTGATTATGTTTCCTCATTGTTTTGTTCATTAGTTCTTTTGTTGTTGTTTCGTTTATTTTACTTCATTATTCTAGAGGAAAATGAGAAGGAAGAAAAATAGTGTTTCGCAATATATGTGTGCATGTGGCGGCGCAGACAATAAAAATGATATGATTCATAGGCAACGAAGCCACCAACTGATTATATGACGTAAGTCAAATATACAAGTAGTAAACAAATTAAAAAAAATATATTAAAAAACAACAACAACGTGCAAGCCCACTGATACGATAGATCGGCAAGTGGATCGGCGAGTCAAACAAGTCCAGTGGGTTTTTGTAGGTTTGCTCATCGGCGGCCGCAAAACATGAGTTTAAAAAAACCCACAACACTAACAAAGCAACATGGAGTTATGATAGTACTTCGGCGTAACCGGTTTCGGTATTTCAAACAAAACAAAACTAAAGATAATGTTTCTGGCCGTAGACGTGTTCTACTAGATTAGGTGAAGATAAAGACGAAAGGGAGCGCTGAAAGAATAAAAACAATAATAGCTTTGAAAGTGGCGGTGGGATAAATTCTAAAAATAGGGTTGGGTAAGTGTAGTATGTGTGTATAGTAAAATTAAAGTAGGCCTATCCCGTATGACCAAATTGGTCCCATAGGGCCGGTGAAGGAGCGCTCACCAGTTTTTGTGTCCACGGCTTACTAGGGGATTGTATATAAATTCTAATAATAATAATATTTGTATATACGCTGCCAACAAACATAATGCAAGCTCAGAGCGCATAATAGATCTTATATTATATTGCTAGTTGATTAGTTGTTACCATGCACGCGTAAATCGTATTCGTGTGTACGCGACTAATTTAAACACTCGTTAATGGTAACCAATGACAAGAAACCCTTGACTGATATTGAAGACTTAATGGGCGAAAAATTTGAGATAATTAATTGGTAGACAGAGCTGGTTTAAAGTACCGATAACACGTGCAGTTGAGCGGGCCGACAAGTGCGTTTTAAGGCGCCTACGAAGATATTCCAAAACAAAGAGATGTGAAAATAATACACTGAATATGTTTTTCAATCAGATGGTCTTATTCCTATTTAGATTTATTAAATGTGGGGAAGGAAATAACTCTATGTTTACGATTGAAAAAACAAAAACAAATACATGTTCATGTTCGTACAGGGCGTTAAAGCCCCCTGCCTACTTTTCCAGAGTGGCACTAAGGAGAGCAAATGGGCGGTAATAATTGGGTGAGACTGCTTCAAAATAATCTATAAGTATTAAAACTAATATTGAAATTAAATCCACATATTTAGCTCAGTAAGAGAACTGAAAGTCCTACAACAGACAACAGTACTAAAACGTGACCTAATAGTCATCCATTTTTTTTTTAGATTCTTAACCTTGATTCTTGAATATGATGAATAGTTTCCGAGATATGTGGAAATAAATAAATAAATGTGCATAAGATAAGATTACTTTATTGATCCAAATAAATGGAAAGTTGACTTGATTACATAATTTCCGTCTGTCAGCATACTTAAAACAATATTAAAGAGCCATTTGTACTCAAGCACAACAGACATTCGCGCACACTATCATACCATTTATCATGCACTGAAACAATAGTTTGAGATTCGTCTTTATGAACTTTCAAGAATGCCTGGTTCTGATCTTGCAGTGCGACACGAAACAAGATACTCTTGTAACAGAGATAAAGATTTATGGTTTTATAGTGTTGATACATCTCTTCTATGATGTTTTAAGCAGGGTAAATTTTGGCAGCAAAACTATGCAGAATGCTTAAGTGGAACTATCTACTGCAGTTTCACTAATGAATTATGTCACTAATTGCTTTTATTGATTAAGAAATAGCCACATAATCAGATGCATAGCAAATTTTTAGAAGTAAAAGAATGATTGAAAACTTTGAAATATATGATAGAGTAAAAAGCTTAGGTCCTATAATGTCGAATAATGAAGAAACGATTACTTTAGTGATCCAAACAAATGGAAATTTGACTTGATTACAGAAATTACATAAATTCCGTCTTTCAGCATATTTAAAACAATATTAAAGAACCATTTGTACCCAAGCACAATAGACATTCACGCACATTATCATACCATTTATCATACTAGAAAAAGTATAATTTAAGAGTCAGGTATTGTATTTTCTGGCTGACTGGCGATTCTTTTGAAAGATTCTCACTGATAGTGGAACAAAAGATTCCTAAATCTCTCTGTTCTTGCCCTTATTGAAAGAAGCCGACCACTTCGATTAGATATGATGTAGCTGTCGTGAAGGATTTTTTCACCTTGAATTGAACAGATCTCCAAGAGCTGGTAGTTGTGTCTGTGTTGTACTTGTTTATTAGGCGGTCTATCCGGTGATTGTTCAATGTAGTGGCATTACCATACCAGCAGGTGATTGCGAAGGTGATGATGGTGGGAAGGTGATGATGCTACCAACAGTCGCCGAGTAAAAGAGATTCATTGTGGTTTTCTCTGTACGAAATATGTTTAGTTTACTAAGACAGACAAGTATTTTATTACAAAGGCCGAATGCTAAAAAAAAACAACGTTATGAGTTCAGATACAAAATAGAAAAAAAAGTCAAAACTAGAAATAAGAACTGGCATTTGTTTTTTTGCGCGCTAAACGATGACTTGAAACTTTTATTCGCTCACCAAAATAAAAATTCAGCCAAAATATGCTGATGAATATAGCATTACGAGGGTCGCTGTTGCGAAATAATTATTGGCTGACTTTTACCTAAGCCACGTCTGAGCCAGGCGTAATAAGCAACTGTATTACAAATTAGCATCAACGAATGAGAGATCGGATCGCCACCTGAGCCGCTCGAATGGCTGAATTGGCTCAACAAATAAATTTACCAACAGCCAGGCTAAAACTATCGTGTAACATACATGATCGCGGATCAGCTTCTGATGGGAGTAAAAGGTTTCAACTGATGACAACTGTTTACCCCCACCCCCCTCCCTCCCTCCAAACACACACACTTTTGTGACTTTTGATGAGCTACAATGAAACAAACGTGTGTGTTTGTGGGGGGGGGGGGCACAATATTTTTTTCTCTTTAAAAGTGAATAAAAACGGAGGTAAATAAAAAGGTAATTTAAATCATAAAATACAATCAGATATAAAACAATAGAATTAACCATAGCTCACAAATAAAAGGAGCCGACCGAGACCGATGGGGATATACAGGATTAAGTCAAGTCATAAAAAGTCATAAAAAACAACAACATATAATAACGATAACTGTCCAAAACAAATAATTTTATTACGATTATATATTATAATTTTTACGTTTTCTAGGTTGTAGGGTGTTAGTGGGCAATATTTGGTATAAAAATAAGTAATAAGCCAAAACAAGTATTTGACGAGAGCAAAATAATCCAGTACATAAGAATGAAAATAATTGGTTGGTGGGGGAGGAGGCTTTGTATAAAAGATTCCTTGTTTCTAATGAGGCTTTCAATTTCTCCCTGCTGGTAACGTAATTGATATTTGACACGTAACCTGAAATCGCTAAACCCCAAACAGTATCAGTGTAACAATACGCTGTCATGGTGGGGGCCCCCAGCTGGGCCCCCATAAGCAAATAAGATTCCATTATCTGATAGTAAGGAGCGCTTCTCCCATGCCGCTCAGCGTCCCGAGTCAAGGTGAACTGTGACGCAATACGCGCACTCAGTATTGTTGTAAGAAGTGGGCGGTGAGCGGGGGAATAGAGCGGTTAGGGGTAGGGGTAGATACCGTATAGGTGTGTTTTTTTTTTTTTTTACCATCTTTCCACTGTGCATGCAGCGCTCTACTGTAACACCATCGTGTACAGATATGTGCGAAAACATGCACGGAGAGCTATTCTGATTAGATCAAGCGATATTGTCTTAGTGAACTAGCTGTTCCAGGCTTTTTTCAAGACACTACAAGTTGAAAATACTCTCGTCCGTTATGCTACTAACGTAAACTACAGTCTACGCATCAACGCTTTAAGACATTTGATCTGGCCGAAGTACTGACTCGGTGTCACGCAAAGATACAATGACTTGGATATTTGTGTGTGTGTGTGTGTTTATTGTTTGTACTTTCACGGGTGAAACAGACCCTACTGTCGAGGTTGAAGTTCTCAAAAATATGCCCGGTGCGTTGTTTTAGTGCAGAGGTGTACATCATTTTTCGTTATTGGGACGTACAAGGAATTTGATAATACAATCTGGGGCATCACATTCTCAAGCTTTATTTATCTTATCAATACGGGGAATAATAATTATTAAAAAAAACTGCCGTTAGAAGCTCTGTGGAGGCCACACAAAACGGCCTAGCGGGTCATGTCTTGGTTCACGAGCCGGCTGTTGCACACCCGCGTTTTAAAATCCTAAACGTGTATACTTTTATCTATATTTTTTTCTGCAACAGAAAGTATCACACAAGTCAATAGACGTATTTTACTTTGAATTGGCCAGCGGACAATGCTAATGTTTAACTTATTCTTGTAATACAAATCAACATGTTATGTGTGCAGACTAAACATTGACACACATTTATTAACACGTGATTTCGCTTGTGACTTGTGTAACTACAGCGTCATCGTTGTTGTCGTAATGCATGTAATGAAGAACATGCGCAAATAGAGACAATCCGCTGATTAAACAACAACCCCGCAAAAAAAAGGCAACATCATGATGTATTTATTACAATGGACTTTCTAATGAGCGAAATAACATCGCTTATCTAAATATAGACGGTGATGACTAAACGACATATGGTGTCTCTCTAGTCAACATTTTATGGTGAGGACAACGCCAAATGTATCAAGTGCCGAGTTTCAACGAACTAAGTATACAATACTATGGAAGACGGCATTTAGGTTCATATAGAAAGAACCCAAGCCATGTTAACATGTAAAACGATAGGCCTAAAGTAAAGTACCCTTCGACAAAATTGATCGTAGGGCCGGTGAAGCAGCGTTCAACAGTTTCTGTGGCCATGGCATACTAGGTGATTGTGGGACCACCACAATGTAGAGCCGCCTCTACTTTACCCCAACTAAGGTCAGGTACCCATCAGAGCTGGGTCGACTAAATGACACAGCTTGAGTTCTTAAATTGAAAATGGTGCAACGTACATTCGACTAAATGACACAGCTTGAGTTCTTACATTGAAAATGGTGCAACGTACATTCGACTAAATGACACAGCTTGAGTTCTTAAATTGAAAATGGTGCAACGTACATTCGACTGAATGACACAGCTTGAGTTCTTACATTGAAAATGGTGCAACGTACATTCGACTGAATGACACAGCTTGAGTTCTTACATTGAAAATGGTGCAACGTACATTCGACTGACTGACACAGCTTGAGTTCTTACATTGAAAATGGTGCAACGTACATTCGACTGAATGACACAGCTTGAGTTCTTAAATTGAAAATGGTGCAACGTACATTCGACTGAATGACACAGCTTGAGTTCTTACATTGAAAATGGTGCAACGTACATTCGACTGAATGACACAGCTTGAGTTCTTACATTGAAAATGGTGCAACGTACATTCGACTGAATGACACAGCTTGAGTTCTTACATTGAAAATGGTGCAACGTACATTCGACTGAATGACACAGCTTGAGTTCTTACATTGAAAATGGTGCAACGTACATTCGACTGAATGACACAGCTTGAGTTGTTACATTGAAAATGGTGCAACGTACATTCGACTGAATGACACAGCTTGAGTTCTTACATTGAAAATGGTGCAACGTACATTCGACTGACTGACACAGCTTGAGTTCTTACATTGAAAATGGTGCAACGTACATTCGACTGAATGACACAGCTTGAGTTGTTACATTGAAAATGGTGCAACGTACATTCGACTGAATGACACAGCTTGAGTTGTTACATTGAAAATGGTGCAACGTACATTTGACTGAATGACACAGCTTGAGTTCTTACATTGAAAATGGTGCAACGTAAATGCAGTAAGGATCTATCACACTGCTGTTTACAACGTTTACAGTTTACACCTTACCCTGCGGTCGTCGGGCATGGTGGTCTCGCGGAAGCCGCGCCGTACCGAATGTCTCGGGTTCGAATCCGGGTTTACGCCAGGTTTGATTTTTTTTTTACGGGTCTGGGTCCCTGAGTCTACCCAGCTCTGATGGGTACCATACATTAGTTGGGGAAAGTAAAGTTCCGGCGGCTGGGCATTGTGCAAGTAACCAGTAACCCACCCTGTATGGCGTGGCCTAAGAAACTTATGAACGCTGCTTCATTTGCCCAAAAGACCTGAAAGGGATACTTTATCATAGGCACATTATTGTTTAAAAATAATAATTATTATTTGTATAGCGCTTGTTATCATGCTATTACATTTACCATGCTCCGTGCGATCTTGATATAAATTGCAATGTCAGATGTATGGGTATGTAAGACACACAGCCACTAGTTGAAGAGAAAGGTCTTTAAATCGTAAGAAAGAATTGTGAATAAATGTAGGCCTATGTTTCATACAAAATGTTTCTTTGTGATCAACATGAAACCATTTCAACTTTTACTTAGAGCTGGTTTAAGTAATTTGATCTATTTGCTGCCTATTCAAAGCTAAAACAGCTGTTGGGGCCCTTAAGAAATGGCTTAGACGGGCTCTTAACGTTAAATTCGTGCATCTACTTAGCGACCCAATGTTTTGCAACGTAACGTTTGATGCACTGTAGGTGTGCGTCCACGTGGAGATGGATAAGGTAGATGATAAGCATTCAATTTCCCACTTCAACTGAATTATTTCTCAACTACTTTTGATAATTTGGCTTCGCCGCAACAACCACAAGACATTATCCAACAACATCACACTCCCCCGTCTCCCCACCGTGGGGAACGACGCGAACGCCCCTCGTGATGTTTTCATTAAATTCTCAAGGTACACGCGCAACACACCAAGTACATGGCAACACACACAAAAAAAACTTATACATAAATACATATTATTATGCACACATAAGCCGCAGTACGACGCCCATCCACCACCCTCCCCCATTCCCCCTCCCACTGCGGGAACAGATGTAGCCACTACTGCATAACTCAATATTGTGCAAATATCTCGCTATTACACATACACCGACCGTGCGTCTAATAATAATAATAAAAAACTAAAAGAAAAAAAAGATAAGTAGATCTACATTATTGTGGAGGTTGAGGACTGCATGTGGGGATGGAATCACTTCTAATAAGATACGACAGGCCTGTCTAGTGACGATATGTAAAGTAACCCCTCTATAGATTTAAGCAAGGATTATATAATGGAGGCCTACAGCTTCCTGTGCAATATACGGAAGGAATAAAAAGACAATCGACAACTATTCAACAACCTTGAAACAATGTGATAAAAGAAAATATAGACAGGTAGTCCACATCTTTAGTTTTACTCCCATCAGTAATGTGGTGAAACGTTTTATTTTATTACCATCAGTATTCAGAGACGTGAGAAACAGAAAGGTTGGAAGAAGGGAAGGGAAGGCTGAGGAGAGATTAAACATGTCACACACATGGAGCAAAGAACACACCTTTCCCAACCCCCTCCCCAACCCCCCAAAAATTATATTGATACACAGAGCCTAATTGATTCTTTCATACGTGTGTAGCTCGTGGAGAGAGAGAGAGAGGGGGGGGGGGAGATGATGCGAGCAAAAACTCTCGCCTCGCTCTCCGTTTATTGCCCTTTATAACCAAATGTATGTGCTAACTTTTAGGACTTATTGAACTCATTAGACATAGCCAAAAAGGTCTATAGGTTTATTCAAGCAAAATACAATTTTCTCAAAAAAGTGCATGTTACTTTTTTTCTCTCCATATATGCCTGTACATAGTCTCCGTTTAGATGATAAAGGGCTAGTGAAGGAGCGTTCACCAATACGTACATAGGGATTGCTCGGCTAGTTTTAAAGCACAGCTGACTTTACATCCCCCAACCCCACCCCCAAATAATGTTAAGTCAAGTACACATCACAGCTGGCTAGACTCGGGGACAACCAACGCTCCAGTCACGGGGGAAGGGGGAGCGGGGAAACCATGGCTTCTAACAGGAGTCCTTCATAATGTCAATGTGAGCGCACTGCCGCTACACCAGCCTTTCAAATGTAAACGCCATAAAGTGAAGACGTGACCATTGATAAAGAAACGTTATCTTTTCCATATGATTGATTTTCTGTGAAGTGAAAGAGTGAACACTAACCATCAGTGCCCCATGGCATGCAAAGAGATTGTGTGGTCCGCGAAACACACGCCGCCTTTACTTTCCGGGTAACAAACCACAAAGATACATGGATAAATGGAGTAGCCTTGTGACCCTTAACCCCCACTCCGACAAAAAAACGAGATAGAGCTCCCATCGGCATCGTTCTGCCCTGTACTGATAAACGGTGCCGGTTCTTTGACTCCTGGCGCCTTGGGAAGACTGAACTTTGGCGACTTTTTTTTAAGAGTATGATTACAAACATTTTCACAAGGAGGAAAAAATCGAGTTACTGTTACCCTGAGCTACAAACTAAAACAAAAATTAGTAAATGGTCGAATGCTTCAGACGCGACTGCCAACACACAAAGTAGTAACACATTTTTTGCAGCATGCATTGCAAGTATGCAATGGGAAGCAGCGATTCCATTCATTCCACTCACTCACACACACTTACACAGAGTTGTAGGGCATACTACGCACAACATTCTTTATTTATCTCTGACTGCACTAAGAATAAGATAAGAAGAATTATAAGCAATAACGAAGTTTTAAAAAAATAAGGATAACTAACTAATTTGCTAACGGTTGGTTAACCGTTTTATCCCCGTACATCTCTGTTCAGAAGGCAGACATACAGATCTAGGACAGAAAAATAGGGTGGGAGAGGTTTCATTGTGTGGCAATACAACTGAGGGTGGACATAAGTTAACAAAATCCTAAACCTGGCTAGAACACGAATCTGTTACTACTGATTTACTCTGCAAACCTTAGTTGAAAGGCATTTTATTTTTTTTTATTTTTTTATATACATAGAGTCTACAGCCCGGAAATGCCTGGCCTGCTGGTTATATAATAACTAGTTTGCACCCCAAATACTATATATCTAGATATATAAAAAGCTGTGTGTGTGTTTAACCAATCAAAGTGGTGACCTTATTGCCTCATATTTTACCTTTGCATTTTGACTTAGCACATGCGTCCTCGATAGCTCAGTGGATAACGTATCGGACTGCCATGCGGTCGACCCGGGCCCACTAAGTCGATCTATAGTTTTGTTTAAAAAAAATAGATTGTAAATCCACGGACAACAACGTTTTTTTTTAAATAAAAGGACTTGCCTATTTTAACCCGATTACATTATTTATGTTTATATTACTTCCCTAAATGTCATCAGGAAAAAAATAATAATTTGTTAATTATTAGATCTAGACTCTACTAGTCTATAGCTTTCTGTTCATTGCAGTTTAAAATTTTTGTATCTGTAGCTTTTACAGCCCTGTCTACTCCCCCCCCCTCCCTCGGGCAAAGACGGGGAATTCATCTTGTTATAAACATGATAAGAACCAAGGAAATAAGTTGCTAAATTCTTGAAGGCCTATAGCTTCAATTGCTACTCATTATAAATCAAGCCTTCTAGTTCGTATGCTCTCATCATGTAGATCTAGCCCAAGCTTAATTTGTATCAGTTCAGTCGGAAAAGGGAATTACAATAGACTATGTAAACACAATACTGCTGGTTTAATCAGCTATTGATTATAAGTGGACCGCTGACAAGTTAAGCGTCCTGCCTTTGTGTTTTTTTTTTGTTAAATCTCCCCACATCCACCACCCCACATCAGCATTGTTATAACGAACCTTCAAAAAAAAAAAAAAGGGGGGGGGGGTAGAGAAGTTAAGGAAACACCGAGAGAAGACAGATGTCGCAATGAATTCAATCGGCTGCTCCATGCGGAAAAGTACGAGTACGAGACACTGGAAAACATCGATTGTATAATACTAGCTTCTGTTGCAATTTTCTTCAAGTATAGGCCTAATAGTCTCGAAAGAGTGTCAACGTTTGAATTTTAAACAAAAATGGGTGGTTGGCGGTTGGCCTGTGTTTTGTTTTCTTAGCGCCAACAACAAGTTTAATACACACATTAAAAAAAAATATATAAACTAGAGAACAGCTTTGTTATGATTTATCATTATAATTTATCATTATAATTACCGGGTAAGTTATTTATAACGTATGCAATTGCCTTCCCGTATCTAATCTTTCAGTTATGACTAAAGCGAGTGTGTGTTTTCATATGTGTCAATTGATCGAATGAGTGATTGGATAAAAGAAACAGTCCCTTTTTTTTTCTCTCTCTCTCTCTCGGATGCGCGCGTTAGCTTCAGCATGCAAGCGAGCGTTTATCGATCCGGGCGGACTTCATGTACACGATTTACCGACTCGTGACCAGGGGGCCCAACCGAGACACTCTCTGATTCGATCGACCGAGAAGCAGGTGCTTTGAAAGAAAGACAAAAAAAAATTGACACACACTCACACACACACACGCACGTGCCCTTGCTTCGCGGCATCGACGGTCCCCAAGGATTCAAAACAAAGCGCAGGCGCACGAATACTGGCAAGGAGATGTGTGGAGTCTGGTGAGAGCAGCCGCAGAGAAAAAAAAAAGAATTAAATGAGGGCGAAACAGTAACAGAGAAAGGCCGTGCACAGACAGGGGGAGGGGAGGGGGTCCTTGCTCATTTAATGTAGTACCGTTGAACGGTTTAGCGTGGCTAAAAGAAGGGGAATGGGGAGTGAAGTCGTGAGTAGGCTCCTACTTGGCCGTATGCCACACTTATGAACCCACAGGCTATACTATACAATAAGGTCATCTCAGACTGTGGCCTACAACCTGGGCCTGAATCACAGGATGATTGTTTAAAATGTTTACTGTATGTTTATATGTATGTATATATAATATATGTAATATAATAAAATGAATTCATTTTTACAGTCTGACTGTGTTCTAAGTAGGCTACGTGGTCACAAAAGCAAAGGTGCACCTTTTACAAACAAATGTAGCATAGGCCTATCTTGTAGCCCCCCCCCCACACACACACACATAAAAAAAGAAAAGAACTGCAATTCTATGGAACTTTTTCAAACTCAGACAAAAAATCGTGTTTGCTTTTGGAGTGGGAAAACTGGAAAGCTGTTTTGAAAGATTTTATTTTTTACAAACTTCCTTATACCAATAAATTCCATTAATACACTGTTGATACTAACAGCAAGATTAAGTGCATGAGCAATTTACAAAACTATCCACTATGTCTCTGTCAAATATTTTTTTATTACTGTTTTTGATACAAACAGTTGTTAAATTTGGATTCGATGCCATATTTGTTGTTTTTTCACGAGCCAAAATAAACAAAAGTGTCCTTTTTTAAATGCTAAAACAAAAAGGTATTCACACCAACTAAGTACAATGGCACAATGGGTGGGCCGCCAACAGTGTGTGATGTTGGCTTAACATCAAATTAAAGAAAAATAGCACCACCCAGCCCCCTGATAATTTCTAATAATAAACACCCTCCTTTATGTACTTTAACAAAATATAGGTGTGGAGATAAAGAAAAAAACAAATTTGGGTTTATATGATGTCCAGTGAAGCATAGTTAACCAGCAGTACTTCATGCAAGGAGATTGTTTGAACAGTCCAATGCCCAGTTGTATGTACCATCCCTTAACTTTTATAACATACTGGGGTCATTCAACAGACCTGCAGAAAGAAGTCTTGGCGTTCAACTGACTTTGAGCCTGAAAGCTTAGGAACATTAACCCAATGCTCTGCCACCAGACAACAACGCCACACATAGAGAGAAAAACTTTACTCATATATAATATTAAAAAAAAATTTTAAGGAAAAATTTCTGACCTTTCATTGTTATCCGTGTTGGAACAGCTAACAGTGGTGTTACTAGCAGGCATAACAGATACATGAAAGATAATCCATTAAAACGAACTATTGAAGCTGTGAAAAGAAAGTAATAATATAGTGCTGTTATATTATGTAAAACAAAAAACAACAAAAAAAATTAAAAAAAAAGAAAAACAATAACATTAAACTAGATTACTATATATTAAAAATGTAAAATAGAAATTGTCATTCAGAAAATTCAACACTTATATAAATAATTTCACTAAGTAACCTAAAAAGTAAAAAAAAAAATGCCAAAGATATTGGAAAGAAATTAGCTTACCTCCCAACAGAACAATGGGTAAAATTATCCTAAACTGCAAAAAGCAAATTATCCTTGCGGCTCTGTTAGCCATTTTTGTTTACTTTCTAGTATCTCTTCCTACAAGACTAAATTTACAGTTAGCCACTGTGGAAACAAAAAAAAAGAGAAAAAGTTTCTTGTGTTTAGTCCAACAATGAACAGGTGTGAAATAATAAATATATAAATCAATTATAACCAATTCCATATTAACAGAATTAACTAAAGTTAAGTTTTTAAAATAGGTCTAAAACTAAAATCATAATACCGAGAACTGACTCTAACACTAATAACAGTAATACTAAACTAAAATTGTAGGGCAAGCACAATGACCAGCACAATGACCAGACGCCTTTACTTTGCACTAACTAAAGTCAGGTACCCATCAGAGCTGGGTAGACTCAGGGACATCCTCCAGATGTGGGTACAAATCCTAGCCTCCATCAGGATTTGAACCCAGGACCTTGAACAGTCTTATGTTCTTTGACCAGGCTATTGCTCATTCACTACGTCACATATAGTAAATTTAGTATAATATATTGATCAGGGTATAATTGAATATATGTAAATATAGTGTATAGTGACAGTCTACTATTCTTTTTTTTTTATAGTAGATATTATTTTATGGGGCACGGTAGCCGAGCGGCAGCGCGTTTGACTGGCGAGCCGAAGGTCCCGGGTTCGAATCTTGGTGCAGGCTAGGATTTTTTCCCGGGTCTGGAGGGTGTACCTGAGTCTACCCAGCTCTGATGGGTACCTGACATTAGTTGGGGTAAAGTAAAGGCGGCTGTGCATAGTGCTGGCCACACAATCACCTAGTACGCCGTGGCCACAGAAACTGGTCAACGCTGCTTCATCGGACCTATGGATCAATTCAGTCCGACGGGTACTTTACTTTACTTAGATATTATTTTATAGAAGAGTAGTTATATTGTGGGCCCTTATAGTCTATAATAAAATAATGTGCATTTTAAATGTCATATAGGACTGCAGAAAAATTAACAAGAATAATTCCAATGCTAGAGGCTATAGTACTATAGTATTTATAGGTAATAGAATTTGGTAGGCCTACATATTTTTTATTTACTTATTAATAAATATGTATTGAGTAATCAAATTATTTCATTGAGTTGAATTTTTAAATAATAATTAATTTAGGCTATATTATATTAAATAAAAATAATAATTATTTTATGTCCAAGGACATTCATGACATTGGCATTACTTCTTTTAACATAAGTTCAATTTACTTTTTTTAATAAGCCATTGGCTTATAATTTGGGGACTATTTTTAAAAATATATTTGAGACTAAGACAGACGTCTAACAGTAGCCTACTTAGACTTAGTCACACTTAGTTGACTTAGTGTAGAGTTAGTGAAGCCGGCTGGTCCAGCGGTTAGTTCACCGGACTGTCAACCAAAAACCAATTGACAGGTCACAGGTTCTAGGCCTATCCCTGCCACCGACGGATCCCTGTCGCTCTGCAGGAGTTTTGGGCCTAGTGGATGTAATAATCTTCTACCTAGAAGGAACGTCTGTAAACTTATATATGATAAGATAAATAACTTAGATAGACTAAAGTCTTTATGACTTTAACTTTATTAATTTGTATTATAATAGGGTTATAGGCTATAGGTATATAGGCTTATTAATAGTATTAATAAAGATATTTAAGTCATAATATATAATATAATGATGTTCTGAAACTAGGGCTAGAGCTTAGTAGAGTGCTAGAGCCTAAGCCTAGGGCTAGGCCTAGAGTAGCCTAGAGGTAACTCCCAATTTTCATCGTAGGTCTACAGATGTTCTGTATAAGTAGGCTAGAGAATTTCTTTTAATTAATACTAGTTAAAAATATGTACCCTAAAAATAAAGTGTCACTAAACTAAGGACATAGCCTACATATTCAAACGCATAATGTTCAATACTGAATACTTCACGTCAGCCTCATCTGTCTTTTTAACTTTTTGTAAAAATATAAATAAATAGGGCCTACACTACAGTACAGGCTACAGGCCTGTAGGCCTACGCCAGTACGGCCTACGGGCCTACAGTAAATAATAATACAGTGATAGTCACTTCAGTCAGTGAGAACTTTAAAACTCCTCATCTAACTCTAGATCTAAATACATGATAAACTGCAAATATATAATGATACCCGATTCCTTACCAAAAAATCATGAATTCACATATCGTTTGTTGATAGGCAATTCTCTTGAAACGCTTTCTTGCTTTTAAAGTTTCACCACTGCAAAACAAAACTTTATGGAAGAATAATACCCGGTAGCAATCTTTTTTTTCCGCACACAGAGAACAGTAATCTCAGAAGCATAATATCCGGTTAGTCTAATATACATAAGTAGAAGAAAAACTCATAATTGTGTTGATCAACATTTATATAAATTAATTTGTAAAAAAAATATATATAACTTTCTTGCAAAGATTTGACACGTTGTCTTATTTAGTGATTCAAAGCATTATTATTTTAAACTGTTCTTAAATATTTTCATGAATAGCTCTATATAAATATAAGTCTGTAATTTGTTGTGAAGATGTAAGAAAAGTGTAGCCTAAAGTCTAAAGTTTAAAATACGCATAAAAATTGGCGAAAATGGAGTTAAGTAGGTTAAACTAAGCCTACATTCCACACAGATGATAATATAGGTATAATAGAGGGGCTATTTGTCACAAGCTTATTTAATTTATATGTATCGTTATAATAAATTTAGGAATTAAAAGCTAAAACATTTTTCTTTTGAGAAATGCCAAGTTTTGCATTGCTTATTTCGGCGTTTATTTTTCATTTTGGAGATTAGAGTTTTTGACAATACGGAAAAAGAAGACATAAATTTACAGAATTTTTGGTTATAGTAACTTATAGTTTATCAAATATTTATGTTATAATATATGATCTTGTGTAATACTTTATATTTAAATACATGTACCACGTTCCTTAGCCTTATTGACTAGGTTTGTTGTACATAAAACTAAAGCTAGCATTATTCACGTGAAGTCGACTACTATACTATAGGCTATAGACTATAGTAGTATAGGCCTACATAATTTTGTAAGTCATGTGCAGTGTTACACTCTGTCTCTGTTACAGTCTCAGTCATGTATGAATGTATGATTTATTTTTTATGATGTTAAACTTATATTTTAAGTAGGCCTAGATCTATAGCCTACCTATAACTATAATTAGTAATATAAGTCTAACTTAAACTTCAAGTCTAATCTAATTTCTAAAGGCTAGCGTTATTCACACGGTTTTAACGTGTGGATAACGCCGAAAAATATACACACGGTTCCTCGGCGCATGCGCAATGATCCGCACGGTCTAAACGTGTGGATAACGCCGAAAAATATCCACACGGTTCCTCGGCGCATGCGCAATGATCCGCACGGTTTTAGACGTGAGAATAAAGCCGATCAATACTCGGGAGTATGTGCAGTCACGACTAACATTAACCTACAACGGGCGCACTTTTTTCCAATGTCACGTGACCAGCCGCTATAATACGCATGCGCCGAGGAACCGTGCGAATATTGATCGGCGTTATTCTCACGTCTAAAACCGTGCGGATCATTGCGCATGCGCCGAGAAACCGTGTGTATATTTTTCGGCGTTATCCACACGTTAAAACTGTGTGAATAACCACTAATATTTCTAAATTTAAATCAATCTACTATCGTTACTATCTAGTTTAGACTCTGGACTCTGTTAATTCAAGTCTTTCTTCTAAAATCTTGGCTTAGAGTACTAAGACTTAGAAAGACTTAGTCTAAGTAGTTGAGTTTGAAGCAATGAAGTCCATTGAAGTATAGGCCTAGACGTTAATTAGTTTTAGTCTTAAGTCTTAGTTAATAATAATAGATAGATAGGTAAAGCTAAAGCGTATTTAGTTGGTTCCTGATCGGATCCTGAGACATACCTTCATACCATCTGTAATGTAGAATATAGGCTATAATATATACAAGATCTTAGTCTTGTCAAAAATGTTCCTTCTGACCTTCTTGAATCTTGATGGTCTCCTAATAAGATACTGAAAATCAGTGAAAATACTAAATTATACTAAATAGGGCCCATCTTTAAAATTTAACTTATATAAATAATAATGAATCTTCTTAAGGCAAGAAAATAGCTAATTAGGTTATGACTTAAAAATGACACTGATCCGTTTCTTGATAGTCTTCTAATAAGATGCTGTATATATAGGGAATATCTTATAAAACTTCTTAAGGAGGCAGGGTATTATCAAGTATTAAATATAAATGGTTCTATTGTTGTTTTGGTTTGTCTACATGGATCGATAAGGACCATCCTATGTAAAAACATCATCGTTCTCTAGGAGTGGGTTTGCAGGTCACTGACAAGACTGATCTGAGCCAGAAAGTGTCTGTCACACAGAAGATTAAGATGAATAGAGTGGATGAGATAGTGAGGCTGACATTGCGCAACTCACAAATAAATATCAAGCGCAAGTCATCTGTATCTACCAGGGCTGTGGAGTCAGTAGATAAATGTTCCGACTCCAACACCGACTCCTCAGTTTTTTGTACTTCTGACTCCGTCTCCCGACTCCGACTCCTCTGTATTTTAAATATGCAAATGTATTGCCATATAGAGAGGCACATGAAAAGCATGCTTCTTCACGGTCACTTAATGTGTTAGTTTCTCGGTTACGTGAGACACTGCATGCATTGGTCTTTATTCTTACAGTAGAGAAGTCATTAATTATAACTTTTTGTGAATTGGGACATAAAAGCTTGATTTTGTTAAAATTCCAATCTAAATTTAGTAGGAGTCAGTGCATAGTGTGCCGACTCCAGGTACCCAAAATGTCCCCCGACTCCTCAACTCTGACTCCGACTTCACAGCCCTGGTATCTACCGATTGAAATGTTTTGCTCACCAATGTTGATTGATTCTCTGACATGTCTGTCATGATTCTTTCTTGAAGGACGCAGTTGAAAAGGATGAGGGAGAGTAAACAGCCATACTTGGCCTAATTATTGTTTTTAAACAAATCACCTGCTTTGCTGTACTGAGAGTGTTTTATTGTTTTATTTATGCTAAAGATAATTTCTAAGAGTTTTGCATCGTTGCCTACAGTCCGGCGCGCCACATTCTGTCAAAATTTGTAAAGTTTATGAAAACATTGTAGAGATCATTCTGGTGTTGGAAATGTGTTTCACATAGTGACTGTGGGTTAAGGCTTTGTTCTTTTTTTGGCTTCTTTCTGCTTTGGAACTTGCCCGTTCTTTTGCAATGATTTTCTCTGCTTGTGGTCACACGGTAGCTAAGCAGCAACGCATTCAACTAGCAAAACGAAGGTCCCGGGTTTGAATCCTGGTGAAGACTAGGAGATTTTTTTCTGGGATTAGGAGGGTATCCCTGAGTCTACCCAGCTCTGATGGGTACTTGACAATAGTTGGGGTAAAGTAAAGGCGGCTGAGCATTGTGCTGGCCACACATTTCCTAGTATGCCATGGCCACAGAAACTGGTGAGCGCTGCTTCACCGGCCCTATGGATCAATTTGGTCCAGGAGGAACTTTACTTACTAATGAGTCCAGGAGATTGACCACTCTCCTGTTGGCCAGAACTTGTTGCAGATAGTTGTTGAGTATAGTATGCTGATCACAGCTTCACCTCCTGCTTCTATCATTAGGCTGGGAATGTTCTGGCTGATTTCCTTTTAAACATTTTATTATTTGTTTCTAACTCTTGTACAAGTTGGTGACTTAGGGCAACCAACTTACAACATTGTGTATCTTGAATGTTGAAGTAGGCTATTGTTACGAAACGTAAATTCCCTACATTGTAATGTTAATAAACCAACTAAATCATTTAAGCGAATTGCGTTTAAACGATATAAAATATTTCTCAGCTCAAGGTTTCCCCCCGGGTTTTTCCTAACCTAATGAGAGCATTATTGTTTTTTTTATTAACCTCGATAAAAACATGAACTGTTCACGTAAACACAGCGTGTCAAGGTCGTCCGGTCTCTCCTTATTTTGTTAGAGCATTATTGCTTGACATTCTGATCACGCAGTCAACATGCAGGCTTGATTTAAATATTCGTGTCACTAGGCTGTCTGGTTTTTCCAACGATTGACCCGTAATATATTTCTACGCGATTCGACACTTTTAGTCAGTTCTTGGC
Organism: Anisus vortex; assembly: GCA_949126835.1. Classification (NCBI taxonomy): domain Eukaryota; kingdom Metazoa; phylum Mollusca; class Gastropoda; family Planorbidae; genus Anisus; species Anisus vortex. The sequence goes on from OX421499.1 coordinate 23,085,530, forward strand.
GTACATTCGATCGGATAACATCTAAGATTCTGAGTCTCTGAGTATCGTTTCTATTTGAGTTGTATTATGGAAAATTTATTATTCTACTATTAACTACAATGCTATATGTTCATTGAGGATATTCATTACTAATTGGAATATGTGTAGTTCTTGATTGTGTATATAATATTATTTGGATTCCTACTGGATTGATGTTGTAAATTAAACCAAATTTATCGTTGCTTTCTACACAACTTGGTTAACGTCAATATTTCAAAGTTATCTACATGTGTGTATGTGTAATATTTATTCAACTATATTAATAATCTACACTACCACTCGACATCGAGGTTCTTGCTGTATAATATGAGCCACACAAATAATTATACATGAAGTAAAATCAACTGAAAACTCTAAAACTACGCTATGTGAATTGCCAGGGGATTATAAGAACCAGGAATACTCTAGACAACTACAAATAAACTTCAGATTAATATAATAAGATCTTCACTAATACAAGGATACTCACACTAATAATAACAATACTATAACTATTATTTTCATAAATTGAATGGGGGCTCTAGCCGTAATAACATTATAAATCATAATTATACTTGTGTGATCTAAATAGAAGGTCTCATCCATAATTTATTATGGTGAATAAATTGCCTTGTAATAAAATGGGGGCTCGTCCGGGATTTACTAACAAACGTTTAGAGGATTTACTTCAACTTCAAGAATCGTTATACTATTTACACAAACTATTTACAACTGCCGTAATACATACTCGTAACTTGGATGGATTGTGTTGGAAAATATGAACAATATACAATATACTAAAGATTGTGATTGAATTGAACATTGCTATTGAGAATCGGAAAACTTAACTATTCAGCCTGGAAAATTATCTTGTGTATTACCTTATCAAACAAAGTAACTCTAAGAAAGTATTATTTTTATGACCTTGTTGTGAAAAATCTGAACTGTGTGGTGTAGTGAATTATTCAAAGGACAGAAAGTAAGTTGGACACTTTTATTGTATTATTAACAAGATTTACAGTAACTTTTAATAATATAAAATGGAGGCCACAAATAATCTTACATTGGATCCAGAGATATTTGATCTAACCTCAGAACAGCTTAATAAAATGTCAATGATACAATTAAAAGAATTGGCTAAATCATTGGGCATTTCTATCACAGAAACTAGGCCATCAAAAACTAAATTACTTCAAGAGGTAACTGAGTGTTTTAGAAAACAAGGTACACTAATTATTGAAGAAACTACTGCTAATGATAACATTAATGATGAATCAGATGATGAATTACCTTTTCCTATAAAACAAAGAGTAAAGCATACAACTGGTGACTTAAGTGAAGAATTGAAATTTAAACTTGAGTTAAGAAAGATGGAATTAGAGATGGAAAGAGAAAGAGAAAGCCAGAGAATTGAGATGGAAAGAGAAATAGCAAGAGAGAAAATAGCAAGCCAAGAAAGAATTGAGATAGCAAGGTCTCGTACGTCAAATCATTCGAATGCAAGCTCTGAAGCAGATGCAGAACTGTATAAGTTTAAGAAACATATTCCAGTTTTTGAAGATAATTCGGTGGAAGAGTTCTTCATGATTTTCGAGAGAAACGCTAGAGACTATCAATTTCCCGAGGGCAAGAAAGCTATACTTCTACGCTCAGCTCTGAACAAAGGAAAGGCACTTGATGTTGTATTAAGTCTTACTGAAGAGGAATTGTATGATTATGAACTGATCAAGAATAGAGTACTGCTAAGTTATGCATTAACACCTGAAAAATATAGAAAAGTGTTTCGTGAGTCTAAGAAAGAACAGGAACAATCCCATGTTGATTTTCTAAGACAGAAAAAGAAATATTTTGAAAGATGGATTCGATCCAAAGGTGTAAACAAAGACTTTGATAAATTAGCTAATCTTATGCTAATGGAAGACTTTAACAATAACATCAGAGGTGATGTAAGAATACATTTAGCAGACAAAGGTGTAGAACAAGTAGAAACAGCAGCAGTGATGGCAGACGAATATGTTATTATCCATTCCAGCAATAAATTTACAACAGTTGATAAATCTAAATTCCAGAATCGAGATATGAAGGTAGAAAAGAAAACCATGAATCCAAATGAATCCTATCAATCAAAGAGACATCAGCAGAGCAATCAAGGTCCAACAAATTCCAAGCCAACCTGTAGCCATTGTAAACGAATTGGACATACTAAGGAAAAGTGCTGGATATTGAATGGGAACCCGAATAAAAAGAATGTTGTCTTATCGTATGTAGCAATGCCAAAACAAAGAACTCATGAAAATGTAAAGAAGGATATTAGAACTCAAACAGAGATACCTAGTGCTAATGCAGATAACCTGACAAAACACACGTATCTAGGAAACTTGAAACCAGAAATAGTTCCTGAAATAGAGACAATGGTTTTCAATAATTCTAATTCTAATCTGAGCTCCAAGGAGTCTATATCAGATAGAACCACCATGAGTACTAAACATACCTCTTACAAAAATAACTTGGATACAGATCTCATCGATACTGAGATACCAAGCAATTGTTTACCATTCATTGAAGAAGGTACCGTGTCATCCATAATAAATGGTGTCACTAGTGAAAAAAACATCAGAATACTCCGTGATACAGGGGCTGAGGTTTCACTACTTTTAGAGAATACTGTTCCTACGTCACAATCGACATATACAGGACAGGATCTTACTATTCAAGGTGTATCAAGGAAAAATGTACAAGTTCCTTTGCATCAAATACAGCTGAAGAGTGCGTACTTCACTGGAAATGTAGTTGTGGGTGTATACAAATCACTTCCGTTTAAAGGCGTTTCTTTAATACTGGGAAATGATATTGCTGGAGATGTGGTGCATTCCATATCCAAGAAAAAACAATACCTCAATAAAAGTGAGAGCTTTATCAAACCTATATGCATCGTCACGAGAGGTATGGCCCAACAACAAAAGTCTGTCGAAACCATGTCAAAGTCAAAAATAGAACCAGAAATTGACCTACAGGCAACTTTCCTGGCTGACATCTTGAGTGGTCCCTCAGTCAAGACTACTGAAAGTAATTTGTCACCTCGACAATTACTCCTATTAGAACAGAATAGAGATTCAGGAATTAAACACCTGAAGAAAAAGGTGATAACTGAACAGGAGGCAGAAATGAACGGAAATGGACTTTTTCTGAAGGAGGGAATATTAATGCAAAAATGGAGAGATGTGAAATGTGATAATGACAATTGCAGAGAAGGAAGTCAGATTGTGGTACCAGCCATATATCGTAATGACATCTTACACATGGCTCATGACACGCCATATGCTGGTCATCTAGGAGTGAACAAGACTTACCGTCGAATTCTTCCGTACTTCTATTGGCCTGGACTACATCGTGACGTCACAAAATACTGCAAGTCATGCAATACATGCCAGATAGTTGGTAAACCTAACCAGACTATACCGGTAGCACCTCTAAAGCCAATACCCGCCTTTGCAGAACCATTTAGCCACTTGCTAATAGACTGTGTAGGTCCTTTGCCTAAAACAAAGACAGGACACCAGTACTTATTCACTATAATGTGCACTGCCACGAGATATCCTGAAGCTATTCCGCTACGCACCATTAACGCAGATAAGATATCTGACGCACTGATTGCATTTTGTTCAAGATACGGTCTTCCAAAGACTATACAGTCAGACCAAGGATCTAACTTTACATCAAAGCTGTTTAACCAGGTCTTAAAGAAACTAGGCATCCAACATGCAACTTCAACTGCGTACCATCCGCAAAGCCAAGGTGCCCTAGAAAGATATCATCAGACTCTGAAAACCATGCTCCGCACATACTGTTTTGAGAACACTGAAGACTGGGATCGCGGTATTCCATTCGCTCTTTTCGCGACTAGAGAAACTGTGCAGGAATCTCTTGGATTCAGTCCGTTCGAGTTAGTGTTTGGACATTCAGTTCGAGGACCTCTAAAACTGTTGCAGGAAACCTTGTTAAATTCTGATGAAGAGACTGGACTCGTAGCTTATGTGGAACAATTTAGCAATAGAATCTATCATGCTTTTAATCATGTTAAAGATAATCTTTTGCAGGCTCAGAAAAGAATGAAAGGGTACTATGATGTCAAGGCCAGATCCCGATGTTTCCATCCTGGTGATAAAGTCCTCATGTTGACCCAATTGTCTGGACAACCCCTGAGTGCAAAATATACAGGACCATATCAGGTTTTAGATAAAATCAGTGATGTAACATACCTTGTAAAAACCCCTGATAGAAGGAAAACACAGAGACTGTGCCATATAAACATGCTAAAACCTTATGTTGTTAGGGAAGAACAAACTGACATTAGGCCAGTGAGTGCTATCAAAACTGTTGAAACACCCCCGCCTAAATTTAAAAAGACAATCATAGAAAGTAAACTTCAAAACACTGAAGCACTTAAAAACCTCAATGATAAACTGGCACATCTAGACTCAGGTGAACAGACTTCTATCAAGGGTTTAATCTATGATCATGTAAATTTGTTTAGTGATGTTCCTAACAAAACAACTTTGGTTACCCATGATGTAGTTTTAAAAGATGATAATGTTAAACCTGTCAAACAACATCCGTATAGGGTTAATACCATACAACTTAAGAATAACTTACGTATTGGTAAAAGATCACATCGTCGCGGACACCCTATCGCGCATGTAACAAATGTATAAGGAAATAGATAACTTCATGTATATATTCTGATAATCCTAACTAAGAGAATTGGATCATTTAAAATATAAATGCATGAATATATGAATATGTTGTGATTATTTTATGCAATATCTTATGCCTTATTTTATGCCATGAATATTTCCATTTGCTAAAACAAATATTATTATTGTTGTAAGAAAAAAGAAAAAACCTAATAAGTTACTTTTAAGTATTATTGATTTATGGACATAATTTTCTTTATTAGTAAGATAATGAATGAACAGAAATGTACATCCTTATTTTGAAACAATCAAACTATAGTTGTGATTATGTAAAAACCAAGATAGAGTAATGTGCATACACTTCACATGCTTACACACTTAAGATTAAACTCTTACTTTAAAATTTATTTAAATATTAATTTCATTTAAGTTGAATTAATTAATGATTGAATTGTTTAATATGATAACATTAGTTATGTTGATTTTTACCTTATAAATAAGATGATGATGTTTATAAGGAATGATATCTCAGAGAGTATAATTTTTTAGAATAACGCGAACATGTGTTATGGTCTAAGGATAACTCGAGATCCTATATGATGAGGGTTTAATAGAATAAATTATTTCCCTTACTTGTCTTATTTAACGGACTACCCAGGTGGAGTCAGTTTTTTTTTTGTATATTGTTTAGAACTAAAGTTAAGTGCAGGCGGTTCTAAAAGAAATTGCACACTTCTATTGTTTAGTATGCAATGTTCTTTTCCTTTTGGTACGGGCGACTGTTACGAAACGTAAATTCCCTACATTGTAATGTTAATAAACCAACTAAATCATTTAAGCGAATTGCGTTTAAACGATATAAAATATTTCTCAGCTCAAGGTTTCCCCCCGGGTTTTTCCTAACCTAATGAGAGCATTATTGTTTTTTTTATTAACCTCGATAAAAACATGAACTGTTCACGTAAACACAGCGTGTCAAGGTCGTCCGGTCTCTCCTTATTTTGTTAGAGCATTATTGCTTGACATTCTGATCACGCAGTCAACATGCAGGCTTGATTTAAATATTCGTGTCACTAGGCTGTCTGGTTTTTCCAACGATTGACCCGTAATATATTTCTACGCGATTCGACACTTTTAGTCAGTTCTTGGCGTACATTCGATCGGATAACATCTAAGATTCTGAGTCTCTGAGTATCGTTTCTATTTGAGTTGTATTATGGAAAATTTATTATTCTACTATTAACTACAATGCTATATGTTCATTGAGGATATTCATTACTAATTGGAATATGTGTAGTTCTTGATTGTGTATATAATATTATTTGGATTCCTACTGGATTGATGTTGTAAATTAAACCAAATTTATCGTTGCTTTCTACACAACTTGGTTAACGTCAATATTTCAAAGTTATCTACATGTGTGTATGTGTAATATTTATTCAACTATATTAATAATCTACACTACCACTCGACATCGAGGTTCTTGCTGTATAATATGAGCCACACAAATAATTATACATGAAGTAAAATCAACTGAAAACTCTAAAACTACGCTATGTGAATTGCCAGGGGATTATAAGAACCAGGAATACTCTAGACAACTACAAATAAACTTCAGATTAATATAATAAGATCTTCACTAATACAAGGATACTCACACTAATAATAACAATACTATAACTATTATTTTCATAAATTGAATGGGGGCTCTAGCCGTAATAACATTATAAATCATAATTATACTTGTGTGATCTAAATAGAAGGTCTCATCCATAATTTATTATGGTGAATAAATTGCCTTGTAATACTATATATACTTTATAGCTTGTTACATTAGGCTTTAGCTTTATTAAATACTTAACATAGCTAGAATACATAAATGTATATTCAATATGGTATTATTGAGCAGAAAATTTTAAATATTTTAGCCCATGAACTTGTATCATATCAATAGAAAAGTCCAGCTATGAATGAAGTGTGATTGAGTCAATCTGTTAATCACACTAATGACTTGTCCAATTTTCAGTTATAATATTATAAGCCTATACCATTCCAATGTTCCCTTTTGAAGAGGGAGAAATTGAATTTTGATTGGTGGGATTATTGGGCAATGCATTATTATTACACTTTGAGAGAGTCTATGTTTTCCATTGAATTACAATGGTGAGAGGTCATGTTAATCAATGTTATAATGTTTGTCTCTTTTTCAAGAGGCAAAGTGAATGAGTAAAGATAATTTAAACAAAAAAAAAGATGAAAAATTGGCTATAGATTTGATGATTGTTTCTATTGTTCATGCACATTTGTTTTGTTGCTTTAAATGAAATGTAATGATATTGATTTGTATTTAACCTTCACAGCATAATATCACAGTGATCATCTCTGTCTGTCTTTTGGAATCATGGCCAGGCAGCTGACGACTTCATTGTCCGATGGTTTATTGACATGGTCAGTTCTCTATTTCATCTACCATGTGTTTTGGGTGAATTTTTTCGCCTGCATTGGATTGGGTATTCAAGGCGCTGCAGCTGCTATGGGTATCATTAGATTTGCCCAGAGTCGTCTTGGTGGACAAGTTTATGATTACCATCAGATGTTGTCATGGCTGGCACAGGTTTGTTAGTTTTTAATGACTTTTATTTAATTGCTGTTTTTTATCTATTGTTCTGACTGAGATTTTTTTAATGAAAAACATGAACATTTTTTAGTTATTTTGGGTGATTTTTTTTATAATTTAATTTCACAACTAAAATAAAAGTATAAATTCATACTATTTAATGTAAGAATTTGTGTACCTGTTTTGACTCAACAATTTCTTAAAAATGAATGCCTCTGCAAAAAATCTATTGCTTTGTGGACCATCCTTAAATTATTTATTGTTTTCTCTTCGCGGCTGAACTTATTAGGCCAGGTAAAATCTTTCTCATTTCATGGGGCTATTGAAAAGTTGACACTACTCTTATCTTAGAAAGCTGAAATCAGTTGGGCTAAGAAGAAAGGATTTAAAGACTAATTAAACAATGGGAACTTTTCCAACATTAAAAATCTCTTACCAGAGGTAAAGAGAGAGACTTCCACAACATACAGAGTACTGTTCTTGATTTTAGGAGCACCTGAGACATGGTGCATGGAGAACATATAAAAGTAAACTTAAGGTTGAAGAGTGGAGGAGAATATTTTCTCTATTTTTACACATCTCTAAATGCATATATTTGTTCTCACCAAAGAGCTATTCTGTTGGATCTATGGGAAAAATAACTTTTTTTTTAAGAGACAACGACCAACAGCATTAAAATATAACTAGATAAATTATTACTAACAAAAATCAGAAACTTCTTCCAGTTCCAATCATTAAGATATTTCGCTAAATTATTACTGAGGTAAAAATGATGCACAGATCTATAACTTCTATTAGATAAATGATAGACACAAAAAGAAATTAAAATTATTTCCGGTAAAATACATTTGGTTATTTCATTTGTTTGTTCATATTTCTATATCCTAAAACAAGCTAAATTGCCCGGCTTTGCCCGGAGATAAAAAAATACATAGGCCTATAGGCCTACATAAAGATACTTCTTCTTTTTCTTCTTCTATTTAATTAGCCAGTCTGCAGAGCTGTTTGCTCTTTTGCAGTCAATGCCTGACAAACATATTTACAAGTCTTTTTCAGTTGTTCAATACTGCCTACATAAAGATACAGATAAGAATTTTATAAATGACAATAAAAAAAAAATGTATTAATTATTTACTAAAACATTTAGGCAAGTAATGTAAAATAAATATTGTAATCAGGTTAAAAAGATAGTTAGAACTATCCCAGACTGAGAGTCGAACACCTGTCACTCACATGTCTAAAATATAATTATTAGATTTTACTTACTGAAAACATTTTAGTTTTAGGAAAGCTTTAAGGTCTGAAGTTCTTTACAATCTTTAAAAAAAAAAGTAATATTAATGGGAATGTTCAAAAGTAGCCAACCTATAGATCTATGACAATTGCTATTACAGAAATTTAAAAAAAAGTATTCAGTGGGGAATCAAACACCTGGCTCCTGTATGTCTAAAATATAATCATTGGATTTTACTTACTGAAAACATTTTAGGAAAGCTTTTAAGTCCATAAATTCTTTACAATGTTTAAAATAAAAGTAACATTAAAGGAAATGTATAAAAGTGGCATATCTATATTGCTGTTACTATATTACAGAAAAAAAGGGATAAAAAAGTTTTCAGAGGGGAATAGAACCCACCATGCATGGCAGATTGGGACGCTAACCACTAAGCTAGGGAGGACACATGGAGATAACAAAAGTAAAATAATATGAGGCAATAAGGTCCCCTGTTTTCCAAAAAACCAATTGGAATCTGAATCCACACACACATCCTACGTTATATATATAGAAAAGTAAGTACAAAAAAAGCAAAGTACCAGTCGGACATAATTGATCCATAGGTCCAGTGAAGCAGCCTTCACCAGTTTCTGTGGCCACGGCATACTAGGTGATTGTGTGGCCAGCACTATGCACAGCCGCCTTTACTTTACCCCAACTAAGGTCATGTACCCATCAGAGCTGTGTAGACTCAGGGACACCCCCAGACCCGGGAAAAAAACCTAGCTTGGACCCGGGACCTTCGGTATGCCAGCCGAACCCGCTGCCGCACGGCCACTGTGCCCCTATGTATAGATAAGAAGTCTACCTTATTTCTATTTGAGAAAATGTACACAATTACATTATATGTGTATATTATTTACCTCTTCACTAAATAATAATGCAACATCTTAAAACTCTCAATATGTAATTTTTTATTTTTTTTATTTTGTCTATAGGTGATGGGTCTTCCTCTTTTGGCAGTTGGATTTTGTCACAAAGACCTGCCAATTATGATGAATTTAAACCTGATGATTATGATTGCGGTGCTGATTGGTTCAAGGTTCCTGGCCACAGGCATGAGGCAGATTGCGGTGCAGAGCTGCTCCGGTTTTGCCCTTCTCACCATCATCCTTGTGTGCCTGAGGGCTTGGAACATTTACGGCCTCCTGGCCACAGCACTCTACGTGGTTTCTGGGAAGATTGTCGGCTCGGAGGGAAAAATGGGAGCATTTTACAGAGTAGACATTCTCCATGTTGGCTTAGCCGTAGGGAATTATCTTTTTACTCTTGCTTTTTTTTAGTAATATTGTGTGCTGTCATTGTATTTTTACAAATATTAAGGTGCTTACAAATACTTTAATCAAAACAGAAAGTGCAAGGATAAATAATAATGCAATTTCTAAATGCATGTGAGGGTTTATATTATTCAACACCAAGTAAACATTTTTGAATGTGCACATTTCTGTTTTCTTTACTTGGTACTGTGAGTACATTATCTGACAAATGAAAATCAGTCATAGACAAATAATAATTCTATATAAAAATTAACAGTCCATTGATAGAGCCAGCCACTTGAGATTAGACATAATTATTTCTCGAAGGCATCATCAGATAGGTTTGTTCTTTTGCATTGCAGAATCCAGGTCTTTTGGCTTAAAATTTGATTAGGACTTAGAATGTCCTGAGATGAAATGGTAAACTCATAAGTGAAAGGTGCTGGGTCAGGTCAGGGTGATTCCATCAAGTCCCAGGTGGCCTACCAAAAAGAGAAGTGGAGTTCAAGTTTGGTATATCATGGGGACACACAGTTCTTCCACTCTTGTCCCAAAGATAGAAAAATCTCAGTTGTAGACACATCATTTTCATTGCAAACATTGACAAAATTTAACTAATTAGTAATCATAATTACCCATAGTATAGTAAGGGTTGTAGTTTTGCTGGCTGATATGGAAAGTAAGTAATGTAACGTAAGTAATGTAACGTAAGTAATGTAACGTAAGTAATGTAACGTAAGTAATGTAACGTAAGTAATGTGACGTAAGTAATGTAACGTAAGTAATGTAACGTAAGTAATGTAAAGTAGTGAATGTATGAATGTGGATATAAGTTTGCAGTATAATTTGTTTGCTTTGAATATTAAAAGCAAAATGCTGTAGTACATTATTTGTAAAATATTTCATTCACTCCATTCAGCTGCCAGCTACATGTTAGTAGTCTATATGTTTAATGTTGCTTTTATCCTTTTGAATTGTAAAAATACTTTTAGTTATACATTTTTTTAAATTTTTGCCCCTGTTATCTGATTGAATAGTATTTATCTTTAATATAAGAATATCAAAATACTTAATTGAGAACATGAGATGAGGGAGAATATTTAAGTTAAAATATGGATGCCAGTATTGCAGAATTTCTGTTTTAAATTTGAACACTGCTTATATTTCATTTGAGAAGTTTGACATCTTTCACCTTTTGAAAGAAAACTATAACCGTGTATACCATTTTGAAAATATTTTTTTCAAATTTAAACTACAAGATAACATCAAATACCATGTATGTTATATTAAAAAGCTAAGCATTCCTTTCAATAAAAAGTCCTACAAAAACAATTCACAATTGTTACAAATATTTAAATTCAAACATCCTTATATTATGAATAGAAATATACATTATTTCACTATTACATTTAACCAATTTGTAATGAATTCACAATTGGAAAAAAAATTATTTAGCTGTGGTTGTAGCAAAAAGAAATCAAATTCTAAAGTTTAAAAACATACTCAAAATTTTTGAACAATGTCTTAGAAATTATAATTTTTAACATACCAGTAGAAGTACCGGTACAATAGATTGAATTTTTAGATTGTATTCCAGTAAAAGTTTGCCCAATCCAATGCTGTTAGTTATTTTTATAAAAAGATTGTTTAAATGTTTGATTATGATGTTGAAGACTTTTTTTTTGCGAGCTGTGACTTTATTTCTTCTTTATGAAAAGGTGAATTATCTATGTCATGACTTCAAGAATTTTAACTGCTTGCATACAATTTACAAGTGAAAAACACATTTTTAACAGTTATTTTTGTCTTCTGCATTAATTATCTTTATATACATTGAGCAATGATATTATTAAATGTCATTTGCCAGTCCTTATTGCATTTACAATAAGCAGTTTAAAAAAAGTTATGGTATTTAAGCTAAATAAATAAATATATATATATTAGGATAGGAGGCTGTGCCCGTAACGTAGTTGGCGTATAGGGCGGCAACAAAGTCTTTCCATCTTTGTCACATGCGACAATACCGATTGTACTCCAGGTGTGACCAAATTTCTTTAGTTACTGTTCTGCGCCAGGTTACTTTTACTGCTCTCTTTCTTAAGATACCGGTAAATATTAGATAGGAAGATAAACTAGGGACACAGTGGTCAAGTGGTAACGTGCTGAGCTGGCAGACTAAAGGTTCTAGCTTGATTACCTGATGAAGGATAGGAAAAATCCTAGTCTGGAGCTTGCTCAGGTTGTAGGTATCTGACATTGGTTGGGGGGGGGATTAAGTGGCTGGGCATTAAGCTGGCCACACAATCCCTAAGTATATCCTGGCCATGAAAACTTGTAAACAAAATAGTCAAGAGGGGTCACTTATACAAAATATTTTAGGATGATAAAATAATGCTGTAATTTTATCCTACCAAATAGAATGATTTCATGTTGGAGCATGAAATTAGAGTTGACATTCTTTTATGATCTGGACAGTTTTTTTCTTGCTGTGGAGGGCTTATAAAAAATCCACTTTGCTTTGATCAGTGCCTAGCATCCGTACTAAAAAACAATGGACACTGGGTACCCTAAATGTGCAAATAATCTGCTAATTTAGTGTGACTACTTGCATGTTAAAACTTACTCCTAAACACATGCATATAATATAAACATATTAAAAACATATTGGTACATAATTATTTTTTTTAATACAATTATTTGTATCATGTTTATGTGAGAAATATTTCTTCCTTGTATTTTTTATTTTAAACTTTGATTTTGTATTTTCAAGCATAAACCAAGCAGAATTTTGTTGTTCAAATTGAAATAAAAATATTCTTACACTTAATTCTTCAATGATGATAATGATCTAATTTGTTTAAAGTGAACTCCCAACTTGTTGAAAAAGTCAAAATGTAAAAAAAATATTTTTTTGTGCAATACATTTCTGCATGTTTTCTACATAGTAGATGTGAATTTTTTTTTATTGCATTGTTACGCTGACAACAAAATGACTGCTTCTGTCCAAAAAAGCATTTTTTTTGTAAACTTTAAAAAAAATCTGATTCAAAATGTGATGAATAATGTTACATTATACTTTCTTTTTACATTGTTGGATCATCTGCCAGTAAAAATAATATGGGCTTGTATAAAGTAACACACAAGACTGCTTTATAACGAAATGTGTTATTATTTTTTCAATATATGAAGATGTATTTACTTAGGTGTTTATTGGGCTTTTAATGTGAAATTTGCATCAATAAATTGTCTTTTATTATGTTATTAATTTATCTGGAAACGCATTTTTTGTCAGGCTTTTTATTTTGTTAGACGTAACCTTTTAGAACTTTAAGTCTTCTAATGGCTCAACCATTTTAAAATGTTAATTAGTGTGTATCAAGTATCATGATACTATACAACTACATCATTTATTTTACGGTACTAAACAATAAAATCACCAAAGATAAGTATGATGTTTCTTTTTTATTCTTTTTGTGTGTTTTAAACCAAGAAACTTGGCCACATTGATTGAATTACAAAGCTACTTCTACCATTTTATGATTTATGCTGACAAACATTTAAATCAGTAACAGGGTCCTGGGTTTAAATCCTCTGAAGGGCTAGGAGGATTTGTTTCCTGATCTGAAGTGTTCTGGAATCTTCCCTGCTCTGATGGTTACCTGACAGTAGTTGGGTATATGTTATCTGGCTGGACATTGTGCTGGCCACACCTCACCTATTATGCTGTACCCTCATAAATTTGTGAATGCTGCTTTAAAAGCAGATCAAATAGGCCTGAAAGGGTTACCATACTTACTTTTTTTGTTTTGCATTATAAAACAAAATTCTTGTTAACATTAACATTTAGTTGATCAAATGTTGCTTGTCTAAATTATTTGAAGGCCAGAGTGTAATTTAGTGTAAAGGTCACTAGCTTCTTAATATTTTTTTATTTTCTGAGATGCAAATTATTTGTTAAAATTCTTACCTATCACTATCATAAATCAAATACTTTTGTTTTTCCTTCAATAAATTTAATCTAAAATGCATGTGCAGCAGACCATTTTTACTTTTAAAAGGACTAACTACTAGCATAAAAAGATCAACTTCATTAAAAGAACAAAAAGTATTCAATGTTCAAATCTTGAAAAGTAGATTCTTCTTGTTAGTAACTTAATTATTAATAAGAGTAAAGGTTTTTAGAAAATCAATCCACTCTATTGAATTGTGTGAATTTCATCTTATAATAACTGTGTTCTCAAAATGTTCAGCAACATATTTAAACGTCGGGGTAAAAGTTAGCTGAATTTGGAAATGTTTAAGACAATGAAATAAAAAACAGTGTGTATTTTATGATAGAAACTATAATATTTATTTCATGAAAAAATTCAAGCAAACAAAATAGTTGTAGTGAAAATTTTCTAATGAAGTTTACTTTTTGGTCTTATTAAAGTATATTAAAATAATGATGTCTATTGTAAGTTTAATACTTGTAGCAAATCAAAATTTCTAAATTGTATTGTAACTGTTCATTTTATTACAAAATAGTAATTTATAGATACAATATAATAGCTTTTTTGTTTTAATTCTGGAAAATATGGATCTTACATTTAGAACTGTTGCCTTACAGGTAGCATGTTCTGAGTTTTTAAAAAATTCTGGGTCACCTAGTTCTCAGTTGTCCAGTTCTGCAAGCCTTAGATTTGGACAAGAATTAGATTTTGTAAATAATAAAGACTTTTTAAAAATAAGGGATTTTAATAAATCACTATAAAATAAACCATCAAGAAATAAATGTTTTTATTTGAATTCCTGAAGAAAAAAACAACTTTTGAAATGCTTTTTCCTTAACAGCAGCAATCAAAAGACTAAACAATGAACCTAAAACACAATTGTATACAGCCTTATTTAAAAATGTACTTGTCGAACACAATAAAGAACTATTTTGATTAATTCTCCCATACATTTATACAAGTAAGCAAAGATACCAACACTAAAGTACATACTAAATAATTATTGTACAACATTACTACATTTTCTATCATTAGAGCATTTTAAAAGCAACAATGTAAAGTCAATGATGTTAAAATATGTATGTGGAACTTAATGCAGGATTTAATTTGGATTTCATATTTTTATATTTTAAAAAAAACCCACACAATTCAGCCATTGAAATACTACAGCCATTTTACTTATTGTCACTAATAAAAAAAAAAGAAAAATACTGGTAATCAAAATTTTAACAAATCAAATCATACAGAGCATGACAAACTCAATCTGATAGTGGATGATTTCCATGCCATACTTCTGGAAGCAAGATGGCGCTGAGATAAGAGACTCTTGGATAATGGTTTATGAATTACCATTAAATTTTTCATTAGATCTAGAATTGTGTCAATAGAGCGCACTGAAAATGCTGGATGGGACAGCTTGGACAACCATGCTATACTAATGACCATCATCATCATACAATTCAAAAATTTATTTTTGCAAACATTTACAAGACAATTATTATACAAAAAAAAAACATACATACTATAAACAATTGAAATAGACAAACCAGTATATAAGATATTACAACCTTCTCTTATTGTGAAAGGAAAATTGAAATCAATTAATCCTGTCCAGTTACTAAAACTTTGATTAAAATTTACATTTTCAAGTTGGCAACATGTATTTTAGTTTGTACACTCTAAAACTGTTATGTGATAAGGAAAAAAACAATTTCTAATTATGAACTTTAAATGTTTAAAAAAAAAAAGCAACCATGTAATAACTAGATAATATATTAATGTGTTTGATTTCATGACTTCAAAGGATCACATCTGATATCAAGGTATCTGGTTGGGAGGGGCGGAGGGGGAGATATTGCACGATGCTCAACACAATACATGGTTAGGTACTTATGTTAAGCAATAGTTCTCTATTAGCAGCTTTGTACATACAATTGGATTGTTTCTCCTCTGTGGCACATGATCATGTGAGAGACGTTTCCAGCAAAGTTAAACCACCACGGAATGACAATAAGAGGGATCAAAAGCCTAGAAACCATTTTACTAAATACATAAATTCTACAAAATCGGCTTTTACTTAATGCTTCTACTATACATCTAAACATTTCAAACCAATTTGAATGGATGCAGCTAGTGCACAGTTTAGTAATACCATGAATAGCTTATAGTGGAAATATTTAATAGGTCAATGCAATACAAGCAATTCCATCTGTAATCTCCTCCCCCATCCCACCCAACTAAAGCATTATAATTACACTAGAATACTTTTAACTCAAAGGTTGAAAGCTGAATCAATGAATAAATTAGCCCTCATTTACATTTCACCCCCTTTACAAGTCAGTACAATAAACCATTTATTTTTTATACAAATCCTCACTGAGCTCAAGGAAAATGAAAATGCATAATTGTGAAGCACATTTACATGAGATCTTTGCTGTCATTATTATTATGTACACACCCTGGATAGCACTACTATACATGGAAGAAACAAATATTTTTTTCAATTCACTAGCTCACAAAGCTGACCCAAACACAAAAAGTTCACATACATAGTCAGATTGGCCCAGTCGCTGATAGGTAGTGTGGCAATGTGAGAATGCAGCAGGCTCTCCCGTAAACCCGAGTTGGGAACCTGTCCACAATGGTCATCGCGTCTTTGACTGGGTCGTACTCTTGCAGCAGGTCTGAATAATAATGCTCGCCGTTGATCCCACCAACTATGTAGATTTTACTGTTCAAGGTTGAGGCCCCAGCTTCTCTTATGTTGCACGTCGTCTTGCAGTTGGTCCATTGGTCAGTTTCTGGGTCATAGAACTCCATGGCGATGATGGGGACAGGAAATCCATAACTGTCTTCTATGTTGCCACCTATAACATACATCTTTTTTTGCACCTAAGGGACATAACACATGATAAATAGATTTAATATTTTCAAACACTTTTATTTTAGTAGTAATAGTAAGATTTGAACTGTTATCTATTTTAATTTTTAGTTCTAAATGCCTTGATGTGGAGCTAAATATGACAGTGAAGTAGTAATGTTACCCTGTCAGACGACCAGACTGGTCCTAAGGGCTAGGTGCTAGTTTTCTTGGGCAATAAATGTGACATTGCTCATCAACAAAAGTTTTTTTTACAGTTAGGTGTGTTGTAACTTGTTAATGTGATCATCAATCATTCAAAAATAAAATTTGCAACTTCTTTACAACAAATAAATGAATTACTTGCATGAACATATATTACAATAAAATAAAATAATAGACGTCAGGATTTTGATATCAACATCACATGATCTATTCATGTTATTAAATAAGTATCATAGTTAATGTTACTACTGCATCACAACTTTACACATCCAAACGTTACACTACCAATTACAATACCCCATCAATTTCTGCTATCAGGTGATCACCTTAAAAAATGTTCACTTTAGAGAGAGTTCACTGAGCTGTTCTCATTTGTGACCATTACTTTTTACAGAGTGACAGGTATAAGCTTCTGAATGTTAAAAAAAAAGAAGTTTTAGCAGAAACACTTGGAGTGGAGGATGATATTCTGCAAATAATCTGTGGTACCCCAAAAGACTAAAGGGACATATATGATTGGGATAGGCTAGGATGTTGACTCTGCAAGATTTCATGGTATTCATTTATGTGAATGGTTGGTCCTGTGGTTAATACTCAGCACTGTCAACATGAAGGCTAAGGTTCTAACACTGATCCTGAACATTTCCTGCCACCCGCAGGAGGTTTGGGCAATATATTCTATCTAGAAGGAATGCCAGTAACTCATAAGTTTTACCTCCATCATTACGTGATTGCAGCGACCATTCAGCATTGATGCTTTCTCCTCCCAGATGTTTAATGTTGGGGAGAAGCAGCTCATGTTATTGGCACATCCTGAGAATCTCTGACCTCCTGAGATGTAAATTTTATCCATGCACAGGGCACCAGCATGGCCGTAACATGAATGGCTGTGAAAAGTGAAGAGACATTTTATAAAACTAGTTTAAATTTGGCAGTTACAATTTTAATGAATTTGTTACTTTTAACACTTCAAACAAACATAGACAAAAATAGTTTTAGAAGCACAGATTTGGCAGATTTTGTTTCAAACTACCAGCTACAATTATTGTGATGAACAGCTTGTAGTAAACAATAGTTAATTTTAAAGAAATTATAACCAGTTTAGTAGATTTTGGATCAAGATCATTGTTTTATTTTTTTTTAAATCTCTACAAGCAATTATTAAAGATGAGATCCACATAAAGGGGGAACAAAACTTCCATAATTTGGGCAGCACTTTTTTTTTAAATGCCTATGATAGTGGGTTTGGCAAAACCCTACAATACATAAAATTTAAATTTGAAGAACTTTTTTAAATTTTTGTCTACCCTACAGTACAAAGTACAAGATAAATATTAGGAATGCTTAATTGCATTGCTTATTATTATTTTTCAAGCAGATTGACATTCTTTCAAGAATTAACTTGACAAAATGAATAAAACTTTGTTTTTCATAATTTTTTACTTAAATCTCAAATTTAAAAATATAAACCATTCAAGATTTATATATTTTGTTTCATTTAATATTATAAACAATACTAAGCATCAATTTGTTACTTAATATATCAGTTTCGCATATAATGCAACATTAACGCTGTATTAGATTTGACCGCGAATGATTTTACACCAAAATCTGGAACTTTAAACATCTTAAAATAGAGGTATACAGGGCTGTTTTAATGTAAAACTCAACTCTAGTGTACAGCTTTAAAACATGGATATTGCATATGTGCCAGATGCAACAAATGGAATGATTTCACCAAAAATATATAAGCTGTGTAAAATAATAATATCATGTAAAAAAGAATGTCTAAGAAAATATCTATAAGCTTAATGTGAAGGCAATAAATACTACTTCTGCATGGGTACTTGCAATTGCATGCCAAACTTTGTATCAGCAGTAGAAACAGAGGGGCACACAAAAAACAACCTTAAAGCTCAACATAAACCCACTTAGTATCAAGTATCAGCAACATGTAGGCATTGGTACATTGAGGCAAGAGACTTACAGAGAACTAGCATGCCATAACTGATGAAACTTGATACTCTATGCATATGCTGCAGACCACACAGAAAAGCACAGGGAATGAAAGGTAAGACAACAACCAGACAAGGGGTTACTGTTCTTGATGGCTTTAAATGCAAAATTCTAAAATAGGACTTCTTAGTTTTGCAGCTTTCCAAATGCAGAGTGCTACTTCCCTATACTGTGCCATGATATAACTTAAACAAGATTAATGCTAGATCAATCTGCCAATTATAGGTGTAAATTATATAATATATTTCTTACAGAAAATTAGCACAATTAGCTAAAAAAATAAATGTTTGCCAAAAACACTTTAATTGGAAAACCGTACACAAATTATGTTTTGCTAATCAATAAAACTTGTAAGGCAACCTAAAATCATATAAAAGATTTTAAATTTACAAAACTAGAACTAAATCATAATAAACTTCTTCCAACAAGTATGTAAATGCATCTTGCTTTTACAAAAAATAGTGTTGATCCTTTCAAAGATGCAACTGCCTTTCTACAAAATGTTATTACCTAATGGATGCACACATCTCCCATTCCTCTGTTGCCACAGTGTAACTCTCAACTGTGCACATGACCATGTTTTCATCTTGGCCACCGACAGCGTACAGTTTCCCGTTGTAGGCAATGACCACAAAGTCTTTCCTGGACTCGTTCATGGATGTTAGCTCATACCAGGAATCAAATCTAATCCATTTATTGAAGACAAAAACATTTGCATTATGTCGGGTATGTGTCAGTGATGGTGGTCTACCACCTTTAATTATAGCAAGTTGTCCAAATGGGGGTTAACTTTGTTAGACTAATAAAGCCATCTAAGTACTTTCATGGGTACATAAGTCATTCCTGTTAATATGTAGTCAAGGAAAATAGTAATTTATGGTGCATGACAATGCCTTGTCTTTATACATCTAGTTCTGTAATGCCTTGTCTTTATACATCTAGTTCTGTTAAAGTATCCAAGTAAGTTTTCATCCCAAAAGGATATCTGTTTGACTTAGTTTTAACTAAATTAGCACTATTAACCTGAGGATTTTAACTTCACACTTCACACTAGTGCCAAGCCAGAAATCGCCTTCGACATTCGCCTCCTCCAAATACTTAGTTATTCAGAAGTGTATATATACACTAAAATATATTGAAAACATACATAAGGGCATTGGTTCCCAAATTTTTTTCACTTGTGTCAACCTTTTTAAAGTTTTCCCAAGACCCCCTTCCTTACATCAGTAAATTTTGTAGTTTACCACAATGAATCAAACACAACTTATGAAAGCCTCTACAATATGTTATGGAGCTATCGTAAATCTGGCACAGCTCCACAGGACGCAACAGTGCACACTTTGGAAACTACTGGTTGAGGATTTTTAAAGGAATAATCCCATAATACTTTTTGAAGCTGTTTTTTTTTCATCCTTTAATTTATAATGACTACAACTGACCTCGGATCATATCGAAAACAACGGGCTGTTGCAATTTCATTATTCTCTGTGCTGTCGTATTTCCCCCCACAGGCGTACATGAAATTGTCCAGGACAGCTATGCTGGGGTTGAACAGCGGGATGGGCGAGTCCCGCAGAAAGCCATGGTGCTTGTTGTGGAAAGTGTAGCCTTCAAAGTTCGAAGCATGCGACATGACAATGCTAGGGTAGTTGGACCTCACTTGTGTGCGTGGTGTCTGAAGCATTGGCTGTTTGCCAGTTACTATGTGATAATCTTTGGCTTCTGTGAGCAAGTCACTGCACTCTAGATTCGTTCGCATCATTTCTACTTTACTGACCTGAATCGTAAAAAAAAAATTTTTTAAAATTACATTATATATTCATAAGCAAAAAAGGTGCAAATAGAATAGAATTAGATGCAAAAAAACACTAACATATACCTCATCTTGAATACACAAATAGAATACCAAAAAGGAGAAATACTACAATTAAAAAATGGACAACACTTT
This sequence comes from Anisus vortex, assembly GCA_949126835.1. Classification (NCBI taxonomy): domain Eukaryota; kingdom Metazoa; phylum Mollusca; class Gastropoda; family Planorbidae; genus Anisus; species Anisus vortex. The sequence continues at coordinate 23,106,432 of OX421499.1, forward strand.
TTAAAACCATTACTTTTCACTGTTATTTTTATATAATATATTTTTCAAAGCTTTGTCTTTAATCAGTATTAGTTTAACTACCTACAACAAATATTAAAAATATTAAGAATTTTAAACTAAAGCAGAATTTAGTAAATGTGTTTAATTGAATATTTTTTCAAGTACCTTTACTACATGAAACATGAAAAACTCCTCACTACAAGTCAAAACAAATTAGAAACATTAAGATATCTCACTTTCTCCACCAGCTCCTCTCCAGCCAATAGTGGAAGTCTGATATTTTTCATGAGCTCTGGTAAATACTGCAATCTCTCAGTTTTACTATGATCTATCCACTGTAGGACTCTGGTGAACAGATGGTATTCTGATGGCACCTTCAGGCTGTTGTCTCTCAGCATTGTAGCCAGTTGTGTGTGAGTTAACTTTGTGAACTGTTCTGATGAGCTAACTACCTTTTACAGGTTAGAAAAAAACAACAGATATTTCACCAAACTGACAAGTAATGTCTTGGTTTGGATTTGGGTACTAGAACGTTGAAGCTGATATCGACGCGTAAAATGGAACACTGAGTATCTATATATTATTATAAATTATTTCAAAATTAATGTTTTCATTATAACCAAAATCAGCTTGTCTTTCCTAATATAAGATAAGATATGATTTCTTGATTGATCCAAACAAATGGAAATTTGTCTTGATAACTGAAGAAAAACATAACAAAACAATAATGCATGCTTTAAGGACCCCAGACATTCACTGAGTGGTGCCGAAAATTGTCTCACGCCCTAAGGGGAAAAGCCTACGAGACATATGCCAAGATTCCGGTAGACAGCAGCGGGGACTACCAAACCCTTAAAAGACGCTCTGCTGAACAGCCATGACCTCAAATCCAAAGTGTATAAAAAAAAATTTAGACACCCAAGGGTGGAAATGGGAGCGACCTTTCATCAGCTAGCCGAAAGGCTAGAAAAGTATCTTACCAAGTGGCTATCAATAAAGATAAAATGTCAAAGCTTTATTTTTTCTTAGAGTTCTGGGGACTATCATTTATACTAAAGCATTATTTAATTATTATCTTAATATTGTGCTAAATTAGAACTACCAGTACATAAAATGTTTATCAAACAAACAAAAATGTTTACAAAGCATTTTTTTTATCTTGATCTGTGTGGTGGACAGGAAGAACCAGCGTCGTCTACGTTTCATTTCATTATGGTATTTAAGCCAAGCATCCTTGTGATTTGTCTTAGACAATGGGTCAGTGACGACAGGGGAGATGTGTGCAGAGAAAGGGAGATGAGTTTTGGGAGAGCCACTAAACCTTTTAGTTTGTTTTTTGCTGTTTGATTTCATAGGACACTTTCTGAGACTTTCATTTTTATTTTTTTAGTTAAGTGCAATTTATTATAAAAAGTTCTTTTTCTGAAACAAAGGAGTTAATTATGTTTGTTATTAATGTAGTGGAAAGCTGCCTCAGTTATCACAAATGTATTAAAGAACTCAAATGTAATGTTTCATCTAAATAAAAAAATGCTTTATATTTATTTTTTAAATGGTAGAATCTAAGAATGTTAACCTTTAGTTAGTGCCGTTTAGAAATCATTATGATAGTAAAAAAAAAGTTTCTAATTGAAATATATTGCAGAACCTACTTCAAAATTGTCCATCATATACTGCAATGCTTTAGTCTGGGTTGAACTAAGTGAGTACATCTGTGCTAAGTTCAAAATATCTGTGCAGTTGTAGATTGTCAATGCCATTTCTAAATATTTACTGCAAAGTTCCACAGCAACACTAACCTAAACAAAAAAGAAGAAGAAACTTATAATGATTTTAGAATAAGCCAATTAGGAATTTGTTGAATTTTTAATACTTTCATGTTGAACCATTTAAAATTATGAAAAATAAATTATTGGAGGTCACAAGCAGTTCAAATTTTATCAACAATTGTCAAAGATATAATGTATTATGCAAGCAATTTTCAACCCTAAAAAACAGATGCTTAACACAATTTTACTGTTTTTTAATCTTTAAGGTTGTACATAACTGTTCTAGATTTCTGAAAAGTTACATGTAAATTTTTACATTGGAATTCACATTAAATGGGAAAAAGTTACTCAAATAATTTGCTAATGATTAAAAATACAGGCTGTGGCTGAATTAAATGTGGGCCCTCTTTTCCAGTTAGCAGCCATGTGTGTATGATGCTTCAGTTTTATTAATTATAAAAGATTTTAATAAGTAGTAGGCCTATGCCATTTTTGTAGGTAAATGATTTTTCCACAAGTTTAATCAAAAATATGTGTTAGTTAATGCTAAAATTTGGACATTTATACATGTTAAATTAATACTTCAACAAAAAAAAGCATACACAAGTTATAGAATGGGAAACGTTACCAGCTTATGTATTATTTCCAAAAGGTTTAATCCCGTTTTATTCCTTATAAACACAATGTAATTCCAAGATCACAAAAGGGGATTAACCATTACACTTGTAATAGGCTAGCTTCTGTAATCATAGTCAGCCTATATCACAGCAAAAGGCATCCCAAATGATGACAAAAATGTAAAATAATCTAATGATGCTACAAAATTTAATACTGTATATACTCGCGTATAAGTCGATACGGTGGATAAGTCACACCCCTAGTTAAAGATTATTTTTCTTATATGTTGTCATCGATCTGCGAATAAGTCGCACCCTGACTTTCAGGGGTTATACTGCCTTTTAACTTTGAAAAACCTAAAATATTTGTCAATTTCACTTATATAAAGGTAGTATATTTACACCTACAAGAGTTTTCTTTATGTAAGATGTAGGCCTACGCATATCCTAGTAATTCTACATCACTAGAGTCAACTATACGGGTTATGTAGGAAACTGTATGACAGAGTAGTGATGTTTTTCAGACTTTTCAAAAACAGTGTCGGGTGTATAAGTCGCACCCCAACTTTTTGTCGAAATTTTCGGTAAATAAAGTGAGACTTATACGGTAATTGCTTTCACTCAGCTGATGATATGTTTGTTTTTTAAACTACATTTCCTGTCAGTAACTAAAAAACAAATCACTAAACCACAAGCACTAACCTGGAGATGAGAGGCGGCAGAAAGTACCTCCTCAACGTTATCTGTAGTCAGCTCAAGCCTTCCAGTGTATGCAAAGTCCACCACCACTTTCAAACCTCCTGCTGTGACTCCTTTCAGGACCACAACCTGTTCCCGACTTTCTTTCATATAGCCTGTCAGCATGACTCGAAAGTAATCACTGCATGCAGCCATAACAGCTCTGTGCACCGGGATACTCTTAACAGAAGAAATGTGTCCAATAGTGAGAAAGACTGGTACATCTTATATCAAATTTTAAATGGTAAAAACTGCCTTTATAATTACATTAAAAATGCATGCAAAAAAAAACCCTAATACATAAAACTAATTGTGAAACATTTAATGCAACAAACATTTAAAAAAAATGAAAGTTGCATTTTTCAGATTTTCTTGCGTTTAGTTCCTTAATGGGATTGTAAATAGATAATTACAAGCTCTAGACATCTTAAATTTCCCTCCAAAATACTTTTCTAACTATTTAACCAATCAAATGCTTTACTTGATCATCTGCTATTAATGTGTAGTCGCAGAGTGTGTTGGACTTGCGCAGTTCTTGCAAGCCATGAAGCAATGCACAACAGTGGTTCTCTGTTGAGCAAGGTATGTAACTGGACGTTAGTCTCTCGCTTGGACTTGTGGATGGTCCTGGAAGCTCATCACTTTTACTTACGGGAGGGAGGGTATCTGTTAATTATAATTTAATATAATTTATTTTCTCCTTAAAATGATGTGATTTTATTTCAAGTTAAAAAAGTAACATTTAAAATGAACAGTATTTATACACTCCAGGTTAGATGCCTACAATATGGGTTGTGTTTTTTTTATTTGTTTATTTAGCATGTTAATGAATAGACAATACATATTTTATACAGATTTTTGTCAGGAGTCATCAAAATATGATAGATGTCGTAGAAATATTTATTTATTTAAAAAAAAAATTTAACTCCTAAATTAGAATACCAATTAACTAAGCCGTTACTTAATTTTTTTTAAGATAGCCTCTGCTGCAATATACTTGTATAACAGCTTCAATCTTGCTATGAAAATATTTTAAGATAGTTTTTACAGTGGAACTCTAATTTAATTTCCCTGTGCTGATCTCATTTTTTGATATTCACCCCACCGGCTACAATGAGCCCAGTCTTTTTCAAATGCTAATTTATAGTTTATATATCAACTCTTCTTTACTCATTCATTTCCTTTTCATTAAAATTCATAACTAATTTTTACTATGTTTAGAACTAGACTTTGGATTATATATATTTTTTTGTTGTAATTTAACATTTTTACATTTATTTATATAGATGTGAATATCTGATTTATTTATAAGCTAGCCTTGTAAGAAAAACAACCTTTAAGTTAATTCCTATATTAAACAAATACTTTGATATTCATCCTTTTAATCATTTTTAAGGTCACAATTTGAGGTTCAGTTTTGGAGTTTCTCCGTATTTGCAAATATTTTAATATAACTGTAACTTTATTTTTAAACTGACCTAAAGTAGGGAAGTCCTGAGATTGCATCAAGCTGTCACAAGTATTATCCAGAAAGCGTAGACGAGATGCTTGTGTGCTTCGAGACACATAAGCTGTAGGCTGTTTCCTTGGAGACAGAGGCATTCTTTAAATGTTTCTTTCTTGCTGTAATTAGAGTATTAAAAAAATAATTTTTTATTAAAGTAATTGTAGTGTGGTCTAGGGAAGGTGCCAAAACCTCAGCGTAGAGCCATAGCACAGATACTAACAAAATAGCTTCAACTAGATGAAACCATAACTAGATCTTAGCTTTAGTGGTACTACCCAGAATGAATCATCTGTACGAATGGAATTGGTGTTTATCTTTATATATCTTCATACTCCAATAATTAATATCTATATTTATATATTTACACTCTCCCATATTTGATGTCCATTTATGGATTTAAACTTTCTCACATAATTGATATCTTATATTAGATTATATGTACACCATATCTTATTGCTATGTATTTCCTTCCTGGGTCAATACATACACCCCACCCTGTTTCAATCTCTCCCCCTTTTCACTCTCACACAAACTGATTCATTTTGATCTCTTCCCTCCCTTCTTTCCCTGGGCATTTGGGTAGAAGATTACGTAACTTCACATGCATGCAAAAAACCCTGTCTCCGGCCACTCTGGGAGGTACACAGAAGCCTTGATGCCAGGTGTCCGCTGTTTCCCCCTCCCTTCCCCCTCCCCTGTATAACAGAGACTCATCACGCTAATTTGCCTGTTAGAAACCTTTCACCGATCCCTGGGTTAGGAATAAATGATGGAATTAATGCAGTAGCCAATAAAAACTACTACACATACACCCCCACCTTATCATAGAATAGTCACATTGTTATAGCATATTTACGTATTAACAGGACTTTTGGCTACTCAACATCTCCTTGGAACTATAAATGTATTGCTGTTGAAATATTCTGGCTTAGATTAGGACCTTGTTATTATCTGTAGATTTTACTCATTTTATCTACCTAGTGAACATAATCAGCTGCCAAAATTTGGTCCTCTTGGTTAAATAAACATTCAGTTATTTTCACCTAAGCAGCTACCTTATTACCTATTGAGACTTGATGTTGTTTATTTTGAACCAATAATATACCAATTCATACCAGCAATCTGTAACTAGTCACTCAGATACATTGGAAGACAAATATAAATATTCTAAGTTCTGTCCCATAATCATACTCTGAGAATCCGAACACTCCATCATACCCTGAAAATCAGACAACTCCTGACCATCCCCTACTTCACCTCTTACTCCACATAAACCCCACCCTTCCCCTTTGCTGGTGAGTCAAACCACAGCAGCAATGCATCATGCTTTGAAGAAGAGCCTGTAAACACTTCACAACTGGCTGGTCTGTGTAAAAACTAACTCTTTTTCTCATTCTTAGAATTCTACAATCCTTTTATAGCTTCTACTCGTAATCATTTTTATGTCTCATTATCTGCGGGGGGGGGGGGGGGGGGGGGGGTTAAACTTGGTGGCATTAAAAGATTAAAGGTTCTCGTAAAAATAATAAACAAATAATTAATTTTGACAGTCCTGTATGTCCCACAAATTATAAATCTTCAACACAAAGCTTCTCTATGGCTCATTTGTCAACGGCTGCCTCCGCAACATACAAAAGATTCGGTGGACAGAAAAGGTCAAGAACATCAACTTGTGTCTGCAAACAAACCAGGACCGCCTTGAACAGCCGATCGCCAGGCGAAATTGGCATGTATATTTCAAGGACTTTTTTGACTCATAGTAAAAGAAAAGAAATTACAAAACAATAGCATGGTAGGGGTAGTTAAGAGAAGAAAAAAATTTATTACTTTCATGTTGTTAGTTATTGGAAACTTATGATAGGATAAAAATTGAAAATTATAACTAGTTGCATGTCTGGCAACTGCATTCAGATATGATATGGAATGGGTTATCTGAACTATTCAGGAAAACTAACAACGTAACAGACTGCCCAAGCCTGGCAAAGCCATTTCCTTTTCTATGTCTACATAGATCACTTTTCTACATCTGACCAGACAGTCTGGATTCTGTCCCCATCCGGCTCAAGCAGACAAGTTCTATCATTACTTTTAAAAAGAACTAAAAAAAGCATTATTTTAAGATTTACCTTCCTTAACCTGATGAGACCCAGAAACCCTTTAACTGATCCAGTGCTGTGTCAGACATTCAGGCAGATAAACCCAATACCAGTCTAGATATAAGCGCTGTATAAAGGCAGTAATTTTAGCTATTCCATAATCCGATTCAACTATTTTCATTGAAAAAAAATATTTAGACAAAGATGGCAGCTTGTTTTGTGATAGTTTATTGTGTATAAATGTGATTATTTCAGGGCTGTGGAGTCGGTAGATAAATGTTCCGACTCCGACTCCAACTCCGACTCATCAGTTTTTTGTACTTCCGATTCCAACTACTGACTCCGGACTCCCAACTCCTCTGTATTAATATGTAAATGTATTGCCATATAGTGAGGCACATGATAAACATGCTTCTTCATGTCACTTAATGTGTTCGTTTTGTGGTTATGTGAGGCACTGCATGCATTGGTCTTTATTCTTACAGTAGAGAAGTCATTAATTATAACTTTTTGTGAATTGGGACATTTAAACTTCCTTCTTTTAAAATTCCAATCTAAATTTAGTAGGAGTCGGAGTCTGTGCATTGTGTGCCGACTACGACTCCAGGTACCCAAAATGTCCCCCAACTCCGACTACTCGACTCCGACTCCACAGACCTGGATTATTTGGAAGCAAAAAAAATGGATAGTTATTATCCAGGACCATCAAAAGAAAAAGTGTGTGAGTAAAAGATGTTTACAATTCAAGAAATGCTTGATGAATTCGAATATTTTTTTAAAAAAGAGGTTAATATCGATGAAGGAACTTACTAACAAACATTAGATCTAGAAGTCAAGAAAGCATTTCTTTTACATATATTTATGATATATGAGCAGGGGCGAAGCCAGAATTTTTTTCCAGGGGGGGGCTGAACTTTCGCGTGACAAATATTGACCAAATACCAGGGAGGAGGGGGGGGGGGCTAAGCTTTCGCATGACAAAAATTTACCAAATTTTTTGCAAATTTAGTGCATATTTAAAAAAAATCATTTGAAAAATTATTTTTTTTTAAATTCCAGGGGGAGCTTAGCACCCCTCAGCCCCCCCTGTGGCTTCGCCCCTGTATATGAGTTATATGTGATGTCAGAGTGTCATTATTTGGGAGATATATTTTTTTTTCAAAGTCCTTTTTCCTACACATCCCCATTTTTCATAATTTAACTCTTGCAGGACCATGCATAGGCTCTTTTCAGTTTAGAGCGGCTCAAGTCTCAAAGAATTAAACATTTTCAGACCCCTACTGTTGTACTTTTATATATTTACTTTTATATTGAGTTGGTAAATACTACATTCATTTGCTCTGTTTTGTAAAGTTTTTAGATTATCAATGAGCTCTATATCCTTTGATGTAATAAAAAAAAAATGTGTTTATAGGCCACTAGGCCTACTTATATTTAGCCTAGAGAATTATATCCATGCTCTTGCATACAAAAAATTACTCTATGCATGATTTTGTTGCAAAATGTTCAATGTGATCTGAGTTTACATTATAAAATGTTTGTTGGCAACGCTATATTTATAATTAATTTTAAATAAAATATAAACTTATTATTATTATTTTATTATTCTGCAAATGTTACCTGTTTACACTCACTCACTTATCTTATAGTTAGGCTATGTTACAGACGCTCCTTCTATAAAGAAGATTATTGGTGTCTACGTTCAACTGTGGCCTTAGTCTAGTATTTTTATTAGATAAATATTAAAGTGTTTTAAATGATGTTAAGTTAGTGGTTTTTCTGGTTTATTCAGGCAACCCATTCCACACACAGAGATGCCACTCAGCGCTTGGGAAGAAAGAGTAGGCCTACTTTTAATACTTTTATATATAATACATTTGCATTTGTTCTGGCATAAAATAAAAGGGATAAGTAAAGTGTGTTTTTGTCCTTTACTGTCAAGTTACTGATATTACTATTACTAACTAGGCCTTCTAATAATTTTATAATTTATTATTTGCCCCTACTGCCTACTGACTTAGCAGCCTAAACCTGACCTAGGCTAGCTTATTACTCAAGTCACAGACTAAAAAAATAAACTCAAATTCACTACTACAAAACTAAACTCATAAGTTACTCATAACTATTACTAAGCGACTCAGCTTAAGTTGCAGCTTCATGAGCTTCTGAGCTTGAGTTGGATTGAGCTTGAGTCTGAGTAGGCATACGCATAGTCATAGTCATACTCATATCATAGTATAGTGATAGTCACTGACTGATAGTGACATAAATAATATAATGATAATGTAAATATTAGTAAATATTAATAGGGAGTGTCTATTGGTAGTTAACTACAAATAGCTTCTAGGCGGCTATTTGTAATTAACTACAAATAGCTTCTAGGCGGCTATTTGTAGTCAGCCAATCAAAACTGGCCCTATATTCTTAATTACTATGTTTTTGTGACCTGACAACAAGGTTTCTTGGTCTAGTGGTTATAGTAGGCCTACTCTGGGCTGTCAACTGGGTGATCCAGGTTCAAATCCCACTGGCAACCATTGTCAATATTTTTTTTTATTTATATATTTTTTTTATATTCAATTTTAGTCAAACCAGTTAAATGTGATTTTTTAGTAATTAACAATTTGTTAACATTTTACTACTGTCATTTTAAAATTGTCAATGTTTATAAATTATTCAGACAAAGACTAGGTCTATATTTTCGCTTATTTAAAAAAAAAAATCACACTTAGAAGACTTAGAAGTTGCTGTTTGTTTTGTGTTTCAAAACACTTAAGTACCCTAACACTCATTAAACCTAAAACTAGTCTAGATCTAATTGGTTGGTTTAGGTAGGTAATTAACAATTTGTAAACCTATTACTGGCATTTTAAAAGTGCCAATTTTTATAAATTACCCGGTATTCAAAGGTTCAACAAACTTAACAAAGGTTATTTATTTCTCTATACTCTATATGCCTATTTAATCACAATTAGAATTTCATGTTTTTTTGTTTTTTTTTGCTTCAAAAACTAAAGTAACACTAAACCTAAAACTAGTGTAGATCTAATCTGCTGGGCTAAATTGTGAATTGTGGCTACACTACAAAGGCTTATTATAATAATTAAGAATATAAGGACAGTTTTGATTGGCTGACTACCAATAGCCGCCTAGAAGCTATTTGTTAATTTGTAGTTAACTACAAATAGCCGTCTAGGAGCTATTTGTAGTTGACTACAAATAGACGCAGCCATATTAATATTACTAATAGGAGTAATAGGCCTACTAAAATTAATATTAGTATATTAGATTAGTAATAATTAGTTCACATTTTTTATAAGTTTATAAGTATTATAAGTATATAAGACATCGCTATAGCGGCTTCTATGCTATGATTGACATAGACTTAGACATAGTTCACATAGCATAGTCACATTCACATAGAAGTTATAATATAAGAATACTGGCTATACTATTACTTTTATAGAAGACATATAGTAATCATATACTGACATAGAGACATAGTTAGACTTTGATAGAAGAGGCATAGGCTGCATAGCCGCATAGGCGCATACTAATACTCTAATACTATGAGTATGAGTATGATATGCATAGGCATAGACGGCATAGTCATAGTCAGATAGTCAGTGTCAGTGTAGTCAATGGATTTTATTTTTATAGTCAGTAGTCATAGTTTAGCAGTTCTCTGTATAGTCTATTTATTTTACAATAATATGCAAGCACTCTAAGGTTTAAAAAAAATTACCTGAAATTAACATTCAAGTATCGAACTCAAAATATTTTGATCATTTTATGTTCTTATGTGCAAAGGTTTAAAAAGAGATCGTTGACATCACTGAACTATATGATAATTTATATCTACAGTGGATGACATTTGTTGATTGCTCCGGAAACGATCAGATGGCATGATTATATTTATATTTCACTTTCAAGCATGTACAATAATTTAAACAAGACCATGAGATCATAAGGTCATTTTGTGTTCTAGGGAACTGTTGTTAGTGTGGGATATTATGCGATGTTGATTAAAAGTTTGCAGAATAGCAATACTACTTTTGATAATGTCACAGAGATTGCTTCCCTTTTTACGGCCTGCCCCTGCGCAATGGTTGCAGGTTTATCGTGTTGGTATTGTTAGTGTTAGCAATGGCAATACAGTTAATTCTTTCATCACTCGACAAATGTCACAAACTGCGATGTTTTTAAAGAACAGCGGGCTGTGCAGATTAATAGCTCTTGGTAATAAAGCTTTAGTGCAAGTGACCAGAGAGCGTTTCTGTGCCACAAATTCTACATTGTTGATGCGCCCTATCAGTTCCTTTTCTTTCATAGTTAACAACCGGCTTAATGCAAATGAGAGCAAAGGCTTAGTCTTATACAAAAGTAAATCATTACATAATAATACACATTTCTTAAAAGAAATATTGACTACTGAACCTGTTTATTTAATTAGTCAACGCTTTATTCGAAACAAAACTCAGTTTCAAAGTCAACACCAGGATCAGACAAAAGCAACAAAGCCAAAGCCTACAACTGACAATGTTAATAGCAGCCCTGAAGAAAAAGATGCAAATAAAGTAAATGAAAGTGAATTCACACCAACAGTGCCCCCTGAGAAACCTTCACTTTATCAACGCTTCAAGCAAACATACAAACAGCATGGAAAAATTTTCATAGTTGTGCATCTGTGCACATCAGCTGCTTGGTTTTCTTCTTTATATTTGGCTGTAAGAAGGTAGGAGTACTGCTTATCAACTTTTCGTCATTTTATTACCTTTTTTTAGAATTTTACTTTTATCAATATAAAATAGGCAGTGTCTACTTGTCCTGTGACCGGACAAATTGGTGGGGAGATATTGTTCCGACGGTCATGTCATGTGACCGCCAGACAACAAAAGCAGGATATATTATTGCGGCATACCTGTCATATATAAAAATATATTACATTTTCAAGAGGTTGCCATACAAATATTGGCAGATTCCTACGCCTAACTATTTAAAAAGCTTTTAGATTACCCTAAACTTAAAATTATTAGGCCTATAATTTAAAAAATTGTTTAAAAAAAATTATTATATTGGCATATTCATATTGGTGATTAGGTTTCAATACAGTGTAGGCCTAATTAAAGAGTAAAGTAAAGTACTGGTACTGAAGTTACGATAAATAATTTACTGTGATATATTGCTTTATATTTTTAAGCACAAACTACAAAATAAATAAATAATAAATAAACATGAATTCTGAATTCATTCATTTTTTTTATCAAAGATAAATGTATTATTATAACATTGTTATTCTGGCATGATCCATTGGGCTAGGGCTGGCGACGTTGTCATTATCTCATTATCAGACAAATAGGCCTGCAGAGTTTTATCATAGTTTCATATCAAAACTATTTTTTAATTGTTATATAAATTTAAGTTTGATACAGTTCTAAAACATTCAGTCATTTTATTTTCTAATTAAATATGTATGATTACATTGGTTTGAATAATATTAGAGTATTTGCAAAAAAAAATTTGTAAAGGAACTGATCTCATATTGCCCACGTGTGTCTCCAACGCCATCTTTTCTATCAATAGCCTGTGGTCACTTGACAGGGTTGCCGGACAAATAGCTTGTGGACTATTTGTCTGGTCGCTGGACGCATAGACATTTAATATTTATAGGTTTTATGAGCAGTCAAAGTTTGCATCCTGTTGTATTACACCCAGTTGCAAGGGAAAGAATTATAGTGATATTTTTAATTGAGTAAGTACTTAGTAAGTACCCTTCGGATCAAACTGATCACTGATTAATCGAGGGATGTATCTAAAATCAGATTCTAATAATAGTACAGTGCTAATCCTGTAATTTAGCTTTTTCAGCCCAGGTAGTAACATATAAACAGGGTTTTTGTTGAGGGAAGAAAGGTGTAGTATTTCATGCGACATGACCAACATTTAGCAAATTTTGCACATATTTAATGTTAAGATTAACTAAAGTATTTTACAGAGTTTTTCCAAAGAAAATATTTTTCCAAAATGTCAGTGTTTGGGGGAGGGGGAGAATTCGCTGCAAGTGAATGAATTGACACGTCTTAACAAGTATGCATGCATAAAAGTTCACAAGAAAAAACATTTCCGGTCGAATTCGATCATTTTATTCGAAACATGTCTGTGTGCTAGGTTACTGGTTGTATGAACATTTGTTGGGGATTAAAGTTTCTTTCATTTCCAAAAGATGTTTTCAAAAGAAAACAATGTATTGTGAAAGTCAGAAGTGAAATTTCACCTTTTTATAATATTAAACTTATTGCCTAATGCAAAAGAATTTTTGTTATTCGTTTTTATGAATACGAATTTTGTTTTTCAATAACCAAGAAAATGCAACTCTTTGACTAATTTATTTTATAAACAAGCTACATGCGACTAACACTTGAGTATTAATTATCGCCTACTCACTTTTGATGTTAAAAACGGATTCCTCATAACTAATATTGTATCCTTTGTATAATTCTAAAAGACTAGAACTAGCCTTCGAGGATGAAATCAACTGTCAATAACCAGCAAAAGCATGCTTTTTTGTTTACGGAAATGCCTAAAATAATTAAACATTTAAAAATAGAACGGGAAGTTCACGATTGCACCAGTTCAAAAGGTCACACCTAATTAAGACTTGTCAATAGGTTATTTCATTTGGAGCATTTTCTATACCTGTAATTATTATGTAGGCCTATACTATTACAAATCATTTATACAATCGCTAAAATATATGTCTATATATATATATTATAATTATTATAATGATATATTGAGGTCTGGACAAATTTTATACTTTTATTAATTCATATAAATATGCTAGTAAATCCCAATTCTTTGTGAGTCTGGGCATCAGAAAAATTATTGTACTATAAACAGGACATATTTTTTTAAACATTTTTACCGCTTGTGTTTTTATCATGAATTCTGGAACTTGTGGGAAAAATAAGAATAATAATTGTTTTTATATAGCACTTCTAGAAGTAGATGCACTATTTAATATATAATGTGTGTGTATAGGCTAACTGGTACATTAATATATATGAATGCAAACTAGAAGGCTAAATTTATAATTTTTAGGTCAAAACTTGCTGGCTTTTTATAACACGATATAGATTTTAATAAAGATTTAGTTAAATGCCTTTTTTGTTAAAACCTTGTTTTTATTTTTAAACCGGTATATTTATTATTTTTCTTATGATTTGTTGTTAGTCATGAACTTTATATTTTTAACCTGGAAAAAATGGGAGTTAGTTGGGAATATTTGTGTAAAAAAGCTTGAGGACTGTAGACTTTAACTTTAAGATGAAATTTCTGAACAAAACCCTCACCATCATAAATTTAAATACCACCTGTGTCTAGATGATAATAGATCTATGTTGGACTATAAGTCATATAGTCAGTAATATTAGCCATTAAAAATATTGAAATGTTTAATGCAAAAGGGCTAGATCTTAAAAAAACATCACATGCTATAATATAGCTTAACCAGTAGCTTAAGGGTTTATACTACATTTTTTTTAATAAATAGAATCAAGGCTTATTAAAACAGTAGGATGTTTAATGTTAATAAATTTACAAAACGGGCTGACATTTAACCAAGTGTTCATATTATACAAAAGTATCATTTACAAGAGTGTCATAATGTCAATCTGTTGCCACTTAGGTACATGGGGAAATAAAAATTGCTCTTCATTCAGCCAAAATGTTGACTAGTCTTTTTTTAAATATTACCAGTTACTTCCCTTATCCTAATCTACTTTTCTTTTCTCTACTTTTGGGTCATTTTGTTTAGATCTATGTTGGTCTATTTTCTGTTCACCCTGGAGACAGCTGCTGAATGCATTGGCATTATCTTTGGAAGACATTTATCTGTACTTGTATAAATAAGAAAATGATGGTTTGTCCTTCCTTCTGCATGATGGGGGGGGGGGGGGCCCTTACTGGTTATCAGGCGCTTCATCTTTTTCTCAGAAAATAGTTATTATTATAAAGAGTGTGTAAAAAAATATTTGCAGCAGTATTGTGCACTGTCGCTACTAAGTGACAACAGTTAACATTTTTCTTCTATGTATCTTCAAGTAGGCTAAATGTATTTATTCCTATCAAATTAAGCTGTTATTCATTTTTTTCATTTTTTCAAATGCATTATATTTTTTTGACAGTGGTCTGGATATTGTCCCATATCTGGAAAAATGGAACTTCAGCGAGAAAGTGATCAGCCCATTTCGGGGGCAAGGTGGAGTGGGAGACATAGCACTGACTTTGCTTATGTACAAACTGATAGTCCCAGCTAGATATGCTACTACTCTTGCAGTTACCAACCTAGTTATTAAGTGAGTACATGGACTTCTGTTTTATTATCGGTTTTATACTATCATGAGTGGCTAATCGTAACATTATGGGGCACATTGGCAGAGCCATTTGGCTAGCATACGTGGTACTGAAGGTCCTGGGTTCGAATCCTGGTGAAGGCTAGGATTTGTTCCTGGGACTGGAGGCTGTCCCTGGGTGTACCCAGCTCTAATGGGTACTCATCTATTGTTGGGGTAAAGTAAAGGTGGCTGGGCATTGTACTGGCCACACAATCCCCTAGTATGCACTGGCCACAGACACTGGTGAAAGCGACTTCACCGGCCCTGTGGGTCAATTTGGTCTGATGGGGTGCTTTGCTTTGCTTAAGCTTAATTATAGAAATATCATTGTATCCAGCAGCAGACCTATAGACTAAGCACAGTGAAAAATATATATGAAGACTCCGCTGAAAGAACGCACGTAGTAACATTTTGGAAATTTTTTGAGTTATGACCCCTGTGTTATTCGTCAAATTTCTCTCTACATTGTGACCAACTCTCATGATTTAAATCGATCAAGCAACAGAGATATTAGACAAAGAGAAAAAACCATCCTTTGATAAAAAGATGTGTAGTCCATTGTTTACTTTGATAAAACGTGCGTAGTCTTCATTGTTTTTGTCACGTGACGCAAATTGGCTAATCATCTTTTTTTATTGGTTCGCGTTGTTTATAATTATCATAGCAACATGGCCGATTCGTAATTTTATCGATAGGTTAAAAATGTTATTTAAAAAACACACAAATCCTAAATATTTGAAAGAAAACATGAATAATTCGTGTCAAAAAATAATGGAAGCATTTATTGAAGCAATATTAATGTTGTTGGTGTTAACAATTGAAAAAAAGAGCCTAGGCTAGTGGCTATAACTATAAGCTTCATTCATGGATTATGGTTGAAGTTGAATGTTTCAATGACTTTTAATGATCATTAAAAATAAATAAGGACATCATACCTACAGTTAAACGCTTGGTGAATGTAAAAACTGTTAAAAGTCAATCATTTATATTAAAAGACCCACTTACATATCCCTAAACCTAATGATTACGACTAGGCCTACACTGTTTTTGTTCTCCAATGGCATAGGCCTAGGCTAGAACAGTCTAGAATAAAGCCTAAGGAAGATAGCATTGAAGCTTTCTTTAAAACATTTTATGACAGTGTTTGGAACAACCTAACAATCAAAACTTACTTAACACAGGCTAGTTACAATTATTATAGATAACTAACACTGTTTTAAATATTCATAAGCAAGTTGCATTCGCTGTTCCATTATGATGTAGGGTAGGACTAGACTAGATCTTATTCAATAAAAGCCTTCAATTATTTTAGTAACATATGCCTATAGAATCTAGTTTTATCATTATTTATTAATTTATATTTTCTTATTTCTAAATGTTAACCCAATAATGAGGGTATGTATGGGTGAGGGGTGGGGGTGGGTAGAATTACCCAAATGTTTAGAGAGAGAAATATTAGCATGTAGGTCTACAATATATTTCTTCATAATTACATTTGTCTCTGAATACATCTGGTTTATTTTCTTTAATTTCTTTTAATATTAGTATATAAAACTGCCTCAAAATTATTTCATTCTTTACAAATGTTTTTTAAATGGCTGGAATTTTTTAAAGCAATGTCACATGAAGAATAAAGGTTGCCAATTTATGTCAAATCATGCAAAAATTGAAAAAGGAAAAAACAAGATTTTGACAACTAGCTTTCTACTTCTTTAAAATTAAAAATACTAAAGCAAAGTATTAACAACAATCTTAAGACTTATTTGGTAAATTTGTATTGTTTTTTGACAAAAAAAATTATACAATTTCTGAATACTTTGGAAGAACGCACGTAGTCCAATTTAGGGTGTGTTCCGAAATTTGACCATAAAGATTTTATTTGTGCATAAAAATCTTTGATTTTCTGTTTTCTTATTCACAAATGAATGGCCTTTTAGTAAATATAAAATTTAAAGACATTTTTAATATTCTTATTATTTTGGTTTACAGATATTTAAGGAGAGAAGGTAAAATGAAAGAAATTCCACAAGAGGACAGACTAAGGTCATTATACCAGGAAAGTAAAGAGAACTTAAAGTTGAAATCCAGAGTTCGCATGAAAAAACTGCAAAGAAAGTCAAAAGCAAGTAAGGGATCAAAACAAAATGGAAACTGATGCTTGAGAAAAATGTAAAAAAAAAATTGTTTTTTAAAATCCTGCACATGTTTACATATTTGAATGAATTAAAGTATTTTTAATACTTTGAATTACAAGGATTATTGGTAGAATAAAAATTTCTTTAACAAAATGTACGTCCCTTATTTTAAAAAAAAAAATTAAAAAATTATGTTGATATGTAATCCCTGATGATTAAATCATGTTTGTGATGTTAATATTTTTGCTCTAATGAAAGATGAATTAATACCTTTTTTTTAAAATGTTTTTTTAAATACCCTGGTATTTAAATTTATCATTTAAATGCTATGATCATTAGAGTCTACATCCTGGGATTTTTCCAGCAACTTTTTATAACTATACAAAAAATTACTGGGAATGTTCAGTTGCCCCTTTTTTTCCCACTTTGTGGATGCCTTTGACTATGATGTATAAGCTCCAATAGAAGTCTTTCTATGATTACATTGATGAATTGTAGTATCCCATACAGAATTCTGGTCTCTTTGTGGTGAGTTATTATGTAAATGAAAGCTGCCGAGTACTTTGCACTGGCTGGTAAAATAAATGCCTGGCAACTTAGCAGTTAAGATGGCCATACTATTCCTTCTTATGTCATGGCCAAAAAAACAAGTGAACTCTCTCGTAGCCTCTCTACTCTTAGTGTGTTAGCATCTCGCCAAAAATATCCTAGTTGCTTCATTTCTAGTCTAGCAAAGCCACTCAACGTTGTGCAGTCATGACATTTAGGAGCGTTTACAACCATTGATGATAATGGTGAAATAATCAGGGGCATATAATGTTACCATTATTTATTTATTCAGCATAAATTTGTGCAAGGCAATAAAAATGCTTTTTTTTTTTTAATGGGCGAGTGCTAAACTGGAGACCTGAGTCAAATTTGGATGCTTTGAAAAATGTGGGCAGTTTTAAGACATTTAAAGAGCTTGTTAACTTTTGTGAATGTTGTTTTGATTCTATTTAACTCATACCGGAACCCATTATGTAGTGTTGATATAATTATAATTAATGTTCTCAGAGTTATTTTGTTACTGCCTAAGATTAATATTGTGATAAGTATTTACTAAATTGATAAATTGATATCTAATTTAAAAAACAAACTATTTCTGTTTCTATTTTATAGCTGACCATATTTATATATTTTTAGTTAAGTTTGTAATCAGTACAATGTGTATGCAATAGTATAGTTTATGAAATTATAAGCAGGACATGACTAGTTTGTGTTTTATAGAAAATATTTCATGGTGTATTTGTAATTGTATGAATATTTATAAAATAATATATTTTAAATGAAAAACTTGTATGAAAATGAAATAGTTGAGTTTTTTTCTATTGACAATCGAGCAACACATTTGTCCTTTGTCAAAAGCAAAAGTTATACTTTTAAAAAAAACACAACCAGTATTTACATTTTCCTTGTGGCTTGATGAATTTAAATAAATGGCTAACACTAACAGACATGATCCTTTCCGGGCACAAGCCACCCCACGGCATGACCTTAGTTGCCAAACCTGTGCTCCGCCATCACATTCACACAATTAGCAAGAAACTTTACAGTAGTTGGAGTTTTTTATTTTATTTACTTTTTGTGGGGCCAGTGTTGTTTACAATAACTTTCACATTCTAAAACAAAGAATACCAAAATGTCATTATGTCCATCAAGTGAATGTTGATAGCGCTGTGTCGGAAAGGGAGTAGCATCTATGTTCACATTCATCATAGCATACATTTAGGTCTGAAAGGGAGTAGCATCTATGTTCACATTCATAGCATACATTTAGGTCTGAAAGGGAGTAGCATCTATGTTCACATTCACATCATACATTAAGGTCTGAAAGGGAGTAGCATGTAGAATCTATGTTCACATTCACATCGTACATTAAGGTCTGAAAGGGAGTAGCATCTAGAATCTATGTTCACATTCACATCATACATTAAGGTCTGAAAGGGAGTAGCATCTAGAATCTATGTTCACATTCACATCATACATTAAGGTCTGAAAGGGAGTAGCATGTAGAATCTATGTTCACATTCACATCATACATTAAGGTCTGAAAGGGAGTAGTATGTAGAATCTATGTTCACATTCACATCATACATTAAGGTCTGAAAGGGAGTAGCATGTAGAATCTATGTTAACATTCACATCATACTTTAAGGTCTGAAAGGGAGTAGCATGTAGAATCTATGTTCACATTCACATCATACATTAAGGTCTGAAAGGGAGTAGCATGTAGAATATATGTTCACATTCACATTATACATTAAGGTCTGAAAGGGAGTAGCATGTAGAATCAATGTTCACATTCACATCATACATTAAGGTCTGAAAGGGAGTAGCATGTAGAATCTATGTTCACATTCACATCATACATTAAGGTCTGAAAGGGTGTAGCATGTAGAATCTATGTTCACATTCACATCATACATTAAGGTCTGAAAGGGAGTAGCATGTAGAATCTATGTTCACATTCACATTATACATTAAGGTCTAAAGGGGAGTAGCATGTAGAATCTATGTTCACATTCACATCATTCATTAAGGTCTGAAAGGGAGTAGCATGTAGAACCTATGTTCACATTCACATCATACATTAAGGTCTGAAAGGGAGTAGCATGTAGAACCTATGTTCACATTCACATCATACATTAAGGTCTGAAAGGGAGTAGCATGTAGAACCTATGTTCACATTCACATCATACATTAAGGTCTGAAAGGGAGTAGCATCTAGAATCTATGTTCACATTCACATCATACATTAAGGTCTGAAAGGGAGTAGCATCTAGAATCTATGTTCACATTCACATCATACATTAAGGTCTGAAAGGGAGTAGTATGTAGAATCTATGTTCACATTCACATCATACATTAAGGTCTGAAAGGGAGTAGCATGTAGAATCTATGTTCACATTCACATCATACATTAAGGTCTGAAAGGGAGTAGCATGTAGAATCTATGTTCACATTCACATTATACATTAAGGTCTGAAAGGGAGTAGCATGTAGAATCTGTGTTCACATTCACATCATACATTAAGGTCTGAAAGGGAGTAGCATGTAGAATCTATGTTCACATTCACATTATACATTAAGGTCTGAAAGGGAGTAGCATGTAGAACCTATGTTCACATTCACATCCTACATTAAGGTCTGAAATGGAGTAGCATGTAGAATCTATGTTCACATTCACATCATACATTAAGGTCTGAAGGGGAGTAGCATGTAGAATCTATGTTCACATTCACATCATACATTAAGGTCTGAAAGGGAGTAGCTTGTAGAACCTATGTTCACATTCACATCATACATTAAGGTCTGAAAGGGAGTAGCATGTAGAATCTATGTTCACATTCACATTATACATTAAGGTCTGAAAGGGAGTAGCATGTAGAATTTATGTTCACATTCACATCATACATTAAGGTCTGAAAGGGAGTAGCATGTAGAATCTATGTTCACATTCACATCATACATTAAGGTCTGAAAGGGTGTAGCATGTAGAATCTATGTTCACATTCACATCATACATTAAGGTCTGAAAGGGAGTAGCATGTAGAATCTATGTTCACATTCACATTATACATTAAGGTCTGAAAGGGAGTAGCATGTAGAATCTATGTTCACATTCACATTATACATTAAGGTCTGAAAGGGAGTAGCATGTAGAATCTATGTTCACATTCACATCATACATTAAGGTCTGAAAGGGAGTAGCATGTAGAATCTATGTTCACATTCACATCATACATTAAGGTCTGAAAGGGTGTAGCATGTAGAATCTATGTTCACATTCACATTATACATTAAGGTCTGAAAGGGTGTAGCATGTAGAATCTATGTTCACATTCACATCATACATTAAGGTCTGAAAGGGAGTAGTATGTAGAATCTATGTTCACATTCACATCATACATTAAGGTCTGAAAGGGAGTAGCATGTAGAATCTATGTTAACATTCACATCATACTTTAAGGTCTGAAAGGGAGTAGCATGTAGAATCTATGTTCACATTCACATCATACATTAAGGTCTGAAAGGGAGTAGCATGTAGAATCTATGTTCACATTCACATTATACATTAAGGTCTGAAATGGAGTAGCATGTAGAATCAATGTTCACATTCACATCATACATTAAGGTCTGAAAGGGAGTAGCATGTAGAATCTATGTTCACATTCACATCATACATTAAGGTCTGAAAGGGTGTAGCATGTAGAATCTATGTTCACATTCACATCATACATTAAGGTCTGAAAGGGAGTAGCATGTAGAATCTATGTTCACATTCACATTATACATTAAGGTCTAAAGGGGAGTAGCATGTAGAATCTATGTTCACATTCACATCATTCATTAAGGTCTGAAAGGGAGTAGCATGTAGAACCTATGTTCACATTCACATCATACATTAAGGTCTGAAAGGGAGTAGCATGTAGAACCTATGTTCACATTCACATCATACATTAAGGTCTGAAAGGGAGTAGCATGTAGAACCTATGTTCACATTCACATCATACATTAAGGTCTGAAAGGGAGTAGCATCTAGAATCTATGTTCACATTCACATCATACATTAAGGTCTGAAAGGGAGTAGCATCTAGAATCTATGTTCACATTCACATCATACATTAAGGTCTGAAAGGGAGTAGTATGTAGAATCTATGTTCACATTCACATCATACATTAAGGTCTGAAAGGGAGTAGCATGTAGAATCTATGTTCACATTCACATCATACATTAAGGTCTGAAGGGGAGTAGCATGTAGAATCTATGTTCACATTCACATCATACATTAAGGTCTGAAAGGGAGTAGCTTGTAGAACCTATGTTCACATTCACATCATACATTAAGGTCTGAAAGGGAGTAGCATGTAGAATCTATGTTCACATTCACATTATACATTAAGGTCTGAAAGGGAGTAGCATGTAGAATTTATGTTCACATTCACATCATACATTAAGGTCTGAAAGGGAGTAGCATGTAGAATCTATGTTCACATTCACATCATACATTAAGGTCTGAAAGGGTGTAGCATGTAGAATCTATGTTCACATTCACATCATACATTAAGGTCTGAAAGGGAGTAGCATGTAGAATCTATGTTCACATTCACATTATACATTAAGGTCTGAAAGGGAGTAGCATGTAGAATCTATGTTCACATTCACATTATACATTAAGGTCTGAAAGGGAGTAGCATGTAGAATCTATGTTCACATTCACATCATACATTAAGGTCTAAAAGGGAGTAGCATGTAGAATCTATGTTCACATTCACATCATACATTAAGGTCTGAAAGGGTGTAGCATGTAGAATCTATGTTCACATTATACATTAAGGTCTGAAAGGGTGTAGCATGTAGAATCTATATTCACATTATACATTAAGGTCTGAAAGGGTGTAGCATGTAGAATCTATGTTCACATTCACATCATACATTAAGATCCAATAGAAACAGAATACAATTGATAAACAAATTATCACATGTGCAAGAAAAGAAACTTAAAAAAAAAAAGACTCTTACTCCTTACAGGCGCTTTGTTTAATTTTTTTTTCTTAAGTGCCCCAAATGCAAATTACTTTTCAATCTAGATCTATATTGAATTTACATTTAATTTTTAACATGACTGTTTCTTGATCAGTTTACCAATAGAAAATTATTGGCAGCAATTTTGTACTAAAACTGCACCAATTGCGGGTTTAACATAGGTTACGGTCTTCTCAGTACATGTGTTACGCACAGATAGTGTAAATGCCCAGTTCATGTACTGGGCAACTTTTTGCCAAGTTCATGAAATGGGCAGGTCTTTGCCCAGTTCATGAAATGGGTAGGTATATTTTTGCTCAAATTATGAACTGGGCAGTCGCGTTGCCCATTTCATGAACTGGGCAATTACACTATCTGTGCGTAACATATGCATTACTTTTCTTTCCCCACCTGCTGAATTCCCCTTGGATCCATACTAAGGTTTGGACATCCAGGCACCAAGGCAGGGTTGAGACGGGCTGCTGCGCACATTGCTCCCTACCTACCAAGACTCGGGGGGGGGGGGGGCTGTCGGTAGTGCAATGATTCTCGGGCGGGCAGCATAGTGATGTGCTTTTAATGTAAGTACAGTAAGGTCTCTGTGTTTTCCACACTTCGCCAGCGTTGAGGCCTATGGTTACAGAAGTGGTTAATGCCGGAATACTTAAAAAATAAAACCTCAATACGTCATCCTTTGTCCTCCTCCACTCTCCATGTTCTCCTTTGTCCTCCTCTTTGTTGTCTCTCCATGGCCTCCTTTGAACACTTTAGACCAAAGCAAATCAACACACTATCAAGTGAATGTCTACAGTAGTAGATTTATTGACACCGGATAACTAGTCTGCAATGGTGTAGTTTCTATGTGCACATCATAGAATAAGGTCCAAAGGGGTTTCACTCTCGCTATTACCAAAAAAATGTCTATACTAGCAAAAGAAGTTTGTATTAATGCTAGTGAGAATGATGGTAAAACTTTCACAACTGGCGATTAGCACCAAAACAAATTTACACTATCAAGTGAATGCTCCACTCCTCAGAGTAAATTTATTGACACTGGATAGCAAGTCTGCAATGGTGCAGCAGTGTAGCATCCTTGTGTTCTTATCAGAGTATGAGGTCCAAAGGAGTTCACTCTCGCTATTACCAAAACAGGTCCATACTAGCAAACGAAGTTCTCATAAATGCTGGTGAGAATGTGATGGTAAAACTTTCACAACTGGCGATTGGCACCAAAACAAATTTACACTATCAAGTGAATGCTCCACTTCTCAGAGTAGATTTATTGACACTGCATAGCAAGTCTGCAATGGTGCAGCAGTGTAGCACCTTCGTGTTCTTATCAGAGTATGAGGTCCAAAGGATTTCACTCTCGCTATTACCAAAAACATGTCTATACTAGTACTAGCAAACGAAGTTTGCATAAATGCTAGCGAGAATGTGATGATAAAACTTTCATATCTCGCGAATAGCACCAACACAAATAAACACTAGCAAGTGAATGCCTCCTAAACAATTGTTTAGTAGACTTATTGACACTGGATAGCGAGTCTGCAATGGTGTATCGCTGAGGTCGACAACCTTTTGATAATAGTGTGCAAAAGTAGCTAGGATTTCTAATTCATTCAGCATGCTAAGAGCCTAAAGGTATTCTGCTCTAGCACTAGTAGTACTCAATTTTTTTTAGAAATAACATTTGTCTTATTAAGGGTCTTCCGCGTGCCATTGAACATCGCTCTTCGTGCTATGTCTGGCACGTGTCCGTATGTTGCCGACTTCCTGGTGTAGAGTACAGGGCCTATATTCACACCATATTCATACCACACAATGAGGTTCAAATAATTTAACTGTCGCTGTGGCATATACTCGTTTTAATTCCAAAACTATCCAACACTAGCAAGTAAATGCTTCCAAGTCATGAGTTGATTTGTTGACACATGCTAGAAAGTCTGCTGTTGGGACCCGAAGTGCTAGTACCTATTCGAGTCTAAAGAGAAACACTAAATAAGCCATAAGCCTATTCATATTTCTGGACTCTTCATTATGATTCCCCCCCCATGGGCTAAATAATTGGAGCTATAAGTGAGCTTATTTCGCTAGGATCTCCTAGAAAACATGTCTCTATAAAATCTAGAAACCTAAAATAGAACAATGTGCAAATATCAAAGACTATAATGAGATGGACCGCTTGCTCTATTTTTAGAGCTTAAAACTTTTTTTTTTTTTTTCGTGCGCAGCCAATAACGCTATCCTAAATTAGGCTTAGGCCTACTCCTAAACTTGCCTAAAAAGACGGAAGCTGTGAGTCAGAAATTCGAGCAAGGATTGGGACTGCAACGGCGTAGGCTATGTGTGGGACAGAATATCCTCAATTGCAGCCCCTCATGACAACATTAGGGCTACAATCAAACGACGCAAACTGATAAGGTTCGGTCATGTGTTGCGGCACAATAGCCTGTCAAAAATAATCCTCCAGGGCATGGTGGAAGGTGGGCGTAGGAGAGGCCCTCAGCGGAGATGCTGGTTCGACAATGTAAAGTATTGGACAGGGCTGCAGCTGACTCAACTATTGACAACCGTTGAAGATAGGCGAAAGTGGAGAAAGTTGACTGCCGAAGTGTCTATTTGCTCCACACAACGACCATAACGGTCATGGGATTGATGATGATGATGCATAATTAAGCAGACGCAGAATATTGTTAAAAAATGTGTCCTGTGTTAGACCTGTGTTCTACGTAGGAGATTCGAAGTATTTTTCTCAAGCTTTTATTTTCGAATGGCTGCATCTTGTTTTCAGTTGCTGCTAGCAGCGTCCAGCTCTCACATCCATACAGAACAATGTTTTTGACAAGGCCTCTGTAAAGCATGAGCTATGGGAGACTAATGCTTTTGCTGGTCTATATTCTGTTTATAGTCTAGCCAGTTGAGGCAATTGCTGACCCAATCGTGGCTCGAATTTCTGACGCACAGATTCCGTCTTATAAAAAGCCAATTAAACAATGTTTAAAAATAAAGTTATATTTGACATTTTTAGCACATACAAAATGTATTCAACGCATAACAATATTTTTTTATTAGACTACTGCAGTAGGCCTAAATAAATAACAATAATTTCAATTAAAACATAAGCTTATTATAAGTCCTACAATTTGTAGGCCTACTTTAACGAGTTTATAAAATTTTCGAACTTTTTGTGAAAGTGAGTGTGTATAAATCACTTTTTTTTTCTCCAATGAGGACATCCCATCAATTCATATATAGATCTATATCTAGTTTATTGCTACAACCTACCTAAATCTCTTACCAAAATTTATTGGGCATGTACCAAATGTCACACTGTTGAAGTAGAAGTTAGATAATTCAATTAATTCGCGCATTTCTCTAACACATCTAAGTTGTTTCCCTTGAAATCTTCGATTATATTACTATTCAATCATTGCAATGTTTCGGCTATGTAGAGTCTGTGGGTTTTCCGTTTGGCTTCTATTGTCGTAGATCTCATGCAGGTTTCATCATGCAGGTCGAAGGACAAAACAATGCAGCTGTGCTGGTCAAATGTCCATTTTGTAACAGTGGTAGCTGACTAAGCTTAGGTGATGCCAATAGTAATAATAATAATGGTGCTTGTGAGTGTATAGCGCATATCCCGTTGATGATAGTTCTATGCGCTGACGACAATTACATAATGCAGACAACGAACAACAGACGAAAATGTAAATATGTTTTCGTAAATACTGCTAACGAAATAGGTGAGTCTTCAGTCGGCTCCTGAAGGGTGTCATAGCTAGGGCTCTGGCGAAGTTGTAGTGGGAGGTGATTCCAAAACAGTGGTAAAAGGTGAGGTCGGTGGTAGGCTCAGAAGAAAGAAACCAGCAAACAATGGCCCGATTCCGCACTGGTAGCCTGGGCACTGTTGGCCTATTTGAGCGGGCATTAAACGGCACCCAAGCCCCACATTGTTTCACGGTGTTGAAACTGTTGCATTTTAGAATATACTGGAAAGGTCGATCGTTGGTGCTATCGCACGAGCTAGATACAAAGTAATTTCCCACAATTCAGTGGCAATGGCATACTTGGGATTGTGTAATATGTGCTACGCACCATGTCGATTTACAGGTGCATGTCTATTGCCAGTTACTGCTAATTAAACCATTGAAGGACAATCACACCTCTATAACAAGCTTTGGTTGTGGCTTTGAACCCTCGGAATCGCAATCCATTGCACTGTCCATTTAGACCACCTGGGTATGCAACCAAAAAACAACATGAATACTTCTTGGTTGATATTGTTTAGAATTAATTACTCTCTAATTATCCTGCTATTTCTGATATTACTATCGTAGGCCTATACTGATAATCTATGAACAATGCGCGTAGAGTAAAGTCAGTAGAAATCCAACCAGATAAATAAACGATATTATATGCTCTTTAGGGCTCTTGCTTTTTTCCCTGACTGTAATCACCGACTTGTT
This sequence comes from Anisus vortex, assembly GCA_949126835.1. Classification (NCBI taxonomy): domain Eukaryota; kingdom Metazoa; phylum Mollusca; class Gastropoda; family Planorbidae; genus Anisus; species Anisus vortex. Next base: position 23,133,728 of record OX421499.1, read on the forward strand.
TGTGTGTGAAGATTCAAGATCTCATCATTGGATTTGTGCTCTGTGATGGAATCTATCGTTATATAGTTTCTTAAACTTAATTGATATACAGGCGATTCGAGTCTCTTCTACAAAAAAAAATTGATACTAAAATAAAGATGTGCACTTGCAGAGAGATTCTAGTGTTCGCTGGCTTAGACGAGGTAAAGTCTTAAATAAATTCGTTTCTTGTGTGGAAACAATTAATGTGTTACTTGATGAATAAAAAAACATTTTCTGAAATTAAATGAGGAGGACTGGCTGTTGAAGCTATTGTTTCTGAATGCCGAAACATTTCAATGAGTTAAACATATTATATTTAATATTTACAAGAACTGCATGGCCACTGGAGTGGATTCGAGCTGAAACTGGACATATCTTGCCGTGAAATCAATTTAGAAACATTTATAACTACTTTCCCAATTAAAGGCCTATTTAGATCAATATACATTTTTTTTAAAAGATGAGATTTTGCAGAAGTAGGCCTACAGTGAAGCTCATAAAGCGGAGTTTTCTAACCAAAAGCAAGACTTTTAAATTCAGGAACAAATGTTTTCATACCTCATGCCTGATTTGATTGATCTGAGCCTACTACAACCTATTTACCTATTTAGATCGAGATATTGTTTTTTTAAAGGAAGGATATTGAAGATTTAAATTGCAGGAAGTTGAATTTAAAACATCCAAATAATGGGTAAGGGTCGTCCATTAATGATGTCAACAAAATAAGGGGGGGGGGTTGAACAAAAGTTTGACAACTGTTGACATGGGGGAGAGGAGTCAAGATAAGCTTACGCCAACACTGTTACTTTCAATAATAATTTAAAAAAAAAGATTTAAAAAAATGAAATTAGTCGTGTCTTTGGATGACATATATTTTTTCACCCTTCAACATCCTACCATTAAAATGATAGATTATAGGCCTACTGGATCGCCAATTTCGCGACCTACATATTATGCCTATTCCGATCTGAACAAAATAAAAACAAAAGGTTTCGATTGTTGAGGATGGAGGCAAGGGAGGCACATAGTGCAAGTGGGGGGAAGGAATTGTGTAATTTAGGTGTGTGTGGGGAGAGGGGGAGAGGGTATAGTGCAAGGAAGGTTGGAAATAGAAGATTTATTCTGATATATTAACTTAATATATTTTTGCTAATTATTTAAAGGTGAAACGTTAAAATTTGGTTGATGAAATGGATCTATGTTGTAATTTAATAGTTTTAGTTTCAAATTTTCTGGAGAAAAAAAATTGTATGAGGTAAAAATGTATAATTATCAGTGGCGTATCCATGTGGTGGTTATAAACTAGTGCAGAAACCAATCAAGGTTGGAGACATTGAGTTGAAAGAAGTCACCTCTTTCACATACCTGGGTAGTATAGTCTCAGTAACAGGTGGCACGGACGAAGACATCAAAGCCAGACTAGGGAATGCGAGACATGCCTTCATCACCGTGAGACCAGTCTGGAGGTCAACAGCCGTGGCTATCCGAAACAAACTGCGAATCTTCAACACCAACGTAAAGGCAGTGCTTCTCTACGGCTCAGGGACCTGGATAGACACTAACACTCTGAGCAATAAGCTTCAAACTTTTGTTAATGGCTGCCTCTGCAACATATTAAAGATTCGGTGGACAGAAAAAGTAAAGAACACCGACTTGTGGCGACGAACAAATCAGGATCCCATCGAACAGCAGATCGTCAGGAGAAAGGGGCGGAAGCCCCCACAGGACATCATGCGACAGGCTCTGCAGTGGAACCCCCAGGGGAAAAGACGGGTTAGTCGCCCGTAGACCACCTGAAAACGCTGCGAGGAGGAAATGGCAAGCTGCAACCTGTCATGGGGTGAACTAAAAAAGGCTGCCCAGAATCGAGTGTGCTGGAGAGCTGTTTCGGGGGCCCTATGTTCCACGAGGAACCAAAGGAATTAAGCAAGTAAGCAAGCAGGGGTCGGCAACCTTTTGATATTAGTGTGCCAAAGTAGGATTTCTCATTTATTCAGCGTGCCAACACCCTAAAAGTCATTGTGTTCCTTACTTGTAGAAGGGACTTGTTAATTTCTTTTTATGGGTCTTCTGCGTGCTATTGAAAATTGCTCTGCGTGCTAAGTTTGGCACGCGTGCCGTAGGTTGCTGACACCTGAACTAGTGCATGGTAGAAGTAGTAGAGGGACAGGGAAGGCAAGGCAAATCGTATATAAAGTGCGGGGGAGGGGGCAATAATGCAAGCAGAAATATTGAACGAATGGAGGATATAGCTGGTTAATTTTCATCTCGTGCACAGTTTTCCCCTAAACTATTCAACAACGAACATTGTATCAAAATATGAATAATGACACGTAAAATTAGATGATACTATTTCTATTTGTATAGTGCTGACAATAAACATAATTAATGTAAGCTCAGACCGCATTCAACATTGAGCAACAAACAACTATGAACACGGAGATAATTCACTAGGCTAGGGGTCGGCAACCTTTTGTAGGACTTCTAAATCATTCAGCGTGCCAACTGTCCAAAAGTCAACCTGTTCTTTTATATTTAAAAAAAATATTTTTATAAGACAATTAATATAATTAACTCCGTAGCAAGACCATGGTCGAAAGCAAAAGAGATTTATAGATAAAATCATTAAAGCTTTCTATATTTAATACAAAATTTACGTGTTTGTGATTATTCACTGATTATCATCCTTTTTATTTGCATTTATATAAAATACAATATTTTATTACTTAGCTTTCACATTTATGTCAGTGGCGTAGCTAGGGATTAGGGGGCCCGTGGGCTAGGCCTCTTTAGGGGCCACTGCAACAAAAAAATGTCGGACACTCCTTTGGGGGCCCCTGCAAATTTTTTTTTCGGACACTCCTTTGGGGGCCCCCCTCAAGTAGGGGCCCGGGGGGACTTTCGAATTTGGAACCCCCCTCCCCTCCCCTAACTACGACACTGATTTATGGTAAGTATTGTCTAAATTCTAAACATTAGGATACCTTTGGTAAGTTAAGATGGGATTTAACACCTGAAAAGTTAATTAAATTTTTTCTCAGTTTAACTGGAGAAGTTATTTTGAATTGTTTTATTATGCCTACTTAAACTACAGCAATAGTCAGGTTGAATAGATATGTACTAATTATACAAACTGGGTATTTAAAGGAAAGTTTAAAAATATACATATACATTTTTTAGTCTTATAATATACTTTTCAAATATTATTTTTTTACAGTTTTATCATTTCTAAGTTATAAATTGTTAGCCATTTAGAATATATCTATAATCTTTTGTAAAAGAAAAAAAAAGCATATTAAAAATTTAGCTGAAATAAAACGGATTAATTATCTCCCTTTAAAATTAAAAAAAAAACCGTTTCCACATTTGATTTAATTGTGATACATAATTTTTGCCGTAAATGGGTACATTTGGATGCCCATTTTTTAAATGTTTAAAATTCAACTTATAGCATTTTAAAATCGCCAACATCCCTTTACTTAAGAAAACAAAAACATCTACATTTAAGAAGGTTGTAATAATAGCAAATCAGTTAGGCTTGATGTGGTATGAAAAAAATAGTCCATCAATTTGAAATTCTTGGCTATTATTAGAAAACTCAGGTTTGAGTTCTTGGGTGTACGTCTGAAAAAACCTAACCATCTATCTTAATATATGCCCTAATCAAGGACTACTTAAGTAGTCCTTGGCCCTAATATATGGATGTACACATATATTTAAATGTTTTGAAATTGATTTCACGGCATGATATGTCCAGTTTCAATGCATATCCATTTCAGTGGTCCTTGTAAATGCAAGTTCAAATCACTGATATGTGTCGATATGTCATTCAGAAAGTTCGGCTTCAATAGCAACTTTTCCTCTTTCAGAACCAAAAAAATGTTGTTGTTTTTTAATCAATAAAAAACACCTCTTGGGGGTCCCTCGCGTGCATTGAAAATAGTGCCAAGTTTGGCACGCGTGCCTTAGTTTGCCCATCTCTGCTCTAGGCTAAAAAAAATATAAAACTAATTAATAATTTTAAACTTTACACACATGGGACAAACCTAGTAAATTTAGCATAAATATATAAAATGCTTGAACAACTTTCTACAATTGTTTTTGTTTTAGACTTATTAGTTTTATTGTGTTTAGAAAGAAATCTGTGTTTTTTTGGCTATGCAAAATAAATCAGGATTCAATGTTATAATTTAACATGAATTTAAAAAACATTTTAATTAAACAATTTTTATTTTTATTTTACTGTAATTATTATTAGGCCAGTTGTTGTTTTTTGTTGTGTTGTAAAAGATTGTTGAAAAATGCCGATCCTACAAAGGGAACCGTGCTCCGGGTTCTTGACAAAAGCTGAGTTAGTTCTATACCGCGTATCCGATTCTCAGGTGCCCGTTTCTGGACGCCTTATGTGAAAGTAGTTTTCTTTCTCCGTAATAGGCCTACTTCTGAGTGGTTTCTCTGTAAAGCACCTTTACTTTGGGTCTTGGTCCTCCCACTGCGATATATAATAAATGGTCTTATACATTATATTTTTTTTTAATAGGCCTATTATGGTGGTAGAGCAGGTTTACTTTTAGGCTGTTGGCATGCTGAATGAATTCAAAAATTATACTTTGGCACTCTATTATCAAAAGGTTGCCGACTCCTGGTATATTATCTTATACATTACAGACGCTTCTTCTATAATTTTTAAGGTGGGTCAATGCAAGTATTTACGATGGTCTTGGTCAATGTAGCCCATAGTGGGCCATAGATCTCTATAGCGCAAAAAAGCTTTTTTTTATTAGAAAAAAAAACTATACTTCTTATATCTACAAGTGGGTCAAATTGACCCATATAGCTTTCAATAGCATCTTATCTTATCTTATACATTACAGACGCTCCTTCTATAAAGAAGATTATTGCACCCTACGCTCATCCGTGGTCCACGTCTGGTCTTGCATTTTGATTAATGGTTTAAATTATGTTAAGTTACTGGTTTTCCTGGTTTGTTCAGGCAACCCATTCCATGCCCGAATGACCATCCACAGGGTACACTATCTAGCACATTTCAGTATCCCAATGTATTTTGTAACATTATAAATATATGTAAATAATGAAAACTCACAATAAAATTTTAAAGATCTAATAAAAAACAATAGACTTTTTAAGGGAGTATCGCGCCATTCCCAATGCACTTCGTTAAGGTGGCTATATTATTAAATTTGACGCCGCCTGACTATTCTACGAACATTATCTCATCGCTTCCCCTCCCCCTTCCTCCACTATAAGTCGTGTCGATGACCGCGTGAATATAGTAAGCCAATTGACAAGGCCGCCTACCTTCGCCAATGATTTATCATCTTCCACCGCCCTTGACTGATCGCTAGAGGAGAAATTTTAATCATATCATTGTATATATATTTACTCGATAATACTGGAATGAATATGGGACACGGTGCAAAGCGTTCGACTGGCGTACCGAAGGTCCTGGGTTCGAATCCTGGTGAAGGCTAGGATTATTCCCTGGACTTGAGGGTGTCCCTAAGTCTACCCAGCTCTGATGGGTGCCTGAGTTTAGTTAGGGTGAAGTAAATGCGGCTGGGCATTGTACTGGTCACACCATTACCCTAGTATGCCGTGACCACAGAAATTGGTGGACGCTCCATTACCGGCCCTATGAGTCAATTTGGTCTGACGGGTTTACTTTTCTTCACTGAAATGAATAGCGGCTCATTACAATAGTATGGAGCCAATTAAGTGTGCAGTAATTACTTCTAGGCGACTATGAATAGCGGCTCATTACAATAGTATGGAGCCAATTAAGTGTGCAGTAATTACTTCTAGGCGACTATGAATAGCGGCTCATTACAATAGTATGGAGCCAATTAAGTGTGCAGTAATTACTTCTAGGCGACTATGAATAGCGGCTCATTACAATAGTATGGAGCCAATTAAGTGTGCAGTAATTACTTCTAGGCGACTATGAATAGCGGCTCATTACAATAGTATGGAGCCAATTAAGTGTGCAGTAATTACTTCTAGGCGACTAACTCGTTTATTTCAGCAGAAAAAAAAAAGAAAAGGAAAAGACAGAGAATGTGGAAAACAATTCGGGCAATAGGCCTATATAAAAAAAAAGTTTATAAGAGCTAAACTCTAAACCGGGGACAAATCTATGTGTGTGTGGGGGGGGGGTGGTGGGGGTGGCGGCTGAACCCCTTTCTTCCCTCACCATACTATTGAAATGTTAAATTTTTTGTTCCTAATTCTTTCTAGTTAAAAAAAAATAAAAAAAAAATAAATAAATAAAAATTACCGAATTTGCGAACCAATGCTTGTCACATCTAATCTCAGCCCCACCTCCACAAAATTCTTAGTTTCGACCCTGCTCTAGACCATGGGTAAAAAAAAACCTTTTTAGCAGTCGGGCCAGTTTTTAAGAATAACATTTTCTTTCGTGAGATTAATACCTTCAAAGTTCACTGGTTCACTATTCTGATGACCACAATCATGCCATATGGTTTAATATTTAATAAGGACCTTATAAATTAAATTCTCTTGATGAATAATATCATGAAATTTCAGCATGAAAGTATTGACCTCAAGAGAAAATACTTCTTTTAATTTTTCTGTTTTGTTCAATTGAACATCAAAACCCCTGATAAAAATCGCTTTGTGGCGGTATCTGTTGTATGGGTACTATCATCCAATGCTAGAGCATCTATGAATTATAAACTTGAATGCTTTAAAATTCAAATACAACCAGGGCTGTGGAGTCCGTAGATAAATGTTCCGACTCCAACTCCGACTCCTCAGATTTTTGTACTTCCGACTCCAACTCCGACTCCGACTTCAGGTACCAAAATTTCCTCCGACTCCGACTGATAAATAGTAGATAAATGTTCCGACTCCAACTCCGACTCCTCAGATTTTTGTACTTCCGACTCCAACTCCGACTCCGATTCCAGGTACCCAAAATTCCTCCGACTGTTCGACTCCGACTCCACAGCCCTGAATACAATTTAACACCGTCCACACGCCCAGTAGTAGTTTGACGAGATAGGCTTACTGTTTAAAAATCGTTTTTTTTTTCTTTACCTCTTGACAGAGTAGCAGACGTTGCATCACTGGAAAGTGATAAATAGTAGGCTATGCCCATGGGCGCCCGCAGAAAATTTTCTAGGGGGGGGGGGGAATATTTTTAGTAATGTTTTAATGTAGTTTTAATTTACTGAGCGCATTTGTATGGTGAACGAACGGACAGAACATTGAAGTAATTGTAGTACACTGTAGTAATGAAGGACATACTGTAGCAACACATTTTTTTATTACCATACAAAAAAACTTACTTTAAACAAACAATATTGCAACGGAAATTTAAAATAAAATGTATTATTTAAACAAGAACTGGAGTCGTCTGTTATCGCTACCAAACATATCTACAATTTTGTCCATAAACTCTTTTTTGTTGCTGTTCACGTTGTCTTTGTGTACTAACAACATGCACAATCTTGACAGACGTTCATCTGACATTGTAGATCTAAGCCATAGGTTTTCAACCTTTTTCGGCTCACCGCACCCTTTTAAAATCTTACCGCTCACCGCCCCCCAACTTAATTTTAATTAAACATATATAGGCTTATCATTAATTCTAAAACAAATTTATTTGTATTATTAATTTAGAAATATAAGAGACTTATTTAATAGCACTATATCATGTAATTTCTGTAATTATTAATGTTTTAAATATAAACTCCTTAAATGGACAAAACAATTAATGCAGGAAATGTTTATTTACAACTGTTTAACGTAAATTATTTTAATCCTCTAATAATTAAATCTTGTTATGAATACCACAATGTTGAATGTATATAAAGAAATAATAATAATTCAGTAAAATTTGTCACAAAACAGAACTTGTTCGGCATCACTATTGAATCAAACGTAGAAACATTTGTTAATTAAAGGGAGATAATTATTTCGTTTCATTTGAGCTAATATTTCTGTTGTTTTTTTTCTTTTATAAAAAAGTATTAATGGCTAACATTTATAACTTTAAAATGATCAAACTGTAAAAAGTATTTGAAAATTATATAAATATTATATGATTAAAGAATTTATATGTATATTTTTAAGCATTACAATAACTACTCAGTTTGTATGATTACTACGTATCTATACTATACCCTTTAACGATAAATTGAATATTAATCTTAAAGAATTCAAACGGATTATAGTAAAACTGAGATAAAAATATCATTAATATTAACATGTGTTAGGGCGAAAGTGAACGGTCAGCAGGGTTGACAGTCCGGTGAACCAACAATAGGACCAGCTAGCCGCACACCATATTTACCAAGACGCGTCACACAGCCATTTAGCAGATTTCGTTACATTATATAAGAACAAAGGGGACCGCAGCGACTGCAAAAAGACAGGAATCTCCCTCTTGAGCATAGTTGGTAAGATCCTTGCAAGAGGCACTATCAAGGCTGCAGGTGCTGTCATCTAGAGTCTATCCAGAGTCTCAGTGCGGTTTCAGAAGCGACTTATCCACTATAGACATGATCTCCTCCATTCGACTGCTACAAGAGAGGTTCCGCGAGATGAATAAGCCATTATACATTGCTTTCGTTGATCTCACTAAAGCATTTGATATGGTCAGCAGAAGTGGACTCCTCAAACTCCTGGCAAAAATAGGATTCCATCCAAAACTGCTCTCTTTCATTGCCTGTTTTTTTTTTAGAAAACCAGGTGCACAGTGAAGTTTAATCAGAGCCCTTTGAAGTCCGCAGCGGTGTTAAACAAGACTGCGTACTTGCACCCACCTTGTTTGGAATATTCTTCTCGTGTCTACTGTACTATGCTTATGGAGACTGCAACGAGGGTGTCTACCTTCACACAAGCAGATCTGGAAAGCTCTTCAATCTAAACAGGCTCAAAGCCAAAATCTCAAACAGTGCTCTCCTAGATGGGGAGATAAATAGTAGAATAGCTAAAGCCATGGGCACTATGGCGGCAAGATTTAACACACAAAAAAAAAACGAGTCTGGATGAACTCACTGCTCACACGCTCCACTAAGTCACTAGTTTATCGAACATGCGTTCTGATTACCCTCCTGTACGGCTGTGAGACATGGAGCACATATTCCTGGGAGGAGAGAAAACTGAACACCTTTTACCTTAGGTGTCTCAGACTCATTTTAGATATAAGATGGCAGGACAGGGTTTCAATCGCAGAGGTCCTACGAACAGCAGAGTGTCAAGACATCCGTAATACTCTCAGTAACAGACGTCTCAGCTGGCTAGGTCATGTACGCCGAATGCCACAGGGTCGACTTCCACAGGACATTCTATATGGAACGTTAGCTTCGGGACAGAGACCTGCTGGACGTCCAAAACTGAGATTTGCGGATGTCTGCAAAAGAGATATGAAACAACTCCAAATTGACCCAAACAGTGGGGAGATCATGGCGCAGGATAGACCCACTTGGAGGGCAGGAATCAAAGAAGGTTTCAGGCTTGCGGGAGAGGAGCACGCCAGAAAAAAAGACGGTGGTGAAAAATGTGGTCCACTCCGCTACATTCAATTGCAGCCAGTGTGACCGTGCCTGTACGTCCAGGATTGGCCTCTTTAGCCACATGAGGGCCTGCAAGGGAAATGAATCGTCTCTCGGGACGTAAAATGCCGACGATTGTGCTGAACGATCGCTCCACCGTACATGTTGTTGCTGGTAATGTTAGCAAAACTAGTAAGGCATACGGCAAGGTAACAAGTCGATGAAATTTTGGCTACTTTTGTATTCTCGCGTTTTCCGAAAATCAAACTAACTCAAGACTTCACTATCAAAATTATCAATGTGGTATACCTGATTAATCCCCAAAGATAATGAGATCGATATGACAATGGAAGGAGTCACAGTTGTTACAATTAATTATAAATGTTTTAATTATTATTTTTTTTGTCTATTTTAGTCCAAATTTTTTTATATCTATCAATCAGGGGGGGGGGGCACTTTTCCAGGGGGGGGGCAAGTGCCCCCCCTTGCCCCCCCCCCCCTGCGGGCGCCCATGGCTATGTCTAATCAAATAAGGTTTCCCTTTCCACAACTTACACCATCTCCCCCGTCACACACTTTAATTAACACAACTGCAGTTGTACCGGTACTAGTCAATAAAATGTCCAGTGTGTCGAATCAGCTCCAAAGGGGGGATAAGCCTTGCTAAAAATAAATCAGCTTTTCTGGTGTTGACTATGGCTTTGCACTGTGTTGAGGATTTAGCAAGCTAGATGCCACATGGTGCTTTATCGCAACTCTTCCTTAACCACAGCACAAATCACCAGACGATGCCACTTATTCCACAGGCGTACGGCCACATGGGGGTAGGCTACATTTTCGTAATCATTTGTTGACTAAGCTATATCGCATGAAGAAAGATTTGTTTGGCTTCTTTAATTATTTTATATTGACTTCGGAATTGTTCATGCCATCGCAAGTTCTGCGTTCAAGATAAAAAGCTACTCGATAATAATTAAGATTAATAGCCTACTCGAATATATACATTTTAATATCTTTGAATTACTGAAAAACTGAACGTCTTTCTTTCATTTTAGGGTGTTTCTTCTTTCAAAAGACCTTCAATAGGCTAAGTCGGTGGCAATTATAATGTATTAGTTTTTACTTTGTATAAGCCTACTCTTCCTACTTCATCCATTGCGTTTAAACAACAACATGCAACAACAAACAAACAAAAACTTTAATGAGAAGGACTCTAAAAAACTTACTTTAAAAGGTCTAAAAGATATTTGAAAAGGACCAACAAATGTCTGGTCAGTAAAGTCACGTTGTTGACATTTCAAAGCTTTGATTACCGGTATGTAATCCCTTGTAAGGATACTAAAAAACATCTTACTGATTAGGTCTTTGGGGCCTTCCGTAAACGACGCCATGCACCTTGTGGAGTGGGAGTGTCAAACATTTGTAACGATGTGTGTGAGGAAAGAAGGGGGCGGGGGGTTTGAAACAACGTTACGTCACATTCCGTCACATCAAACAAATGTGCATCATTAAATAAAATGTCCACTTTAACTGGTTTAACTTAATTAACTACAGCAGGTCTAATTATATTTTTATTGTAATATTTATGCAACAATGAAAACACAAGGGATTTGAAACATGCCGAAAAATGGAAACATGAGGAAATATTGAGGATTTTCTTTAGAGTGGGGTTGGGGTCCGAATTTTGTGACGTCATATTGGAACGGGCCTGACATTTTTGTGACGTCTAGAGATGATGGGGGAAAAGGAGGGGTGACAAAATCGCATGACATCTTTTACGGACGGCTCCTAAGCTTAATAAACACGGTGACCATGGGTATCCCCGGTCTTGGTAGCAATTATAAGCCTACTAATTATAGTCTAATACCAAGGTCTAATGTTCCTGTTTGAATAGCAAATATGCATGAAAAATTCTTACATAGCCTACGCATCACGCATAATAACACATGATTAGGCTATTTATCATAGCTATACTTAATTGAAAATCTTCCTTTAAATTAAACTAGAGATGTATTTTGCAAAAGCCTACTGAGGAAAAATTCCATAAATATGTAGGCTAATAGTAATAGCCAATTAGAAAATATATTATGTAGGCCTAGGCCTATTTAGACTTATTCGTAGGCTTAATTGAATTTCACGCGAGTTCGATAGTCAAAGATCTATATATCCTATTATACAAAAATATAGACTTTTATAGACTGTATCTAATTGGACTAATACAAACTGTTTCTGAAAAGGGAAGTCTTATAAGATTTAAAGCTAATTTAAGTACTAGGCTACCATTCGAACGGTTTGTGTAGTATAAATACATTCAATATGATAGGCCTGATAGTTTCAGCGTTTTAATTTGTTTGCTTGTATAGGCTATCATGTGGTGTATAATGTGTCACGTGCTTTAGATCAACATTTATTTTATATAAGCGAGTTTCACTTGATACGTTCAGCATAGATAGAAGTTAGCATAAGATTAATAAATTATAATGGATTTTCAATTACAGGTCCCCCCCCCCCCCCCTCCGCCTCTCAAACTCACAATAAACACCACAATGTTCATGTCCAAAAATAATTTTGCAACAATTTGTATTTAAATGTTGGCACGCTCCGATTGAAAAACACTTAAAATCATTATTTTTTACAAAGACCAAAGAGAATCCTTTATTAGAGCCTCCCACGTGATCGAGGGTAATCCCTCCCCCTTCCCCTACCCCGACAGTAGTGGTTAAACTAAAGGCCAGCGCACAGCAGGAATCAGAATAGATCGAAAGAGTGATTGCAAGTGGTCATTTCATTTCTGCAAATGAATTCTTAGTGAAAATGGCCAGCATTTGGGTATGTCGGCTAATTAATCCTTGTTTGATTATTACAAGAGTGTATTTCAGTACTCAATCTAACCAGGCTTCACGCGGTAAGTAGAATTATTTAAATACGCCTGATTAATTAAACTACTACTCTAGCGTTTGTTACAGCGTATCGTTAGGAGGCCGTCCATTAATTACTTCAACAATTATTAGGCAATTTTACCCCTCCCCCTTGTCAACAATTAAAGTGTCAAACTCTAGACCCCCCCTCCCCATACAATTATGTCAAACAATAATTATCTCCCCTCCCCCTATTCGGTAAAAAAAAAATGGTATGCTTTGGTTTTTATTTCTAAAATAGAATAGAGATTGAAAGGTCTATAAATAATTGTACATAAGGGCAGTTAATCACAGCGACAGATAAACACACTTTCTTATATTATATTATATTATATTATATTATATTATATTATATTTGACCTCATTCATAGTTCTTTGAAGTTTATAACATTTTTATCTGTAACTTATACAGGCCGGTTGTATATTTTCACACGGGGAACACCGGGAAATTTAGCTTGAATTTTATTATTATTATACACGTGTGGGTGTGTGCTAGCGATTAGTTGAGAGGGGGGGGGGGGTTACCCCACAGTTCTTTTTAGTAGCTCTCTGGTCGAAATTGGATGAAGGGGCGGGACTTCGTTTAGGCCTACAATGCTCTTGGCCCAGACCTGCGATCGGGCGGCGAGCGTCAATTCGGCCTTTTATCGTATATATTACAGACGCTCCTTGTAGGCCTACAAAGAAGATTATTATGCATCCTACGTACGCGTCATATTACATAATCCACTTATCACTAATATGTTATGTCTTCACTGGCCTTATCTCTTCGTCGTGTTTAACTGTAGGCTTATTCGACTACAATTTTAATGAACAGTCAATGCAAATATTTACGATGGTCTTGGTCAATGTAACCCATAGTGGCCCATACATCTATATAGGCCTATCTTGTTTTATTAGAAAAAAACAACTATTCTTCTTATATCTACAAATGGCTCAAATTGACCCTCATAGCTTTCAATAGCATTAGTGAATAGATTATTTAGAAAGAGCTTTTCAAATTAATTTGATAATGATGGTGGCACATTTTTTTTACAAATAGGCCTGATCGAAATTTAAATACAATTTTTAATGCAAGTTCCAAAAAAAATTTCAATATTAATTCGTTTACAAATTTTAATAACCAAGATAGCCTATGCATAAGACTTTTTTTTTTTGGAACTACTCGCAAAAATGGTAGGCTAGGGCCTACTGGCACAAGTAGTAGAGTCTAGATGTTTTCTTGTATAACTTTCTCCAGCGTCAGTGTCATTTCCATTTAGATCCCTTCTGCTGAGCTTGTATCTTGTGCAAACTTTTGTCTATCAAAGAATTCATTTCTAGTTTCTTACTCAAGTTTTTTTTTATACAGAACCTTTAATTTTATTCTTCGTTCTATATGTGCTGGTAAAAGTCCTTTTGCTATCTACATAGATACATTGTTGATTATGAAGCCGGCTGGTCCAGCGGTTAGTTCACCGGACTGTCAACCAAAAACCAACGGACAGGTCGAGGGTTCTATCCCTGCCACCGACGGATCCCTGTCGCCCTGCAGGAGTTTTGGGCCTAGTGGACGTAATACTCTTCTATCTAGAAGGAATGTCTGTAAACTTATAAGATACGTAACGTGTAGCACGTGCAGTAAACCTTTATTTTTCTGCAATTTCTGCGAACAATGGCTCACGACCTGTCTTAACAAAGATGAATTTCTACTGCCCTGTTTATAGATAGTAGGCCATATAATATGGCCATATGTAAGACTGAACAGAATGTCGGGATAACGCATTTAACGCTCTTTTTGTTTGTTTAATTAATGTTGTGTGTGTATGTAGTTAAGAAAACGTAATAAATAAACTAAATAAAAAATAAATAAATTTAAAGAATAAATTAATAAAAATAGGGATGAATAGGGAATAAGGAAAACCAATTAGGAAGGGCGTAAGGCCATGATGTATATATACCTCCCCATATCGCAATATCCCATTTTTTAATTATTTAATTGCCACTATTGGTAACTAATGGTAACATAATCTAGATCTAGGCCTATATTATTTTCCTATTTATTTTAATGTAATAAAAAAAAGTGTGTTTATCTGTCGCGGTGATTAACTATCCGTATGTTTTAAGTTTTAAGTGTCGTGTGATTCATATTTTTATGAATGTATTCTTTAAATTTATTTATTTAAATTTTTATTGATTTTTTTTTAATTATTAAAATATTGTTTTAAAAATATTTCATTCACTGAACTATATTTTAATATTATATAGCTCAGTGGTTTCTTTAAACGAAGTGTCTTCCTACCCCAAAAAATTCAATTACGATAAGCCATTCATTTAGCCTACTATGAATGTGGGTGAACATAACAATCTCATTCAATGTATTAAACTAATAATTAGACTATTAGGCATAATGCCCGTTTCTTTATAAATATGTTAATATCAATACGCTCTACGTCTCTCGTTTGTACTTGTAGTTGGGTGGTCAAATAACAAGCCCGCCAGAATAATATCTTCCAAATTCCGAATGTGTCCGGCGATATATTGCCACACAGGCATGTTTTAAATGGTATGGCATAGTGTATATTACTGGCCAACAAAAAAAATATTTGGTCCCTTTAGGCAACCAGCTAGATAGAACAAATTATTGGTCTATCTAGGCCACTATATATATATAGCTAGAGACCCCATTTTTTTGGGGCATCTAGACCGCCAGCTAGATACCCCAAAAATTTGGGCTCTTTAGACCGCCAGCTAAATACCCCAAATTTTTGGGGCATTTAGGCCGCCAGCTAGATACCCCAAATTTTTGGGGTATCTAGCCTCTTCCTTCTTTAAAGACCAAGTGAACAGGTTTCCGTGTCAAGCACGCAAACTATTTAAATGGGTGTATTAAATGCTAAAAAATCATTTTTACAAAATATTAAACTCAAATTTCAAGTAATTAGCTCAATAAATTATCATTTAAATGTGTGTTTTTTTGGGGGGATGAAGTAAACAATTCTCGTAGGCTAGGTCTATAGGCTATATATAGGTTATGTTATTTGTTGTTAATTTGTATCTTTAAATGAACGTGAGATACCAAAGATATTTCTAACTAACACCAAGAAGTCCTTAAATAAATCATTTTGTCTTTATTATTTTTTTGTAGGCCTACTTGTATTTTACAAAATTATATTATACAAAAGTCAACATAAAAAACTAATTTAACGAGAGAGAAATATTAAAAATGTAGCCAACCAACGATCTTGTTTGACATACACTATAATTAGTATAATATATACACAAATTATTTTGAACTACATGATATCCATATTTTATCCGCATTATAATAAAATAAATTTTCATTTTCATATTATGTACGAAAAATGTAAGGGTTTATAAATTCATTGTTGGCAACATATAAAATGAGGTCATTCGAAAACAGTGATCATACCATACTATTTTTAGATTGTGTGTTTAAGGCGGTGATGAATTGCTTAACACCGGTTGCAAAATAATAATAAAATATGTTGTTGGAACCTTAGCTATTCGACAGTAAAGGTACGTCTTTGTCAGTCTTTGTCAAAAACTTAGAAACTAAGACATAAATGTACAAATGTTATTCTTTGTAGAAATAGCTTGAAGTTGGCTAGGCTAAGTGACTAAGACTAAGTCTTGTGGATAGAAATAGAAAAACTTGCCAGTGTCCGTGTCAATAAACACTTTAAAACAGACCACTTCCTTTCAATTCAGTGTGAATCTTATAATTATAAGGCTTATCTGTTTTGATAACATTAATCAAAAACAAAACAACATTCCTACACTATTGAAAACGAAGAAGAGGTAATGTTAAAAGTTCGTTGTTAATTAATACAAATTCATGATTCCATTTTTAATCATTTAATCTTTAGTATTTAGCCTGCTTCTTTACTTACTTTAACTTAACTTTAACTAAAAAAACAACAACTAAATCTATAGTCTATAGCCTAAACTATAATCTATACTCTATACTTAACTTAATACGTAAACTAAGTTAAACTTAAAAAGTTCAAGACAAAATCAAGACTAAAATTAGTAAAATTGTATAAATAAAATAAAAGACAAAAGAATCTAAAAGATGCATCAGGCTCTGGACGTTAACTGTGTACACTGTACTGACTGTACTGTTATTAACTTTTAAATTTATAATTTTATAAATCTAACAATACTACAGACATTGTCATTGTTAGGCCCAGACTAGATTCTAGATAGATAGTATAATAAGATAGCTGTTTTTTTATCATTAAATTAATTTATAATTGTTTACACCGTTAACTTTAAACTCAGGAGCTTCAAAGGGCACAGGGTATTGTCTTAAACACTGAAAGTGCTGCATATAATATTATTATAATAGCCTTAGGCCTTAGGCCTACTAGTTTATTTTAGTTTATGAGTTTTATAGACATTCCTTCTAGCTAGAAGATTATTACATCTTCTAGGCCCCAAACTCCTGCAGGGTGACAGGGATCGGTCGGTGGCAGGGATAGAACCTGTCACGCTCGGTGAACTAACCGCAGGACCAGCTGGCCTGTATAATTAATTATAATTATACTGGATTACTAGACTAACTAGAGGGATATGTGATTCATATATGATAATATATGGTTAATAGGGAGCATAGTGGCTGAGCGGCAGCGCATATGACTGGTATACCGAAGGTCCTGGGTTTGAAACCAGTGAAGGCTAGGATTTGTTTCCGGGTCTGAAGGGTGTCCTTGAGGCTACCCAGCTCTGATGGGTACCTGACATTAGTTGGGCTAGGATTCTAAATTTACTCCTTGCTGTTTAAAGGATTATTGCATTGTTTGGAAGTACTTGTTATATTCTCACAGGTCCACTGTCCACTTGAAGTATGTTTAAAGAAGCATTGAACTTGTCAACAGTACAACTCCACTGGTCGCTATGCACAAATAAACACAATGAAGAAATCAAAAACACAAAAGATTTTGGTGCAGAAAGTATTCGAAATCAACTTTAAGCCTTCCCTATGCAAACGAAATTGTGTACTAGAAAGTAGAAGAAATCATCATCATAAATAAATATCTCTCACTTAAAACAAACATACTCACTGCACCAAAATCCAATGTCAATAAACAACTCTACATGACTAGCGAGATAATCTCAAACACAATATAGATACTATTATTATATGTATGCACATATAACATACTAATGTGTGTACACAGTTTCTTTCATCCGAAACCATTAAACACGTCTGTCCGACTCTCAGGGGAACATTTGAAAGCAACTTTAAGATTGGATTGTTCTCACAAATTCCAACCCAATATTGAGGTCCTTGTTGATGCTAAATGTTGCCAGATTATATAATCCACATAAAGCATTAAATCTAATAAATGTATTAAAATCATAAATTAAAATTGTATTCATTTTTTTTAAAAATTACATCAATTACATCCGATATTTCAGCTTACTTTAAGGTCCTATTGCGGCCCTTTGAGCAATTTGAGTTTGAGATCCTGATCTAAGTAGATTATGTACATTACATTACTAACCGAAACAGTTTTCTTTTTTTTTTTTCATGCAGACTCCTTGGTGACACAGTCTCTTGAAAAGTGTAACGTGCGGATAAGTTTTAACACAATGTTGGATGTAACAGAAAAGGCAGATGATCTATACCAGACTTATAAAATCAATGAGCTATACAACTATTTGATTGCTTATAAAGGTATTCTTTTATTTATAGAAAAAGGATGTTGTGCCAGACATTAAATTTACATTAACTGGTAGCAAACATAGTTATTTAATAATAAATAATAATTCATAAGCATGTAAACGTTTATTACATTATTATAAAGCGTCAATATAATTCAGATTATTTCTGCTTTAAGTTGAACATTTTAATAATTACAACCTCAAAGTTAGTTTTTATCTTTCATATGTAATTAATTATGATTATTTAATTTCAACAAATTTTTTATCTAACATATTTTAATGTTCTTTATTATAAAGAAATTGAGAATGATGAAATACAATGGCGGCTGGCTAGAGTGACACACGACAAAGCAAAGTATGAGAAGGACAAGCACAAACGACACAACATCATGCTGGAAGCATTCTCATACGCAGAAAAGGCCCTCGAACTAAATCCTAATAGTGCTCACTCTCACAGGGTATTTATAACTTTTAGAGCAGATAACCTTAGTATTTAGAGATATATATTTACTTCAGGACATTAGAAATTTAAGTTTTTTTTACTGAATTTGTGTGCATGGATTTTTGTAATTCTGATGTCTAAGTGGTCATTAGCATATAGTTCCACTTCAATGCTTTCTAAAAAATATTAAATTAATACATGACATACTGAAGAAAAAAACATATGTACATGAATATTAACATCAAAGAAATCATAACATGAAGTAAAACAATAAGTTAATAATCTAATAGTTGAAAACTGTTGTGCTTGTTGTTGCTCTCAACACTTATGATCTGACTAATTTAGACACTCTCACTCTCATCTGGTGCAGAGTGGTGAGGAAATGTGATGCAGTATTTACTTAGTCAGCTATAAGTATAAGTCAGCAACTCTCACTGCTTTAAGAGGTTCAAATTTCAGATAACTGTCATAATGATAAAATTGTGATATATGTTCATAAACTGTCATGTGACTTCACCAGAGAATGAACATAATAGTACATAACACAAAATAATGTTCCCATTACAAATTTCTTTCACAGTGATATAATGAAGTGTTTTTTTTTTTTTTTAAACTTTACAGTGGTATGCTGCACTGCTATATTTTACAACAGATGGTATTGGAGTCAAGCACAAAATTCAATCTGCTTTTAAAGTCAGAGAACACTTTGATGTAAGCTGTTAATTAATTTTCTAATTTGTTAATTATCTGTTGTTGTTGACTTGCATGTGGTCTATGACCACACAATCTTTAAAATATGATCACATACAACTTGTCAAGTTATATAGTAGTCTAATCAAATGAACAACTATATAGAGCTGAATAACTAGTGTCATTTGAACCAAGACTTGCATGTGGTCTATGACCACACCATCTTTAAAATATGATCACATACAACTTGTCAAGAGACATAGTAGTCTAATCAATAGAACAACTATATACAGCTGAATAACTAGTGGTCATTTGAACCAAGACTTGCATATGGTCTATGACCAAACAATCTTTAAAATATGATTACATAAAACTTGTCAAGTGATAAAGTAGTCTAATCAATTGAACAACTATATATAGCTGAATAACTAGTGGTCATATGAACCAAGACGCTAAATTAAAAAAAGTAGCAAAAATTATAGCATTTTTACTTTTGAAATCTGATTTCACTATTTTTGCCATCATGGTTATATATTAATTAAATTTAACAATATGTATAAAGTTACTTATTCGGATAGAAATATCAAAGTAGTCATTGGCTATATTCTACTTCTTTCTAGAAAGCCCTTGAAATTGATCCTGATGATGTCATATCTCTCCACTCCATTGGCTATTGGTGTTTTGTACTAGCAGACCGCCCTTGGTACCAGAGGAAAATAGCATCAACATTTTTTGCAGCGCTTCCAGAAACTACTTATGATGAAGTGTGTATAAACACAATAAGTATTTGACTTTTTATGCTTTATTCCGTATTCTATATTTTTTTACCCATTTAGCTTGTGTTTATGGGTATTATTACTCCTATTAAAAACAAAATATTAGAATGACATTTGCTAAACTAAGACGTTATAAAAACTTCCATATATCTATACATACATTAAAGTTTAAATTTATTATATTATATAATACTTTGATATTTTCAATAGAAATTTTATCATGAATGATTGATTATTTAACGTAAGAGGAAAAGAAATTGAAATAAAATAGTTTTAATTTGGTACATTAGTCTTTTTTTTTTTTTGGAAAAATATTTGTGAATGTTACATGTGTACCCAAGAGGCATGGCAACAGTAATTAATGGAAATGTAAGAGTCTAGTAAGAAGTATGTTTTATTTTTGTTACATGCTGGTTCTTTTTTATTTCAAGAAATAAAAAAACTTAAGGAGTTTTGGTTTTATTAAACATTTTTTCTGAAATTACTTTTATTTGTTTGATAATCCTTGACAACAAGCACAAGATAATAAAAAACTTGATATCTTATTTTGAAAGTAAGGCTTTGATTTTGCACATTTTAAATTAGATTTTAATATTTTATTTTCAGGCTTTGGAATGGTTCATGAAAGCAGAAAAACGTAAGTTTGATTTATGTTCTTGGAACTGTTTTTACATTTTAAATTCTATAAGAATGAATATACAATTTCTTTGACCAGTTAGTAAATTTAGTACATTAAAAGCTCTGCATTATATTAAACTGTTTTATGCCCTGCTAAGCTACTAAATTTATATCTGATGAGCATCTGTTTATTGATTTCCAGACATATTTATTTCTAATAAAAAGAATTTCTGATTTTAATATTCTTGGCATTGGACAAACTCATCACTGTTCATCACAAAATAAATAATCACATCAACTATATCTTATGAAATTAAAAGTATTCTAAAAAAAATATCCCATAGTTGCTATTAAAAATCTTATATTAAATCCATTGTTTCAGTTCATTAAATTTAAAATGTCATTTGCACAAGTCCTGTTTATGCTGAAAAAGAGTTTTTAAAAAAAGTAGCTTCTGACAGAACAAATTGGTTTATAATGAAGTAATTTTCACCAGAGGCCAGGGAACAGTCTTTTTATTTTCCTCCAAAGAATTGCACCTCAAATCCTTTAAAATGTTAAGTTAATTTAAAGATTGAATGCAATGCGCTATCACTAGACCACACCGTCCCAAACTCTTACACAATGCTGGTTAAATTAATAACCATATTATTATATAACTTTAGAAGTTAAATGATTAAATTGAGATATATTAATTAGGGCTTAACAGAGTTGACCATTTCCACCAAATACAGAATCTGAGTATTTGGACATACTATTTGCAATATCTGGGTATAAACTGAGTAGTAGCTGCTACTACCTCAGAGTTTCTATATAATATTTGAAGATAAGTCTCTTGAAATCTTCCCTTTACCCCATCCAGCTAGTGTCCTGTTACAATAGAGCAACAGTTGAGACTTTGGTAAAACTGATTAAAAGTCTGGATATGTATTTAAAAGTCTTATATCAATTGAAATATAATTCTTTTCTTTCCTTATCTCTTTGTGAGTGTATTATTCGACGAGGCAAATTGTGCTGAAAAATGAGATGTTCATCCAATGCGAAAGTCACTACAAGTCAGAGTCGATTTCCTTAATTTTAATGTGAAATTTCAACTTTTAAAAATGTATCAAATTTGGTTCTGTAATGCCTTAAGATAGAAAAAGAGTTAGAAACTGCTCTAAGAAACGGTAGGCTTAAATTACAGAAAAAATTAAAAATGACATTGTTGTAACCTTCACAGTCTTGTATTTTTGTTATTTTAATGTTGGTAATTTTTTTGTTGTAGTTCAAGAAAATTTTATGTGTACCAACCTCCTGATGATTGGTAAAACTCATTTAAAACTCCACAATAAGGAGAAGGCTATAGAGTACTTACATAAGGCTGTTGAATATAAAGTGCGAACTCCAGATGACGAAGAGGTGAGTTGTCTACAGTTTATAATATCCCTCTACTGTCGTTTAGACTCATTCTCACATAGAACTTTTAAAACCAATTCTTCTTCTATTAGCCAGTCTACAGAGCTGTTTGCTCTCTTGCAGTCAAACATATTTACATGTCTTTTTCAGTTGTTCAATACTGCTATATAGAGTGTTGGTAAAGGTAGGTTTGAGGGGGGGCAGAGTGTATCTGAGGTATGTTAGCTCAGGGCATTCAAGCAGGAAGTGGTCCACAGTTTCTTGTGGGCAGGGGCAAAGTCTACAGTTAGGTGGGTGAGTTGGGTTTATTCTGTTTAGGTGTGAGTTGAGTGCTATACGTCCTGTTCTCAACTGAAATATAGTGCATTGTTCTTTGAGGGGGAGGAACTTTATGTTGTCTTGTTTGTTTGATTTGGCTGATTCATTTCTTACCAATAAAAACTTTGTTGTCCTTCTTTCCTCAGTCTCATAAAGAAGCTGCAGAAGTTTTGAAACATATGGGTCATGGTCATCTTCTCAAGAGTTGTCTTCACATTGATCACAGTTAACTTTATCTTTACACATCAGTTTGGCATTTACATCAACATTTTTTTAGCCCGGTCTATTGATGATGTTATTATTATATTAGGTCTCATAAACTTTGTTTACAGTACATAGTCTAGTCCTAGAATGTATGATTCAATGTTTAATTGTTTTGTTTTACGCCCTAATATTTCTATACTTATTATTATTATTGGAAAGTCACATTCCTAAATCACTGCATTTTCTTACATATAATTTTTTTTTGTACATCATTTCTAGATGTAGGTCACTTTATTTTTACTGAAAAAGATCAATACACCTGGTATTTAAATGTTATAATCTGTTTACAACTTGTTGCTTAATGCTATCAAAGAAACTATGAGGCATTTTTTATTGTTAACTAATTTCTATTCTTTGAAAATTGTAAAGATTGCATTGAATTTTTATCATTTGTTAATTGATGATATAAAACATCATTTGAAAAGTATGGATATTATGATTAGGTCAGCTACCTATATATATATATATATCACTCACTATATAACACTACTATTTTTGAAAGATTTTATTTCATGGTTCGCATTGTTTTTTAATACCTTGATATGAATAATTATCACAAGATATTATTTTTATTACAGCAGGGGCATACAACCAGAACAGAATAATAAGTCTCTGGGGTGGTAACCAAATTGGGGGAGTTCTTCTCATTTAGACTGTGCCAATATCCAAAAAGATGTGGCAGAATAGAATTACCTGCTCTATAGTTTATGTCCAACACTCAAAACATCTAGTCAAAGTTTTACTAACACTATTTATTTCTAAATTTTACAAAACACAATGTGCCATGGTTGTATTTCACATGTATTAAGCTTTTGGGTTTGCCCAGAATTAGATAAAGAAATCTCGGTTGTATTTTTTAACCCTGTTTTTTTTTAAACTCCAAAGTATTGAATCTATGAATATTTTAAACTGTTATATAGAAAACAAAATGTTGTGGTGGAAAAAGCAATTTCCATTGATGTTATTTATGATAAAAATACTCAATTATTTATTGCTTTTAGTGCTCTGTTTTGGAACAAAGATCTGATTAGTTCACATCACAAAATAATTAAAAAAGATATAAAAACAACACATCAGAAAGGAGCATTTCTTTCTCACCCCTCAGTCTAAGTCAGTTTTGTGACTGAACAGACTAATGACTTATTCCCTAAATTTTCCATAGCACCTCATGTTGCAAATTATACTGGTGTTATTTTTGTGCTTTTTTTCCCCCTCTACTATGTTAATTTATCTGTCACCAGAGACAAAAGCATACCCCCTCCTCTGCACCTCTTTTAAATTTTATTTTTTAAAATGTATTATTATTATTACTCAACTCATTACAAATATCTTTATTTAATTGTTCACTAATTTAAAACAAAAAAAAAAGTATCTGCAATTGTGATATATTCTGAAATTCGACAACTTTTGCTTGTATTTATTTTTGTTTTATTTGAACTGCAAAAAAAAAGTTTAAGCGAAAAAAAAGTAGCAGAAGTCATTCATTTTTTATTTGCTATTTTAACATTATGAATGCTACTTTTTTTTTTACAAGCTTACTCTTTATCATTTGTCATTTTGGCTTTAAAAATGTTTAATTTATTTATTTATTATCCTAGTCATAGGAAATGTTTGTTTGTGTTTGTTTTAGAATTGCCATATCCATTATTGATATGATTAAACAGTACCAGTTATCATTTATCCTTTAAAACAGCCTATGATATTCTAAGGCTATTTTTTTTGTTTTTGCCTTATTGTTAAAATCTATGAATACTCATTTGATTCAACCAAAACCTAATTGTAATGCTTTTACATAAAAAGCAACACACTTTGTATGTGTAGGTAGCAACTTAAGCTCTTTGTGCTTTAAAACAAAACATATGTATATACATTTTGATTAATCATTGTCCGTGTGTTTCCAATGTCTTTTAAAAAGTTATTTTTTTTTTTAAGACCAAAGTGTACATTTGTTTTTAAATGTGTCATTTGAAGATTTGGTGGCAGAATATTAAAATTTCATCAAGGGTACTGAAGTGAAACAAAGTTTTTTACTCAACAAATCTAGAAATGGACTAAACTCTACACATTGAATCTCATACTTATTTTTTGGTTTAAATTTGTTTTTAAAATCAACAATTGGCATGGGATTTAAATCTAATACTTTAAAGGTCTACAACATTATCATACTTTTATAGTCTCTAACATTGGGTACCCAATTTCCTATACAGGGTAATAGTTGTTAGTAATTGCTTAGAACTACTGAAAGAAAACATCTTATGCCCTTTGTTCAAAATCGTATGTGTGTTACATATGACCCTTTTGTTACTGTCATCTGTTCCTACCATCGGTGTGTTATTTTTCTTATGATGGTAGTTGCATTTATATTTGAGAATATAAAAAGAACATGTTTTGCTGTCGTTCGTTTCCATCAGGTGTTCAAAATGAATATTCTCTTTTATCTTCCACATTAAATTTGCTTTAAAACTAGACAATGTATTGATTGAGTTAATTTATTTTTTGAAAAGGGCCAAAGTATTCTTATGGGACATTTTTTAAATGAAAACACAGTGTATAAAAGCTTGTAATGATACATTCTAATTGAAAACCATAGTTCTTGTTTAACTTTATAATATAAATACAGCTTTTTTTCTCTCTCTGCATTTAACTCTATGTTTAACGTAAAAATTGTGCAAGGAATAAA
Organism: Anisus vortex; assembly: GCA_949126835.1. NCBI lineage: Eukaryota > Metazoa > Mollusca > Gastropoda > Planorbidae > Anisus > Anisus vortex. The sequence continues at coordinate 23,159,062 of OX421499.1, forward strand.
GTCTGTTCATCAATAAAGTCTGTTCATCAATAAAGTCTGTTCATCAATAAAGTCTGTTCATCAATAAAGTCTGTTCATCAATAAAGTCTGTTCATCAATAAAGTCTGTTCATCAATAAAGTCTGTTCATCAATAAAGTCTGTTCATCAATAAAGTCTGTTCATCAATAAAGCCTGTTCATCAATAAAGTCTGTTCATCAATAAAGTCTGTTCATCAATAAAGTCTGTTCATCAATAAAGCCTGTTCATCAATAAAGTCTGTTCATCAATAAAGCCTGTTCATCAATAAAGTCTGTTCATCAATAAAGCCTGTTCATCAATAAAGTCTGTTCATCAATAAAGCCTGTTCATCAATAAAGTCTGTTCATCAATAAAGTCTGTTCATCAATAAAGTCTGTTCATCAATAAAGTCTGTTCATCAATAAAGCCTGTTCATCAATAAAGTCTGTTCATCAATTTACTGGTAGTAACATTTTATTTTGAACTCTTGTTTCACTTTTTACAATTGAGAAATTTTTAATCTACTAGTTTCTTCATATTTTAATGCCTGCACAAAACTTCTTTGTATTTTTCAAGATGAATGAAATCATTCTTTCAGTTTGAAGTAAAGGCGGCTCTTTTAGAACATTTTTTATGATATTTAGGAGCTAGTGAAGAAGTGTTCACAAGTTTCTTTTTTAAACTCAGCCAATAATGAGTATTATGTGGCTAGAACAGTACCCAGCCATCTATAGTTTCCCTAACTAAAGATATGGTGACTTTGGAAGAGATCCTTGAATTGTGTTTGCTATTAAATTCATTATTGGTGAATATTTAATCAACCCTAATCCTAATTTATAAATGGACATTGGACCAAAGGATACTTATTATTATGATATTATGATAGTCATTGGTATTAACTTTGACAATCCCTATATTATTTGTATCATATGTGATAATTTGTCATTATTCAGTAAGAGGCTCATAACATTTGTAAAGTCTCATTTTGTTAAAGGGTACAATTTGGTTAATTTTAATTTTTTGAATTTCTCTACTGACGTGGTTGAAATTTAAAAATGTATGCATGCCACCGTTTTCTTTAAATCTATTTATAGGATAGGAGAATTTGTATCTTGACCCTGGTGGTTTTTATAGCCAGCTGATTTAATGAAACAAAGATGTAATAAAGATGATTTGCTTATGTCAATGAAATAATTCCATAATAATTGTCACAGTAACTGTAACCCTTCCTGATCTTGAATGTCGCTGCCCTCCCCTTCTTTCCACTAAGGAACTGTCCACTGATTTTATAGGCTAGAGGAAAAGGGCTTGTGTGGCCAGTGGCCTTGACTTTTCCCAATAGTTTGCCACCAGGTAGATCAAAATGCCAAAAATTGTGGGTTTTTGGTCTTGGATTTAAGCACAAGACCCTCCAATTCCATTACTGCATTGGGACCACTGCATCCAACAACGTATAAAATATAGGTGTGGTTTTTTAAAGAAGATGAACAAGATAGCCTGATCTTAGGACTGATGGTATCCAAAGAGTCTGTTTTGTATTTGTACAGAGATGAACTTTGTGTGATAAATGTTTTAACATATAGTGGTTTTTTTTTTGGATATGGTGTGTGTGTATGTAGCAGCTAATAATGTATGACTAGTGTTGTCTATTTTTAGTTGTTTTTTTTTTAGCTTTGGTTAAAAGCAGACATTAAAAATATCCTGTTTATATATATTGTGTTCTATTTGTACTACTGTGCTGTTGTACATAAAAGCCTTACAATAAACTAGATGTCTTCCCGTGTGTACATAGTACTTTTTTTTTCTCTTTACCTGTATTGCAAAATGGTTATGTACACTGTATTTTGTGAATGTGCAACAGTGAAGCTTGTGGTCAATTAGGGCTAGTGAATAAAGCATCTGCATCAGTTTCCACGACTATGGATTGTGTGGACCAGTACAAAGCCCAGCCACATGTAGTTTTACCACAATCTTTTGCTGTTGCTCAATAACCCACATGTAGTGTGTATAGTATTGTAAATGTAAAGTAAACAAAAGTAAAGCAGCCACTTTCAAAACATTGCTGTGTCCCAATGGGTTGAAGAATAAGGTTCGCTAGTTTACATGCCATCAGTGCACAAGCAAGGGGGACATAAAACTTACATTTATTATGTACGGTAGTTACATTGTGGATTTTTTTCTCGGGCCTAACGGGGTCTACACAGTAATTTATATATCCTACATATCCCCAGGGCCCTCGAGAGAAAAAAAAGATGCCGGTACGAGATCTTATCTGGGCCCCCCCTCCCCCCCCCCCCCGCCCACTTTTTTTAAACACTAGTAATTTCTAGATGATTTATTTGTATTACATGGGCCTACGTTTGAAAAATCAGGAATCTTTTTACAAGGTCTGTGAACCATTTTGTGAAACTGTCATAAGTGTTACCAATTACCATTAGAGTGTAATCATTTCAATCAAAGCCTTACAGGTCTGTTACGAAAATACTTTAATCAAGTACATAGTTCTTGGTTTAAATTATTGTAATTGTTCCTGCGCTTCAGAAGGTCTATTGATCTGGCAAATAATATTACAAAGATGTGTAAAATGGGAAAAGTGACTCTCACTGTTGATTGATAATTTATGTCCTCTAGTGACTAGTGTTTCTAGGTTAGGCTAAGTGATTTAACTGGTGTTATTCTTGTCAGTTATAAATATTCACCAGTAATGTATGTTGTGTAGTCTAATGTAAGGTTAGATCTGCTGTGGCAATACAGTTGACACATAGTTTGTTTTTTACAAACTCTTCCCAAAATACATTTTGTTAAATGACCAAAAAAAATCTGTTTTCAATTTTCAATACAATTGTCTAAAATGATGATACCTTCAATCTCCACTCTTGGCTACCGCACTGGAAATCATTAAAGTGTAAAAGGATCGACTAACTAGTTTAATTATCATAGGGCCTACTAGTACCGATATGCATCGACATAAAGTATTTAGGCCTAGGCCAGGGGTCGGCAACCTTTTGCTAATGGTGTGCCAAACTAGGATTTTTAAATCATTCAGCGTGCCAACAGCCCGAAAGTCAACCTGCTCTATTAGCCTATATTTACATTTTTTTTTAAATAATAATATTTATTTAGCGCCGTAGCAAGATAGTGGCCCAAAACGAGGTGTATAGAGAAAATCTTTAGAGCGTTTAATATTTAACTTTAAAAAAACAAGGGAGACTAGCTTCCTGGTTATCTGGTTATCCTGGTTATCATCCTTTTTAATTTTTTTGCATTTACACCAAATACAGAATTTTATTACTAAACTTTCACATTTTGATAGTTAATTATCGACTAAAATTATCATTTAGTTATCGTGATTCGAGATTTGGATCTGACACCTGCTTTACATTAATTGTATTTCAATCTCAGTTTTACTGAGATATTCTCTTTTTTTTTTTTAATTTATTTTTTTATGCAGTACTAGCAAAGATTGCGCTATCGTCGAGCGGTGTAGAGACATTGTAGTCATACAAACTTGGTAGTTAATGTAATGTTTAAAAATGTACACATTTTATTATAAATTCTTTAGTCATATAATATTTATATACTTTTAACTAACTTACACAATTTGATAAATTTTAAAATTATAATTGTAAGATCCATTAATGTTTTTATTAAAGAAAAATATGAAACATATTGGACATATTAGAGCAAAAAACAAATACAAAACGGGTTAATTATCTCCCTTCTTTTAAAATAAAAATAATATTACTTTTTAATTATTATTTCATTATAAAAATCTAGCAATTTTGTGTTTAAAATTCAACTTGCTGCATTTTAAATGGTCAATATCCCTCCACTTAAAAAAAAAGATCCACATCTAAGATGGTTGTATATCGATAAATCCAGTCAGACTTTATGTGGTGTGAAAACAAGAGTCCATAAATTTGAAAGTCTTGTCTTTGTTTATAAAACTCCTCTCTATCTATTTTAATATATGGCATAAATTAGGGAATTACAAGTAGTTAAGTGTTTTGAAATTGAATAACGTGCAAGATTTGTCCAGTTTCAATGCAAATCCATTCCAGTGGTCGAACAGTCAAGTGCTGTTTGGCCACGTCCTTGTAAAAGCAAGTTCAACTCACTGAAATGTGTCGCTCGCCATTCAGAAACATCGGCTTCAACAGTTAGTGCCTCCTCATTCAATTATTGAAAAAAATTAACAAGAAGCACCTTTGGAGGTCTCTCGCGTGCTATCTAAAGTCGCTCTGCGTGCCATGTGTGGCACGCGTGCTTTAGGTTGTCGGGCTACTAAGCTAACAGGGAGAACTGTAAGCCTGTAGGGCTCATAGGTCTTTATTTGTAAGTGTCTCTGGAGAAAATAAAATAAAAAAGAGATCCAAAATGCTATCGAAAATAATTAGGCCCTTTATTACAACGAGATGCTTCTTTGCAAATTTAACAAAATGTTCAGGTACACATTCAAAGAAAACAAAAATTAAGGGCCCCTAGCGCAATGTGAGATTGTAGGAGGTTTTGGGGCATCTCCTCTTAGCTTTATTGCAACAATTAAAAAAATTCGTGCGTAATTGCCAATTTAATTTTAAATTATATAAAAAAATATTCATGGGCCCCCTAATCTTTTGTGGGCCCCGGTACGGCGTACCGGCTGTACCCCCCTCTCGTGGGGCCTGCATATCCCGTAGTCTGACCGTTGGGGTGCCACAGATGACATGCACACCAGCCTCCTCCATTCCTCCCGTCCCTCAGCCCTTCTCATTGCGTAGCAAAGCTTCATTGCAGTCCACTGCTGACTGTCCCTTCGTGAGCTTCCATGATCTTCCAGTGCAGGGGTCGGCTACCTACGGCACACGTGCCAAACTTGGTACGCTGGGCTATTTTTAAGGGCACGCGGAAGACTACCCCCCCCCCCCCCCATAACTCCCCAAAAAATGCAATTCAAGTTCTTCTACAAGAAGTCAATATAGAGCTTTTGGCACGCTTAATGAATTAGAAATTCTACTTTTGGCACACTGTTATCAAATGGTTGCCAACCCCTGAGACCCTATAATTATAATTATTACCAATAATATACTGGTCCAGTTTAATTGCTTCTAAACATTCGGTAAAGTTATAGAAAATATTTGATTATAAATGGCTGCAATACTAACAGTAGTATAATATAATAATAAGATTTTAAGAGGATGTGCAAAGGGACATAACCAAATTTAAATTAAGCCCTTTCTGTAATTCCACAGTTATTTCCCTTTTATTTAGAGAAAATATTTGATTATAAATGGCTGCAATAGTAACAGTCGTATAATCAGATTTTAATGGGATGTGCAAAGGGTCAAAACCGAATTTAAATAAGTCCTTTCTGTAATTCCACAGTTATTTCCATTTTATTTATAAAAAATATTTGTTTATAAATGGCTGCAATAACAACAGTCGTAAAATCAGATGTGCAAAGGGACATAACTATATTTAAATTAAGACCTTTCTGTAATTCCACAGCTATTTCCCTTTTATTTAGAAAAAATATCTGATTATAAATGGCTCCAGATTTTAAGAGGATGTACAAAGGGACATAACTATATTTAAATAAGTCCTTTCTGTAATTCCACAGCTATTTCCCTTCCATTAATTGGCATCAGCCTTCATTACCTTACCGCTGTTTCTATGTCCTTAGGCGTCCGCAGCTCAAAGTTTAAAAATAAATTTTTAATGTGTTTGCATCGCCATACATTCTAAATGTCGTTTAATGAAGTTAAGGTTTTTTTTCTTCGCGCCAATCATAAACATTCATAAAAAGGATATATAGGCCTACAGTGAACCCTCGCTACTTCGCGGTTCGACATTCGCAGATTCACCACTTCGCGGATTTTTTTTCATTTTATTATATGAGAAAATATATTGCGGATTTTCCGTAAATTTCGAAAATAGTCGCGATATATAGGCCTAAGGACCCAAAATATTTATGTAGGCTACATTTAAGGGTGGCTTGTTAACAGTACGTACGGGTAGGGTTTTTATTGTAACTTTCAACTTATTTCGTTGTGAGTAAAATACTGTAGGCCTATAATTGTACAGTACCGTAACATTCTTTCATTTTTTTTTATAAGCTTATAGACTATACCTACTGTTTTATTGTTAAACGTTTTTGCCTGTGTACTGTATAATATGTAGGCCAACATACTGTAGATATTTGTACATTACTGTAAAGGGTGGTTTGTTAACAGTACGTAAGCATATAGAGGAGGATTTTAAAAGTCCGAATACACGTTAAATTAATACTGTAAATATGGTGTCTATACTTATAAGTTTACAGACGTTCCTTCTAGATAGAAGATTATTACGTCCACTAGGCCCAAAACTCCTGCAGGGCGACAGGGATCCGTCGGTGGCAGGGCTAGAACCCGCGACCTGTCAGTTGGTTTTTGGTTGACAGTCCGGTGAACTAACCGCTGGACCAGCCGGCTTCACTTCGCGGATTTTCAGCTATCGCGGTCGGTCTTGGAACCTATCTACCGCGATAAACGAGGTTTAACTGTATATCAAACAATTTGTTACCAAAGGGCCGACCATAAACGACGTCGCGCGCCCAAAAAGTGGAGGGGGTAAAAAATTTGGAACAATTCGTGACGAAGGAGGGAGGGGGGTTAACCAATAAATGATCTCACATAATTTCTAATTTAACAAGTTAAGTTGTTACCATATTGTGTAGGTATTGACATTAATACGAGATTGTGAATAAGTAGGTCTAACCCTATAAATAAAAACATTCTCTTTTTGAAATTGAAAATATGATTTAATAATAATTTGTGTGTGTGGTGGGGGGTTGGGGTGGTGGTGGTGAGTGCAGAGTGTTTTGACGTCATAGGCCTATATATAATGGAAGGGAGTCTTTTTGTGACGAATGCGTGGAAGGGGGGGGGGGGGTGGCTAAACATTGACATATAAGCTACATTTAAAAATTGTATAAACTACAATGAAAAGAAATCTATTAATATAATAATAACAAATAATAATTATTTTTATTTAAGCCATTTAGGAAAGTAATGTTTCTTTTAAAGTCGACCGTATGGCATTCCGATACGTTATCCACACGTTCTAGGTCTAATTGCAAAGGTGAAATCTGGGGCAATAAGGTCACGCGTACAACGTGTCTTTAAATAAACCAATTTGATTGGTTAAACACACACACAGAGCTATAATCTATTTATAGATAAACAATTGAGTGCTAGGCTGTTGGCACGTCGAATGAATTAGCAATCCCCTACTTTGGCAGTCTATTATCAAAAGGTTGCCGACCCCTGTTCCAATGCATCCGGCATGATTCTCTCCAGAAAGATTTTGAAGAGAGTTGGCGGGAGCAAGCATCCTTGCGTCGTATCCCAACGGTAGTCCTAAACCATTCTCCGATAAGAAGATTGCGCTGGGGGTCCTGCCTTTGAGGCCTTGCGTCGTATCCCAACGGTAGTCCTAAACCATTCTCCAAAGTTGTCACCGATAAGAAGATTGCGCTGGGGGCCCTGCCTTTGAGGCTGCGCATATTAGGCCTATATCAGCATGGTTATGTTGTAGGCCTATTTGATGTTACCCTATAGTGGTGGTCATTTATTGGGCAGCGTGCCAGACCCAGTCGAATGTTTTCTTGATATCAATAATAACTACAGCAAAAAACAACAACAAAAAAGCAGAACTGTGTGTTTACATTTTCTATTAGCCTACATTTTTTAATATTATAACTTTGTCACTATAAGACTATAAGCTTACGCTATATATAGTCGAAATTTGCATCTTCTTTGAGACCTTTTATCTAAGAATAACGTTTAAAATCTAGAAAAGATTAAGTAAATTAGGAAACTAGTCTATATAATAGCCTATTGAACGATAAGTAGGCCTAAATAATTTTTAACCTAGACCCCTACATCTAACAATTAAGATTATAACCCAGCACTTTTTTTATATAGTAAAATCATAGTAGGCCTACTTATTTAAAAAAAAATACGTTTCTCCAGAAAAGCGGGTTTAATGGAAGTGCAAAAAATAATAGCATATAATATATATATAGGCCTAGCCTATATAATAATAATAATAATAATAGTATTTATAAAGCGCTATCAACCAACATAATGTAGGCTCAAAGCGCGTCAAAAGACCGTGAACAAAACATACCTACAGGTAATAACGTACCGTATAATGACTAGGGTTATACAAAACTAGACGAAAATAAAACGAAAGAACTGATTACTAAAGGTGAATCTTAAAATAGTGAGTCTTTAAGTTCTTTTTGAAGGTGTCATAGCAGGCGGTTTGTCTGAGCTTGATGAGGAGCGAGTTCCATACCTTCGGGCCAAATGATGAGAAGGCTCTCATACCACAGGTCTTCAGCGAGAAACGCGGCACAACCAGTAGAGACGAGTCTGCTGAACGCAGGTCTCTTTGCGGCGCATATACTTCAAACATTAATTTATAGCTATATATATACCAATATCAATCCTGCGTGTCCGGGCAAATAGTAGGCCCAGCCGGCCCAGGGCCCCAGGCCTATATATGAGATCATATGTAGGCCTCTGTGTGAGTGTGTATGTGTGTGGGGGCTATTATAGTAAGCCCCTATTTATAGTAGGCCCTATAAAGAGTGTGTGTTGTGTGTGTGTGTGGGGGGGGGGGGGGGGATAGTGCAGGACTTATGATGAACGGCTTTTTTTTTTTTGCAAGATGGCATGCCAGATTTTAATTCTTTACCCTACATCTTTACAAGCAACCTGGGCCATGAAGGCCACATGCGACCCGCGGTCCGCATGTTTAATATAGCCTTTATGTTGTTGAGCACTTTGTTAAATGCTAGACTACAGTAAATTACTGAATTGAATTGTCTTCAAAGCTGTTGTTAATATTTTCCTGCATGTTTTTAACAAATTTTGAAAATAACATAAATACTACAAAATTTACTACTTTTAGTGAATATAGGTCTACACTAGAAAAAGCAAGCGCAGCAAATAGGAAAATTAGATCACAACCTGTCTATATGTGTGACTCAGCAATTTGTATAATATATCCATTTTTTTAAAATTCCTTTGGTAAAAAAATGGGCAACATAACAATACGCAAAAATACAGATAGGGGCTTAATAGAACTTTAATAAGTAAAATCAAATAAATGAATTCAGTTCTTAAGTAAGCTTATTTATTCAGGCAGGAAAAAAAGGTGTTAATAATAATTTTGGCTCATTAACAACACTAAAATCTGGACATTCGGGTGAACGACCCTGACAATCACAGAAACAGCTGTGATGTTAAAAAATACCTATCCAAACCCTTACATTTGAAACAAGTGGTTTCTTTTTAGAAGGTAATGTAAAAATCTTATAGAAAATATAATAAATACTTAATTTAATGATGATGATGCCTTTTTCTTAGGTGTGCATTGATATAGGCTAGCTTCATTATTTATAAAATTATTTATCTTTTGTAAAGTAGGTTAAAGTTAAGTAGTTTACGTAGGATTAGATTAGACTTCTTACTACTTTTCTAATTCGCACACTTTTTTTTTAATGAAATGAATTTGCGAATTGGGGTCGGTTTAAGATTATCTTGGCCTAAATATGCTTTAGGCCTATTTGTTTCATTGATTTTATTTATATATATATTTATTAAACATTTTATAGAATGTAGGCCTATTACTATTATTATTCATATTTTTATATTTAGATTAATGAATGAGAATAATAATAATTTAGTATGATGCAATCTAAAAAATAAATCAACTAAAATACTAAAAAGATACTACCAACTTGGCCTAGATTTAGACTAAGGCCAACTATTCAGCCTGACCTAAAGCTAAAGTTTAAGGCATAGTATAGATAGTATATTTTTATCATTGACATTTCAATTTCAAGACATTTGTTTGTTTAGGCCTACATTTTACATTCTCAAAGTAGGCCTTTGTGACTTTGACCACCAAAGTATGTCATGAATCAATGAACTTAACGTTGAAAGTAGGCTAAAAATATATAAAGAATCTTGCAGTAATTTGTTCAAATGTAATAAGAATATAAAACTAAAATGCTATCTCACATTAGTTAGGCCTATACTAGAATATGCAGCATCTGTATGGGACCCATCAACTAAGGAAAACATTAAAAAATTAGAACAAATTAAAAAAAAGGCTGCAAGGTTCATAACTAGTGAATATTCCCAATTAAGAAGAGTAACACCATTAGTAAAATCACCAAACCTAGAAACACTAGAGGACAGAAGGGCAAAGAGTAAAGTAGTAATAAAATACATAAGGCATTAAACTCTAATTTAGAAATACAACACAATAACAACCTGTTGCAAAGCTCAGATAAACATAAAGACAAAAACACTTTCCTTGTCCCTTATGCGAGGAAAATTGCATATAAGTACTCTTTCTTCCTGAGTGGCATTCGGGCATGGAATGGGTTGCCTGAACAAACCAGGAAAACCAATAACTTAACATCATTTAAAACATTAATAAAAATGCAAGACTAGACTCGGACCACGGATGAGGGTAGGATGCAATAATCTTCTTTATAGAAGGAGCGTCTGTAATGTATAAGATAAGAGTCCCACAAAATGTAGGGTTCTAATAAATGCATGGAACCATATGCCTATAATCTAGATAGATACTTTTCAATGAAAATTTTTTAAAACTAGTTTTGTTTAGTAAGCCTATTTATTTTATGACATGGTATAGCTCGTCCCTGACATTTGAGATCACGCCTCTAACTTGATAAATTTTGCTTCAATCTCCAAAGAAAAAAGACCACACAAAATGTAAATTAAATGTAAAAAAATGTCATCAGAAATATCACAATGTCTCCCCTGCTCATATTGACAGATGGCCCACACAAGCCTATGCAGCACCCCAGGGTAAAAGTTTCAGCGACACCCCCTTGCATACTGTAACTGCTTTGTTTAGTGCTATATATTTAGACTATATTTGAAGTGTCGTCCCTGGGCCTATGCCCCACCCTATGTGAGGGCACTGGCTGCTAGTAGTACATCAAGTTACTTCCTGTCCCTAGTCGTGTTATGTCTGGGAAGAGGCCAACTAAAAAATTGCTACAAAAAACATACAATACCATAACCATATCCAATACAAACGAAAAGTAAAACATCAAACTTACAGATCTTACCGAAACCTAATTAATGCAAACTAAAAAAAGACAACAGAACTTCAGCCAATGTTGTAGCAAAAGTGGTGGTTATTATAGCACATGCAATCCAGGTGATATGGCATTTTGGGATATGATAAATAGATAAACACAAATTGCTCAAGAGAAATAACAATGTTTAATAAAAACATGCAATATTATCAAAATTTAGTACAAAATTACAGAATCTTCATAGTTGAACCAAACCAGCTGTTCTGTAATCAGAGCAAATAGACTTTTAATTTGATATATGATACAATAAAATATTCTTTGGGGCCACTACTCCCCACAATTGCACAGTTTGCTATTCTAAAGAATTCAATGATTTTGTTATTGGCATTGTTGAATATTTGTCTATAACTATAATACTATTTTTCATTAGCAATATGTAGGCAATGGCATGGTAGCATGGACCTAGCAGATAGCACTTTTACTAATTTATACTTGTTTCAATGTGTACTAGAATGTTACTATGTGTACAGCAATAGTTCATTTAAACCTCTTTACCTTTTGCACATTTTAACTAAGTTTGATATTTTGTTGACATTAAATAATGTGCATTTATGCTAAGGACTATAAATGTCAGTGTTTATTATTTTAACATTTGAAATTGCATTTCTGAATATACCAATATGTTTGCTGATCTGTTCTATGTGAAATAAAATTGTATAATTACCAATGGTGTGTGTGCATTAGTTATTATGTAGAAATCTATACTTGTGGTAACAATATCTGCTTGTTTATGTCATTTTGCCTATCATCATGTTAATTATAGCCTCTAAATTAAAAAGTACAGTATTATGATTGCTATCATACATTTCTAAGTACCAAAATTAAAAATTAGGTGTGGACAGTGTCCTAAGTTTTTTATTTAAAGAAATAATGCAAGTTCTTGAAAGTGATTAACAAAAATATAATCCTCAATAATGTTAACATTGGATACTGCATGACAGGAAGGAAGTGTACACAGATGACAGAAACCTTGATTCATATCAGGGTGGTCCTCGTCATGATTTTGCTTATATTTCCTCAGGTATCTTCAAATGAACTGTCCACCACACCACAATCCTCAGCAATAGTCTTGGCCCACCCCCCCACAGGGTGTAAACATCGAGGTGTCTTTTCTCACTGATGGCAAACTTTAATTATTAAACATTTGAGTAGCTCCTTGTTGTGTGTATAAGCTGGACTCTGACCTGTGTTGAAACATCACCAGAGAAAGTAATGTTTCAAAATGAATGGGGAGACAAAGTCCAAAACGTTTAAGTATTTTTCTTACGGCAGTAATTTGTTGAAGGAGAGGATCCTAATAAATAACCCTACAGCACAAGTTTTTGGCAATGGAAAACTGCATGTAAGTAAACTGTTTCTTATATATTAAGAATACTATCCTTTTTTAATTTACTGCACCAAGTTTTCATTTGTAATATTTATATTTTAGAAAAAATATCACATACATTTCAATGTATAATAATAATTACATAAACAAGATTTTTTAATTTGCATAAATAAACAGTTATTTATTACATTCACATCTATCCAGGGATACCATCTCATGTTTGACACCCCAGTTGGCTGTGGAAAAAGTCGATGGTATGGTGCTGCAGCAACTGTACGCCCAAAAGAAGGGAGCTATGTGTATGGGGTCATCTGGGATGTTCACTATGAGGATATGGACAACTTAGATAGGTAGATTTGAAAATTGTTACAATGAATCTTTTTTTTTTTCTAATTGTAGATAAAAGCAACAATTCTTTAGTTATCTAAGGAGCAAATGTTATTACATAGATGGAAACTTTTACATTCATGGTACAAAAGTCAATTTCTAATCATTCAGTGACAATGGGGTGTAGTAAACAATAAATTTAATGCAAAAGCTATGTGCTGAGGAACTACATTTAAATGAAATAGAATTCACGAATATTGGACTGGGTGTGATAGTTTTTCTTTTTTTTTTGTGTATGATACAACAAATCCAGTGTATCTCTTCTGTTAAGGGGAAAATACTATTCATTATGTTTTGCTCCTTTTTTAAAACTATTTTAGGGGGGTGTACACAGAAGTCTTGTAATTGTATGGGGTAGAGGCCTACTACTACTAGCAACAGTATTGTTGACAAATATCGTCATGCCATTCATTTATGTGTCAGGCCACTAGCAGAGATTGTGTTGCTTTACTCTGGCCCAGTTCTAGAGGCATGAGCACTGTATGCTGTAGTCTAGCAGGCTTATTTAGTATGTTGTAGAAAGTTTTGTTAACTTCAAATCAAATATCAAGTCATAATTTTCCAGTTTGGTATTATAAAATGGAAAACTAACAGCAGGACATTTTTTTTTTACTATTGAGGATCTATTGAGAATAATTCACAAATGAGTCATTACTATAACACCTATTCTATTACAAGCAGTGTGGAGTGGCAATGCATACTTTGAATTTAGTCATATTTAGCAGATTTTATCCAATGTAAACAGATCTTTGCTAACTGATCTTTGCTCATGAACAATGTTAAAAAAAACTTTTTTCAAAATTCTTTTTTTTCATGTTTATTTTGGGGTATGTGGATTAGACTGCATGTTTGTTTTACCATACTAAAGGTCTTGAGCTTGAACCCAGTTTAACACCAGGGTTTTTACAGGTCTGGGAGTGGGGGGGGGGGGGGTAGCTGAATGTATTTCTGATTCTACCCAAATTGATAGGGTACCAGAAATTAGTTGAGGCTTTAGTAAAGGCAGCTGGGCATTGTGCTGGTCACACAGTGGTCTTTTATGCTATGACCTGGAAGCTGGTGGACACTGTTTCACTAGCTCTATAGACCAACTTGTTGTGAAGCTGGCACTTTTTCTTTTTCTGGGGCTTATTTGGCTTAAACTCAACTCTAATGTGTTTTGAAAAATGATAATTTGGGAAGTAAATTGGGAAGTAAATTAAAAAATTAACTTAGCCCTAAAGAGTTAATGTTTGGTTGATCAATGAGAAGACATATTTTAGGCATATTTGGAATGGTAGATGATACATTTTGGCTATATACAAATATGGTGAACATTTTTAAGTAACATTTTGAAAGCTCATTAATGATATAAACATACATTATTATGAATCTAACTTAATTTTTTTTTTCTTGTTAACAGTCAAGAGGCTTACTACTCTCCCATTGAAGTGCAAGTGGAAAGTAATGGAGAAACGCTTAAATGTAGAACTTATGAAATGCAGGAGAAAACCACTGGTTACTGCCTTCCCAGCCCACACTATAAGAAGGTGCTGATTGAAGGAGCTCGACAGAATGGTTTACCGGAAGAGCACATTGAGTACCTGGAAAGCTTTGAAGACAATGGTGTTACTACCACTCCCCCCAACTACCGCAAAGTCATGGACATGGTGGAGATGTTCAGAAATGAAGAAGAGAATAGCAATGACTTGGATAAATTTAAGAAAAATTGTTCATAAATTTCAGGGAAAAAAAACTTATTCTCTATTACTTAAAGAATTCTTAAAAATAAAACATTTTTACGAGGCTGCACTTTATATAAAGACATATGGAATTTTAGTTTGTCATTTTATACAAATTAAAAATAATTCATCCAAAAGAAATACAAGCTATACTACCAAATTTAATTTACCAGCAGCATGATTTGTTTGATGAATATTTTATTTTAAAATTTTATATTTATATGGATACCTTCTAAAAAGATCATTTTGGTAGTCTCTTAACAAATTTTAGGCAGTAACTTTAAAAAAAAACTAAAGTTAGGCAAACAATTGTTTACTTGCAAATATGATTTTAATTCATAATATTACTTTTAGGACAGTGTTGAAGAGTCGAATGATGTATTAGTTAGTATACCATCACAAAATCTGCTGAGATTTTAGGACAAGAAAAAAAATTCTTTCACCATGAAAATAGTTTTCCTTAGTAAAGTATTTTTAGCTCTAATTGTGATGAACTGAGAGTTTAAATCTGAATTAATGCAGATGACTGGTTGCAGAAAATAAATATGTTGTTAGTGTACATATTTTTTGGTTGGAAAGTTTATCTGAAGCCTGCTTGTAGGCTGCATTTTCATGTAATTTAATGGCATTTTGAAAATCATTGTAATACGTAGTGGATGCAAAGGAATAATCCAGGTGAAAAACAGCAGTCACATTTAACTTTTTTTTTTAAATTATGGATCTTGGTCTAATATATTATAGTGTGTACTGAGATACTTTTAAGTGAAAAAACAACAACTTAGTAATATTTGTATGAGAAAAGAAGAAAGCATTGTGTTGTGGAGAAGTAGGTGCACAGTCCACCTTTTAAAAATGAATATCTCAAATGTCATTGCTGTTTTCCTATGGACTCTTCAAATGTTTGATAACTTAATCATACTTCATGCAAACAAGGTGGAAACAAAATGTCTTATATCTCCAATACAAGTCTGGATAATTAAATAAAGATAAATTGATCACAAGTTTTTATCTTAGTAAGCTTGTACATCTTACTTTTAGACAGTAAAATTATCCTCAGCAACGGTAAATTGTTAATACTAAATATAAATATGTTATGCTACCCCACGAACTGGTACGGAAGCCAGTAAAAATATTTTTTCATCCATTGGGATACTAAACTATTGAAAAGTGTTACTGTTTATCTTTTTTTATCTTCTCAAATCGACTGCATTTACCGTAACAGGTGTAATTTTGCATAACATTGGACCCAATTAATCAATTATAGATCTTTTTGACTATATTTAATACATAGATTCCATTAAACACTCAACTCTTAATATCTTATTTTTCCTTCTTTAGTAGTACCATTCCATGGGGTTGCATCACAAATGTGAGTAAAAAAAAATATTTCAAATTGATCGTTTAAGGCCCTTTTTTTGAATCTCACTTATGGCTGTGCAATCTGTTTCTGACTGTGACTTTAAAATATTTAAACATTTTCTCACTATTTGCTGCTTTTAACTATAAACATAGCACACACATATTAAATTAAACTAACAAATGATTGCTGTAAATTTGTTTGGTCTGATTTGTTTGTTTGATTTTTTTGTCTACTCATTTTATAATATATAATAGATTATTTTATTTCTGTATTTTTCTTTTTAAAAATTGTTTTTATTGGGTTTTCTTTTGTTTACTTATAAGTTTTTTTCATTAGCCCAGATTTTAAAAAGCCTAGATGAAGGCATGTATGTTTTAAACACAGAGTTATAGTTATAATGATTAGTTTACATTTGGTTAAAAACTTTATTTAACAGAGATAACTATGTTTTGCAATCATTATTTTTACTGTGGTATATGAATCAGTTTTGTCCAAATTTATAGCAGTATTTATATAGTCTTGTCCTTTTAAACAAAAATTTAGTATTGTAAAAATAGCAACAACATTTGTTTTAACTTTCACTTGGTCTTATACACAACAATTTGCAGTAATACCAGACAAAATGCAAAATTTACGCAAAAAAAAAAAAAGGTTGTATAGATCAAATAATACTTTTGTCAAAATTGTATAATTTTGAGATATTGAATAATCTTTTTTCAACCCAGTTTTGGGTAAATGGGCAATACATTGGTAGATGTGCATTGTAAGTATTTTTTCAAACCAAAGGGCATGACAATGTAACATAGGAGGTTTTAGATTTTTTATATTCTAAATTGTAAGTAGAGATAGTCACACAATAAAAAAAAATATTTTCTATATAAAAGCAAATGAGCTTATTGTTCATTTTAATGGGAAAAAGTTTCTTTTTATTATGCATATTTTGTTGCTAGTTAAATAATTAGTATGCTGTGCAAATATTCCACCGTTTTAAGTGGCAGATTTTGTATATTTGAAGTAACAATTTTTATTTTTTAATGTTGAAAAGTATTTCATTTTGTATTGTATCAGGGTCCATAGGGTTTGTGAAGGTTTGAAAAAAAAATGATTTGATCTGGACAAGTTTGTGAATTTCACAAAAATGGACAGCATGAAAAATTACTTATTTTGAATTTTTTAAAAAGGGAATAATCATGTAGCTAAGTTGAAAAGTCTGTAATAAAACTCTATTCATGTAACTTTGGACACATATATACACCACCTGTAAACATTCAATTAGGATATTTTATAAACGCCAGTAAAAATTAGTTTGTGAATTTTTATCAAAGTTTTGTGTTTTAAAATGATTTTAGAGTAAGAATTAAGAACCCTGCACAGTATCCACTTGAATGCTGAATAAAACGTTATGATTTTATTATCCATGTTAGTAGAAATTGAATTCACTGCAGTTTCTCCACGTACAAGGGATTATTTAGTTAAAACAAGGAAAAGGAAACATGAGATAAAAATATGGACCTGGGAAAAAAGAAACCTTCCAATTATGATAAATTTTGGTGTGTTTTTTTTAAATACTTCTTTTTAACTGTTTTTTTTTTTAAATACTTTTGAACAGAAGTCTTGTAATGCATTAGACGAGCGTTTCCCAAAGTTTTTTTTCTGTGTGACAGTTATTTTTATACCTCTATTTCTTGACGCACTAGCATACCCGTATATACTGGTACTCCCTATGCTTAAAGATATGAACTTCCACACCATTTTTTTAAATATTACTTTTGATTATACTCAAGGGATAAGCTAAAACTGGGTTCAAATATCATGAATATTCTTTATTATTAATGAATGTTTGTATATGTTTCTAATATACAGTATTCACAAACATAAAGTGTTTTTATACACACCACCTGCATTTTATTTATTAAATATTTTTTACCTACTTATGTTGTTGTTTTTTTTGTTTCTCAAAATTAACTTGTTTTTGTGTTGTTATATATAGTTTGGCCGTTGTAATGGCATAGAAGCTAGTAACGGTGGTCTTAGTTAATCTGTTAATGATTGGGTTTAGTACACATAATAACTTTTCCTTACAGAGATTCAGGATAAACCTGATAAAGTTGTTGGTGTCAAGTAACAAAAAGCAAAGCCAAAGCAAAGGTTACATAGTTTTCTTTTTTAAATAGATAGCTTTCCTTATTGAGTAATCTATCTTCATCTGTACTTTATATACAGACATTTCCTCCCAAGAGAAGATAATATTCAGATGTGGGATTAAGTTCTAAAAGGAAAGCACACATCTTGTTGACCTGGCTTGTGTTGGAGTTCTGTAAAGATGAACGGAGAGATTCACAACAGTACCTTTTTGTACTTCTCTTATGGAAGCAACTTGATGAAAGAGCGGATTCAAATCAACAATCCAACAGCAGAAATGTATGGCGTTGGAAAGTTGACTGTGAGTAGCTTGTAAATCATTCTGAGTATTAGTGCAACTTTGATTTCAAGCACATTAAATAAGTTGACAACCGCCACCAAAAATGGGTCGTTTTACATATATGTGGGTGATTTTAAGATGATTTCAGTGCTGCCTTTTGCTGCCTAAGGACTTAACAAATAGTCTCTGAGAAAAATGGATGCTTTCCCATAAACAGACTGAAACTTAACTCAGGCACACATGTTTCCTGAAACAACCTTTTTAATTTAAGCTTACAACTTAAATGAGAGCAGCAATCAGAGTAAATTTGTCATCTTCACACATTTTTTCTTATAAAAAATGACAGGGTGTTATAAATATATAACAACATTAAAAGTTACTAAAATATTGATAAAATAATAACTATTTGTTTTGTTTTCAAAATCCCTATATAAAATTTAAAAGCCACAATGTAATGAATATCTGTTAAAAATTGCATGATAATTGGTAAATAAATATAAAAAACTATTGTGGAATATAAGGCAAAAGAACTAAGTTTAAAAAAATACCCACTATATAACAGACAATTCTAGAAAAAAAAAAAGAATATTCAATTTACCATAATCTTCTAGTCTAACTTTAAATGGTTTGTTGTAAGATATTTTCCACACAAAGACAAGATGTTAACCTTTATATTGATGCATAGTAATATAGAGTTAGACGCCTTTTTTATATTACTGTAGTGTAATTATGTTAAAAATTAAATGAAATAATTTTCTAATGTATACTCATTTCTAATGCAATTTGTACATTGAAATAATGTTACTAAGTTTCCCAAACTAAATATCTTAGATCCGGGAATAATTACATTAAACAAATGACATTTAGGTCAATTTTGATAAACAAATGACATTTAGGTCAATTTTAAGATATTATGCTTTAAAAAGAACACCACTACAAATGTGTGTATAAATGATAAATACCGTAATTAGAAATTAAAAACAATATTGATATCCAACACCTCTAGAACATATTTTTGGCTGTAGCTCAAAATGACTTTTGTTTACAGTGTAGGGTCACAAATGGATTTGAAAATTTTATTTTATTGTGCATAAAATAGTCATCCTTCTGCCAACCAAGCCACAGAAGAACAGTTTACTCTCTTGCAGGCAATGCCATACAAACATATTGACATGTTTTTTAAAAAAAAACGTTCTCTGTTTTTTGAAGAATGTGTTGTTTATGATAAGTTTATGGGGCATGACTGTGTGCACAAGATTCATCATCATTGGCTCCATAGTCTGGGAAGATGATAAGATTTGCACTCTTGCATGAGATTAGTTAGACATTAAAATGGTCATAAAGTAGCTTCAATAATATATTACATCAATTGAAAAAAAGTGTGATATGCTTTTTGTTTCAGGGATGGCGTTTGACATATGATATACCATTGGACTGTGAACCAAGCCTTTGGTATGGGGCTTCAGCTACCATTCGCCCTGGAGGACCCAATGACTATGTGTATGGTGTTGTCTGGAAAATTAAATGTGAGCACATGACCTATTTAGATAGGTAAGCCATTGGTGTTAAATACTATATGATACGGATGATTTGTTTTGTTCCAACTAGGGCCTAACCAAATAGATGTTTTAACTGTAATATACCGTATAAGTCGCACTTTTTTTACCAAAAATTTCGACAAAAGTAGGGGTGCGACTTATACACCGGACACTGTTTTTAAAAAGTTCGAAAAACATCACTACTCTGTCATAAAGTTTCTTACATAACCCGTATAGTTGATTGTAGTGATGTAGAATTGCTAGGATATGCCTAGGCCGACATTTTACATTTAGAAAACTTTCGTCTGTGTAAATATTACTATCTATATGTAACTGAAATTGAAATGGACAAATATTTTAGTTTTTTTTTCTGACACCCACCCTCTTTTCTTTTGAACTTTTGGGCCGATTGTATATTGCCGAAACGTAGCGTAAGTTTAAAGGCGGCATTTTTTTGGTAGGCTTATTGAACGCAAATTACAGTATGGAAAGAATCGTAAATGTATGAAAGCCTGTCTATGTAGGTAGGCCAATAAGCGTAAGATGCGTTTTATTTAGTATTTAAGGTCTAGGCTTATAGGCTATAGCCTACTAATAAGGCAGTGTTGAGCATTCCGATAAGACCGCCCCAGGTCTAGGCGATGTTTCCAAAAGTACGATCGGCAGATAGACGCGCGAAATGTCAATAGTGTGTTTTATTTTTCATTAGTTGCATGTAAGAGTTGAAAAAAAAACACAGCTTATTATTTGTAGATCGCGCAAACGCACTTGAAATCAATACAAACAATGTTAATGGTAATTAGGACACATGTATAGCGCGTCATAAATGCCGGCGCCTCCCAGTCTCCAGTCTAGGCGATATTGAGTCTAATGACGTACTTCAAAGACTTTTTTATGTGTAGGATAGGAACTTGTTTAGGGAAAGACTTAGATGAAGAAACACATACCTTACTTTCCCATCTCACTAATGTCTGTAGGCCTATTGATCGGTTGTTTAAAATAAATGAAGCCCTGCCTTTATTCGATTATATTTGCCTTATGCACGATTAAAACCATTTTTTAAGGAAAGTTTCCAAATTAAGGTGAATATTTAGTAACTTTTATGTTTAAAAGTTATGCATTTTTGAGATATTAAAAGGCAGTATAACCCGGGAAGTCGGGGTGCGACTTATGCGCGGGTCAATGACAACATATAAGAAAAAAAAACTTAAACTAGAAGTGCGACTTATACACCGGTGCGACTTATACGCGAGTATATACGGTATTCAAGTTATATATGGCATCAATGTATGTATATCTTGGACAGGTTTGAATAAGAATCATGCCATAACCAAAAACTTGTTGATATTTTTGCAGTAACAGAAAAGTTATTCCATGTGGGGAAATACATGTACTTTAAAGACTAAATAACATTCAATTAGAAAATTTCATTTCAAGAAAATAAAATGGAATCCAATTGCATGTTAACTTTTTTAATAATTATAATTAACAAAATTATATATTTAAAAATTCAAATTTTATTATATTATATCATGTGGAGTCTATATTTCATTTACTTGTAACTATTAGTGTATGTATTCTTTGCTGAGAAATGGGGTATTTAGCTGAGGCAAATGTCTGAGGCGATTTCCAGTTAGGCCTTAACTGTAATAGAAGTAGTTCAGATGAAAGGTTTTCTATTCTAATTTTAACCTGACACGTTTTGTGACCTAGACTTTTTTTCTTATAGTCAAGAGACTCACTACCAGCCCTTTGAGGTCCAGATTGAGATGAGCGATGGTCATCTGGTGAAATGTCGCAGCTATGAAATGCACCAGAGAACAGCAGGCAACCATCTGCCCAGCCCTCACTACAAAGAAATCATTGTCAGGGGTGCCAAGCAAAACAATCTGCCGGAAGATTACATCCGCTACTTAGAAGGTTTCCCAGATAACGGCCTGTCCTCCCCACCACCCAACTACCTCAAGGTCATGGATATCGTTCAAAGAATGGCTTTGGAAAGCAATAAAAATTGTGAGAGTTAACCCTGTACATCTGCTAGCAGATGTATCATGTACTCAATTGGGTTGTATGCATATTTTTTTTATAAGACTCAAAATATAATTATTTTTTTTTAAATGGGTGTTTTTTTTAGATTGTAGTGAATCATTTTTATTCTATATTCATATACATGCAATGCATCTATTAATGAAATACTTGTGATGATCATTTTTTACTGTGTGTTTAAAAAATGTTTTGGTTGCTCAAAAAAAATAATGTAAAATTACATTTAAAAGAAAAGTAACGAAAAAAACAGCTTTAACAGTGGTACAGTTGTATGTATCACTTTAAGTAATGCATGATGTACGAAAATAATGTTTTAATAAATGGTTAGATGAATTAGATATAATTTAAAGCAATGCCGATATCTTGTGCATTGTAAATTGATGTCATCATTTTACAGTTCACTTAAATTTAAATCATCATTTGAAACAATCCAGATGTCTGCTATCAGTTACAAATGAATTTCACCTTGTTCTGTCTTGAGGGATATATTATTATATATGCAAGGGATCTAATGATAATTGTAACACTATTTTTCTGAGCAATCAAAAACAAATGCAGCTCTTTTTTCACAGTTGACCTTTTGTACAGTTTACCATCTCTTACCAATATATTCACTGACCCTCGCTTGGTATGACATATTTGCATTTATTACCTACACTTATTTATTTCTCCAAGTACAGCAAATGCAGATTTTTTAAACCTCACAGAATTAAGACATTTAAAAAATTTTTAACCGTATGGTTAATTTTCTTTTTTTTTGTAATCTGTGTTTATTGGCACCAGCTTATTATTCTAATTTATTTTAACACAAATTTTTCTATTTGCTCATTTTATTCTAAGTCGGCTGTATTCAAGCTCACTATGGTTTCACACTTACACTGTTGCATTTGTAATGAATTGAAGTTGTATAGTGCTGAATGACCATCCTATAGACCATGATAAGTGGCCATGTGATTTCTTTCATGTCCCCCCCCCCCCCATTTCCCCTATGTGTAGCTTATATTTCATTTCTCTTAAATTAAAATAATGCAGAGAGTCCATTTGTCTTTTTCCAATTAAGTTTTTGAAAGGAAGTAAATGGCAAAAATGCTTGATTTAAAAATGAAATATTAACAAAAATGGTCGAGAGACTCTAGAAATATAGGGAAATTACCATTTATATTTGTTTTAGTTTAAAATTAAATTCTAATGAGCTTGCTCCTGTATAAAATCTAATTAGCTAAGACCTAAGTTTCAAAATATATTGTATCAGTTTTTGAAAATATTTACATCTATATATTTGGATTTGTTGTAATTTTTCTTTGTAAAATTGTATATTTTGAGTTTTAAATTTGACTTTTAGACATGATATACCTGCTTACAATTTTTCGGTCATTGTGTTATTTTTTTAATATGTTCTTAATATTAGAAAACTTCATTGCCATTTTAAATATGTCATTGTTTTTATTATTATTTTTTTTAAGCCATCTGGCTTTTTTTAGGTAAAGTTGTAATCAAAACAAATTACTGAAATTATTTGTGACTGTAGCTCGCTTGTTTAAAACTTGAAACTCTTATAGTTACAGATAATTTCTGGTGAATGCATTTTTTATTATTTTTTTTTCCATGTTTTTTTAGGTCAATATTTGCTGTCTCCACCTGTTAAAGTTTAATTTTAAAGCTTTGTTCAATGAAATCTTTAATGTAACAGATAACCTTACTCCGTTATTATTTTAGACTTTTAAGTTTTACCTATTTTTTTTTATTCTTGCTTATAAATATCCACTCAACTGTGATCATCGGGCATAATAAACCTTTCTGAGCTGGCCTCTTTTACTGGCCAGGTTTTAAGTTGAATACATTTTATAAGTAACATGGATGTTAGGATATTAGATACATTTTTATCACTTTCTCTTTGAAAATGAACAAAAAAAACAACAACAAAAGACAGACAGGATCCAGCAGCTATTGCAATGAATATTTTATAACCAATCAATGCAATGCCATCTCAGCAGGGTAGAATGGCCTGAGTGATGCCATGGTTTTGATATTAAGTTGTTTTTTTTTTATATTCCATCACTGAACATATCCAGCTGTATGCATAAACAAAATGTTTTTGAAGTGCCTATTGCCTTAAGATAGTCATGATTGTGTGTGTGTGTGTGTGTTACTTCTTGTATTTTTTTTTTTTAAATGATAGGGATTGATCCATGGCCCATCACAGAAACCTCTCTCTCATCCCCATCCTTTTAATGTTACTCTTTGTGACTGGATCACTGTCCAGCTAGCCCATGGGTGCCAGTTTTTATACTTTGATATATAAATATTTCCCCAGTGGGCAATGTGGTTTAGCGGCTAAGCTAACACTCTAAGCTAACACCTCATATGTGAATAGCTAACTTCCCCTGCTGTAGTGATTACAAGATCTTGAAAGAGAATTTATAAATTTACAATATATGTTCCTTATTCAAAATGTATATTTTACAAAAAAATATTGTCAATATACATTTATTTGATATATATTATATATAATTGTACTTTGTTCTGTGTACATTATATACATGTTGTAAAAGAATGCACTATTCCATTGAAGTAATATTATTTTTAAGTCTTTCATAAAATCTGTGAAAAGTAATCAACTGGAAATGAAAATCTTTTATAATATTTATTTATCAGCCTTACAACCTGGCTCACTAATAAATATTACTAACAGGAAGTTAGCGTCAATGGATGGCATTAAATTGTTGAGTGTCTCGTTACTTAGAGAATTCTCCTCTTCGGCCTGAATTCCACCTGTATCTGTGTGATTTGTGCCCCCCCCCCTCCCAGTCTAGAGACACACTAAGGATGGGTGTTAAAAACATTTTTTTGTGGCCCGCACCTTCCCAACCTTTATTGCATTTTCAGATAGAAATTTATTCTTGGAAATGTGATTCTTGAGGCAGTCAGGCTGCGGCCAGAGCTGCGCCCTAGATGCTGTTGCCTCCCCTTCCCAAAGTTATTTGTTGACTATACTACTCAATACACTGTAGGCCTATGCATCATTGAATTCTATTCTATGTCTTGCTTTTATGAAGATGATTACATTGTTACATAACAACATTACCTCAAACAGCACATTTAGTATGTATTGATCTGTATGTTTTTTATTTATTTTGAAAGGGTAATGTTAATATTTCTTCATCGTCTGTACCCTGTTTAATGCCAATCATATTAGATGCAAGATTTAAAGTCATGCAGCCATCCACATCATAGCTCTCCTTGAATGCATAACATTTGCAGGTTTTGAAAAAAGAATCAAAATTTTCAATCAATCATTTTTATTATATGAGCTACACTGTAATCCAGTTATAGCTTGGTCCTAATCCCTCCCTCATTAACCCAGATGTAAAAAAAATGCATTATTGATTATTGCAGCATAATATTTGTGTTACATCACACACATGAGATTAACCAGATTCTTTATAGTTCCCTTTTTTTACATTGTCTAGCCTCCCTTCACCCCGCCCCCACTTATTCGACATAACATTCTGCAAACAACTTTTGAGCTCTGCTGTGTTGTCCCCGACAACAGCAGCGCCTGTTTTAAATGAATTGAAAAGTTCAATATAGCAACCTTTTTTTATAAGGTGTAAAACATATGCCAAAAGTTTTATTTTTGAAAACTTCACTTACTGGACACAAATCATTTGTTTTTGGCCAATATTGTATTAGACTACAAGCTACATTGCCCGGCGCTGCCCGGGTGAAAAAAACTATACAGGATTGTATAAGGGGCAGATAAAAAATTTATCAACTACACTTAAAAAAAAGCTATGAATCTTATATTTAAATTATTTTTTTTTTACTGAAGACTTTTAGGAAAGTAATTTAAAATAAATATTGTAAACGGGTAAAAAAAATAGGCAAGTATTTTTATTTAACAAAAATCTAAATTGCTTGTAGATTTACAATGTCTATTCTTTTTAAAAGTTTGAAAAAAAAATTGTCGAAATAAAAGGTATAGTCTAACTGGAGACTCGAACCCGGGTCGCCCGTATAGCAGTCTGCTACGTTTACCACAGATCTAGCGAAGACACATGTCCGATGTGAAAAATGACACTGATCTCTAAAAAGAATGGATTAGGCTCGGAAGTAACGTTCTTGAGGAAATTTCCGCCATTTTGCTTATACTGTCACTGATCAATATATATAATTACCGTATGTTTGTTTATTTATTTAGATGTTTGTTTCTGCTCTATATTCTCCTAAGCCGTTTGACTAATCGGGTTAAAAGTTAAATGTATAAATTGGAAACGTCCTCCAAAATAAAGTTTTATTTTTTTAACAATGTTGCTTAATTCGTTAATTTATTTTTTAAAATAAACTTAGACCCACTACTAATCACCGTATGTTAAGGTTATACAATGGGCGCAGTTTCCAAATGATGTCCCTTTGAAATGCTTTCAAATTTAGTGTGTGTTCGGGACCGGGTTTTTCCGTACTGCGAAATATTGCTGTCTACTTTTTTTATTATTAACTTCTTTTATTGTTTGGTTTTTTTTTTCTTTTGATCGTATTATTGTTCGTTTTATATTATTAATAAGAAGTCAGAAGCTTGACAGCAACAATCCATTTGCATATTGTGTAAATTTGCAGCAACATAGATTCCGTTCTGGTCTATTTATAGATCAGTGGCACAGCAACTTTTAGACACAATTTTGTTTATATCGGTATGTGCAGTGGACATTTTTAGTTTTTCCTTTCTTCTATAGATCAGTGCTTTTCTTCACTTTGCTCAAACCAATTTATTAAGAAGGCGCAATCCTTTCTTTTTATAGATCAGTGGAAAAATGATTAGACAGTATATAGGCCTAGGCCTACATAGGTCAGTGACACAAACTCACTTTTTTTCAAATTGACCAATGGGGATCCGTATGCGGACAAACACTCTTATTTATATATATATATAGATAAGCTAATGAAGTTTAAAAGGAATAATAACAAATGAAAATCAAAGAAAGACATTCCCTCACTATAGAATCATATATTATCCTTGTATATATCCTTGGTTATATTTTCCTTGGTTACACAAGCAAAAATTAAGGTCTCAAGCATTTTTTTAAAATTATGGTAATCATTTTTTAAATAATTTTTTTTCTATTATTAATATATTTTTTTTAAATATTCATTTTTACATTCTTTCTTTAATTAATATTTAAAAAAAAAGTAAAATTTACTTTTGTGATCACACTGTATTTTATTGTATTTTTTTAAGCACAAGATCTCTTATTTGTACTACACTTTGGTTTGAGTATTTATTCTGGTTCTTATATCTTGCTATGATTTGATAATATGTCCAGGTTAAAAGCATTTCTGTAATTTATTTATAATCTACATATCTATAACTAGATATCTACATAATTTTTTTTTATAGAATTTTTACTTTTATGAAATAGACATTTGTATTCATGTATCTTTGTCTACACAACTACTTTAGAGATATCCTGTGTAGGCATTCGTCAATAATGATTTGAATATGCCATGATTAGATTTAGATAACTTTGTAAGTAGACTAGTTTATGTACAATATAGATTCAGAACCGTATCCACTATATAGTGATACTTGTAAGTGCACTAGTTTATGTACAATAAAGATTCAGAGCTTCATCCACTCTATAGTGATACTTGTAAGTGCACTAGTACAATATAGATTCAGAACTTCATCCACTATATAGTGATACTTGTATTTCTGCTATATTTACTTAGTTCATCAACTGAACTAGTTTATATATATAGTAATTATTCTATTTGTTTGTAAAAGTAGCAATTTAAACATTTCTTAACAATAATTAACATTCATATATTGTGATTAGAATTTTATTACCTGAAATATATACATATACTTCAGAAAAAAATTTAGCATTGTTTTTTTTTGTTTACTTTGAGTGTTTTGTTGATATGGGTATTTAATTAAAATAAAAGTCTTTGAAATATTTTTTTTTAGATATAGTAATAGTGGTGTTATTGAATCATTATTGGATATTACCCAAAGAGAGGTACTTTTATTAAAAAATGATTCCATATTTTCTAATGCCGTATCATGGCAATTGGCATATGTGAGGTACTACTTATATCGTCCAGCATGCATAGATTGAATTGACCTACTTTTATCATCCAGGATGGATATATTGCATCGACCTACTTTTATCATCCAGGATGGATAGATTGCATTGACCTACTTATATCTCACAACATGGATAGATTGCATTGACCTACTTCTATCTCACAACATGGATAGATCGCATTGACCTACTTCTATCTCACAACATGGATAGATCGCATTGACCTACTTCTATCTCACAACATGGATAGATCGCATTGACCTACTTCTATCTCACAGCGTGGATAGATTGTATCAAAAAAGGAAGTTTCAGTTTTCATCAAAGTGCAACAAAAACTTCCCTAACAGCACTCCTATGGCCCAACAGGATTGTTATGCTTACTATATTAATGTAATGTACTCGGACCAAATTATTCATATGGCCGGTGAGGCAGCGTTCACCAGTTTCAGTGGCCACGACATACTAGGGGATGCGTGGCTAGCACAATGCCCAGCCGCCTTTACTTTACCCCAACTAATGCCAGGTACCCATCAGAGCTGGGTAGGCTCAGGGACACCTCTAGTCCCGGACACGTATCCTAGCCATCACAAGGATCCGATTCGAACCCAGAACATTCTGAAAAAGAAACATATTAGAAATAATAATGCAAAGTAAACGGGTTAATTATTTCCCTTTAAAAATGAACCTTATCAAATTTGATTCTAGTAATAATTATAATAATAGTATTTATAAAGCGCTATCAACAAACATAGTGTAGGTTCAAAGCGCATAAAAAATGGAGAACAAAACATACATACAAGTGATAACATATAATGACTAGGGGTTATACAAAACCAGACGAAAATATTATAAAAGATAGAACTGATTTCTATGGTGCATCTTAAAATTGTGAGTCTTTAAGTTCTTTTTTAAAATGTCGTAGCAGGCGGTTTGTCTGAGCTTGAGGGGGAGCGAGTTTCATACCTTCGGGCCAAATGATGAGAAGGCTCTCATACCACAAGTCTGCAGCGAAAAACGCGGCACAACCTGTAAAGATGAGTCAGCTGAACGCAGGTCTCTTTGCTGCGCATGTGCTGAAATTAGTCCACTGAGGTATGATGGCATTGTTTAAACATTGGTGGCAAAGTGATGCGATTTTAAATTCAATTCTTGCTTTCACTGGGAGCCAATGATATCTTTATATACTAGTTGTTATATTCCCGTCAAAATGACGTTAATATAAATAAGAATGATAAATTTGTTTTCATGCCAATAAATATATTTTAATTGCAATGCTCTCTTGTTATATTTGTCTCACTAATAAGCTTATATTATGTTGTTTACTTTTGGTCACCCACCATTTTGCTGTCTTGACAGAAAGTTTACGTAAGTAAAATAAAGATATACATAGCCTAAATAACAACAAAACAACAACAACCACACAAAAAAAGTTACGATCTCACTCTTTAGCTTTGAATACAATTTCTCTCGTTCAGGCCAACGGATGATAGGCCTAAGAATTGCTCATACACTCCTTGATTAAACGACAAAGTTAGGCCAGTTAATTTGTAATTAGTTTGAATGGCTGACAATTGCCACAGATTCAAGACATATAACCTACTATGTTCAGTAGTTGCTTAGGCCTATAAAGGCAAACGAATTCCTGACTTTTGTTTATTATTGGCCTTATTGTTTTTAGATTAAGACAAAACGTTCATTAACATATCTAAGTCTGTTTGGTTAATATTTCCATTTATTGAAATTAGAAAAAATTGTTATTCCGCCGGCATTGCTATTACAGGGGTCTCCAAAATTTTCAGTCCGAGGGCCGCATTGACTATCAAACAACGGCCGACTACATACTTGAGGGCCAAATAAAAAAGAATAAAAACATGGATGTTGTTTTTAATTTTTTAATTAATATTATTTTATTCAGTTATTATTTAATAGCACATTGATACACTAGACTCTAGACATTAACAACTGTCTTAGTGTGAATGGTGAAATTGTTTCCTGTATACCAAAAAAGCAAACATTTCTGCCTTTAGATTTGATGTACCGGTACCTAACATCAACAGTGACCTGAGATTCGGACAAGTTTCTTCTCAAATTGTTTTTCACGTATTTTATTCTTGAAAATGTTTGTTCAGGTATGTTGTTCCCAAGACTGAAAGGTTCCTTGATGCACACGTTTTGACATTAGGAAAGTCTTCCTTGGGCAAAAACTGGTAAAACACACCAGTCCTTCTTTGACCTCCATTTCAATGACCTCAAGCTGCAATTCATCTGGGCAACTGGCCAGATCTGTTTCAAATGGGTTTTGAAATAGTCTCACTTCTTCTGCCTTTGAATCCAAGTCTGAAAACCGATCCTGAAACTGCAGCTGGAGTCTTTGATGATCTTGCAGCCATTAAGACCTTGCACTGCTGAAAGTGCGTCAAATGTGTCAAGTGGTTGACCTATACTTGTTCCAAAAAACAAGACGTTTGGATCTGAAGATCTTTAGGTGGGTGTATAGATCAGAAACACAATTTTACTATCATTGTAGTTTTAGGTTCAGAAAATTTAACTGACTAGTTATGTCTGCAGCTAAGGCCAATGTCCATACCAACTCTTTATCAGACAGTAATGGTTGTGGCTTGCCTTTAATTTCATTAAAGTCACCTATTTCCTTTCTTAACTTCAAATACTCTGCTCAGAACTTTCTCAACACTTAGCCATCTTACTGCTGTGTAATATGGTAAATCTTGTAGCTTCTGTGTTTATATCTGTCGACATGTCTCTAAACTGTCTATGGTTGAGCGCATGTGACCTTATTAAATTCACCATCTTCACCACTGAATTCAGTACACTGCTAATGTCCACATATTTAGCACACAAAGCTTGCTGGTGAATAATAGCACTAGATGGCGTTATATCATCTCATTGACTGTGAACGGAAGTAGACAAAGTAAGCAGCGAATAATGTTTTTGCAATGTGGTGATCGGTTGGAAAACATAACGCACTACTGTGCGTCTCTATTTTAATTATGTAAAAACATAACGTCCACGTAAGCGACGGCTGATCTAGGCAGGATACATATACATTTCCGTAGTATATTTTTCATATATAAAAAAGGTCCCCTTGGGCGTAGTTTGGAGACCCCTGTTCCATTGTATCAATTATTTGGATGCAGTGCAAGAAAATACGAGTTTACTGTTCTAGTACAATGCAACGTAAGATTTAAAAAAATTAATACGAAAATAAATGCCTTATGGCTTCTGCTAAATATACGTTTTTCATATAGGTTTGTGGGAAGGCGGGTGGGGGTGGGAAGGCGGCTGGGGGTGGGGGTGGAGGAAGGTAGCGGTATAAACAAGATTACATTTAGGCATACACGCTCCTGGGGGTTACAAAATGTAGGCGGTGCAATAGGAGTATGAATTATGAACAAATGACTTTTTGATACTGTCCGCACAGACTCTATAGTGTATATCTGGGGTCGGCCACCTATTGATAATTCATTTAACGCCAAATTTATTTAACGTGCGATCATCCTTAAAGTCACCCAGCTCTATCACTAGGTAAATTTCTTTTATAGGTGACCCGAATTGCCTTTTATTGCGTTTGTGTGTGTGTGTTGGGGGGGGGGGGGGGTTACTTCTGCGTGCCATTGAAAATTGCTCTGCTTGCCAAGTCTGGCACGCGATCCGTAGGGTGCCGATCCCTCGTGTAGACTATAGGTGCAGCCATCCCTTTACAGACTTTTAACACGTAATGGCTCATATGCCTACCCTATATTTGAAGTCAATACAATTTTTAAAAAGTAGGCCTAACGTGTAAGCATTAAAAATAAATAATTATAATTGAATGTTTAATTATCCCTAGAGGCCATAGAAAAGCTACAATACCATGCCAACTCTAATAAAACAAAACATAAACATTACATCAGCCTTAGTATGACAAAATCGTCAGCTGTGTTCAGATTTTTCAACATAGGAATTCCCCGCGCGTCAATCAATATGTATTGGTAGCCTCCCCTTGGCCCAGGCGACACACGTCATTTTAATTGCTATTTTGGGACCTTCTCAGGCCAGACATTTCACTATAAATGTATTGTGTTTCGAAGTGATTTCGTTTAAGAGATACTTTAGGTTACTTTCCAGGGCATATCGCACAGGCCTATATTTAAAAAAAATTATATTGTTCATTTATAGACGGCTTTAACTAAGCTACTAGCCTGGTAATACTAGCAACTGCATTATCAAGGATCGATTACTTTTTACTCGTGATTTGACCCCATTTCTTGATTTGTTAAGATAAGTAGTTTTACCAATACATTAAAGAATTATTTTGCAGATTGTTTAAGTTAAACCATGAACACATTCAAGTATTTTTCATACGGCAGTAATTTACTGAAGGAGAGGATTCTCGTGAATAACCCCACTGCAGTGTTTTACGGAATCGGCAAATTATGTGTAAGTAGGTCATGTTTATTTTTAGACAACACCCCTGTTTATTGCTCATGTATTTTTCCCTCGCAATACTGATTAGCAAAAAAAAAATAATAAAAAAATAAATAATAAAATCGGAGATATCTGATATAGGGTGTTAGTAGGCCTACCGTTTTAAAATTCCAAAATATATTACTTGGCTAATACTAAATAGAATCAACCTATTTAATTAGTGAGGCCATTAAATTATTATTATTAGTATAATTCATAGTCTATAATTTACGTTTTTTTGTTAGCTTAGGGCTTAGGGGCTTATTTGTGATGCTGCAATACGAGATTTAGAATATAAATTATATTAGTTAGCTCAGGGTTTCCTAAATACCGGATCACAAAAAAAAATCAATAAAAAAAAATCACGATTCCTGACAGATTATGTTTCCTTACATTTATAAAGTTTACATGTAAACTAATTATCGGTAAACGAAATGTAGGCCTAAGTAGAAAAATACACAACTTCGGTAGACCAAATATAGACAACCTAAATTTGTTGGGACCATGTTATTAGTTCGGTAGACCAATATAGGCCTAGACAAAATGTCGGTAGACTAGAATAGGCCTACTGTAGACGAATTGTAGTTAGACCTTTTAAACAGAATTTAAAGTATTTATATTGAAAAGTTCTTCGAGATGTTGCGTCAGCTTTTCAGCTTCATTATCTTTTCATAAACCAACTGTGTAAACTTTGATTTCAGTGAGCTGTATTATGTTGGTTGACCTTATATTATCTTAAATATTAGGCCTGTAATGTATAAGATATAAGATACAAACGCTCATTCTATTAAGAAGATTATTGCGCCCTACGCTCATCCGTGGTCCGAGTCTAGTCTTGTATCATTATTAATATTTTAAATGATGTTAAGTTACTGGTTTTCCTGGTTTGTTCAGGGAACCCATTCCATGCCCGAATGCCGAATGCTTGGGGAGAAGGAGTACTTATATGCCTTTGTTATCGCATAAAGCATAAGGAAAGTGTTTTTGTCCATATGTTCATCTGAGCATTGCAACAGGTTGTTATTGTGTTGTATTTCCCAATTAGAGTTTAATGCCTTATGTAGCCTATTATTACTACTTTTTTTCTAGTTAATACAATCCGTAATATTTTTTGGGGTTTGGTTTTAATTCTATACACTTCACGTGCTCTAACCTGACTAAACGATAAGCTAGACTAGATCTAGTCAATCTTTTCCTTTGAGATTGAAAGTAGAAGGGTGCTCACCATTTACGCATCCGCACAAGGGTTCTCCAAGATCTCGTTACTCTACTGGCACCATCGGTACCATCAAAGAGCGCAACCCCCATACACATTTGTTGGTATCGTTATATGTGAAAAGAAAAAAACAACATTTTCAGTGAAAAAGGCAATTGCACCCTTTGGTTTGCGCGTGTAATCATGTTGTAAGCCTGTAACCTATACACGTTGTGTGCCTGCATGTGTGACTATATATATATACATCCATCCATCCATCCCTATGGCGCTACAGCCCATGTAGGGCTTTGGCCTGCTCCACCACCTCCTTCCATTCGGGCCAATCTCGGGCATTCCTTCGCCAAGCCCGCACACCAAGACTTTGTAGATCTTACTCTATAGCCTCGAGCCATCTTTGTCTTGGTCTGCCCCTAAGCCTCTTTCCTCTTGGCCTTTGGTGATGTACTGTTCTGGCTGCTCTGCCATCTGTCATTCTTTCCACGTGGCCTGCCCACCTCAGTCTGCCCTTCTTTATCTCGGCTACCACCGTTGGATCCTCATACAGGGTGTACAGTTCTTCGTTTGTTCTTGACCTCCAGCCATCTGTGTCTTGTACAGCTCCATATATCCTCCGCATCACTTTTCTTTCCCAGGCATTAAGCAAGGTCTCAATAGATTTTGTCACTGTCCATGTTTTACTACTATGCATCACCACTGGTCTTATTATGGTTTTGTACATCACCTTCTTTGTTCTTTTTGAGAAAATACAAGACAAAGCCACATAATAAATACATGTGTTGGACATATACACTGTACAGAATAAATAAGAGTACAGTTATTGTGCGCTTACACAATAATCTATTATTAGTATTGTAGTGCATGAACTCAAAATGACATAGGGACATAAACACTTTTTTTTTTACTTTTCTTCTTCCAAATGCAGTAAATGAAAGCATAAAAATTACCTTTATTCCTGCATTCAATGGGTTACTTGATCAAATCAGGAAGACCAACAATTTCTTGACTCAAATCACGGATACGCGTAGGACGCAATACTCGTCTGTATAAATAGCACTTCTGTACCCATGGACCTCAAAGCTGGCAAAAAGTGAAAACCACCGATACGCTCCCATTAAGAGTACACCATTGAGCTAACAACGCATAGGGCGAGAGCCACCAAGACTCAGTGGGGAGGAATAAATGTGCACAGCAGCCCGTCTTGCCACGCCCTGTGCCTGCATGCCCAGGCGCCATTCAAGTATAAAACAGAGTTATTTATTTTTTCTCTATGATTTATTGTGTCTCTATTACAGGGCTACAAGTTGACCTTCGACACACCGAAAGTCGAAACGGATAACCCATGGTATGGAGCCGCTGCCACCATAAGAAAAACCGGGAACAACGACCACGTGTGGGGTGTGGTGTGGAACCTCAACTCGGAGAATTTGGCCACTTTAGACGAGTAAGAATACATTACCTCCCCGTTCAGACTTTGTTGGTTTTCTCTATACTTGAACTAAAAGTCTTGCTCGTCGTAACTCGACAGAAAGATCCCAAAAGGTTTGATCGGAATATGGGCCTTTTTGGGACTTTTGAAATGGTCCAATAAATATAGGCTAGTTAGTGAGGTGAGATATGCTTGACATATTTGACATGGCATATGTATTCTAAGATATTGATTAGAGGTTCAATCCGCTTTTACTCTAAGCAACTTAAATCAAAGTCTAGGACTAGAACGTTAATTTTACTAAGAGCTGTGTCCCGGTACGGGGCCCACAAAACAAAATTAGCGGGTAGAAAAATAAAATAAATAAAGAAGTTTAAAATTTATGCCAGTATACTGTAATACACTAGTTCAGGGGTCGGCAACGTTTTGCTAACAGTGTGCCGAACTAGTATTTCTAAATCATTCCGCGTGCCAACAATCTAAAAGTCAACCTGCTCTGTTGATACTGTTGACAGGGCCCTCGAGAGAAAAAAAAGATGCCGGTACGAGATCTTTTGTGGGCCCCCTCCCGGCCAAACACCTTTTTTTTTCTAACACTAGTCATATCTAGATGATTTGTTTGTATTACGTACGTTTGAAAAATCAGGAAACTTTTTAAAAGGTCTGTGGACCATTTTATGAAACTGTCATAAGTGTTACCATTTACCATTAGAGTGTAATCATTTCAGTCACAGCCTTGCAGGTCTATTACAAAAATACATTAATCAAGTACATAGTTCTTAGTTTAAATTGTTGTAGATCTAATTGTTCCTCCGCTTCAGTATTGATCAGAATTGAACTAATTATTTACAAATATGCCCAAATAATTTAGCTTTTGAATGCTTACTGTAAAATAGACAACAGAAAATACATCCAAAGGCCTACATGAATTATAAAAAAAAAAGACAGAGAAGAAAAAAAAACTAGTTTTATTAACAGGGCTGCCTTAAATTGCGTGCCTTTTACTTGGCAAAACTACGAATTACCGTGTCAAAGTTTATTTGTCTTTCAATGCCAGACTCAATACTGAGCCTAGCCAAGTTGTGCAGGCGATTCTGACTTATGGTGGACCTAAGGCAATTTTTGATGAGCTTAATTTTACTTAAGCTCCTCTCTGCTAATGCTACTGTTGCTGGTGATGTAAGGGACATCCTCGAATTGACACTTATGTTATTAAAAAACATTTCTAATTCGGAATTTACCAAAGCATTTAGCTGTTCTAATGCACCCCAACTGTTCTTTACCAAAATGTGGATTGTGAACCCTTGTTAGGTGAATTATTTCCTGAAGAAAGTCTTCACAACTTATGTTATTATAATACTTTTCTGCTAACTTAGCAGCTTTATACTTCAAGTCTTCTTCTGACATCTTCTGGTAGTTCCAAAGAAAGCTGAATGTGTCAGAAATATATTTGACTGAATTGAACCGATCTGTAAAATGTAAACCCGCCAATAACACTATCCAATACAACATAAAATATGTGTTTTAGAAAGTGGGCTTCCTTTGGGCATTCTTCTGTTTCGTTCAGCTCATTCACATTTTCATCAGGTTTACCCTCATTATGGAATCTTGTTCTTTTTCTGGCACTTGTATTGCTGTTGCTAAACAATTGTACTTCTATCTGCAGGTTGGCTACAACAACCGTAGCTTCATTCCACATTGCTTTCCAACTGTTTCGCAAAGCCTCTAGTTGTACATATTATAAGCTTTCTATGTTTGAAACTTCCATATCTGTAGTCGCATCACAAGCTTCAATGACTATGTCGCAGAAGTCAATAGGGACTAACGACTGACATTATGATGCAAATGAAAGAACCGACAAAACATATAAATTTCATGGATTTCGTTTCTGGTTTTTCGGAGTAAGATTCAGCTTTAACAGGTCTTCCAAAGCCAACTCAACCCTTGGTAGATGAGCTAAAAATGGTTTTACACTTTTAATTCGATCTGACCTTATGGTGCTAGAAATGCAATGAAGCTTTGACAGTATTTTCCACCTATTGAGGCTGCAACTGAATAATGTTTATTTACATTTGTCTAAAATTATGATACCTCCAACCTCCCCTCGTGGCTAGCGTTAAGGAGATAATTAAAGTGTAAAAGAATCGACTAACTAGCCTTGACTCCCGTACTAGTATGCAACGATATAGAGAATGTAGGCCTAGGCTACTAAGCTAAGAGGGAGAACTGTAAGCCTGTAAGGCTCATAGGTTTATATCTGTAATCGTCCCTGGAGAAAAATAATAAAAAAGAGATAAGAAGATAACATAAGAAAGGGCATTTCTTAAAGCACTTCTATCCATGCTATTAAGCAATCTCAGTGCGCTTTTGGTTTGATTTGCAGTGGCAGATGTTCTAGCCAAAGAGAAAGGTTTTTTGTTCTTTTTAAAAGATTCTCTTGTCCCAGATTCTCTCAGTGTCTGAGATAGAATGTTCCATAGAGAAGGCGCCACTGATTCAAATGAGCGCATTTCCAGGTACTTCTTTCTGTGTCCATCCAAACTAGGAGTTTTGAGGCGTGTCTGTGACGGAACCATCGATATTTTTATTATCAATAAAAAGGCCAAGGTCTCTAACCGTGTTGGACAACGTTATCTCGGAAGCTCCAACCTTGATCGTAGTAATAGCTGTTTTCCGAAGACTGAGATCAGAACCACAGAAAATTGCCCCTGTCTTGTCATCATTTAATTTAAGTCTGTTTTGCAGCCACCCAAGCCTTAACTGTTTGACAGCACTCCTCCACATTACCAACAGCAGCAGCGCAGGCAGACGAATCATCGAAAATAATTAGGCCCTATATTACAACAAAAGGCTTCATTGCCTATTTAACAAAATGATCAGGTGCACATTCAGAGAATATCAAAATTAAGGGCCCCCAGCGTCACGTGAGATTGTAGGAGGTTTTGGGACATCTCCTCTAAGCTTAATAGCAACAATTAAAAAATACTTGCGTAATTGCCAATTTAATTTTAAAATTTTAAAATTCATTGGCTTTATGGGCCCCCCTAAACTCTCATGGGCCCCGGTACGGCGTACCGGCTGTACCCCCCTCTCGTGGGGCCTGACTGTTGATATATCTTTTGTAAAATTAATTTTATAGGATAACGTATTTTAAAACTCCTTAGCTAGACCCCAGGCTTATTTTCTCTGAAATCAAAGTGTTCGCATTGAATTTTTATGAAAAAAAAGTGTTCGCTATGAGAATGCAATCTACACTCTAACACTGCGTATTAATACAATAATGTATGTTCATTCAAGTAGCCCCGTTGTCGTACTATATTTTGGGATTTTTGTTTTAATCCCATCTATGTCTAACGGTTTAGAAACTAGGTAAAAAAAACAACTAAATAGGGTGCTATTTTTAGCCTAGTGATGTTCGCAAAGGGTTATTTACTCTAGGGGGTGTTCGCGGTGAGGTCTTTTGCTCTACGCCTTTGTTATTATTATAGCCACCAATTCATTGAAGGCCTGCTTATACTATTATAAGCCAGCCTATATTTAGCCTACATGTCTTGTTTCGTGCGAACTGGACATGATTTAAAAAAAAAAATGGTTGGGGTCCCTGGACTTGTTTATCTGCTCCTTCCGGTTTTTAGGACAATCTCTTTATATCTTCCCCGCTTCTTTTAATTCTGTATGTAAAATGTTCTCTAACGCTTGGCGAGCTGTTGCCTTAGTCCTCTTTTTACTAATTTTTAAATCTTAGGGCGAGACCAATCCATTTCCTCTTCCTTTTTAAACATCGCTTAGTAATATCTATGGGCCTACATTAGTAGGATCTGTCGAAGGCAACACATGGTATAAAATTTTTATTTTGTGTGTGTTACAACACGGATCTTCTGTCATCTACCAAGTACCAAGGGTGTGGTTCACTAGGCCTATAACTATATTATATGGACATGTTATCCCGATCCGCCACCCGAGGCGCCCGATGGGTAGACAACTACATCACACGGGTCATTAATTATGGCAAGAGGAGACCTTAAATTTGCTTTTCTCCCAGTCTCACTTAAATTTGCCTATTTATTCATTCCCGTTGATAGCCATTGAAAGGCCTACCAAAAACACCCCAGCCTGCACACCACGTCGTATCGATGGGGAAACGAGTAAGCGTGGTTTTCACGCTGTTTCCACGTCGATAAGTCGTGGTGTTCCCGATGGCATAGCACCAGTACATCTGAGTAAATGCATGGTAAAAACAAACACACAATTTCAAAAACAGTCTTTGTTTCTTTATCTATCATTACTATCAACACCAGCAAGTGTTCTACTTTTCTAGGCAACATACTGGTAAGTCTGCAATGGTATGTCAACACTACAGCAACATTATTTCTCCACATTACATTCCAAGCGCTAGTATTAATTCACACTTGGGTGTAAATGTAGATACTTTTGCAGTTTTGCATGTGCCAGTGAGCGAATCTAAGACTGCCAATGAAGACATTCTCGTTAATATCAAAACATTTCAAAACCAGCAAGTGTACTTCTAGGCAACATGCTGGTCAGTCTGCAATGGTAAAAACGTACATTTTTTCGCACTCATTGATTTAAAAGCACGGTTTCGGTTCGATCGCCCGCCAAGAAGTTAGTGTACTTCTAGGCAATGTCTAGTCGGCAATGGTAAAAACAAACATTCTATCTCACCAGGCAGTCTTGAGTCCATTACATCAACATTAGCAAGTGCATTTCTAGGCAACCCAGCGATACGATACGGCGTGTTGTGTCCGCTTATTTTGTTAATGAGTGCAATGACAATGGCGAGTCAGCACTAGCAACTGCAATTCTCCACATCTACACTCTTACTCAATGCAGATTTCTTGCATGTTCTAGAGTGAGATCGCAATAGAAATCAAGACTTCCAAAATGAAAGCAATCTCGTTGATATCAAAATATATCAACACTAGTAAGTGTCATTGCTGAGCAACTCGCTAGTGAGTTTGTAATGGTAAAAACGAACATTCAATATCATACCATACGTATCTTATGGTATGGGTCTTTTTCTCGTTGACATTCATTTCATAATAAAGTTATAATAAAGTTCTTCTACGAACTCGGTTACTGGCTCCCCTAACGACATGTCGACTCATTCGATATACCCCGTACAAATCAGAACGCCCAAGAAGACATTCCACACCCGGAAGTCCGGAAATTCCCGCCAAGGATGTACTTACAAGATGTAACCTACTTTGTTAAAAATAACGTAAATATTTTTATGAATAAAGTTCGTAATACTAGGCTATAGATTCTAGTTGTTTTCTTTTGGTTATGTTTGATTTTCTACAAACGTTGTCAACTTCTTCACGCAAAAGCGGATCATTATCGAGAAGAAAAAAAAATCTATTACCGGAAGTCATATTAAAATAGTAATAAAGTGAAATGACATAATATAGTGCTATTAAATAAATCATAATAAGCAACAGCCCTCGAGTGTAGACATCACTTGTCTCGATGGTTGTCTGGAGATTCCCATCTGTTTTAATATTATGTTGCTCTGCTCATATGCTAATAAAGTCGATTCCAATGTTGGTGGGTCACGAAGATTTATAAAAAGAACCGGGGGTCGAAACTATAAGGTATGGGAACCGCTGCACAGTTTGAGGTATCTGAATTCAAGTAGAACTGTTGAGTTGGGTACAGACACAAGACATATACACACACACACACACATATATATATATATATATATATATTTATATATATAAAGACCTAGGCCTACTTTCCCCTGGCCTTATACCGGGAATCTTCGGTTTGGTAAACCTCCACGTTTGACTTAGACCACTCCGTCCCCAGTATACCATCACTACATTATCTGATTTGGTCTAACAATCTATTTAAGCCTCGATCAATATGTCATGTCCCTTGTGTGTACATAAGGGATTAGACCTTGACCCTTTCATGGATGATTGACCTGTTAAATTAATAGGATAAATCGCTTCTATGGCCAATTTTTAACACAAATTATATTGATAGAATGATGATCACATTCCTGGGTCATTATATTTTTTAACAAAGCTTTTGTTGAAATGGACCGGTAAAGCAGAGTTTATTCCTCATCATCGGCTACACATGCAAGTGGCCAGACAGATCCGCATGCTTCTTTACTTACCGAAACTTATATATACCAACAAAGAGATGCAGCTCAGACTAGAAATTGGAGGCTGTAATATACCGACACCCTGTAATGGCACACGGTGACCGGTTCGGCTGGCGGACTGAATGTCCTGGGTTCGAATCAGTGGCGTATCGAGGGATTTGGGGGCCCGGGGGGGGAC
This sequence comes from Anisus vortex, assembly GCA_949126835.1. NCBI lineage: Eukaryota > Metazoa > Mollusca > Gastropoda > Planorbidae > Anisus > Anisus vortex. The sequence continues at coordinate 23,200,532 of OX421499.1, forward strand.
CTCTTTAGGGGCCCCTGCAAAAATTTTTGTTTCGGACACTCCTTTGGGGCCCCGGCAATTTTTTTTTCTGACACTCCTTTGCGGCCCCCCTTCTTTAGTAGGGGCCCGGGGAGACTTTCGAATTTCGACCCCCCCCCTCCCCATCCCCTAGCTACGCCACTGGTTCGAATCCTGGTAAAGGCTAGGTCTCGTTCCCAGGTGTTTAGGTTAGGATGTACAAGAGTCTACCTATCGCCGATAGGTACCTGACATTAGTTAGGATAAAGTAAAGGCTGCTGGGCATTGTGCAGGTCATACAATCCCCTAGTATGCCGTGGCCACAGAAACTGGTGAACGCTGCTTCATCGGCCCTATGGATCAATTTGGTTCGACGGAATACTTAACTTTTTTTTTTACTGTAATGGTTTAAAAATTAAATGAGTTGGCTCCCTTGTCATCATACTATGGCTCGTCTAACAACAATGTCACCTCGTTATTGTCTACCTGATGTCAGAAGAAGAAAATCTATAAGTAAGTGCCGAAAAAAACAACAACCGTCATTTGGACATATAGTGGGTTTTTAGGTTACTGTGTGAGTGTATGTTTTATAATGTTGTTTTCTTCAAAACACGTATATAAAAATATATTTTTCGTTATTTCAACTATCAATCTGATTTGTTCTCATTTTGCTGTTTGCAATCAGACAGGAGTCAGGTTACAGGGCCTACAACGTGCCCGTGGCGGTTAACGGACAAACCATCCAGTGCCGAACATACGAAATGTACCTGGAACCGAACGGCGAGAAGCGGCCCAGCCCGTATTACCTGAAGGTCATCGTGGACGGCGCCAAGCAGAACGGGCTCCCTGGTGACTACATTCGCCAGCTGGAGGCAGTGGAACATAACGGGAACATGGAACAGCCTCCCAGATACAAGCAAGTGAAAGCGCTTATTGAGAAGTTCCGCCAGCAGAGCGTTTGCACTTAACCATTGTTGTTCTAGAGAAAAGCTAATTACATCTACTATATGCAACTTGAATATGTTTCGCAGCTCTTTTTTTTTTTACAATTATTATTATAACGATCTTGAAACAAAACTATGGTTCTGTTATATAGGACAATTATTATAGATCACATTGTCATCACAAAAAAACATTTATTTTTGTTCATTTCATTATTTATTTGTACAGAAATCGTATTTTTTAGTTTACTACATATCCAGCCGTTTGTTAGTGTTTTGTGAACAAGACCTTTTCCAATTTGGCATGTTCTATACTCTAGGTTTTTGTTGACCAGTTTATTTTAACAGAATAATATTAATCCTGTTCATCGTGTACTATAGATTCATTCCTTCCTTTTATGTACACGATTGTATGTTTCATTACTTCCATCACCTTGCGATACAGCTTGCATTGGAATACCATGAAGGACTAACGTATACCGCGCAAACTAACTTTTCAGCTCTTTAAATTTTAAAATAGAGCAAGCGGTCTATCTCTTTATAGCCTTTGCTTAATGCCATTCACCCATTATGATGTTTTCATTTTATTGATGTATTCTGTCACAGTACAAATTCATTCTTAAAATAGACCTGAGACGATAATCTGTGTTATGCTTTCTCCATTCCACGTTCTATAAATAATGTAGTATTTTTACTAATGTATAATGTAATACGTTAAAAAAATGTCCAAATATTTTTTTTACCCATTGAGTGCATAGATTATTTTTGTTTTTATTATTTTTTTGTAGGTTTAACCCTTCCCAGCTTCTTAGTACTACAAATTAGATCTAAATATTCAATGTTTACTTTATTTCTGTTATCTTAAGGATAGATTTATAGATTGTATTACATTACCGTTTGTTTGGAATAAGTTATTAGCCTAAAAAGACATTTTTTTACGTTTGAGATCAAAAAAATATATTATATTATTGTGACAAAGATTTTTAAAAAAAATTGTTTTTAAGTGTATGGCTCTAAAGTATGTTTTTATATGTACACAAATTGTGATCATTAGGCTACTTGGTGTGTTTTAAAATTGTACGTGGGTAATTGTGCGTGTGTGTTTATATTGGTTTATATAGTCACACAACATGGTAGCTTATGTAGATCGCTCTGGCCCATTGATGACTTTAAAATGCCTTGCGGAGACCTCAGTAGATTTTTTTTAAAATAAGCTGACGGTGACAATAGATTCTTCTATTGCGATCCATAACCTGCAGGCCCTGTGTCTGGGGCGGTTAAATCATTTGCCGAATCCAAACTACAGCAGCAAAACAGCAGCAACACGTACACAACGTGAACAGTACACCAAACACAACAACAGCCTAATAGAAATGAAACAATCTACTCATTTGGACATCTGTTGTTAGCACTTCTGAAGTTATTTGGTGAAGGTTCATTTACTCACTTGAGTCTATGATCGCCAACACGGTTACAATTAATAAGGGGAATATATAGATATATATTAAAGATCAACATGTTGGGTAGAGATATGAGATAGGACAATAGCCTTTAATTGGACACATGTTGCTCAAATACAAAACTTTTCACTCTGCTGAAGGTCAATTGGGCTCCCAACATGGTTGAAAATGCTTACTTTACTTACATTATATTAAAGCCGACCGAAACTAAAAATTAGGTTTCGGCCGAAAACGAAAACATACGATAGTTATAATTTACTTTCGGTCAAAACCGAAAGATAAACCGAAATTGCAAAACAAAAGATTTTAAAAGACTGCACAGAAATCACACACTCAATTTTTCGACATTCTTTGGGGTGATTAAATAATCCGTTGATTATAAACTTCAATTTTCTACTTCACACAGATTAATTCGCAACGGTTTATCTAAATAGCATTATCAATAAGCAGATTAATAGAGGCAGCACTAGCGTTGCAGCATGAATTTTGAAAGTTAAAATAGATATTCGGCTAATGACCGAAAGACAATATCAGTTTCGGCCGAAATCGAAAGCAAATTGAAGCTAACTTTTTGGCTTCGGCCGAAACCGAAACTACGATGAAAGAGGAGTTTGCCTACTTTCGCTTCCGAAACCGAATATCGGTCGGCCTCTACATTATATCACGGTTCTCAAATTCAAATTTCGCTGAGGCCCAGATGAGGAGTTACAAAGTATAGGATGGCTCGCATTACATTTAATGTCATAACTTTGATTGGTTTATTGAAGCTAATAGTGTACAAGTTTGACAATTAATAGAAAGACTTCGAATAAATAAGCAATCGTCTCTTGTGGTTAAAATTGTGTTAACGTTAAATCTCGAACGCGTTGAAAACAAAAAGGAATTGTCAATACTTGGGGAATCTCGGGATGCCTAATCATATCTTTCTTCCTGAGTGAAATCGGACATAGAATGCATTGTTTGTATTGGTCAGTAAAGGTTACTTTTATAAATCCAAAGCTCATCTCAAACCACGAACAAGGTCCGCTAGAGAAGTAACAAATTATGCCGTCTTGAAAACGGACAATTGCCTATCTGTCTTGAGGGGGGTTGGCGGGGGTGGGGTGGGGGGAGGGGCTCTGGCAACGATCGGAAACCTTTTTGTTTTCCTTAGAGACTTGTATGTAATTGAAGGGCCATACTATGAACCGCTTGCTCTATCTATTATAATCTTTACTTTAACAAATAATATCAGATTTAAGAAAAGAGCTGCAAGGTCAAGGTCAATTACTAGCGAATATTCACAACTGACAAGAGTAACTCCAATAGTTAAATCAATAAACATAGAAACACTAGAGAACAGAAGGGCAAAGAGTAAAGTGGTAATAATACATACGGGATTAAGCTCTAATTTAGAATTAAAACCCAATAACAGCCTGTTGCAATGTTCAGATAAACATAAATGCTAACCCCTAAGTTCTCTTTATTCCCGAGTGGCATCCGGGTATGGAATGAGTTCCCTGAACAAACTAGGAAAACCAGTAAGTTAACATTTAAAACACTATTAAAATGCAAGATTAGACTCAGACAACGGATAAACCAAGGACGCAATAATCTTGTTTATAGAGGGAGGGTCTGCTACAGTCAAGATAAGATATAAGCAGAACCATTAACATGTAAGATAATAGTCTATATTTATATGCCAGTGTATATTTTTTATTATTATTTCGCATTACAAAAATCACGATCAGTGACAAAAATAGGGTTCGAGATTATGTCTGCGGAAGTCTCAAATTCAAAATTATCACTTCCGTTAGTCCATTACGACTTTGACTAAAAATGCTAAGAGTTTTATTTTTTTCTCCGAGAAACTTATTCTACATTGACTGTCAAGCAGCATTTTTGAAGACAAGCATGTCTGTGGTTAGTAACCAACATATTGGCAGTACTAACGAATTTAGCGGACGAGCAAAAAGATTCTTTCTTCCCTAGTGGCATTCGGGAATTGAATGGGTTCCTCGAACAAACCATGAAAACCAGTAACTTAACATCATTTAAAACATGAATAAAGATGCAAGACTAGACTCGGACCACGGATGAGCGTAGGACGCAATAATGTTATTTATAGATGGAGCGTCTGAAATAGATAAGATAAGATAAAGATTCATTAGAATTGAATATTCACAGCTGATAAATGACAATGAATGTAACTTAAAACACTAAAACACTACACAGGAGTCTTAGAGTCTAGCCGCAGTCTAGCAAAAAAGGGCAAAGGTCAAAGTAGTCATAATATATAAAGCACAAGTCTAAAAGTAAAAGGACAGTTAAAAAAAATACAACAAAAAAAAATTCTTCTTCATATTACCGTGGAGACCCCGTTAAGACCGAGGAAAAAGTACACAATTTAACTACACATAAAATGAAAAAAAACATTACAAACAATAATTATAAACAGATGACAGAGTGTCACTTTAGGTTTTTAGTCCAGCCCTTCAGTGAAGATTTGAAAGCCGGCACAACTGAAATTTGTTTGCGTGGAGAAACTGCTTAGTCCATTAAATACTAACTTAGAAACACAATTCAAAAGTAACCTAGAGCAATTTTCAGATAGTAACCTATATAGACATTGACTTTGGGATAAAAAATTACCATTCCCTATTCAAGAACAAATACTCACAAGTTCTTCTTCTTCCCTAGTGGTGTCCGGGAACAAATCAGGGTAGACAAACAACTTATAATACCATTTAAAACAAGACCATGCTTAACCCACGTATAAACGTAGGACGCAATAATCTTTTATATAGAAGATGCGTCTGAAACATATAATTAGATAAGACACCAAAACAATATTTGTAAAACTATCCTCATACAAGTTAGTGCATCTTTTGTTTCCCTCGTATTCTTTTAAGTGAAAAAGACAGAGAATGAATGAATATAACATGTAAATGTCGGCTCTTAAATTATGTATTATGTATCGGTGGCGTGGCCAAGGAGAGGTGACAAATGGGGGCATTTCAAATGAAAATTAAAATCTCCCCCCTCCTCCCACCCCCCGTTACTTTTTTTGGGACTATAGATCTAAGCCTACTAAGTAGTTTATTCGAGTTCCGTTGCATGATATTCACATTTGTTTGTAAGAAAATGAGACTTTTAAACTTTAGAATATTAAATTATTTAGATCTACGTTATTTAGTTTTTATCATTAATTGTAGAAACAAATTGGCTTTTAAATAGTTGAGGATCAAACATTTACTTGCTATGCCCAGTTAGCTCTATCTAATGCATACGATGTAGATAGACCTTGTTGTATTCATTATGTTTATAGCATGTTGAATTAGTAATATTTAATCTGAATATTGTTAAATTCGAATTGTCTAAATCTATTTAGTTATGGCTTATAGTTTATTTTTTTTTTGTAGACAAATATGTCATGATCTCCTAGTCTATAAATATTTCTAGTTCTCATTTTTGTGTGTAGACAAATATGTCATGATCTCCTAGTCTATAAATATTTCTAGTTCACATTTTTGTGTGTAGACAAATATGTCATGATCTCCTAGTCTATAAATATTTCTAGTTCACATTTTCCTTCGTTTTCTGACACATTCAGGAAGATCCATTCTAGCATTTTCTTCAGGCTCAGGTGTATTTGTTTGTTTTTGAAGAGTGTTGCAGAAGTCCTTTATCATCAACCAGTTAGTGGGCATTTTTTTCTTTATTACTTTAATCTTCGTAAATAACTTCAAGTATTACGTTCGTGAAACTTTCATTGAGTGGCTTGACTGCATTAGTTCATAGTGATTTAGACCAGGCGTCAGCAACCTATGGCACGCGTTCCAGACTTGGCATGCAGAGCAATTTTCAATGGCACGCGGAAGACGCCCAAAAAGATTAAACAAGTCTTTATTACAAAAAAAGAATAGGATGACTTTTAGGCTGTAGGCACGCTGAATGAATTAGTACTATGGCACAATGATATCAGAAGGTTGCCGACCCCTGGTCTAGACCTTAGAATGAAGACAGGCGACCTACTATATTATTTTTACACATTGCACTACTGCAGATAGCAATTCGGAAGTAAATCGACGACAACAAAAGAAAAAAAAAGACAACCAAGTAGGTGCCATGTCGAACGATCAGCCATTAATGATTGCACGCTTGTTGCTGCGGCATTTGTCTACGGTCTTCACAATGGTGATGCTGTTGAGCCAGAGTTGGACTGCGCTGTATTGGTTGGTGGCAAGTAAGTTGGGGCGTAGCCCTTGCGATAAGAATAAAAAAAGCAAAACAATAGCAAAAAATATGGACGTATACGTGTTTCATTACTGCAATGTACTGCGTTTTCTGCAGACCGATAAAGTAAAGTATTAATAAAAAGTACCAGCCGGACAGAATTGATTACAGAGTCATAGAGCATATGGCCGGTGAAGCTGCGTTCACCAGTTTCTGTGGTCAGCTGTCCTTACTCTACCCCGACTAATGTTGGATACTAATCAGAGCTGGGTAGACTCGGGTACACCCACCACTAACGGGAACAAGTCCTAGCCTTCACCGGGATTCGAACTCAGAACCTTTGTTACGCTAGCCCAGGGGTCGGGAACCTGTTTGTCTGAGAGAGCCATTGACACCACATATTTTGAAAAGTAATTCTGTGAGATTGATACATTATGTTTAAAACTAAAAATTCAAGTAAATGTGTAATTTCAACACTAAAAGTATAATAATTATGTCTCTAAATTCTTTTTAATAACATTGTTATGCTGTTGCTAATCAATAATGAGTATTTATTACCATTAATGCGTATTCTGGTGCAGCAATGCAATTAATAAGTAGATCAAAGGAGTCTAAAGAAACATTTTTTTATAATCGAACATTTGTCTGCGAGCAAGATGCAGCCATAATAGAGATGGCTTGCGAGCCATATGTTCCCGACCCCTGCGCTAGCCGAACGCGCTGCCTCTTACTGAAGAGATACAGTGCTCAGCCTATTTTACCCCCCCCCCCCCTCCCCGGCCACACAACTTATGCCAGAGCTCGGGGAGACTCAAGGAGACCTCATCACCCCACCCAGGCCCTGAAATAAAAAAATCCCCTGGCGATTAACCCAGATTAGAACTCTTTCGGTATGGCGAATCCGAACGCGCTTCCACCAGATCAACCCTGGCGATGATAAGCCCTTGTAGGCTGAATACAATTATACACACAGAGATAACACTATTATTTTGAGCCTAAAAAGTCAATAAATCAATCAATATACACGTGTGAGCTGGTGATTTCTGTATCCCTCCCATCTTTCCTACTTAGCTGTGCCCTGCGCTGAAGCCAGCAAACCGACAAGGACATTCTACGCCCAGCAGAATTTACCATTTGAAATGACCTTCAATTTGCCGAACGACCCCAACGTGGTCTCCCTTTTCATCGTTCACGACAGGAGGCTAGGCGAGACCCCCGAGGACGTCATGGCCATCCAGAAGGGGACCTTAAAGAATGATGTGACGTTCGACGAATTCTTCCAGAACAGATTTTGGCCCGTGGAGAGCGAAGGGAAAGTTGTGAAGGCCACGATACAAACTCTGTCACGGTCTGACGCCGGGACGTACATATGCAAGGACAATGGCGATAAGGAATATGGCGACTGCGGGTTCAATCTCTATGTTATTGGTGAGGTTTGTATGTGATGTGTGTGTGAGCCTGTTTGCATGATTGTGTGTGTCAGTGTGTGTGTGTGCCTGTGTGCATGCTTGTGTGTGTTTGTTGTGCGTTTGTCTAAGTTAGTGAGCATAGCGCCGTGTGACTGCGCGTGGACTGTTTTGTCTGTGTGTGCGTCTCTGTCTATCTTATCTATCTGTCTAATCTATCATTTATCTATCTTTCTATCCATCCATCTATTAATCTATCTATCTATTTAACCATATATCTATATATTTATCTGTCGATTTATTTATTTATTTATCTATCTAATCTATCTATCCATCTTTTTATCTATCTATCTATCTATCTATCTATCTATCTATCTATCTATCTATCTATCTATCTATCTATCTATCTATCTATCTGTCTATCTATCTATCTATCTTTCTATCTATCTATCTATTTATCTATCTATCTATCTATCTATCTATCTATCTATCTATCTATCTATCTATCTATCTATCTATCTATCTATCTATCTATGTATCTATCGATCTATCTATCTAGTATATCTATCCATCTATTTATCTAACTATCTATCTATCTATCTACCAACCTATCTATCTATCTATCTATCTATCTAGTACTATCTATGTCTATCATTTAGTCTGTCTGATTACCCGTCCATTCGTTCACCCACCCACCTTGAAGCTGTCAATTCAGTTATTTCTATTGTTTTTGATGACAACCTTTAAAGATAACAATAATTGTATCATCACACATAAAAGTATCAATTGGTTAATAAATTAAATATTATTATAACAAATGAACAGAATAAATTGTGGTGTGTATGGTGTTATGGACTAATACTATGATGACTATTATTACGACTCGTTAAATCGGATTCACTGAATATAGTTGTATCTTTATTAGAAGTCTCTAGATCCTGCTACTCTGTAGTCCAATCTAGGGGTTCCTTGACTGACAGGTCTATGCAGTAATGTAGTTATATTCGGTATATTTATCTTCAACACCTTTCTCAACAATGATAGATATAACAACTCCAGTTGTTGAATAAACAATTTTATTTAAATTGTAGACTCAAGATGAACTATAAGTAAATGCATCAACTGATGGCAACATAAGAGTTTCATAAAATTTCATAAAATATACAAGTATCAATATAGCGACTTCTCTCTACAAACTTTCAAACTGAACTAACTCTAAGGAGGTAGGGACTTTACAAAGAAAACTATTATCGAAGATTCTACAGGGTCCTAATACGCATTTCAATTACTGCTCTATAGGATACTGCGATCCAGACTATTAACCTTCAATTTCCACGGGGTTGGACGAATTATTTTATTTAAACTGCCCTCAGAGCACAAAGGTCAAACCTTGGACTCTAATACGCACTTGTTAAGAGGTCAATGCCCTAGTACGCCATTCCTCTATGACCGACATTCGTAACAATGGAGTGGGGTGTAGGGGGTGGGCTTTGTGGAGAGGTAAACGGGTCTTTGTTTTTTTTTTCTCCTTGACCATTGCCCTGATTTGTCTCATCACGACCAAACAGAGAGTCCCCGCCCTCCTAAACTGGTCGTGTCGGACGTGCCCGTGGCGGGGAAGAAGTTGACCATTACGTGCCCCCATTACTCGAGCACGTCGCCGTACAACCACGGCCTGAAGCACGAAGTGAAGTGGTACGACGCCTACGGCAAGGAAATCGGCATTCTTCCGTCTGACAAGGTCTGATGGTGTTGTTTATTTTCGTTCCACTAATCACTAACATGATCTTTTATATACAAAATACATCCATAAATTGGAAACGTCCTCTAAAATATTTTTTTTTCTATATCAGCCATACTGCTGAATTTATGTTTGTTTTAATGCTTTTTTTATGTTCTTTTTTTGGTGTGTTGCTTTTAAAAAATAAATAAACGTTTGACGAATTATGTAAATGAGAAATATTGTAGCGCCGATACAAAAATATAATTCAGAGTGAAGGCCCTTTAATTTCAAACTACTTTTATAGTTTGTGTTTTTGATCCTTCTGAGTTTTTTCGTGCTGCTAAATAGATCTATAGGCTTAAGGTGAAATTGTTTTTTTTAACTTTTGTTATATTTTTGATTGATTAAAAAAAAAGTTGTGAATAAAAACAAATCTCACACACGTTGTGAAAGTAAGGACGCAAGGCGACTAGGTTTGGAATATATGTAGTATAAAGTATCAAGTAAGTATCCATAGCGCCTTTAAAAGAAGCGTTCACAGTTTCCCCAAGGCCACGGAATAAGCCTGAAAGGGGATTATGTGGCCATCATAGGTCCGGCCGCCTTTAATTTGGATTATTAGGCCTATGGCTGTTACAAAACGAAACATTTTATCCCGAGCAACAGGTGTGTGCTACTGTCATTCACTACTAGATTACACGTCTTCTGTAAAAGCAACAATTATTGATAATAAGCTACTTACAAGGGGCCATCCATACTTTTTTTTACCCAAAACTCAGTCCCTGTCCGAGGCACGTCGATTGGAGTCACAACGTACGATAGGCATCCCATCAGGCACATGCTCAACACATCTAAGTAAATTTATTAGAGTAGATAGCACCATTGCCACATTTCATTATTAAATGTTACCTAGCCCTAACTATTTATATATATATATATGTATATACCTCTGTACGCGTTAACGCTTTCCAAAGTCTTGTGTTATTATGTGCCCGCTTCACTACATTGTGAGACCAATCTTAGAATTAATGAATGAGATTTTCTAGTACAGGCGAGATCTGGGTTACAGTGACATTTTTTTTTGCTCTTTGCTCTTTCTTCTTTATTTTCCACTTAAAAGTGTACCGGCCTATATTTTTTGTTGTTGTTGTTGAAATTTGTGTTGTTTGTTGTCGACGTTCTTTCAGTACAGCATCAACTCTGAAATGGAACTTGTGATCAACGAAGTGGAGAAGACTGACAGAGATTTAAATATTACCTGCATTACAGCGGATCTCTTACCCAACAGATCCCAAATGATCTACTCTGACCCGAGTGACCTCCTGATCTTAGATCCACACTGTAAGCTCCTTATTTAAAACTCTATTCATGGGGGTTGGCCATATGGCAAGACCTTAGATCCGCAATGTAAGCTCTTTATTTTTTTAATCTATTCATGAAGTTGGCCATATTGTAAGACCTTAGATCAACAATGTAAGCTCCTTATTTTTAAATATATTCATGGGGGTTAGCCATATGGCAAGACCTTAGATCCACAATGTAAGCTCCTTATTTTTAACTTCATTCATGATGTTGGCCATATGGCAAGACCTTAGATCCGCAATATTAGCTCCTTATTTTGAACTCCATTCATGATGTTGGCCATATGGCAAGACCTTAGATCCGCAATGTAAGCTCCTTATTTTGAACTCCATTCATGATGTTGGCCATATGGCAAGACCTTAGATCTGCAATGTAAGCTCCTTATTTTTAACTTTATTCATGGGGGTTGGCTATATGGCAACATAAGTTTGCAACAGTCCATACTTGCTGGACCACTTACTCTGTTTTAAGAGCTTAACACTTGTTTTTTTTCCTTGCGCACACTATCTATTTATGACTCCTAAAATTCCCTAAAGACTTCCACAGAAACGGCCCCAATGTGTGCTTTCTCCAATGTCCTCATAACAGTTTCTCACATTTTGTTGGAATGCAAAAAATAATAGATCTATTACTGTACAACTCCTTATGAACTTTTCACCAAAATTGAACCAAAATATATAATAAACTTTATTAAAGACATCCAACTGTAGGCCTTTAACAGAATTTAAAGATGTAGGAACAATAAAATGGATACAAGAAAAACATGACAACAACGTTAACAAAAAGGCCTTATAAAACCTTCGATGGTGATGGGCCGGAAATACAAGAATTCAAATTTAAAGTCATGTATACAACTTACGGTTTTAATCTTACTTTTCAATTGAAAAAATCTTATTGAATTACTAGACCGGATGTCTAAAGGACTTGGTGCGACCGGAAATTGCGAAAACAAATATATTCGAGTCATCAAATAGCAGAAATATTAAAAACAAGCGGTCCATCTTATTATAGTCTTTGGTCAATCTTTGTCTAGACGTCTAAAGATAGTGTCAGATCAAAGGCTTGCCGGCTTAGACCGCCCGGTGTTGTATTTTTTTCTTTCTATTAAATAATGTCTAGACAAGTCAACCTTCAGTCTTTGAGGTTATGAAAATTATTCAATATTTTATTCACATTTTATTTAAGATTCGTCTCGTAACAATTTATGTAGATCTAGATCTATGTATATTTCCCAGATTCACCCACAGAAATAATCTTCACACCCAACATAAGCTCCATATCTCGCAAGTTGAAGGAGAATCTTCACGTCCGGTGCGATGCCGACTGCAACCCTGTGTGTCAGATGAAATGGCTTTTTCAGGGATTCTTCATTAAAGCGTTAATATATTCACTCATTTTTAGTTGTTATTGTTGTGCGTTTCATAAAAAAGTACGATACTTTAAAAATACACAGTCAAAACTCAGTTTTTCAATAACTTCGGTTTTAGTCGGTTTAAACCGTTGTCGAGTTCGATGCTGGTCGTAGTGCCAAAAGACCAATAAGTCTACTTTTACGATCAATTATGTCTATTTTTTTAAGATTGACGGGTTATTTCAAATATGTGATAACTACAATATGTAAATAGTTATGACTGTGTTATTTGAATAAAAATGTGCGATGACAAATTTTCGGTTCAAATTGCGAGTTTCGTCCCATGTTATTACGAACTTCATATATTATTTTAAGTAGACATAACTGCCACTAAAGGGCTCAAATGACATGATCTAATGTCATTACGAAAGTGAACCCTTCTTCAAACACAATAATACGATTAGACGATAAAACCTTCCACCCAGGCCCAGCTCCCCGCACTAAAGGGCTTAAATGAGATGATCTAATGTCATTACAAAAGTGAACCATTCTTCAAACACAATAATACGATTAGACAATAAAACCTTCCACCCAGCTCCCCAAACTAAAATATTCATGCTTTTAATAAAAACTCCTCCCTCTCCTCACAGGCCTGGCAGTCTTGTTCGTGAAGTCCCGGGACCCACAATTATTTTCAACCAATCAGTGAGCAGGCTTCTCCGAGGTTATCATGTTTGTCAAGCCAGAAACATACATGGCGAAATGAAAAGAGGCTTTGACTTGGAGGTGTACTGTAAGAAACTTGACTAACAAATGTTAGCTTTAGGGACTTGAGAAAACTTACTTAATTACATGATAACTAAATTATAAACCATTGAAAAAAGATATTACGCTTAGAAAAAACAAACATCAGCACAAGTGGAAGAAATTTTCTTTAAAAAAACAAAGTGATAATTATGAAAAAAAGAATTTGGCTTTTTAAAAATAAACAACAATAATTAAATAAAATTATGTGAAAGATAAAAAAGATCAGATTATTTTTTTTTCATTACATATGCAAGAAAAATGTGAAATATCTATACACTTTGCGTGATTTTGTCAGTGGCATTCAGGCATCATGTGCAATCCTTATCAACCTATGATAGCCCGCAGATCTTACTCATTTTCTTAATAGAAATGAGGGAGGGGTTATTGTATCATTAGGGATCTAAGTTAATACTGAACTATACAAAACTAGACATTAAAAGATGCTTTAAATTATTTATTTTTTACGCTACAGTAATCAATATTTTCTGAATGCCCACCCCCTACCTCCCAAAGACATAGAAAAACCTGCGATTTACATCAACTATCCGGAATTTCAACGCGAATTAACGCTGAAAGGTTTGACGCAGTTCGAATCCTTTGAAAACGTCACCCTCAAAGTGAACTGTATAGTGGATGCACTGCCTGACGTGATCATGTCGTAAGGTTTTTTCTTTCTTTGCTAGCTAGGCTTTAAAAAATAACTAATTGTTGTCACCTGCATAATAAAAAAATATCGCATTTGTTAGAATTAAATATTATAAGATCTCACTCAGAAGTCTTCAAATGAAATCAGAAAGAAAAGTTAAAATCTTACACTATTCCTGTTGCTGTAAATTTACATTTGCTATTTTAAGTGTGTTTTTTTATAAACCCTAAACCCTCTAAGATAAAAAATTTTAATTGTACAATATTGCTTATCTCTGAGAATCTTACATTATTTCTTTTCTATGCAAATACCATACATAATTGCTTATCTCTGTAGAATCTTAGGCTACATTATTGATTATTCTGTAAAACGTTAATACTAAACTTATCCCTGTAGAATCTTACATCATTGCTTTTCTATGTAAGATAATACATTATTGCTTATCTCTGTAGAATCTTACATTATTGCTTATCTCTGTAGAATCTTACATTATTGCTTATCTCTGTAGAATCTTACATCATTGCTTTTCTATGTAAGATAATACATTATTGCTTATCTCTGTAGAATCTTACATTATTGCTTTTCTATGTAAAACCTTACATTATTGCTTATCTCTGTAGAATCTTACATTATAGCTTATCTCTGTAGAATCTTACATTACTGCTTATCGCTGTAGAATCTTACATTACTGCTTATCGCTGTAGAATCTTACATTACTGCTTATCATTGTAGAATCTTACATTACTGTTTATCTCTGTAGAATCTTACATTATTGCTTATGTCTGTAAAATCTTTCATTTATACTTTCCCATTACATTTACATTTGCTACCTTTAATAGTTGTTTTTTTTAACCCTCACATAAAAAATTTTTTTTTCTTTAAAAAATACTTTTTTTTTTAATGGTGGGCTTTGGGGAATCATTATTAACAGAAAACTTGTTTGCCGTTTTACAGCAACGTGGAGCATCGAGACTGCGTAGAGTGTAGAGACCGAACGAAACCAAATTTTTGGTTTCGGCCGAAAACAAAACCATACCAAAAATTATAAATTGACTTACGGCCGAAACCGAAGCTGATTCCAAAAAATTTACTACACCTTTGGCTGAAACCGAAACCTTAACCGAAAAAAAAGAAATAGCCAAACAAAAGATTTTAAAAGACTGCACATTTTAGTGTATTATTAAATAGTTTATGTGCACTCTAAGTAAACAATAGAAGTTTGACTAATTAGTGTTTGCAAGTATTTAATGTTAAATAATTGTTTCGTACGAATCAAAAATTTTTTTTTAAATACGTCGCCGAGAAAAAAAGAATCGTGGGACACCATATTGAAGTGATTTCCTCCCGAATTCCGACAAAACCGAAAATCGGAATCCGGTTTTCGTTTAACATCACTACATAGAAAATGAAAGCCTAATATACAGTTGTATTTACATATATTATGTATAAAAATGTTATTTATGTTATTCAAAATTATCAATAAAAAGAGTAATAGAAGCAGCACTATCGTTGCAGTCTAAAAATTGAAAGTTAAAATAGATATTCGGCAGTTGACCGAAAGTCAATGTCACTTTCACCCCAAACCGTTAGCAAATCGAAAGCTAACTTTTTCTTCGGTAGAAACCGAAACTACACCGAAAAAAAACATTTGCCTATTTTCGGCACCGAAACCGGAGCCCAATTTCGGTCGGTCTGTAGTAGAGTGGCAGTGTTAAGTTTAGCTATATTCTACAAAAACTAAAAATTATTGTGTACCTCTCCTCAGTTCCCCTTATTGGTATAACAAGTAGAATTAAAACATTTTCACCCTTGTGTGAAACTAACAAAAATTTACAATGCTAATTAATTATTTGTTGTTGTTCTTTCAAAGGTTGAAGTTAGACAATAAAGTTTTGCTGTCCAGACCTGCAACGATTATAGGCGAGCGTTTAAGCTGGGAAGCTTGGAGAGGGTACTTCCAAGTTATCGAGTTTACATTAAACTCGACCCAGTGTGGCCAAAACAGGGAGCTGGTCTGTGAAGCGGAAAATGTTATGGGATTAACGTCGGCGAAAACAGCTCTGATTATAACCTGTAAGTGAAATACAAACAAATGTTGCTGTTGTTATTTTCATAGGCTTCCTCGCACTACTGCGGTTTGTTGGATCGGTTTTAGTGTTAGTGTCGGTCCAATTTAAGCTGTTGTCCAATGGGGTTTGCTGCATAGGTTTTAGTGTTATTGTCGGTCCAATTTAAGCTGTTGTCCAATGGAGTTGCAGCATAGGATTTAGTGTTAGTGTCGGTCCAATTTAAGCTGTTGTCCAATGGGGTTTGCTGCATAGGTTTTAGTGTTAATGTCGGTCCAATTTAAGCTGTTGTCCAATGGGGTTTGCTGCATAGGTTTTAGTGTTAGTGTCGGTCCAATTTAAGCTGTTGTCCAATGGAGTTTGCTGCATCGGTTTT
Source organism: Anisus vortex (assembly GCA_949126835.1). Taxonomy (NCBI): domain Eukaryota; kingdom Metazoa; phylum Mollusca; class Gastropoda; family Planorbidae; genus Anisus; species Anisus vortex. The sequence goes on from OX421499.1 coordinate 23,216,882, forward strand.
AATGTTAATGCATAGGCTTTTAAGTTCGGTCCAATTTAGCTGTTGTCTAATAAGGAACATTTTTAGCTAGATCTGTGATTCTAAATGTTGGGAGTGCAATTACTCCTCATTTGGGTGACAAATATTTTTTTTCCGGGATTTCTGATCTCAAAGTCTATGCAATATCGGATGGTCTGTGGGTAACTCTACTGTCGACAATTGTCTTACAAACCAAGATTTTCCTTGGAGCAGCAATGGTCAGCTGCCTACTGAAATATTTAAAAACTGAGAATTGATAATAACGAACACGAGTTATTTGGACCATGATTCGTAATCACATTTTTTGAATTTAAAATAGCTATGTAATTATTGGCTATTCATTGCAGCTGTGTCTTATTTTACCCCCTCCCCCTAATCACTGTGAAATCTCTTAACTCCAAATTTACAAAAGCCTATATAAACTCTATATATTATGGTTGAGTTAAATATGTGTGCATATCTTACATTTGCAAATCTACTAATATTTTTCTACGTATGTTTGTTACATTAGTTTTACTCACCTCCATATAAACTCTCTAAGGATTAGCCACAAGCTCCATTCAGGTCTTTGCTAATTTGTGTCAGCTGACGCAATTATTGCCAACGGGACTGTCCGTGTTTTCGAAAAAGACTTGATTATAATAGAGATTTAGTATAATAATTATAATTGTAAGGTTCTATTAAGTATAAAACATTAGTAATACTAATTCGCCTATTAATACCAATTCTAAAAAAGCAAATACCTATAAGTTTTCTGATTACAGATTTTCTCTTATACGAGTTAAAAACCACTCGAAATTTCGTAACGAACTCAAACGACACTTCCTTTTAAAGTAGGCAGGTCGCAGCAATATTTTTTTTTCACTAAATATGTTTAGAAGTTTAATGGTATTTTTTTTTTGTAAGCATGGCTCATATTATTTTTTGAGATAGCAGTATTTTAAAAGAAAAGAGAACATTTTCTTTTAAGGTTTCAGTACAAAGATAACCTTAAAATACTCATATTTAGCAATAGCATCAGCGCTGGGGGGAACTCCAGAAACATCCTAAAGAACCGGTAAAAAAAAATATAAACCTGGGCTTTACTCCTGAATTCTGACGTGAGACTTTTAGAATAGTAGCCTTGACGTTAGACACTATTGTTTTCAATGCACTTATTGCAAACGTGTATTTGACGCAATTCTAGTCTTGTATGCAACTGTTCTTAGCGATACAGCTAAATAGCTCTTTCTTTTAAACAATTAAAATCCGCTCCGTGTTCAAAGCGTCTTCGCAAAACAGGACATGCGCCATAATGATGCAGAAAATAATATTACAAGTCAAGTTATTTCTCTTCGGACCCCATGACAGTTTACCTTCATTTACCTATTGCCTTTCCGCGACTCAGGCTTGTAATTTTCGGGAATGACAGAGCGTTGCATCGCCATCCTAAAGGTTCAAGTTTTCTTATACGATTCGAAAGGTATCGCCATCCGCTCACCACCCGCTCACCATGACCTAGATCCTGGCAAGCATTTTTCACACGACCGATCTCACTTCCATAATAATAACCAATCCAATGAGCTCAATGATATGCAAAATAGATAGATAGTGCGTATGTGTGTGTGTGCTTGTATTTCCTGGACATTTGTGTTGCGTTTTTGTCGCCAGGTCCAGCTTCAATTGTAAGCATCCCTGGACTAGAGCTGAAGCCAGATTACTTCTACGACGTGAATCAGATGTTGGAGTTCTCGTTCGTGATACGATCTATGCCCAGGCCTGAGGTACTCAATGTCACTTCCAAGCTGAAGGGAGTGTAAGTATATTTTATTTCACTTTAATCGCCATTGTCCATGATAATTAAAGTGAATATATATATATATATATATATATATATTGTCATTTATATTGTTTTTCCAAGTATTGAAACACGCAATGTTTATTCTTCCCTCTCTCACTACACACGATTTTGTGGGCGGGGCTTAGTCTTTCCGATCGGCTGACGTTTAGTAAGAAGACGAGAGATTCTTGGTAAACTTGGTATTCAGTGTTGACCTAGAGTTCTCGGAGTGTCTGGGAACGTCTCATTATGTCTGCATAGGGAAGTTCATATCGTTTTTGTTATGAGTTTAGTAATGATACCATGATTTTCACCCCTCCTAGTAATAGGTCTGTCCCTTGCACCACTTGGATAGTATTTAATGATTTGTTTTGTCTGAAAGACACGCTTGTGTTTGCACTATTTTATTCTAACTGTACATAATACATATATTGTATATATTGAACATAATATCACCTGAATTAAACTATCAACAACATTTACACTGAAGCGTCCTTGTCAAGTTACTATTCTATTGTGTTGTCTACAATACTATACGATTTATCTACTACTCTAATGTCAAGGAAAGGAACTGTTAGAACACAAATACTGAGTTTGTGCCCAGGACTATAAGAAGAGTTCGTGTAATACTGAAGCATAAATAATAATAACTAAAGTCTCCCCTAGGACTAACGAGAATTATCAACAAGATCTACACAGCTCTGGCCACAATGGGATTGTGGATGTAACAATAAATATATATATATATATATTGCGATCGTCATTAAGATGAATAGCTCTTTAAGTCTCTTAATTTGTCGAACTAGAACACGATTTGATCAGTTTAATATTTTTCAATTAATAATAACTCAGAAAATATAGACTATACAACTAGCTTTCGCTCTGCACGCGAAGACATTAAGAAACGAAAAAAAAACTGTCCACACAAGAAACTTATACGCACTCTTATTTCAAAACGATGTCTTACGCAAAAACAAACAAGCACATATTGTTTCCAGATTATTTACTCCAATACAAAACAAAACTAATAATAAGACATCCATGACAATATATATATATATATATATACAAACCAGCTCTAAGCAATAATAATGAGTCGGATATTTTAACTTCCGAACAGTATGAGGCTAGAGGAGATTTCAAAACATGTGGAGTTGAAAGACGAGGGCAGTTACGAGAATGCGAATCACTTGACCATGTACAAGTTCATTTGCAAGAGGCTGCTTGACCCACTGGACTCTGGGACGGTCTTCACCATCAATTTCAACACAAGCAACAGTGGCGTGATGCCGTTCAACTTTAAAGTGCACGTCTCTGGTTAGTGGAGGAATAAAAGTAAACCCAACTTTGTCAATCACTCAATCAATCGATCTATCGATTTATTTCTATTTATCTATCTATTGACCGATTAATCTATTTATCTATTTTTTTATTTATCTATCTTTATATCTATTTATATATTAATCTACCTCTCTAAATCTACCAATTTACCAATCATATTATAATCTATTTATCTACCATTATTTCTGTCAATCTTATATCTGTCTGTTTGTCGTTCTGTCTGATCTATTTATCTAACTATTTATTTATCTTCTTCTGTCTGTCTATTTTTTCTCTGTCTCTCTACCTTTCTTCCTATCTATATGCACGTCCGCCCGTATTTTCAGACACCCATCCATCCATCCATTCACCCGCCCATCCATCCACACATTTATCCACCCATTAATTCACCCACCAATCTACCCAGACACAATCTTTCACCCGCCCATCCATCCACACATTTATCCACACATTAATTCACCCACCAATCTACCCAGACACAATCTTTCACCCGCCCATCTTTCTAATCTTACTTACTTACTTACGCCCGTCAACCCCTGTCGGAGTATGGGTCACCAACAACAGTTCTCCAGCTTCTCCTATCCTGGGCCATCCTCTCTAACTGGTATCTAATCTACCATGCAATAATCTACCACAGGGCTGACATCCGTGCTGTTCTACACCCACGCCAAGTCGCCCCCGACAACAAGAGCGCCCACTCAGCGAGTGCAGTTTACTACGGGTGAACCGTACAAGAAGAATCATGACTTCAGCAGCGCCACCGTTCTGGCCGTCGTTTTCGTGGTCACTTTCGTATCGGCCGCGGTCGCTTTCACCATTTTTTTGTTCAGGGAGAAGAAGCCAGGTATCGTGATACACTTAGCTCTATCAAATAGTAACAAATAGCCAGGTATTATGATACACTTAGCTCTATCAAATAGTAACAAATAGCCAGATATCGTGATACACTTAGCTTTATCAAATAGTAACAAATAGCCAGGTATCGTGATACACTTAGCTTTATCAAATAGTAACAAATAGCCAGGTATCGTGATACACTTAGCTCTATCAAATAGTAACAAATAGCCAGGTATCGTGATACACTTAGCTTTATCAAATAGTAACAAATAGCCAGGTATCGTGATACACTTAGCTCTATCAAATAGTAACAAATAGCCAGGTATCGTGATACACTTAGCTCTATCAAATAGTAACAAATAGCCAGGTATCGTGATACACTTAGCTCTATCAAATAGTAACAAAAAGCCAGGTATCGTGATACACTTAGCTCTATCAAATAGTAACAAATAGCCAGGTATCGTGATACACTTAGCTCTATCAAATAGTAACAAAAAGCCAGGTATCGTGATACACTTAGCTCTATCAAATAGTAACAAATAGCCAGGTATCGTGATACACTTAGCTCTATCAAATAGTAACAAATAGCCAGG